>CM056727.1:32272071-34772071 GCA_029844215.1 Przewalskia tangutica | reverse complement strand
ATAAGTCCTCTGGATTTAGGAAAATGTATTTGTGAAGGAATAACGCTAATATAATGACTTTATGGGAAGTTGGTTATATTAGTTTTTGAAAGGTTCACAAAGAATGGTTTACTCTAATTAAAACAAGTACGGGTAAAGGATTTGAAACTATGGAAGGTGGATTGGTTTTTAGGCATTGGTTGCCTAAGGTTTTAAAGGAAATGAAGTCACTTGATTTAGAAACCTATTATATTTCTAAAAGGAAATGTGACTTGTTTTGAAAAGAAATTGTAACTTGATACTATGGTGATTAGTATCTTGGAATCTTTGTATAAAAAGAGTTTTCTTAAAAAGTTAGAAGTACATGGTACTTGGATTAAATTCCCGGATTTTCTATTAAAAGACATGTTAGTGCCTTAGGTATACTAAAATGAAAGGATATATTAATAATGTTAATAAGAAGTTAGGGGATTTCTTAACTTGCTTATGTTATGATATGATAAGCCGGTAGTGCTTATGTTATGGTATGATAGGTCGGTAGTGCTTATGTTATGTATGATAGGCCGGTAGTGCTTATGTTATGTATGATAGGCCGGTAGTGCTTATGTTATGTATGATAGCCGGATGAGCTATGTTATATATATGTTATTACGGGTAAACCCCGGGTTATTCTTGTTATTTCCTTTGGACATACTGACACGATGGGTGGCCCACGGGTATGCTCCAATAGGATGGTTTACTACTTATGTCATGGATTTGCTACACATGATGCGAGTGCGGCATTTGTACTCATACGGATCCGGTCCACAGGATCCATGCGGGTGAAATAGTCCCATGCGAGTACGGCGATGGTACTCATGCGGGTCCACAGGATCCATGCGGGTGAAATAGTCCCATGACGAGGCGGATGACCTCATGCGGGTCCACAGGACTATGCGGGTGAAATAGTCCCGCGAGTAGGATTGCTTAATGATACTACGCGAGGTACCTGTTTGATCATGAGCTTCCTATTTTTATGCAAAGATATATATACATTTGTTACTCATTGTTAGTAAGGCACGGTCTGCAAAGTAACCGATTTTTCGCCTATGACTCCGGCTTATATTTTGACTTATGATATTATTACGATATTTTCGATTTCGCATATTTGGTACATGTCAGATCGACCTCCTTCCGGTGCGTTCATGCCGCAGGTTGAGGTTCATAGCTTGCTGATCCGCACTCTAAGGATCACTATTCGGTTCTCGGAAGGCTCCATTTCTCCGGAGGCCTCGTCTTTTGGTACGGTTCCCTGAGGTTGTAGACTTTGGTACATTCAGGGGGTATGTCGGGGCCCTGTCCCGTCATAGTGTTTATACCTTCTTAGAGGCTTGTAGTCCTGTCATGAATTGGGATGTAAGGATGTAACTGTTCGTTTTTTTATATTTAGAGGTAGCCACTTTGGGTTAGCCTGTTTTATATTCTTATATGGTTCTTGTTTGTGAGTTTATTTCCGCTGGTTTTCTCTGATGTTGTATCACAAGGGTGCCCGGGATAAGGCACCAGTCACGGATCCGAGGTCGGGTCGTGACAGGTACGATGGGGCCTTGTCACGTCATAGTTATTGTTATACTCTTAGAGGTCTATAGTCATGTGTGGGTTGGACATGTATAGTTGTAGTTCATTTCAGATTTGTGTATATAATGACAGCCTTGTCGGCTTGCCTGTTTTATTATATGACAGTTCTGGGGACAGGATCCCCTTCGTTATGAGATTTTGTGTTGTTCTTAAGCTTCCGTTGGTTATATGTGATGTTTGGGTAGAAAGGTGCCCAGGTAGGGCACCAGTCGCGGCCCGTCGGTTCGGATCGTGACAGCGACGCTGTCGATGGTAACTCATGACTCTGCTCGCAGGAATATTGGCGCCGCGGCGCCTCCCTTTGGGGTCGCGATACTGACGCTGAAGAAGAACCACCTGGCAGAGAAGGTGAATCTGCGACAGTGTTATGATCTAGTTGACTGAGAATGATGGGAGAGATGACAGGCTCGTCAATAAAAGAGTAATCCGGTTTTTGGAACTTTTTAAGATTCGAAAACGGGAATGTGGTCTCGTCGAATGTGACGAGATGTGTGGATCTGACGAGTGGACAAGTCATAGCATATATAGCCCCTATGGTTTTGCGGGAAGCCTAGGTAGACACATGTAGTGGACCGAGGAGCTAGTTAGTGAGGGGCAGTAGAGGCAAGGTTAGGATAGCATAGACAACCAAATATCCGGAGATGATCATAAGATGAGACTCTATGATAGAGGATTTCAGTAGGGGTCATATTGTGAAGAGTGCTAGTTGGGATAATATTGAGAACGTATTCTGACATTTTAGCAGCATATATCCAGAAGGACGGAGGAAGGGAGACATGAATCAATAAAGCGCGAATAATGTTGTTTATAGTGCGAATGATTCTTTCAGCTTTACCGTTCTTTGGGGAGGTGTGAGGGCGGGAGAAGCGAAAAACCATGACATTATTAGTACAAAAACGGTGAAACATAGAGTTATTAAATTCACGACCATTATCGCATTGAAACGATTTGATACCTTTTCAAATTACGTTTGGATGAACTGTCTAAACTCAAAAAAATTGGCAAACATTTCCGATTTATATTTGAGAGTATACAACGAAACATAGTGGGAAAAATTATCTAGCAAGACAAGATAATATTTATGACCGAGAGAACTAGCAATAGGTGATGTCCATAAATCGGCATGTATAATATCAAATTGTGCAAAGGTAACACTAGTAGATGATTTAAATGAAAGACGGGTATGTTTTCCTAAAGAACAGGAAACACAGTTTTGGGCAAGCTTCCCATTATTACAAGTAATGAAATTATTGCCTCTAAGAAAATTAAAATTCGGGGCTCCTGGATGACCAAACCTATTATGCCACGTTGATGAAGAAATGACCGCTAGAGAGACTGGAGAGCAAGATCTGGCAGCGGAGGTGGGAGTGAATGGATAGAAATCCCCCGTGCTATTCATCCCGTAAGAGGTGTCCCCGTATGAAGATCCTTCACAGTGAAACCAAAAGGGTCAAAGTCAACAAAGACAGAATTATTACGAGGAAATTTGCGGATAGAGATTAGGTTCTTAATTATATGTGGGGCATATAGGGTATTTTTAAGGGAGAATGGTTGAGGAGACAGGATGTACCATAACCCTTTATTAGAATGCGGTGGCCATTACCAACTGTAATAAATTAAGAATGTTGTAAACTGAACAGTTTGGGAATATTACCTGCAGACCGGGTGAGATGTGGCTCCGGAGTCCATGTACCAGTTGTTGTCGAATTGCAGTTGAGGTGCTGAAGGTCGACCCAACTCGATGGGTGTCATCTTTGGTTAAGTGCTAGGTCGCGCGGTGCGTACGGTGGGTTTCTTCTTGCGGTCTTGGACTTCCGAAATTTGGATTAGGGCCTAACAACCCGTGATGAGAATATTGGTTGAAGAATTGCTGATCGAAATTGCGCGCGCCGCGACGTTATCTTGGTTCTGCGGGCCTGTTGTTGTTCTTCTTGGTCTGGCATCGCGACCACATGACACGGCCTCACTGCCGCGCCGCCGCATGACCACGACCTCACTCGCCGCGCGCCTCGCCATCGCGTCTCTGCTGCTGTTGAGAGTTTTCTGGCGGCGTTGGATCTTGGGGGCGCGTTCGACAGCTAACAGCTTCTGATTATGCTCATCTTGCTTAGCACGTCGGGTATCTTCGAGCAACAACTGCGAGCGAGCTTTGTTAAAACTGGGTAACGGATCTGCCTGTTGAATCATGGTGGCTAACATATCATAGTCGCCTTTGGGAAGGCCTGCAATAAATTGCAACACCATTTAGTGTCCAAGACAGGCGTGTCGAAGTTGGAGAGTTGATCCGCCAGTAGTTTCAACTGTCTGCAGTACTCAGTCATGTTGGAGAAATTTTTAAGACGTGTATTGTTAAATCAAGTGTGTTTGTTATCTTGAAAGATTTCCTCCAAGCGGTTCCACAAATCACGAGCTGTGGCGCCGGATTTCATGATAGTAAGAAGGAGATCCTGAGAAATACTACAATATATCCACTGTTTGACGCCGGCGTCTAGACGCCGCCAAGTAGAATCATCAACCTCCGGAGGGCGCGGAATAGTGTCATTAATATGATAAAGCACGTTATAGAGACATGCATGATTACGAAACAGTTCAACTCAAGGAGAATACTGACTGTTTTCTTGATTAAGAAGAATGAGAATATAATTCTTGATGTTGGTAACAGTTAGAGCTGGATGAAAAGAGGATGACAACTTGGTGGTGAGATTTGTGGAGGTGGAAGCGTCAGAAGTATTGGAAGATTCCTGAGTATCCATTTAGAGAAGAGGGGAATGAAGAAAAAAACTCCAAGAATTTGGAAGAGGGCCGCAGCTGAGATCCGAGAGAGGGGGTGGGGGGTTCTCGGTGGCACAAGGAAGAAAATTCTAGGATTTTGGGTGTTTGGCTCTTAATACCATATAAGATGATATTAATCTTCCTTGAGGAGTCTTTCTTATTAATATCAATATATATATAGATATATAGTGTACAAGATGTATCCCTGATACAATAGGAATCCTAGTCCTACTTACAAGAGGAATTCTAGTTTACCATAATTACATATCACTAATATTTACACAATATATGAAATATATTCTAATTATGGTAGGGATGACAATTATACACGTTTACAGTATTCGTTAAGATTTGAATCCTAACATCCTGTAGTTTTCACTTTCATCAACCGCTACACTTCACACTTATGTCTAATTTTCATATAATATAAAGTCACAAGAGCGCGTGAGTTAGAACCCAACTAGTTTTTGTGTAACAAGCACTAACATTTTATGGATTCCTCTTCACAAATTGCAAATTGAATGGAGCACTTGAGAACACCATATTCTGATAGCATGTCAGTTTCAACTTGTGTCACCATCCAGCACTGTCCAACTAGAACAACAAAGAAATGGACCTGCTTTTTTACAAGAAAAATAAGATGAAGAGATAAACCTCCATTTGTGGAGAAGGTAAAAATTTCTTACTGTTTTATCCACTAAATTCATTTGGCATACGAAACCATGGTAAATCTGGAAGTAACTTTTAAGGAAAAATCTGCAGAAACTGAGCCCTGAAGGAAAAACCAAACATCCATCAATCACTAAGAACATAAACAATCACTTCAATTATTACTTATTTCTACTACTTTTTTCTCTCTCCTTGTTTGCTTCCTTCTGCAATCCTTTTCCTTTGCTTATACAAGTATAATCCTTCTTTACATAGTATGGAATAATGAGACCACGCAAATGCTTTGATAAGCAACAACATGCAGTCAGCATAAGCATTAACAGAATAGCGCCTCCCTTGGAATTATCATAGTCATGAATATGTTACGCTCCGGTGTGAGGCACAATCATGTTGTAATGCATCACCTATTCTTGGACCTCCCTGAAAAAGAAACTCAGAATTGACATATGAATCGTGACAACTCTCCCTCATCATCATTCCAAAAGCACTGAGAGTGTCCTTCACTTTTCTCTGGTTCACGATCTTCCGAATCACTCGCTGGACTAGAAGGTTCAGTATCATCATCCTCTGCTTCTTCTTCGCCAATTTCAAACTTCACATTATCAAAAGAATTAAAATCACCTGACCCGTGAAATGTAGACAACTGTGCTTTGTCAGGCTCAGTGGAAGGACATACGGCTACTAATAAAATAAGACTAGAAACCAAAAACCAGACGAAATAGTAGGTATAAAGTAAATTGTCCAATGTTTCCAAACTAGTCCAACTTCGTACCTTTCCGACATAAACTGTACTTAGGCCTTCTCCACGACTTTCTTGGTATGGAAGTGTATCCGCAGGGGCGCGCTTGGCAGAACTCTATTGGACTCCGTGTTAATTCTTTCCCACTTCCATTCGTTGCTCAAAAAGAGCAATGATATCACTCAAAACTTGAGTGCTACTAATATCATGGTAACATCTAAGGAATGGGAAATCTTTTTCCGGAACAGAATGGCAGAAGCGAAGTTGTTACATGAATCAAGTTTCATTTTATCCGGAAAATAACAGCTTTAGCTCCTGAATTTAGAAAAGCCTTGATCAGAGGTCGGTAGGGCCATAGAAACCAGCAAAGATTATAATTCTCTCCTTCGTCGCTCCAATCTGGAAGGTTTAACAAATTAATACTTAAAGAGTTAGTGTTGAAGTGGACAGTGTGAGGCTGTGCACAAGTGTAGCAGTGGATGGAGATATAATCATCAATACCACTTGCAATTAAAGCATATACCTAAATATTGATTTTCTTTTTTTTGACAATAGAGCAATTAAGTGGATCAAAATTAAGGGTCAACGAGTAAGTTAAAATATGTGATATATTGCTCTGATAAGAACCACTTTCGTGAGGTGCAACCATCTTGTGCACTCACTCTTATAAGAGAGCAATGTTTCTGATCCTTTATCCTTGGCAGGTCCACCTTCAACTCTCAATCTGAACTTGTTGACAAGCTATAAGCAGGAATCTTGTCAAGTTTTCTCTCCTTCATAATTTCTCTCATCCTCCTAACTTCTTCCCACATGCCATTACTGGCATAAATGTTGGACAATACCACATACACCCATCGTTCCACGGTTCTAACTGTTGCAGGTGCTTAGCCACCCATTCTCCCATTTTCACATGCCCATGCTTCTCACAAGCCCCCATTAGGCACCCCCAAATCACAACATTTGCTTTCATTGACATCCTTTCAATCGTCCCCCTTGCCTCCTCGAGCAACCCAGCCCTCCCAAGCAAATCCACCAAGCACCCGTAATGCTGCAACATGGGTGCAACACCATATTCATTCTTCATCATGTTGAAATAATACTTTCCTTCTGCACCATGCCACCATGTACACAAGCGCTCAACACACCAATAAACGTCACATGGTTAGGCCTAACACCTACCTCTCTCATGCAACGGAAGCATTCAAGCGCATCCCCGACATGTCCATGCATCGCATAACCAACAATCATAGAAGTCCACGATGACACATTTCTTTCTTTCCTCCTCGAAAACACCCTATAAGCAAGATCCATCTTCCCACATTTACCATACATATCAATAAGAGAATTCATCATCAAAAGATCAGAATTTTCCATTTCTTTCGCTTGAAACACACATTTATGCAATTGAGACGCCAAATCCAAATCACCAAGACTCCCACAAGCCGACGTCACACTAACCAGTCACATCATCTGGCTGTAACCCACTCTCTCTCAACTCCAAAAACATCTCAATCGCTTCCTTAGCACGCCCACCTTGCGACAACCCCGCTATAATGCATTCCAAGAACCCAACTTTCTTTTAGTATTTTCAAACACCTTACGTGCATTCCCAAAATCACTAACCTTTGAATACAAACTAATAAAACCACTCTCACTATACATATTAGTTTCTAAACCATTCTTTATAGCAACACCATGTAGCTGCTTTGCCGTAACATAATTTAAAACCTGACAAATAGCCTTTAAAACAATGGGTAACGTAAAAGTATCTGGAAGAACACTAGTTCTTGCCATAATGATGTACACGTGTAGAGCTTTGATTGGGGAATTAAGCCTAGTATATGATCTGATTGTTGTTCCATTGAAATTGCAGAGGGTACAACTCAAGGAAATGGTTTCGGATTATTTGGGCGTAAATTTGGTGGAGATGATGTAGATTGTTGCAATATGATATTTGGGTGGCTATTATCTTGTCATTTGTCATTGGTGTTGGTGGTGGCCAAATTATGAATGAGTTTAGTCAGTCAGATTTATTTTCTGTAATTTTCATGATCAAATTAAAAGTTACCAAGAAAGTATGCATAACATAGCACTTGATAGGGAGTCGCCTTTTACGCTAACTTAGCTAAGATGTGAATGGGTGCATCCCATTCTTGAAATACAATCATGAAATTGAAAGACTCTTTCTTTTTTGTCGAGTTCAAAAGAGATAGTATTTTTTTTTATGTTTATTAATGAGATTGATTTATAATCACATCAATTTCTATGACTTATTTTAAATAATAGTTTCAAAAATCTTTCTTTGCTTATTAAACTATGTGTCTAGTCAAACACTTCCGCATAAATTATAATAGAGGATATAACTTATAAATATACAATATTGAACTGCTTCTTATGTCTCTATTTTCTTTTTCCTTTTTCGGTAAAGGTAGTGTAAGGCCAGTTTGCAAGCTATATTGTCACTATCAGGTACCTACTACCTTACATCACAAATTGCTAAAATAGATGGGAAGAGATTGCCTAAGGATTTTTGTATCCACTGAGATTATTTGAACCCTAATCTTACACAATTTTTACACACTTTATTGACCGCTAGATCTTATCCTTTCTTCTCTATTTTCGTAAAATATGAAGTCACAAGAGCGCATGAGTTGATCCAAACAAGCACTAACATCTTATGGATTCATCTATTACAAATTGCAGAGAGCACTTGAGAAAATCAGATTCTAATAGCATGTCAGTTTCTAATTGTGTCACCATTGAACACTGTCAAAGTAGAACAACAAAGAATTGAACCTGCTTTTCACAATAAGACAAAAAAAAAGAAGATAAACCCCATTGTGGGAGAAGGGTGGTTAAAAAAAATTGTCCCTGCTTTATCCACTAAATTAATTTCACTATACAAGTTACTTATTGGGACTCAAAACCTTTCTAAATCTGAAAAAAGAACATCCATCAATGACTAACAACACAAAAATTAACTTCAGAGCCTCAAAATTGGTTGTTTCTCTAGCTTCTTTGAATTATTACTCATATCTACTGCTTTTTTCTCTCGCCACCGCTTTTCTGCAATCTTTTTCCTTTTCTTGTACAAGTATAGTTCTTCTTTACAAAGTATGGAATAATGAGGAGACCATGCAAATTGCCTTAATCAAGCAACATGTAGCCAGCATAAGCATTAGCTGACTCGTGCCTCCCTTTGAACTATCATGGTCAGAGACAACCGACTAACTATGGTATGCTGGGAAGATGGCATGAATATCTTAGGCTCCGGTGTGAGGCACGAGCATGTCGTAATGCATCATCTATTCTTGAACCGCCCTGAAAAAGTGACTCATAGAATTGACATATGAATTGGGACAACTCCCCCTCATCATCATCCCAAAAGAACTGAGAGCGTCCTTCACTTTTCTCTGGTTCACTATCTTCCCAATCACTTGCGGGACTAGAAGGTTCAGTATCGTCATCCTCTGCTTCTTCTTCGCCAATTTCAAACTTCCCATTATCAAAAGAATTAAAATCACCTGACCCGTGAAATGTAGACAACTGCACATCATCAGGCTCAGTGGAAGGACATATAACAGCTTTAGCTCCTGAATCTAGAAAAGCCTTGATTACTGGTTCGGTGGGGCCATAGAAACCAGTGAAGATTATAATTCTCTCCCTCCATGCTCCAATCTAGAAGGTTTAACAAATACTAAAAGAGTCAGTGCTGCCTCCTTTCTCATGCATCTTTTATTTTCTAGGGTAAATGTGTACACATTGAGTTATAGGCCACAAGCACAGCTATTGCAGAGATGACACGAAATGAATCAACATTCTCACTGACAGTGTATTAAGCCCTCTATCATGACAAATGTAAGAAAAGCAACCCAATTTTCTTGAAAGATGAATGACTGAAAGCAAGAGATTAACCAAGTCTTATAATAAAACATAGATATACATTCAAAAATATGTAGTATAATGAACAGGGCTCTTGTTCTCTAAACCTGAGACAGAAATAGACCAGTCATTACAAAATCAAGTGCAGATCTCGGACTGATGCAGATGAAGTATTAGGCAGATCAGAGATATATTTGTTCAATCAAATTTTTAGGATAAAAGGAATATACGAATAGGGCTATTCCCACATATCCATTAGAGAGCATCAGCACTACAGAGCTTAATCGGCAGAAGACCTCACTGCTCCCGTTGTCAGGGCCGAAGCAAAAATCCCCTGCGAGCTCTGAGTGCTGAAGAGTTTATCGTTGCCACAGATACTTGAACCCAAGTAAGTAAGTTCACTTGTCATATGTTAAACCCACCAGATTGGTCATATGTTAAACCCAACAGATTGGTCATATGTTAAACCCACCAGATTGGTGTTGACTAGTTCACTCCATATAACGTCATTCGGAAGAGATAAGTTCTTTCTCACAAACATAAAATCTCGCAATGAAAAAAAGATGCAATACTGAATCACATAAATGCTCAGAGTGTATACCATCCACCGAATATCTTCTGAGATTAAGTGCATTGAAGGAACGGTCCTACGAAACATATAGGCACCAATTTCTTGGTCATCTTCCATGACCTTCAAAAGACAAAAAATAGGAAAGCCATAAATTCCTTTGACCAAGAGCAAATTCATAAATTCTTGGTTTCCGAAAGCAAAGGCACTTATCAAATAAAGGATGGAAGACATCACGACAGCACATACCTGTGTCTGACGCCCAATATAACGGTGGACTACACCCCCAATCTGGAAGCATGGCCTACACCTAACAAGATCAGCAACGGTTGAGATGTCGCTGATGACTGATGCATACTTTCTCTGGCGGCCTCGCATCATAGACATCAAGCTTAATTTGACACTCTGCAGAAACTTATCTGCTAGGTCTCCAGGTTCGGCAACCACAAAAACATCATTCTGCCAACTATCTCGTAGAAGTAGATGACATTAGCATGATAAGCAGCATTTCTAATAAATAACCAAAAAATAAGGAATATCTAACCTCAGTACAGAGCCAGATGTATCATTTTGCAGAGCCAAGTGCACAACTCCAACCTGAGGTGAATTCTTTAGCTTCTCATACAAAGATTGCACAGGCAATGAAAGCTGTCGACGCTTTCGAGGAGAATCAGGCGGTGAGGCAGTTGCTTTCGCAGATTGTAATCCATCCAAGCTTAGTGGTGGAACTAAATCAATTCTACCAACCCTATGAGCCCCAATATCAGGACTGTATAAGAGAGGGCTTGAGGGGAAGCTACCAGTGAACAATGGAGAAGGAAAAGGTGTCGGAAAAGTTGATCCTGGAGTTGCTTTCTGAGTGCTTGATATGCCATTAAAAAGACTGAGTTTTATTCCATTATGTGCACAAAATGACTCGAGCGAGCGAGCATGGTGAAAGACTCTTCCAGAGTCTGCACTATTTGGGGCCTCGACAAGAAGCACGCTCCGCCTCCAACCTAAAGAAGGACTGCTCTCATCTGAAAATAAATTGAATCGTTCAAAGTTCAATCCATCTGAGACAAAAGAATATCATGGCAAGCAATTAGAATTGATTCCAATTTACACACACCAGCTTTAGAAATCTTCGCTTTGAGAATCTGATGGGGCTTGAAATTATCTGAATATTTCTCATCATGTGGCCTCTCTAACAATCTTTCACAAATATTCTTGAAAGCGGCAGACGTGTTCTGAATGTAATCATCTGTTGCAGCCTCCAACTTTAACCAGACAGCGGGGTCCGTCTCATCTAGCTCCATACCACATCGTTCATCAACTGCATCCCAGATATGTAGAAGGCATGTTAAGAATGTGAAGAAACTTAATACTCAATATCACCACAGTGCAAGACTAGATCATACTCCTAACTCATTTTCTTTAGTTCTGGCTGATTCCTAAAAATTAAACTGTTAATGAAATGCCAAAAGTTCAGAAAAATAAGAATTAAGAAAAGAAGGTTTCCCTAAAGGAAAAAAAACAATCTTTAGCTTGTAATATTTCACCTCAGGCGACATGTAAATTGTAAAGTAACTTCACCTGGATTAAAGCGAAAATAGTGCACATCAGGAAGCAGTGGAAGCAATGTACTTAAAGCTTCCTCCACCCGGTCAACTGAGCATGCACTCTCTATCAACACTTGGCCAGTATCAAGGTAACGCCATCCACCTTTGCGGACCTAACACAGCAGGAAAAATAGCAGAACACCTATAAATTGAACACCCAAGTAAAATGGCTTGAAGTAAATGTTATCTTGAATTTATGAAAACTTCCAGTAGTAATGGAGAGTAAACCCCAAACCTTTGCAATAAAATCTCATGCACATTTTTTCAATTTTTTCTTTTTGTATATATATAAAAAAATGGCGTTTCTCTTTTTTTCTTAAAAGTAATTAACCGTGGATTCAACTCCAGAATTAGCAGTAGAAGATAAGAATATCGTAAAAATATGCTATGATCCAGGGAACACCCTAAGAAAAAAGAAATTATCAGTTAGTAAAAGTACTTTCTGACATCATGAAATAGCTAAGTGGAAGTCAGAGACTCCCTTTTTTAGGAACTTAGACTACCTATGTCCTTTTTCGAATAAGCCAATTCATTTGGGACCCTGCAGATCCACTCTTTTTCCTATTCAAAGATCAGCCGTCCCGAGCTTCCGTCGTCGGCCTTGGCATTAAACCGGTTAGTTGTAGTCGTTGTCCTGTTAGCGGTAGTTCTTTTAGTTGTTTTCCTTTCATCGTTACCAGTTTTCTAAGTTGGATAAGAATAACGAACAAATCTGCAGCTGACTAAAGTTGCCAAATCACACCAAAATTTTTGCGTGTCATAATCGACATTTTAGTTAACTGTCTCGAAGGTAAATTTCCAGATTTCCCAATCTAAACATATGGAAAAGCACAGGTAAGCAAATGCGGCCCATGAACACATCAAGTTCCAACAGCATATTCAAGACCATTCAAAGCCTGGGAAAAGGAAAAAAGATGGTAGTCTGTATCATAATGGGCAACCCTTTGCTAATCAACAGTATACCTTCATGGGAACAGAACCACAACCAATTGAGACCATGCAGTCAATCCTTGCATCTGGCCATAATAGTTGTGCTTCTCGTATGGCAAAAATGGTAGGATTGTTGGCAACAATTGCACCATCTTGCCAGCGGTATACATCTGAAATTAAACAGAGAATAGTCAAGAAAGATGACAATGACATGCGTCCATAGAAACAGAGCTCGTGAGGATTTGCCACAAGTTAAATTTTTAAGCACAAGCAAGAATATACCATCAGAATAATCATCAAGATAATAAGGTGCAGCGGATGATGCTCTTATGGCTTGCCATATCCGATGCTTACAGCTTCCCATGAAAGCATTTCTCTTATGCTCAACTTGAGCGGGATCACTTACTGCTCCTTGGCCAGCAGTCTCAGTGACCGTATGGGAAATATCTGGTGTCCCAGGAGGGTACTGCACTTACCCAACACAAGGGTTCAATGACAAACTAACAAAAAGGAAATAATAGAAGCAGAGATAATAAACACTACTCAGATGAAGTCTAAGTATTGAGTCATATGAGGATTCAGTAATAACCTGATAATTGCGGAAAATAAAGGGTTGAGCTGGTGTCGCACTGACCAGAGTCGATACCACAAAAACTTTGGGAATCCTTTTAATTGCTGACTCTATCAGGAGATCCCCATCCTCGTCAGCACACATCTCCTTCAACAATCTCTCAAACTGATCTGCACTGTGCTGGAAGAGGATAGAGGGTCAATTATGATTTCAAAGTTGCAAGGTCCCTCTTGTTCAGCAGCATTTTAAGTACTAGGAAAAAGATTCCTGGGTAGATGTGTAAAAACTACAAAGTAGCATCAGTTGAACTATTAGATTAGATATATTGTCCCACATGACATGAAAGTATATGTGTATTATATGGAATAGACACTTTCTTTTTCTTTTGATAAGTTCCTAGGCAAAAGACACTTGTCTCATGCACTCTCCTACTCCTCTTATTTCTCACATGGTATCAAAGCCTATGATTTTCGCTAATGCTTGAAAAATATTTTCATTCTCGTCCCTAATTCACTATTCCACTCTTTTCTTGAAGACTGTTTCAGTGGAACCACCTTTTGTGACTATTCCAGCAACATTATCTTCTTTCCCTTGATCTTAGCAGAACAAGTTTTTCCAGTGATCGTTTCAGCAACACCATGCCTCTTTTAGGTTATCATTTTGACACTTTTCCATCACTATTCAGGCTATTGTGGCCACTGTTCTGGCTTCTATTCCAACTGATGTTCAGTCACTATTCCAAGACTATTTCAGTGCCAGTGTGTGCAATAACTACACCAGTTTAGGCATAGCTTCAGTACTAATTTGCAAACTCAAGGTGTAGTCAGCTCTCCTTAAATTTGAGAAAAAATATTAGAATGTTAGCTTAGATATGTCTATACATCGGAACAAAGTACTATGTAAATTGCATAACCCATGTACAAAAGTAAACACTTTCAAAACATTTAATTTGAAACCTTATTCGAATAATGCCATTGGGGTGCGGCCCTTACCGGGACCTACGTGACCAAGGATGCTTCGTGCAACGGGCTGTCTTTTTTTTGTTTTTTTTTATTCCAGGTTGGTATTTACTTCAGCCCTCTCGATATGGGCTTCTTTTTGGCAAAAAAAAAATGGGCCTCTGGATTTTTTTCAAGAAATGAGCAGATGTAACTTGAGGCAGCCTTATTTCAGTAAATTTAACTATCAAAGTTCATAACCCGAAATATGAACTGATTTAGCCAAAATTTGGAGCACCAAACCAAAAACCAAAAGAAAATTTTGGTGCAGTTGTTTTCTACAGTATAACCGAATAATTCCATGCCCACACCTAAGTAAGCTTTTCCTTATTCCAAGGGTATGCGACTTGAGGATTCATATTTGTAAAATCAATATTTTTGTCTTAAATACACAAAATGGCACCTCAACTTCCACCACTTTGCAAAGTGAGGCATCTATCTTAGACTTGTCCCAGTTTAACACCTCTACTTGTTAAAACTTTGCTAAAACACCTCTGACTGTTGACCATACTTACGTGGCATCGATTTAGCTTATGTGGCTAGAAAGTGTGCGAATCACACATATAAGGAGCGTGAATATATGAAAAAGCTCCTATTCATGTCTTCATCCATCTTTTACCTCTTCCACTATTGTTGACGTCCAACTTCTGATTTTGCTTCCACCAACAGTGAGAATTTTCTCAGCTATTCAAGAATCTTTGAGAAGGAAACACCTTCCCCCGCCCTGGACTCTCCAAAGCTCCAACACTACCAAGATTGACGACTAGATCAGAAGAAGTGAAGCTCTTTTTTTGTTGTTGATAAAGCAGAAGTGAGAACACGAAGCTCATGAGTGGCACAACAAAAAAGACCAAGGTCTATGATTTTTTTCCACCATTGTTGAGCTCTAGGTCTCAACCAGAATACTACCCAAATCATTCGGGGGGAAAAATCAATTCCCACAAAACCCAATTCTCAACCAGAAGACTTCCCAAATATCGATCCCTTTCCCCCCTTAACCTGTCATGCCTTTCACAATCCTTCCCAATGGAGCGGCAATTTCGCTGGCACTTAACCCCTATCCCTTTTGTTCCTCCATCATTGAAGGTTGTTTGATTTGCGAGGCTTTCCTGTGTGCTGCCATCCATGTACTCCATGAGAATATCGATAACATCCGTCAGTTGATGACGTAGGAAAATGCGTCCAACGAAGGATTGAGGTTTCATGGAGGATCAGACAGCAACTTCAGGGTCACTGTCACCATGGACAACTTTGAGCGCATAGACTGCTGAACTGCACTTGTGGTAGCCTTTGTACACATGTCCACCCTTTCCATGTTCAAGTACCTTAAATTTGTTGAGTTCTAAAATGGAGATGTTAGTGGCGGAAGAAGCTGTGGTGGTGTTGGAGTTAATGGTGGGAGATGTGAGGGGAAAAGAGGGAATACCCGTATGGTTCTGGTAATGGATAATAAAAAGTTAACTCGACTTACTTGTCATTTTTATGGCAGTGGAAACTACTAGATCAGTTTTAAAAGATTCACAAGTGCACGTGATGCAAGAAACGTTACTGCATGGAAAAACTTTTTGACTTTCTTAAATTATATGAATTCTTAACGTTAATATAACAAATAACCACTTTATGTACAAGTGCTATAATATTTTGGACACCCTAATAAAAATAGGCAAGACATAAGTTGCATGGAAAGAGTAGTTGTAAATTAACTTAAAAGGAAGAAAACTAATGGCATCACATACTTTAGATCCATGTACAACAACCCTGAAACTCTGAGATGAGCTCTTGTAAAGTTGATCCAACTTTTCTCTCCATGTTGCTGCTTCATTGTCCTTGGGAACAGGTTCGGCAAACACAAGTTTGCCTGTAAAAGCCAATTTAGAGAGGCAGGGTATAAAATTAGAACATGCATCAGTGTTGTTACTATGTCAAGCAATGTACAACAAGTTTAAAAAGACTTGAAAGGACACAGCGAAGTTGAAATTCTTTTAGAGTAGAAACTCACCAAGTTTTTTATATATTTCTTCACATTTTTCCAAGGACATCAGTTTGATCCCAAGAGCAACAGCAAGCATACCACCAGTTGAAGTGCCACAAATGAGGTCAAAAAGTTCGTGTATCTGCTTCCCAGTACCTTTCTCAATCTCCTTAAGGATTCTCACAGTTGCCAGACCTTTCATGCCACCACCATCCATTGAAAGTATGCGCAACCCTTGCTTTGGAACCTGTCTCCCTCTTATAGCACGCCGTAGAATCTCATTCTCCCCTGCAATCAGATAGAGTATGTATTCAAAAGGCCAAGTATAGCTGAACCATAAGAAACATACAGAAACCAACCTAGTATTGCCAAAGCACGAGCCGCAGCCTTACTGACTTGTGGCTCGGATGCAACTGTCAACCGCAGTAGCAGTTCTCTTAAACTTTCTGAAGTAACTAAAATATGACGATTTTCCAAGCAGAACGCTAAGTTACCAACTGCAAATAAAGCTAGTCTTTGCACCTAAGGAGACAAAATAACTCATTTCAAAGACCACTTGACGGAAACAGGAAAACAATTTTTATTGCCAAGGTAGAGGTAAGGTCTACACTCTACCCTCCCCAGACCCACGTGGTGGGATTTTACTGGGTATGTTGTTGTTGTTGTTGTAATTGCCCACAAAAAAAGATAATAAGAGAGGCTTGCCTCTGGATTTCTGTGAGCACACAAAAGTTTCAATGATCTCAATACATCCTTTGTCAGCAGCTTTTGAGATACAATATCTGATGCAAACGCCAAGTTTCCCAAAACTTGCAACACAGATATGACTTCCTCAGGACCAGCAGATTTTAGTACTCTTTCTATGGGTTGCATAATATCTGATTTCATCAACTGCATTGCCACAGACACGTCTGTGGCAAGAGAAGAAAGAGCAGAGCAAGCTTGTTCTACCTAAACAAAAACACAATTTTATGCATTGGTTGCATAGGAAATTAGGTGAAAGCATCCTACAGAGTATAAGCTTAGCATACCACATGCTGATTGTCACTACTGATCATACTTATGAGTTGCCTCACAGCGTTCTCGTCTTTCCCAACAACTACACGATTCCCCTCATCTTGCATTATCTTTGCCAGGGCAGAAGCTAGCAGAGGATGGTGACAAGAAGAGAAACGGAATATAAGAGAGAAGAAGGCACTCAGTTTATGCCGAGACGCAATAAAGTAAGAACTATTCTCCATCTGCAGTTAAACAAAAAAAAAAAGTTCTTCAACTTCATAAGGCCTATCAGATGAGCAGAATAACTCAAAGTTCAAAAAGAATGCTATGAATACCTCTATCTGCACATTCACTGCTCTCAACTGATCGTCTGCCACAACCCTTATGTTTGCAAGAGATAAGTGACGAACGTTCTGGAGTGGCAAAATATCAGGAAGAAATTCAAGAGGATTACCAAAAAGCCTCAGAACACGTAACTTTGTCATTGCCCTATAATTAAGTTATAAAAACATTAGACCTCAAGCACAGAGTGACACAGTATTTGACTAAGAAAGCAAATAGAAATGGAAGAATGGCCAAATCAGAAGTATAAATGGAGAGACCTGAAATCAAGAAGAGGTCGCACCAGCTTGTTGTGTTCCAGTGATAATTCGACTAGCGCAATACACTCTCTTAGTTCAACTGTTCATCATATCCAACCAGGGCAAAGAATGAAATGAGTAGGAAGGAATCATTAGTTATTTGTATTACTACTCATGAACTGAATTAAGGTAATTCCAACAAATATATTGTTCACAAACATCTAGGTCGTACTCTGTCAGTTTTATGTGAAAAATTCAATCTTACCAGGGACAGAGACTAACATGTTGTAGTCCACAGCAAGAACTTTCAAGCATTTTAGTTCACCAAGCTCAGGTGGCAAAATTGATAGCTTATTGTTATCAAGATATAGTCTTTCAAGAAGAGGCAGCTGGGTTATCTCTACTGGCAGCACCTGCAACATATAAATTGGAAACTACTTCTCACTACAGCAATTCTAGAAGTTACAAACAGTAGTTGGATTGGTTTTAATCATAACCACTACCAGCAGACCAGTTTCTGATATATCCTACTATTCCCTCAGAATCAGTAAAACAAAAGAAAAAGATTCTTAGTACATATAACAAATACCATAAGCTGTAATGCTTTCCGAAGTTAAAAGACTATATCTTGAACAACAAACACCACGTTGTGCATATGCACAAAACAAGAACAACAACTCTAACTAATTCCAAACTAGTTGCAATTGACTACATCATCCTTGCTATTCATTCTGCTCAACTTGGATTCATTGCATCCCAATAGTAGTTTTATTTTAAGACCAATTATTATGGCTTGGAAAGAACATCACATAAATAAATAACTCAAATGTAAATTCATAACACTAACAGCTACGAACTAATGTTAAAACGAAGAGTCACTCACCATTAGTCCAAGACCACATAGACTAACAACAGTAACACTCTTCCAATGGTCAGCACACCCGGCTGGCGCGCCTTCTCCACTTCCTAACCCGACCCCATTGGAAAAATTCGACCTCATCAACCTGGACAACACCCCCATCCCATCACTCTGCTGGCTCGAACTACCCACCCGCCACATCATCACACCTTTCAATGGCTCTCTCCTTTTCACCACTCTCATTTCCACACTCACCTCAGCTATATCCCCATCCACACCATTTTCCTTGAATTCGATTTCCACAGTATCTTGTGGTGAAGGCAATGCCACCATAACCTGTGATTGCAACTTTAAAGCCACTTGATCCTCATCATCACCTACATTCCAATCTAAATCAACCCTAAACCCTAATAGCTCTTCTTGGTTATTCTCTTCTAGACCCCCCTCCGCCGCAGGCAACGGCGACGGGGGTGATGCAGAGAATGGTAAAGTGTGTACTGACGTGGATGATGAGGATCTTGATGATGTGGGTGTGGACTCATCTAATGCCTCGTCTTCACCATAGCTTAATGTGAGGTGAAATACATCTGATGGGCGTTTCCAACCCAATCCCCAAGACATTTGGTGGAATTATTCCAAGATTATTTGTTTCTAAGATACCCTTTACGTAATTTTAACTGTTCGTTACATTACAATGGCGATCAGATCAATCAAAGAAATGTGAGAAAACTATAAATCCAAATTGTGCCTGTGTGGAGGGTTTAAAAGAACTGTTTTTTTTATTACATAAAGAATGGGATTTGGAAAAAATGAATAATTGGTTAGTAAAAGTGAAGATTTTGATTTCTTGTTTGTGTCAATTGTTACTAAAATTTGAGTCTGGTTTTCGGTGGCGGAGTTACTAAAACTTGGACATAAAAGGGCACAATTGCGAACAAGTCAAGAGTATTCAGATATTACGACGTCGTTCTCCTTTTGTCTTTGTTCCCAGATATTGCGAACAAGTCAAGAGTATTCAGATTTGTTCCAAAAATATATTTGGATTAACACCGCATAGGCGGAGCTAACTCATCGGGTGCGAGTTGATCGAACTTATTAGTTTTTATCCAAATTTTATACTTTCCGTTTAAAAAAAATTGTCATAATTTGATTTGACACAGAGTTTAAAAAAAAAACTTTTAAAATATGTGATCTAAAATAAGTCTTAGATATTTATGTAGTTATAAATTATCTCATAAAATTAAATTATTTTTAAATATAAAAATGTGTTAATCTTTTTAGTCAAACTAATAAAAAAAAATAGAACAATCTTTTTGAGACAATGGGAGTATATGTATTAAAAATACATTGAACATATATAAATTAATAATTTAGAACCCAATAAAAAAACTAAATTTTAAACCCATAAACGTCAAATCATGACTCCACTTCTAATAATTAATTGCATAGTATTTCACAACAAACAATTAACTTCTAAATTGATGGATAAATTTGATTGGATTTTATCATAAATTAATTTAATTATTTAACCGGCCATCAATATACTACACGCCTTTTTTCTTTCTATTGGATTTGAGCCTCATAAAATACGAAGCTTGCACGGAGTATTTTTTCAAATGTGGAAAATATAACAAAAATAGACGGTAATTCTTTCAAGAATGTTGTTAAATGTTATTAAAGTGTCAAACAACAATTAATATATTATTATTATTATTCAAGTTTCAATATCACAAGTACTCTTCGTGTTTGGGTTCAATTTAAATATTTCACACTTTTTCTATTAATTTCATAAAATAAAATAAAAAGAGAATTACTGTTAAACAACATAATACACGTCCAAAGTGTATTGTGGGGCCCTTATCCTTTCCTTGTATATTTGGTAAATATTAGACTTATAATTGTACATTATTTAGTAGTGTAATATTACCATAATTGTAAAGTTAATATTCTTATAGAATAGGGATTCCTAGGTAGAATAAGAAGAGGATATTCCTTGTAACTTGCATATATATGTCTTTCATTAATAAGAATAAGAAAGGGGAATTAATTCTTTCATGGTATCAAGAGTCTAGGTTCTCTTTACCTCGCTTCCGCTCCTCAAAATTCTTCTTTTTTCGGATTTTTGGATCCCCAAATTCTCGATTTTTGTGTTCTTCTTTTTTAACAAAACCGAGTATCTTCTCTTCCAAAATCCTCTCTCCCAAATTTCATTCTCTGAATCTTGTTGTTCTATTACCTATGGCTGATAAGAACAATTTCCATCATGTCCTCTCAGTTTCTAACATCAAGAGCGTCATCCCTATTGTTCTTGATCTTGAAAACGTCCAATATGGGACGTGGGCGGAGTTATTCAAGATTCATGTTAAAGCACATAAGTTCTTCACCACATCATCCCTCCACCTCTTTCAAAGGAGGGTGATAAGGCGACTACATCTACTGTGCTCACTAAAGAAGCAGACCCAGAATTATGGGACATGCTTGATTCCAAGGTTCTTCAGTGGATTTATGTCACTATTTCCTTGTACCTTTTGCAGACGATTATGGAACCCAACTCCACAGCTATGACGACTTGGGATCGATTGCGAGATATATTCCAAGATAACAATCATTCTCGGATTGTTATCCTTGAGCAAAAAATTTCACAGGTGGCTATGGTGAATTTTCAAAACGTTTCTTCTTATTGCAAACGTCTCAAGGACTTGGCAGACCAACTCAGCAACGTGGGTTCTCCTATTTCTAATAGTCGTCTAGTTCTTCAGATGGTTGCAGGACTGTCAGAGGCCTATAGCGGTGTTGCTTTCAGTTATTCGTCAGAGTAACCCCCTGTCAGGATTTTATCAAGCCCGTTCTATGCTCACTTTGGAAGAAGCCGGTTTGGCTAAGAAAGTAGCAATTCGAGCCAGTCTTGTCGGCATGATGACTGCTTCCAATTTTTCTCCTTTCAATCCAGCCAATATGACCCAAAATCACAACAACGGGGGTGGTAAGAAAGACCAAAATCGAAAGAACAATGGCAAGAATCATGGCGGCAACAACGGGGGCAACCGCCGCCAGAAGAAGAATCCCGAACCCACGGGTCCCCCGGTCGATGTGCTGGTCCCAACACTCAACGTCGCGGCTCAGCCTTACAGATACAGTGTCGCGACGCCACCTTACAGCACCGCAGCGCCACCTTACTGTTGACAGTCAATTTTGACCCGTTTTTTGTATATTTGTTACAATTCTAAGTATTTTAGCACATCGCATTTTAATCAGCATTTTTTGCATTTTTTATCTTTTTATGTTAAATTAAGCATTATGTTTTTGTTAATATTATGTTTTTATTATTGCTACACCGTCGTTTATTTTAATAATATTTGCATCTTTTTAAATAATTAATTGGCATCCCGTTTTTACTTTTAATTAGGCATTAAACATTTCTTAAATATCGTTTTATTATTATCATTATCGCATCGGCATTTGTATTTTATAATTTTGCATCTTTTTAAATAAATAATTAACCAGCCTTGCATTTTTGTCAAACCAGTCCAGTCCAAGACACAATTTGAATCAGTCCAAGCCAACACTATTTTTAATATCACCCAAACACCCTCTTTTATTTTCCCTAAAATCAAATATCACTTTTCATTTTCCCCCCAAAACAATACCCCACTTTTCATTCCCCCCCCCAAATACTAAACCCTAAAAACCCCCACTATATAATAACATTACCAGCCCCACATAAAGCCAGCCGCACAGACCCTCACCCCCACTTTATCTTCCTCACACTCTCCCTCACTCTCCCGTCGCCGCCGTCGCCGCTGCCGCCCTTCGCCGGAGTTCTATCTCCGGCGAACTACCCATAAGCCCCCACAAACCCGCCCACCACCGACACACCCATCGCCACCCTCACTCTCTCTCCTTCGCTCACGGAGTTCTAAAACTCCGCGAACTCTCAAACCACCACAACGCCGAACCCCTCAACCCTACCCACTGCTCACACACACATACACCATCGCCGCCAGCCTCCGGCGAGCCCTCGTTAACCCTAGCCGGCGAACACCTCTACCTCGCCACCACCGCTCACTATCATTTCGCCGCCGCCGCTCTCCTCAACCACCGTCAACCCATCGCCTCGTCGCGAACCGGCGAACCCCTAGCAACACTCAGAAATTTAACGCCTCACCATCATTTCCGTCGAATCCTCATCCTCTCACCAACACTATCATCGCACAAACTGGGCCGGGCGAACCTTCACCGCCACCCATCGCTTCGTCGACCCCGCCACGCTGCACGCTTTTGTATTGTTGAAATCACCGTTGCCAGGTCTCTTCGCCGCTATTATATAATTGATTATTTGATCGATTTATTATTTTGAATCTCGCCGAGTTTAACAAACTCCGCGACCTATGTCAGATATCTTGCTTGTTGGGTGATTGCATCGTTATCCGTTGGCGGATTGGTTTGATTTCTTGTTTGGTAATACGCCGGAGTGAAAGTCCGGCGAAGCTTTGAAATTTCCGGCGATGTTGGTCACTGTTCTGATTTTGGGCTCTGTTCGTCTCTGTTTGTGGCATTTTGTTGGACTGATTTTCGATAATTTTGCTACTGTTTTGGCCATATTATGGGACTGGTTTTGGCCATATTGCTGGACTGATTTTAGGCTATTTTTGCTATATTTTTGCTGGTTTACTGATTTTGAACAAATACTACACTGTTGGTATTTTTACTGATTTTGAACAAGATACTACACTTGTTTGGCCGATGAAAAAGTTATCCGTCGATTTTTGAGGCCTCCACAATTGCAAAGACGGAAAATAAAATAAATGAAGCTTTCTGGGCAAGGATGATTTCTTCCACTTACATCGGATAACCAACATGCGCTTGCAGCGTAATTTCGCAACGCACTTGTTTAGCCGCCCTACTTTATATTTTTACATATCCGAGCCCTCCGTGTTTAAAACTATTATCGCTTTGGCGCGATCCAAGGTTTTATTTACTTTATTATTTTTAGCAATATTGGCTAATGAAGGAATCTCCGTCGATTTTCAAGGCCTCCCTGCATAAAAAGATTTGATTTATTTGCTTTGTTTGTTAATTTTTGCTATTATTTTAAAATTTATGTATTCTATTACTAATACTTTTACTAAGTGTTTATGCAGTATCCTAGATGCATTTCAAAAAGAATGCCCCGGAGTTTATTTTATGTCGTATCTAATTTCATGTTTTATTATTTTGCATTGTATTTTATTTTAATTGTAAATTATGTAAAATGCTTAGAATAGGTAGAATAAAAAGAGCAATAAATAATTAACCTAGGTTTGAACGAACAACCGCAAGTTAGCGGATCTTAAAGGATGCCTAACCCCTTCCCTTTAGGATAATAAAGAACCCTGATTCAGAATCTCACTAATTTCGCAGACCATTAAATGGAAGTCAACTGCAGTATTTTTATTGCAATAAACTAAGTGTCCTAATTCACTATAATAATTAGGTGGCGACTCCTTAAAATACATTCTAGGAATCAACCATACGCAGTAATTCCGTTTCGACTCCGGTTAAAATGGGGTGTTACAGCATGGCGACTCTGCTAGGGATATCAGGTTCTTGATCATAACATACTCAGGTTAATTAAATATTGCACTTTATTTTGCTTTTATATTTGTTGTAAATATTTTATATTGTTTGCTTTTATTTTGTAATTAACTACTTTAATTGCTACATTCTTTTATTGCTTTCCTTAAATTGTCATTCTGTTCATATTTCCTCCATTCTGGAAAATTAACACTATCACACACTACACGCGAGGTGCGCTTGGTGCATCAGCAAAATTCTTTCTTCAAAACCCAAATTTAGGAGAGTTGGTAATGACGCGAGAACTGGCCCAACCTGCGGGTCACAGTAGCCTTCTCACTCGAGTAGTCCGCTCGGGAACCATCAGTGTCTAGTAAGCCAAATCTTAGAAAACTTAAGATGAGCTATACCACTTTTTATTAAGTCATGCATGATAAACCTTAGGTGGGTTAATCCTGGTATTAACGCCACAATTAGAAATCCACCAAACTTGTCGACGGGTTTCACAACCCAACGACCCAAAGAGCATACTATGTAGCGTGATGATGATAGACGATCCAAGCCCGGTCACGACACGCCAAAATTGGAAAAAGTGCACCGTCATTTGGTCGCCATTTCCAACAAAATATTGCGCTTTAACGGCTGACCTATTTATCATAATCCCGCATATTTGGCGTTAGGCTCACCGCATAAGAGAGGTCCCAAGCATATTAGTACGCGCTTGATTTGCATGTTTTTGTTTATTATTGTTTGTCGCTAGCAACTCGTACATATTATTTAATTCAATAATTGCTCTTTTGTGATTCCTGCTCGAGCATTTGCATTTTTGCACATTTTGCTCTCACATTGCAATCGGGACTTCATCGTAAATCACTTCGAATAGCGCGACTTGGACTTTGTGAAGCATCACCACCATCCGGTCGAACCAATCAGTGAGTCTCGACTATATGGTCACACCTGCTCATTTTGTTATTTTGTCATTTTCCTACTCTCACCTATTTCTCATATTTTTGCAGAAAACAAATTCTCGCAAATAGTCGAGGGCGTACGAAAAATAAAACAAAAAAAAAAAGTCATCTCAAGGAGCGAGAATTATGTTGACTAATAAGTCGGTTTATACGATTCAACGACATCGCTCTCAATTCTTTTATACTTTGTATTTTTATTCATATTTGCAAATTAAATTAATATGTTTAGCGTTAATTACATAGTTTTCGATATCATGCATTTTACAACATAATTATTCGAACTACGCTGTCCGATTCTCACCACACTGGTGTGATACGTAGGCAACTCATTTTGGGTTCGACACCATAAAAATAAAAACAAAAAAACAAATAAACATATTTTTCTCACTCATGCATCCCATTTATCATATTTTGGGCATTCATTTTACTTTGCATTCGCTCACGTGGACAATCATTTATTTTGCATGCCTTTATATTGCTATCCTTTTGATAAATTTTTCCAAGCATACGCTTTATAACATATTTGAACGAACTACGCACTGATTCCTCGGCGGATACGTGGCACTCTATTCGTTCTGACACTTTATTCAAAAAAAAATGTATATTTTCTTCAAAAATACAAAAAAATGTTATTCAAAAATACAAAAACATTTTGTAAGTATTATTGTTTGACTTTGTTAATACCAACACGCTTAGAAATGTGCATAAAAAAAAACAATTGATAATCGCATGAGTTGACTTTGTGGTAAACCATAGATTCTTTCGTACCTTTTATTCATACCCGCAGATGACATTGTCTTGTATGTTTCAAGATAAGAATGAAACCGACTCATCATTTCATATGCATGTGTGGTGAGTGTTTGAATAAGTTCAATTGCATTGCATTGTGATCTAGAACTTGCCCGAATGTTTGTTGAGGCGAAATCTGAGTAACACTCGGTGTGGGAAATGATCGTAGGCTTTCTTTGACCCGCTTGAGCCTTTTCACCTACCAAATAACATTATCCCTAGTACACCCTTCGAGCCTAAAACCTATTTTTCGACAACCGCATATTACACCTATAACCTTTTTGAGTCGACGCACTATCCCTCTCTCGCCCGACTCTCTCGAGTGCTTTAGAAATGTGCAAGTGGCTGACAAAATTCTAGCTGAAGTTTGCAAAGACAAAAATTGTCAAAGTCTCAAAGAATGAAAGCATAGACGACTTCACATAAAGAGGAAATCAAAAGCCCCGATAAAAAAAAAAGGGAATACATAACCCCGAAAAAAAAAAAAAAAGGGGCTCCAAATGAAAGATTCAAAAGAAGTCAATACAGAAAAACTGGGACAAAAAGAAAGCAAGTCAGCATTAAAACACACAAATATCAAGCATGGACGTAGTCCAACTCTCGAGGAATGATTAGTCACTTTAATGATATTCATTCCTTTCAACAAGCCTACATTACAAGCCCGTGACAAGCCCTACATGATCTTATACTGAGGGTTCTCACATTAGTGGATACTTACATGACGGCTAAGCCTATGGTATCACAATTGCATGCATTGAACATCTTTTTTAGTGTGAGAGCAATTCTCTCAACGTCCCAAAATTCAAAATATTAGAATATATGTGTGAGATGGGACCTTCTTTCAGTGAGGCATTTGAAACATGAGATTACGTTTAGTTCAAACCTTCGATGCAAGCAAGTGTGTCGACACTCGGGTATGTTTGAGGTACTATTCAAATCGTGAATTACACCAGAGTCAAACTCATAGATCGAAACAATAAAAGAACATCCTTATGCACAATACTAATTGTTGGTATCAACCGAGTCGAACGTAATGTCGCTTTCCATTTTTTCAAAAACAACAAAATGCATATTACATAAAAATTATTTTTGCATCACGAACTACGCTTGACTGATTCCTCTGCGGGATACGTGGCGCCACATCGGCTTCGGCCCCACATCATTTTAAAATCATAAAATTCTTATTTTTGCGGCATTTAACTACGTCTTGATCGACTTCTACGGGATACGTGGCGCCACATCGCCGGTCCCGCGTCATTTTAAAATCATAAAATTCTTATTTTTGCAGCATGAACTACGTCTTGATCCGACTTCTGGCGGATACGTGGCACCACATCGCTTTGGCCACACCGTTAGAAATATTTCTTCCTTGTTTACGCACATGACTCGATTTTGTCCATTGGAGAGTTTAGCATCCTCATATTTTTGCATCCATTACTACCTACATATTTTCTGGGTTGCATTCTCATCTACTCGATTGTACATTGTCCATATTCTCGCGTTAGCTTTTCATTCATTATAAAAATAAAAAAATGCTTACCTGACGCTTCGATAAGGTCAAGATGCAACCTTACCTAGTTCAACATCTTCATTACGAACCGACATTTTAAGGAATTCAGCAAGAAAATGGCAATAGACAGGAAAAAGCAGGCCAACTAGGTCTTCAGTGCAAACCAAGAATGCAAGCGTCAAGAGCCAAAGCTACAGAATCGACGCTAATCAACCACTCATTTCCTAAAACTCACAAGTTTTCTTTGAGTGCAGGATCTTCATATCAGCAAAGGCAGGAACGCAACAATAAACCCACGCCGTCACAAATGCACAACGCCTATGCAATGACGCTTATCTCAACCTGCAGACGGGTCACAAAGGTGCACGCCTAAACCCATGCATTTCATTTAAGCCTATGCAACGACTTCATTTATGTTTCGTCCATGCAACGACGAGCATCTGCATTGCGTCTATGCAACGACGCCATTTTATTTTAAGCATATGCAACGACTTCATTCATGTTTCGTCCATGCAACGACGAGCATCTGCATTGCGTCCATGCAACGACGCCATTTTATTTTAAGCCTATGCAACGGCTTCATTCATGTTTCGTCCACGAAACGACGAAGACCGTGATCGCGTCGATGCAACGACGGCAATTTCATTTTAAGCCTATGCAACGGCTTCATTCATGTTTCGTCCATGCAACGACGAGCATCTGCATTGCGTCCATGCAACGACGCCATTTTATTTTAAGCCTATGCAACGGCTTCATTCATGTTTCGTCCATGCAACGACGAGCATCTGCATTGCGTCCATGCAACGACGCCATTTTATTTTAAGCCTATGCAACGGCTTCATTCATGTTTCGTCCATGCAACGACGAGCATCTGCATCGCGTCTATGCAACGACGCCATTTTCATTTTAAGCCTATGCAACGGCTTCATTCATGTTTCGTCCATGCAACGACGAGCATCTGCATTGCGTCCGAAAACGACGTCATTTCATTTTAAGCCTATGCAACGGCTTCATTTATGTTTCGTCCATGCAACGACGAGCATCTGCATCGCGTCTATGCAACGAAGCCATTTTCATTTAAGCCTATGCAACGGCTTCATTTATGTTTCGTCCATGCAACGACGAGCATCCGTGATCGTCTACGCAACGACGCCATTTTCATTTAAGCCTATGCAACGGCTTCATTTATGTTTCGTCCATGCAACGACGAGCATCCGTGATCGCTGCCTACGCAACGACGCCATTTTCATTTAAGCCTATGCAACGGCTTCATTTATGTTTCGTCCATGCAACGACGAGCATCTGCATCGCGTCTATGCAACGACGCCATTTTCATTTAAGCCTATGCAACGGCTTCATTTATGTTTCGTCCATGCAACGACGAGCATCTGCATCGCGTCTATGTAACGACGCCATTTTCATTTAAGCCTATGCAACGATTTCATTTATGTTTCGTCCATGCAACGACGAGCATCTGCATCGCGTCTATGCAACGACGCCATTTCATTAAAAGCCCATGCAACAACTTCATTCATGTTTCGTCCATGCAACGACGAGATTCGTGATCGCCTACGCAACGACGCCATTTTCATTTAAGCCTATGCAACGGCTTCATTCATGTTTCGTCCATGCAACGGCGAGCATCTGCATCGCGCCTACGCAACGACGCCATTTTCATTTTAAGCCTACGCAACGCCATCCATGTTTCGCCTACGCAACGAACATTTGCATCAAGGTCCAAAACGATGTCATTTCATCTACAATAAACTTATCTTTTCAAAGACCACATCACCGCAACCGGTGTCAATCATACTTCGACACCGACATTTTTAATCACGCCTTTGCTTTTTATTTTTTATCTGACGACCAGTGTCATCTTGATTTGACACTGGACATTTTTGGGTCTGCATAATCCCTATTTTTGAATTTATAGTTTATAAAACAGGACAAAATTGGCTACAAGTCAACATCTTTGTCCGAAGACTCTTCCATCATCTCCGCATAAAGAGGACATGCCGCTGATACCAATTTTGACCCGTTTTGTATATTTGTTGCAATTCTAAGTATTTTAGCACATCGCATTTTAATCAAGATTTTTGCATTTTTATCTTTTATGTTAAATTAAGCATTATGTTTTGTTAATATTATGTTTTTATTATTGCTACACCGTCGTTTATTTTAATAATATTTGCATCTTTTTAAATAATTAATTGGCATCCCGTTTTTACTTTTAATTAGGCATTAAACATTTCTTAAATATCGTTTTATTATTATCATTATCGCATCGGCATTTGTATTTTATAATTTTGCATCTTTTTAAATAAATAATTAACCAAATTTGCATTTTGTCAAACCAAATTCAAAGACACAATTTGAATCACCCAAGCCAACACTATTTTTAATATCACCCAAACACCCTTTTATTTTCCTAAAATCAAATATCACTTTTCATTTTCCCCCCAAAACAATACCCCACTTTTCATTCCCCCCCCAAATACTAAACCCTAAAAACCCCCACTATATAATAACATTACCAATTTCCACATAAAGCCACCGCATGCACTTCACCCCACTTTATCTTCCTCACACTCACTCACTCCGTCGCTGCTGCCATGCCGCCTTCTCGCCGGAGTTCTATCTCCGCGAACTACCCATAAGCCCCCACAAAACCCGCCCACGACACACCCACTGTCACCTCACTCTCTCCTTCGCGCCTCGCCGGAGTTCTAAAACTCCGCGAACCCCGTTAACCCTACCATCGCTCACACACACATACACCATCGCCGCCAGCCGGTGAGCCCTCGTTAATCCTAGCCGTGCGAACACTCTCTACCTCAAGAACCCCACCGCCTCACCATCATTTCCCCGTCGTCGCCTCTCCTCGAACCACCGTCAACCCATCGCCTCGTCGCGAACCGCCGCGAACCCCTAGCAACACCTCGCCAGCCCACCGCCTCACCATCATTTCGTCGAATCCTCATCCTCTCACCTCAACACCATCATCTGACAAACCGGGCCACGGCGAACCTTCACCGCCACCCATCGTTCTCGTCGACCCGCTGCCACGCTCACGCTTTGTATTGTTGAAATCATCGTTGTGTCTCTTCGCCGCTATTATATAATTGATTATTTGGTGATTTATTATTTTGAATCTCGCCGAGTTTAACAAACTCCGCGACCTATGTCAGATATCGCTTTGTTGGTGATTGCGCATCGTTATCCATTGTTGGCGGATTGGTTTGATTTCTTGTTTGGTAATACGCCGGAGTGAAACTCCGGCGAAACTTTGAAATTTCCGGCGATGTTGGTCACTGTTCTGATTTTGGGCTCTGTTCGTCTCTGTTTGTGGCATTTTGTTGGACTGATTTTCGATAATTTTGCTACTGTTTTGGCCATATTATGGGACTGGTTTTGGCCATATTGCTGGACTGATTTTAGGCTATTTTTGCTATATTTTTGCTGGTTTACTGATTTTGAACAAATACTACACTGTTGGTATTTTTACTGATTTTGAACAAGATACTACACTTGTTTGGCCGATGAAAAAGTTATCCGTCGATTTTTGAGGCCTCCACAATTGCAAAGACGGAAAATAAAATAAATGAAGCTTTCTGGGCAAGGATGATTTCTTCCACTTACATCGGATAACCAACATGCGCTTGGCAAGGCGAATTCTCGCAGCCGCACTTGTTTAGGCTGTCCTACTTTATATTTTTACATATCTGAGCCCTCCGTGTTTAAAACTATTACTGTTTTGGCGCGGATCCGAAGGTTTTATTTACTTTATTATTTTTAGCAATATTGGCCAATGAAGGAATCTCCGTCTGATTTTCAAGGCCTCCCCTGTACAAAAGACGGATTTATTTGCTTTGTTTGTTAATTTTTGCTATTATTTTAAAATTTATGTATTCTATTACTAATACTTTTACTAAGTGTTTATGCAGGTATCCGGAGATGCATTTCAAAAAGAATGCCCCGGAGTTTATTTTATGTCGTATCTAATTTCATGTTTTATTATTTTGCATTGTATTTTATTTTAATTGTAAATTATGTAAAATGCTTAGAATAGGTAGAATAAAAAGAGCAATAAATAATTAACCTAGGTTTGAACGAACAACCGCAAGTTAGCGGATCTTAAAGGATGCCTAACCCCTTCCCTTTAGGATAATAAAGAACCCTGATCCAGAATCTCACTAATTTCGCAGACCATTAAATGGAAGTCAACTGCAGTATTTTTATTGCAATAAACTAAGTGTCCTAATTCACTATAATAATTAGGTGGCGACTTTAAAATACATTCTAGGAATCAACCATACGCAGAATCCCGCTTTCGACTCGGTTAAAATGGGTGTTACACTTACGACCGCGCTCAATATCAAGATGTATACGCGACGCGCCCGCCTTCTCCCAGAATCCGTGGTTCGAGACCAGATACGAAGTCCCAAGATCAAAGATACTGGGCCTCGCCCCCATCAGGCCCATCACGCAGTGGGGCACATTCAGACAGACATTGAAGCAGCGATGCACACGCTTGGCTTGACGCAGCCGGACCCTAATTGGTACATGGACACCGGCGCCACTACCCACATGACATCCGATCAAGGTACTCTCTCGTCTTATTCAAATTTGAGCACTAATCGTGGTATAAATGTTGGTAATGGCAATTCTATTCCAATTAAGGGTTATGGTCATAAAATTTTGTCCCCTCCTCATCCACCACTTATCCTGAAAAAACTAATTAAAAATTTGGTATCTGTCCGAAAATTCACAACTGATAACTGGGTTTCTATTAATTTTGATCCATTTGAATTTTATGTGAAATATTTCAAGACGGAGAGTCATCTCATGAGGTGTAATAGTGGGGGATCTCTATCCAATCACACCAAGTCCCAGCATCTAGCATCAAGCTATGTCATCCATCTTTGCAGCTCTTGCTCCTTCCTTGTGGCATGCTCGTCTAGGTCATCCTGGGTCGTCTATTTTATCTTCTTTAGATAGACATAAGTTTATTTCTTGTAAGGGTACGCGTAGTACTTCACTTTGTCAATCCTGTGCTTTGGGAAAGATTATTAATTACCATTTGTAACTTCAAATTCTAATACTTCTATGCCATTTAAAATTATTCATAGTGATTTATGGACATTTTCGATTCTCAATTCTATGGGTCATCGTTATTATGTTCTATTCTTAGATGACTATACTAAATATTTATGGACGTTTTCAACTGCGAAAAAATCTCAAGTTTTTTCCATCTTCATAAAATTTAGAGCCTTCATAAGAACACAATTCGAACGGAAAATAAAAAACTTTCAATGTGATAATGACAAAGAGTATGATAATGGGAATTTAGGGAGTTTTGTGCTCAAAATGGAATAAATTTTCATTTTTCTTGTCCTCATACGTCTTCACAAAATGGGAAAGCTGAGCGAAAAATTCGTACCATTAATAATATTGTCCGCACTTTATTAGTCCATTCTTCTGTTTCTCCATTTTTTTGGCATCATGCACTACAAATGGCTACCGATCTCCTAAATATTCTGTCCTATAAAGATTTGACATATTCCTCCCCTCTCAAAGTGTTATACAATAAGACTCCGTCCTACACTCATTTTAGGGTCTTCGGATGCTTATGTTATACACTGTTTCCATCAATTACAATCAACAAACTTCAGACACGTTCTACTCCTTGTGTATTCTTGGGGTTTCCGTCAAATCACCGTGGTTATAAATGTTTTGATTTGTCCTCTAAACGAATCATCATTAGTCGTCATGTTCTCTTTGATGAAACTCAATTTCCCTTTTCTAAAGTAGAAAAACCCGTACCTACTTCTTATGATTTTTTGGATGATGCTATCTCCCCCTATGTTCTCCGTCATTTTTCAGGTTTGCCAGAAAATACGTTAAAACCGTCCTCAGCGCCGCGGCCCTGCATTGACGCGCCACGTCGCCAAAATTCTTGCGAGGAAGCGCCGCGGCCCTGCACAGAGGCGCCATGGCGCCAAATTCTAGAGAGACCTGCAGTGGTTCTGGCGTCGCAGTGCCAGTTCCCAGCGTCGCGGCGCCGTCGACGGGAATTTCCGACATTTCACAAACTTTCCAAAATTCACTCAATCCAGCCCAGAGTCTTGGTCTAGTCACTCGTAGTCAACGGGGCATTTTTAAGCCAAAAACATATTTCAATTTGAATTCTAATGTTCTTAAATCCCCCTTACCCTGTAATCATGTGTCTGCCTTAAATGACCCTAATTGAAAGTCATGACCGAGGAATATAATGCTCTTATTGATAATAAGACGTGGGAGTTGGTACCCCATCCATCTGGTGTTAATATTATTCGGTCTATGTGGATTTTTGTTCATAAGGAAAATTCTGATGGTTCATTTGCAAGGCATAAGACTAGACTTGTAGGTGATGGTAAGACTCAGCAGGTTGGTGTGGATTGTGGTGATACATTTAGCCCGATGGTCAAGTCGACTACCATTCACATTGTGCTCAGCTTGGCTCTTTCGAAATATTGGCCCATTCATCAGCTAGATGTGAAAAATACTTTCATACATGGTGATCTTCAGGAGACAGTATATATGCATCAACTTTTGGAGTTTAGGGATACTATATATCCTATTCATGTATGTCTATTGAAGAAGTTCTTGTATGGGCTTAAGCAGTCTCTACGGGCTTGGTATAAGAGGTTTGCTAACTTTGTTTCGACTATGGATTTTTCTCACAGCAGATCTGATAATTCATTATTCATATATCGTCGGGGTTCTTCCATGACTTATATATTGTTATATGTTGATGATATTATCTTGACTGCCTCTTCTGATGTTTTGCGAATGTCTATTATGACAATGCTCAGTTCTGAGTTTGCCATGAAAGACTTGGGTCCATTGAGTTTTTTTTAGGGATTGCAGTTACTCGTCATGCAGACGGATTGTTCTTATCACAGAGGAAGTATACATCAGAGATCATTGAGAGGGATGAGATGTCATCATGTAAGTCCATTTATACTCCAGTTGATACTAAGACCGCCCGCTATGACTGCGGGGAGTGTTAAACAACACAATACACGTCCAAAGTGTATTGTGGGGCCCTTGCAAACATTAACTCAAACTCAATTGAAGGAGCCTTTGAACATAAAATTATAATCATCAATCAATATATAATATAAAACTAGATATAAATAAGGTGATGTGACATATCTCTATAGTCACCATTCCATTTTTTGTTTTTTTACCTTTTCTCTTATTTTTATCAATTAATTAATTTTAAAAAATCATCTTCATAACTAACACCTCTTCATTTTCATAATTTCAACTTTTAATTAGTAAGAAATAATAATATCCATTACTTGTATAATTACACCTCTTCATATTCGTTCTCCCACCTCTTCCTTAACTATTACAATTCTACAAGTTTATATATTTCAATTCCGGAATTCTATATCGGATCCGATATGTTCTAATTCTACTCAATGAATTCTATACGTGTTCTACCACTAAATATTTTTATTTGCGCCTCTCTAAGACCACCAATAATATTTATTTATTCTATAACCTTATTTTCTTGATTAAAAATGTAATAAATACAAGAGATTATCATAAAAATTAATGTTTTCCCATGACCGTAAAATTAATAGCAATGACCATTAAAGACAATGAAGAATAATTAAGGCAATTAAGAGTATATTAAACTTCCGACTTCTTATTTTATGGTGTTTACGGCGGATCATGAATATTCAAAGGTATATAAAAACAACACTATGAATATTTATGTCCTAATTAGCTTTCTTGAAAGCTTAGATTAGGCATGTTTTAGCGTTTTGATGTTTAATGTAGCATTTCTTTTGAAAGCAATGAAAGAATTAATTCCTTGATTATTCTTATTGATGAAAGACATATATATACAAGTTACAATAGAAAAATCATTTTTCTATTCTACATCTAAATTCCTATTCTATATGGAGACTAACTATACAATTATGATAATATTACAATACTAATTAAGGTACAAGACTAATATCTAATATATATCAAATATACAAAATCTCCTAATCTGCCCGTGATGGGCCTAGCCACTGTCCGTGATGGGCATGGCCACCGTGATGCTTATTATCTTCAATATACACATAATGTACAATTGTGTATATATTAACAAGCAATACTAGATATATATAGTGAAAAATACTTTTTTTTTGTGGCGAATGATTGAGGTTTATTTATACCTCATTTTGAGGAATATATTGCAGGGATTGTTATAGAAAATACGAGACTCCAAAATATTGAAAATTCATAGGTATCAAATTTAGTTGAGGCCTGGAGATGAGGGAAAGGAAACAAGAAAAAAGAAAGTTCTGCTAGACTCAAATTCATTTACTGATATTTTTGTTAAATTTATGATTTTTTTGGTGAAAAGTTATACATACATGTATGTGAATATCTATTTGAATTTAAAGATGTATTATGTAGTCGAACCTTCTGATTTACAACTTGAATGGGGTATGATATATGTGATTGGTTCCTCCCGATGCCGTGGGAATTTCTTTGTTTATTTTAATGCATTTATCCATAATAAAAGTAATCTTCATACATTGTAAGTAATAATATTTTTCTCTCATTTACCTTTCATCGTATGCATTATTTGGAAATCTAAAAATTATATACACACAAAAGAAGAGAAAAAGAAGGATGATACAAAGAACAGTGGATGCATATTCAAAGGGTATGAAAATTGGGTAGAAAGGGTATGGGTGTAAAGGTTGAGAGAACTTTAGGCTGTTGCAGATTTTAGGGGATTTGCAGGTGATGGGTGATGGTTCAAGGTATGGGTAATGTCAGTGATGGCGCGGCGATCGGGGAAGTGATGTTCATCGACTGGTTTGGTTGGGAATCGACGAGATGATGGCTGCTGGTTTAGTAAGGGACGAAATCGACGCTTATTTGGCAGTAACTCCAAAAACCTAAAATGAGAATTAGGGTCGCAGCGCTAAGAGGAAGAGTCGCGGTGCTTGGGGTGAGGGCCGCGACGCCAAGGGTGAAGGGCCGCGGCGCTGGTCCAACAGACAAAAAATTTCTGGATAAATTCAAGAGGTGTAACTGCTCAAAACAGTCACAATCATTGGTATTGGATAAGTCATGACTGTTCAGATTTGACCTATATATATTTAAAGCATGATCACTTGAAAAGAGATCGAGAACAATGATAGAACAATCATAAGTTCTTATTACATATTCTTCTTCCGCAAAGTATATTTCTGGAAAATACATAAAGTAAATTCGCCAGGGTCAAGTTCTTGTGCAAGAACTTACACCAGATAGTTGTATCCTCTAGATAGACGTTCGAAACTACAACATAAGTGGGGGCGAATTTCTGTCTTAGGTCACTGCAAAGCAGGCCTCTATCGGATCAAGTTAGTATTTGATTTCAATTATACAGTATTTTTGTTGTTAAGTTCAATTACACAGTAGTTTTTGTGATTAAGTTCAATTACTATTTAATTATTATCATATAATTATTGTGTTCGAAGATACTAAATTGGTACTAACAATAATGACTCCTACCCATGTTAGTCACAATCTTAGGCATTATTCAAATGAACTTGACAAAGATTCGCTAAAAGATAACCTAATTTTGTTATGTGTCCTAACTTGTGACCTTTTATTTATTTATCTTAAATGAATAGACCAAACCAAGTACGGAACCATAAAGCTTCTTCAGTGATGGTTGTTGAAGGTTTTCATTGCCCCATTTCAAGTTAGAGAGCTGTGACCAAACCATAACCAAAAATAGAAAAAGAGATGAAAAAAAGATTGGATGTCATTGTTTGTTAATTCCATTAAAGCAGTTGGCTTCCCTGAATTTTTGGGACCTATATATATTGTAGTACTTAGAATTCATTAGCTTTGACCGGTGGTCTGCTAATTCAAGTCACCTGACACATTTTCTTTTGTCATCTGCTCAAGAATGAATAAGGAGTTGCAACCAACTTCAAATATTTGGGTGAAACTTTAAACAAACAGGCAAAAACATTAAGATCTGTATTGTCTGAAGTTCTGCAAAATTTTAGACTGGTGAGTATGAAATAGATTTTAAATCGGCTAAACTTACAAGTTTATGAACTATGACACCTTAAATAGGGGTCCTCAAAGTGTCTCTATGTGCACTTCCCCTTGTTTTTGCCATGCTTCAGCCTTCATGTGATAAATCCACCAAAGGGCATGCCACGTAGTGTTGGAAATTTATTAATGTGAAATTAAATTTAACTCCGTATGACTCGAACAATTGAGGTCTCGCACATTGGAAATGTCGTTTACACACACGTGCACTCGTAATGCCAAGTATCGTAAATTTTCATTAGTGAAGGAGATATTGGTACGTGAGTAAGTGTTTGAGACATAAAATGATGGACGATCGTTGGTTATATGACTCGTGTTCCACGTTGGTAAATGAAGGAAGAAGTGTAAAGATGAAACGGGTCGGAAATCGCCGCGGCGCCTCCAGCCAGAGCCGCGGGTCTAAATTGGCAGTCAACTACTGGAGCTCAGGCACCGCGACACCTCCCAGGCAGAGCCGCGACGCTTCACAGGCAGTAAGGTCGACGGGAGACGAAAAGTTCCTGACTTTTGGATTGGTTTTGGAGCATTGAACCTCTATTACTTGACACTTGAATTCAACCATTATTTGGCTGAATTGTAACCCCTCAATAAGTGTCATTACATGGCTATTGAAAGCCATACTTGGCTAGTTATGAGATCATCTATCTTACACTATAAATTGAGGCCTTTGGCTCAATTGGAAGAACACTACACTCAGATTTTCTGAAACTCTTCTTCTCTATGCATTCTTTCAAACACTCAAGGTTCTTCTTGAGTAACACTTGAGTTTTCTTTGCTCATTTGTTAGTTGTTGTTTTATCTTGGAAGACAATTACCCATAAACGTAAAATAATATATACAGGGCAATAATGTCTTAAGAACATAGTGAATATCACTCGACTCAGCAACACCTCTGTAACGCTATCAGATTTAGTGTCTTTTGGTTTCAGGTTATCAAATTCTAGTGGCTTGCTGCAGTTGAACAAAGATCCAAGACTTCAAGAGTTCAAGGACGAAGATCAAGGTCACAAAAGCTTATTGTTGCCACAATTCTTGTGGGCTTCAATTTGCTATTATTGTAATAACTATAGTTTACCCTTTCGAAGCACTAGTAATAGTTGTTTACTATTTTCGTACATCTATTGTGTTCCCACAATCTTAAAACGTTATTTGTAATAGTGCTAGAAAGATGTTTGTCAGCAGATATGATCCCAAATCTGGCTGTGGTTTCCTTGTTGAAACCAGTTCTGTTGACAGTTCTGTAAACAATTCAACCACTGTCTCTGTCAACAAATTTGGTCCTAGTTATGGGTCTCTCTTTGACGATAGCTACAGATCTATTTTCGTCAAAGGTGAGATCTCTGTCTCTAGCGTCAAGATACTACTGATAGTCATGCTTGCAAGGCTAAGGATCAAGGAAGAGTTGTTGTCACCGCTCCCGAGAATGGTGGAAGCAAGGGCATGCGACAGGTGGAGGATGTCAAATGGGACAAAAGGAGAAGGCTGAAAATGTGGTTCTATCTTGCAGCAGAATATTTGTCTCAATTATGGTAAGGAGAATTTGGACATGCAATCCAACAAAGAGACTAACATGGGCCAGAATTCAAAAGGTATGAGTTAACTATTCTTTCCTATAAAAAATGAGATTAAAAGATGTCTGATTAAAAAGAATTGCGTAAGGCTATAAAGTAGGTGCAATATTGATTTATAGCAGCGTTTGATTTCTGCTGTTATTTGTTTATCTTATGTACATACTAGTAGGTGCAGTATTACTAATTCTTCTTTTAATTTGTTGGAATCTTCTTCTCTCATATAGGTATCGAGATTATTTTGATCGTGAGCGGGTTGAAGGAGATGATGGTCATGGAAATATTGCATAGGTAGTTCGTGTTCTTATTACATAGGTAGTTCGTGTTCGTATTGCATGAAAATATTGGAAGAGTTCGTGTTCGTATTGCATGAAAATATTGGAAGAGTTCGTGTTCGTATTGCATGAAAATATTGAAAGAGTTCGTGTTCGTATTGCATGAAAATATTGGAAGAGTTCGTGTTCGTATTGATGAGTGAACATTTTAGATTGATAAGATAGTTGATTAACAATGTTTTAGTCTTGTATTAAGCAATTTATTAACGCTTTAAATGATTATCCATTTTGGGAATACTTTGTACAATAAATTCTAGCTATTTAATGTATATTTTGATGTTATTTAAATTCTTAGTCAATTTCATCGGCGCACTCAATTTGCAATATTGAAATTAAATTGCTAAAAAAAAAATCCCGCCAAATAAATTGCCAAAAAAAAAAAATCCAGCCAAATTTAATTTTTTCGCCATATTAAAATTAATTATTAATTTAATAGAAATTAAAAAATAATTGAATCAAAATTTAAATTTATGTGACGGGTAAAAATCGTCATCTGTTTGTGACATTTGTGTGACGGGTAAAACCGTCACATATTGTGTGACGGTTCCAAAACCGTCATCTATTTGTGATAATTGATAAGATAACACTTATAAGAACCGTCATCTTAAGAGTTAGATGATGATCTTAATCCAAGCTCTGCACTGGGCAGTATGATCTCATCGCGCGAGAGCCGGTCACAAGTCAAACCCTGCCGAACGCTCGACTGCGCTGAAGTCATTACACTCCTGGCCATGTGAATCGATCTGAAGCTTACAAACTATCATACAACCGGGTTCACTATCTTGACTGAAAGAAAGAATGTAGCCTTCACAAAAAAAAAAAAAAAAGATGATGATCTTTAGCGTGATGGCTAAATTGAAGGGTAAGATACACTTTTACTTCAAGATACTGTTGGGGAACTTGACCAACCACCTAGTTATACGCCTACACCAAACACGTATTTCTCATCAAGTTGCTCAACATTCTGTGGCCATACTCTTTATGAGGTACGTAGATCCCTATGAAATATCCCCCGTGATTGAATAATGTCAAAAACAACTGGAATTCAACTAGTATCTCTTCTTGAATGAATATCGAGATAGTGAACTACTCTCCTCGGTCTCAAATTTTTTTTAGTCGTTCCCATAAAGAATGATTATTTATATATTTATTAAGCTTTTTATTTTTAAAATAAATTTAAGATCACAAAATTTCAAAGACACACACATATTTAATTTAAGGTCACAAAATTAAAAAAAATCTTTTTATTTCTTAAATTTTATATCAAGTGACACTTAAATTGGACGGAAGGAGTTATGCTAACAACAGCGAGCTGATCTTTGTCCGTCCAATGAAAGACCAACAAAAATGGGGAATCAGCCATTTTTTCTGTAGAGACCATACCTTTTCTAAGAGACAACTGTTACATGCAGTTTCTTTTAATAAAGAATCTCAAATAGAAATACTGATCAATAGCATGAAAATACCCATGTACAGCACTCTTACTCTAAGCACTTTACAACAAAACCTTAAATAGTAGTCACGTGAAGTGCGATTCAAAATAATTTTGATAAAGAGCACAAATTGTTAATACCAGAGAACTTAATGCGAGAAATAAGGTTAGGTCATAATAAGTATATACACCATAAAATAATTCTATATCCTTTTCTTAACCAAAAATTAATATGTGGATGGACGACCATAAACATCAAATCCGTTAAAATTAACTTAATGTATACATTTATCTCATACGATATGATATGACAATGTCAAGACATAGATCCTTATGAATTTAACAAGGTAAATTTTCTATTTAATTAAAATAATCAAAATTTTAACGGATTTTTTTATGGAGATCCATTGGAAATATGATATCTCCGATAGAGTCGAGTCGACCAGGCTTAACTAACTAGAAAAGTAAATGTTTGATGCGTGATAGGCGACTAGTAGATTCATAAAACTAGCGGTACTATTGAACCAAAACAAAACAAGTAATGAGATACTTAAGTAATATTGTAAGGTTTTCTCTTATAGGTTTTTCTTAGTAATTATTTCATTATCTATTAGTGAAAGTTAAAGGTTGTAGAAATGCACATTGGAGACTGACTTTCGTGAGGGTTGGTGCCCTAGTCTAATCTTTTTGCTAACTTAACGTGTTGGGAATGAAGTTCTTCTCCAACAAAAATATGAAATTTCAGATGAAAAGTTCTCAGCAAGCCATCGAATTCCAATGATTTTCTCATATAATTCCCTGGGAAATTTGTTTGTTTTTAATATAGTGCTTTCTCAGGGCAGTTTTTGGACCCGTGCGAGATGTGCTACCGCGTAGGCCTCCCGAAAAACGAAAAAATTTAGGACTCTTTTTTTCATTTTTTATTAAGTAGTATTAGCCAAAATTTACTGTAACGACTCATAATTCGCAGGTCTTAGTCCAATTAAAAACCCACTTTTACGAATTAGAACATGATCCCAAAATGTTTGACACCACCTATTTTTCTATTTCATTAGTTTTGTTGGATGTAGAGAATGGTGAGGTAATAATCAACAGAGCTAGCAGAGATCTTTGTCCATCAAATCAAAGACCACCAAAAATGGGGAAATGAAGTTATTTCTCTTTAATTCCATCTCCCTATGTTTCCTTTCCTCATGAGGCAACATTTATTGCCAAGATATAAAATTATCTCAAAGTAGTAAAATGAAAAAATAATTTGGTGTGAATGGATTGTTTTACGATATATTACCATGCCATAGGCGGCCATACCATCAATATATCTTGCTAAGAAGGTGGCTCCACCCATAATAAAATAAGTCAGAACTATGAACCAACCACTGAGCACCAACTACCAAATTAAACAATTCATTTAGGATGCGTTTTGATTGGGGGTAAACAAGAAAAGAAAAAAAAAAGGGAAATAGAGGAATGTAATTTCCTTTGTTTGTTTGACCTTATTTTTTCATTTTCTTTACCCCTTTTCCATTTTCATTCCCTTTTCTTGATTTCCACCCCACTAGATATTTAGATTTTCTTTTCCCAATCTGGACCCCGGACCACCCGGAACCAAACATATAAGGACAATCAGATAATTTCATTCCATTACTCGATTCCATTTCATTTACCTGCGCGAACCAAACACACCCTCACTCCTACTCTGCATTTTGTGTACTGCTAATTTCTTCTCATCACCTATCTTGAAAATAGATAGCCATCCAATTGAATCATAATTTAGAGATACGACAAATATTCTACATAAAATCTTTATATTAATTAGTGACATGTTCATCAATTAAATATTTCAACAAAAGTGATAACAGATCTTTACGATAGATACTTCTCTACCATCAAATAGAACCATATCAATATACTTTAAGAATTGATGGCTCCTCTCTTATCAGTTATCAGTCACAATCTTAGTATTGCTATTCAAATGAGCTTGACACATATCTGTTAAGAATACGAAAGACCAACCCAATAATTGAAATTTGCGGTAATTCGTAACTTTTATTTTGTAATATCTGCTAAGATTTAAGTTCATTTCGTTATATTTGCTTCGGTCTTTGTTAGTGATGCCTTTGTAAGAGGTATTTGTTAAATTTCAGCCAATCCATCAGCAGCAACTGGATCGATATTTGGAGGAACAATGAGGAGAAGAAGGAGTGCGATATGAATGAGAAGAAGAGAAAGGTTTTGGAAGCAAAGTGCTCTTCTGCGGATATTTCTATTATGTTTGCTCCAAGTGAATATTACAAATATATTCCTATTTATAATAAATGACTAAACTCTCCTAATGACAAAATATATCTCTAGTTATATCTCATCTTAAGATTTGTCAAGTGTCTATCCAAATGACTTGATTATTATATCTCATCTGTATTAGTCGACAACAGGACCATATCAAAGATATGTCCATTGCGTTGACCAACGACTTAATCAACATAATATCTTATGAGTATCTGAGTGTTCTATCGAATATACATTCAAGAAATGAATTCTAATCTTGGTTCAACTACTACCTTTAATCCACTTCGTAACGTACCCAAAACAAGCTGCGTCTCAACCTATAAGGCATTTGAGCTTAGGACATGATCAAAGTACATTACTCCATGAATAAGGTGCATATCAACCTCAAGTCTAAGGATCTCTATCTCCCACACACCGATGACACTTTAGACATATAACAAACATCACATCAGTAAGGTATACCAATACTTCAACAAGTATCCATGTGTCCATCACGAGTTGCCATAACTCGTAGCAAGTGAGACATACTACATCCCCTAAGGATATGATGCATACCACATGTCGACGTATCACATATCATCGATATCTCAATCTCGATGATCATTAGTCGAGGTAGTTTAAGAGTTACATTATAATATTAATTCTCACATCATTAATAAATATGTAAACTCTAGGGATGCATTTATAGAATATTATAAACAATCAATTAATAATTCAACAAATGCAAATGTTATAATATTAAATATTAATATATAAATACGAATGTGTATAAAGTACATATCCTAATACAGATTGTCTCTAGGACATACATATACTTTCAATTAGTATCAGATGACGACAATATTTAAGGAAGACGCATCTCCACCAATGAATAGAATTATAGAACAATATCAAATATCAACAACATAATTAATGACCCTTCTCTTCTCTTGTTAGTCACAATCTTAGTACTATTATTGAAATAAACTTGACAAAAATTTGCTAAGCAATACGTACGAAAGATCAACCCAATATTGAATGTGTGTCGTAACTCGTGGCCTTTATTTTAATCATTAGACCAAATTAAGGGTGGCAATGGGTTGTCCGAAGCGGGTCTCGACGGACAGAGTGGTCGAGACCGGCCCGGGATTAGCGGACAGAAGATTTTTCCGCTCACCCACATTCCACCGAAAAGGGATAGTGTTGGGGGACGGGGCGGGGTCGGGTTGGTAGATGGATTTCAATTTTTTTAGACACTTAATTTAAAAATAATAATATATATAAACACTTCAATATTTGAACAAGATGGTGTAATAAAAACACCCCATAGCTGGTTTTGTGCCTCTTATATTATTTAATAGAAATATAATTTTTTTGTAATACAATTTTTAAAAAAATACAATTTGAGGTGTTGTTCAAAAATTACAAATCACATAGTAAAATTGCAATTAAAAATTACATAGTTAATCATATTTTTTCTAATTTTCTCACAATGTCTTAAGGGTCTTCGGTTGAAATTGGAAGTTGTTGGTCAAATTGTTCGACGCCGCATCATGTTCCCTCAGACAAGATTTTGTTGTAGTTGTAGTCTTCTTATTCGTTGATCTCCGGTTGACCGCACATTCTATGCTCCGCTCGAATCCAATCTTTGAATAGAACTGTAATCTTCAATGTGTCTCCCGCCAATGAATGTATGTGCTCTCCTATTTTGAAATCTTTCAACAGAAAAAACATTTTAGACGTTTTTTATGACGCTTGAATGTTCAACACATCTCGGCCCATCTTTGCTAGTGTCGGAAATGTCTTCTCATTGTCCCTCCAATATTTCATAAAGTCTTGATGTCCTTCATCATTGACAATTAATTTGTACGGTACAACACCATGCAAAACATAAACATCAAATTCGCTTACTTGTGAAGAAGTTGAACCACTAAACATTCTATCTCTAAGGCCTTGAATACTAGCAGCAGAAACCACATGTCCTTTATTAGGTTGCAGTGAAGTAGAAGAAGATGGTACCGAAACCGGTTGATTCTTTGCACTTTCTTGTTGGTAATACATATACGTTTTTTTGCATTTATTTTGTATGCTAGACGTAACTTCTTCTTTAGTTGGTTCGTGAGTTGGTTCTTCAGTTGAGTCTGTTGGAGTACTTCTATACAATCATAAATCATTTCAACAAGTGTTTTACAACTGTCTACTTTAATAGTCGGATTTAATACAACACCAATAATATAAATAGTAGGAATATAAAAAAATATTTTTAAAATTTATAAACATTTTTTCAATAGATGTCTTATAAGTTTGTTTTTCCATATATTCATTAAGTAACAAAAATATTAGAGATATATAAAATAACATAATTGAAATAGTAGGATAATAAATACCAAAAATTTATTTAGTAGCTTGAAAAAATTTCTCTAAAAATCCAATAAGTTCTAAAAAAAATCCAATCATTATCTACAAGCATATCCCTTGAATTTTTATTATGGGCGTTAAATAATAAAGTTATAGGTCTTCTATAATCGTAAGCAACAAGTAGTTGTTCATATAGAGAATTTCACCTAGTAATCCACAATCGTGACAAGTTACTCTTTGCGTCTTTGTATTTTATTACATTTAAAAATAAAGTTTATAGCAAATTATATTTTATCAAGAATGTTTTCAAAAAGTTTTAGGTCATCCTTTACAACTAAATTATAAATATGACACACACATTTTATATGAAAATGATCAGTAAATTGTTATACCCCGTAGTTCAGGTCATGCGTTTGAGTACGTACGAAAGGGGGTAAGACTTAAAATTTTCAAAGGATAGGTTGGCGGATTATTCCGGGCGGTTTTTAGTCAACTTTGAGGCGGGTTATGACCCGGTACATTGAAAGTTCCTAAGTGTTTTAAAGGCCTAGGGCGTAGTTCGTTGAGTCCGATTCCAACGCAACCAACCGCTCGCCGATAGGACGCCTGAGTAGAAAGTTACGAGTTACAAGTTCGGCGCAATGACGTAAATGCGTTTCGGACCAGCGCGCAGTGGCACCGGACAGCGGGTCGCGCGCCAAAGATCGAGAGCTCGGAGGTTTCAGCGCCAGCCGGGCGTGGCCGCGCCGAGGCGGAATTTTGGGCAAAAACTTAGAAAAGTCCGATTTCTTTTAAAAGTGGTGGGTGACAAGTGTCCCCTCATCCGATTTTGCTTGCATGACTTATATTGACCAAGTCTTGTAGACTTGGTCATCTCTCAAACACCTCACTCTCTAGAAAATTTAGCTCTCCTTCTCTCTAGAGTTTTAAGAAAGAAAAGCTTAGGAAAATCAAAAGGTGTGGCAAGAAAGGAAAGGTTATTACAAGCTTGTGAAGACTATCGTGGTGGTATTCTTGGAGTAGAGGCTAGCAATTGTTGGAGTAAATTGGCTAAGAGCTTTAAGGTAACATTTCTTCCTTTAGAATTAGTTCTAAGTGTTGCATGTTTAGAAGAAAGAACTTGTGGTAGTAGATAATGCTCATAGAATCATCGCATGCTAGAAATGTAGTTTGGATATGAAAAATGGGTTAAGAGATATTAAGCATGTTGTAGCCTAAAAACTACATTAGGATTGTTAAGTGAATTGTTGGATTGATCGAGCCTTAAAATGTGGTGTTTGATGGTAAATCCCTTGAGAAAGGTGGCAGTGAGTAGAAACAAAGGAAATGCCGCCAATTTTCTATAGAATTTTAGTGGCTTTGAGTTAGATTATTCTACATTGGAATTAGAGGTTAATGAACATATCATGGTTATTATAGGTTGAAATATTACTCATGTAGTTGAGCTTAGCAAGTGGATTGACCAAAGAGGTATGTAAGCTTTCCTATCTTCGAGCATGAGTATTTGTATCTATGTAGTACTAGACGACAAGATTTAGTATTTTTACTTGTTTAAGTATAAACAAAGACTTGTTTTGTTTTAAGAAGTATAAGTCCTCGTTAAGGGAAAAGTATGATTTTACAAAAGTATAGAGTACTTGGTGTGAAAGTATTGAGTATTGAATTATTCTAAAGATAAGAGGCTTCAAGTATTTTTGAAAATTGTATGAATTTGTTTGAAGTATAAGCCTCTTGGATAGTAAAAGAACAAAATGGTTCATAAGAGTTATAACGGCTTTATGGGAAGTTAGTTATAACGCCTTATGAATGGATAAGGATGTCGTAAATTTCTAAAGCATAAAGTTAGTATAACGGCTTTACGGGAAGTTGGTTATAATAACTTTATGGAAGGTTATGAAAGTTGTCTATTTTGATTAACGCAAAGTTGTCTAGATTGTGAAAAATTGAAGTTACTTGGAATCTCTTGGAAAGGATGTACGTACGTAGTACTTTGGCTTGTTAAAAGAGAATTACTCTGTTTGTGCCTTGATAGTGTTTTGGCTTGTTCAATTGAGAATTATTCTATGTGCCTCGATAAGTACTTTGGCTTGCTTAAATAAGAATTCTCTTGGTTTATGTGAAAAGAAGGCATGGTAATTGTCTTGGTTTATGTAAAGGCATGATATTGAAATTCGAATTAAAAGCATGTAGTTACGAGTTACTTGGACGCGCGGTGATGTAGATTCCACGCACATGCTTCCACGAGTTTACTTGGGCGTGTATCGATGATGCGATTCCACGCATGCTTCCACGAGTTACTCGACGCATCGCCGATGATGGAGGATTCCACGCACGCCCATTGTTCGATTATGAGTTTACTTGGGCGTGTCGTCGGTGATGGCGATTCCACGCATGCTTCCACGAGTTACTCGACGCATCGCCGATGATGAGGATTCCACGCACGCTTCCATTGTTCGGTTATGAGTTTACTTGGACGTGTCGCCGGTGATGGCGATTCCACGCATGCTTCCACGAGTTACTCGACGCATCGCCGGTGATGGAGGATTCCACGCACGCTCATTGTTCGATTATGAGTTTACTCGACGTGTCGCCGCGATGGCGATTCCACGCATGCTTCCACGAGTTACTTGGACGCATCGCGGTGATGGAGGATTCCACGCACGCCCATTGTTCTATGAGTTTACTCGACGCGTCGCCGCGATGAAGGATTCCACGCATGCTTCCACGAGTTACTTGGACGCACCGCCGGTGATGGAGATTCCACAGCACGCTTCCATTGTTCGATTATGAGTTTACTTGGGCGTGTCGGTGATGAAGGATTCCACGCACGCTACCATCAGATTTTGATTATGAGCTTTCTATTTCCATGTAGTGGTATATGATTGATATTGTCATGGTTACTAAGGCACGATAAAAGGTAATTTGTTTTCATCCCCGATCCCACTTGTTTCGCACTTATGTCTTCATTACTGATTTTCGCCACATACTGTACTGTTATCGACCTCCTTCGGTGCGTTACGCCGCAGTCGAGATCGTAACTTGGTCCGCACTCTTAGGATCATCGCTCACTTCTCGAAAGCTCCATCCTCGGAGGCTTTTTGGTATGATTCCGAGGTTATAGACTTTTGTACATTCAGGGTATGGCGGGGCCCGCCACTGTTATTCTGTAGAGTGCAGTAGTCACGTTTGTGGTTTGTAAGAATAAAGTTATCTGCTTCACCATCTGCTAAGTTATTTTATGAAAGCGGCATATCGATTGCTAGTGATGTTTACCTTATACTGATTTTGTTTCATGTATGTCTACCGCTATTCTCCGACATATACTGCGGTACCCTAAGGTACGATCATGACCGGTCGGGTCGTGACATAAATGATGGAGTTAATCAAACTTTTAAAAGTCTTATAGCATAATCATTAGAAGTAGCATTATTTAATGTAATAGTCATAATTGTATCAATTATTCCATAATAATCACAAATTTCATTAATATTTTGTGCAATAAAAGTTTCAGTGTGTCTATCATCAATATATCTATATGCTAAAACATGTATTTGCATAGACCAATTTTGATCTATCCAATAATATGTTATAGTTAAATAAACATTACCGTTAGTACTGCGGCCTATATCAGAAGTGAGAGTCACTTTGCCATTAAAATGATATAATGCATAACGTAAATATTATTGATAATCATGTGCAAATTTAAAAACATTTCTTCTAACAATTGATCTAGGAAATCCGTTAAAAGAAGGATTATACATTTCTCTAATGTAATGAATAAAATAAGGAGATGAAGGAAATGCAAAAGGCAAACCCTCCACTGCAACTAATTTTGCCATATTTTCCCTATCTTTGTGTTTATCATATTTAGGACAAAAAATTTCATCCGTCGTCGGGTTAATTTGACCTTGTACTTGGTCAGGGACACTATGTGAACTTTGTCCCTACTTAGAGGTCCTTGGTACACCCAATTTTTTAGTCTGGTATTGATTCCATCTAGTTGTGTGCTCGCCTTGTACATGTCTCAATAAATCTTCCGTCTCACCTTGACCTTTTCGGGTTTTAAATTTATAAATATTTTTACAAATTTTACATCTAACTACTTGATTCTCTTTGTCCATATCAAAAAAATATCATGCAACTGATTTTAATTTTGTTGTGTGGTGTCTCGACTCCTACTAGGGGGAATATGAAGCATTCCAGTTTCAGTTTGAGGTTGAGACTTAGTCTGAGCTTGAAACTCAGTCTAAGCCAGAGGTTGAAGTGCCCTAGTGCGTGTGTCATCTACATTATCGTCAAAATTAAAGTCTGGTTCATATGTATAATATACCTTATCATCTAATGGTATATCATTAAAAATAGTTTCATCTATATGAGTGAAATCAATCAAATCATCGGGATTAGGAATATGATTACTAGAAGTACCCTTACCATTGTTACCCCTACTAGAAAAAAACATCCTTACCCTTACCCTTAATTATACATCCAAGGCGTTCCATTATAATTATGCAAATAAATAATTAAAGTAAATGAAATTAAGTGTAATAATTAAAATTAAGTAACAATAATAATTAAAAGAAGCAACGAAGGTATCAAACGCCGACGTAACATCGACGTGTAATCGAGGTTGAAAATTAAAACTTTGCTCGATGGATGATCCTCAAGCTAGTTGCCAACTTCACTCCCAATTTTTGAATTTTGTTATAAATGAGCAAAAAAACTATAATATTTAGTAGACAATGTAGAATTGTAGAGAGATAAATTGAGAGATGATATGAAGATTTGTGTAAAAAAATGAAGGGTAAAATGAGGTATTTATAGTTGAGAATATGATTAAAGTATAAATATACTAACTTAGGGGTTAAAAATAAATATTAAGGGGTAGGGGCGCCAAAAATGGTCGTTATAATCATTGCACAACGACCAAAATTAAAAATTGATCGTTGTTGAAACGACTATTTTTACAAAGGAGGGGGGCTGGCGGGGCGGGACGGGGGTGGGGCGGGGTCGGTTGGGGCGGGTCCTATCGGGATTGGGACGGGCGGAACGAGCCTAGGTCCTGTCCCGAATTTGAACCTCGACACCGAATTTTTTAGGGGGATCGGGGCGATCCGACCCACTGGCCAACCTTAGACCAAACCAAGTATGGAATCATAAAACTTCTTTCAATTAAGGTTGTTAGAAATTTTTAGTATTACTCTCTTTCGATCAATAAGAGTGTCTATTTAGCCTTTATTTTTTTTTAGTAAAAAAGAGTGTTCACTTATCAAATCAAGAAAGAGTTAACCTTACTTTTTCAGATTTGTCCGTATTAATTATTAGGTGATCAAATTATAATACCAATTTAATTAGAAGTATTTTAGTTAAATTACTTATTTTTACTTAGGAGCTAATATATTCTTAAGGGGTGTGAAAATGAGTAAGGGATAATGATCTGGTGGCAGTAGTAGAATACTCATGATAACCAAAAAAGAAATGAAAATAAAACTGAATGGTTTTAGTTTAATTTCTTAAAAACAGGTGCCATGTATATATATATATATATATATATATTAGAAGTCATTTAGCTTTGATGGGTTGTCTCGCAATTCAGGTCAGCATTTACAATTTATTACATAAAGTTATAAATATATATATATTGGAAGTCATTTAGCTTTGATGGGTTGTCTCCCAATTCAGGTCAGCAATATTTACACTTTCTTTGGTCATCGACTGATCCATTTATTGCAGAAAGTTAAGTTGATAGGAGTACTAATTAGCATAGGATTTATTAATCAAATAACCCTTCCATAGTTAGACGTATTAACTTGTTATAGTAATTTATTTACTTTATCTTTTATGTTCCTATATTAGACGATTATGTGAATAGTCATATGCGGTTGTTATAACTTAATATAAAATGTAAAATAAATTATATATGAGTTTAATGATATAACATTCGGTGTAATATCTTTTATTTATCAACACTACTATATTTCTGACCTAATGCGACGTCCCAGGTAGGTCTAATGCGACGTCCATTATAATGTCGTCGCATTAGATGTGATTAATGCGACGTCCATTATAATGTCGTCGCATTAGATGTGACTAATGCGACGGGTACACGTTATAATTCGTGGCCGTTGCATTAGATAGGATAATGCAACGACTCATATGATCTAATGCAACGTTCCAACATGGCAGTCACATTAACCTATCTAATGCGACGACACTCCAAGGCTAATGTGACGGCTCATTTGTCCAAGGCTAATGCAACGACTCATAGGAGGCTAATGCAACGGCCTTAAGAGGCTAATGCGACGGCTCATTTGTCCAAGGCTAATGCAACAGCTCATAGAAGGCTAATGCAACGACCTTAAGAGGCTAATATTACGTCTTATTTGTCCAAGACTAATACGACGGCTTATAAAAGGCTAATGCAACGGCCCTAAGAGGCTAATGCGACGGGCAACGATTTAAAATCTTAAATCCTTGTTTTATATTTTCATTTTGCCTCGCTCCAGTACCCTCCACTTCTAAGCCCTCCAGAAATTTTTGCCTTCCCCCACTCGCCGTCGCCATCCCCTTCCCCCACTCGCCGTCGCCATCCCCTTCCCCCACTGTCGCCGTCGCCATCCCCTTCCCCCACTATCGTCGTCGCCATCCCCTTCCCCCACTGACGCCGTCGCACCCCTTCCCCCACTGCTCATCGTCGTCGCCATCCCCTTTCCCCACTGCTCGTTGTCGCCCTTTTCCACTCGTCGTCGCCCTTTTCCACTCGTCGTCTCCCTTTTCCACTCGTCGTCGCATCCGCTTCATCGTCTTCTCCAAGGTTAGATTTTTGGATATAAATCATGTAGATATACTGGAAATTTATATTGCTGCGGGTGTTTCAATTTGTTTGACGTTTTGCGTACTTATTGTCAATCTTGTTAACTTTATGTGCTAAATCAAACTAAATTTACTGTAAAAAATTAAATTTACATATTCAGAGGCTAAAGTAAACTTATAAGATGCTTTATATATCTTTGTTTTATATAATGTCTTGGTTATTTCAGTTTGTTTGATATTTTTAGCTTATTTATAGTCAGTTTTATAGGAAGCTCCATAAAAATAAGCTTTGTCTGATGTTGCAAAGTGTTTTCTTTTCTTCTGAAGGGGACTAACCTAGAGCCACTAATTTATACCAAGATGGTTTTTGTGCTGATTTCTTGCTGCCTGTGGATGTTGATGATCGTTCAACTTTAAAGTCAGTTTTATGAAAAGAGATAAATCCATATCCATTTGAGTAAAGTTCCCAAAAGGAAACGAAAGCTCTTTTCCCCTCTCTTGTTCTTTTTATTTTTATTTCATATGTTTTTATTCTCTATATCCAATTCATATGTTTTTATTCACTATATCTAATTGGATTCTTAGTTATGCTTTGATTAATTTAGTTTTGTCCATTTATCTTATTCAATGAATCTGTCCTTTACTAATTCTTTGTATTTTTGTTTTCTTTGTTTCGAAAGTGCGGGAGCACTTGCGAGACTTTTCTTAGATATAGTTAGATTAAGAGGAGGCTAGGTAGCTAACCTTATGGGTTTTAGTTTGGACGTAGTTGATATTTAAACTACGAGACTTTTCTTCACCTTATTTTAGTGAAATAGACTTATGAATCGATTCACTACTTTTTTTATAGTTTAGAATTGTTTCCCTAAGTTATGGCCTTACAGGATTAAAAAGAAATTGGGTTTAAGCTTCAAACTATACCTTGGATCAGTAGCAAACATATCAACTGAAATCCTTTTTAAATGCAGGTTGGGCATATGCCAAGTGCAAGCTGATGTAACTTGTTTATCAGTTGTAAATACTGCATGTGTTGTTGCTCCGCATGACTCAGAAAATCAGTTGCTAAGAGTATAATATTGTAATATCGTATTTTTTATGTCAATGACAATCCTTTTTTAATCTTATCTTTCTCTTTTTATTATTTATGTTGTCATTATTTTTTCTATAGCATTATCTCATACAATCGTTGCATAATTTGTTTTTTTTAATTTTTTTTCTTTGGGCCGTCGTATTAGCCCTTTCTGGCGTTTCATTAGGTGTTCTAGGTGATGCGCGATTAGATGCACACACTTTTAAACGCAAGTGCACGTTATCGTATCAAGTAGTATAGTCTTAGATAAGACCGAATATCGTCCTCTAGGATTAGGGTCCAAGTATCAGTTATCTATTTTCTAGTATCTATTTGGCGAATTGATAATTGATTTGGTTGTTTATAACTATGAATTATAAAAGCTATTTAAATATAAAGATTTACTTCAGTTGTAATGAGAATAGGGCTTCTATGTATCCTCACTATCCGCTTATGCTACTCATTAATGCATTACTTATGGTGTTCTTCTTTTGGAGAAAGCAGTTTACTAAATCGCTTTATACTCCTGTTAGGTTATATAAACACTCAACCCCAGATTGTTCCTTACCTAACTTTGATAAGGGTAACTCTATAGGAGGATTAAGCACAAAAACCTAGTTGGCCGTACGCACAATGCGCAAAATTAGGGTTGTTAAGCCTCTCATCAACGCTTACAAATCTAATTGAGGTATTTTCATCCCCAACTCGAGACCGTCTACCCAACTTACAAAGATATTCACAATCCTCCTTTTCGTAACTGATTAGAAATCATATAGTGATAACTAGTTGTCAATTAGCTACCAAGAATTCAACTCAATTATTGGATAGATCTCTCAATAAGAATAATAACCATAAGCATGCATTACTTTATAACATAAGGTTCAAGAATTCAACATAGAAAAAGCCCTATAAGAGAATTAGTTCCTAGCCATTGTCACGCTAAGAACTAATTCAATATTTAACATCAAAACTGAAATAAAGAAAAGAAAAAGAAAAGAAACTTAACTAAACTAAGAACGAGACTCCAAGCCAAGCATCCAAGGGTTGTGTTGTGGAATATTTACAAGTGGAGTGGTGGATGGATGGATGTAGAATGGTGAATGGTGGAATGGTAGAATGGTTGGAGAATCAAGAATTCTTCTAATGGTGTAGAGTATTTATAGCCAAAGAATCCTTTAGGTGAAGGGTTAAGAATTTGTAGGAAAAGGAAAAGTTTAGGTAGAATCCTTTTTGGTAAAGGTTTTAAGGTAGGAAAAGTTATTAGGTAGGAAAAGTTATTAGAATCCTTTTAGGTAAGGGTTTTAGGGTAGGAAAAGTTATCCCTTTAGGAAGGAAAAGTTATCCCTTTAGAAAGGAAAAATAATCCCTTTAGGATTCAAAATATGTCACCCGCTCAGATTATAAATCCAAGCGCGCCATGCCATAGATCATGGCCGGCGCTGAAATTCAGCAACTCTGACTTTCAAGACTTTGGGCGCCATTGCCCGGCGCGCGCCATGACATTTTTTCGCGAATTCCTTTAACGTCTTTTTTCGTCCGGACTTGCTCGATTTTCTCTATAATTCCGAACTTCTTAGACTTCATCTCGCCCTTTTAGTGTGCAATTCCATCTCATTTATGCTCATTTCATCTCCTTTCCGCCATTTCTCCATTTTTGACTGCTGTGACACAAAAGAAAGGAAAACGACCCTAATACTATACTAAACATAAATAAAATGAGTAAAATACTAATTAAAAAAGACTCAAAAAGTGTATATAAAATACACCGATCAAATACCCCCAAACTTAACCTTTGCTCGCCCTCGAGCAAAGATAGAAAGAAAGAAAATAAAAGACTCAAAGAACGAAAAATAAAAGACTCACTGCCATTGATCATTTTTGCTGTATTAGTGTTATCTAGAAAAACATGAAGGTTAGCAGAATAATATGCAGGAACATGTAGCATGAAATTTCAAAGACAAGAAGCTAGATATTTCGCAAACTCATATTCATCATGCTTAATGGAAGTCAATATACTAAATCATGCATATAAATTCAAGAATTCTTATGGCATGCTTACTTGCTATTCTCCACTAATTCTGGATATGCATAAAGAGATCTTCAGGACTTTAAGGGTTGTAATGTAGGCTTTAGGTAGGGTAGGTAAAAATAGGCATTTAGGCTCATTTTTGTGTACCATAAGCTCTTTAGCTTTTCAATTTTTCCCTTTTCTTTTGGTTCTTTCCTTCATTCGATTCTATCTTTCCCTTTTGTTTTGGGAGAGTGAAATGTATAATCATAATAAGCACTCCCAAACTTAGGCTTTGCCTATTTTATTTTTACTTTTATTGGGTGCACACGCTTATTCACTCCTTTTGTCTTCCTTTTTCAATACACAATGTATTCCACTTTTTCATATTTTTACTTATGGCACAATTGTGGGAATATGGGGTGTCAAAGAAAAAGTTTCAATTTTGGCTCAATAATGACTAGGGATATATTTTTAAAGTACGGATAGAAAAGAATGGTAAGAATTGCTATCAAAGAAATGCCTGAGTCATCTCTCTAACACGATATCCTAATTATTTCGCTCAAATAGCAAGCACTCATAACACATAAGTATTTATCATTTAGCATGCATAACTCAAGCAAGAAACTCCAAATAGTGATTCGTGAGTTTTTGGCATATCTAACTTAGGTGTTTTAGATAGTTGCTTCAATTAGTACATTATTCCACCTTACTTCACTAGGTGTTTCTAGCAACTACAAAGATACATGATTTTTTTTGACAGCAATTATGACTCAAAAAAGAAAAGAAAAAGAAAAAATTTGTGACTCAAAAATAAACACAAAACAAATAAAAAGACTTAATCAAACATAACAAGACACAAATAAAACACTTTAACTTAAATCACACATTGTCCCCAATGTGCAATACTCAAAAAAAAAAATATGGACAACTTACTGACAAAACCCCGTGGTCATAATGGAGGTCTAGGAGGAAAATTTCTGGACTTGGCACGGAAATATTGCTCTCTGACGTTCAGCGCATGCCTCGAGATTCAGCCATGCTAATCTTGGCTCTTACGGTTCTGGCGCCATGCCGATTCTGCGCGCGCTCGACGGCTTTTCCTTTTTTTTTTTTTTTTTTTTTTTCCAGCGTTTGTTGCTCCTTTTTCCTCGGTTTCAGCTTTCAGTCCACCTGTCATCCAACAACACAAAACAAGAACCCAAGACCGTGAGACTGTTCAAGACAAAATAAAATAAAATAAAGACATGAATTGAAATAACATAATTAAAAACATTGGGTTGCCTCCCAAGCGCTGTCTTTAACGTCTTTTAGCCGGACGCCTTTAACCTTTACGAGTGCCCATTGGATCCTTCTGCGAACTGCTTGCAATCCGCAGAGTTATTGTTGTAGGTCTCACTTCAACTACAACAATTGCTTCAAACAAGGGCCTCAAATATACGATTATCCCCCAAGTGCTCAAGACATGCTTGTCTTTTAGGATCTCTCTAATGTAGGGATCAGATTCCCTACATCTTTAAACTCTAGGGGGTGCCCTTGATGGTATTGACTTCCTGTTTGGGAGTCAACTTTGACAGCTGGTGGTGTTTCTTCTGCAATAGGTATAAGAAAAAGATTTTCCAAGGAATCCAAGAAGGTGAATAATTGGATCTCTGCAATCTTTTCCTTCTCTACACCAACTATCTCGCCAGATTCCTCAATAGTTGGGTGTGATTCAGGCTCCTCAATTTGTTGTTCGCTGTTGAATATGATCGCGAGTTCTGCTATTTGCGTTTCCAACCTCTTTATGCCCGACCTCATTTCGTCCATGAACTGAGCTTGGCGCCTCGTGAGACTAAGTAGGGTTTCTCGTAATTCCTCCTCTGCTCTCTATGGTTGGCTCTCGATCATATTGACAGTATAAATCCATGTCTTGAGGATCCCTGAGATGAATCAAAACCAACAACGAATCACGGCACCTCGATTTTTTTTTTTTTTTTTTTTTTTTTTTTTTTTTTATATATATATATATATATATATATATATTTTTTATTTTTTTTTTTTTTTTATTTTTTTTAATAACGAAAAACGTAAAAATAAAAAAATTAAAACCAAATTAGAAATTGAAAATAGATAATTTGATATTGAACTATTGCCTAATCCCCGGCAACGGCGCCAAAAACTTGATGCGCGATTAGATGCACACACTTTTAAACGCAAGTGCACGTTATCGTATCAAGTAGTATAGTCTTAGATAAGACCGAATATCGTCCTCTAGGATTAGGGTCCAAGTATCAGTTATCTATTTTCTAGTATCTATTTGGCGAATTGATAATTGATTTGGTTGTTTATAACTATGAATTATAAAAGCTATTTAAATATAAAGATTTACTTCAGTTGTAATGAGAATAGGGCTTCTATGTATCCTCACTATCCGCTTATGCTACTCATTAATGCATTACTTATGGTGTTCTTCTTTTGGAGAAAGCAGGTTTACGAAATCGTTTTATACTCCAAGTGGTTATATAAACACTCAACCCCTGATTGTTCCTTACCTAACTTTCGATAAGGGTAACTCTATAGGAGGATTAAGCACAAAACCTAGTTGACCACGCACAATGCGCAAAATTAGGGTTGTTAAGCCTCTCATCAACGCTTACAAATCTAATTGAGGTATTTTCATCCCCAACTCGAGACCGCCTACCCAACTTACAGATATTCACAATCCTCCTTTCGTAATCGATTAGAAATCATATAGTGATAACTAGATGTCAATTAGCTACCAAGAATTCAACTCAATTATTGGATAGATATCTCAATCAGAATAATAACCATAAGCATGCATTACTTTATAACATAAGGTTAAAGAAATCAACATAGAAAAGTACATAAGAGAATTAGTTCCTAGCCATTGTCACGCTAAGAACTAATTCAATATTTAACATCAAAACTGAAATAAAGAAAAGAAAAGAAAAGAAAATTACTAAGAATGAGTCTCCAAGCCAAGCATCCAAGGGTTGTGTTGTGGAATATTTACAAGGTGGATTGGTGGAAGGATGGATGTAGAATGGTGAATGGTGGAATGGTAGAATGGTTGGAGAATCAAGAATTCTTCTAATGGTGTAGATTATTTATAGCCAAAGAATCCTTTAGGTGAAGGGTTAAGAATTTGTAGGAAAAGGAAAAGTTTAGGTAGAATCCTTTTTGGTAAAGGTTTTAAGGTAGGAAAAGTTATTAGGTAGGAAAAGTTATTAGAATCCTTTTAGGTAAGGGTTTTAGGGTAGGAAAAGTTATCCCTTTAGGAAGGAAAAGTTATCCCTTTAGAAAGGAAAAATAATCCCTTTAGGATTCTGAAAATATGTCAAATTCGGCTCAGACTTCATAAATCCCGCGTGGCGCCATGATCAGGCGCGCTGAAATTCAAAGCAACTCTGGACTTTCAGACTTTGGCCATGCCTTTGGCGGCTACGCGCATGTGACATTTTTCTCGCGACTTCCGTTTGCCGTTTTTCTCGTCCGGACCGTCTGATTTTCTATAATTCGAACTTAGACTTCATCTCGCCCTTTAGTGTGCAATTCCATCTCATTTATGCTCATTTCATCTCCTTTCCGCCATTTCTCCATTTTTGACCGCTGTGACACAAAAGAAAGGAAAACGACCCTAATACTATACTAAACATAAATAAAATGAGTAAAATACTAATTAAAAAAGACTCAAAAAGTGTATATAAAATACACCGATCACTAGGCCTCTTCAAACTAGATGCATATCTAATGCTACGGTTGTACAAGGTCGTCGCATTAGGTCCTGTAACACCCCATTTTCGACCGTAGTCGAAAACGGGAGTACTGCGCATGGTTGATTCCTAAATGCATTAAAGGAGTCGCCACCTAATTATTATAGTGAATTAGGACACTAAAAATGTAACATAAAATACTACAAATGATCTCCATTTTTTAAGGTCTGTGAAACTATGTGAGATTCTAGGTAAAGGTTCTTTATTATCCTAAAGGGAAGGGGTTAGGCACTCTATAGGATCCGCTAACTTACGGTTGTCCGGTCAAACTTAGGCTTAATATCATGCTTTAGAAACATATGTTTTGAATAGATGCGGTTTTAATAAAAGGATGTTGCAAATAATTATTTTTTGAAAGATATATTTTTTGATAAATTTGCATGAAATTATTTATAAAATACATAAAGAATGGTTTGTTTAGAAAGTATAGGTGGCATGTAAAATTAGTTTTTGATGAAAGTATGTGTTTGTATAGTATGATTTTATAAAATGCTTGTTATGCAATTGATAATAAGAAAAGACTATTTTGAAAAGCTTAGATATGCATAACGGGCCTAAGAGATAAATAAACTAGCGGCAAATTTTCTTATTTTTACTACCCCTTTTGTTAATTCTAGGCCTAATTGTCCTACGTATTCCAATAATCATATAATATTACATAATTAAATAACAACAAGAATAAAATGACGGAATCCAAAGAATTAAAGCGACTAAGGTGAGTGACGATGTCATCCCGCCCTATTCATTTTAAGGTTCAAACCAAGAATGTGAGAAGTGTGGTCAAATCCTTTGCTTGACAAAGTCATGATGAGTCTCATATGAGACTTTTTGTCCCTCCCGATGAATGTCATGTGGAAAAACAAAAAAAGAAAAGGATTAGTAAATGTTCTAAACTTTATTAATAATGCAAACAAGTAAAATATTCATATAAAATTCAAGCACACATATGGCCCAATTTTATTTACAACTATGGCAACCTAAAATGGACTGCGGGCGGACCAATAAAAACCAACATGACTCGATCAAATATTGGGCCACGATAACAAACAAGATACGTAAACGCACTGCAGCCCAAAACGTGAAATATTGATTCGAAGAGAACAAATCACCCAATATATATACGACAGGCCCAATTAATATGTAATCTGTATTCGTGCAAAATTGGGTTGCAGATCTCAAACACTGCCAGTCCGAAATACACTTAGATCAACTTTCATTTTTTTACTAGTCGAGGGACAAATTGAGCCAAAATATAGATCCCAAGTAAATACAAAATAAAGAATGGGCCTTAGTGTCAAAAATCTATCGGCCCGGGCCCTCCTCATCTGCGGAGGCAAGAAATGGCCAAGTAACGCCTCTGAGAACTCGTCCCAAACAGCTGGAAGCGCATGCTCCCCCCGGGATAGTTCCCATGAATTATACCCAATCGGTGTCCGCGGCCGTCACGAACCTAGTACCACCGACTCGATCTCAAGCCCCGATCACCCTCATGATCCGTCAGAATCGCCGGATAAACTTATGAGGATCATCTCGTGCCTCGACCCATAAAACTCGGTGGGCTGCGACTCAAAGTCCTCGCCTCGTTAGCGACTCTGTCTTTGAACTACGGTCTGGCCGGAGCTGTCTCGGCTATCCTCGTTCGCCACGATCACGGCGATGGCCATCTCGCGTAGCCTATAACCTCGCCTGGCTGGATGGAGGCTCGTACCGCGGTCTCGATGGCCGCTGCCGCCTCGGACTTCTTTGGGGTTGGAGACGTTGTAGAACTCGCCGTCCGAAACACCTCATCCGTAAGGTGGGCACGTGCTCGTAACCTCTGCCCTACTAGTAGTTCCGCTCTTTGCGCTTGCCTTCGGGCCGCGGTTGCCTTGCGTGGAGGCATAACTGATACAGGAAAAATACGTCAGAGGAAATTCAACCTATAACACAGATCTATTGCACGATCTTAGAGTGAAAGAATGGAAACCAATCCTAAATATCCTGCAGCCTCCTGATTATAGATGTGGTGCACCACACACCGATAATCAAGACTCTACTAGATACGGCCTGTAGACCCTTTCCGAGGATTAACTGTTCTGATACCACTTTGGAAGCAAACTTCTCCACAAACCTCCGATAATAACCTGCAAGGCCCAAAAAGCTGCGCACCTCCGTCGGTGTAGTGGGTCTAGGCCAAGTCTTGGCGATCGATCTTTGATGTATCAACCCGAATACCATCGGCCCCGATAACATGCCCTAAGAAATCCACTGAAGCCAACCAAAACTCGCATTTCGAGAACTTGGCATACAACCGCCGGTCTCGGAGGACTCCCAATACCATCCTCAAATGATCCTCATGTTCCTGCTCTGTGCGCGAATAAACCAGTATATCATCAATGAATACTATAACGAACATATCCAAGAATGGCCTGAACACCCGGTTCATCAAATCCATGAACACTGCTGGGACGTTGGTCAACCCAAAAGACATCACCCTAAACTCATAGTGCCCATACCGGGTCCTGAATGCAGTCTTTGGGATATCTGCCTCTCTAACTCGCACCTGATGATAACCAGAACGCAGGTCTATCTTGGAAAAACATCTCGCACCCTGCAACTGGTCAAACAAATCATCAATCACGGGAGGATATCTGTTCTTGATAGTTACCTTATTCAATCGCATGTCAACACACATACGCAGCGTTCCATCCTTCTTGACAAACAACACCGGCGCTCCCGTGGAGAAACACTAGGCTCGATAAAGCCTTTCTCCAAAGAAATCTTTCACTGGTCCTTCAACTCTTAACTCGGCGGTGCCATTACGTATGGCGGAATAGATATCGGTCAGTGTCGCGCCAAATCAATGCAAACTCGATCTCCTCTCGGGGATACGGAAGCTCGTCTGGGAATACGTCTGGAAATTCACTAACAACCGGAACCGACTGAAGGTCCGGTATCTCAGCCTTAGTATCAAACACCCGAACCAAATGGTAAATATACCCTTTCCGCACCATCTTCCTAGCCTTGAGGGAGCTGAACTTGCGACAGAGACGGTGGTTGGAGCTGCTTAAGTATTATGATGTTGATATTCTATACCACCCAGGGAAGGCCAATGTAGTTGCAGATGCCCTTAGTCGCAGATCGATGGGTAGTCTATCAGATGCACGGGAAAAAGGATATGGTCCGAGAGATTCGCTATTAGCGAGCCGGGGTTCGTTTGTTTGATTACGATAGTGATGAGTTCGGGTTCGAGAGGTTGCGAGTCTTCCATCGTCGAGGAGGTGAAGAGGCGGCAGATGATGATCCGACATGGTGCGGTATCGAGATGCCGTTTCGAGAGAAGAAGAGTCTATTTGAGGTAGCGCCTGATGGGGTGCTAAGATTTGAGAGCAGATTGTGTTTCCGATGTGACAGGACTTCGTCAGCAGATTTTGGGGGAGACACACAGTGCTCGTTATTCTATTCACCCGAGGTCGACTAAGATGTACCATGACCTCAGGTGTGTGTATTGGTGGGATGGCCTGAAGAGGGACGTGGCAGGTTTTGTTGCACAGTGTCTTAATTGTCAGCAGGTCAAGGTTGAGCACCAAAAGCCCGGTGGGCTATGCAGCTATTGATATTCCGACTTGGAAGTGGGAGGTGATAAATATGGATTTTATTACAGGGCTACCTACCACTCAGAGGAAGCATGATTCCATTTGGGTGATTGTCGACGGTGTGAAATCAGCCCATTTTCTTCCTCGAACGGCGTTCTCGGTGAGGACTATGCGATTATATATTAGAGATTGTGAGACCGCACGAGTCGGTGTCGATTATATCGATAGAGAGCCCGGTTCTCGGCTAACTCGGAGGTCTTTTCGTAAGGATTAGAGACACAGTGAGTCTCGATCGCATTTCATCCTCGGTCGACGGACAGCCGAACGCACCATCCGCACACGAGGATATCTGCGGGCTTGTGTTATTGATTTCGAGGGTACTGGGAGGATCATTTACCTCTTGTGGAGTTTGCTTATAACAACGGCTACCATTCTAGTATTCGGATGGCGCCTTATGAGGCCTTATACGGAGGAAGTGCAGTCACCGATAGTTGGTTCGAGTAGGAGAAGTTCGATTAGTCGGGCGGACTTGGTTCACAGTGATGGATAAGGTTAAGCTTATCCAGAGCGGTTATCGCGCTAGCGCCAGTCGATGCGTATCACCGCGTCGACACTGAGTTTGAGGTACATGATTGGGTTTTCTGAAGGTGTCACCCATGAAGGCGTGATGAGATTTGGGAAGAAGGAAAAGCAGCCCAAGGTACATTGGGCCTTACCGATTGTCCGGAGGGTAGGCAAGGTTGCCTATGAGTTGGATCTGCCGTCCGATCTAGGCGACATCCGATGTTTCATGTGTCTATGTTGCGGAAATGTATTGGAGACTCATCTGAGTACATCCGATTCATGAGGTTCGTATGAGAGGAGTTATCGTATGAGGAGAGTCCCATGCGATACTCGATCGTCGAGTTAAGCGATCGGACAAAGGATGTGACTTAGTCAAGGTCTTATGGCGAACGAGCAGAGAGGAGATGACGTGGGAAGCAGAGGATGACATGATGAAGAAATATCCTCACTTATTCCCTATACCTCCAGGTAACCCACGTTCCTAAATTGTTGGTCTTTAAATTTAGTAATTATGCTTGAGTTTTGTTGTGGCCGTGTGGAGCGTCTTTATTTGAAAAAAAAAATATAGTTAAGAGAGTCTATGTCGATATTGTGATTTGAGTAAGCCTAGAAGGAACATTCGGGACGAATGTTTCTAAGGGGGGAGAATGTTATACCCCGTGGTTCAGGCCGTGCGTATGGGGCAGAATTTTACACACCCAAGTTTAGGTGTGTAATCCCCTTTGTGTTGGTTTGGATGTTGGGCCTTAAATGTGGCGTTTGAGTGTTAAAAATCGACCTTTGAAAAGGTGGCAAGTGAGTAGAAATAAAGGAAATCTTGCCATTTTCCATAGGAATTAGTAACCTTGAACTTGGAAATATTCTACTTTGAAACTAGAAGTTAATAAACGTATTATGGTCATTATAGGTTGACGTATTACGTGCGATAGTTGGAATTAACAAGTGGATTGACCGAAGAGGTATGTAGAGCTTTCCTATCTTTTGAGCATGAGTAGTTGTATCTATGTAGTACGGTATACGTACAAGATTTGATAATCTTCACTTGTTTTGAGGTATATGATACTTATTTCGTTTTAAAGGTATAAGTCCCTTGGACATAGAGAAATGTGTTTGACTGACGTAAAATGTTAATATAACGGCTTTATGGGAAGTTGGTTATATTAGTTTGGGAAAAAGGTAAATAAAGAAGGGTTTACTTTACATAAAATAAGCAAGGGAGAATGAGTTGAATTTGTGGAAGGTAAATTGTTTTAAGGCATTAATGGCCTAAGGTTTTAAAGGAAATGAAGTCACTTGATTTAGAAGCTTGGGATATTTTCTAAATGGAAAATTGTGACTTGTTTTGAAAGTGGTTGTGACATGATACTATGGGTATTAGTATCTTGGAAGTTTTATATAAAAAGGAGTCATTTCGAAAAAGGTTTACAGTATGTGATACTTGGGTTAAATTCCCGGATTTCTCTTAAAAAGACATGTAGTGCCTTAATGAGCTAAAATGAGAGGATTTATATTAATAATGTTCATAAAAAGTTAGAAGATTTCTTATCTTGTTTATGTTATGATAAGCCGGTAGCGCTTATGTTATGTATACTAGCCGGTTGTGCTGATTTATGTATTATTATTGTTATCACTGAGTATTCTGATAAGCCGGTAGCGCTTATGTTATGTATACTAGCCGGTTGTGCTGATTTATGTATTATCATTGTTATTACTGCGTATTCCATGGATTTGCTACCCATGATGCGAGTGCGGCGCTTGTACTCATGCGGGCCCACTGGGTCCATGCGGGTGAAATAGTCCCATGCGGGTGAAATAGTCTCATGCGGGTCCACAGGATCCATGCGGGTGAAATAGTCCCATGCGAGGCGGATGGCCTTATGCGGATCCACAAGATCCATGCGGGTGAAACAGTCCCAGGAGTAGGATTGCTTAATGATACTACGGGCGAGAGATCCTGTTTTGATCATGAGCCTCCTATTTTTATGCAGTATTATACTTATACTTGTTACTCTCATTGTTAGTAAGGCACAATGCAACCTAATTTGATTTTGATCTATAACTTTCGTGTATTTTGGACTTATTATATTACTACAGTATTTTCCAGTTTTACATACTGCACGTTATGTCGACCCTTCCTGGGTTGCGTTCACGCCGAGTAAGGAAAGCGGTGGTAGATCCTCATTCCTAGGATCTTTTACTCAGTGTCGTGAGCTCCATTTCTTGAGGCTCGACTTTTGGTATGGTTCTCCCCGGTGTTGTTGATGTTTTGTACATTCAGGCATGACGGGGCCCCATCGTCATAGTGTTACTCCTTCTGTAGGCTGTAGTCCTGTCATAACTTGGTTTGTTTAAGGATGTACTGTTCGGTTTTATGTACTTTTGGGGTAGCCATTTTGGGCTAGACTATTTTATATCATTATAGTTGTTTATTGTAAGTTTATATTCCGTTGGTTTTCTCTGATGTTGTGTCACAAGAGTGCCCGGGTTAAGGCACCGGTCACGGATCCGGGGTCGGGTCGTGACACTTAGGATACACATGGGCAGAATATACGGACCGACCAGATTAAATGCGGAAACGAGGCATACATAGGCATGATGGACCGAATAACTAAGCCATTTAGTACACTGAACCATATTGACCATACGACAGTTCACAATTCATACAAGCATGACACTACAGATGCATATTAGGCCCAAATGGGACTTAGATCAATTTTGAACCACTTAAATGTTCAGAAATAAAGAAAACCTGAAACTGCAGTTCTGTAGGCTTCTTCTACACTTAAACTAAGTGATAGTGAGCTTATGATACCCACAGAATTTACAGGTGAGGCAGCTTAGAAGCTAATGGCCTATACATGCATATCCTATACTTGATTATCAAAAACGAAGGCAAAGCAACTTGTAATAGGTCAATATCAGCACACATAGGAACTAGACAAATTCAAAACAGGACTTAGGGACCCAGAACCTCTCCTGGAACAGTTCACAGTATGTTAAACGAATGCCATTTTAATAACTTGACAGACCTAGGAATGACACAAACGGCTCAAACAACATAGTATGTTCGGGGAGAGAGGGGCATGTTACTAAATGACTTGAAAAATATGACAGTCTAACATGGATATATTTCACATCTAGACATACCCAATAAGTATCAACAGATTCGTGAGGACATCATAGATGACCCAAATGACCAAATAAATAACATTTTTTTTTCAAACATAGAAGGTAGTTGGAGTTGCCCTAAGCATATAAGAACTATATATCTTTTATCAAATATATCAAGGACTATCACTGTAAACAACACCACAGGATCATACATGATCCTCCAAATATATATTGACAAGTTGATTAACTAACAAAGCACAGTTGATCAAACCACTTTTGTCCTTTAAAACTGAACCAGTCCTAGAAATTAAACTAGATATACACATTTTAGCATCTATTGAATCTCTCGTAATCATATAAAAAATCCAGAAACTACACACATGCTATACTGCTAGCCACATTTTATTATCCCATACTCACAAGGTAACAGATTTCACATGCATGCTAGTCAAGATTCATAGTGACAACATATCCTAATACCTCTCATGGTTTAAGAAGGAATGTGAGTAGATTAAACCTCAGGTAGAGGAGTTAAGTATGTACAACCAGTCCAAAAGTGTAGAAAATAAACAAAAATGGCATGTTCTGGAATCCCAATCAACTACATATCATTTACTACCAAAGTAAACTCCTAAGCTTTTATTTAAGTTATGAAAACCATCATAAACAGGAATACATGCTTCAAGAACTTAAACTAACAAGATATATACTTAACACAACTAAAACAATCCAAATATGATTAAACAAAACCTTAAACTATCACGGTGGACACTTCTCTATCTAATCATGCTTGTAACTTGCAGTGGTGAACACCAAACAATGATTTCAATCAACTAAAATATACTATATTAATCAATGAGCAGCTTAATAAAAAATTACATAAATTCAGGGATTTAATACATGGTTCAAACTAACCTTAAACTAACACGATAGTCATTTATCTAATTAATCACATAAAAATCAGCCAAAAAACAGTGGTTCAAACACACTGATCATTGGTCCAATGAACACAAACGACGTATGATTTAACTAAACATGATTAACAGTTAACCTAACAAGCTCAAACTATAACTAGTTCTAACTAAGACATGATTGATAATCACATAAACACGCAATACAAGTTACATACTTTAAATTAGACAGCAAAATTAAAAGGGGATGTGTTTACCTTCTCCGGACAGCGAACCGAGGCGCGTTTCGACTCGTCGATTCTACTCGAAGAATATGTATGTGGGTGCGAATGAAGAAAACAAAGCTTCAACGCAAGAATTTTAAAACGAAGAACAAAAGGAAGGTCTTAGAAATCAGTCCTCAAGAATCCGACCTCCTTAAAATGAAGAACAAATAGATGATATGCAAGATAAATTATCAAATTCCCAGGCCCCCCTCCAATGAAGAACAAAGGGGGTCTTTTATAGGTGAAATATTGTGTTTGAATTCGAAATAAAGCTGTTAGAGGTCTGATTTTTGGACGATTTGTTGGTTCAAAAGCTGGATTTAAGGGAATGCAGGGCATGGGCGTGTGTCGGGTGAAGTGAAAGGAGTAGTTGGGGGGTGCAGGGAGTAGGCATGGCAGCGGATTTGGGGGTGATGGGAGGGTGCGGTGGTTGCTTCGTTTTCTAGGTTTGAGCCCTAAGGGCTGTTGACGATGGGGGGGAGAGGGAAAAGGTATAGGGGTTATGGTCTGTGGGCGGGGCGACGGGTAAGGTATAGGGGCCTAGGGAGATGGGCCGCGGTTCGTGGGCTGGGTAGTTATTTAGGTGGGCTGATTAGGTATTATATTGGGCATTAGTTTTAGGAGTTAATTTTAGGTAAAATTAATTAGTGGTAAATTAGCAATTCAAAAATTGTGATTAAATTATTTAGGTGCTTTATTAGTCTAAATTATTACAAAAAATAAAGTCGGACGTGCTATTTAATTACTGCTTAATATTCTATAATGCGATGCCGTTATTAAAAACTTATTTATTATGAGTATTTGTAAATTAAAATTGAATGAGGTTTAGATTATTATTAAATTATTTAAATGCTAAATGCAGATATGACATTTAAGGGTTGCTTAATGCTTTTATAAATGCGACGCTATTAAAATGCATGTATTAGATTGAAATTAATTTAAATTACAAATAAAAATTATGAAATTGCCTTTAATAAATGCGAATATGCTATTTAACACGATGTCATTGTTAAATTATTTATTTTATGTATTTTATTGTTAATTATCATTTAAGAATTATGACAGGGGTTAAAATTAATAAATGTGGGTGCGGGACTCTAAGTGCTTAATCTTCTACGTAAGATGCGGTTCTATTATTAAATTGCTTATTTATGCCTGTATTAATGTTTTATCGCTGCAGTTTATTATTATAAAATTGTTAAAATTATTTTAAAAAATTAGTGTAATTTTGTATTAACGGTCGGGCTAGAGGGTCAAAATTGGGTGTCAACAACTTGTCCCTCTTTGTATGGAGATGATGGAAGAGTCTTCGGACAAAGACGTTGACTCATAGTCAATTTTGTCCCGGTCTTCAAAAACAAATGTTGGGCAAATCTGACGCAAAATTCAAAATTGTCCCAGTGTCGAGTTTTGACGACACTGGGCTACCATGGTCAAAACACCAAGACGGGCTAATGCGGACTCAAAATCTGTCTCAGTGTCGAGTTATGACGACACTGGGTTTCCATGGTCAAAACACCAAGGCGGGCTAACGCGGACTCAAAATTTATCCCAGTGTCGAGTTATGACGACACTGGGTTACCATGGTCAAAACACCAAGGCTGGCTAACGCGGACTCAAAATTTTTCCCAGTGTCGAGTTATGACGACACTGGGCTACCATGGTCAAAACACCAAGGTGGGAAAATGCGGACTCAAAATTTGTCCCAGTGTCGAGTTATGACGACGCTGGGTTGATGTGATGTAAAAATAAAATAAACTGGCTTGATCTTAGGGGTGTACTGGTATTGACTTATGATGCTAAGTTTTATGGTGATGTGGAATGAGTGGACCGACGCTCGAGACCGCTTCTGCCATTCGTTGGGAAGGTTGGCCCCCCAACAAATTGCCCCGGTTCGCTGTAAGAGAAAATCCACGTTGTGCTCCTGCTCCTGCATGCTAAGACTTAAACAAACGGTTAGTGCATAATTGTTAAGGCAAAATGATGATGCATAATTTTAAAAGCAATGTAACTGTGTGAGTAGAAAGTGTTATCCTGTAAAAAATGTGATGCTCGTTGCGTTGATGTGATGCAGATGTCATCGTTGCATAGATGAACTGGTGATGAAGTCGTTGCATAGGCATAATAAAATAACGTCGTTGCATAAACGTTATATGGATGTCGTCGTTGCATGGACGAAATGCAGAGGTCATCGTTGCATAGATGAACTGTTGATGAAGCCGTTGCATAGGCATAATGAAATAACGTCATTGCATAAACGTTATATGGATGTCGTCGTTGCATGGACGAAATACAGAGGTCATCGTTGCATAGATGAACTGTTGATGAAGCCGTTGCATAGGCATAACGTCGTTGCATAAACGTTATATGGATGTCGTCGTTGAATGGACGAAATATTGATGAAGCCGTTGCATAGGCACAATGAAAGGGACGTCGTTGCATAGACGTGGTGCAGAGGTCATCGTTGCATAGATGAACTGTTGATGAAGTCGTTGCATAAGCATAATGAAATAACGTCGTTGCATAAACGTTATATGGATGTCGTCGTTGCATGGACGAAATGCTGATGAAAGCCAGTTGCATAAACGCGAAAGGGGACGTCGTTGCATCGACGTGATGCAGAGGTCATCGTTGCATAGATGAACTGTTGATGAAGCCGTTGCATAGGCATAATGAGATAACATCATTGCATAAACGTTATATGGATGTCGTCGTTGCATGGACGAAATGCAGAGGTCATCGTTGCATAGATGAACTGTTGATGAAGCCGTTGCATAGGCATAACGTCGTTGCATAAACGTTATATGGATGTTGTCGTTGCATGGACGAAATACAGATGACGTCGTTGCCTGGACGTATTGCTGCTGGCGTCGTTTTCGGACTTGGCGTCGTTTTTGGACTTATTGCGCTGATAACGTCGTTGCCTGGACGTATTGCTGCTGCTCCTGTAGAATAAATGCTTCTGCAAGTTAAGTTTGAGAAAAATTAGGGTATACCTGTTTAAACGAAATGATAAATACATATGAGACGTGCAATCCTATGGGTAGAGATGTCGTCCCTAATACGCCTGATGACTACTGATATGTTGTCCTTGCACGGACATGCTAAACGCTGCAACTGACGAATTGTCATGATGTCTTTGTTGTGTGCGATGCGTGAGTGACAAATTTAACTTTATGCCCGAGTTGACACGCTAGACTTGTTGCGAAATTTTGAATTTTGACTGCTGATTGTCGATGGCTCTTTCTGTTTCTGCTGCTTCTAGTGCGGACTTTGAACTTTAGATTGTTGTCATATCCTCTGCCTCTGTTGCTTCTATCTGCTTCTGCGAAGAAACTTTTTCTTTGTATTTTCGCTTGTTGCACTTTCTGCCATTAATATGAAAAACCTGCGCTCAAAGAAAATTTGTGAGTTTTTTTAGGGGGGGGGGGGGTTCGATTCGTATTTGACTTCGCCGCCTTTTTCCTTTAAATATGCGTGCACGGCTTTGTTGGGACTGCAACCCCGTCAGTCTCTACTTTGTCCCAGTTTTGAATATGCGAAGGGCGTTTGGCCTGAGGTGGGTCTCAATGGAGTTGCTTGTATATTATGTGTATTCTCGTTATTTTCAAAAATAAGGGAAGGTTTCCTAATGGTGTGACCGAAGCTGATTTAGGCCGCCTACGTATCCTCACGAGAAAATCAGGTCATGACGTAGTTCATTACAAGCGAAATTGGGTAAAATTCTAAAGGTGGTACCGAAGCCGATATGGCCGTCTACGAATCCCCACGAGGGAATCAGATCGAACGTAGTTCTAATGGTGCAAAATAGAAATTGAGATTTTCTAAAAGGTGGGACCGAAGCCGATATGGCCGCCTACGTATCCCGCCGAGGGAATCAGGTCATAACGTAGTTCCAAATACAATGAAAACTTAAGCAAAACATTATGAAAACTTAAATATGAGTCTTAAATTATTCTGTTAAACTAAATTGCTCATTCTTATCCGGGCTCTAGGCGGACCAGAATAAGGGTGCAAATCCAACCAATACGCCTTCTTGCTCTGCATCATGGCAGACTGGGTCTTCATGCTCTGCTATCAGTATCTCCTTCTTTTGACTCCTGCGTGGTGCATGCTTGGATAAATGACTGATTCAGGCGGAGCGGGTTCTGGCCAGGGAACACCTCTTTTCCTTTGGGGTTCATTGTACTCATTGGGGGAGAGGTCCTCCACTTGAATGACTCCTTCTTTGATCAGCTCCCTTACCTTGTCTCTGAGTGTATAAAACCTTCCCATGTCGTGTCTGGTGGCTCTAGAATGGTATGCACAACTTTTGTTCTTATCGTGAGCTTTGGACTTGGGATTGGGAACATTCTTTGTAATTGGCTGGAGTATCCCTGCAACTCTCAACCTCTCGTATAGCTGTGACAAAGGCTCGGCTAAATGGGTGTATACTTTGGCTGGCCTTTCTGTGGCATTTAGGCGGGGTGTGAAGACGTTTAGTGGACGGGCCTTTGGCTGTGGCGTATACATGGGTGGGTATCGCAAGGGTTTGTCGTATGTATTGCGAAAATAGGTTTGTGGTTGCCTTTTACCTTGGTTTGTGCTTGGCTGGGGTATGGCAGGCATTTGGTTTTGCATGGGATATATGGGTGCATTGTATATTGGCTGAATGGGATATGTAGTAAGAGGGTACTGGTAATAACTTGGAGGATTTTGACTGTTTTGGTTTTTTGCAGTGACGAGTGCTTTAGTGAGGTTTCTGAGCCTTTTGATTTCGGCCTGCAAGGTTGCCATTTGCTGCGGTAATTGGGCGAGGTGTTCGACCGGATCTATGCTGCTTTTCTTTTCTGAGACCTCTGCTTTGCCTATAGGGACCAAGACGGGTTCCGACTCGTTCTGCTCAATGCCCTTGAATCAGTCATGTCACTGGACCGTGCCTTTGATCTTGTGAAATATCGTTGCTCTGTCATTGCTTAGTCAAATACAAATCGACCTTTGGGGGAGATGATAAATCATTTTAGACAAAATGTAGCAACTGCGTTAGTGTAAAGCACGTGATTTTGCAAAAGTGTAAAAACATTTAGCAAGTACATGTTGCACATAAATTGTCACATTGCAAGCGAGTCCTAACATGCGTGGGACCCCTTTATGCCAGAGGTAGGCCTAAACGTCACATATGCGAGGTTATGATGGATTTGTCCAAGTCGTCCAACTGTAATGCTTCTGTTGGAAATGACGACCAAATGACGGTGCACTTTTTCCCACTTTTGGCATGTCATGATTAGGCTTGGATTTGCCTATTATTGTCACACTACACATAATATGCTGGTTGGTCGTTGGGTTAAGAAACCCGTCGACAAGTTTTGTGTCTTTCTAACTGTGGCGTCGATATCAAGGACCGACCCACCTAGGGTAAATGCATGCATGCCTTAAAATAAAGGGTAGTATAGCTCTATCCTAAGTTTCTAAGATTTGGCTCACTAGACGCAAGGTTCCCGAGTGGACAACTCGAGTGAGAAGGCTACGCGGCCACCGGTTAGACCGGACACTCCACGTATATTACCAACTCTCCTAAATTTGGATTTTGAAGAAAGAATTTTGCTGATGCACCAAGCGCACCTCGCATGTAGTGTGTGATTGTGTGAATCTTCCAGAGTGGAAGAAATATGAGCGGAATGTCAGTTTAAGGAAAGCGGTAACAAATAGCAGTTAAGACAATATGCAAATATTTATATGTAAAGTAGAATAATTTAGACAAAACATAAAAGCAAATGAATGTAAAACACAGAAGAAGAAATTTTAAGCAGATAAGAAAAATAAAGCACAATAATTAACCTATGTTTGTTATGGTTAAGAACCTAAATATCTCCAGTGGAGTCGTCATGCTGTAACACCCCATTTTCGACCGTAGTCGAAAACGGGAGTACTGCGCATGGTTGATTCCTAAATGCATTAAAGGAGTCGTCACCTAATTATTATAGTGAATTAGGACACTAAAAATGTAGCATAAAATACTACAAATGATCTCCATTTTTTAAGGTCTGTGAAACTATGTGAGATTCTAGGTAAGAGTTCTTTATTATCCTAAAGGGAAGGGGTTAGACACCCTATAGGATCCGCTAACTTGCGGTTGTCCGGTCAAACTTAGGCTTAATATCATGCTTTAGAAAACATATGTTTTGAATAGATGCGGTTTTAATAAAAGGATGTTGCAAATAATTATTTTTTGAAAGATATATTTTTTGATAAATTTGCATGAAATTATTTATAAAATACATAAAGAATGGTTTGTTTAGAAAGTATATGTGGCATGTAAAATTAGTTTTTGATGAAAGTATGTGTTTGTATAGTATGATTTTATAAAATGCTTGTTATGCAATTGATAATAAGAAAAGACTATTTTGAAAAGCTTAGACATGCATAACGGGCCTAAGAGATAAATAAACTAGCGGCAAATTTTCTTATTTTTACTACCCCCTTTTGTTAATTCTAGGCCTAATTGTCCTACGTATTTCAATAATCATATAATATTACATAATTAAATAACAACAAGAATAAAATGACGGAATCCAAAGAATTAAAGCGACTAAGGTGAGTGACGATGTCATCCCGCCCTATTCATTTTAAGGTTCCGAAACCGAAGAATGTGAGAAGTGTGGCTGTAAATCCTTTGCTTGACAAAGTCATGATGAGTCTCATAACGAGACTTTTTGTCCCTCCCGATGAATGTCATGTGGAAAAACAAAAAAAGAAAAGGATTAGTAAATGTTCTAAACTTTATTAATAATGCAAACAAGTGAAATATTCATATAAAATTCAAGCACACATATGGCCCAATTTTATTTACAACTATGGCAACCTAAAAATGGACTGACGGGCCCAGACCAATAAAAACCAACATGACTCAATCAAATATTGGGACACGATAACAAGCGATACGTAAACGCATCGCAGCCCAAAACGTGAAATATTCAGATTCGAAAGAGGAACAAATCAGTCCAATATATATATATACGACAGGCCCAATTAATATGTAATCTGTATTCGTGCAAAATTGGGTTGCAGATCTCAAACACTGCCAGTCCGAAATACACTTGGATCAACTTTCATTTTTTACTAGTCGAGGGACAAATAGAGCAAAAATATAGATCCCAAGTAAATACAAAATAAAGAATGGGCCTTAGGATACACATGGACAGAATATACGGACAGACCAGATTAAATACGGAAACTAGGCATACATAGGCATGATGGACCGAATAACTAAGCCATTTAGTACACTGAACCATATTGACCATACGACAGTTCACAATCCATACAAGCATGACACTACAGATGCATATTAGGCCCAAATGGGACTTAGATCAATTTTGAATCACTTAAATGTTCAGAAATAAAGAAAACCTGAAACTGCAATTCTGTAGGCTTCTTCTACACTTAAACTAAGTGATAGTGAGCTTATGATACCCACAGAATTTATAGGTGAGGCAGCTTAGAAGCTAATGGCCTATACATGCATATCCTATACTTGATTATCAAAAACGAAGGCAAAACAACTTGTAATAGGTCAATATCAGCACACATAGGAACTAGACAAATTCAAAACAGGACTTAGGGACCCAGAACCTCTCCTGCAACAGTTCACAGTATGTTAAACGAATGCCATTTTAATAACTTGACAGACCTAGGAATGACACAAATGGCTCAAACAACATAGTATGTTCGGGGAGAGAGGGGCATGTTACTAAATGACTTGAAAAATATGACAGTCTAACATGGATATATTTCACATCTAGACATACCCAATAAGTATCAACAGATTCGTGAGGACATCATAGATGACCCAAATGACCAAATAAATAGCATTTTTTTTCAAACATAAAAGGTAGTTGGAGTTGCCCTAAGCATATAAGAACTATATATCTTTCATCAAATATATCAAGGACTATCACTGTAAACAACAACCACAGGATCATACATGATCCTCCAAATATATATTGACAAGTTGATTAACTAACAAAGCACAGTTGATCAAACCACTGTTGTCCTTTAAAACTGAACCAGTCCTAGAAATTAAACTAGATATACACATTTTAGCATCTATTGAATCTCTCGTAATCATATAAAAAATCCAGAAACTACACACATGCTATACTGCTAGCCACATTTTATTATCCCATACTCACAAGGTAACAGATTTCACATGCATGCTAGTCAAGATTCATAGTGACAACATATCCTAATACCTCTCATGGTTTAAGAAGGAATGTGAGCAGATTAAACCTCAGGTAGAGGAGCTAAGTATGTACAACCAGTCCAAAAGTGTAGAAAATAAACAAAGATGGCATGTTCTGGAATCCCAATCAACTACATATCATATACTACCAAAGTAAACTCCTAAGCTTTTATTTAAGTTAAGAAAACCATCATAAACAGGAATACATGCATCAAGAACTTAAACTAACAAGATATATACTTAACACAACTAAAACAATCCAAATATGATTAAACAAAACCTTAAACTATCACGGTGGACACTTCTCTATCTAATCATGCTTGTAGCTTGCAGTGGTGAACACCAAACAATGATTTCAATCAACTAAAATATACTATATTAATCAACGAAAGCAATTTAATAAAAATTACATAAATTCAGGGATTTAATACATGGTTCAAACTAACCTTAAACTAACACGATAGTCATTTATCTAATTAATCACATAAAAATCAGCCAAAAAACAGTGGTTCAAACACACTGATCATTGGTCCAATGAACACAAACGACGTATGATTTAACTAAACATGCTTAACAGTTAATCTAACAAGCTCAAACGATAACTAGTTCTAACTAAGACATGATTGATAATCACATAAACACGCAATACAAGTTACGTACTTTAAATTAGACAGCAAAATTAAAAGGGGATGTGTTTACCTTCTCCGGACAGCGAACCGAGGCGCGTTTCGACTCGTCGATTCTACTCGAAGAATATGTATGTGGGTGCGAATGAAGAAAACAAAGCTTCAACGCAAGAATTTTAAAACGAATAACAAAAGGAAGGTCTTAGAAATCAGTCCTCAAGAATCCGACCTCCTTAAAATGAAGAACAAATAGATGATATGCAAGATAAATTATCAAATTCCCAGTCCCCCATCCAATGAAGAACAAAAGGGGTCTTTTATAGGTGAAATATTGGGTTTGAATTCGAAATAAAGCTGTTAGAGGTCTGATTTTTGGACGATTTGTTGGTTCAAAAGCTGGATTTAAGGGAATGCAGGGCATGGGCGTGTGTCGGGTGAAGTGAAAGGAGTAGTTGAGGGGTGCAGGGAGTGGGCATGTCAGCGGATTTGGGGTTGATGGGAGGGTGCGACGGTTGCTTCGTTTTCTAGGTTTGAGCCACAGAGTCATTGACGATGGGGAGAGGAAAAGGTATAGGGGTTATGGGTCATGCGGGTGTGGGTAAGGTATAGGGGCCTGCGGAGTTGGGCCGCGGGTCGTGGGCTGGGTAGTTATTTAGGTGGGCTGATTAGGTATTATATTGGGCATTAGTTTTAGGAGTTAATTTTAGGTAAAATTAATTAGTGGTAAATTAGAAATTCAAAAATTGTGATTAAATTATTTAGGTGCTTTATTAGTCTAAATTATTACAAAAACTAAAGACGGGCGTGCTATTTAATTAGTGCTTAATATTCTATAATGCGATGCCGTTATTAAAAACTTATTTATTATGGGTATTTTTAAATTAAAATTGAATGAGGTTTAGATTATTATTAAATTATTTAAATGCTAAATGCAGATATGACATTTAAGGGTTGCTTAATGCTTTTATAAATGCGACGCTATTAAAATGCATGTATTAGATTGAAATTAATTTAAATTACAAATAAAAATTATGAAATTGCCTTTAATAAATGCGAATATGCTATTTAACACGATGTCATTGTTAAATTATTTATTTTATGTATTTTATTGTTAATTATCATTTAAGAATTATGACAGGGGTTAAAATTAATAAATGTGGGCGCGGGACTCTAAGTGCTTAATCTTCTACATAAGATGCAGTTCTATTATTAAATTGCTTATTTATGCCTGTATTAATGTTTTATCGCTGCATTTTATTATTATAAAATTGTTAAAATTATTTTTAAAAATTAGTGTAATCTTGTAGTTAACGGTCGGGCGAGAGGGTCAAAATTGGGTGTCAACAGGTCCATCAGCCGTTGCATTAGATATGCACCTAATGCAACGGTTGTACAAGGCCGTCGCATTAGGTCCCTTTAGCCGTTGCATTAGATCTAATGCAACGGCTCCTAGTCGTTGCATTAGGCCTAATGCGACGGCAAAAGGGCCCTAATGCGACGATTTTGAGGCGTCGCATTAGGCCATATATGTAGTAGTGCAGGTCACCTTTTGTTGGAAATTTACTAAACGTGAAATAAAGTTTATCCTATTGGGGCCTCGCACGTCGGAAACATGGTTACCACACACGTGCACATAAAGTGTCAAGGATCGTAATTTCCTTAATGGAAGAGTTATTGGTACGTATACGAATTGTTTGAGACGTAAGATAATAAATGGTTATTGGCCAAATGACAATGGTTTCACGTTGGTAAACGAAGGAAAGACGTGTACAATATGTAAAAGATGAAACGAATCTGAAAATGCCGCGGAGCGGCGCTGTGGACGTTTCAGACCGTTGGAGAAGAACGAAAACTGATTTTTGGGCTGACTTTTGAGAATTAATTCTCCATTATTTGGTTCATGAATTCAGCCATTATTTGGCTGAATTATAACTCCACATTCAAGGCCATTATATGGTCTTTATTGGCCATTACTTGGCTGTGTGGAAGGTCATCTTCTCCACACTATAAAATGGAGGGCTCATTTGCAAAACACACTACACTTAAACAATTCAGAAATTGTCTTCCTCTCTTGCAATCTTCAAACACTCTAAGGTCTTTCTTCCTAAAGCGAACACTAGAGTCTCCTTTGCTATTTTGTTTGATTGTTGTTTTATCTTGGAAGATAAGTTGTCATTACACTGTCGAAAGGAATATACGATCTTAAAGATAGATTGAAAAATCAATCGACTCAGCATGTCAATTACTTATTAATTTCAGATCTCTTACATATTTGTTGTTTTTGTTACATTTCTCATTTCTTTGTTATTACACTTTTGTGCTCACACCTTTACATATTATAATAAGTAATTTATTTTATTTTTAAAATTATATATTTTATATTTTATGAAGATGACCTGATAATATAAAAATTATTTATTTTATGTAGGGAATAAAGGAGATGTGACTGTTATTAGTTAACCATTTACTTAACATGTTTAAACCGTATTCCTAGTACTATAAAAGTTAAACCATATTAGATTTGGTGTCATTATTTTATTAATGATCATAAGAAGTTTTGTTGATACATATAAAGAAATATTCTCACTATATTTCATCACACCAAGTGAACATATATAGATAAAAATTTCATTAATACATACTCTAATATTCTGGACAAAATAGGCCCCACAACCATTAATTCTAGTTTCAAGGATCTAGAGAGGCCATAAACATTTAAACAAAAATGAAGAAACATTTATCCATAACTTGTATAACATAAAAAAGAAGCAACCCAAGACCAAATACATGGTACACCACAGTCCACAGGCACACATCTGGAAATTAAACAAACTAAACACGACCTAATTAATTCACTCAAATTATGGACCTTGGCAAAATAATTGCTTTGAGGGGATTTTTCATCACAACAGTAAAAGCAAAAGTCTCTGTCGGGTCGGGCGGATTGTCGGGTATGGGTATCCACTTGAATTTATGAACCATCTTAGCAAGCATCAAGTTAATGTGCAACATACCCAATGACCAAGCGGGGCAGATCCGACGACCCGCCCCAAACGGCAACATTTTCACACCCCTCATTCCGGTTAAGTCCACATCAACTCCGTCCCCAGTCAAAAACCTCTCCGGCCTAAACTCACCGGGATCTTTCCATAGGCTAGGATCCTCCGTTAGCCATGCGGTGTAAAATTCAACATAGGCATTAGAAGGGATATTGTACCCTCCTAATTGAGTGTCATGTGTTACAGAATGTGACAACACAAAATGGCTAGGTGGGTGCCTCCTAAAAGTCTCCTTCACAATGGCTCCAAGATAAGGCATTTTCTCAACGTCACTTTCTGAAATGGAACCATTTTTACCAACACAATCAACTATTTCTTTGTAGAGTTTTTCTTGGATTTCTTGGTCTATTACTAGGTGGAGCAAAGCCCATTCTAGTGCAGTGGCACTAGTATCAGTTCCTGCACCTATTGTTTCTGAAACAAGTGTGATAATTTCTGCTTCTCCTAGTTTCCTGCCTGAAGGCTCAAGACTGAATAATGAATCAACATAGGCTGCACCAATTGGACTCACCATTTCTGATTGGCTGGTTTTAGGGTCCCCATTGCTGTCCACAAATGCCTTTCTGTCTCTTACCTGTTGAGACATAATATATTTAAGTATGTGATTTTTCTAACTACTTAAACTTTTATATAATAGTCACGTAATTTAGTACTATGTGGTTTCAAAGAAGGTGAGTGGTCTTTGGTTTAAATCTCATGGCCGGTCATTCACAAAGCAAAAAAACAAAAAATCACATCTTTGGTCCGTAAAACAGAATTAGACCTACATTTACGTGTATAATTAAGTAATTGTAAATATGATCTCTAGCATGTTTTGTCAAACTGTTGCGAAGTCAAAAAGTGTATGTACTTGTTTTAGAGAATATTTGCCTAATACTTCTCTATAGTACTAGCTAGTAAGCTGAAAAAGTAGGTTCTCTCTTAAAGAAAACACTTATTGAAAGCTACACAAATTGCTCCTCTAATATTGGACAAAGTGGTTTTTAAATTAATTAAGCCAACACAAATTACTATCTCTCAAAATAATTTTTCGAAAAGTACTTAAAAAATAATAATTTTCAAAATAAAGTGATTTTGGAAGCTTGCCTAAACTAAACATAGTATGAAATAAAGCTTACCAGAGGAACTAGGTACTCAAGTTGAGTCTGCCGCAGCCTCTTTGCCGTTTTCACTTGGCTGCGGAACAATGGCGTAAGCACCGGCAAGAAGTCAGGAAGTTGAGGAGCAGTAATAAGCATAACATCTTTAAGTATGCACTCAATCTTCTTAATTCTTTCTTCGGAAATTTTAGCTCCAAAACAAAGGCAAATGAGAATGCTACATATAGTAAGCCTACAATTAGCCATCACCTCCACAAAACCATTTTGAGACACTTCATTTTCTAGCCTTTTCATGTGGTATTCCATAGCCCATTTCCTTATCCAACTACATTGCTTGATTCTCGTTGGATTTATTAACTCCGTAACAAAGTTGCGTCGGAGAGCGCGCCATAATGGGCCGTACTCGGCCGAGTTAATGGCACACTTTCCCACGGAGAAAATAAGACGGATAGGTGAATCTGGAGGTCGACTCGCGTAAAGCGGGCCATTTTGGACTAGTGCTTCGTGGATGAGTTCAGAGCTAGTGATAATAATAAGGGTACGTTGCCCCATTTGCATGGTGAAAATAGGTCCATATTTTTTACGTAAATCACGTACAATATAAATAAAAGGGCGACGTTGGAGAACAACTTGAAAAAGATTTCCTACTAATGGCCAACCAGGTGGCCCTGGTGGCAGATATTTCTTGCCACCTCCAGTGACTGACCAATATTTCCACCACACACACAAAAAGAGTATAGCTAGGCCAAGTAATAGAATATCCATTACCTCCATTTTTTTCTTTCTTCAGAGTATTGTTGCTATATTTTTTTTAGGTTATGTGACGAAATTTATAGTGGGTTGAGAAGTGATTATTCGTTTATAAAGACAATTGGTAGGGGTCGTAGTGAATGAGTTTATCTACCTACTGGTCGTATATTGAATGTATATTCAGCAGAAAATATTTACTATTTCCGTACCTGGCCATAAATATGTTAGTTACTTGGTAGGAGGACAACTATATCTGACATCTACTTGACCTTTCAAAAAAACTTATACACTACATCATTTTGATATTTTATTTTCATATTCCTTATAAATTTATGAATCGTGACTAGGAAAATGATCAGTAATACAACTTATATTGTAATGAAAATAATTATTATAATAAATAATTATGTTTTCGAATTCAATTTTACGTGATAGTATTATGTACATTAATTACTACGTAGAAGTCGACAGTTGTGCCTGCGAGTACTTCGAAGTTTGAAACTTTGAATGCATTAAAAGTCTTATTTTCTGTTGGTAAATCAAGTGGTATTCCTACTAGCTATAAAAAGTGTAAAATCTACGCGAAGAAGCAATAAATGACAATCTCTACCCCTCTACCCCAAATATGGGGAGGGGGGGGGGGATAAAAATTATACATACAATGAAAATAATAAAATTTAAATTTGGTACTGTACCATCGATTTGATCTTCATGTCTAATCAGTAACCGATAATGCACACACAAATTTACATTTTCTTTTTCCTGCTCAAGTACCAATTTTCCTCTTCTATGACTCCACGAAAGCACCTAGTTTAATTTCTTCCAATTATTGATGCTCTAATGAATCACCAAAAGACAGCTGCATATAAGTGCTAAGAAATAGAAGCAAACTTTTCGAAAAGAAATAGAAACCGTTAACTTCCAAAATTATAAATAACAGAACATCTTGCATGGAAATAAATACAATATATATATATATATATATGATAGAAACCGTAGCAACAAATTCTAGTGTAGTTAAGTTTCTTACCTTATTTTGTAAATTATTGTACAAGTGTAATTAGGATATTAGCATTATAGTAGAAACATGATTTTTCATATTTAGAGATTGTATATTGTATATATAGACCTCTTCATCAATGAAAATAATGAAGGGATTATTTCTTTCATGGTATCAGAAGTCTAGGGAAAAATTCCTTCCCCCAACTACACTTCGGCCGCCTAGCATCCTTGGAATCCGAGATTCTGACACTTTTTTTTTCTTCTAAATTTTTTCCTATCTTCCCAAATTCGCTTCCTAATCCCTAATTCTCCTCTTGTTCTTTCATTATGTCAACCTCAAAGAACACGTTTCATCATGCTCTTACCGTCTCCAACATCAAGAACCACATCTCAATCGTTCTTGAGATGGAAAACGTCCAATACGCGACGTGGGCAGAATTATTTAAAGTTCATGCACGCTCGCATCAAGTCCTTCACCACATCATCCCCGCGGATACAAGCAATGAGAAGGTGCCTACCGCCAATGATGACCCTGTGTTATGGACGATTCTTGATGTTACCGTACTCCAATGGATATATTTCACTATCTCTACAGACCTTTTGCGGACGATTATTGAACCCAACACCACGATGATAGATACTTAGAATATGGTGCATGATATATTCCAAGATAACAAACATTTTTGTGCCATCACTCTTGAGCAGGAATTATCTCATGTCACTATGGAGGATTTTCCAAATGTTTCAGCTTATTGTAAAAAGCTGAAGGAATTGGCGGATCAACTCAAGAACGTTGGTGCGCCCATCATAAATGATCTTCTTGTTATTCATATGGTTGTCGGCCTATTCGAGGCCTATAATGGTATTGGAACTCTTCTTCGTCAAAGCAACCCTCTTCCTCCGTTTTATCAAACCTGGTCTATGTTCACCCTTGAAGAGGTAGTGTTGACTAAAAAGGTTGCAACTGGAGCAATTCTGCCATGATGGCGGCCTCCCCACAAAATTTTAACTCTCCATCATCTTCGGCTAATTCCACTCCAAATTGGAACAACGGGGGTGGAAAACGGGGTCAAAATCAGAAGTTCGGCGAAAAAGGCGTGCCGCAGAAAGGCATCGACGCAATGGCAACGATGGCGCAGAATGTCTGTGGCGGCAAATGACAGAGGTCGCCACGACCCGATCCGGCCCGGATCGTGCCTTACCCGGACACCCAAGTAGACATACATCGAGTAATCAATGGAATAATAAATCAAGACATGAAACAAATGTAAAATGTAAATACGCTTATCTCGAGAAAAGTTGCCTTTCGATATATATATATAAACCAAGTCCGCGCTTACATCCCAACTTTACAACATGACTACATGCACTTAGAATATAAACAACTATGGCGACAGGCCCCGCCATACCTCGAATGTACAAACATATCTACAACACCGGGAGAGTCGCACTAAAAGTCGAGCCTCCCGAGAAACGAGCTCCCGACACTGCAGTAAGGATCCTAAGAATGAGGATCTACCACCGCTTCCTTACTCGCGCAGATGAACGCACTTCCAAGCGAGGTCAAGATAACAGTACCAAGTATGTGAAATCAGAAGTACTAAAATGAAATCAAAGCTTTTTAAAACCACATACCAATACAATCAATTCAAACGCACATAGTGCCACAGCATAAACAAGAGCAAAATAAATATAATGTAACTGGTCTTTTCTAGGCCGCTAATGATCGAAGCAAGGCCAATCGCCCATAGTATCATTATGCGTGCCTAATCTCAGAATCTCCCGCACCGCATAGGTCACACAGATTCGCATGAGGTATTCCTCGTGACGGTAGCTAACCCGCAGTATCCTCCCGACTTCGCACCGCATAGTCACATAGACCGCGTAGTCACATTGCATCGCATGAGGCATTCCTCGTGACGGATAATACACCGAATGATCAATCCCGAACTCCCGCAGCCCGCGATAGTCACACAGATCGCATAAAGCCGTAGACCGCATCAAGCGTGGCAAGTCCTCAGATAACAAGTCGCTGGTATGTGATATAATAACAAGATAACCGCTTAACGCTTAACAACGTAAGCACAACAAGAATAACCCCCCTTACACAACATCACAAGACACTAACACGCGTAGCATCATAACATGTTTACTTATCAAACCATCTTACTACACTTTTCAGAAATCAATACAAGACTTTCATAAACAAATAAGTAAACCGTTCTTTTTATCTTTCTTAAGTCGTTATACCTAACTTCCCATAAAGTTAGTATAACTCTTTAAGCTTTTTAAAACCAGGTATTACTTTTCTTTCAAAAATGATTCATAACTCTTTTGAAATACTTCAAGATTCTTATTATTTAAAACTCAAGTCAAAAGACATCAGAGTAAAACCAAGTTTAGTTAACACACGTACGTCTACCGTACTATTTATATATTTTAAAAATATCATGCTCAAGAGGATAGGAAGGATCACATACATCCTCGGCGAAATCCACCTGCCAAGTCGAATATGTCGCGCGCAGAGTATCAACCTATAATAGTCAAATACGTCTATCAACGTCTAGACTATTCTGTAGAATATTCTAAGCAGAGGGTTCTTAATTCTACGGAAAATTGGGCAAAGACTTCCCTACCCACATACTACACAAGTCTCATCAGAATACAAATTCCATGTAAGTACAGTTCAATTCTCTTCTTCCATACCATCCTTCTAAACGTCTTATACTCATTTCTATACTACTACAGTATGCAATTTTCAATTACAATAGAAGGACAAGATATTTACCTCGACAAGCCCAAAATTATCCAAGATATATGTCGATCCTGAGCAAGGTTTAGCTCCTAATCTGCACGCTCCGATAGCTCCAAGAAACCCTTAGAAGTTTCTAAACAACTTCTACTTAATACTTCAACCCACTATGAAGATTTCCCCTAGGGTTTCGTTTTGTGACTAATGGATATAAGGTAGTATTTTTGGGCTTTTAGTGTAGAGGTAACTTAGGAATACTACAAGGTATTTGGCTAAGGTATTTTGGCATAGTAACAATACTTGGAGAATATTTTTCTACAAGGGGAGGGGGGGGGAAAGGGGTTGGACGAGAACTTAGCACTAAGGGGGAAGGAGTTTTGGAGACTTGGAAGTTGTGTTTGTGGATGAAGAAGTCTTGCACAAGAGGGGGGTATTTATAGAACCACCAAGGGCCAAGATGAAAATAAATGGAGGGTGAAGATTTGGATAGCTTGTTCAAGTGAAGTCTTCCACCAAGTGTCCACCACAACCTTGGGACATATGTCCACCACAACATTGGGACATATGTCCCCCACAACAATGAGCCATGTGGCCTTCCACTAGCTCAAGAAAAACGCCCAAGGCAAGCCCCCCAATGCCCACAAAAATCGTCCCTTACCTACTCCCACTCACCCAAAGAAAATATCTTCCAAGACTTGACCATTTGACTTGTCCACAAGCCCAACATTTTCGTCCAAACATGCCACCTAAGGGTGCCACATGTCGCCCTCCTATTGGTCCAAAATATTTCATCTCTCAGAAAAATCCGTAATCGGTTAAAATATTAAAAACGTAGAATTTCCTTCACAAGGTTCGGAATCTTTTCCGTCGAAAGTTTACAATTTCATTCTTAACCTAATTAGGGTTTGAATAATCGTACGTACGTCCTCGCATACATACTCTGGAAGTACGGGGTATAACATTCTCCCCTCCTTAGAAACATTCGTCCCGAATGTTCCTTCTCAAGACAGATAACGATAAAGTTTCTCATAACTTAAACAGTTAGCAAATGCCACACATGGCCACAATACAACACTTAAGCATATATGTCAATGAAAATTTACAAGTAGGAAAGTGAGTTACCTGGAGGTGTGGGGAATAAGTGAGGATACATCTGCCTCATGTCCTTCTCTGCTTCCCACGTCATCTCCTCCTGCTCGCTCGCCATAAGACCTGACTAAGCCACATCCTTCATCCGCAACCGCCTAACTCGACGATCGAGTATCGCTATGGGACTCTCCTCATACGATAACCCCTCACACCGGACATCGTCAATCGGGTGTACTCTAGATGGATCCCCGATACATCTCCTCAGCATAGAAACATGAAAAACCGGATGCACTTCCTCCAGATCGGACGGCAGATCCAACTCATAGGCAACCTTGCTTACCCTGCAGACAATCTGATAAGGCCCAATGTACTGGGCCGAGCTTCCTTTCTTCCCAAACCTCATCACACCCTTCATGGGTGACACCTTCAAGAAAACCCAATCATCAACCTCAAACTCGGATGTCGACGCCGATGATCTGCGATACGACTTGCCGACTCAGTCGCCAAGAATCGCCTCGGATAAGCTTTACCTTATCCATCGCCACAACTGTGTCCGTCCCACTAATCGCACTCGCCCACATCAAACTACTTTATCGCGATCTGCACTTCCTCCCATACAAAGCCTCATAAGGCGCCATCTGAATACTGGAGTGGTAACTATTATTATATGCAAACTCTAACAGAGGCAAATGATCCTCCCAGCTGCCCCTGAAGTCAATAACACAAAGCTCGCAGATATCCTCAAGAGTCCGGATAGAGGCGCTCGCTGCTCATCCGCTCTCGAGGATGGAATGCAGACTGTGCTCACTGCCCCTAAACCCTTCTCGAAAGACCTCCGAGTTAGCCAGAACCGGCTCCTCTCGTCTGATATGATAGAAATAGGACCCCATGCAGCTCACGATCTCTGATGTAAAGTCCGGCATAATCCTCGTGAAAAAGTCGCCCGATCGAAGAAAGTGGGCTGATTTCATCACTGCCGACGATAACTCAAATAGAATCATGCTTCCTGAGTGCGAGGTAATCATGTGATAAAGTCCATGTTGATCACCTCCCACTTCCGTGTCGGGATTTCTATCGTTCGCAATAATCCACCGTGCCTCGATGCTCTACCTTCACCGCGACAACACGCATCGAGCCACAAACTCGCAACGCCCTCTTCAAGCCATCCCACCAATACACAGATCCGAGGTCGTGGTACATCTTGGTCGACCGGATGGATAGAGTAACGCCATACGCGGTGCTTCCCTAGAACTCAAGTCCCGCAATATCTTGAACACACATCCGCTCAAACCTTAGCACCCATCAGTGCTACCGTGCGACCCTTCCTCACGAAGAGTCAGACACGATACCGCGTCAAAACCGATCCTCAAATCGTTGCCTCTTCACCTCTCGACGATGGAAGACTCGGCAACCTCGAACTCGAACCCTCATCGCTATCGTAACCAATCAATCGGACTCCAAGGCTCGCTAGTCGATGTATCTCGCGACCATGCCCCTCCTCTCGGCCGTACATCCGATAGACTCCCATCGACCTACGACTCGGGCATCCGCCACAACATTGGCCTTCCCGGTGGTACAGATATCGACATCATAATCCTCGAGTAACTCTAACCACCGCCTCGCCGTAAGTTCACTCCTCTGGTCAAGATATACTGAAGGCTCTTGTGGTCTGTGTAAATATCTACATGAACTCCGTACAAATAGTGCCTCCAGATCTTCAAGGCGTGAATCACCACTGCCAACTCCAAATCATGGGTGGGGTAGTTTCTCTCATGCTTCTTAAGTCGCTGACGCGTGATGCTATAACCTGCCTCGCCGCATCAACACACATCCAAGTCCGATGAGCCGTCTAGACCCTCTGGAAGAGTAAGAACTGGGGCGGTCGTCAATCTCTCCTTCAGTAGCTGGAAACCCTGCTCACAAGCATCAGTCCACTGAAACTTAGCTGCCTTCTGAGTCAGCCTAGTCAATGGTGCAGAAATAGAAGCAAACTTCTCCACGAACCGCCGATAATAACCTGCAAGGCCCAGAAAGTTGCGCACTGCTGAGTAAGAGGTCTAGTCCAACTCGATCGCTCGATCTCGCCGTATCCACTGAATACTATCGCCCCAACAATGTGCCCTAAGAACGCCACCGGCCAACCAAAACTCACACTTCAAAATTTGGCGCATAACCGCCGGTCTGGAGAACTCTCAAGATAGCCTCAAATGCTCCGCACGCTCCTCGCTCGAGGGAATAAACCAAGATGTCATCAATGAACACTATCACAAACGTGTCCAAAATGGCTTGAACACTGGTTCATCAAATCCATGAATACCACGGAGCATTGGTCAAATCGAAAGACATAACCTGAACTCATAGTGCGTCGTCCGGACGCAAATTCTGGGACATCCGCTCTCTAACCCGCACTGATGATAGCCCGATCGCAGATCAATCTTGAGAAACATCTCGCACTCGCAACCGGTCGAACAAATCATCAATCCCGGGAAGGGTATCGTTCTTAATAGTCACCTTGTTCACCGTAATCAACACACGCATGCGCGGTCCCGCCCTTCTTCTTCACGAACAATACCGCGCTCCCGTGGAGAAACACTAAGCCTGATGAAGCCCTTCTCCAGCAAATCTCTCAGCTGGTCCTTCAACTCTCTCAACTCGGCAGGTGTTATTCTGTATGGCGGAATGGAAATAAGCCGAAGTGTCCGCAAAGACATCGATACAAAACTCTATCTCTCTCGGGAGGATACCCGAGGTCGTCTGAAACACATCCGGGAACTCTCGACTCATCGAATCGAAAAATCTGCATCGCACCTCAATATCAAACACCCGAATGAGATGGTAGATATACCCTTCGCACCATCTTCCCGCCTCGAGGTAGGAAATAAACCTACCCCTCGGCGACACAGTGTTCCCCTCCCACTCAATAACCGGCTCCTCAGGAAACTGGAACTGTACCACTCTCTCCCTGCAGTCCACATTGGCGTAGCAAGAAGCTAGACAATCCATACCCATAATCACATCGAAATCGGTCATATCCAACTCTATCAAGTCGGCTAGGTCCGACGATCGCATAAAGTCACCGGGCAAGCCTATATACCCGCCGAGCTACCATCGAATCATCACACGACCGAACCGGGCCCGTGATCGTGCCTACCCGCACCCTAGTGATACAACATCGAGAAAACCAATGAAAATAAAAACTTAAACATGCAAAATAGACATGGATCATGATAAAGAAAATAGGCCAACCAAAACGGTTTTCAACATATATATATACATAGACACTTGAGCCATAATCCTTACAACCCCGCCACAACAAGATTACATGCACTCTAAGATTTACAACAACTATGACGGACAGGGCCCCGCCATACCCCCGAATGTACAAGAACCTTACACTGGTAACATACCAAAAGATAAGCCTCCAAGGAACGAGCTTCCCAATACTGAAAAGTGATCCTAAAAGCTGGATCGACACCGATGTACCTCTACTGCGCAGATGAACGCAGCCTCAAGGAGGTCAAGACAACAGTACTAAGTATGTGAAATCAGAAATATCAGAAATGAAATCATAGCGCTATATAAAGGTGAGACATGTATGATAACCAAACTACAAGACACCACGTATAAACATATATCAAATCGTGGACTCACGCCTCCAAGTCATCACTCGTGCGTGGAATTCCTTCCTCATCACTAGCCTATGATATAACAACACCAAGGAGTATACATGAACACCGTGTCCCACTGTGTCATAAAAACCGACGGCAAGTATAACTACCGATCCGACCGCACTAATAATACTATACAACCAAACCACGGCCGACACGGCAAGTACGAAAGCCGACTACCAGATACCAAGGCCGTGTCACGTAGCTGACCGGGGCAAGTACGAGGGCTAACTACCAGGTACCAAGGCCGTGTCACGAGACTTCGTCACAAAACATCCAAACCACGAAGCTGATACGGGGCAAGTACGAAAGCCGACTACCAGATACCAAAGCCGTGTCACGTAGCTGACCGGGGCAAGTACGAGGGCTAACTGTCGCGCCCTTTTCCGACCGCGACATTCTAAAAAGAGAATCCTGCTTAAAATAAAAAGGTTAGAAAATAAAATAAATAAATGCTAAAGGGTTTAAAATGCTTAAAAGGTGCTAAAATGCAAAAGGTTGCTAGGGAGTACTAAAATGCTAAAAGGGTTCGCGGAGTCGCCACCTAATTAATTTGGGTGAATTAGGACACCTAAATGTTAACTAGTTTAAAGTAAACATTAACTCCATTTTAATGGTCTGCTAGACTTAATGAGATTCTGAGTAAGAGTTCTTTATTAATCTAGAGGGAAGGGGTTAGGCACCCTCTAAGATCCGCTAACTTGCGGTTGTCCTGCCAAACCTAGGGTAATTATTATATTTTAAAAATGCAAAGTAAAAGATCTTCCTGCTTAATAAAATGCTAAAAAATGTTAAAATGTTTAAAGGTGCTTAAGTCAAAAAGGGCAAAAGGTGCTATATGCGAAAGAATGCTAAGAGGTGCTAAAATATTAAGGGTTAAAGACGCTTAACAAAAATGCTAGCAATTTAAAAGTGCTGAGTGTAAACAAAGTAGTGCTAGGGTGCTTAAATATTAAAAGTGCTTAAAAGTGCTAAAAGTGCAAAAGAGGTACTAGAAATTGCTAAGGTGCTAAAATTAAAAAAATGCTAAAAGAGGTGCTAAAAATGCAACCCTGCTTGAATAAAAAGGTGTTAGAAAATAAAAGTGTTAAATGTTAAAAGAATACTAAAATTTAAAGGGTGTTTAAAATGCTAAAAGGGTGTTAGGGTGCTAGTAATGCTAAGGTGCTAAAAACGCTAAAATGCTAAATATTAAAGGGTAAAAGAATGCTAAAAGTAGTGCTAAATGCTAAAAGTATTAAATGCCAAGGGGTGATTCAAAGTGCTAAAAGGGCTAGAAATGCTAAAGAATGCTAAGAGGGTGCTTTATGGACTAATTGTGTATACTGCTAGCTAGATTAATCTTGCCTGACCTGCGTACAATATTGTATAAGAGATGCTTTAAGATGATTTTTTTTTAGGAAGAAATCTGTTATGGATTTTAATAAACAAAATGTTGGTTTTATGACGCGAGTTAAATCATTTTAAATTATTTTTGCAGATTTTAAACATGCTTAATAGTCCTAAAAGGCAAATAAAGAAGAATGCGTTTCTAAGTTTAAATTACCTTCCACCTCATATGTTCAAAGGCTAATTATTCTAGACATCCTATTAATTACAAAGTTATAAATTACAATAACAAATAAAGGCATAAAATGAGACAAGAAAATTAAGAGAGTGAAGGGATTGGAGCGGATGATTCCGTCCTATTTGTTTTCTAGGAGTTTCTGAAGCGGGGATGCGAACGCGGATGCGGGTTGCCATTTGAAATGGCTTGCGATGAGTCTCGCCGTGAGACTCCTTATTTTGCTCCGATGCGTGCCATGTAAAAAAGAAAGTGATAAGGATTAGTATCAACCCAACCTTGTCGATAAACAAATAATCACATATTCAAATGCGTATAATTTAATTGTTGATATATTAGCCCATACAAAATAATAAACTTAAACAAAGAAACCCGTAATATGTTTGGCCTCTGAATAGGAGGCCCAATTGATATCGATCTATCAAAATTAGAATTACATCCCGAGAAGTATGTAGAATGTAAGTGACCCGGATATGATATGCATACGTATTTAGAAAAATAAGGTGGTCATTGACCAAGTAAATGATCAACAGGCCTTTAGTCAAATAAATGACCTCGGAAATAACTTGCCAAAAATCAATGTAGAGTTTCATTTAACTTAACTAGTCCAGTCAATCATAAAGTACACAATGCATGTGAGCGGAGAAAATCATCCAACTTTCTCGCACTCGCAGCAGTTCTCAACTATGTCAGAATACTAGCTAGATGTAAGCAGTAGGCAGAGATGGAAATAAACCCCAAAGTGTAAAATTTCCAGTTTTTTTAAAGAAAGGCCAATTAATCCCACATGTGATAGGCCCGACACACAAATAAACCAGTATTTCAGTGAGTACACAGGGATGTCCAAATAGGCTAGTATAAAATAAGATGCACCAAATATGGGTCATAAAGCTAAATGGGCATATTCCTTTTAGATTGACAGATATGACACAGTTTAGCATTCAAAATAGGCACGCATTAGCATTTAATATGAGCCTCAACAGATAGGCATATCAAACCTATATTGTCATATGATCAATCTAAATATATGCTACATAAACAGACATCCAACACTACATATACTCAGCTCCCCTGCTTTCAATTCAAAATTCAACTGGGTGTCTTAGCGCTAACATCCAACATAGGTACTTGTAGAGTATATCATATGCATAAAACATGAGCACTAGGCTAGGCTTTTCTCTTATTATTATGGGCACATAATTAGCGTTTGACCTTCAAGTAGATGATTAATCTAAGAGCAGAAATGAGGATATGCAAGCATGTTTTAGAATGAAGCCATCGTAATAGCATCAGTGGATAGTTTAGGCAAATAAGGTATCCATCTTCATCTTGACATAGAAATTCTGCATATTATATGGTAGATCACATCATACCTCATTGTATGGAACTGAATTGAGCATACAACCTAGACAAATAACTCAACATGGCATTTCCAGATTATAACATTTGCCAATCTAGCCAAGGAACACTACAGTACTAAAAACACACCAAAACATGCTTCATATAGATTCAGCGCACATAGATAATAAGACCTCTATACTCACATATCGTAAAATACATGAAGATATACAACTGCGATATACATCCAGTGTATACGAAAGGCAGTATACCCTGTATGCTTCTACCAGATTGTCATAGAGTATTCCAATAACAAATATCTGCCAACATTCACACGACCAAACAAACAGATGTTTACCACTAAATCAGACTTCACTACTTGTCGAAATAACTTTGCATTTATCTGATCCAGGCAGAACTGAAAATAAATTATACTAGAACAAGACGCAGTTTTTAATTTATCAATCTCGCAGTCCCCAAACATCATCTTCAACATCTAACACATATTTAATACAAACTTCAACAGCAATACAGAAATGAACCGAAATCGAGAGGGAGTTGATTTTACCTTCTCCGGACAGCGAACCGAGGCAGCGTATCAAGTCGTCGACTCGCTCGGGTTTCAGTTTTGCGATGCGAATGAAAGGGCGAAGTTTGGTTGCTGATTTCTGATTGATATTTGAAAGAAAAGGTTTCGAGACCCCTGTTATTGTGACTCTAATTATCTGGGTGCTGGGCCCCTACCCTCCTGATGTTTTCCTCACTGCGCTATGTCGTATTGTGCTATTCGAATGAGTTCTACTGTGCTCTCCCCCTCTCTCCTGTATTCTGGACGATCGATTTCTGAATCCCTCAGTCGATGCCTATTGCATGCATATAGCTTCTGTATTTATAGCCCTAATTCGGGTTCTAAAGTTGGTAAGCAATCAATGCGATTTCGTACTGATTCTTGGCGAGATTTGTGCTAATATTGGTGCTGATTCGTGTGATTTCTTGACGAGATTTCGTATTGATTTGTTACTGATTCGTCGAAGGTTCTTACCATAAAAGGGCAATTTTTGTGTGATTCGAATCCTACTGGTAGGGAAAGGAACCCGGATTTCTAGGCGAGAATCGTGGGTAAAGGTGGAGGAGCCTGCGGCGATTGATTTTCAGGTTTAGGGTTGCTAGGGTTCTCTGTCTTTAGGTGTTGTCGACGAGGGAGAGTGAGTATAAGGGAATGGGGCACAGGCGTAATGGGGTTTAGAAGATGGGCGTGGTGGGAAATGATAAGTGGCGCATCCGGCCGATAAGGGAAAGGGAGTTGGGCTTCATGGGTTTCTCGGGTTATCGACGGTGCGGCTGCAGGGGAAAATAAAGGGATTGGGCCCGCGGGTATTTAAGTGGGGAGTGGTTTAAGGGTATTAGTGATAGATGGGCTGGGCGAATTAAGGGCTGGGTAGTTAGTTTTTAATTAGGCATTGGGCATTAATTCTAGGTATTAATTAGTTTTAGGCTAGTTAATTAATTAGCTAGTTAATTCTAGGTAGGTGTATTATTAATTAATTAGTGATAACTTAAATTAACAAATGTGATTAAGTTATTTAGGTGCTTTATCAATCTAATTGTTATAATAAATGCGGGCGTGTCATTAAATTAATGCTTAATATTTATAAAGAATAAAGACGGACGTGCTATTTAATTAATGCTTAATATTTTAGAATACGACGCTAGTATTTAAAATCTTATTATTGTGCATTATTGCGAAGTTAAATTAAAATTGGATTGAGTTTAGATTAACTTATTTAAATGCTAAATGCAAGTACGATATTTAAGAATTGTTTAAAGCTTTATAAATGCGACGCTATTAAATAAAAATTGATTTTAAATTACAAATGATTATGACATTCTCTTGCGTATTAATAAATGCGGCTATGCTACTTGACACGACGTCATTGCTAAATTATTTATTTATGTATTTATTATTAATTAAGAATCATGACAGGGCTTTAATTAATGCGGGCGCGGAACTCTAAGTGCTTAATACTCTACGTAAGACGCGATGCCATTATTAAATTGTTTATTTATGCCTGTACTTATGTTTTATCGCTGCATTTTATTATAAAAATCATAAAAAATTATTTTACAAAATTAGTGTAATTTTATAGTTAATGACCGACGAGGGTCAAAATCGGGTGTCAACACTAACTACTGTGTACCGCGTCAGATCACGAGACTTCACTACACCGAACGGCAAGTGCGAGGGCTAACTACCGTGTACTGTCAATCACCACGAGACGGCAAGCACGAAAGCCGACCACCGTGTACCAAGGCCGAACGAAGAAACCTCATGGAGAGCTAGTCCAGAATAACAATCCTAATGGAACCATACCCGCGCCACGATCGCGGTCAGATGTCCAAAAAGAAACAACAAGAATAACACTATCAATGCGAGCGCACTGCGGAATTCTCCGCCACACGCGCACGCCCAAGTAAGTTCTCAACAAGTCAACCGCCTCCATCGAGACGCCAGAGTATAGAAACACAATTCTTGCACAACAAAGGCTATCACAATAAGCATAGGCAAGTTTCCCAACAACCAGCATAGGCAAGTTACACAACAACAAGCATAGGCAAGTTACACACAACTCCAGGTACTTTCATTTCATGTCAAAGTCCGGGTTTTAACCCTAAAGTACTACGTTCGTTAAATTCCTTTTAAGAGATTCATTCCTTTTATAAAAGTCACCCGATACCCGTAGTATAAAATAGAGTGACTTACATCTTTTAAGTAAACCAAATCAACTTCCATACTTTCCTTTTTAAAACCAATTAAGGCAATACCATGCCTTCTTTTTAGACCAAAACACTTCTCTTTTTAAAGTTAAGTTACCACATTAAAACCAATGATAAAACCCTTCTTTTGTTTTCATAAAGTCGTTATAACCAACTTTCCATAAAGCTGTTATAACACTTTATGTTTTAAACCATTTTAAGACAACATAATGCCTTTCTTTTCCCTAAAGTTCCAGTTTGCCTAATTTCAATTACGCAAGTCTCTTTTTAGAAAAGTTTCATAGTTCAATGTCTTAATCTCTTTTTAAAACAATTGAGTAACATATGCCATAAAGTAGCAGTTATTCTTGTTCATAATCAATCTTATTAAGCAGCCATGATCTAGAAAATGTAATATCATTTTGTCTCATCTTAGCTTCTATGCAGATGGAGGTTTCTACTGGTTTTAATAATACTTAATTATTCAATACATTTTCCTTTATTAACGCTGCAGTGGTTTGTCGATACACATTCTGATTTCCGAAATCAGTAAAACATTATTCCTTTTAAGAACCAAGTACTCATTACTCACGAATGAGGTTTCACACAAAATTCATATTAATTCATTTAAGTTAAGTCTCTTATCTTATAAGATCAAGTCTCTTAACTTCTAAAATCAGTAAACCATTTTCTTTACCTCTCTTAAGACGTTATACCTAACTCCCCATAAAGCTAGTATAACTCTTTTTAAAACCTTTTAAAACCACAAGCATTTTCTTACCTACATAAAGCTGTTATAACCAACTTCCCATAAAGCCGTTATAACACTTTATGTTTTAAACCAATCAAATACATTTAACATATGTATGTCTACCGTACTACATAGTTATACACATATCATGCTAGAACAGATAGGAAGAGGTTCACATACCTCGCGACGATTATCGACTAATAGCAAAACGCTCCAAGTACCTCAAACCGCTTGGCCACTCCTAAGCCAAGTACATCACGCCAGGCGTTTTAATTCAACCTTTAGAGTCCACATGTCGCCTATTAACATCTAGATCTCAACGTAGAATATTCTACGTAAATTTCGCAAAGACCTTCCCCGCAAATGCAGAATCTCCTCCTCTATCGAGTCCGGCTACCAAGCCAACCAGGGGGGGTTTACACGTCTAACCGGGCGTGTACAACTCTACTACACAAGAATGCTACACAAGCTCACTGAATACACTAAGTAATTACATTCGCTTCTTCTTTTACAATTCAGGCTTAAGTCAAAAGACATTGCCGCACAATTATGTTCAGTTCTATATATAGTATACTTCAGCTATATATTTCTACAACATGTAATTTCCAATTACAACAGGGGGACAAGATTATTTACCTCGATAAGCCCAAAATTATCCGAGATAAAAGTCGATCCTGAGCAAGGTTTAGCTCCTACTCCGAGTGCTCCAATCCGCTCCAAACAACCCTTAGAAGTTCTACGCAACTTCTACTTAACACTTCAACCGACTATGAAGGTTTTCCTTAGGGTTTCGTTTTTGTGACTGAGGGAAGTATAATGGTATTTTCCGGGCTTTTCGTATAGAGGTAACCTTGGGAATACTACAAGGTATTTGGGCATTATAACAATACTAGGAGAGTATTTCTATACCACAACAAGGGGTATTATACGAAAACAACTAGGCTAGAGGGTACCCTGGCCAGACACTACAGTGAGGAGGAGGCTCTCGGCCAAGGCTCACTCAAAGGGGGGGAGACTCTTTGGACGAGAACACACAAGAGGGAGGGAGTATTTAGAGACTTAGAAAGATTGCTCAAGTTTTGGATGAAGAAAGTCTTCAACTTAGAGGGGTATTTATAGGTCAAGGAATGGCCAACCAATGACCAAGATCCATCCAAGTGTAAGGCAAGTGTAGGGCTAGATTTCAACCATGTGGACCTTATCCATCTACCACACCAACTTGCACAAATATCCTACCTAACCCAAGGCACAAAAAACGTGCCTTAGCTTTGCCTTTGCCGTCCACTTGCTTCCAATGTGAGGGTGACACATGTCACCCTCCCGTTGGTCCAAAATGTTTCGTCTCTCGGAAAAATCCGCAAAAATTAAAAATGACATAGCCGGAATTTTCCCTTCGCAAGTTTAGTAAAACGTTTCGTCGAAAAACGACTATTTTCGGCACTTGTGCCCAAATTTCGAAACTTGTCAATTCTTAAGGCTCAAACTTTTATACGTACGCCCTCACGTACATACTCTGGAAATACGGGGTATAACAATCACCCACTGGCGTAGCTACCTCGAAAGGGTCTATGGACTCAGGCTCTATCCCTATCCTACTAGCAATAAGGGGAGATATATAGGACAGAGTAGAACCCGGATCTATCAAGGCATACACGTCACAACATGAAATCGATAAAGTACCGCGGACATCACGTGACGCCTCACGGTCTGCCTGGACAAGGCATAAATGCGCTCGAGGACCGCTAGAACTAGGACCTCGCCACGACCTCGCCGTGACTGCTGGTCCTCGAGCACTCGCTCAGGGCGAGTAAATCAGCGGTGAAGACGCAAAAGCACCTGCAGTCGACTCTACCATCTGCGCTACCTGCCTCGGACAGACTCGCATAGTGACTCGCTGGCCGCAAGTGTAGCAAACTCCCGAGGTAGTATCACAACTCCTGCATGGAATCTACAACATCGGACACACCGAGAGGACTCGACGGTTAGCACCCGCTACCCGAAGTCCAAGTCCGGGCCCGACCGCCCGAATACTCGTTGTATCAAGACGGTGTAGGAGTGCTCGAGCCGGTTGTGGTGCAAATCTAGTCCGATGAGATCGCCCACCGAGAACCACCAAAAGACCTGCCGCCCCGGCCTTCTTCGCGATATCCGCCGACCCGCTACTTACGCTCCGCATCCAAGTGCATGAGTCTGACGCGCGTAATATGCACACACACTTTTAAACGCAAGTGCACGTTATCGTATCAAGTAGTATAGTCTTAGATAAGACCGAATATCGCCCTCTGGATTAGGGTTCAAGTACCAACTATCTATTTTCTAGTATCTATTTGGTGAATTAATGATTGATTGTTTGGTGTATAACTAAGAATTATTAAAGATACGTAAATATAAAGAATTACTTGGATGTGATGAGAATAGGGCTTATGTATCCTCACTATCCGCTATGCTACTTACTAATGCATTACTTACGGTATTCTTCTTTTGGAGAAAGCGGGTTCTGAAATCGCTTTATACTCCGTTAGGGTTATATAAACACTAACCCCAGATTGTTCCTTACCTAACTTTCGCTGATAAGGGTAACTCTATAGGAGGATTAAGAACAAAAACCTAGTTGACCGTCACGCACAATGCGCAAAATTAGGGTTGTTAAGCCTCTCATCAACGCTACAAAACTAATTGAGGTATTTTCATCCCCAATTCAAGCCTGTCTACCCAACTTACAGCATATTCACAATCCCTTTCGAATCGATTAGAAATCATATAGTGATAACTAGTTGTCAATTAGTTACCAAGAACTCAACTCATTTATTCGATAGATCTCAATAAGAAAAATAACCATAAGCATGCATTAATTTATAACATAAGTTTCAAGAAATTCAACATAGAAAGCCCTATAAGAGAATTAGTTCCTAGCCATGAATATGACAAGAACTAATTCAAAGTTCATCATAAAAACTGAAATAAAGAAAAGAAAAAGTAAAGAAAATTACTTAAGAATGAGTCTCCAAGCCTAGCATCCAAGGGTTGTGTTGTGGAATATTTACAAGGTGGATTGGTGGAAGGATGGATGTAGAATGGTGAATGGTGGAATGGAGAATGAATTCTTCTAAGGGTGTAGAGACTATTTATAGAGCAAGAATCCTTTAGGTGAAGGGTTAAGGATTTGTGTAGGTAGGAAAAATTATTAGAATCCTTTTAGGTAAGTGGTTTTAGGTAGGAAAAGGTTTCCTTTAGGTAGGAAAAGTTATCCTTTGTAGGAAAAGTTATCCCTTTAGGATTTCAAACATGTCAAATTCGCCCAAAGATTTCACAATTCAGCGTCGTGTGTGCCATTGCTGGCCAAGCGCGGTGACATTTTTCTCGCGACTTCGCTTTCCCGTCTTTTCTCGTCCGGACTTGATGCTTTTTCTCTATAATACTTGAACTTCATTTCTTGGCCCTTTAGTGTGCAATTCTATCTCTTTTATGCTTATTTCATCTCCTTTTCGCCATTTCTCCATTTCTCATTTGTGACACAAAAGAAAGGAAAACGACCTTAATACTATACTAAACATAAATAAAATGAGTAAAATACTAACTAAAAATGACTCAAAAGTGTATATAAAATACAGATCAAATACCCCAAACTTAACCTTTGCTCGCCTCGAGCAAAGATAAAGAAAGAAATAAAAGACTCAAGAAATAGGAAAATAAACAGACTCAATGACATTGATCACTTTTTCTGCATTGGTGTTACTTAGAAAAACATGAAGATTAGCGAGAATAATATGCAGAACATATAACATGAAATTTTAGCACATTAAACACATTAAGCTAGATATTTCGCAAACTCATATTTATCATGCTTAATGGAAGTCAATATACTAAATCATGCATATAAATTCAAAATCCTACTGCATGTTTACTTGCTATTCTCCACTAATTCGGATATGCATAAAAGAGATCTTCAGACTTTAAGGGTTGTAATGTAGGCTTAGGTAGGGTTGGTAAAAATAGGCATTTAGGCTCATTTTTGTGTACCATAAGCTTTTTAGCTTTTCAATTTTCCCTTTTCTCTTGATTCTTTCCTCACTTCAATTCTATCTTTCCCCTCTTTTGTTTTGGGAGAGTGAAGTGTATTATAATAAAAATCACCCCCAAACTTAGGCTTTTGCCTCTGTCTTATTACTTTTACATTGGGGTGCATCAAATTTATTCACTCTTTTCGTCTCTTTTTTAACACAATGTACTCCACTATTTCATATTTTTACTTATGTCACAATTTGTGGGAATATGGGGTGTCAAAGAAGAAGTTTCAATTTTTAGGCTCAATGGGGCTAACTAGGGATATATTTAAAGTCCGGGATAGAAAAGAATGGTAAGAATTGGCTATCAAAGAAATGCCTGAGTCATCTCCCTAACATGCATATCCTAACTATTTCGCCTCAAATAGCAAGCAATCATAACACATAAGTATTCATCATTCAGCATGCACAATTTAAACAAGAAACTCCAAATAGACAGATTTTGTGAGTTTTTGGCATATCTAACCTAGGTGTTAAGATAGTTGCTTCAATTCCGTTACATTATTCCACCTTCCTTCACTAGGTGTTTCTAGCAACTACAACATACATGATCTTTGACAGGCAATTGTAACTCAAAAAGAGAAAAAAAAGAAAAAATTTGTGACTCAAAAATAAACACAAAAAAAATAAAAAAAAGACTTAACTGAAACATAACAAGACACAAATAAAACACCCCCAAACTTAAATCACACATTGTCCCCAATGTGTGCAATACTTAAAAAAAATGAAAAATGGACAACTTACTGACACAACACAGCGGTCATAATGGAGGTCTAGGAGAAAAAATTCTGGAATTTGCACGGAAATATGGCTCTCTGAAGTTCTAGCCACGCTGCTAATCTTGTGGCTCTACTGAGATTCTGTGCGCCAGTTCTGGCCGTGCCAGCGACGCTCGCTTTTCCTTTTTTTCAGCGTTTGTTGCTCCTTTTTCCTCGGTTTCAGCTTTCAGTCCACCTGTCATCCAACAACACAAAACAAGAACCCAAGACCGTGAGACTGTTCAAGACAAAAATAAAACAAACTAAAGACAGAAATTAAAATAACATAATTAAAAACATTGGGTTGCCTCCCAACAAGCGCTGTCTTTAACGTCTTTTAGCCGGACGCCTTTAACCTTTACGAGTGCCCATTGGATCCTTCTGCGAACTGCTTGCAATCCGCAGAGTTATTGTTGCAGGTCTCACTTCAACTACAACAATTGCTTCAAACAAGGGCCTTACATATACAATTATCCCCCAAGTAGGCTTGTCTTTTATGCTTTCTATAATGTAGGAATCCGTGAACTTCTCTACATCTCTCAACTCTAGGGGGTACCCTTGATGGTATGGGCTTCCTAATTGGGAATCATTTGTGATAGCTAATGGTGTTTCTTCTGTGATAGGTGCATGAAAAAGAATTTCCACAGAATCCAAGAAGGTGAATAATTGGATTTCTGCAATCTTTTCCTTCTCTACACCAACTATCTCACCAAATTCCTCAATAGTTGGGTGTGATTCAGGCTCCTCAACTTGCTGTTCGCTGTTGAATATGATCGCGAGTTCTGCTATTTGCGTTTCCAACTTCTTTATACCCAACCTCATTTCGTCCATGAACTGAGCTTGGGACCTCGTGAGACTGAGTAGAGTTTCTCGTAATTCCTCCCTCTCTTCCTCTATGGTTGGAGCTCGATCATATTGTGATAGTAATCCATATCTTACGTATCCCGGACATGCAACAAAACCAACAACCAATCACGGCACACTTGTTTTTTTTTTTTTTTTTTTTTTTTTTAGAAAAATAAAATAAATAATTCAAAGAAACAAAAATAAAAACCAAATTAGAAATTAAAAATAGATAAATTTGATATTGAACTATGCCTAATCCCCGGCAACGGCGCCAAAAACTTGATGCGCGTAATATGCACACACTTTTAAACGCAAGTGCACGTTATCGTATCAAGTAGTATAGTCTTAGATAAGACCGAATATCGTCCTCTAGGATTAGGGTTCAAGTACCAACTATCTATTTTCTAGTATCTATTTGGTGAATTAATGATTGATTGTTTGGTGTATAACTAAGAATTATTAAAGATACGTAAATATAAAGAATTACTTCAGATGTGATGAGAATAGGGCTTCTATGTATCCTCACTATCCGCTTATGCTACTTACTAATGCATTACTTATGGTATTCTTCTTTTGGAGAAAACAGGTTTACGAAATCGTTTTATACTCCCGTTAGGGTTATATAAACACTCAACCCCAGTATTGTTCCTTACCTAACTTTCGCTGATAAGGGTAACTCTATAGGAGGATTAAGAACAAAAACCTAGTTGACCGTCACGCACAATGCGCAAAATTAGGGTTGTTAAGCCTCTCATCAACGCTACAAAACTAATTGAGGTATTTTCATCCCCAATTCAAGCACAATACCCAACTTACAAAGATATTCACAATCCCCCCTTTTCAGAATCTGATTAGAAATCATATAGTGATAACTAGTTGTCAATTAGTTACCAAGAACTCAACTCAATTATTGGATAGATCTCTCAATAAGAGAAATAACCATAAGCATGCATTAATTTATAACATAAGTTTCAAGAAATTCAACATAGAAAGCCCTATAAGAGAATTAGTTCCTAGCCATGAATATGACAAGAACTAATTCAAAGTTCATCATAAAAACTGAAATAAAGAAAAGAAAAAGTAAAGAAAATTACTTAAGAATGAGTCTCCAAGCCTAGCATCCAAGGGTTGTGTTGTGAAATATTTACAAGGTGGATTGGTGGAAGGATTGATGTAGAATGGTGAATGGTGGAATGGAGAATGAATTCTTCTAAGGGTGTAGAGACTATTTATAGAGCAAGAATCCTTTAGGTGAAGGGTTAAGGATTTGTGTAGGTAGGAAAAGTTATTAGAATCCTTTTAGGTAATGGTTTTTAGGTAGGAAAAGGTTTCCTTTAGGTAGGAAAAGTTATCCCTTTAGGTAGGAAAAGTTATCCTTTAGGATTCTCAAACATGTCAAATTCGGCCAAGATTCACAATTCCGCGTCGGCATGCGCTTTGCCATGTGCGCCCATTGACATTTTTCGCGAATTCCGTTTAAATCGTCTTTTCTCGTCCGGACTTCGTCTGATTTTTCTCTATAATTCCCGGAACTTCATAGACTTCATTTCTTGGCCCTTTTAGTGTGCAATTCTATCTCTTTTATGCTTATTTCATCTCCTTTTCGCCATTTCTCCATTTCTGACCGCTGTGACACAAAAGAAAGGAAAACGACCCTAATACTATACTAAACATAAATAAAATGAGTAAAATACTAACTAAAAATGACTCAAAAAGTGTATATAAAATACACCGATCACCTGCATGCGGGCAATGTCCATGCCCGGCTGAAGAGCCACACCTGAGCAAGACTCTGCCAAATAATCATCTAGCCCGGTGACGTAGCGGTGCACACGGTCCTCCATATCTGCTACTAACGCCGGGACATATCGAGCCAACGAATCGAACTCAACGTTGTACTCGAATGCGCGCCTGCGTCTCAAAGATCAAAAATCGTCGCCCGCGTTCTCCTCATCTGTGGAGGCAAAGTGGCTGAGAAAAGCCTCCGAGAACTCATCCCATACTGCCGGAAGTGCATGCTCTCCCCGGGATAGCTCCCACGAATCAAACCAATCGACTGCAGTATCACGCAGCCGATGTGAACCTAAGACCACTGACTCGGTCTCCGAAGTCTTGATCACTCACATGATCATTGTAGGCTTGGATGAACTCCCGTGGATCATCCTCGCCTCGGCCGGTAGAACTCGGCGGGCTACAACTCGAAAAATCCAGAGCCTCAAACTATCCGACCTCGGGTGAACCACTGCATCGCTGAGCTGAATCGCGCATCGGCCTATCCTCATGTCTGGCGACAATCCTGGCTAGCAACTGGGCCATCTCTCTGTCACCCATCTCCTCTGCTCCAGGCTGTGGGACTGGAGGCGCAGGTATTGTGGTCTCATCGCCACCGCGGCTCTAAACTCCTGGTGGCGGCGTTGTGAAACTCGCCGCCCGAGGTATCGCCAGGGTATAGGCGGGCACAGGCCTCGTGGCCTCGTGTCTCCTACTAGCGACTCCTCGCCGCCTTGCGGAGGTATAATTGGTAAAGAAAAGGAATACGTTAGAGGGGTCCAACTTATAACATGACTCAAAGCACGATCTCGAGTGAGAAGAATGGAAATCAATCCTAAATATCCTATAGCCTCACGATTATTGGTGTGGTGCACAACACACCGATAATCAAGACTTACTAGATACGGTGCCTAGACACTTTCCGAGGATTAATCGCTCGATACCACTTTTGTCACGACCCGATCCGGGGCGTGGATGATGCCTTACCCGCACCCAGTAGACATACATCGAGTAATCGGAATAATAAATCAAGACATGAAACAAATGTAAAATGTAACCGCTTTATCCGAGAAAAAGTTGTCTTTCATATATATATAAACCAAGTCTGGCAGTTACATCCCAACTTTACAACATGACTACAGACCTCTAGGAATATAAACAACTATGGCGGGACAGGGCCCCGCCATACCCTGAATGTACAAACATATCTACAACACCAGGGAGAGTCGTACCAAAAGTCGAGCCTCCGGAGAAATGGAGCTCCTGACACCAGAGTAAGGATCCTAAGAATGAGGATCTACCACCGCTTTCACCCTGCGGCGTGAACGCAGGCCCGAGGAGTCGATAAACATGTACCAAGTATGTGAAACTGTAAAGTACTAAAATGAAATCAAAGCTTTTTAAAACCACTTACCAATACAATCAATTCAAACGCACATAGTGCCACAACATAAACAAGAGCAAAATAGATATAATGTAACTGGTCTTTTCTAGGCCGCTAATGATCGAAGCAAGGTCAATCGCCCATAGTATCATTATGCGTGCCTAATCACGAACTCCGCATCGCATGGCCACACACGCGTGAAATCAATACAAGACTTTCATAAACAAATAAGTAAACCGTTCCTTTTATCTTTCTTAAGTCGTTATACCTAACTTCCCATAAAGTTAGTATAACTCTTTAAGCTTTTAAAACCAGGTATTACTTTTCTTTCAAAAATGATTCATAACTCTTTTGAAATACTTCAAGATTCTTATTATTTAAAACTCAAGTCAAAAGACATCAGAGTAAAACCAAGTTCAGTTAACACACGTACGTCTACCGTACTATTTATATATTTTAAAAATATCATGCTCAAGGATAGGAAGGATCACATACCTCGCCGCGAAATCCACCTGCCAAGTCGAATATGTCGCAGAGTATCAACCTATAATAGTCAAATACGCCTATCAACGCCTAGACTATTCCGTAGAATATTCTAAGCGGATGGTTCTTAATTCTACGGAAAATTGGGCGACTTCCCTGCGTCATACTACACAAGTTTCTTCAGAATCTGGTCTATGTAAGTACAGTTCAATTCTCTTCTTCCATACCATCCTTCTAAACATCTTATACTCATTTCTATACTACTACAGTATGCAATTTTCAATTACAATAGAAGGACAAGATATTTACCTCGACAAGCCCAAAATTATCCAAGATATATGTCGATCCTGAGCAAGGTTTAGCTCCTAATCTGCACGCTCCGATAGCTCCAAGAAACCCTTAGAAGTTTCTAAACAACTTCTACTTAATACTTCAACCCACTATGAAGATTTCCCCTAGGGTTTAGTTTTGTGACTAATGGATATAAGGTAGTATTTCTGGGCTTTTAGTGTAGAGGTAACTTAGGAATACTACAAGGTATTTGGCTAAGGTATTTTGGCATAGTAACAATACTTGGAGAATATTTTTCTACAAAGGGGGAGGGGGGGAAGGGGTTGGACGAGAACTTAGCACTAAGGGGGAAGGAGTTTTGGAGACTTGGAAGTTGTGTTTGTGGATGAAGAAGTCTTGCACAAGAGGGGGGTATTTATAGAACCACCAAGGGCCAAGATGAAAACAAATGGAGGGTGAAGATTTGGATAGCTTGTTCAAGTGAAGTCTTCCACCAAGTGTCCACCACAACCTTGGGACATATGTCCACCACAACATTGGGACATATGTCCCCCACAACAATGAGCCATGTGGCCTTCCACTAGCTCAAGAAAAACGCCCAAGGCAAGCCCCCTAATGCCCACAAAAATCGTCCCTTACCTACTCTCACTCACCCAAAGAAAATATCTTCCAAGACTTGACCATTTGACTTGTCCACAAGCCCAACATTTTCGACCATACATGCCACCTAAGGGTGCCACATGTCGCCCTCCTATTGGTCCAAAATATTTCATCTCTCGGAAAAATCCGTAATCGGTTAAAAATATTAAAAACGTAGAATTTCCTTCACAAGGTTCGGAATCTTTTCCGTCGAAAGTTTACAATTTCATTCTTAATCTAATTAGGATTTGAATAATCGTACGTACGTCCTCGCATACATACTCTGGAAGTACGGGGTATAACAGAGGCAATCACATGGGTCAGGGCAGTGGGCCAATAGTGCCGCTGGCCAGTGGCCCAGTTGCCCTTTTCCAATTCCAATCGTCTGCCCAGCGAATTAGTCAGCCAGCAGAGGCCCAATTCACAGCCAGTTCCATCCATTTACCCAGCGAATTGGGTCAGCTAGCAGAGGCCCAATTCACAGTAGTTTCAGTCTAGTCAGTCGGCTGTTGGTCCTTGTCAGTAGGCCTTCACGGCTGCGGGCCCAATAGTAGTTCCAACACCCACGAATATCGAGGTCGCGATACATACACTTGAATTAAATCCCCCGAACATAAATTGGTACATGGACACCGGAGCCACTTCTCATATGATGTCCGCGCAAGGTAATCATTCGTCATATTTCAATTTGAGCAAAAATCGGGCATAATTATTGATAATGACAATTCAATTCCAATTCATGGTTATGGTCACACAAATTTGTCCCCCCCACATCTATCTCTCATAATAACAAATGTCATTCATACCCCTCACTTAATTAAAAATTTGGTGTATGTTTGAAAATTCACAACTAATAATTGGGTTTCGGTTAACTTTGACCCTTTTGGATTTTCTGTAACGAATTTCAAGACGATAATACCTCTAATGAGGTGTAATAGTCGGGGAGAGATTTATTCAATCACCACCACCATTTCCACGAGTCAAGCCACACCTTCCACATTTGTCGTTCTTGTTCCTTCCTTGTACATGTCAAGCTGGGTCATCCGGGGTCGTCTATTATTTCTTCTCTTACAAATAATAATTTCTTTGATTGTAAGAGTACGCGTAGTACTCATATTTGTCCTTCTTGTCCTCTAGGAAAACATGTTAGATTACCGTTTGCCGCCTCTACTTCTAACACGTAGATGCCCTTTGACATTATTCATAGTGATTTATGGACATCTCCCGTTTTGAGTTCTTTGGGCCATCATTATTATGTTTTATTTTTGGATGATTATTCTAATTTTTTGTGGACCTTTCCTTTGTCTAAATAATCTTAAGTTTTTTCCACATTCTTAAAATTTAGAGCTTTCATCTGTACCCAATTTGAATGGGAAAATTAAAAATATTCAATGTGATAATGGCAGGGAATATGATAATGGGTTATTTCGGTATTTTTGTGACACTCATGACATATCTTTTCGATTTTCTTGTCCCCATACGTCCTCGCAAAATGGGAAGGCCGAAAGAAAAATTTGTACAATTAAATAATATTATCCGAACCTTACTAGCCCATGCTTCATTACCCCCATTTTTTGGCATCATGCGTTACAAATGATAATTTACCGCCTTAACATTCTTCCTAACAAAGGTTTAGCATATCAATCCCACTTAAAATTCTTTACAATAAAGATCTCTCGTATTCTCATCTTAGGGTGTTAGGGTGCTTGTGCTATCCATTTTTTCCGTCCACTATAATTAATAAATTTCAAGCTAGGTCTACCACTTGTGTATTTTTGGATTTTCCGTCTAATCGTCGTTGTTACAAATGTTTTAATTTATCTTCTAATAAAATAATAATTAGTCGCCATGTTATTTTTGATGAAACACAATTTCCGTTTACTCAGTTGTCTAAATCTGTGTCGAGTGCTTATAATTTTTTGGACGATATTCCATCCCCGTATATTATACAACAGCGGGCCCACTCTACCCGTGAGTCACATCTATCAGCAGACCCACTGCATGTTGGCCCAAATATTCTCCCTACTGCACCATCCAGTGACCCAGGCCCATCAACCACTATTTCTTAGCCAGCAGGCCCACTGCATGAAGCCCAATAATTCTTCCTCCCAGTAACATCACTCAACCATCAGGCCCACTCCATGCAGGCCTAGTAAATTACCCGCCTGACCCAGTATCATGGCCAGTAGGCCCACAAAATGTTGGCCAGTCCCAAGGCAGTTCGCCAACATCCCCCATCCAGTCTGTTTCTATTGGCCCGTTACTCGTAACCAAAAGAGTATTTTTAAATCTAAATGACATTTTAATTTTCATTCTAATGTCACTAAATCACCCCTACCAAGTAACCAGTGTCCGTCCTTCATGATCTGAATTGGAAAATGATCATGGATGATGAATATAATACTCTTATTGAAAATAAGACGTGGGAGTTGGTGCCCCATCTGACTGGTGTCAATATTATTCAGTATATATGGATTTTTACTAGAAAATTCTGACGGTTCATTTGAGAGGCATAAGACTTGTCTTGTAGGTGATGGTAAAACTCAACAGGTTGGCGTGAATTATGGTGAGATGTTTAGTCTGGTGTTCAAACCGGCTATCATTCGCGTTGTTCTAAGTCTGGCTCTCTCGAAAACATGGCTCATTCATCAGTTGGCTGTGGAAAATGATTTCTTACATGGTGATCTTAAGGAGATAATTTACATGCATCAGCCATTGAGTTTTAAGGACCCCAATTATCCTCACCATATCTGTTTGCTGAAAAAGTCTTTGTATGAGCTTAAGAAGGCCCTACGAGCTTGGTGTAAGAGATTTGCAGATTATGGATCTACTATTGGGTTTTCTCACAACATGTTTGATCATTCTTTGTTCATCTATCGCCGTGGTACATCTCTAGCATACATTCTCTTATATATGGATGATATAATTTTGAGTGCCTCCTCTGATAATTTGCGCAAGTTTATTCACTACAAAAAAAAGGACCTACCGTGACAGTTTGGGTGTGACAGTTTTTAAAACCGTCACACGTTATGACAATTTTAGCATTGACTTTCTGGTCAATGGGCCTTTGTGATAGATATGTGACGGTTTTATTAACTGTCACGGCTTTGTGCCAGCGGTGTGACGGTGATTTCAACAGTCACATGTTTTTGTGACTGTTTTTAAAATACAAATTTACTTTTCTTTTTAAAAATAATAATTTATACCCGGCCCGACCCATTTTATTTCTAAACCCAATATCCCTAAAAACTAAATCCAAATCAGAAAAGCAAAACCCTACATTTCTTTACTCCTTCTCCACAAAAATCGAAACTGAAGCTTGCTGTCAAATCTTTTGGTAACCCTAGCCATCGTCGAGTTTTTTTCGGCGTCGTCCGGTAGGTCGCAAATGGTCTTGTTGAGTTCATCTTAACTTTCTCTACATTTATCATAAACCCCCGTGTCTCGATATTTAGCCTATTGATTTTCGTCATTCTCGAAATCCATTGTTGTAAAACTTTTTGTTGAAGCTTCAATGGCTGAGATGGTGACTGGAATGCCTCCCCTTAGGTCGTCCAGTCATATACCGCTAATTTTCTAACTCTCAATCACCCTCAACAATATAAACAACCAAATTACAATCTGGGTCATCTTTCAATACGTGAATGTGATGTGCTTGGACAAATTGGAGCTACAAGTTTGATCGATCTAAAAATATCCCTTTGTTTCAAACTTGAAATCGAAAGAATGAAAGGGTGTTCGTCGTCTTTTGATGCCTCAGTCGCGGCTCCTAAACAGGTCGTGTTCTTCATTTGTTTGAGTTCAAAATGAATGCCTAATTACTTGTATTCCGTTTTCATTCCATGTCTGTTTAAAAATGAACATTCAGAGTCTCGTCTATCTTTGCTTATCCTAAGTGTTTGATCTATCTCTTACATGTGTGGATTGTGTCCATTTTAGGTTCTATAAACTATTTCGTAGCTATATTTGTCATTAGTTATTATATGTTGGGTTTTTAACTTGTAATCTATTTAATAGTCACCCCCAATCATATGGTGCCATGTCCTAAGGCGTCATTCTGTTTAGTAGGTATCATGAATAGGGTTCTGTGTGTGTGTCCTGGACTAATTAGTTTTGCATATCTAAAATCATGTCTTTGAGTGATGGGTTGGACATCCCTGGTTACTTAATACATTTACTGAGTTGACTATATATTTGTCTTGCTTGTTTAGGTGTTAATGTGCCTCCATATCATCTAAAGTCTTTTAAGTTATCTTGTATCATGTTTTATCTACTAAGTTGCTGAATGATATATGTATGAGCATTTTTGTGCATATTTGGATTAGTTCATATCGTGTTTACCTACAATCTTGCATCTTGTCGCGACATCGAAATATGAATGGTGGTAGCCCCCTCTGCTTTTTTGTCCTATAAATCTGAAACTTAAGTTGATTACGACTAGTTTTTTAGTCTACCGTCTATCAAAATATTGAGATGCTTGTTGTCCTTAATTACTTCAAACGATTGATTACTCAATATTCTTTTAAGTGGTTAGTTTGTCAAAATATATATTTCTTGAACTCACTTTTCACTCCCTTTCTTGCATGACTGGAGAGATTTATTCAATACTAAAATGATTGAATGAGTTGCTATATCTTGAGATGAATTTGGGAACATCTTGCACTTGTGAGATTCTCCTAGCATTGTTCTTAGATAGAGTTTATGCTCCTGTTTGACACTGCATTCTGTCCAAATTGTGGCTCTCTTTTAAAATGTGGAATCTACTGTTATCTCGGTCATTATTACACTTTAGCTATTGCCTTTGAAAAGGTATTTTGTTATGTTTCTGCCGTAAATTTTTAAGACAAACAAATGCTATACTTTGAAGGATTGATGTATGATTTAATACTATAAGCTAGTGATATTTGGTTGATGATGTGCTACACTGGATACGAGGAATTACTGGTGCATTTTGGCTAATTGGTAGTTTCTTGATGAAATTGTTGTTCTTTAAGATGTTATACTGGGATAAAAAATTGCTACGTTCCTTAAATCAAATGCTCATTTTTAGCTACAACTTTGCGGGATTTGTTTGATGTTACTTGAGCTAATGTTACATTACACCTAAGCTGCTACATCATGGAACATATTTTGACAAGTTTGTTGTCATATTCTGAGGTAAAACAGTAGTTGCATTTGAGGTAAATGATCTGATGGATGGTTTCCCTTTTTGGTCCTTACCAAGGGGGCGACTTGAAAGGTCGCCCTTTTTGGTCTTCACCAAAAAGGGCGACTTGAAAAATCGCCCCCTTTGGTTTATAAATATTTATTCCTTAAAAATTTAAGTTTTTTATTTTAGTTTTTATTTAATATTTCGCTTCAAAATTATCTTAAATATTCTTAGTTAGATAAAGTTTAATTTGTGTGAGATTTTCATGAATAAAAGGTTTAAACATTTTTTAGTAAAGGGATCACCAAAAAGGGCGACCTTTCAAGTCTCCCCCTTTGGTTTATAAATATTTATTCCTTAAAAATTTAAGTTTTTTATTTTAGTTTTTATTTAATATTTCGCTTCAAAATTATCTTAAATATTCCTAGTTAGATAAAGTTTAATTTGTGTGAGATTTTCATGAATAAAAGGTTTTAACATTTTTTAGAAAAGGGATAACATTTTTTTTATTGTCTATAGTTTATTTCAAATTAATATATTTTGTATAGTATGTGTATGAAATTCCTCCCATCAAACTTTTTCCAATACATGGAGAATTTCAAATGATGTAAACATGCATCATTTCTCATAAGCAATCGATGTTGATAGTTTCCTCCTTTATACTATACAAAATATATTAATTCTAAATAAACTATAGACAATGATAATAAAAATGAAAATCTTACACAAATTAAACTTAATCTAACTAAGAATATTTAAGATAATTTTGAAGCAAAAGAATAAATAAAAACTAAAAAGGGCGACTTTTGATAGTTCCCTCCTTTTTTGCCTCACCAAAAAGGGCGACTTTTCTAGTCGCCCCCTTTGATCTAAGAATTTAATTTTTTTATGAATCTTGAAAAAAGTTTATTCATGGTTAATTAAAAAAAAATAAAGTTAAGTTTTGCAATACACATGAATTGAAGTTATAAACTTGTACGTTTGGAGTTATGTTTTTAAACAAAAATAAAGAAAACTTCATTTATCACAAATAATTCTATTAAATAGCATAATTAATAATTTAAATAAATAATATGTAATATGCTATAACATATTGAATTATATTAATAATGTAAAAGCGGTATATAGGCGATTATGCGTATTTAAACTTTGCTCGTTGTTTCAATATCAATTAAGCACTTATTTGTTTTCATTCTTAATATGAATTTGATTATCATGGAAATATGCTTTTTCGTTGTATTTTATTTTTTAAAATAATTATTGGCATTACCCGAATAAAGCTAGGAGACGAGTGATCAATTTAACATATATTAATGAATAATAACATATTTGTAAATTATATTGTAAAAATAATTGTATATTTTCAAATTAGATATGTTTTAGTTTAATTATTCGATTTTTTGGATATCCGAAATATTCGGATCCGAATCCGATTCGAAATTATCCGAAAATTATGAATATTCAATTTTTTGGATATCCGAAATATTCGAATCCGAATACGATCCGAAATTATCCAGAATATTCGGATCCGAATCCAATTTGAAATTATTCAAAAATAGCGGATATGATTTTGGGATATCCGAAATATTTGGATCCGAATTCGATCCAAAATTATCCGAAAATTGCGGATATCCGGAATATTCGGATCTGAATCCGATCGAAATTATTCGAAAATTGCGGATATCCGACTTTTTAGATATCCGAAACATTCGGATCCGAATCTGATAAAAAAATATTCGAAAATTGCGTATATCTGAAAAATTGGATATCCGAAATATTCAGATCCGAATCCGATCCAAAAATTGCGGATATCTGAAATATTTCCGAATCCGATCTGAAATTATTCGAAAATTACGGATATCCGATTTTTTGGATATCCGGAATATTCGGATCCGAATCCGATCCGAAATTATCCAAATATTATAAGTGTAAAAAATAGGCATCTTGTTAGAACCGACCAAGGGATTTATGATTATGAGGAGTATAAATATAACAAGTATTGATGGCTGATTTAGTGATAGAATGACATAGTTCAACAGAGGAGGCCCGGGTTCGATTCTTGGCAGGGGGTGTATTTGTGGCAATTAATATTGCATCACTAGTGGTGTAATGGTAGTATAGTACATGGTCACAGTTCAGACCAGGGTTCGAATCCCAGTTGGTGCATTTTTTTTTGAAACATATCAAAAAGGGCGACTGTAGTCGCCCTATTTGAACCACACCAAATATGACGATTTTCAAGTCGCCTCCTTTGGTGAGGACCAAATAGGGTGACTTTAGTCGCCCTATTTGAACCACTTCAAATAGGGCGACTACACTCGCCCTATTTGACTCTTATCAAAGGAGATGACTTGAAAAATCGTATTTCTTGATCTAAGACAACAGACGTAATAAGACGAATTTAAGGGCGACTAAAAATCGCCCCCTTTGATCTAAGAGGGCGATTTTCAAAGCAAAGAGGGCGACTTTGCTCGCCCTTTTAGAAGTGTGTTGTTGTAGTGTATTTGATGATAACATTAGTTATTTTGTAAAACAATTTGAAACGTTTCGATTTAACTGTAAACTTGGGGCCCTTGAGTTATTTTTTGGGCATAACTGTAACTCGACATGCAAGTGGTCTATTTTTATCTCAGAAAAAGTATGCGGCTGTGATTATTGATAGAGCTGACATGTCATCTTGCAAGTCCTCTTTCAATCCGGTTGATACCAAACTGAAGCTGAGTGCTACTTCTAGCACACCATATGATGATCCCACCCACTATCGTAGTCTTGCAGGGGCTCTTTAGTAACTTGTTTTCACAAGACTAGATATTACTTATGCAGTTCAACAGGTGTGTTTATTTATGCATGATTCGCGGATTGAGCATATGCATGCGCTCAAATGCATTATATGATACATACAAGACATACTTGATTATGAATTGCATTTATATCCATCCTCTGTCTCTACTCTCGTGTCGTATACACATGTTGATTGGGGTGGGTATCCAGATACCAGAAGTTGAACGTCTGATTATTGTATGTTTTTTGGTGATAACTTGGTCTCTTGGTCTACAAAACGCCAGGCTACGTTATCACGATCCAGTGCGGAGACCGAGTATCGAGGAGCAGCCAATGTGGTGTCGAAGTCATGTTGGCTGCGTAATCTTTTATTAGAGCTTCACTTTCCTATCCAGAAAGCTACCTTGGTCTACTATGATAATGTTAGTGCCGTCTATCTCTCTGAGAATCTGGTCCAACATCAGCGCACTAAACATATCGAGATGGATATTCATTTTTTTTCGCGAAAAGATAGCTCGTAAACAAGTACGTGTCTTGCATGTCCCTTTAATGTCCAAATTACTGACATTTTTACTAAGGGTCTTTCCTTAATTTTGTGTGAAGATTTTAGGGACAGTCTAAGCGTACGACAATCGCCCGCTATGACTGCGGGGTGTGTGATAGAAACTGTAACAACAAATTCTAGTGTAGTTAGGTTTCTTATCTTATTTTGTAAATTTTTGTATAAATGTAATTAGGATATTAATATTATAGTAGGAATATGATTTTCCATATTTAGAGATTGTATATTGTATTTATAGACCTCTTCATTAATGAAGATCTGATCTGATGATATTATATATATCACATTTCTAACATTACTTAATTATCATTTTTCATAATTAAAGTACAAACAACCATCTACGATCAATAACAGTCAATATTTGTAAATTTGTTCTACTAAATGATCTCTTTCGAACCTGCTAATCCTAAGAGTTAATTTAATTGGTAAAAGCGGAACTGCAAATTAAAATTTATATATGAATATTGTTTTTTCTTATTTAAACAAAGTAACAAACAACCACTACCCCCCCCCCCCAACATACTTAATTTTCCTAAGAGTTAATTAGTTGGTGAAAGAGGAACTGTAAATTTTGAGGTTATAAGTGAATATCTTTTTCTTAAATTTTTTTAAAAAACTCCCCATATACAGTACTGCTTTTAGAGACAACTTAAGGAGTGTATATGGAAGGAGAGTACTTCCAACTTTTTCTTTACACTCGTTCAGTCATGTAGTGAATTAGATGTGTCTATATGATCCGAAGCCCTAGACCAGTTGGTCTTGAAGGCAGAGGGTATCCTTATTGAGTGGTGTGAAGAGTTTGGTCACAAGTTCAAAATCTCAAGATAACACCTGGCCTGCCTTCACCTCTTGGGGGAGATTGTCAGCTTGTCAAGTGTGGTTTAAGCGGTGGCGGTGTTTGCGGTATTACGTCGATCGTGGTTTATCAGGTCTTGCGCCGGATAGCGGCTGCGAGTTTCACGTTAAACAAAGATGTGTCTATATGAGTAAAACTCAACAATTAATTAGTGATTTATACATTGTTATAACTAGTCAATACTACTATATATGGACTATAACAACTGTTTTTCATTGTAATATGGAATAATTACGTAGTATATTAATTAGGATTACAATGCTATTAAAATTGACACACCTTTTTAAATCTTACAAAAATAGTCAATTTAAAAATACATTATAAATGATTTTATGAGTGAAAAGATCTTTCAATAAGCTACTATCAGTTCACATTGATGAAAAACTTAGTGAAATGCGATATTTGGTGTGAATAATTGAATTCCATAAACCATAATCTTTGAATGCAAGTCACAACCGAAGTCATTAGGCGTCACACATCGTGTAAAAATAAATAAAAAGTTGCGATCAGACATATTCAACGATGCTATTGTCTAAAGAAAACACTTGTTTTGCAAACATTAGATCGATAACATGTTGTAAAATAAACTTACGTGAATCCATTATAAATGACATGAAGCATAAAATGTATTTGGGTTGTGAAATCTTAGGAATTCAAATGACAAAAGATAGTTGAATGTCTTAATTAAATTCCAGAAGAATTAGCTCCTAATAAACTCAACCAAGACAGTTAATGGGTCAATCTAATGAAACAGGCTGACCAAGCATTCCATTTTCCATAATTTTAAACTAGCAACTCTTTATTTTGGTATTGGGTTTTAATATGTGCAATTCTATTTAGAAAATGAATTAGATTTGATCAATTTTCAAGAGCAAAAAATGAAGATTTAATGCCAGTATTCTAGCAGGCTTGACACTTCGGCAACCATGGTAAAAAGTTTTAGTTAAGAAAACCAATCCGGTCCATGGAAATATAAGTAGACACGGGTAAGAAAGTTAAAAGTAGTTAGTTCAAAATATTTATCATTTTATTTAGCCAAGATAAAATTAAGTAATTTTTTTATTTTACCTTCGTATTAATTATCAACATTTACGAGGTTTTCATTTTTGATTGAGTAAATATTTATTGAGAAGAGATAATATGATGAAATATATTGAGAAGGCAAAATAATCAAAATGCTACCTTTATAAATGTTTTATTAAGAGGCGTATAAATAAATAAAAAATGCGACAAATATTTTGGATTATATAGTGGTCTTGTATGGCCCTCTTAGCGGATCATTGTGTTTACATCGGCCTTGTTGTAAATATATTTGTATATGTTGGGCGGTGCAAGTGATTGTGTCTTGATCAGTAATCATTCATCAGAGGTCTTGTCTTCCTATATATTATTGAGTATGTTACAAATATCATGATTGGTATGCTCGGGTCTTATTAGGGCACCAGGTGCCGGCTACACTCCAATATTGGGGTGTGACAATGTCTAGAAAAATAACTAATAGTCACAAAAAATCTCAAGGTACAGTCGCGCCCTTTTTTGACCGCAACATAAATTCAACAAATTCTGCTATATGTTAGAGAAATAAAAGTGCTAAAATGCAAAAAAGGGTTCGCGGAGTCGCCACCTAATTAGTTTGGGTGAATTAGGACACCTAAATGTTAACTAAGTCAAGTCAACACTAACTCCATTTAAAGGGTGTGCTAAACTATGTGAGATTCTGGGCAAGGGCTCTTTATTAATCTAGAGGGAAAGGATTAAACATCCTCTAAGATCCGCTAACTTGCTGTTGTCTAGTCAAACCTAGGTTAATTATTATTGCTAAAAAATGCATGTTTTGAAAATATTTAAGCAAAAGATGTTGCAAGTGTTTTATATGTAAATAGACGTCTTTTGATAACATGAAGGGTGTATGAGTCTTATTCCCTAAAGATATAGGCAACTTAATTATTAGATGCAAGTATAAGGTCTTGAACACATTCATATTATTAATAAGATTAATATACTTGGCATTTGCAATTATTGAATTATTATTTGATTGTTTATATTATTCATTAATGTGCATCCCTTGAACTTACATTGTCATTAATAGTGTGAGATATTAATGATAGAGTGTAGTTCTTAAAATAGCCTAGACTAATGATCATTGAGAATGAAATATCAATGATATGTTATAAGTCGACATGTGGTCTGCATCCCATTCTTAGAGAATGTAGTATATCTCACTTACTGCTAGCAATAGTTGCTAGTGATGAACACATGGATACTTTTAGAGGAGTATTGGCATACCCTGCTGATAAACTATTTGTTATACATGTCTAGAGTATTATCGGCGTGTGGGAGATAGAGTCCTTAGACTTGAGGTCAATATCGTCTTGTTTACGAGCAATGCACTTTGATCTGTCTAGCTCAAATGCCTTATAGGTTGAGGCGGCTTGTATTGGGTGCATTCTGAAGTAGATTGGAGGTGGTAGTTGAGCGAGAATAGGATTCATTCCTCGATTGGAATTTCGAGAGAACACCTCTACCGGAGATGTTAGGTCGACGAGTCATTGGCGATCTGAGACATATCTAGGATATGGTCTAGTTGTTGACTAATATAGATGAGATAAAGTGATCAAGCCAGTTTGATAGACACTTGTCAAATCTTAAGCTAGATCGAGTGTGTCGCGAATGAAAGCAATTTATCATCTCACATATATGTCTGTTTACTTGAGACTTGTAAGCGTCTTTCATATTGGAGTGCATCATTTGGCGTCTGGAGTTTCGTGTGAACCTTGATTTGATCAAGTGCCAATGTGTGAAGGTCTAAAGGGTCACACTAAGTCGATTGTCTTTTCGGTCTAAGGGTATATTGAGAGAATGTAAAATATCGGATTTTGAATCAAGATATTTTATTTTATAATAAATTATGGGATAATTTTCATTTGATGAAAATTAATTAATTAAGTTAAAATTAAATCTTGGATTTAATTAGAACTAAACGTCTGAGAAAATAAATAGAGGAATTGCATGTGATGGGCGATTCGGTACTGCAATTTGGATTTGGGTCAGGTCTTGAAGTCTGATCCAAATCTGATTTGATTTAGGGTTTTTTCCACTATATATTTGGCACTTAACCCATAATTTCACAAGCACTCACTTCCACTTTCTGAACTCATAGTTCAGGAAATAAAATTTTCTCAAACCTCTGCCAAGATTTCCTAGCCTTCTTGGGCAAAGGAATATACCGAAGCAAGGCTTGCACCCGGATTGACAATCGCGTGCACTCCCTTTAGTAAAGACTAACAAAGCTTAAACTGTAAGTGTTGTTCCTGTCTTTGCAGATTTGAATTATCGCATAATCATATCAGACGACCTTTGTTGGAGCAAGTAAGTAAACAAAATTTTAAACTTTCGCTGTGCCTTACTTGTGTGTTTTACACCCAACAAATCCATACACTAAATAGCTTCACCAAATATATGAGGAAGTTAGAACAAATAAACTAAGGTTGATATGGAATTAGAGCAACTCATTCATTGATGGGACCTCTGTTTACAGTGAAATCCTTTGGTAAGTGTAAATTTGATGGCTTAGCAGCAATTATAAGCTTTTGTCCTGCTTCTTCACACTTAAATCTCTATCCATATATTACATCATACATCTTGTGGCCGAAAAGGGCATCGAAATGGTTTTTGATGTACCAAACCTTTCTGGTCTTCAATTCTGAAGTGCATTGTTACTTCCCAATGACATAATGCTCGGATTTCTGTGAAATGACAAAGTTAAGTTTCTCAAATACAGTCTATATTGGAGTATCCTGCCAGGAATAGATAGTTTAGATGAAGAAACTGGTGGTGGTGGATATATATAGTGCAGTGTAATCCAATCCCATTTTCAACTTCTTCAAAATTGTAGTGTCATATGCGAACCATGGTAAACTAGATTCTAGAGTAGCTTCTATCTCTTAAAGGGGTTTCAGGAACTTTTCCGGTCCATGAATTTGCGTCAAGTAATATTCAACCTGTGCCATCTATTATGCACCAAAGGCAAATGCAAAACTTTTGAAGTTCCCTTCCTCACTGACTGTGTGTTCTCGCCTGTGGTTCACTCTATTTTTGTTAGGAAGCTAGAAGAGGAATTTGGGGGGGGAGGGGATTTTAGATTATGGACTGATGCAATAGTAACATACTAGTAGGATTCTCCTCTTTAACTTGCTGACTTGTCAGATGTGAAAAATCATGTACTTGCATGATATGCATGTGTGGCTAGGCTGTAATCTTGCCATGCTAAACAGCTCAGCAAGTTATTAGGCCTTGTTTTCATATGTAAACAAAAGAATTAAGTTCCCTCTAACCCCTCTCCCCACCCCTACTCTTTTCTGGAGAAGAAATGTTCATCTTTCATCTGATGTTTATCTTTAATGAGTACAGTGTGCTATCTTGCACCCAGACAAGACATTTAATTTGTGTTTATAGCTGATACTCACTTCTTTATATATCGACAGCAACTGCTTGTGCTGGGATTATATTATGAGCTGCAAGGAAAAGGCTCACTTACTGAATTACCTTGTATAGCTGTGGAATAGTCTTGAACTAAGAAGAGGTGGGTAAAATACCAGGATGTTGAAGAGGAATTCACCAACACATTTGGGTCATTTGAAGGTACCCCATATCTTACCCTACTCTCCGAATTTTTGAAGCAATGGTCTGCAGATATGGTAGTTTTCCCTTGAAGAAGAGTCAAAACCCCGTGTAACGGTGGATCTTACTGTAGTAGTAGAGCATGTCAAAAATATTTCAGGCTCGTGCTTTTTTTGCCAGTTTTTATTTTGAGGAATATAAATACAATCTGCTGTCATGCTTGGCCCAATGTGTGAGGTAGTAATTTATGCTCTTATATTCTATTTAAATAGCATTTTTTGGCTGATTTGTAGCAACAACTTTCTGGAGATAGCAGCCAAACCATGGAGGAAATAGTGTCAATGAATTTGTTATAATAGTCTATGTTTCTTGAATATAACTTTTCCATCCTATCTGCTCAATTTAATCATGAGCTCTCTTAGAGTTGAATTTGAAAAACAGCATACACCCATTTCGAAGAATTTTGGAACATTAAGTTGAAACCTTATAGAAGAAAGGGGAAAAATGGATAGAAGTAGAGAACTCAGCTTTCAACAGAATATTTCTTCATAATTAATAAATCTCATTTAAACGATTACAGTTCCATTGGAGTGAATACAGGCTCGAGCTTAACTTGTGCCATATGAAGGCAGTGATCAGGCTGAACAGTTATTGTTTTGATTGCACAATAAACTACCTTCCAGCAACAGAGACCTAAATGAAAATCGTCTTTACAAGCTTCCACATATGCATCGTCTTCTTCCACTATTTCTGTGCAGTATGTGTTTGAAGATGTATGTGAAAATTATACATGAGCTCTTTGTATCTGGTGGCTGATAATTTTGGAGTTCTCTGGAGATTAGTATAGTTGACATAGTAAAGTCCAAATCTTAGTCTATATCCTTCTAGCCACTCAAAGTTATCAAGAAGGGACCAAACAAAGTACCCCCTCACATCTGCACCTTCCCTGATTGCATTTACCAGTGAATTTAAGTAGCTATGCATAAAGTTCACTCTATGAATATCGTTCAAGGTATCCGTTATTGAAGGATTCAGATTATCATTCTCAGCAATGCCTGCAACATTGCCAAGCATGTCAGTAGTTGCATCCCAACAGATCAAGATGCATCTTGCTGATAAATGACAAGAATGTGAAATTTCTTTTCTTACCATTTTCAGTGATAACCATTGGAGTATTATTGAATCTGTCCTTCATGTACATCACAATTTTTTTCATCCCTTGTGGGTACAGAAAGAGCCAGTCCACTTCAGTCTGATTCATTTAAAGTTGGAAAAAAAAAACAATTTCAGCAATGTAGAAAGTGTTGGTAATAATTTGGTGGAGTGGGTTAAAAGATGAGGAATACTAAAATATTAAAGATGAGAAAACATACAGGTTGCCCAATGTAGACACCGTCTTTTTCTCTAGTAACAAAATAGGAACCCTCTGACCAAGTCTTTCCATGCTCACAGGTGGAATATAAGCAATCTTTGATATATTTAGCCGTATAGTAATTGATGCCAATGAAATCTAGGCCATAACTCAAATTGCTTAAATCATTCTTTGAAAAGTCTGGCAGATAAGATCCCAGAATTTGTACCATTTCTTCAGGATACCTTCCTAATATAATAGGGTCTAAAAACCTGCATAGAGGTACTTAGTCAAAAAACATTCTTTTCCCCTAGTACTGACGACTGATAAGGAAGGCTTACCAGTTGACGTAGAATGATCGAGCTCTCTCAGTTGCAGCTATGTCTTCTGAGGAATTGCTAAAAGGTTCATACCATTGGGTATCCAAAGAAATTCCGATCATTCCTCCTTGTCTTTTCTGAAAAAAAAGAGAGCATAAAACAGACTATGTTACTGATACTTGATTACTTGTTTGGTCTTCTAAGGAATTTACAATATACCATTTGATAGATAGAGGGGGAAGCAGTTTCCAAGCATAAATTTTCGAGCTCATCTTCTAAATATACCAGTTACCTGTTTTACTTCCCCCAATAGTTAGAAACTTAAGATGATACCATGTTTTCCCCAATGTCCCTTTCCCTTTGTAAACACTAAGCCAGAAAATAGCGTTGAGCCAAAGGAGTCATCCTTATTTGCACCAAGGGTGTGTTCGGCATGGAGAAAATGTTCTCCACTTTTATCATATTTGGTTGGTCAAAATTTTTGGAAAACAATTTTTTAGGAAAACAAGTTCCTTGAAAATGAGGAAAATGACTTTCCTAGTGGAACTAGGGAAAACAAATTCCACAAGTGGCATTTCACATTGGTTGTGTCCTCCCACCCTCCAACACACCTCATATTCACCCCACCCCCATAGCCCCCATCCCCACCACCCACACCCTAACCCCCCCCCCCTCTCTACCTCCATAGTATTTGTCTAAGACTATATACAAATAATTTTAGGATAATATTTTTTGCTTATGAACACAAAAAAATAAGTACGAAACCTACTTATTTTCTTGAAAAACATTTTTCATCGTACCGAACACAACCTAATTTTGCAAGATCATGCCATGTTGAGAGTTGACATGGCGAGGGGGAAAGGGCATAGAGCCATTGAAAGAACCTGATATCTGGTGCGGTAAATGCTGACAGCAGCTGCATGAGATAGGATCATATTGTGAGCAGCAATGAACGGCTCCCTTTCTGAATCACCAGCACTACAATTCCCAAATATACCGGAGCATCGAGCAGGAGGGTAAGTTCCTAGTCTATAGCCACGAACAGCCACGAGGTTAGGCTCGTTCATGGAAACCCAGTATTTGACTCTGTCCCCAAAATATTTAAAGCATATATCTGCAAAATAGCTGAAATCATCCCTGAAACACAACACAAGTTAACTTGTTCATCATTACAACTTTTTGATGGAATCTACAACTACCCTAAAGTGTAAGGTGGGACCAGCTACTTACTGTATTCGTGAACTTAGCCAACCGCCATATCTGTCCTCAAGCTCTTGTGGTATGTCATAATGTGTTAATGTGATACACGGTTGGATCCCTAAAGTCACAAAATTTTACTTAGCTACATTTTGATTATCAATAGCTTAATACTGCTAGCAAGAAAAGCAGAACCAACCTTTCTGTAGGAGTGCATCAATGAGCTTATTATAGTGCTCAATTCCGGCCATGTTAACATCACCAAATATCCCATCTGAGTCAATTTACAACCGACAAAGAAAAGTTGTCAATGCAAATGACAAGGAGTATTTGTTGAAGATGAAGGGAAGAGACTAGTGACAGTTATAACTTACTGGGCAGAATTCTTGCCCATGAGATAGAGAAACGAAAGCTGTTCACACCCATATTTGCCATGAGGTTGACGTCCTCCTGTTATTATTTTAGTACCAAACATCAGAATTCTTCAATTTTATGCTTTACGCTTCTATTTTCTTTGCTAATACACTGCATTTATCTAACATTCATTCATAAACTTCTTGCGAAACCAAATTTTGTGCTCCCCAGTCTTGCTATTTTGCAATTAGCAACAAAAGCATATGTGCTTATCTGCTTTCATATGATGTTGATCAACTTTGACCCAAAAACTAAGACCAATATGAGTTTTAGATCTTAGTTACAGAGCAAGATCTAACTGTTTCCCTTTTGTGTCAACATGTACGCTCAGTCTCTTGCCAGCACAAATTAAGGTGTTCCCTTTTCATCTAGCATTGAGTTTCATGAAGAAAAAAATCTGATCTACAAAAGTCACACAAATTGTTCAAGCATAAGTACTTCCTATCTAGTTTATTATTGTGTTAACAGCAGTTTATTTGAGTTTCAGCAGGCCAAAACAAATTTAGTAGAAACCATCTAATTAATCTCAATGTGCCTCACCAGGGCCGTCTTTGGACCCGTGCGAGGTGTGCTACTGCACAGGGCCCCCGAAAAATGAAAAATTTTAGGGCCCCTATTTTCATTTTTTATTAAGTAGTATTAGCCAGATTCTTAGCCCAATTAAGGGTTCACTTTTACGAATTAGAACAGGACCTCCAAAATATTTGAGACGGCTCTGTGCCTCACTATATATCCCATATCAACAGGTCTGGGATTTCCCCCAGGATATAAACTTTAAGAATGTGTTAGCTTTCTGAAATGGCCTTAAAATGCTAATAAGCCATTGCTCACAATATATGGGGCCTATGACAGGGAAAATAAAGAAAAGAAAATCAAATACACCAACCACAGATTTGTTGATTCATCCACAACTTTAGTAGACCCCATATATTTATGTTGACAGCAAATATATGGACCATTATTATCTCACACGTCACAAAGGAATCCTCATACATGTAGAACAAAAGGACAATTACTACATTGTAAATCCCCAAAAATGTACAAATGTTAGCATGTGAAAGAAAGCAAATGCCAAATGGTCTCTAATGAGTTCCAATATACATAATATCTAACTATTTCTTTCACAAGCCATATAGGTAACAATATAAGTGACAGCATTATAGAGTCCTTGTTCTCTTCAAAACTAGTGTATTAAAGAAATTGCTAGTGGGGCTCATAAATATATACTAATGTTTATCTAAAGAATACCCACTTATCAGATAAGTATGCCCTACATATTATTGACCAAGCAATGATTAACCTACTCTTCCACCAATAAAATATTCCAAATACCACTTGTTATTTTCCTTACGTGTATTGGATCAGTTCATCAATAACAAGATACTATTTTCAAGCAGAATTCATTCACCTTGTAAAACTGTGAAAATTTCAGTCTTTAGAGACTCAAAAAGAAAAAAGTTGTGAACAATTCCCTATTTCCTATAAACAACAATGGATTCTATATTTGCAGAAAAGAGAAGGCTCAAATGATAAATTAGATTTACCAAATAACGGTTGTAGTGATCAACAGCAACATTTCCATTACTTCCATCCTTAATATGACCTGCAACAACACCAAAATTCAAAAACAATACATAATTAAATTACATGAGTGGGTGGGGGAGCTGGTGTTTCGCGAGTTTAACTTCTATACATTGATAGTGTACAAATTCTTTACAACATCAGGTTAAAATGACATATAGCAATTACATGTAATTGTTTAGTTATAAACACAGTCAAGTTTAAGGAAATTTTAGATCATCTCTGCGAGTAATCTGTCAAGATTACAAATCTCACTTATTCTTTGGGTGACCATACACTGATGTTATAAAAATTATTTACACGATCAGTGTCTACAACTAAAATCCATGTTGCAAACACTGAAAGACATTGACATTAATTCTAAAATCTCACCAGCTTCATGAGTAAACACGTCCCAATTGTTAAGACCTTTCCCATCACTGAGAAAAGCTCCTTCAAACTGCGGAGAAAACAAGATAATGTTGTAAGAAATGACTCAAAACAAAAATTCACTAAAAAAGATCCAAAAAAAGTGTGAGAATTACCTGGTAACAAGAAGAGGCTGTTCCAAACAAGAAACTGCTTGAAGATAAAACATGGTTTGGATTTTCTTTGAGAATATTAAGGTTGTCTGTTTGATGACATGATACTAAGAAACCAGAAAAGAACATGCAAAGTGCTAACCAATAAGTGTGCCAAAACATTGTTAGGAAGAAAACTATTCAACTTTGATGTGTTCAGTGAAAGAGGAAGATGAAAAGGAAAAGGAAAAGGATGAGAAGAGAAATGGTAGTTTGTATTTCACTTTCAAGCTCAGCAAAAAAAAAGCATAAAGAATAGCCACTTCTCACGTTTTAAAAATAGATGAGGTGTAACACAAGTTGATCCACACTATCGCTATAATTTTTTTAAGACAATAGAACGAGAGGGGGTAGTCTTTGTAATCAAAAGGGTGTCACTGTTATTATTATTATTTGAAAATTTAATATTTTATGGTGATATTTTGTAATATATATGTACATAACATAGTATATAAATAGCTTTTAGAATATAATTTGTCTTAGAACAAAATCAAATTAATATGTTTATCTTGTTGGTGTGTCTGGTTTATTAAATCTTGTGTTGGAATCAGGAAACGACCTTTTGCTTTGATTTTTGTAATTACTATTAATGACTAAACCTCAATTGGACACAAAAAGAAAAGATTAATCGTCCATGTATCAATTTGTAATTTCCTGCTTTGTCACCTCCGAGTCATCAATCGATCAATCAGGATAATGAAATTTATAATAAGTTGAGAAAAGGGTAATCGTTAATGTGTCGCAATTGTCAAAAGATGAAAAGAAGGAAAATTATGGAATCACTCCCTTATACTTTTCAAAACTTGCCTGTTACTCAGGGCGGCTTAATGGATTTGGGAGTACAAAAAAAATATTCTAAACAACAAATTAATCATTTAAAATTAAAAACAAATAGCGAATTTTAAAAAAATAGAAAGAAGAGCACAAGGAATAAAGTGGTAGATTATCAAATGTTGAGGTATGTAACTCAAAGTGAAACTTTTAATCTGGCTATAACAAACAAGAAAAAGAAACGATTTAAGTTTTGAAACCTTCTGGTTGACCACATAGTTACATGTGGCGCCTCCCCTCCTCCATCAAAATTTTTAGGCTTTTCTTTTCTTTCACAACAAAAATGATAATTATAGTGTAAATGTGTAAATATAGAAAATAATATATTTTCTACCTATAATTAGAATATTTTCATATACTGTGTAAATATAATTATGGTAAAACTAGGATTCCTCTTTTGTATAGGCTTAGGATTCCTATTGTATAAGGGATGAACTCTATATCTATATATTCTTGATCAAAGAGATTAATATCATCTTACATGATTCAAGAGCTCAAAACTCTAGCTTTTGTTGAAATCGTGCGTATCCTGCGTGCTTCACTCCTCCCTCCAAAATTTATAGGTTTTTCTTTTTCTTTCCCCTGTTCTCTAAACGGTTGATCCCGAATCTTCCACACTTACGTCAGGCAGGCGTCAACAATGGATTTATGATAGTATTTCTCGGGACCTTCTTCTTACTATCATGAAATCGCGCCCTGACCCGAATTATGGAATCGTTTGGAGGAAATTTTTCAAGACAATAAGCACACCCGTGATGTGTATTTAGAGGAGAAATTTAACAATACGCGTCTTGAAACCTTTTTCAATGTGGTGCGCATGCGATTAAAGCTCTTGCGGATCGACTTCTTCAATCGGCGAGCATTATTGACACCAAACTGGTGTTACAATTGATTGTTGACCTTCTTAAAGGCGAATATGATACTTTGGCCACCATGATTCAACAGGCAGATCCGTTTTCCAGCTTTAACAAAGCTCGATCGCAGTTGTTGCTCGAAGAGACTCGACGTGCTAAGCAGGATGAGCACAGTCAGAAGTCATTAGCGGTCGAAACGCGCCCTCAATATCCAACGCCGCCAGAAAACTCTCAATCACAGCAGGGACGCGGTGGAAAGGGTGGCAGGGGCCGCGGCAGGGTAGGTAGTGGTCGTGACAAAGGTCGCGATCGCAGAACGGCGGCCAGCGGCAATAGGGATCGCGAACAAGCGGGTCGCGGCTCGCCGGCAATTCGCACCTGGCCGCGGCGCCCGTCTGAGCCGCGGCGCCAGAGTCACACCGCGAGTCCATTCGATGCAGCATCAACCCTACAATCCGTATTCTTACCACTGGTTTGTTGGGCCGCTCGGCCTCGCGGCGAGCCCACTTCATGCAAAGTCAGGTTTTGCAGCCCTCATCCGGCATGACACCCATTGAGTTGGGACAAGCATCCAGCACCCTCTCCATGCAACAGCCTGACAATACTTGGTACATGGACTCAGGCACCACATCTCACGTCACACAATCTGAAGGTACTATCCCTAAACTGTTTAGTTTAAAGTATCCTCAATATGTTACAGTTGGTAGTGGACAACACATTCCAGTTAAAGGGTATGGTACCTCATACACACAACCTCCTCATCCACCCTTCTTCCTCAAAAACACCATATATGCCCCACACATGATTAAGAACCTCATATATGTCCGCCAATTTACTCGTAATAATTCTGTCTCCGTGGATTTTGACCCTTTTGGTTTTACTGTGAAGATCGGAACACCTCTTACGAGATGCAATAGCACGGGGGATCTCTATCCATTCATTTCCACCTCCGCTGCCAGATATTGCTCTCTCGTCACTCTAGCGGTTGTTTCTTCTTCAACTTGGCATAATAGGCTTGGTCATCCAGGAGTACCAGTTTTTAATTTTCTTAAAGGCAACAATTTCATTGCTTGTAAAGGGAAACTTGCCCAAAATTGTGTTTCTTGCTCTTTAGGCAAACATATTCGTCTTCCGTTTAAATCATCTACTAGTGTTACACTTGCTCCTTTTGATATTATACTTGCCGATTTATGGACATCTCATATCTCTAGTTCTCTCGGTCATAAATACTATCTTGTGTTGCTTGATGATTTTTCACACTGTATTTGGTTATATCCTCTTAAATTTAAATCGAAAGTATTTGTCAAATTTCTTGAGTTTCGCAAGTTTATCCACACATAATTTGGAAAAAACATAAAATCATTTTAGTGCGATAATGGTCGTGAATTCAATAACTCAATGTTTCACCGGTTTTGTACAAATAATGGCATGATTTTTCGCTTCTCCTGCCCTCACACCTCACCACAAAACGGTAAAGCTGAAAGAATCATATGTACCATTAACAATATGATTCACACCCTATTGATTCATGCCTCTCTCCCTCATTCCTTCTGGATATATGCTGCTAAAATGTCAGAATACATTCTAAATATTCTTCCTACTAGCACTCTTCACAATATGACCCCTACCGAAATCCTCTACCATAGAGTCCCCTCCTATGATCATCTACGGATTTTCGGTTGTCTGTGCTATCCCAACCTCAGTTCTACCGCCCCTCACAAGCTTGCTCCTAGGTCTACTCCCTGTGTCTTCCTAGGATTAACGCCAAATCATAGGGGCTATCTATGCTATGACTTGTCGACTCGTCAAATCCACATATCTCATCACGTCACATTCGACGAGACCACATTCCCGTTTTCGAATCTTCTAAATTTTCAAAAACCGGACTACTCATTTCTTGACGAGCCTGACATCTCTCCCCTCATCCTCGAACAGTTCATGTCCTCTGTTAAAATCGTTAGCCGCGACCCGAGGCGCGCGGCGCGATTTCGATGGCGATCTTGGGAATACCGTCGGCGTCGCGACCACATCTTGGCGCGCGGTGCCCAAACTTTAGAAGCTGTCGACCTTCGGCGTCGCGACGCCGATCCGTAGTCGCGGCTCTCCGGCAACTTTCACCCCACCTTCTCCTTATCCGACTTTACCCATAATCTCAGACACCACTCCGTCACCCACTGTCCCTACTCATCCAATGGAAACTCGTTCAAAGCATGGAATCTTCAAACCCAAAGTCCATTTCAACTTGTCTGCCAAAACCATCTCTCCACTTCCAAAGAACCCAAAATTGGTCAAACAAGACCCTAATTGAAATACGGCTATGTATGAGGAATTCAATGCTTTAACTAAACAACACACGTGAGATCTAGTACCTATACCTGAGGGGGTGAATGTAATTCGATGTATGTGGTTTTTTCGTCACAAGTTCAGAGATAATGGGGATCTTGAGAGGTATAGGGCCCGTCTTGTGTCTCTAAGGGTGTTTGTTCCCTGAAATTGAAATGCATCTAAGGGTGTTTGTTCTCTGAGGTGAAATTCCTCTAAGTGTGTTTATTCCATGAGACTAAAATATTTCTAAGGGTGTTTGTTCCCTGAGACTGAAATGCCTCTAAGGGTGTTTGTTCCCTGAGACTGAAATACCTCTAAGGGTGTTTGTTCCTTGAGGCTGAAAGATGTCTCTGTTAACCTGAAATATTGATGTCGTCGTTGAGTAGATGAACTATAGATAATGATGTTGCACGGACGTAATAAAATAATGGTGTTAGGTAGACATGTTGTAGATGTCGTCGTTGAGTAGACGAAATATAGATAATGTCGTTGCACAAGTATAATAAAATGACGTCGTTGGACAAACGTGTTGTAGATGTCGTCGTTGAGTAGACAAAATATAGATAATGACGTTGCACTGGAGTAATAAGATGACGTCGCTGAGTGGACGTGTTATAGATATCGTCGTTGAGCAAACGAAATATAGATAACGTCGTGTTGGGTATGCGTATTGTAGATATCGTCGTTGCATAGATATAATAAAATGACGTCGCCGGGTAGACGTGTTGTAGATATCGTCGTTGAATGGATGAAATATAGATAATACCATTGCACATGCATAATAAATGACGTCGTTGTGTAGACGTGATGTAGATATCATCGTTGCAAGGCAAAATATAGATGAAGTCGTTCCATAGGCATAATAAAATGACGTCTGTGTCAGTGTATCTGCATCGTTTGCCCTATCTTGAGTATAGACATGGTGCACGAATCTTATCCTTGTGGGGCCGATCTGTGACATGAAAGTTCTTTGTGAATTGAATAAATGTCGCGGCTTCCCTGTTTCTGTCAAATCTGAATATCTGTACTCAAAGAAATTTGTGAGTTTGGGGAGAGGAGGTCGATTCGTATTGACTTCGTAACTTTGATCCTCGACGCTCGAGGCGCCTGACTTGTTTGGACCTGTAACCCCTATCTGTTTTCCTGCCTTGGCTAGATGTTAATGAATTTTTTTGTTGAAAATAAATTGTTTATGACAAAGTATGTATTTTAATAAAGTTTTCATCGGATTTCCAAAATCAACGTTTCTGTGTTTACGGCGAACCTGAAAAAGAATTGTCCAGTTTTCAAGTATGTGTGGGTGTTGAACTTTTGTTTAGGTGGGATTGAGTCCTGTGGGGATTGCTTGTCTGTTCTATCAATATAATCAGAAGCATTATTTTGTTATATCCAAAATGAGAGAGGAAAGTTTTAATGGTGTGACTGAAGCCAATATAGGCCGCCTACGTATCCTAATAAGGGAATTAGGTCATAACGTAGTTCGTTACAAATAAAGGGAATTGAGATTTTTCTAAAGTAGGACCGAAGCTGATATGGCCGCCTATGTATCCCGCCAAGGGAATCAGGTCAAACGTAGTTCAAATTACAAACAAAAATGGGAATTTATGATTTTACTAAGAGTGAGACCGAATCTTGTGTTGTAGCCTCCTTTTCTCTCCAAAGAATGATCTAGGATGTAAGATCTAAGATGCCCAAGGTTAGGGTTTAGGGGTTTTATATCTGAGAAAAATCACGTTTCAGACCCTTTTTCCCTTCGAAAAATCAGAAAAATCGAACTTTTCTGTGAACCGCCTCGGCGCGCCAATGTAATCGAGTCTTCAATTGTGTGGCGCGACCTGGCCATGGTGCCGCGGCGCCGATGACGTCCCTCTGCCCAATTTTCTAATTTTGTGTCATTTTCTCGTCCGGACTTCGTCTGATTTCTTCTATACTTCCCGGGACTTCTTAGACTTCATTTCTTGGCCCTTTTAGTGTGCGATTCCATCTCAATTAAGCTCATTTCATCCTCTTGTTGTCATTTCTTCATTTAGAACCGCTGTGACTCAAAAGAAAGAAAAACGACCCTAATACTATACTAAACACAAATGAAATGAGTAAAATATTAACTAAAAATGACTCAAAAAGTGTATATAAAATATGCCTAACACCCACGTCTAGGGATTTGGACCAGCAGACACTGGCAGGCCCAATGTCTACTGGCCCAGACCCTTCCCGTGATCAATTTTAGCTAGCACGCCCACTGCATGTTGGCTGAACTTCATCGTCGATTACGCGGTAGGCCTACTAGCGGCCCATTTTCCTGTCGTTGAGTCTCGACCCGGCCTCACTGCGTGACCACATGACCACCGGTCGATCGGTTTGATATATCGATTCGTGCGACCACTTATATTTCGAGTCAAGGCCTCGTTACTCGTAGACAACGGTGCATCCTTACACCAGAATAACATTTTAATCTCAACTCTAATGTCACTAAATCACCCCATACCACGTAACCCAGTGTTTGTCCTTTGTGATCCGAATTAGACAATGACCATGAATGATGAATATAATACTCTTATTAAAAATAAGATGTTGGAGTTGGTGCCCCGTCCGCCTGGTGTTAATGTGATTCGTTCTATATAGATATTTACACATAAGGGAAAATCAGATGGTTGTTTTGAGAGACATAAGGCCCGTCTTGTCGGTGATAGTAAAACTTAACAGGTTGACATAATTTTTGGAGAGACATTTAGTTCGGTGGTCAAATCCGTAACTATTCACATTATTCTCAGTCTGGCTCTCTCAAAAGCATGGTCATTCATCAGTTGAACGTGAAAAATGTGTTCTTACACGGTGATTTCAAGGAGACTATATACATGCATCAACCATTGGATTTCAGAGACCCCGATCATCCTAATCATGTGTGATTGCTGAAGAAGTCATTGTATAGGCTAAAACAGGCCCAGCGGGCCTGGTACAAAAGATTTATAGATTATGTGTCTACTATTGGATTTTCTCGCAACAGGTCTAATCATTCTCTGTTCATCTACCATCGCGGTACTTCTCTTGCATACATTATGTTATATGTGGATCATATTATATTGATCGCCTCCTCTGATAAACTGCTTAAGTCTATCATATCTCTTCTCAGCTCCGAATTTGCTATGAAAGACTTGAGGCATTTGAGTTATTTTTTGGGTATAATTGTAACTCGTCATGCAAGTGGTCTATTTCTATCCCATAGGAAATATGTAGCTAAGATTATTAAACAGACTGACATGTCACCCTGTAAGTTATCTACTACTCTGGTTGACACCAAATCGAAGCTGAGTGCTAATTCTAGCACACCCTACGAGGATCCCCCACTATCACAGTCTTGCAGGGGCTCTTCAGTAACTTACGTTCATGAAGACTGATATTACTTATGCAGTGTAGTAGGTGTTTTTATTTATGCATGATCTGAGGGAAGAACACATGCACGCTCTCAAACGCATTGTGCGTTACATTCAGGGCACTCTTGATTATGGTTTATACCTATATTCATCCTCAGTATCTACTCTCATGTCTTATACAAATGTCGATTGAGGTGAATGTCCAGATATCAGATGTTTGACATCTGGTTAATGTATGTTTCTTGGTGATAACTTGGTCTCTTGGTCGGCTAAACGTCAGACTACTTTATCGCATTTCAGTGCGGAGGCCGAGTATCGAGGAGTAGTCAATGTTGTGTTTGGGTCCTGTTGGCTGCGTAACCTCCTCTTAGAACTTCACTTTCCTGTTCAGAAAGCTATCTTGGTCTACTGCGATATATCTCTCTGGGAATCATGTCCAACATCAGTGCACTAAACATATCGAGATGAATATTCACTTTGTTCGCGAAAAGGTAGCTCGTGGATAAGTACATGTCTTGCATGATACCATCTCAGTATATTTTTATACCAGTATACTGAGATAGTATATATCATGATGGTATCATGAAAGACTACTGGATTTCTTGAATAAAAGTTCCTAGTCCTCCATGATACCGTCATGGTATAAAATATATTGAGATGGTATCATACATTATTGTTGCAGTCCTTTAATGAGACACTCTTCAACAGTCTTCCATGATACCATCATGGTATAAAAATATACTAAGATGATATCATGCATGACTGTTGCAGTCCTTTAATGAAACACTATTCAACTATCATCCATGATACCGTTATGGTATAAAAATATATTGAGATAGTATGTATGTACCATGATGGTATCATGAATGACTGATGAAGTCATCGAATACAAGTTTTTATCATCTATGATACAATCATGATATAAAAATAATGTTGAAGAGTGTTTGGATGATATAAAATAAACAACACTAGTCTGGATGATATCATTTCAGTATATTTTTATAACATGATGGTATCATGGTGTATTATTGAAGAGTGTTTAATTGAAAGACTACATCAGTCCTGCATGATACCATTTTAGTATATTTTTATACCATGCGAGTATCATAATATACTGTAGCAGTATACTTCAACTGATTTGATATACTATATGCTAGAATAAATTATTTTTTGAGATATAAAAAAATAAAATAAAAATAAAAGATAATATACCAGTTATCTATTTTATTGAAAAAGATAAAGGAGACAGAAAATTTGTAGAATTAGATTATGAAAATATAAAAAATCAAGATTTTTTTTTAGAAAAAATGAGATTAGAAAAGGAGAATTAAATGAAAATCACATGAAATTTAAAAAGAAAAATAAACAAAAGTAGAAAAAATTGAATGAAATTAAATTATGGAGATGAAAAAGAAAATAACACAAGATACATTGCACTACCAAGACTAAATCACATACATGATAGCATATCACACTGTAAGTTGTCTTAGCGATCCAAGGAAGAAAAAGAAATGGAAGCCAACAACTCCAATCAAAGAAGAAGAAAATGGAAACTAACAAGGAAGATTTATCAAAATTATATAAAAGGGCACCCTTACCTACTTTATAGTTTATACTCTTCGGTCTCAAAATATTTGTCTCACTATTTTTCAAGAGTCAAATTATATTAATTTTAACTATTATTCTGAGTTATATTTTTATTATATTAATATGAGAAGAATTGCAACGTATAATTTTTTTCATATAATTTTCGAATATCTAAATTTTAATTTTAGAATATTAAATTAATATAATTAAATTTAACTTTAAAATTTAATCAAGTTAACTTTAAAAAAAAAAAATATGACAAGTATTCTGAGAGGCCGGGAGTATTAATGTTACCAAATACTCTAAAAGCAAGATGAATATCAGTACGTTTATTATTACACAAAAAACATATCAATATATATATATATATATATCTTTTTTGTTTTCACTTGGTATCTGATATCCAATTTCAGCTCGATTAATTTGGGTTCATATCGGAAAATTTCATTTTCTTTGAGTTTAGATCGAAAATTTTCATTTTCGGAATAAAACATTTTCAATTTCATTTTCCAATTTGAGCTCGACTAATAGTACTGTTCTCAGTCCCCATTTTGTATGATACATTTTCATTTTTAATCAGTCTTAAAAAGAATGATAGATTTTTAATAATTTAATTTTAAATTTTATTTTTTACGTTTAACGAGATAATAATTTATAACCACACAAATATTTTTAATTTATTTTAGACCACAAAATTTAAAAATCTTCAATTATTTTTAAATTTTATATTCAATTAAACTATATTATATATATTGAGACGAAAGGAGTACTATTCCTTGTCCCATCGGTTGATTTGATAATTTGGAAGTATTATTTCTCCACTACATTACTAGTATTAAGTATTAACTAGCTAGTGGACGACTTCATTCCACATCCCCAAAGTCTTGTTATGCTACTTCCTTGTGCCAAATCGTTTGTCATTTTGTGTACATCTTCAACAACAAAAAATGTGGTGTACCAAACTTTGATTAAGATTTCTTGAGCAAATATTTATTTCCCTCTATTTGAATCCATGTCCCTTTCTAATTTATTAAAAAAAGATGTTACTTTCATTATTTAATAATTTTTTAATTCTAATATCTCACATGGCATGTCGGAGTTGATATTTTGTATGTTTCAATTTATGTGGATTTCTTTTTGAATAGATATAAAGTTTATAAAGAAATATAGTAAGATTTTAAAAGATCATAGACATGTAATAATAATTGTATAGTTATAATATTTTTGAAATTTGTAATCTTAAGCATTATATAGTATTAGTGTGATTATAAAGGCTTTTTACTAAAAGTAACTAACACTTTGACATGGTATAAATATCTAAATTAATTTGCTATTTTAGATACTTTTTAGTTTTTTCAGACCTATTGCCAACGCTAAGTAGCAGTAAAAAATTATTTAAGTTAAACTGTTTCTAAATTTAGGGCCTGTTTGAAAAGTCATCAAATAATTGAAACTGATTGTAATTATACAGTTTGATCTATTTGTCAGATCAAGTAATTACATGGTCATCATGTAATTGAGTGTAACTGAGAGGTAGTAATTACACTCTTCAATTCTCAAGGGGTGAGGGGGAGTGAAATTTGAGAATTGAATGACAAGGTTACTTACAAATTCTTTCTCTTTTTTAATTTCTTTTCTTTTAAATTTATTTTTATTTCTATTCTTTTAATTTCATTTTTATTTTTACTTTTTAAATTATTTTTTTACATTATTATCTTTCATTTTATTTCATGTTATGACATTATTTATAGATATTAATCTTTTGTCAAATATCCTGTCCATGATGTTCTTACAAAATGTGTTGTTTCAATGTTTATAACTAACTAAATTAAAAAAAAAATATGAATTATTTTTTATAACATTAGTTACAAATATATGATTATTAGTAAATACATTTCAAGAAAAAATATTTATCTTAAATAACTAATTAATATCATTTATAAAATTTGCCAAATATTAACTTTTAATTTTTCATGATTAAAGTTTATTTTAAAATTAATCTAGCAGCGTAATTACACTTATGCAATCAAATAATATACTTGTAATTACACCATAATTATATTATGACAAACAAACAGATGGTCGTAATTACTATATTGTGTAATTATTAGACTGTGTAATTACTAATATAGTAATTGCACAAATTTCAATTACATGATGGCTTTTCAAACACATCCTTAAAGAGTTAACACATAAATTAGAAGGAGGAAGTATTAAAATTACTTGAGATAGGGATGGCAACTGGCGGGTTATAGCGTTTGCGGGGTGGGGCGAGTTTGAGTTTTTGCAAGCGCGGTGCGGGGCGGGTGTATTCAAATAATTTTTTAAAATCATGCGGGGCGGTTCACGGGTTGGGCTCATTTAAATCATTAAAAAATTCTTATTTTCTTCCAAAAATTTAACCAAACACCTCATTTTTTTAAAATAATCACTTATTCAAAAAAATAAACACTTTTTAAGAAAAATAAACTAAATGTTGAGCTTCTCTTTGATGAGGGGAAAGTCCCGAAGGCGAAACCCCCCACGAGACACGAACCCAGCAACAACCCTTGTAATATTTTAGCAAAGTATTATTCTGCACGGGTTGAGCCATGACGTCGGGGTGGTTGTCACGTCACTTAACTACTCGCTTCGCGCCTGAGCAAATGTTGAGCTTCTCTGATTTGATGGGAACTATAATTGGTAACGTCAATGGAAAGTTGGATATTCTTCTACGTTATAGTATAAACTGATATACTACACTATTTTGCAAGTGTCAAGATCAAGACTGATCCAACTCGGACAGTAAACACAAACCTCATGATTTAGGCTTTAAAAAAAGAAGATAAATGTGACTATCTCACTAAATAAATTTATCTATTAAATTAATACTACTTAGCATGAAAATAAAATAAAATATAAATTTTATTTTAGTATTAGACTCAATTTTTTTTAAAAAAAAATTATGTGGGGTGGATCGATGCGGTGCGGAGCGAGGCGAACTGAAAACATATTTTTTTTTAGGCGGGCGGATTTGTGTCTTCACGGGTTTATGCAGGTTTGCCCCGCAACTGCCCCGTTCCACCCCATTTGCCATTTCTATTGGAAAGTGAAACTATTTTTCTAGTTGCGTTTAGATATAGATTTCAAATATTTTTTTTTTAAAAAAAATTTATGGAGTTGAAGTTAAAGTTTAAGTTGTCTTTGGTTATATTTTTTACAATTTTTTTAAATAATGTTCATACTTGAATGTGCTTAAATACAACTTTAAAAGTAAAAAAGTGAGTTGAAAAATATGTTATAAGTTATTTTTCGACATGTAAAATACAACTTCAAATTAAATTTGAAATTTTTATGACCAAACACAAAAAAACAACAAACCCAAACATTAATTTTTAAAATAAAGTGTATAAAATTAAAAATTAAATGAATAATTTTTATGGTGAAACGGTCCTTAATCTCATCACAATTTTCAACATTTTTTGTTTCCCTTTAATATATGGACATGGACTATCAAATAAAAAAAGAAAGAAAGCGTAAATAATGGATTTTGTGTCTAATTCAATTTTAAAAACTAGATTGTAGGATGATGATTGTCTAAATTCATATAAGGAGTTCATGTCTCAATTTCACATTCGATATGATATGAGACTCTTAACACTCTCTGCATGTCCAAAACTTGTTAACTGAATCGTTGTTAATATAATTTTGGGCCCAACATCAGTGAATAAAAAATTGGAATAAGCATGACTCTGATAACACATAAAGAATAAATTTTAGGACTACCTCAACAAAAAAATAAAAAATAAAAAATAAAAAATAAAATAATTATTGTCCAAATCCATATAATATAACGAGTCAATATTTCCAATCTAGTATTGCTCCCAAGAAAGTAATCGTTAGAACTTAAAAGTGTACACGCAACCTGTGTATGTCGCAAGCAAAGAGTAGATCTTTCTTGATTAGCTGCTGCAACACTCTTCCCATTATTCAAAGCCGCGTCTTTCACCCCTTCCCTTCTTTATCGTAAGTCCTTTCTCTCTCTCAACTCTTTTTTATGTATATATTACTAACTCAGCAAAGGTTAATAATTTGTTTCCTCAATTTCTACCAATTCTTGAAGGTACGTACTTCTTCACATGGCTTTATTAATTGAACTGATCATCTAACCATGTTTTTCTTCTATTGGGTGTTCAAATTTTGTTTTGGTTCGTTAAATTTAGGGTACCTTTTTATGCAATTTAATAGATATTTTTTTACTAATCCAATACATACAAAGAACAGTGGATGCGATTGAATCCAACATCTAAGGGCTAGATCCGAATTTTAGGCGTTTGTTCAAAGTGGGGATTTCGAGCTCTATATGTTTAGGAGGATTTTAGTATTTAATTATTAATAAAGGGTTACCTTCCCTTTGCTCAAGGCTTTTGTTGCTCGGATTGCTTTTGAATGGATTTGCTTCTGTGGGCGTGTCTTTTTATTTGATGACAAAGGAACCTGCAGCCCCTACCCGAAGGGTGCGCACAGGTTAAATTCCGTTCCTGTGTAATAGCCTACAAATCACATAGGAGAGATAATCACACTAGGTAAGCCCCGTTCAATGAGCTCGACTTTCGAACCTGAGACCTCCCTTATGGAAGCCCCATACTCAACCAACTGAGCACTCTTGCGGGTTGTGTCTTACTGATCCTTCTTTTCTTTTTCCCAATTGAAAACTTAGATTTTTATTTGTTGCATAACCTATTTGAGGCGTATTAGTTAGCCTAACCTACTTTATCCCTGAAGAACTTTAAGAAAAACCAGCTGCAACAAGCTTATGAAATACAGTATGTATTATCTCTATCTGTTTTATCATGTTGATGGAGGATTTTAGTATTTAATTATTAATAATGCGATCTGCTTAAGTAGGGGTTTAGTATGGTTTTCTTCCTTTCGGCTTAAGGCTTTTGTTTCTCAGATTGCTTTTGAATGGATTTGCTTCTATAGGCGTGTTTTACTTCTATTTTTTTCTTTTTTCAATTGATAGTTGGATTTTTATTGTTGTATAACCTAGTTGAGTCTATTAGCTCACGTAATGTACTTTCTCCCTAAAGAACTTTAAGTAGAACCAGATGTAACAAAATTATGAGATATGTATTGTCTGAAATTCCAAATGTTAAAGATGGACATGTGGAAAAGAAAGGACAAAACGAAAAAGAAACTATGAAATGCGAAAAGATTGATATTGAGATATGTAGAAGATTCAATTTGTGCGAAAATTGATCGAAGTGTTCTGATGTTTTACCATACTCATAGAAGGAATGGAGGAAAAAGAGGAGAAAATAAAGGTGAAAAGAGAAGTAGGCTCACGTAGCTGGCCCCAAGTAGTGAGTAAAGTGTGCATTAAGTTGATCTAATTTGTATAATACTAGGATTTATCCGTATCTCTTTTATTGTATTTGGTTTTTGACATGGGATATATTGCCTGTGTGGTCAGGTTTTCAATTCCTTTCACACCGTTTGATTACATTGCTTGGTTTATTTCAATTTGCCCTATTCGTTTTTTCTCTGATATATAGAATTGTCCTTCAATTTGGGTAAGTCGAACTTCTGAAAACATTTGTGCCTTTAGAAGTTATATTCTGGTGTAACAGGCCAAAGCTAGGTGACATACCAAAAAAGGGAGGGGAGAGAAAGTAAAGGGGAAGAGGTGAGGACAGAAAGAGCAAGAGAAAGAAGAGAAGAATAAGAGTGAAATATAGGAAGAGAGATAGATTAATTCACATAAGTGCATCATGGATGAGAATGGCGAGGTGTTGATAGAAGATGCACACATTAGACGAATATGACAAATGTACTTCCATAAGCTCTTGAATGAAGAAAGATGGGGACACGAATATAATGCTGCGGAGTTAGAGCATTCCGAGAGTCGTAGAGATTTTGGGTATTGTAGATGTATAAAGGTTGTGGAGGTTAAGGGGGACTATTCAAAAAATGAGGGGTAGATCGATCGGACTGGATGAGATCCCGATGGTCTTTTGGAAGAACACGGGGAGGGTTTGGAGTGGCTGACGGAGTTATTTAATGTTATATTTAGGACGAGTAAGATGTCAGAGGAGTGGAGGTGTAGTACAATGGTCCCAGAACAAATGCGACATTCAAAATTACAATAATTATAGGAGTATCAAGTTGCTAAACCATACTATGAAAGTTTGGAAGAGGGTGGTTGAGATGAGGATGAGGAGGGATGTGTCTATATCCGAGAATCAGTTTGGATTCATGCCGGGACGATCGACTACACAGGAGATTGTTGGAGTCGTATAGGGACAAGAAGAGACTTTCACATGGTATTCATTTATCTTGAGTCTCTCGGGGGTTCTTCAGAAATGGTTGGAGTCTAGAGGTGTCCCTGTGGCCTATATCAGGGCAATTAAGGACATGTATGAGGGTGTCAAGACCAGGATTAGGACAGTCATAGGTGATTCATAACACTTTTTGGTTGTAATGAGGTTGTATCCGGGATCAACCCTTAGCCCGTTTCTATTTGCATTAGTGATTGACACGACATATTCAAGAGGAGGTGTCGTGGTGTATGTTATATGCAGACGACATAGTTTTGATTGACGAGACACGCAGTTGAGTTAATAATAGACGGGAAGTTTGGAGGACGATCTTAGAATCTAAAGGTTTTAGGTTAAGCAGGACGAAGACAGAATACACAGTGTGTAAGTTTAGCAACGTGAGGTCGGAGGCAAGTTTAGCAACGTGAGGTCGGAGGCAGACGTGAAAGTAAAGATCGAGACACAAGCTATATCTAAGAGAGAAAACTTCAAGTATCTTGAATTCATAATTCAAGGAGACGGGGAGATTGACGATGATGTCGCTCACCATATTGAAGCAGGATGAATGAAATGGAGGCTAGACTCTGTGGTGTTTTGCGATAAGAAGGTGTTGCCAAGGCTGAAAGGTAAGTTCTACCTGGTTAGACCAACATTGTTGTATGGGGCAGAATATTGGGCAGTCAAGAACGTGCACCTTCAGAAGATGAAGGTAGCGGAGATGAGGATGCTGAGATGGATGTGTGGTCATACTAGAAGAGATATGATTAGGAACGAAGTTATACGGGACAAGGTCGGAGTGACTCCGTGGATAATAAGATATATCAAAATAGAAAATTTGGCCGTGCTGATGCAAAATCTCATTCATCTGATCCATTTCTCTCCAAACCCCATCTTCTGCATAATTCCTAACAAAAAATTCCAGTTCACATGATCATATGCCTTCTCAATATCCAATTTGCACATGATGCCAGGAATTTTATATTTCATTATGGAGTCTATGCATTCATTTGCCATGAGAACAACATCAGTGATTTGTCTAGCTCTCAAAATGCCATTTTGTTGTGTATCTACCAGCTTGTGCATCACTTTATTCAGTCTCTCTGTTAGGATCTTAGATATCAATTTATATATACTTCCTATTAGACTGATGGGGTCTGAAATCTCTCAATTCCTTAGGGTCCACTCTTTTTGGGAATAAGAGCTATATATGTTGCATTAAAACTCTTCTCGAAGACTTCCTGAGAATGGAAATTCTGCATAGTCACCATCACATCATCCTTCAGAACCTCCCAACACTTAACAAAGCTACACTTATTTGGACCTGGTGCTTTATCAATTGCACATGCCTTGAGACCATCCAACGTCTCTTTCTCCTCAAAAGTTTTTTGTAACTCCTGCTGATCCTCATTACTGATAATAGGACACTGATTCATATTGTAATAAGGTCTCCAGTTTTCAGATTGAGTGCAACTTCTGATAAAAAGAAATAATCTCCTTTTTAATGTCTCTGATTCCACAGTTTCTTCTCCTTCCACCAACAAGTGATCAATGTGGTTGTTTCTCTTGTAAGCACTAGCAATTCTCTGAAAAAACTGTGTTCTTATCACCTTTTGCTTAATCCACAATGTTCTTGATCTTTGTCTCCATGCTATCTCTTCCTTTTTGGCACATTCTTCAAATTCCATAAAGAGATTAGCCTTCTGAATGGCCTCTTCTTCAGTTAAGGATCTGCTCAGTTGGATACTGTCAAGATCTGCAATTTTACCTAGTATCAAGTTTTTATTCTTCTCCAGGTTCCCATATGTGCTTGAGCTCCAGTTTTTCAATTTGGCCTTCATAGATTTCAATTTAGTTGCTTAAATGAAGTCAGGCTTTCCTTCAATCACTCTTTCTTAAAGCCTTCATTCTCCAGCCACCATCCTTCAAATTTAAAGTACGACTTTGTTTGCTCCCAACTGCCACATTTAAGTGCAATTGGTATGTGATCAGAACATATTATAGGAAGAACCTCTTGCTTCACATTATTGTACTTTTCTCCCCACTCTGGAGTACATGATTCTGTCAATTCTGGAAGAGGTTTCAAAGTTATTCCCCCCTGGTCCAGGTATACTTCCCCCTATTAGTTGAGGATCAATCAATTCCATGTCCTCAATAAGGTCAGAGAATTCATTCATGTAAAACAATGTCCTGGAACAATTTTTCTTCTTTGAGGCATATCTGACTATATTGAAATCTCCCCCTTTCACCCAAGGCCCAGTAGACAAGCCTCTAGTAGCCCCTATTTACCACCACACACTTGTCTTTCCAAAGTACAATTTGGTGCATAATATACCCCTGCTATGTGCCAACTGAAATCATTGGTTCTTGACTTGAAGGAACAAGTTAGAGTGTAAGAACCAATTTTTACTACTTCCCCTTCCCAACTCTTGTTTCCCACAACATCAGAATGCCTCCCTTCATGGCACTAGCCTCCAATTGTCCATATCTGATTCCTCTGTTTCCCCATATCTGTTTAACTAATTCTCCAACGTCACCTTCCAATTTAGTTTCCTGCAAGCATAGAACATAGAACATCTGCTCTCCATTCTTGAATTAAGTTGTTTATCACCCTCCTTTTATCTCTACAATTTAATCCCCTCACATTCCATGATATTATTTTGATATTCATCATAATATCATAGTATTTCCTTTCACCCTAGTTCTAGCCCCTGTGCTTTGAAATTTCTTGTCTATTGCCAACCCTCTCAATTCTTGTAAACCTTTGATCTTGGGAGTTTCCTCTCAATTCTACTTATCCCCTTCTTTTGCTCCCTTCTCCATTCTTACCCCTTCTCCATCTGTCATTTCTCTCTTACTCTCCTCTCTTATTCTTCTCTCACTTTCTCATTCTTTTTTCTCCTCCCATCCTTTCTTTCTTCCCCTTCTCATAAATAGAGATAATTTCATGTAGTTTTAACTCATGTATTTTCACTTGAGATGCTTTCTGCATTTTTAATCAAGCTTGACTACTTGAGGGAACTTTGGGACTAGATCTGGGATGGTAACCGTATTTGTTGTCATTCAGGATATTGAGATCCCAGATTAATTGTCTAGGATGTCTGTTGAACTGGTCCTTTTCACCTTGCAATGGTGATCTTTTGTTCATTTAGCTTTAGAAAACTGACAAATTTATTTTTAGCTATCGTATTTAAGGGAAATTCTATATGTGCTGTTCTTTGAAGTTTGAACTTTGTGCACTTTTTCAATTAAATGATATGGATTATACACTAGATCCAATTGGTAATTTCTATTTCCAAATATCTGTATGAAGGTAGAGCCTATAAGTCTAGTCAGTGGTAATTAAAAGTTTTGTAAGTTGTAGATTGACATATTGTAATATTAGCATATTGTAATATTAGGGCATAATGTTCTTGCAGTGACAAAGACTAGCATCTTTGCGCGTGTCCCATCCTCTTCTCCAACCTTTTTGACAAAGGTCAAAATATTATCACCAACTCTCATGGAGGTTAAACTATGGAATGATAAGCGGGAAAGAGAAATGTATGAGAACTTTGCAGAGCTCTTTGCTATAATAAAGGCAACCGAAAAGCTCGAGAAGGCTTATGTTCGTGACATCATTTCAGCTGCTGAATATGAAATTGAATGCCAGAAGTTGATTGCTCATTTCAAGACCTTATCTTCAACATTGAAAGATACAGTACCTAGCATTGAGCGATTTCATGACACCTACAAAATGGATTGCCCTGCTGCCCTAAACCGGCTTGTGACCTCTGGGGTGCCTGCCACTGTAGAACACCGTGCCGCCTCTGCAACGTCAGTTGCATCCTCAGCTTCTGTTGTGGCCGAGTGTGTACAGAACTTCATCACCGCCATGGATTCATTGAAGCTGAATATGATCGCTGTTGACCAGATCCATCCCCTGTTGTCAGACCTATCATCTTCCCTTAATAAACTTTTAATTCTGCCAGCTGATTTTGAGGGGAAAACAAAGATGAGAGAGTGGCTCTCAAGGCTATCAAAAATGGGAGCTGCAGATGAATTGACAGAACAGCAGGCCCGCCAACTCCACTTCGATCTTGAATCATCATACAATTCTTTCATGGCGGCACTGCCCACTGCTGGAGCTTAATTGCTTATTTCAGGTGATATGTTTGTACATATGTGACTGAGAATTCTTGTTTTCTCTACCAAGTTTATATGCTTTATTTGGTTAAAGTGATGGGTTGATCATTTGGAGGATTCAGAAAAGAGTCGTGTAATTTGTGGGATGGTTGTCTGGTTATTCTATTTTACTCAACATGAACTCATCCCAGACAACATTTTATTTGGTTTGCGTGCTTTTCTTTTGTTACATTAATCATATTACGAGGAGAAATTGAGCTGTTAGATATGGTTTTGTAAATGAAGTGGAAATTTTGATGTAAAACTAAGCTCCATGGTATTAACTTATCAAGTAATATTGCATTTATTATGTGGTATTTTGGCTTCCCTCCCATATTTGGACTTTGGTTAAGGGGGAGTGTCAGGATTCATGCTGATAGTGTCATTGTTTTGCTAATATTGTCAAAAACAGTGTTACAGGAAACGGCTAAATTGAAAGATCTGGTGCTTCATGTTGAGTAATCTTTAGTGCAGTGTTTTTATGCTCGTTGGCTGATTAAACAAGTTTTATGACAGCATGTTCAAGGCACTCTAAACTCTTGTGATACAAAAACTTGTTATTCTGTTATGTGGTTCAGCTTCCTAAAACTTTAAGCTTTGAAGTATTTTGATATCAAAATCCGGAATGTCATTTATCAGCTAGCGTTGGTACGTGGATAGTACATTTCTGCTTTTCCCTTTATCTGGTACTTCTAACGCGCGGTTGGAATATTTGCACAGATGGATCATTTGTGTGGGCTGGTGTTTAACTTTTGTCCCGATTTTAAAAGCTTTGCTAATACCCATCAGCAGAGCTTCTCCTCCTTCGTTTTTCCTTCTTCCCATGTGATTTTGCTCGAACTTTAATCTATTTCAAGGTTGAATTTGTTTTATATCTACTTATCCAAAAGAAAGAGTAAAAAAGAATTTTCTCTGTATCTCCTTTATTCTCATTTCACATTCCCCACTCCATCTTCTCCTGATTCTGTCTCTCTTTTATTGTTGCATATTTGTATCTTGTGTACCTAGAAAACAAGCAATCCGATTGTAAAAGCAATTGAAATAGAGATTTTGCCAATGAATTGGATCCGCCCCGATTCGATCAATAATGGGATTCTTGGCTAGAGAAAGGTTCTGTGACATGGACGCCCAGCTCAACTCGGTCGGTCGGTTGGCCCACCTAACCGATGATGAGATTCTCGTGCTCACGAATCAACTTCCGGGCACCGGTAACCAAACTCCTAATATGGAAGAAGTTCAAATGGGAATTTTGAGCATGTCGGCACGCACTGACCCAAAAAAAGGTCTCCCCTATCCTTTAAAGCCTGATCTTTCGCGCCAAGATCGCGAAACAAGTAAAGTAACCTTTGTACGAAGATAAAAATAAGAGTTGTGAAACAATAAAAGTAAAGTATGTAGATAAATGAATGTCGCGGTAATACAGCGGATGCAAGCGTTATCCAGAATGATTGGGCGTAAAGCGTATGTAGGTGGCTTTTTAAGTCCGCCGTCAAATCCCAGGGCTTGCCCGGTTTGTCTTGATTTTCGATTGATGAACAAGCCCCCGGCTACGTGTCTTTGGAGATATGTGTATAGGGGCAGGAAGAGAACGGGAAAGATGGCCGGTCCGGTTGAAAGCCTCACTCCCTCCCTCGATTGGTCCAACCTTCTCTATCAGCTTGGTAAGTTCGAGCAAGAGCGGTTTTTAGAGAAAATAAAGAAAGACGAAAACAGATCTGTCGTTAAGTCCGGCTTGCAGAATCGTCTTTCATATAACTATTAGTCTTAGTCGGTTAGCCCTTTTTTTCAGTTGCTGTAGTTGGTAGTAGCGAGAAAGACTCCTATATTTATTAAAGATAAAGAAAGACTTAATGAAGTGAGCTTGGTACCGCGGAAAGCCAGGTGGAGGAGAGAAGGGACTCTCCCAAGAGAGGCGGAGAAGTCCTCTCTCGGGCTAGGCTCTATTGGGCGGAGGATCACCTTTCTTTATTGTTGTGTATCAATTTTATTTCTATGTTTCATGAATCACGTGGACAATTTCACAAGATAGGTAGAATGAAAATAGTATCAAGTCTTGTCAGTTCGGTAAAACTTTTGAACAATAGAACGACACATGCAATTTTAGCTCTTCCAACAAAACTTGTGAACAATTTAACATGATATGGTAGAATGATAATTGTACTAAACTTATGCTTCATCCGACAGAACTTGTTAAAAGTGTAGTTTTTCATTCTTCCTGGTGTGTACCGTTGAGGTTACGTTTTCATTTTGCACAAATTCATTAAACGGGGATAAAATTTAAACAATAGTCTCGTATGATCCTATTTGTGCAGATCACCTGGCACCATGAAATTTCACTGGGGATCAAATGCCTTGACAACAGTTAAATATCCACTCCGATCTCTTTTCATTAATTTTTTTTGGATGTTGTCAACCTATATCTTAGCATTAGTGAATAACACCACTGTTTTAAAAGGCCGTGCATTTTACTTAGAACGGGGCGAGGCCTAAGCCCCGAGGCATTGGGCATAAGCCTCATGATTCTTTAAAGTTTTAATTTATATTGCAGTGAAATACATTAATGGTTTTTTAATTTAGTGAAATAATATAATAATACATAAATTATATTTAAAAATACATTAGTAGTTTAAAAAAACTAAAAACATGATCAAAGAAACTCAGAAAACAAAACTTGTGAAATGATTTACAAGTATAATTCGTGCAATAAGATAAAAGTTATTATGAGATGCAAATCAACTCTAACAACTTAATTTTCAAGCAATAAAAAATTACAATTTCTTTAAAAGAAATATTACAATTATACAATGCAATTTACCTTTCTAAAAGAAAATAATGAATAAAATTTATCAGTATTATAATCAAAACATCACTCCTTCGTGAATAAAAATAAAATTACTTTCAAATCGCAAAATAATAAAATATGTTAATTCTTGAGACTTAGTACAAAAACATGACGATCAATGACAAGTGAAAACGTAAAATTCAACTATGTATATTTTTAAAAATGTTAAGTGATATTCACCCTCATGGTGTTCTCAAATAGTAAATATACAATCTACAACTTGTTATTTGAGTTATTCTCAATCTTCTTATTTCTATAGATGAAAAAACTATTAAGAATTTATTTATTAAAGAATTATAAGGGTTAATGGTGTTAGTTAAGGAATTTTGACACATAATTTGTGTAAGAACTGTTAGGCGAGCCCCAAGTGTTGAATGTTAGGCCTGTTTAGGACGTACATTCGGGTGCCTCACAGAACTAAGCCTCACACGAGAGCCTCGAGGCATTTTGCCAGTGCCTTGCCCTGGGAGTGCCCATAGGCAAGTCCCAATACTGCCTTTTAAACACTGAATTGATGGGTCGACCTATCCATTTTATGACCGTCCATACAAACTTTGGCCCAGGGGCGAATTTTTGTGTAAAAAATGGGTCACCCATGATCACTCGACTAAACTCGGTATATTATGTGTATATTTCTTATAAATATATCTAATATTAATTGATGGAACACATAGTCAAACCAAATCATGTGGAGCACTGGTTGGACGTCGAGCCTAAGATCTCAAGGTCAAGGGTTTGAATCCCGGAATTTGAACTTGGAAGATTAAGGCAAATTTTGAAACCCTTAAACCACTAAGCAAACTTCTAGCTTAGGGATTCAAATTTATATATGTCCATAAAAAGTAAAACTATTAATACCTTATATATATCGTGTAATTTTTTTTCCAAGGGGTTGGGGTGAACACCCCCAAATCCGCCTCTGATGGTGAACCCATCGCCTTAAAATCCTGGATTCGCCTCTCCCGTGAAACTAAAGGAACTGAAACACTTGTTTTACCGTCCAACGATAGGCTTCTGTAGCTCTTTAAAAGGCTGGTCACAAATTTTGAGTGATCCATGCCAGTAAAACAATTGAAGAGCACTTGCAAAGCTTCTTCTTGGATTGATTCTACGTCAGTTGGCAGCTTCAGTTCTTTTCTAAATATCCCCTAGACAGCCATAGAAGTACTCTCTAACTAGGCTAAAAGACTTCTAGGAAAAAGGGGACCTAATTTAAACGTAGCAACAACTAAGTCTCAGTACCAACTAGTAGTTGATATTACATGCCTATGTGAATGCTTTGCTTCATTTGTCTTCTATTCTTAGATAAGTCTGCATCAACTACAACGAGTCTTTTGAGATAATTTCCCTTCATGTGATTGATGTCTACCTCATCCTATTTTAACACATTCAGATTCAATTATTATAGTGTTTCACGTATGCAATATTACTGCGTTCGGAGGCTATGTAGGACATGGCAAGCCATTTTATATGATATTCGTCACTTCATTCTCTATACTTGCTCTTTCGGTTGAATGTGGCTGTTTCTTAATTTTCAATCAAATTCATCTTAGATCGAACTTCTAAGGAAATCATCTCGTGGATGTAGTTGGTGTTGGAGATCCAACATTCACTTACATATAACGATGTTGGTTTTACATTCTTGTCTTTTGATTTACGCTTTTAGGATTTTTCTAAAGTATGGGACTTCATTGCACACACAATTTAGACATCCTATTTTAGTTCTATATGTTATATCTTTACTATTATATCATTCAGATGATATTAATCTCCCTTAGGGAGTCTTTCTCATTAATATTAATATATATAGTGTACAAGATGTATCCCTAATACAATAGAAATCCTAGTCCTAATTACAAGAGGAATCCCAGTTTACCATAATTACATATCACTAATATTTACACAATATATGAGATATATTCTAATTAAGGTGGAATATTGTTGTGTAAACGTTTACACACGCCCTTAGTCGGAGCGGGAGGAGACCGGACGCTGAGACTAGATCTGAAGTCAAGAAATAACTATTTGGAAAGTCCTTTGGTAAATATATCTGCATACCGATAGGATGAGGAAACATGTAACACTCTGACATGGCCTAACACAACTTTCTCACGAACGAAGTGTAGGTCAATCTCAATGTGCTTGGTTCGCTGATGTTGAACCGGGTTGTGAGAGAGATAGGTGGCAGAGATGTTATCACAATACACAATAGATGTTTGACGCAAAGGACACTGAAGCTCTAACAGTAAATTTTTGAGCCAACAAATCTCAGCTACTACATTTGCAACGCCTCTATACTCAGCCTTGGCACTGGAACGAGATAGGGTAGCCTGTCGCTTGGCATACCATGAAATCAGTTTATCCCCTATGAAAACACAAAAGCCGGAGGTGGAACGTCGTGTGTCCGGACACCCTGCTCAATCTGCATCTGTATATGAGAGCAACTTGTTTGGTGCAGATGGGTATAAGTGCAAACCATAATCAAGTGTGCCCTTAATGTATCGGATGATACGCTTAAGGGCAGTGAAATGAGACTCCCCGGGGGCATTCATGAATAGGCATACATGCTGAACAACATAAGCAATGTCTGGCCTTGTAAATGTGAGATACTGAAGTGCACCTGCAAGGCTCCTATACAGAGTAGGATCGGAGACTGGAGCACCATCCATAGCATCGAATCGACTGGAGTAGACATAACTTTGCAATTCTCCATCTTAGCCCTGTACACAATCTCCTCTGCATACTTACGCTGACACAAGAACATGTGGTTGACAGACCTGGTCACTGATATCCCCAAAAAATAACTCGGCTTTTCCAAATCAGTCATTGCAAATTCGGACTTAAGCAAGGCAATAATCTCATTTTTCAACCCGTCGAAGGAGGCAGTAAGAACAATGTCATCCACGTAAAGTAATAAGTAAGCAGTGATGCTACCTCGATGAAAAATGAAGCCAATCTGCAAGATATACCTAGCAAAGCGATCATACCACGCATGAGGGGCCTGTTTCAGGCCATATAGTGACTTACGGAGACGACACACATAGTGAGGAACTGGTGGATGGGTGAACCGAAGCGGCTGATGCATGTAGACTGTTTCTCTCAGATTCCCATGTAAAAATACATTCTTCACATCAAGTTGATGGATCGGTCCGTGTTTGCCCATGACAATGCTCAAAACTGTGCGAATGGTAGCCGATTTGACAACCGAGCAAAAGGTCTCACCACAATCAATGCCCTCCTGCTGATTTGTTTCATTAGCCACAAGTCGTGTCTTATACCTCTCAAGATCTCCACTGTCTCTGAATTTGTGACGAAATAGACACATGCAACGGATCACATTCACCCCCTCAGGTCTAGGTACTAGATCTCATGTGTGCTATTTAGTTAAAGCATTGAATTCCTCATACATAACCGCATTCCAATTAGGGTCTTGTTTAGCCAATTTGGGGTTCTTGAGAATTGGAGAAATGGTTTGGACAAACAAGTTAAATTGTACTTTGGATTTGAAGATTCCATGCTTGGCACGAGTTTCCATTTGCTGAGTGGGGACAATGGGAGGTTGTGCTGGCTAAGTGGAAAGAGTCGAGACTGAGGGATTGGTTGGATATGGAGAAGGAGGTGGTGACGCCGTCGGAGGCGCCGTGATCAAGGGCCGTGCGCTGGAAGAAATCTGCTCGCAGGAGTTTTGGCGCCGTGGCGCCAAATCACAGGGCCGCGAAGCTGTCGACTGACAATCCTCTCTGAAGTTTTGGCGCCGCAGCGCCTCATCACAGGGCCGCAGCTTTGTCGACGGTAACTCAGGAATTTTTTATTTGATAATGGGTCATCTTAGGAAACGCAAATTAACTAAACAATAATGACAACTCATAACTTGCATTAATAATGCTTCATTCCTCATATTTGAAAATATTTCATGACATTACAATACATCAGAGCATGTCATTCTATGACATTCACTATATCTCTCTAACTCGATCATGCACCTACTACAACACGTTCTAAAGGGCTTAACCGCATAATTCGCCTATTCTGCCGATTGGCATTCAACTCCCTGTGAACCTTCTTCCTTGCTTCCCTTTCCATTTCGCTAATTCTTTCCTTTACTACTATTATCTGAAATAGAAATTTGGTCAAAGAATTTTCTGTAACATCTCCTCTTAGCATCTTTGCCCCTCTGAATGAGGATTGAAATTTTTTCGGGACAGAGTTGAATATTATCTGTAATATGACTCCAATCGGAAAGTTGAAGAAGGTCGGGTCGTAGGAACGCCTCTTCTGTCTACTCCTAAGCAAACACGCACAAAGTACGATTGTGTCGCCCATATACTCGTTAAATCATCTCCCGAGTTCATCTTACGACGCATGAATTCCTTCTGAGCTTGCATTTCCCTTGCCTGTTCCTCGAGTACTTCCCTCTTTGTTGGAACTCGCCTTATAATCACCATATACACAACAATTATTGGTCAGTATAACGTTGTACAATCTTCTTCCTAACCCGCGTGAAAGTGGTAGTATAAGAATCAAGTCTTGAAAAAGACTCAAGATAGGCACGAGAAGAGTATGAAAGAAGGGAAATTTTAGGATGTTATTCCGTTCACTTATTACTAAGGTGGCGCGCATACCGTCGCAATAAGTAACCGTTCAAACACCCAACTCGAAGAAACTTCCAAGAATCTCTTAACCTGGCTCTGATACCAACTTGTCACGCCCCGACTTTTTCTAAGCCTTTACTTAGGGCGTGATGACACCTGTACAATTATTTCCCACCAGGAGCACCATTTAATTCTCTTTATTTAGAAATTTAAACTTATATTTAAATACAAAGCTATTAATAACAATAACAATAAAGACATATGTTTATGACTTTATTGAAAACATAACGCGAACCCATGCTCGTACAAATATTATTTCTACATAAACATACTGATAAAGATTATTCTAAGTTGGAAAGAAGACCATCCCACACGGGCATTTCCCGAGACACTGAAACTGACATTATGAACCTGACGAGTACCAAGCCCGAAGCAATGGATTTGGTACGACAAGAGGTTGCGGGACGATCGCTAGCCTTGACGTGGAACCTTTTCTCTATCACGCTTTCCTGAAACATGTTAAATAAAGAGTCAGCCCTACCATCCGGGGCTGAGTGAGGACCTTACCCTGCATTTCAAACACCACAATATTCCAAGTGCAATCACATTATAACGTAATAAGCATATTGCAAAAACATATTAGGTTACAACACTTTTAAATATGCAGCAACTCCTCATAGGAAATTCTTAGTTTAACTAACACTTTATTTTATCTCGTATTATACGTTAAGACATTCCCTTGTATTTCCATATATTTGTTGCATTTATATATTTGTGAACACATATTCACTTTTCATATTTGTCGCGGCGTGCAACCCGATCCATTCTATTTACGTATTTGTGAACACGTATTCACTTTACGTTTTGTTGCGGCGTGCAACCCGATCCATTATGTTTACGTATTTGTGAACGTGTATTCACTTTACGTTTTGTTGCGGCGTGCAACCCGATCCATTATGTTTACGTATTTGTGAACGCGTATTCACTACTGGAATTAGAATCTTAGTTATTAACTATTCAATATTATATTGAATATTCTAGAACATAAGGATTAATATAGCGATATAGAATTTCGATTTATGACAATTCGTTGAAAAACTAATCCTTCAAATCTTTGTTGTGGAGTCGATAAATTATACGCCCTTTCGTTGAATCATAAGGACTTACTTCAATTTTTACTCTATCTCCTGGCAGTATCCGTATAAAACTATGTCGGATCTTTCCTGAAATAGAATTGAGAATCAGGGTGCTTGGCGGCTCACGAGCAACATATAGACTAAGGTTGCCACTGATCACTCTCCTCTAGTAATCTTCTTAGAAGATTATAATACTCGCAGGCCTGGGGTCTTTCGTTTCCAAAGAATGTGGATTCAGCATTCTTATTTTCACATTGATCTCAACCATACTCGGGAAATTCTTTTCAAGTCTTCTCCAGGAAGATTGACTCGACAAATAAAGCACTGAATTGGCGAACTATTTCAGAATATAAAAATGCCGAAAATGAAGAAGGCTATAATAAGATGAAAGTGTCATTTTGTCGAGGTTCGAATATTCTAGTAAGCTTGATGAAAATATCTCTTATTAGAATACTTGAAATCCGAGAGATATCAGTATTTATCAAATCTGTTCCTATCTAACGGAATGCTATTGGATCAAATGACTACGTTTTGTTGCGGCGTGCAACCCGATCCATTATGTTTACCTATTTGTGAACGCGTATTCACTTTACGTTTTGTTGCGGCGTGAAACTCGATCCATTATATATTTACGTATTTGTGAACGCGTATTCACTTTACGTTTTGTTGCGGCGTGCAACCCGATCCATTATATATTTATATATTTATGTGAACACGTATTCACTTTTCATATTTTTCAGAGGGTCAAATAAATAATATTCTCTTTCCCAACATTCCGCCATTCATACTTGTAATGATTATAACTTTTCAACCATAACTCAAACTAAGGTGTTTCTCAAGCTGAAACTAAGGTAAGACGAGGATCTTTCACTGTAACAAATTTCATTTAAAACTACTTTGGGTAACTAACACAAACTTATCCTCAAAACATCCACATGAAATTTGTTTCGGCAGAATTTTTATTAAACAGAACCAAATCTTAAAATAGTCATAACTCCTAATCTGTAAACCCGTTCAAGCCCCATAAAATCTCAAAACGACGAAAACAGAGAGCTACACGTCTCCATGTGAACCATCCTTTCATATTCTGTACCATTTGGTACAGTTTTACACTTTTATTCGCTGCTCTTCCTGGATCTCGATAGATCCGAGACAGAAACTTTAAACAACGATAACTCTCAAGAAGTAAGTCGGATAGACCTCCGTAAGGTCTCAAAATGTCCACAACAGAGAGATCTAGAACTTTCATTTAACACAAATTTTCATATTTCTCACGGATTTGTACAGTTTTACGTTTCAACGTCCTGCCCTTCTGGATTCCGATGAATCCGAGGCTGCAACTTCAAACTACAATAACTCTCAACTCGTAAGTCCTTTTTAACCCCTATTTAGCTATATCTGTCCATAACAGAGAGATTTACAACCATGTAAATTTTTATATAATTCTAATAAGTAAAACTCAATAAAAATAGTCCGTAATTATGCCTTTCCGAATTTCGGCCAAATCTAAGACAGGAACTTTGAACTATGATAACTTTTAAACCGTATGTCCAATTTACCTCATTTTTGGTTCTATATGATCATAATAGAGAAGTGTACCATTCTTCGTAATTTCATCAAATTCTAACAATTATAACTCAGTGAAACCAGTTCGTAAAGTTCATGACGCAACTAGTTGTCTAAACAATCAAAAGCTTATCATTTCTTTTCAACACTCAATTCTTATTCTAACATGTATTGAGCTTAAAATAAAGGATGTTACCAAGAATTTATGAGTGAGAAAACTCACCTTGTAAGTGTGAAAATGATTGTTGTTCGATTGCTAAAATGATCCTTGCTCCCTAGTATTTTGATTATTGTTCTTCTTGCCCTCTTGGTATTTTTTCAGATTTGTTTTCTTCTTATTCACTTGTTGTTTACTATCCTTTGTGCTAGATACTTATTTGTGTATAAGTACCATATACTTGAGGTGTTTGTGTGTAACATAAAGGAGGTGGAAGGACAAGAGTTAGAGGGGAATTAAAGATGGGGGGGAAGAAAAAAAAGATGTGCATTTGATGGCTGAACACTAACGTAAATATTTGTTCTTCTTAATGGCTATAAATGAAGCAAATACAATGACTCTTCTTTTCCTTACCCTTTGGACTGAACAATAAAAACGTGAAAATTGTAAATTTTATATTTGTTCCTCTTAATGGCTAGAAATGAAATAGATACATTGACTCTTCTTTTCCTTATTCTTTTGCTCCCAAAGGCAATTCATGTAAATGTCTTTCTTTTACTAATATATATCCTTTATATTATATTAGAGTAGACACATAATGTTATTATATAAGCTTCCAAATTGTACCCCATTTAAATGGGCGTAACATAGATATAAAATAGCTCTCAAATTGGACCCCCGTTTAAATGGACGTAGCATAGATATAAAATAGGATCGAAGTGTTGTATACTGATAGTATAATTACTTCAATTTCTTGAGGAGAATAATTTCTTCTTGTATTATGTCATTTTTTGTTATTGTAACAATAATTTTGGACTTCACATTCTCCCTTCCTTAATCAACATTCTTCTTCGAATGTGAAAGAGGTAACAATAATTTGGGACTTCACAACAACTTCTAATTCCACCTTTAAGTAATTAAAGTATTACTATTTAACTATATATTTAATTAAATTTTAATTTAGTATAGGGGCAAAATAATATTACTAACCAATTAGATATTTAATTTAGTATATGAGTAAAATGATAAACTAATTTTGAAGGGAGGAACTTTATGATAAAGAATGATTTCATCCTTTTTAATATATAGTATTGACTACAAATGAACGAGTATCATATACTCCGGTATATATACTTTAAAAAATAAAGGAAGATTTTTGAATCTTATGGTCTAAAATAAGTCAAAAATATTTGTGTGGTTATAGATCATGTTTCTTTGCGTAAAATGTAAAGTTTAAAGTTAAATTGTTGTCAAATAAAAAAATATATCATTCTTTTGGAACGAACTAAAGAAAAGTAAGTCATTTTTTTGGAACAGAGGGAGTACAATGTAATAGAGAGAAATAATTTATTTTTAGTTGTCTTCAATTCATCATCATCTTGTGTGCAACTAGTTAGCTGCCGGGTTATACTTAAGACCCATGATATGCATCATAACAGTCATAATTAAAACAAGAACAACCACTTATATTATACTCATACGTAGGGGTGCACAAAGGGTTAAAATCGGACCGGACCGAGGATCGAACAGTAGGATTGTTCGGACCGAACTTCTCGGTCCGGTCATTTTCGGTCCGGCCCGGTTTTTCGAACCGAATGGACCGAATGCCCCACAAGACTTCACCAACCCCCATCCACCCAACCAGCCCCCCTCCCCCGCCAGCCCGGACGTATTGACATATCAAATATAGGTTGTAAATTGATCAAACTTTAATTCCGCCGATTTCTCCAAAAACGTCCATCTTGCCTCTCAATTTCACTTTTCCCCCAAATCGTTACGTTTTTCCCATTTTCAAATCTAAATATCTCGCGATGTACAATATATTTCAACGTAAAAATTTCGTGGCACCGCGTCCGAGAATGTCAATTTCAGTATTGGAAATTCAATTTAAAAAAACAGTAACCCGAATTCTAATTATATAATATTATATATTAGAAATTTAGAAAATTAGAATTATATATATTAAGAATTTCGAAAATTATAAATTATATATATTATATATATTAGGATATTAGGAATTATATATATTATAAAAAAGAAAAAAAAATAAAATAAAATATTTTCGTCCTGATTTAACTGACCTTGACCGGACCGAAAACCTAAATCTCAAATCACAGGGACCGAAGACCGGACCGAATTTCTCGGTTCGGTTCGGTTCGGTCCGGTTCGGTCCGGTCCGAATAGGTTCGGTCCGGACCGACTTTTGTGCAGCCCTACTCATACGTACCAACTTGATAATGGTCCATGTTTTAGCATCCACTGCTCCGCTAGCTGCTCATGTCATGTGCAAATCTTACTATAGCTACGACTAGTACAATGTTTATGGAGTACTGTACATATTGCTACATACCAAGTTGAAAATGGTCCATGTTTTGGCATCAAAGGCTCTACTGATTTCGTCATGTATATATGTACGAACAGTACAATGTTTATTAGTACTACGTTATAGTTAGGTTTGGAGTTGATGTGCCTGGTAGAAAAGTAGGAATAGCCAACTAGCCGAGGTGCATGAAGGATTTTGGAACTTATTAATTATGGGAGGCAGGGGCGGAGCTTGTAAGGGCACATAACTCATTCAGTGAAAAATTACACTGTAGATATAAGGTTAAAATTTTATTATATATATATTTAATAGACGTTGAACTCCTTGGCTTCTTCGTGTATTTACTTCTTTATATTTTTGAACCCTTAATAAATATTCTGACTCCGCCACTAAATTGGGAGATACAATTTTTTCTTCCTATGGTAATGGTAAGATTTATGCCATCAAAATCAGTGTCAGTCATTAATACATCCTTCTAATGATGATATTTTATATCATCTGGGTTAGCTAAATTCTCAGATCCTACTCACTATAGAAATTAATATTTTTCTATTTCCTTTCTCATTATAGGTCTATTTCAGTTGGAAAATATAATGATCAATAATTTGAACAATTAATTTATTGATGATTTGTATGGAATATAATTAGGTACTAGTAGTAAACTTGCCGGATATATATGCAGTGGCGTCCTCTTTTCGGATATAGTACAATTATAACAAAGTAATGACTTTTTTTATTTTCTTCTCCTGCTCTCATCTAACCTTAATTAATTTCTTCCACATGTTCTTGTTCTTTTCCTATTTCTTACTATCATCATTAAACTTATTAATTGATGGACTCCTATGCTTAAAGAACATAAGTTTTCAAAATCTACTAGATGGTCTCAAAATGACAGTTGGAGTGTAAAAATAGTACAGTACAGTCCGATTGGAAACGCCCACCAAACGCTGCATTATTTTTTTTGTCCAGTGCAGTCCAGCGTACCAAAATTGCCCTATTATATCAGAAGCTAAATGTTTCAAATTAATGCAAAAACTTAGCAACGAATCCTTAAATTTGTTAGCAAACATAAGCTTTCAGAAGTCAAACTAAACTTCTTTCAAAAACATATAGAGAAATATCCTAATTAACCCTTAAAGCAACAAGTCCAAAAGAAAAGATTTGTTGCTAGTTTAGTTTATTAATCCTGACATGTACCAATAAGGCCTTGGTGAAGTCAATACCCGAACCTATATATAACCCTTGCACAATGGTGAAATCTTTTTTTCCCATAATTAAATAAAAATCACCACATTGCAAGGATTTCCTTTGAGGTGCGTTCTCAACTCCTTTCCTTTGTCTCACAATGCATGTATATTTTGTAACTTTGTTTCAACTCATCCCCCTTCAAGGTCACCTGCCATTGATCACAAAAATTACACTATGATGAGTTTAAAAAATTTGATCTATAAGTTCATGACAGATAAGATAACTACTGTCCATAGCAAGCTTACTTCAGTAACATAAAATTGCAGTAAATAACTTGCTAGTATAATATGTTACCCCTTTCATCCCATTTTATGTGATGCACTTTGACTAAGTGTGAAATTTAAGAAACATAGAAAGGCTCTTGAATCTTAGTCTAAAATGAATCATAGATATTTGTGTGATTATAAATCATCTCATTAAGGGTAAAGTATGAAGTTTCAAGTAAGTTATTTCTAGATACAAGAATGTATCGTCCTTTTTTAAGGACTAACACGGAAAATGCATCATATAAATTGAGAGACGTAAAGAGTAAACTATGCAATGTAGGTAGCATAAAATTCTTTACGCGCTATCAATGTGTATTAAGTGATGTCCAATTCATAAATATGTTTAAACAAGTCTTACCTTAGATTTTCATCATGCATCACAGGTTACAGCTGTTTTAATCCTCTCAACGGTGCACTTGATGAGACTATTAACAGTTGCAACTGAGCCAAGGGAAAGTTTTGCAGTTGGGACTGAATCAACCAATATCTGGAATGCAACAGTTAGTAACGATCCGCCAGCAGAGCCAACTTCTGAATTGCCACCACCATGATGATTCATCGACCCGTCGGGAAGAATAGCAAAACCAGATGGCAACAGAGCAACATAGTCAGGGTCACCACCACTTAACACCACATTCATTGCAACAATATCAACTGGTGCATAAATAACATAAGATCCTGTTGAATCAGTTGAGCTCTCTTGGAGTATCAGCATGTTACTCTGGTTTGAGTTTCCACTCTACAGAAACAGAAATACTTATTTGAGTTTTATTTGTCATACCAATAAGAGAGAAAACAAATTAATGAACTGGATAAAATAAAATTACATCAACACGGAGTAGAGATACGCAGTTTCCTGGATCACGACCATTTGCAATGTGTGCCATTTCTTGAACAAGCCCACCATTTGAAAGAATATCCCACTGTACACATTAGCAGATGGTAAGATGACATGAATTGATTTGAAATACTTGGATATTGAAAGCTTTTGTGAAAATGTGAAACTAAAAGTTAGGAGCAAAGTTAGTTTCAAGTCTAACCAAAAAAAGAAAACCATCATGTAATGATATGATGAAGTATTTTGCATAACCAATTATAATAAAAAAACAATCGATGTGCATGATAGTGGTGATGTACTACATGAGTTACAACCCTATATATTACAAGTTCAAATAAAATTTAAATAGATCTTTTACCATTTAAATTCCTTATAATAATCACTTAGATTATATAAATTCCAAAAGGGGCAAGAAATTGATAGAAGTGAACTAAATTGAAGCCAATTGCTTAATGATTTACCTCGCTTCTAGAGTTTTCATCCCGGAGAAAATCGAATACTCTCTTAGGAGAAACAGGCAGCCAAAAAGATGTTGCAGCACTCAGCACAATACCAGGAGGCCTCCCTGGATCATCAATACTCTTTCTAGTCATAACTCTAACATCATCAGCACCACTTCCGGACAACGTTGTCCATGTGTGAGTTGTCGATGCACCAACACCAGCACAAAAGCTCATCACCATTCTCTCAGCAAGTTTTAACATGCTTTTTCGTCCGGCTGGACTAGTAATAACTGCAAATTATTAGAAAAAAACATTAGTGATTCACGATTGTACAACATTGGATTTACCAACTAATTAAATAAAGAGATTTATCGCGCTATTACTTCCAACATCTCCTGTTGGGATGTTATTAGCCATTGCACTTGCAAGCCGTTCACACTGTCTATCTAATGTTGCTACCCATCGTTTTGCTCCAAATGCAAGCCCTGAATTGACAAGAGGTTTGTAGATGCCGTGGACAGCTTTTTCATCCACCTCAACATGTTCAACCCACGTAACCTAGACATATAACAATGTGTTACTTAATACAGAATTTTATTAACTTATATGCACTGACAGTCAGTGTTCTATAGAGAAGTAGTCACCTTGGAGTAACCATTTGGCAATTCTTGAATTAAACAACCAGACGGCCTTCTTCTGCAGCGCAACACTGAAGTGGGGCGCAAATTGTCCAGGGATACATCAACCACTGCCCAAGTTCCATCAGCATGTTGTTTACAATATCTTACGAAATAGTTATCCCGAGTTGGAACAAGTGGAGAAGGAACCTGGAACTCAGCTGTCATCTAAAAAAAACGAAACAACAAAATGTCCATTAGTATATATACTTCAGTAAGCTAATGAAAGTTGTAAAGTCAATTGTTTCCAAATTTAATAGCGTATCATTCTTTTGAAACAGATTAATCGTCACTTAAACTGAAATGGAGGGAGTACTTAAAAAAACATGCATGCTGATCCCAAATACTACACCCTCCCTTTTAAAATGATCGCCTAGTTTTAATTTGACACAGTATTTAAGAAAGTAAAATGACTTTTTTGAATTATGTGGTTAACTAACGCTATGTAGAATATACCAAAATGTCTTTTAATCACGTGTTCTTTAACATGTCATTTAAGAGTTGTCAAAAAACAAGAGAGACGTTCATTTTGAAACGTACGAAAAAGGAAAGTAAGACAAAATATTTTGAAACGGAGTGAGTAGCAAATTTGGGGTGAAGAAAAATTAAATTAGGGTCACAAGTAGAATTCGGACAATACCACTTGCAAAGCTCCATTGTAATTTCCTGCCACGCCAGTTGATAAGACTTCGAGGGTCATTGCTTTTGATACTAACCCAGCAAAAACATTTGTCCACTGGTTCTGAAATAATCATAAAAATATTTAACAGAAAATTTCTGTAACGAAAAAAATCAACACTAGAAATTAAAGTAAAATCAAATACCACAATTGAACAAAGAGTTTAACCAATATAATTTTCTTTTACATTATCAAGTGAGGATGTCATATGTCCTATAGTTCTGTCCCAATTTATGTGATGCATTTTAAGTGGATAAAGAATTTAAGAATACGAAAATAAATTTTTTAAAATTTATAGTGACTATAAATCATATCGTTAAGAGTAAAATAAAAAATATAAAAATTAATAAGGATATCATTTCTTATTTCGAGGCAGACTTATAAATAGGAAAGTGCAACACATATTAGAATAAATAAAATACTAGTAACTTAGAAAATATATATAGTAAATAACCCTCTATGGATAAAGATACATGAACAACCATTTGATCTCCATCAAAATCCGCATTGATACATACGTAATAAATAAAAAAGAGTTCTTACCACATCCATCAAAATTTCAACTAAATTGATGTGATTCATAATAACAACAGCCGATTCTCGTGAGGCTTCAGAGTTTAATGCCAATAGTTTAGGCCCAATGCCTCGAGGGAAAGTCCGAACATATTCCTCGTCACATAAAGTCTCTGTAGAATTGATGTCTGGGCTTGTAATCCATAAGGGTTCGCCAGTTTGGGACATACGAATAAGTTCCTCCATTGCGGCAACAGCAAGCTCAATGACCATGGGCTTCTCGGAATCCGTAAGGCCCGAAACTGCAGTTCTAAGAAGGTCACCAGCACTGTACATTTCTCCAAGCAGTCTCGATTGAGGCCCAAAACGAAGATCCAGAGAACGAGGTGCTTCTGGTGGAGGAAAGTTGAGTATTGGTTTCCCACCAACATATTTCGTAGCTATTCCAGATATCCTGTCAATCTGTACGATAAAAATGAAAATACATAAATTAACTACCATAATTGATATGGTAAAAGAATTAAGGATTTTTTTAAATTTATGCTATACAAATAAGAAGTTCTATCTCATTAAAGGTAAAATTATAATTTTAAAGTTAAATTATTTTTAAATAATAAGACACCCTTTTTAGATAAACTAAGACGGAAAGTATATCATCAACTAGGACGGAAATTTACTTGGAGATAATTTAATTTTATATTTTTCATAAAATCTCATGACAGCTTAGGATTGAATGAATAAATGGATAGGGCTGCGGCTTCAATTAAATTATAGGGAAAGAAAAAGCAACGAGCTTTTGTTCTTAATTTGAATGATTCCCGATCTAATTAGACGTTAAAAATTTATATTACATGTTCCAAAATTCTCTTTCTTAAATTACGCACAGTCAAATTGCACCATATACATAGAAAACATAGGGAGTAACTACATTTAATTGTTCACAAGAAGCGAGATTATTAACTTGAAAAATGAGACAGATAACCTGTATTACACTGATATTCATGCATTAATAGTAGTATTTTCAATTAGTAATACCTCATCTCTAAGACGATCATTTTCGATCCTCAAGTGCTGCTCGTCAAATGACATCTCTCCTATGGCTGCAGGCCCTCCACAGTTTGGGCATGTCGCATTGCTGAGGGCTTCTTTATACCTTATGTTCTCACCGCGAAGCTTGTCGTTTTCATTCCTCAATTGTGTGTTTTCAGATCGTTCATGTTGAGCCTGCAATAATAAAACATACAACTTAAATGGATTTTTAACAATAACAATAACTACGTATCAACTCAAGCAAATTTGAATCCATTATACAAAATTTAAACGGATTCTCAACTTTCCCAAAAACGTTTTAAATATTCCTCACGTATTTACATTAAATGCAGCATTCAAAGCTTAGTGAGCGATATCACTAAGCCAACTCCACTAATATACGAGGTAGTGCGTTCGGGCAGATGAAAAGAGGCTAACCTTCATTTGTGTGCGCTTGTTTTGGAACCAAAACTTTACTTGCAAAGGCTCTAACCCTAGTCTTTTTCCCAACTCTTTTCTTTGTTTGTCATCAGGGTGAGGGAGTTCTTTGAAGAACCTGTCAAATGATAAAACATGGACCAAAGTTAAATCAAATGGAGTAACCGATATAGGAGTGTCTTTAATTTGTAACCTTTACAAGTAGTACTTGGAACAATTTTTGTATATTGAATTTAACTTCTATAAATTGAGACACTAATAATATAGTATACAAATATTATTACACTGTTAGTGAATATAAATTAAATAATTTTACTTACGATTCCATTTCTTGAATTTGATGCTGAGTATGGCGGTGGTAACGCTTCTTCTTACTTGGACGTTGATTTGGATCCTGATCATCACCAGAATTAGGGGCTTCCATGATATCAGTACCTGATTTGCTCTCGAATTCTTCATCTCGAATAAAGTCCATCTCATTTTCTGCTGTTTTATGGGCCGACGACATATCAAGCAAATGATGGTGGCTATCGAACATGTTTGGCTTAATAAACATCTTCACTTCTCCTTTATTCTCTTAAACCTATGTATTTTTCATCTGCCAAAAAGAAGAAAAAGGAAGCCCATATCTGTGAATAAACCATACACATGCTAGATTATACGGAAGTGTGGACAAAAGCAAAAGCTCAAGATATGTTCAAGATTCAAAAGGAACTAAAAAAAAATTCACAAGTCCATATATGTATAATTTAGCAAATCTTTTCCATTCTATTTGTCTCCAATTAATTTTTTTTAGTTTCGATGTGAATGCTTAGACTTCCATTTTTGTTCTAGGTTCTCTTTATTCGTTGTGTGTGTTGTTAAGAAATTAGCCTGAATTATTTTCTACCTTTTTCTTAGCTCAAGATCCAAAACAGATCTCTAGAGAAACACATAAACGTAAAAGAAAAAAAGTACTCCCCTTAGATAGCCAAAAGAGGTAGTTGAAAGGACTTACTTTTCTAAGAATTGAGCTTCTCAAGAAACTCCAAAGACATATGATGGTAGATTTTGCCACTCACTATATGAATATATAAGGCCATTCAAACCCTAAAAGGACCTCCCAACCCCCCCCCCCCCACTCTCTACTGACTTTCTTGTCTCTATGTGTAGATAAGTATTTTTTCTGTTTTGTTTTGACTGGGTACAAGGAATTAAGGGGAAGAAATGACTTCGGTTTTGGGGTGTCAAACAAAGACGAATTATTTTTAATTCTATTCTTTTCTCTGTCTTGATGTGGCAAAGTAAAAAACAATTCTTTTGGCACTTTTGGCAGTGCCAAAAGAATGAAATAAGAAAATTTTAGTATTGTAAGAACAAAAGACAGTTGACTAAAGGTGTGAATACGGACACTGCCTATATTTCTTCTGTATTTTCTTTTTCTATTTTGTTGCTTTTTTCAGACTTAGGTAAGACTTATATAGCGTCAACTAAATATATCGGTAGAGTACAACTGCACTCGTATACAGTATAGCAGCAAAAGGATAGAAGTTAAAGTAAGAACAAGTAAAAACCTAACACTTATACTAAACATACAATAGTTTTTTGGAGCTTCAAACAAATCAAGAAGAAAATGATGGAACAGTAACTTACTGCCTATGAAGCCTTGCAAGAAATGAAGCAAATTAATCCACAAGGGTTTAATTTAGATCTAGTTTAGGCAAAAGGGTCACTGGGAAACTACTGAACTTGTGTGATATTTTTTTTTTCATGGACAAGAAGATGAACTTAATTTTCTTGTGAAGGGAATTTAAGAAGAATCAAAGGGGCTTTGAAAAAAGAAAAAGAAAAGTAGGAATAGGGAACAGGTGGAGAAGATGAAGGGAGTTATTATTATTGCAGAGGGCGTGTTGAGAGGATGAAATAGCATTAATGGCGAGTGGAGTGGAGGTTTTAATGTTATTGTTGAGTGAGAGAGAAAATGAGAAGTTGGCAGCAGCTCATCTTGATGTTTAAAATTTCCACTATAGAATAGGAGTATGGTGAGACCACTTAGTATATGAACGCAATATTCTGTAATTAATATTGTAGTGTAATTATATAAAGGTGAGATTCTTATTTCATTAAAATTATAATTGTACACAATATATATATATATATATATATATATATATTGTATTAATGAAAGGACTTCACTCAAAAAAATTTACACTATTCTACATGGTATAAAGAGCTAAAATCCCTCCCAACCCTAAACCCTAATTTCGGCCGCCATTTTCTTCCCTTTTCCGACACCAAAACGTCGATATACCTCTGATATACGCTGATATACAACTGCTCAACCCTCTACTTCTACAACCAGCCCCGTATACCTCTGGTATACTACTGATAAACAACATTCTTACATTCTCTATCTCTCCAACAGGTCGTATACCCCTGATATACAGCTGATATACAATAGTTCTACACCCTTTTATTTCTCCACTAAATTTCGGATACCCATATGGCGTCACCCGCGACCCACAAATCCTCCTCTCTTCCACCCAAACACTTTTCATCCGGCTTTCGCTGTAACCAATATCAAGAACTTCGCCCCGTTGATTCTTGATCAAGAGGATGGATAATACGCGTCGTGGGTTGAACTCTTCCATATTCATACATGTTCGTACAACTTGATTGATCACATTGATACCACTTATCCCCACCCACCCGTAGTCGACCACACGACGTGGAAAAGGCTTGACGCCATCATCAAGCAGTGGATCTATGACACTATCACCAAGGATTTGCTTCATACCATTATGAAGACCGAATCTTCGGCTCACGAGTTATGGACACGGTTGAAGGAAATTTTTCAAGACAACAAGCATACACATGTCGTGTATCTTGAGGAGTAATTCAACACCACCCGTCTTGAAAATTTTACGAATATGACAGACTTCTGCAAATAATTAAAATTGCTTACCGATCAACTATCCAATGTTAGTATACTAATTTCGGACATAAAGTTGGTATTGTAATTGATTAATGGTTTACTAAAAGGTGAATATGATACCCTTGCAATGATGATTCAACAGGCTAATCCCCTACCCAGTTTCAACAAAGCACGGTCCCAATTGCTATTAGAGTAGACGAGAAGAGAGAAACAGGACAACCATACCTCCAAGGCATTGGTGGTTGACGCCCCCACGGCAATCACCGCCACCTCTGGCTAGCCACCACATTCCGACCACCAACAGTCGTAGCACAACCACAGTGGCGGTAGAGGCAGAGACCGTGGAGGTGGTCGGGGAGGCAAAGGAAATGGGCGAGGGTAACATGCCAACCACACAAATAATCAGTCGCAAGCCCAGTACCCGACACAGTGGGCCAGCCCACTCTTGGCAATTGTTCGGGCATTAAGCCCCATCGACCAACCCCTTTCCAGGCCAGCACACAAAGAATGGCACCGCGAGGCCTGCACTCGGGAGCCCATCCGGTGGCTTACCAGCCCTACCATCGTGCCCAAGACACACGACCCGAAGAGACGACGCCCACTCACTCCAACGGATTTGTGCCAAGTTTTCAGTTCTTTAAATATTCAGCAGCTAGATGATGTATGGTATATGGATACGGGTGCCACGTCTCACCTCACCAATAATTCTCGTAATCTTCCTCAACTGCGCAATTTAAATACTCCTCAATTTATTATGGTCAGAAATGGTCATCACATTCCAATTTAAGGGTTTGGCCACACGTTAATTCCACCACCGCACCCCTACTTCTCCCTTAATCACGTTCTATATGCCCCTACCATTATCAAGAACCTAATCTCTGTTAGAAAATTTGCCACTGATTATTCTGTATCTATTGATTTTGACCCCGTTTAGTTTTTCTGTGAAGGACCTATGTACGAGGAGACTTCTTAAGAGAAGAAATAGTGTGAGGGACCTCTATCCGTTCCTATCTACCTTTCCTTCCATTGTCAATCCTCCCACATCTCTAGCTGTAATCTCCTATTCAACGTGGCATAGTAGACTTGGACATCCCAGAGCTCCTGTTTTTAATTTTCTTTGAAATCATAATTTAATTAAATGTAATAAAGGGAACCTTGCCCATAATTGCTACTCTTGTCATCTTGGAAAACATGTTAGACTTCCTTTTACGTTATATTTGAGTATTACTTTTTCTCTCCTATTACTAGCAAATTGGGTCATAAATATTATTTAATATTCATGGATGATTTTTCTCACTTCCTATGGGTCTATCAGCTCCACTTTAAATCTCAGGTCTACTCAGAGTTTCTTGAATTTTGTACGTATGTTAAAACACAATTTGAAAAAGAAATAAAAATATTTCAGTGTGACAATGGTCGTGAGTTTAATAATTACCTCTTTCATAAATTCGGTGCGGCTAATGGCATGGTCTTTCATTTCTCCTGCCCCCATACTTCCCAACAAAATGGTAATGCCAATGAATTCTCCGCACCATTAATAATATGATTCGTACCTTACTTTTTCATGTATCTCTTCCCCCAAACTTTTGGGTATATTTACAAAGCTTTCAGCCCTAAGAGATACAACTTTTCCTAGCTGCAATACTCGCAACTCGAGTATTCTTGTTCATAGAATACTTAGGTCAATAGAAAAAGACTGCAGAACGTAGAATCAAAGGAAGATCGCATTGATGCTTGAAAGTTTGATTTGCGATCGTGGTCATGCTTCAAGAGATAAGTATTGATTTTATGTTTGATTAAAAATTTGATTATATGTTGTCTATATTACATGCGAGTTCAATTCTGGCTATTTGCTTTCAGTGTTTATGTCTGTATTCCATTAATGTTATCTCCCACTTAGACTCTTAACCATGCATCTACAACCTTCACATTGTTCCTTTTACATGACTATCACAAGTCTTAGCCAATAAGCTCTTTGCAAAAAAAACCTGTCAAGTTGTTTTTTGATGCAACTTCATTTAGTAGCGCTTCATCGTAATTCACCGGTTCTGTACTATGATCTTAGGGGATCCTATTAAGAAATTCTCTCAGAAGTGTATTTCTTTTCAGGGATCCTTTCATGAAACTCTTCCAAGAGTACACTTAACATATCTTGATTATTATTCTCCACTACAACTAAGTACTACTACTATCATAGTCACACTATCATGTTTCTGAGTCTTAATATTTTCTTCATTACCTTTTGATATTAAAATATTAACGACTTCATATAGTGTTCTTTTCTCAATATCACTCCCACTACTTAGAGGTAGTGTATTTCCTTACGTCTATTAACGTTTCTCCCACTACTTTAATGAATGAAACATTAACCATGACTTGTCGGTTAGATGTTCTTGAACTTCTGGATTTTCAGACGACTTATTTGTTAGTTCTTTGCTCAGTTCCTGTAAAACTAGGTTACTTCTAGGAACATGATTTATCAAATAGTCCTTTCCTAGAAATCTGATATTTGTGTTAACAATTGCCTCATTTTCTTTAGGATAATAAAATAAACTTTTTTTCATTCCATTTGGATATTTAATAAATATGCGTACATTCGTTCTTGATTCTCACTTATCTGTTTTCCCTTTGAAGAAATGTGCTAGACAATATCATACCGTAATATGTTGCAGATTTGGTTTACATCCAATCCATTGTTCTATGTGTATCAAAGGTATTAACTTAGAAGGAATTAAACTAAGAATGTAATTTGCAGTTTCTAAGGCATATCTCAAAACGAAAAAGCAAATACGAATAAGTCAATCGTTAATCTTACCACCTTCATAAGAGTCATATTTTTTTTCTCTTCTACACCAATCTATTGTAGAATACTTGATGTAGACAATCTGCAACATCATACATAAAACCATGCATACTCGCCATTACTATCAAATCGCAGTGGCTTAATATATTTTTCATGACACTTTTTATTTTCGCCTAAATACCTTGAGTTTATATATCAAAAGCATTTGGACTTACGGAACATCAAATAAATATATTCATATCATGAGTAATCTTCTATGAATGTCACAAAATACTCAAAATCACCTCTTACCTTGAAGTTCATTATACCACACAAATCAGAATGAATTAGCTTAATTTATTATTAGCTCCATTTCCTTTTAAGGGGAAATATCTCTTATTCAATTTTTCTTCTAAATAGGACTGACAAGTTGATAATGCTTTCACTTTCAATAAACCTTAAAAGTTCATCCTTTGACCAACTTCGACAAAAGTACTACAAATAAGTTCATCCAATTCATGGAAAAATTCTCTTAGGGGACAAATTAACTTATTCAGTTCAGAAGAGATATTAATTATAAAGTGTTCATGCATCAATATACCACAAGAGATAAAATATTTATCAAACTCAATAATACAAGAGTTACAAGAAAAATAAACTAACTATGCATCTCTTGTTTGGTTAGAAACTAAAAATAAATTCTTTCTAACAAAAGGTACATACAATGCATTTTTTAAATTAATGTCTTATCTCTATTAAAATAAATTCTTTATTAGTAAGTGGGCGGGATGAAGTCTACTGAGAATTTGAGATATAATCATTAAATACATCATTAGTTATGTAGTAAGAATAATAAAATTCAAAACACACATCATACATAAAACCATGCATACTGAATAGCTATATTCGATAGAGAAACTTAACTATTCATGCAAATTATATGAGTCATGCCAGATAATTCACCCCATAAATTAAAATAGGACTAACTGAGATGGAGAGTAAACTGCTAATTTAAATTAGGTCAATATCACTTTTAATGAACCCCAGTTTCAGCGAACCAACGTGTAACTTAGTTGGAATGTCAAGACAAGTTATCAATTAACTAGAAACTAAATCATAATAATTAATCATAATGAATATATCTGATGGGTAAGAGGACCTATGTCAACATATAAACTCATTATATTACTGTTATATATAATGGAGACCATAGAGAATGAACCCTACCACCAATGTTGGATGAAATAAAAATTTTATTAAAATTTCTTTTTCTTCAGAAAACAGAAAAACGCTAAAAACCCCATCTAAACGACCTTGGTTGGCCAAAAAAAAGCCATAGGCCACGAGCAAAGCTCGTGAGTATTTTTCAGTGGATCGTTTCTGATGAACATACCAAATTTCCGATCAATCGGAGTTCGTCAAAAATGAGAATTCCAAAACCCTCGGATACAAATATTTTTTAGCCAAAGTAGAATTTAAAAAATATATACATTTGTTCAGTAATCCTTATCACATATCATCATTAATTAGCGCACTTATATACATGAACCAAGAACAACGAATAAAATTTCAAAATATATTTACATAATCTCAGTAGTGTTTTCTGAAAATCATCATGTTTATGTAATCATTGAATACAAAATTCAAAACACACCACATACATCCATGCATCTTGAACATCAAATTTCAATAGAAAAGAAAAGTTCATGCAACATATATATGTGATGTCAGATATTCACTCCAATAAATTTAAAATTAGAGCTAACTCAGATGGAGAGTATTCTGTTAATTTAAGTCAAGTGAATATCATTATCTCTAGTTTCATTGATCCAACATGTAACTCAGATGAAGAGTTAATACAAGTTATCAATAACTAGTGATACCTAGTGACAACCCATAATAAATTCATTCGATATGGTGGAAGACCTAAAGTCAACACATAAATTTATTATTTCACTAGTATTTAGTCATGAAAACTATAGAAAACAATTTCTATCACCACTAGATCAAAACCTATTTTTTTTCTTTCTAAAACCGAATTTTCAGAAAATGAAAAATTGCCAAAACACCATCTAAACAACCCCAAGTTGCTGAATAATGACATGATTCACTGCATTTCTTACTGGGTCATTTCCGATGAACCTACCGAATTTTAGATCAATCTAAATTCGTAAAATTTCAAAATCTCTAAATCTATAACCAAATTCGGAAAATAACTGATTCAAGCGATTCAACGAAAAAATAAGCTAATCTATATCCTTAATTATCATATATTAATTCATGTGAATCATCATATGTAATCATGTTCCAGATTTTAACATAAATAAAACTAAAATAAAGAATAGTCTTTCACATTCAATTTAAATTTTAATCCAACAAACTACCTAAAACCCATATAATGACATTGGAATGCCCAAAAAAATGACAACTCATACTGCAAAGCAATGCTTTGATTCACTAGGTCATTTTCGACGGATCCTTCAAATTTCAGATCAATCGGAGACCGTAAAGTTCATCGAACGCCAAACTATGACTAAATTTGAAAAGTAACTTGGTTAGGCAAAGTTAAGGATTAAAAAATAATGATTCAGGCTTCCATTCTCCTTATGAGTATCCCATGAGCACAAGTTATACATTTATGTCGTTTCTTCTAAGTAAGATACACAAAGCCTCTTTACAACAAACATTCTCTCAATTAATACACCTGAGAATCCAAGATATTGCCTTTTATCTTTGGGGTGAAAAACTCAATATCTCTTATCATAAATGAATCAAGTGTTACTAGTATTTAAAAAGTAAATCTCCTTTATAAATCTTCACCACTTGTGTACACTTATCGAGTATAGTTTACACATGATACATTGAGCACATTCTAATGACTTAAATAAATAAATCACTTTCGTTCATGTACTAATATAATATCACATGTATAAAGCTTTAAGAATTTTTAGTGATTTCAAATAAATAAATAACTTTAGCCGCAATTATTTACTAATCTCAAATTCTTATTTATACAAGATAATATATATGAGAGGAAATAAGAAACAAAATCAGTTCCCAAGTAATTTTAATCCATTAGAGAATAAATCCAAGAGATATACAGCATCACAACAAAGGTTAAAAACATTTTTGTCAAATAACTCAAAAGTTTTCGACAATGCCATCGTCTACCAGCAAGCAATTAAGCTTTACACACGATTTTCGACAAGTCTATAAATCATGAACACATGTATAATTAAACATATACATATCATCTAGGTTATCTATTTAGATGCAAGAAGGCTCTTGATGTCAATTGATGGAATACAAGCATAAAAAACGAAAGCAAATAGTCAGGAACGAGCTCACATGCAATATAGACAACATTAGGGGTGACAAATGAGCCGTTTGGGCTGAATTTGGCGGGTCAAGATGGTCTGAAGTTGTAGTTGGTTAATTTCCAACCCGCCCAAAACATACATGGGTTAAGATGAGAGGGTCAAGATGGGCTAAATGATGGGTCATAACTCAATTTGCATATTTTTTATAAATTGTTTATAAAATTAAAAAGATATAAAATAGAAATTTGAGATTGGGGTAGGGGGTGGGGTAGAAAAATTCATATTTTTAATAATTTTATTTATAAAAGTAACAAAAAATATGAAATAGAATTGGCGCAGGGGGGGGGGGTTGGGGGGGTTAGGGGGGTAGGGGGAGGTATTTTTTTATAAAAGTAAAAAAAACATGAAATAGAAATTTGAGGATGAGGTGGGGGTGGAGGGGGTAGGTGATGGTATGGGGGTCAGAAAAAATTCATATTTTAATATTTTTTATAAAAGTAAAAAAAATATAAAATAGAAATTTGAGATTGGGGTAGGGCGGGGAGTGGGGGTGGTGGTGGGTAGGTGGGGGTAGGTGGGTTGGGGGTGGTAAGAAAAAAATTTCTTATTTTTTATAAAAGTAAAAAAAATATGAAATAAAAATTTGAGAATGGGGTGGGGATGGAGGGGTAGGTGTGGGTAGGGCGGGGGTAAAATCATTTTTAATAAATTGTTTATAAAAATTTGAGAAAGTGATAGAGGCGGAGGTAGGGGAGGTAGAGGTAGGTAAGAAATTTGAGGATGGGGTAGGGCATGGGGTGGAGGGGGTAGGGGGAAGAGGTTAGAAAAAAAATCATATTTTTAATAATTTTTTTTATAAAAGTAAAAAAATATGAAATAGAAGACTTGGGTAAATAATATAATAGTAGTTGGGCTACTTTGGGTTAATGTAATGAATTGATTTGGGTTGTTCAAGATGAATGAGTTAAGTTGGGCTAACTCAAACTTAGCTCATTTAATAGTATGTCAATGCCCAACCCATTAAAATCTGGGCGGGTTGGCGAGTCAATTAGGTTTGGGTCCAATTTGCTACCCCTAGAAAATACATAATTAATATTTTAATCAAATATAAAATCAATACTTATCTCTTGAAGTGTGACCGCGACTGCAAATCGAACTTTCAAGCATCCACGCGATCTTCCTTTGGTTCTACTGTCTTTAGTATTCTGCTATTGACCTAAGTATTCTATGAACAAGAATACTCGAGTGACGAGTATTACGATTAGGAAAAGTTGTATCTCTTTGGGCTGAAAATCTTTGTAGATATAACCATACTTTAGGGTGTAAAATCCTAGCAAAACGTGTGTGCTTTTTCTTTTCCCCAAATAATCTTATTTTCCATGTTGTAGAATAATTAGTCATAGCAGGGACAAATAAATTTAATTCGGAGTATGAATGAATTAATCCTACCACAATAAATTAATTACAATTTATTTCACTAAAAATATAGTTGTATTACTCAGTTTAATTTCAAAATCTTTCATTAAATCGTATTTAACTCCTCATGTTAAGATTACATATACCAATCAATAAAATTAAATTACTGACAATTTAGCTCATTGACTACTTAAATTATTTATACTTCCGCTTAACTTATTTCATGTGACAGATAGAAAATCTACTTGCAGGGTTTTCACATGAAAACTTATAAGCATCCATAAAGGGGTACTATCAATCTCAAAGTCGAAACATGAATTCTATCAACTAATTATTATTTCTCAAATGCTATTTGTTACTATCCAACCTATCAGATATAGATATATTGACTCACAATAGAGTCGTACCTTTTGATAAATCAAAATAATAAACACATTACATTGATCATAATAATCATATCAAAATTAAGAGTATAAGTACATTTAATGAGCTAGAGAGGTTGTTTTACATATTCAGTACAAAAACACTTATATCTACTCGGTCCGTTCAATATATATAAAATTTACTAGCACAAAAAGTCGGAACTATACCGTTCCCATAATGAAGATACATTATATTTAATCTTGTGCTACAATCATACCGATAGTTTTGTCCAATTTTCATTTTAGATTGTGAACATGAACTTTATACTTATAAGAACCGATGATTTAATCTTTCGTGTATAAGCTAAACTCTATACACTAAATCATATACTATATAAGTAAATAACACACATACTAATACACGGTCTATTTAATTCTTTATTAAAAATTGAATAAACAATTGTTCTTTAATAAATACTATACCAAACACATGGTTAATAATATATATCCCAACTGTAGTAACTAGCTATTCGATAATATAATTTTCCTACATGGTACAAACAATCTCTTCACGTCGAGCATGAGTCTTTTTTTGTAACATTTTAAATTATCGATCTTTTCTTTTGTAAAATATAAACTTATAGGTCAAGTTTTAAATTTTTACAAATTAAAATTTTACCTTTTATGTGAATTTGGAATTTGAAATTTAGATTGAAGTTTTGTTCAAATGTCATAAAATAAATAAAAAAGTTCAAATCAAAACTTCAAATTTGAAATCTAAATTGCATGGCCAAACAAGTCCTTAGATTATTATTATTATTATTATTATTATTATTATTATTATTATTATTATTATTATTATTATTATTATTATTATTATTATTATTATCTTCTCTTAAAAATCTAGTGTTTGGTGGACCCTTCCATGTATATTTATATTTAGTCAATAAGTAAAAACATTCAGAAGGGTTACAGCCTAGTCTCCTCAAATTTTCGCAATCATATTCTTTAAATTTCATTTTCTGTTGAGCACCATTAATGGATAATAATTACACTCTCTAATACTATTGTACAATATAATGATGATCTTCTTGATTACTTGCATTCCCAAATTTAAGTAGCAAAATCAATGCGGTAGCTAAATCTGCTCCTAATACATCATACATAAAATCACACTCCTGAGATATTAATGTTCAAATATAATATGATAACCAGACATTCTAACATTAGAGATAGACCAATCTTTGTTTTTGGTCCGACTAATGTTGGATTTTCATATTATATTTGTTAACACTTTAGATGTCTAGCTTTCTATGTGGGGAGGTGTTAGGATACTCCATGTCAATTGAAGGAATAAGTTGTTGGCTCCTACTATAGCCTTGAATAAATAATCTTCATATAATTATTGGCTAACTTTTGGCTACGGTTCAGTTAGCCATAACGTACCACATTTGTTTTTTTTTTATAATCCAAGTGGCTTAATTTGCATGCACTTCATATCGCTACGACAAGATGCAAATCTTATCTACGCTCCTGGAGGCGAATGAAACCCGTTATTAGCCGCCACCGCCAGGTAAATCGCGGAATGTGCGCCCCACATTCAGTGTCTGATCGCCACCAACGGATCAATGCTACAAGGTCCGACTTCAACAGGATTATGCGAGGAGTATCAAACTCACACCGCAACACGCCCGTTAGCCTACCGTGCACTTTAATACGGCATATACGCCTTAGAACGTATCCGCCGAGAATCGAACTTGTACCACATTTGTTTTTCTTCACACAATATCGACATTAAGTTTTGAAAAATAATGATATATTACCCATTTTCTCGTACAATATCAACGTTAAATTTTGAAAAAAAAATATGCGATATCTATTTCTAGAAATGCAATACTCATATGATTGTAGTGTATCAAATTTGAACAGCAGGGATAACCTTTAGCATCAGTATTTATCTTAATGGTCCCAATTCTAGATAGTTGCTTCTTCTTTGGAAGGGCAACGAAGCTTTCGTGCTATATCTCCTTAAAACAAAATTATTTTGATGAGACAAATTGAGTGGGTCTCTAAATCTTATCTAAGGTATTTTCTCCTTTAAAAACAAAAGAGAAGAATTAGTATATATCGATACATGCCGTGATTTATAAGAATGATTTTGGAAATGGGTGATCATAGATTAAATTTCAAGGTTGTTAAGTTTTAACTTTTGATCTTGAATGTTCTGCTCATGAGGCAAGCCGGGCCAAACATTCAAGATCACCCATCCAAGATCATTGAGTATAATTTCTTAGAGGGTGAGTTACAAGAATGCCTTGAAGGTAAATACAATGATCTTGGATTTTTGACCTTGCTTATTCCATGAATAAATTTTGATCTTGCTGACCCTTTGATTATTTTATTTTATTTATGTAAATATTTCATTGTAATAATAGGATCAGTAGTGAAATTTTTGATTTGGAATCCACAAATAATTGATGTTTAATATAGATAAATCAAATACATCATTCCTTATTTATTTTGTCACCCACGGGACATTGTTCATGTTGTTATTGTTAGTGTCAATCTAGTATCATCAATGTATACGCACAATAATGTAATAATAATTTAATATAACTTGAAATCAACAACAATGAATTCAGAAAATTGAAAACACATACTAACTTGATATCGATAGAGGCCTGCAATTCAGTGTCCTAAGACAAAAATTCGCCCCACTTGTGCTGTAGTTTTACGGACGTCTGTCTAGAGGATACAATTATCTAAGTGAGAGTTCTAGCACAAGAACTTCACCTCTAGCGAATTTACTATATGTGTTTTTCCAGGAATGTGTTTATGAAAGAAGAAAAAGATTATCAACAATCTTAAATTATTAATTGTGTTAATGATTGATTGTTTATGTTGTATTGTATCTTGTCTCCTTTATCAAGTGATCAACATGCTTTATATAACATTAATTTCGATCATATGCAGCTTTTCACCCAAAGGTTGTGATTCTATGTGAATTGACACAACTTTTGGAAATTTCCAGAAATTACCGTTGGACAGTGCCGCGGCCCTGAATTTCCTGCAGAGCTCTCTAATGTTTCAACGGTGCGGCGCTGCCTCCCAGCGCCGTGGCGCTGTTGACGATAACTTTTACTGTTACGGCGCCGCGACGCTTGGCCTATTTTTCCAGATTTCGATCACTTTCTTCTCTTCTTCTTATAAAAGTTTCAACAATACCCCACTGACGCGCGTAATATGCACACACTTTTAAACGCAAGTGCACGTTATCGTATCAAGTAGTATAGTCTTAGATAAGACCGAATATCGTCCTCTAGGATTAGGGTTCAAGTACCAACTATCTATTTTCTAGTATCTATTTGGTGAATTAATGATTGATTGTTTGGTTTATAACTAAGAATTATTAAAGATAAGTAAATATAAAGAATTACTTCAGATGTGATGAGAATAGGGCTTCTATGTATCCTCACTATCCGCTTATGCTACTTACTAATGCATTACTTATGGTATTCTTCTTTTGGAGAAAGCAGGTTTACGAAATCGTTTTATACTCCCGTTAGGGTTATATAAAAACTCAACCCCAGTATCGTTCCTTACCTACCTTTCGGTGATAAGGGTAACTTTATAGGAGGATTAAGAACAAAAACCTAGTTGACCGTCACGCACAATGCACGAAATTAGGGTTGTTAAGCCTCTCATCAACGCTACAAAACTAATTGAGGTATTTTCATCCCCAATTCAAGTCTGTCTACCCAACTTACATCATATTCACAACCCCCCCCTTTTCAGAATCTGATTAGAAATCATATTGTGATAACTAGTTGTCAATTAGTTACCAAGAATTCAACTCAATTATTGGATAGATCTCTCAATAAGAAAAATAATCATAAGCATACATTAATTTATAACATAAGTTTCAAGAAATTCAACATAGAAAGCCCTATAAGAGAATTAGTTCCTAGCCATGAATATGACAAGAACTAATTCAAAGTTCATCATGAAAAAACTGAATTAAAGAAAAGAAAAAGGAAAAGAAAGTACTAAGTTAATGGTATCCAATCTCCAAGCCAAAATCTTGAGTTGTGCAAGAAGGGGAACCCTCAAAAACTGCCTAGGGTTCTCCTTATATAGGTTTAAAAACGCCTCCTTCTTTTCCCTGCAGGCCTGGCCCAAAAATCCGTCAAAAGACCTAATTTTTCCGCGTCGGCGCTGCCCTCGCAGATAGCGCGCGCGGAAGTTCTGCGATCCGTCGGGTGTTTTGGCGCCGCGCCCGATATCTCGCTGTTCGAGAGCCGCGGCCAGATCTTCGTAGCTCTCGGATGTTTAGGCGCCGCGCTCGTGATTCGCTGTCTTAGGCGCGCCGCGACAATCTTCGCCTCTCGAATAGTGGCGCGCGCGCCTCGATTTTGCTGCAGGAGGCCGCGCTACTGTCCGATTTTAGCCTCGTTCGCCTCTTTCTCTGCTGCTCGCATCTCCTCTTTGCCCTCTTTTTGCTCCTTTTCCGCCATTTGGCCATTTTAACCACTTTGACTCAAAAGAAAGAAAACTATCCTAATACGACACTTATATGTGCAAAATGAGACAAAAGACTAACTAAATCGACTCAAAAGGTGTATATAAAATACACCGATCAAATACCCCAAACTTAACCTTTGCTCGCCTCGAGCAAAGATAGAAAGAAATAAAATAAAAGACTCAAAGAAAAAAATAAAAGACTCTGTCATTAATCACTTTTCTTTGCATAAATGTTAACTAGAAAAACATGAAGGTTAGCGTAATAATACGCAGAACATATAGCATGAAATTTTCAAAGACACTAAACACATGAAGCTAAATATTTCGCAAACTCATATTCATCATGCTTAATGGAAGTCAATATACTAAATCATGCATATAAATTCAAGAATTCCTATGACATGCTTACTTGCTATTCTCCACTAATTCTGGATATGCATAAAAGAGATCTTCAGGACTTTGATGGTTGTAATGTAGGCTTAGGTAGGGGTTGGTAAAGATAGGCATTTAGGCTCATTTTTCTGTACCATAAGCTCTTTGGCTTTTCAATTTTTCCCTTTTTCTTTTGATTCTTTCCTTCACTTCAATTCTATCCTTCCCCTCTTTTGTTTTGGAAGAGTGAAGTGTATTATACAAATAGGCACCCCCAAACTTAGGCTTTTGCCTCTTTCTTATTACTTTTCCATTAGGGTGCATCAAACTTGTTCACTCTTTTTGTTTCTTCTTTTTAACACAATGTACTCCACCATTTCATATTTTTACTTATGGCACAATTTTGTGGGAATATGGGGTGTCAAAGAAGAAGTTTCAAATTTAGGCTCAATGGGGCTGACTAGAGATATTTTTAAAGTACGGGATAGAAAAGAATGGTAAGAATTGACTATCAAAGAAATGCCTGAGTCATCTCCTAACATGCATATCCTAACTATTTCGCCTCAAATAGCAAGCACTCATAACACATAAGCATTTATCATTTAGCATGCATAATTTAAGCAAGAAACTCCAAATAGACAGATTATGTGAGCTTTTGGCATATCTAACCTAAGTGTTTAGATAGTTGCTTCAATTCATTTACATTATTCCACCTTACTTCACTAGATGTTTCTAGCAACTACAACATACATGATCTTTGACAGGCAATTATGACTCAAGAAAGAAAAAATTTTTGGTGACTCAAAATAAACATAAAACAAATAAAAAGATTTAAATAAAACATAACATGACACACAAATAAAAACTAAAACACAAAAACACACCCCCAAACTTAAATCACACATTGTCCCCAATGTGTGCACTCAAAGACAGTAAAGAAAATAAGACACTTACAAACTTTGGTTAAAATGATGGTGGTGGCGGTGGATAATGCATCGACCATTGGTTGAACAAGGCACTCAGCTCGTCGATTTGTTGCCTTGTTTCACGCCCTTGTACTATCGCTTGCGCGTCCGCATCATCTCCTCCGTGTTGGTACAATTGCCCCATTGTGGGCTCAAGGTTCTGCTCTTGTGGTTGGCCGGTGGCTGGGTCCTGCCTCATATTGAGTCCCTATTTCAGGCTCATCTTCATCCATGGCGACCTCTGCTGCTGCTGCCGCCGTGCTCTCCGTCCGCCGCTGGGCCGGGTGCAGGAAAGAGTGCACTATCCCATGGGACACGGCAATTGGTTTCTTTCACGAGTATCCGCGGTAGTGGGACCGCACTCACGTGGCATAGATCGTAATAAGCGAGCCGTGTCCCAATCCACCGTTGTCACCAACTCGCTGATTTCTTCGATGCTCGCACTATCTCTTTTCCCACATCAATTGTCGCCTCATAATTCCATAAATCAACTTAATCTCGTCTTCTCGCACTCGTGAAGTGCGTAGATGGAATCACGCGGCATCGACGAAATACACCAAGCCTTGGTCGCTTTGTTAATCGGCACCTACTCGCTCTAGATCCATTCCTTCCAATCTCAAAAGCGGCTCAGGTAGCGACGGTGTTTGCAATCAGATCCCACTGATGTTGTCGCTCCTAGACCATGTTCTAAAATGGCTCCAATCACCAATTCCTCCTTCAACATCCACGCTTTTTAGAGTCGCGTTTATTGCTTCCGCCACAGCATATAATTTCCCCTTACAAAGCACCCCTTTCTCGCCCTCTCCGGAAAGTTTGCATAAAATTCCCGCACTATTGTTGTATTCATCGTGTTATCTTCTCCTGATTGACAAATCTCTTCCACCCCTTAGCTCTATCATAGCCCTGATGGGCTCATAAATGTCTTCCTCCCCATATGATCCCTTTGGTAATCCATTCCCTTCTCGAATTACTGTCCGTATCAAGCCTTTTGTATCTTTGGAAGGCCCGTAACTCACAAATCTATTTTCATCGTATTGTGGGTTTGGGGTGGATGTGGATCCTCTTCTCTTTCTGGTGGCCATTTTTAAACAAAATCTGCAGCTTCTAATTTTTGTGGCACAATGTCTCCTACACACTCAACAACTAGCAGCGACAACACCCCCAAACTTCAACAATGCCCACAACCTCTTTTTCTACTCTTTTCTCCAACTTCACAACCAACTTTTCAGTACCCAAACTACTTCAACTACAATACTCTTCCCAACTACTACCTCCTATGACTTCAGTGAAAGGATTCAAGAACAAAGATAGGGATTACCTTTTGATGAGAAGATTCAAGCTTGTTCTTGTTTCAATTGGTGGGTTGAGGCTATGGAATGGAGCTTTGTTGTTTGAGATAGTTGGGGGTTTTTGGGAATTAAAGAGTTTAGGTTGTGGTTGGGTTGATTTGTGGAGGATTTGTGGGAGAGTTTCAAATTTCGTGGGTTTTGGAGAGGAAGGTTAGGTTTTGGAAGGTGGAATTCGGGAAAATCTGATTTTTGGGCGTTTTAAATTTCTCGATTCCCGCCTGGCCATGCTTTTAGCCATGGCGCGCCAAACATCTGCGCTCGCCGGGACTTTCGCGCTGCGCTCGCTCCCGGGCGCGCGGCGCTATATTTCGCAAACTTTCGAATTCTACCGCGTTCGGCCCTGCTCAGCGCGCTAAATTTCTGCGCTGTCAGCTCTTTGGCGCGCGACTGCTTCGGGCGCGCCGCTACGCTTTTTCTGAAATCCCGACTTTCTTTCGCTTTCGCCTTGATTCATTCCTCAGACCTATCACTCACAAAGACAAACACAAGAACCCAAGACCGTGAGATTGTTCTAGACAAAATAAAATAAACTAAAAACAGAAATTAAAATAACATAATTGAAAATGTTGGGTTGCCTCCCAAGTAGCGCTGTCTTTAACGTCTTTTAGCCGGGCGCAAGTTCCTTAGTCTTAATAACCTTGAGGTGGATTAAGCCCCCAACCTATCCATTTCCTCCACATTTGGCATTTCCTTTTTCTCCTTTTCTTTTTAGCATTATCGGTAATAGGAGTTCAGAACACTTACCTCCTTTAGTGGCATTTCGACAAACCATGCTCGCTGGGCTCATCACTCTTTGGTTGACTTGTAATGGCTCGCATGGGGGTTTGATGGTGCTGATTGCAAAGCACCTATTCATTGGTGGTGGTTCGATGACATGTTTAAACACTTTAAACACCATTTCTTCATTCTCCACCCTTAATGTCAACTCCCCTCTTTCAACATCAATCAAAGCTCTTCCCGTTGCTAGGAACGGCCTCCCTAATATGATAGGGATTTCCGCATCTTCTTCCATATCAAGAATGAGGAAATCTGCATGAAAGAAAAAATTTCCTACCTTCACAATCACGTCCTCAATCTTGCCTCGTGGATGAACTACTGTCCTGTCGGCTAGTTGCAGACTCACAGTGGTTGGTTTAGCCTCTCCCAACTCCAATCTTTTGAAAACTGATAAGGGCATCAGATTTATACTTGCCCCTAAATCGCATAGAGCTCATTGCACGCCACCCCGCCCATCGCATGGTAGTGTAAAGCTTCCAGGTCCTTTAGCTTTGGTGGCAATTTCTTTTGTAAGATAGCACTACACTCTTCATAGTGCTACTATCTCATATTCGCCGCCTCTTTTTCCCAAGATTTCTTTCATGAACTTGAAATAAGACGGCATCTGCTCCAAAGCCTCTATAAAAGGTATGTTGATATGCAACTTCCTGAATACCTCCAAGAATTTGGAAAATTGTTTATCGACCGCCTTCCTTTGTAATCTCTGGGGGAAAGGAATCTTTTCTCGTATACTCATTCTCCTGAGTTTTCTATCATCGGGCTAGGTTCACCACCTTCTTTTTCTAACTCGCTCTTCTCAACTACTGGCTGAGGTGGCTGCTGCTCCAATTGTCTTCCACTTCTCAACTGCACTGCCTTACATTGCTCCCTCGGATTTACCTCTGTATTGCTTGACAATGTCCCCTGTGGCCTGATGTTTGCCTGCTTTGCTAGTTGTCCTACTTGTGTTTCCAAGTTTCTGAACGAGGATCTAGCTTCGTTATAAATCGCGTGCGGGCGTTGCGTGCCGCCATAGCCGCTAAGCTCATCCGCTTTTCTTGCTGAACCGGCATTGAATCGCTGAGGTGGGGCTTGAATGAAGCGGTCGCGATTGCAGTTCTGCTGGTTACGCATCGACCCGTATTGGTTCTCGTTGCCGATCACGATTCGCCGCTTCGACATCGTTTCTGCTGCCTCTGATATTGATTCTGCTGGCCCTGATCTCCTTTCCATGAGAAATTTGGGTGATTCCTCCACCCTGGATTATAAGTGTTTGAGTAGGGGTTGTTCTGTTGCCTCTGGTAATTGCCCACCGCTGACACTCGCTGCTCCATTGGTATATTGTTGGGATCCGCCGGGCATCTATCAAATGTATGTGGGCCACCACATATCTCACTTTTAGGCATCTGCATCGCTGCATCGACATCGTATGTTCTTGCAATCGTTTCGCTAGAAGGGCCACTTGGGCATTCAAGGCAGCAATAACATCTACTTCGTGGACCCCCACAGTTCTTCTCCCACTAGTCGCCCTCTCTTCTGTGACATGGTTGTTAATGGCCATATCTTCTAATAACTCATGAGCATCGTGGGCTGTTTTCCTCATGAATGCTCCACTGGCCGCGCATCTATGATGGTTACGGTTGTATCGCCACTCGTTGTAGAAGATGTGGACCAAGTTCCACAACTCAATGCAATGGTGTGGACACTTCCTCTGCAGATCCTTGAACCTTTCCCAAGCTTCATATAAGGACTCTCCATCAGCTTGGTAGAAGTTGTTCAACTCCCCTCTCAATTTTGCTGCTTTACAAGGCGGAAAGAACTTGGCTAGGAATTTCGCGCTACCGTGCCATGTGAATATCGAATCTACCGGCAGGAATTCAACCATACTTTTGCTCTATCCCTGAGTGAGAAGGGAAAGAGCCTCAACCTGACGGCATCATCAGTAACGCCGTTATATCTAAAAGTGGCACATAGCTCCAAGAAATTAGCTATGTGCATGTGTGGATCCTCCGATGGCAGTCCTCCGAATTGCACAGTATGCTGTACCATGCTCAAAATTGATGGTTTTATCTCGAAGTTGTTGGCTCCTATCAGGAGCCTAATGCATCTGTGCTCCATTCACTCTGGCAAGACATAATCTCCCAAACTTCTTTCTCGGCCGGATTCTGACTCTATCCTCCACATCTATTGGCACTTGATGAGGATCTTCTGGGTTAGGTTGATTTTCACCTAACCCTTCTCTCATCCTGTTATTGTTTAGATTACCGTCCATCTCTATTAAAGTTGCAACCCGTTGATTCTTTTTGTTCTGTTTGAGTTTTCGATCTCCGATTGAAGGAACAAGAGTGTCGCTCTCTTCTCCTTCGCATAAACTGATTGCCTGAAATAGATCAAAAACAGAAAACAAATCACGGCAACCTGATTTTCCGAAAAGTAGCGAAAAACGTAAAAATTAAAATAAAAATTAAAAATTAAAGACCAAATTAGAAATTAAAAATAGATAATTTTGATATCGAACTAATGCCTAATCCCCGGCAACGGCGCCAAAAACTTGATGCGCGTAATATGCACACACTTTTAAACGCAAGTGCACGTTATCGTATCAAGTAGTATAGTCTTAGATAAGACCGAATATCGTCCTCTAGGATTAGGGTTCAAGTACCAACTATCTATTTTCTAGTATCTATTTGGTGAATTAATGATTGATTGTTTGGTTTATAACTAAGAATTATTAAAGATAAGTAAATATAAAGAATTACTTCAGATGTGATGAGAATAGGGCTTCTATGTATCCTCACTATCCGCTTATGCTACTTACTAATGCATTACTTATGGTATTCTTCTTTTGGAGAAAGCAGGTTTACGAAATCGTTTTATACTCCCGTTAGGGTTATATAAACACTCAACCCCAGTATCGTTCCTTACCTACCTTTCGGTGATAAGGGTAACTTTATAGGAGGATTAAGAACAAAAACCTAGTTGACCGTCACGCACAATGCGCGAAATTAGGGTTGTTAAGCCTCTCATCAACGCTACAAAACTAATTGAGGTATTTTCATCCCCAATTCAAACCTGTCTACCCAACTTACAGCATATTCACAATCCCCTTTTCGTAACTGATTAGAAATCATATTGTGATAACTAGTTGTCAATTAGTTACCAAGAATTCAACTCAATTATTGGATAGATCTCTCAATAAGAAAAATAACCATAAGCATACATTAATTTATAACATAAGTTTCAAGAAATTCAACATAGAAAACCCTATAAGAGAATTAGTTCCTAGCCATGAATATGACAAGAACTAATTCAAAGTTCATCATGCAAAAACTGAATTAAAGAAAAGAAAAAGGAAAGGAAAGTACTAAGTTAATGGTATCCAATCTCCAAGCCAAAATCTTGAGTTGTGCGAAGAGGGAACCTAAAAAAGCTACTAGGGTTCTCCTTATATAGGTTTAAAACGCCTCCTTCTTTTTTCGCAGTTCGCCCAAAAATCCCAAAAGACCTAATTTTTCCGCGCCAGCGCTGCGCGCAGATAAGCGCTGCGCCGGAAGTTCTGCGATCCGTCAGTGTTTTGGCGCCAGCTCGATATTCGCCGCTGTTCGAGCGCGCCAGATCTTCTGTAGCCTCGATGTTTAGCGCCGCGCATCTGCTGTTTTAGGCCATGCGCTGAATCTTCGCCTCTGAATAGTGGCGCCGCGCCTCGCTGTCGGCAGGAGGCCACTGGTCCGATTTTAGCCTCGTTCGCCTCTTTTCTGCTGGCCTGCATCTCCTCTTTTGCCCTCTTTTTGCTCATTTTTCGCCATTTGACCATTTTAACCACTTTGACTCAAAAGAAAGAAAAACTATCCTAATACGACACTTATATGTGCAAAATGAGACAAAAGACTAACTAAAACTGACTCAAAATGTGTATATAAAATACACCGATCACCCACATTTTCTATTCATACACCAATATTACCCCCACATTTGGATAGAAAATAAGATAATGAGGAACGTAACGTTATTCCCGAAAAACTAGATATGATATGCATCGGAAAAGGTGTCTTTTGGACTTGAACCGTTCGTAGTGAATACTTATCGGATCTACTTTGTGAAATAGTGAACGAAATGTCTTGAACTATTCACGTTTTGTAGTAAATCAAGACAACAAGTATCACACATGTCATATCAACATATTTCAATTCTTATGGTTGTGTTCATTTCGGTCGTGAACAACTCCTTCTTCGTGAGATTTTCTAGAGAACGTAGTCATATCGGTTCTCCCAGATGCGACCACATATCAATCTCATATAGGTAATACCAAACAAGAATAGTCTGTACTATCCCACCATAAAGGCTTTGAGTATTATTAAGAATAATATTCATCCCTTAATCGTCAACGGATTAACACACTTAGTACATCATATGAATTAGTATATGTGTGTTTTATACTCCTTGAGTTTTCCCCAACTAGTTTTCCTATTGAACCTAAACGACTCATTGTGTTGGCTTTAAGCCCATTCCCCTCGATGTAAATACGACTTGCTCTATGTTAAGGCCTTTTATCAAATGATCCGATATAATGTCCTTTGATTTTACATAATCAATGGAGATGATTCCATTCTTCAGCAAGCTTTGTATTGTATTATGATGTCGTCTTATATGTCTCGACTTGCCATTGTATATCTGATTCTTTGCCCTCGTCAGGGCAGCCATACTATCACAATGTATGGGCTGTCACAGGCTTTGTCCACAAAGGAATACCTTCTAGGAAGTTTCTGAGCCATTCTGCTTCTTCGGCACCTTTGTCCAAGGCTACAAATTCTGCTTCCATAATTGATCGCATATTGACCGTTTGCTTTGATGATTTTCAAGATACCGACGCTCCACTAAGTGTAAATACATAACCACTTGTAGACTTACTTTCCGACTGGTTAAAAATCCAATTAGCATCATAATATCCTTCTAACACAGGGATATATTTTGTATAATGCAATCCATAGTTCATTGTATGTTTGAGATATCAGAGTGCTCTTATTAGTGCAAACCAATGATCCTTTTCAGGATTGTGGGAGTATCGACTAAGTCGACTCACTGTATACGCTAAGTCCGGTCTTGTACAATTATTATGTACATCAAGCTTCCAAAAACTTGTGTATATTTCAATTGAGACACACTTTCACCTTCATTCTTCTTAAGATGACTAGCGGGATCAAATGGTGTAACAACCGGTCTATCATCATAGCGTCTAAATTTTCTAAGAACCTTTTCAACATAATGTGATTGTGTTAAGATGTAACCATCCGGATTCTTTTGAATTCTAATGTCAAGAATGACATATGTTATTCTCATATCTTTCATATTGAAAGTGACATGTAACATCTTCTTCGTTTGATTAATTATATCTTTATCCGTTCCCATAATTAACATATCATCAACATATAAGCATATAATGACACATGCATTCTTATATTGTTTAATGTAGACACATTTGTCACATTCATTTATTTTAAAACCATTTGATAATAACGTATTATCAAACTTCTCATGTCATTGCTTTGGAGCTTGTTTACGTCTGTATAAAGACTTAATCAATTTACAAACCTTCTTTTCTTGACCTTTCACGACAAACCCTTCGGGTTGTTTCATGTAAATTTCTTCATCTAATTCACCATTTAAAAACGCAGTTTTCACATCCATTTTGTGTATTTCCAAATTGTGAATCGCCGCTATATCAATTAACATCCTTATCGACGTAATTCTCGTTACAAGTGAGTAAGCATCGGAGAAATCTATACCTTCTTATGACGAAACCCTTTGGCTACTATACGAGCTTTGTATTTTTCTATAGTACCATCAGACCTTAATTTCCGTTTGAAAATCCATTTATGGCCTATTGGCTTCTGTTCCGGAGGAAGATCAACCAAAATCCATGTATTATTTTGCACAATGGATTCTACCTCACTTTGGATAGTATCCTTCCAATAAGGTGTTTCAGATGATTCCATAACAGCCCTATATGTTTGAGGTTCTCCTTCAACAGAAAAAGTCATAAAGTCCGGTCCAAAGTCTTTGACAATTTCCCCACGTTTACTTCTCATTGGTTCAGAACTTTCTTCTTGAACAGATGAAGTAAGATTTTCATCATTTTGAGTGTTTTGGTTTGACTCATCTTAAGGCAGTGTCCTATTCTTATGATTAGAAACACTTTTATCCTTGTCATTGTAAGGAAAAATATCCTCAAAAAATTCTGCTACAGCAGATTCCATAAGTGTGTTTTTGTGAATACCTTCAACATCGGAATGATACACCAAAAATTTATATGCTGCACTATTATTGACATGACCAATATATATGCAATCCACCATTCTTGGTCCAAGTTTAGTTCTCTTTGGTAAGGAAACTTGAACTTTCGCTAGGCAATCCCACACTTTCATCCTTTTGAAAGTAGACAATCTTTCTTTCCATAACTCATAGGGAGATTGATAATTTTTCTTTTGAGGAATTTTGTTCAATATCATATTGCAGTAATTAACGCCTCACCTCATAGACTAAGGGGTGCACCCGAACTAATCAACATTGAATTTATCATATTCTTCAATGTTCTATTCTTACGTTCGGCGACTCCATTTTGTTTTGGAGTATACGGCGCAGTAGTTTGATGAACTATACAATTAGTAGAACCAAATTCATTGAACTCATTCAATTGTTATTCACCACTTCTGTCTGACCTTAGAATTTTAATTCTTTTGTCAAGTTGGTTTTCAACTTCTGCTTTGTATGTTTTAAACATGTTCAAAGCCTCATCTTTGGTATGTATTAAGTATACATAATAAAATTTACTGCAATCATCGATGAATGATATATAATAATTCTTTCCTCCACGAGATGAGGTTGCTTGGTAATCACACAAATCACTATGAATTAAACCAAGCACTTCATTTGATTTCACAACAGATTTATGAGGATGACTTGCATATTTTGATTTTATGCAAACTCCACACTTAGTCATTTTGTTCATAGAGCATTTTGACAACATGCCTAACTTTACCATTCTTTGTAAAGAGCGATAATTCAAATGGTCTAATCGTGAATGTCATAAAGAAGGGGAATCAATCATATACATAGAAGCAGTGCTAGTGCCTGCATTTTCATTGATAATGGCACTTGCCTGAGTAGGTACAAAAGATAGTTTGAAGAGTCCCTCACTGAGGTAACTCTTCCCTACATACACATCACCTTTGCTGAGTAGAAATTTGTCAGATTCAAATACAATTTTGAAGCCTTTGTTACTTAGAACATGCCCAGAAATTAAATTATTACAAATTTTAGGCACGTGCAACACATCAGTGAGCGGAAGATCATTTTCGGAAATGAGTTTCAAAGTCACTTTCTCTTTCCCTTCCACCTTCACAGAAGCAGCATTCCCCACGAACAATGGTTCTCCATCCTTGATGGTCTGGTAGGATGAAAACATGTCTTTTTCAGAACATACGTGCATTGTAGCACCCATATCCATCCACCAATCGGCTGAATTTGTAACCAGATTTGCTTGAGAAGCCACATCCCCAATGAATTGGTTTTTAGTTTCAGCCCGGTTGAATTGGTTGACATTACTCGAACCTCCAACACCACCGCCTTGACTCTTGCGAAGGCGACAATCTTTTGCTTTGTGCCCAGGTTTGCCACATACCCAACAGAGTCCTGATTATAGTTTCTTGAATGCATTGGTCCTTTGTGGGGCGAGTGCATTCCTCCCGGTTGCAAAAGATGGCTTGACACCAATAAATTTGCCCTTGCCTTTCTGAAACTTATCCTTGGAAGCATTGCCTTCAACCATGTTGGCATTAGGCTCCAATGAAACAGAATCAGCTATTTCACTCTTCCAGTTGTCCCCTTCAACACGAATTTTCAGAACCAGTTGCTCAAAATTCATTTCCTCGGTTAGATGCTTCAGATAAACCTTAAAATCCTTTCAAGAAGGGGGTAATTTCTCAATAATAGCACCAACAATGAAATTTGGGTTAAGGCTCATACCTTCAACCTCTAGTTCATGAACAATGACTTGGAGTTCCTCCACTTGCTTGACAACCGCCTTGGCATCACTCATCTTAAAGTTCAGAAACTTTCCGATGACGAACTTCTTGGAACAAGCAACCTCAGTTTTGTACTTGTTCTCCAATGATTGTCACAACTCCCGTGCCGTTATGAACGTGGAGTAGATGTCATAGTGAGAATCATCCAAGGCATTGAGAATATAGTTTTTGCAAAGAAACTCCTGACTTTTCCAAGTTTGAATGTCTTTCAGCCTTCTCCGCATCAGTCGGAGTATTCTCCCCTTCTCCTTCTGGCAAAGCCATAGGAGTCATCAATCAATATGTTTGCCACGTGAAGAGTTGTCAAGTAGAACAACATCTTCTGTTTCCAGTGTTTGAAATCAGAGCCCTTAAATTTCTAAGGCTTCTCAACATGGTTTTCACCATTGACGATCCAGATTGATCCATCTTTGCAAACTCAACAAATCAGAAAAAGATGAATTTTTCTGAGAATTGTTTGTCTTAGATTGTTAGTGTCAATCTAGTATCATCAATGAATAAGCACAATAATGTAATAATAATTCAATATAACTTAAAATCAACAACAATGAATTCAGAAAATTGAAAACACATACTAACTTAATGTCGATAGAGGCCTGCAATGCAGTGTCCTAAGACAAAAATCCACCCCCACTTGTGCTGTAGTTTTACAGACGTCTGTCTAGAGGATACAACTATCTAAGTGAGAGTTTTAGCACAAAAACTTCACCTCTGGTGAATTTACTATATGCGTTTTTCAAGAAATGTGTTTATGAAAGAAGAAGAAGAAGAAGATTATCAACAATCTTAAATCATTAATTGTGTTAATGATTGTCGCGCCCTTTTCCGACCGCGACATTTATTTTCTAAACTCCTGCTTAAATAACAAAAGGTTAGAAAATAAAATAAATAAATGCTAAATAGTTTAAAATGCTTAAAAGGTGCTAAAATGCAAAAGGTTGCTAGGGAGTACTAAAATGCTAAAAGGGTTCGCGGAGTCGCCACCTAATTAATTTGGGTGAATTAGGACACCTAAATGTTAACTAGTTTAAAGTAAACATTAACTCCATTTTAATGGTCTGCTAGACTTAATGAGATTCTGAGTAAGGGTTCTTTATTAATCTAGAGGGAAGGGGTTAGACACCCTCTAAGATCCGCTAACTTGCGGTTGTCCTGCCAAACCTAGGGTAATTATTATATTTTAAAAATGCAAAGTAAAAGATCTTCCTGCTTAATAAAATGCTAAAAAATGTTAAAATGTTTAAAGGTGCTTAAGTCAAAAAGGGCAAAAGGTGCTATATGCGAAAGAATGCTAAGAGGTGCTAAAATATTAAGGGTTAAAGACGCTTAACAAAAATGCTAGCAATTTAAAAGTGCTGAGTGTAAACAAAGTAGTGCTAGGGTGCTTAAATATTTAAAAGTGCTTAAAAGTGCTAAAAGTGCAAAAGAGGTACTAGAAATTGCTAAGGTGCTAAAAGTGCAAAAATGCTAAAAGAGGTGCTAAAAATGCAACCCTGCTTGAATAAAAAGGTGTTAGAAAATGAAAGTGTTAAATGTTAAAAGAATACTAAAATTTAAAGGGTGTTTAAAATGCTAAAAGGGTGTTAGGGTGCTAGTAATGCTAAGGTGCTAAAAACGCTAAAATGCTAAATATTAAAGGGTAAAAGAATGCTAAAAGTAGTGCTAAATGCTAAAATGCTAAAGGTATTAAACGCCAAGGGGTGATTCAAAGTGCTAAAAGGGCTAAAAATGCTAAAGAATGCTAAGAGGGTGCTTTATGGACTAATTGTGTATACTGCTAGCTAGATTAATCTTGCATGACCTGCGTACAATATTGTATAAGAGATGCTTTAAGATGATTTTTTTTTAGGAAGAAATCTGTTATGGATTTTAATAAACAAATGTTGGTTTTATGACGCGAGTTAAATCATTTTAAATTATTTTTGCAGATTTTAGACATGCCTAATAGTCCTAAAAGACAAATAAAGAAGAATGCGTTTCTAAGTTTAAATTACCTTCCACCTCATATGTTCAAAGGCTAATTATTCTAGACATCCTATTAATTACAAGGTTATAAATTACAATAACAAATAAAGGCATAAAATGAGACAAGAAAATTAAGAGAGTGAAGGGATTGGAGCGGATGATTCCATCCTATTTGTTTTCTAGGAGTTTCTGAAGCGGGGATGCGAACGCGGATGCGGGTTGCCATTTGAAATGGCTTGCGATGAGTCTCGCCGTGAGACTCCTTATTTTGCTCCGATGCGTGCCATGTAAAAAAGAAAGTGATAAGGATTAGTATCAACTTTATATCAGCTTATCATATAACGAACGAATGGGCATTAAATCTGAACATATAAATTTGCTGGCAAATTAACAAAACCAAGAAGAAGCAGGCAAAAGGCTTGGCCCAGACATAAACTTCGCAGGCCCAACATGGCAGACAGAGGCATACATATAACTACATGAAGGCAATGTGAAAATTATATAATATGGCCTAGCCCAGTAGGCATGCGCAGGGCCCAGATGTAACTTTCTGCAGAGATGTGCCCAACTTATGATGAGCCCATTGAAACACAAATTCACAGAGGCAAATACCAAGGTATTCAGAATGAACATGCTAAAGATTCCAAGGCAGACTAATACAAGTTCTTTAATTATCAAAGAGCAAACAGAGGACTAACCTACGCGAGATTCTGTTTAATTTTACAACTGGGCTGATGTAGTTCAAAGTACTATGAGCATTGACGATTGTCCTAACCATAACTTATCTTTTAAACAGGTTCAAGTGTTAAGGGAAAGGGATATATACATGCTGAAGATATACCATTGATGAAGTACAATCCTAGATTAAGATGTTTTAATTCCAGATCCAACTCCACTTGGAGGATAGATTCAACTGCATTTTTTGCTTTAATTGTGTAAAATAGTTCTTCTAAATGAGGCAGTATTTGCATTAGAACTAATAATACAGCCCTTCAATGCTCCTTTAATGTTTTGTACCAAATTAGCTTAGTGTTGGTTCTTAGTTATATAAAGTCTTATCTTTTAAAACAAGGGTGTAGACAAACTCGAATTGTGCAGGCATTCACATGAGCCTTGAAATTAATTCATCAAGCTAGCATGCTGGAGAATTATCCTAACTTGCACACAATAATATGATGTATACAGGGAGGCTCAGTTTCAGATTTGGACAGTCACCAGATATCTACCTTTAGAGACAGGAAATAAGTTACTAATCCAGTTACAGACATGTTTCGATTCATTTTAGCTTCAAGTTAATGTTAGAGGCTGCAAGAATGTAAAAAAAAGTATAGATTATCTAAACCCAATCTATAAGGAATCTTCATATGCTTTCTATAAACTAAACAACATGCTAACGATAATTACATGAGCAGATCCAGTTTTGGCAAATGAAGGACCATAAGGTACGAAAGGTCATTGTAGAAACCATCGAATGCAAAGTTTAACCCAGCAAAGCAGAGTATTGGCTTAATACGTCCAAACAAATATCAACTCTCGATTAAACATGTTCGACTTTCAATTTATTGAACCAACTTAATTATGTCACCTATTAATCTAACAGGTTCAGCCAGTCAATTCAGCGCACACAAATAGCCATTAACCTTGCTTAACACATACTTAATCAGTCATAACAAACACAAACAGTGAATAGAATCCAAGACAGAAAGGGCGATGGGTTTACCTTCTCCGGGCAGCGACCCGGGGCAGCGTATCAAGTCGTCGGTCCACTCGACGGGTTTTGGGTTTGCGATGCGAATGAATGGCAAGGTTTATTTGCGGATCTCTTTGCTGGAATTAAAAAAAAGGTTCGAACTTGCTATATTTCGCGATGCTATGGTCCGTGATCGCTTCCTTCCGAGTCCCGCTTGATGTTCTCATACGACTCTTCTCCCCGATCGCTCGACATACTCCCCTTCTTCCCATGCCATTGCATGTATAAATATCCCAACTCTAGGTTCTAAAATTGGTAAGTAAATAAAGGCTGAGAATATTGGTGCTGATTCGTGTGATTTCTTGACGAGATTTGGGTAGATTGGCTAAGATTTTGATTCTGGAAAGATTTTGCTAGTTTGCTTATGGTAAGGGAAAGCTGGCTTCGTTTGCGTGGGTAAGGAAGGTCCCGGATTCTCCGGCGAGAATCTGGATGTCTTGCGTTGCGCGCGGATTACCACCGAATGTACTAGGTTTTCTAGGTTAGAGTTTTATGGGTTCGTTAGGTTTAATGTGATGGAGAGCGGCTGAGGTATCGTGGTCAGCGTATAAGGCTTTGGACGATGGAGATAAAAATGAGGCCGTGGAATCACCGGGCTTTGTGGTGATAAGGGAAAATAAGGGTGTTGGGCTGCTCAGCTGCGACGGGTAAAGGGCCTGGGCTGCGTTGGGTTGGGTAGAAATTTAGGTGTTAAGTATTAGGTATTTAATTAGGGGTAAATTATTTAAATAGGTATTAGTTTTAGGTTAGTGTTATAAGTGTTTAATTATTTAACTAGTTAATTAGTAGTAAATTAGATTGTGCTTAAATTATTTAGGTGTTTTATTAATCTAATTGTTATAAATGCGCGCATATTTAATTAATGCTTAATATTTTAGAATGCGGCGCTATTATTTAAAATCTTATTATTGTGCATTATTATGAAGTTAAATTAAAATTGAATAGAGTCTAGATTAAATTATTTAAATGCTAACTGCAAGTACGATATTTAAGAATTGTTTAAAGCTTTTATAAATGCGACGCTATTAAATGCATGTATTAGATTAAAATTGATTTTAAATTACAAATGATTATGAAATTCTCTTGCGTATTAATAAATGCGGCTATGCTACTTGACACGATGTCACTGCTAAATTATTTATTTTATGTATTTATTATTAATTTAAGAACCATGACAGGGCTTAAAATAATTAAGGCGGGCGCGGGACTCTAAGTGCTTAATACTCTACGTAAGACGCGATGCCATTATTAAATGTTTATTTATGCCTGTATTTATGTTTTATCGCTGCACTTATTATAAAAAATCATAAAAATTATTTTACAAAAATTAGTCTTATTTTATAGTTAATGACTGGACGGGAGGGTCAAAATTGGGTGTCAACAGCTGTCCCTCTTTGTATGGAGATGATGGAAGAATCTTCGGACAAAGACGTTGACTCATAGCCAAGTGTGTCTCGATCTTCGCATTGCAAAAATGCCGCGGTGTAGACAAGCCGACGCAAAAATCAAAATATGTCCCGGTGTCGAGTTACGACGACCGGGCTACCATGGTCTAAACACCGGCGCGCTAACGCGACTCAAAGTCGTCCCTGTCGCGTTATGACGACACTGGGCTACCATGGTCAAAACACTAAGGCGGGCTAACGCGGACTCAAAATTCGTCCCAGTGTCGAGTTATGATGACACTGGGCTATGGTGCAAAAAGTAAAAGAAAATAACTGGCTTGAACCTGGGGTGTACTGCTATGGCTTGTGGTGCTGGGTTCTATGGTGATGTGGAGCGAGTGGACCGACGCTTGAGGCCGCTTCTGCCAATCGTTGGGAAGGTTGGCCTCCCAACAAATTGCCCCGGTTCGCTGTAAGAGAAAATACACGTTGTGCTCCTGCTCCTGCATGCTAAGACTTAAACAAACGGTTAGTGCATAACTGTTAAGGCAAAATGATGATGCATAATTTTTAAGCAATGCAATTGTGAGTAGAAAATGTTATCAAAAATGTGATGCCTGCTGTGTTGATGCGATGCTGCAAATGTTGCGATTTCGCCATTGTGTTGCGATTGTGAATGCGAATGCGTTGTCCTTGCTGCAAATGTCCCTGTAGACTAGAGCTCAAGAACGAGTTAGTGCATAACTGCCAAAACAGAATAATAAAGCATGAATGAGAAAAATGCAATTTTGAGAACAGAAAATCGCCCCGCCGCGATGGCGTAATACGTCACGACGGGCGCTGCCGACTTGTCGCGGCCGATAACGCCGCTGCTCGACGTGCCGCCGCGCGCTGCGCAGACTTGCCGTGGCCGATAACGCTGTTCTCGACGCTGCCGCCGGGCGCTGCTTTCGACTTGCGCCGATGACGCCGCTGTTCGACGCTGGCCGGGCGCCGCTGGCGACTTGCTGCATCGATAACGCCGCTGTTCGACGCCGGGCCGGGCGCCGCTGCGACTTGCCGCGGCCGATAACGCCGCTGTTCAACGCTGCCGGGCGCCGCTGCAGACTTGCTGCGGCCGATAACGCCGCCGCTCGGACGTGCCGCCGGGCGCCGCTGGCAGACTTGCCGGCCGATAACGCCGCGTTCGACGACGCCGTGGCGGCGCGCTGCGCAGACTTGCCGCGGCCGATAACGCCGCCGTTCGACGCCGCCGGGCGCTATCACAGACTTGCCGCGGCCGATAACGCCGCCGCTCGACGTGTTGCCGCCGGGCGCCGGCAGACTTGCCGCGGCCGATAACGCCGCACCGGACGCTGGCCGGGCGCCGCTTGACTTGCCGCGGCCGATAACGCCGCCGCTCGACGTGTTGCCGCCGGGCGCCGCTGCAGACTTTGCGGCCGATAACGCCGCCGCTCGACGGTTGCCGGGCGCCGCTGCAGACTTGCTGCGGCCGATAACGCCGCTGCTCGACGCCGGGCCGGGCGCTGCCGGACTTGCGGCCGATAACGCCGCGTTCGGACGCGGTTACCGGGCGCTGCCGGACTTGTCGGCCGATAACGCCGCTGTTCGGACGGTTGCCGCCGCGCCGCTGGCAGACTTGCTGCGGCCGATAACGCCGCCGCTCGGACGTGTTGCCGCCGGGCGCCATTTTCGACTTGCGGCCGATAACGCCGCCGTTCGGACGGCCGCCGCCTGTAGAATAAATGCTCCTGCAAGCTAAGCTTGAGAAAAACGTTAGTGTATACCTGTTTAAACGAAATGATAAATACATATGAGAAGTGCAATTTTATGGGTAGAGATGTCATCCCTGAGATGTTGTCCTTGCACGGACATGCTAAACGCTGCAACTGACGAATTGCCATGATGCCTTTGCTGTGTGCGATGCGTGGGTTGCCAATTTGACTTTATGCCCGAGTTTGATGCGCTAGGTTTTGCTGAACTCTGAACTTTGATTGCCGATTGTTGATGCCCTTTTCTGCTGCTGCTGCTTTTGCTGCTGCGAAGAAACCTTTCGCCACATTTTCTGCTTCGGCCATTGCACTTTCTGCTTCTGTTAATATGAAAAGACCTGCGCTCAAAGAATATTTGTGAGTTTTGTGGGGTCGATTCAGATTCGACTTCACGCTTGTTCCTTGATGTCCGCGTGCCTGGCTTGTTCGGACTTGCAACCCCTGTCTGGTTTCCTACCTTATCCTAGTTTTGAAAAGCGGTGTCCGCCTAAAGTGGGTCTCTGTGGTTGCTTAGGTATTCTTGTCATTTTCGTAATGGAGGGAAAGTTTCCTAACGCGTGACCGGCCGATTTAGGCCGCCACGTATCCCCACGAGGAATCAGTCATGACGTAGTTCATTACAAGCGAATATCGGGTAAAATTAAAATTTCTAAACGCTGGGACCGGCCGAGACTACCGCCACGATCCACCAAGGGAATCAGGTCAAACGTAGTTCATTACATAAAAACTTAAGCAAAACATTAAGTATGAGTCTTCGATTATTCTGCTAAACTAAATTGTTCTTTCTTATCTGGGCTTTAGGCGGACCAGAACAAGGGTGGAAATCCAACCAATACGCCTTCTTGCTCTGTATCATGGCTGGCTGGGTCTTCGTGCTCTGCCAAGATCTCCTTCTTTGGCTTCGCGCGTGCCCGCTTGGATAAATGATCGATTCAGCGGAGCGGCTCGCCGTGGAACGCCTCTCTTCCTTCGGGGTTCATTGTACTCATCAAAAGCATCCTCCACCGAATGACTCTCCTCGATCGCCTCCCTTACATTGTCTCTGATTGTATAACACCTTCCCACGCCGTGTCCGATGGCTCCGTAATGGTATGCACAACTTTTGTTTCCATCACGAGCTTTGGACTGGATTGGGCACATTCTTTGGAATTGGCCGAGTATCCTCGCAAACCTCAACCTCTCGCATAACCGCGATAAAGGCTCGCTAATTCGTGGTACCGGGCGAGCCGCCGACGGATCTATGCTACTTTTCTATTCTGAGACCCCTGCTTTGCTTATAGGAACCAAGACAGGTTCCGACTCGTTCTGCTCAAATGCCCTTGAATAAGTCGTGTTGCTGGACCGTGCCTTTGATCTCGTGAGATATCAATGCTCTGCCATTGCTTAGTCAAATACAAATCGACCTTTGGGGGAGATGATAAATCCTTCTAAACAATGCAACAAACGGTGTTAGCATAAAACACATAATTTGCAGGTATGTAGCAGATATATTGCACATAGCACATTCAAACGTTTCCTAACATGCATGGGGACCTCTTTATGCCAGAGGTAGGCCTAAACGTCACATATGCGAGGTCATGATAGATTTGTCCAAGTCGTCCAACTATAATGCCTTTGTTGGAAATGGCGACCAAATGACGGTGCACTTTTTCCAATTTCAGCATGTCATGATCAGGTTTGGATTTATCTATCATTGCCACGCTGCACATAATATGCTGGTTGGTCGTTGGGTTGAGAAACCCGTCGACAAGTTTGGTGTCTTCCTAATTGTGGTGTCAATGCCAAGGATTGACCCACCTAAGGTAAATGCATGCATGCCCTAAAGTAAGGGTGGTATAGCTCTATCTTAAGTTTCTAAGATTTGGCTTTTCTAGACGCAAGGTTCCCGAGCGGACAACTCGAGTGAGAAGGCTACGCGGCCACCGGTTAGACCGGGCACTCCACGTATGTTACCAACTCTCCTAAATTTGGGTTTTGAAGAAAGAATTTTGCTGATGCACCAAGCGCACCTCGCATGCAGTGTGTGATTGTGTGAATTTTCCAGAGTGGAAGAAATATGAGCGAAATGCCAGTTTAAGGAAAGCAGTAAAGCAGGTAGCAAAAATAAATAAACAAAATACAGCACACAAAATTTAAATGCAAAAAGTAATGCCAAATAATAACCCTAGGTCTGTTGTGGTTAAGAACCTAAAATCCCCAGTGGAGTCGCCATTTCTGTCGCGCCCTTTTCCGACCGCGACATTTATTTTCTAAACTCCTGCTTAAATAACAAAAGGTTAGAAAATAAAATAAATAAATGCTAAATAGTTTAAAATGCTTAAAAGGTGCTAAAATGCAAAAGGTTGCTAGGGAGTACTAAAATGCTAAAAGGGTTCGCGGAGTCGCCACCTAATTAATTTGGGTGAATTAGGACACCTAAATGTTAACTAGTTTAAAGTAAACATTAACTCCATTTTAATGGTCTGCTAGACTTAATGAGATTCTGAGTAAGGGTTCTTTATTAATCTAGAGGTAAGGGGTTAGGCACCCTCTAAGATCCGCTAACTTGCGGTTGTCCTGCCAAACCTAGGGTAATTATTATATTTTAAAAATGCAAAGTAAAAGATCTTCCTGCTTAATAAAATGCTAAAAAATGTTAAAATGTTTAAAGGTGCTTAAGTCAAAAAGGGCAAAAGGTGCTATATGCGAAAGAATGCTAAGAGGTGCTAAAATATTAAGGGTTAAAGACGCTTAACAAAAATGCTAGCAATTTAAAAGTGATGAGTGTAAACAAAGTATTGATAGGTGCTTAAATATTTAAAAGTGCTTAAAAGTGCTAAAAGTGCAAAAGAGGTACTAGAAATTGCTAAGGTGCTAAAAGTGCAAAAATGCTAAAAGAGGTGCTAAAAATGCAACCCTGCTTGAATAAAAAGGTGTTAGAAAATGAAAGTGTTAAATGTTAAAAGAATACTAAAATTTAAAGGGTGTTTAAAATGCTAAAAGGGTGTTAGGGTGCTAGTAATGCTAAGGTGCTAAAAACGCTAAAATGCTAAATATTAAAGGGTAAAAGAATGCTAAAAGTAGTGCTAAATGCTAAAATGCTAAAGGTATTAAACGCCAAGGGGTGATTCAAAGTGCTAAAAGGGCTAAAAATGCTAAAGAATGCTAAGAGGGTGCTTTATGGACTAATTGTGTATACTGCTAGCTAGATTAATCTTGCATGACCTGCGTACAATATTGTATAAGAGATGCTTTAAGATGATTTTTTTTTAGGGAAGGAATCTGGTATGGATTTTAATAAACAAATGTTGGTTTTATGACGCGAGTTAAATCATTTTAAATTATTTTTGCAGATTTTAGACATGCCTAATAGTCCTAAAAGACAAATAAAGAAGAATGCGTTTCTAAGTTTAAATTACCTTCCACCTCATATGTTCAAAGGCTAATTATTCTAGACATCCTATTAATTACAAAGTTATAAATTACAATAACAAATAAAGGCATAAAATGAGACAAGAAAATTAAGAGAGTGAAGGGATTGGAGCGGATGATTCCATCCTATTTGTTTTCTAGGAGTTTCTGAAGCGGGGATGCGAACGCGGATGCGGGTTGCCATTTGAAATGGCTTGCGATGAGTCTCGCCGTGAGACTCCTTATTTTGCTCCGATGCGTGCCATGTAAAAAAAGAAAGTGATAAGGATTAGTATCAACTTTATATCAGCTTATCATATAACGAACGAATGGGCATTAAATCTGAACATATAAATTTGCTGGCAAATTAACAAAACCAAGAAGAAGCAGGCAAAAGGCTTGGCCCAGACATAAACTTCGCAGGCCCAACATGGCAGACAGAGGCATACATATAACTACATGAAGGCAATGTGAAAATTATATAATATGGCCTAGCCCAGTAGGCATGCGCAGGGCCCAGATGTAACTTTCTGCAGAGATGTGCCCAACTTATGATGAGCCCATTGAAACACAAATTCACAGAGGCAAATACCAAGGTATTCAGAATGAACATGCTAAAGATTCCAAGGCAGACTAATACAAGTTCTTTAATTATCAAAGAGCAAACAGAGGACTAACCTACGCGAGATTCTGTTTAATTTTACAACTGGGCTGATGTAGTTCAAAGTACTATGAGCATTGACGATTGTCCTAACCATAACTTATCTTTTAAACAGGTTCAAGTGTTAAGGGAAAGGGATATATACATGCTGAAGATATACCATTGATGAAGTACAATCCTAGATTAAGATGTTTTAACTCCAGATCCAACTCCACTTGGAGGATAGATTCAACTGCATTTTTTGCTTTAATTGTGTAAAATAGTTCTTCTAAATGAGGCAGTATTTGCATTAGAACTCATAATACAGCCCTTCAATGCTCCTTTAATGTTTTGTACCAAATTAGCTTAGTGTTGGTTCTTAGTTATATAAAGTCTTATCTTTTTAAAAAAAAGGGTGTAGACAAACTCGAATTATGCAGGCATTCACATGAGCCTTGAAATTAATTCATCAAGCTAGCATGCTGGAGAATTATCCTAACTTGCACACAATAATATGATGTATACAGGGAGGCTCAGTTTCAGATTTGGACAGTCACCAGATATCTACCTTTAGAGACAGGAAATAAGTTACTAATCCAGTTACAGACATGTTTCGATTCATTTTAGCTTCAAGTTAATGTTAGAGGCTGCAAGAATGTAAAAAAAAGTATAGATTATCTAAACCCAATCTATAAGGAATCTTCATATGCTTTCTATAAACTAAACAACATGCTAACGATAATTACATGAGCAGATCCAGTTTTGGCAAATGAAGGACCATAAGGTACGAAAGGTCATTGTAGAAACCATCGAATGCAAAGTTTAACCCAGCAAAGCAGAGTATTGGCTTAATACGTCCAAACAAATATCAACTCTCGATTAAACATGTTCGACTTTCAATTTATTGAACCAACTTAATTATGTCACCTATTAATCTAACAGGTTCAGCCAGTCAATTCAGCGCACACAAATAGCCATTAACCTTGCTTAACACATACTTAATCAGTCATAAAAAACACAAACAGTGAATAGAATCCAAGACAGAAAGGGCGATGGGTTTACCTTCTCCGGGCAGCGACCGGCAACAGATCAAGTCGTCGGTCCACTCGACGGTTTTGGGTTTATGGCGCGAATGAATGGCAAGGTTTATTTGCGGATCTCTTTGCTGGAATTAAAAAAAAGGTTCGAACTTGCTATATTTCGCGATGCTAAGTGGTCCAGGTGATCGCTTCCCTTCGAGTCTGTCATGTTCTCATACGACTCTTCTCCCCGACTGCTCTGATACTCTCCCCTTCTTCCCATGCCATTGCATGTATAAATATCCCAACTCTAGGTTCTAAAATTGGTAAGTAAATAAAGGCTGAGAATATTGGTGCTGATTCGTGTGATTTCTTGACGAGATTTGGGTAGATTGGCTAAGATTTTGATTCTGGAAAGATTTTGCTAGTTTGCTTATGGTAAGGGCAAGCTGGCTTCGTTTGCGTGGGTAAGGAAGGTCCCGGATTCTCCGGCGAGAATCTCGGGATGTGCTGGTGTTGGTGCGGCGGATTACCACTGAACAGCTAGGTTTTCTAGGTTAGAGTTTTATGGGTTCGTTAGGTTTAATGTGATGGAGAGGGTGAAGTGAGGGTATTGTGGGCTGCTGGTATAAGGCTTTGGACGATGGAGATAAAAATGAGGGCTGTGAATTGGGCTGAGGGGCTTTGTGGTGATAAGGGAAAATAAGGGTGTTGAAATCGTTGCTCAGCTGCATGACGTAGCGGCCCGGTCATTGCGTTGGGTCAGTAGAAATTTAGGTGTTAAGTATTAGGTATTTAATTAGGGGTAAATTATTTAAATAGGTATTAGTTTTAGGTTAGTGTTATAAGTGTTTAATTATTTAACTAGTTAATTAGTAGTAAATTAGATTGTGCTTAAATTATTTAGGTGTTTTATTAATCTAATTGTTATAAATGCGGGCGTGCTATTTAATTAATGCTTAATATTTTAGAATGCGGCGCTATTATTTAAAATCTTATTATTGTGCATTATTATGAAGTTAAATTAAAATTGAATAGAGTCTAGATTAAATTATTTAAATGCTAACTGCAAGTACGATATTTAAGAATTGTTTAAAGCTTTTATAAATGCGACGCTATTAAATGCATGTATTAGATTAAAATTGATTTTAAATTACAAATGATTATGAAATTCTCTTGCGTATTAATAAATGCGGCTATGCTACTTGACACGATGTCACTGCTAAATTATTTATTTTATGTATTTATTATTAATTTAAGAACCATGACAGGGCTTAAAATAATTAAGGCGGGCGCGGGACTCTAAGTGCTTAATACTCTACGTAAGACGCGATGCCATTATTAAATGTTTATTTATGCCTGTATTTATGTTTTATCGCTGCACTTATTATAAAAAATCATAAAAATTATTTTACAAAAATTAGTCTTATTTTATAGTTAATGACTGGACGGGAGGGTCAAAATTGGGTGTCAACAGCTGTCCCTCTTTGTATGGAGATGATGGAAGAATCTTCGGACAAAGACGTTGACTCATAGCCAATTTTGTCTCGATCTTCAGAATTGCAAAAAATGCTGGGCAGGTAGACAAGGCTGACGCAAAAAATCAAAATCTGTCCCAGTGTCGAGTTATGACGACACTGGGCTACCATGGTCTAAACACCAAGGCGGGCTAACGCGGACTCAAAGCTGTCCCAGTGTCGAGTTATGACGACACTGGGCTACCATGGTCAAAACACTAAGGCGGGCTAACGCGGACTCAAAATTCGTCCCAGTGTCGAGTTATGATGACACTGGGCTATGGTGCAAAAAGTAAAAGAAAAACAACAATTGCACCAACGATTTGACGAGATGAGTTCCTTGTTCAACCAATGGTCAATGCATTATCCACCGCCACCATTTTAAAACCAAGTTTGTAAGTGTCCTGTTTCTCTTATTTTCTTTGAGTCTTGCACACATTGGGGACAATGTGTGATTTAAGTTTGGGGGGGGTGTCTTATTTGTGTCTTATTGTTGTAGTATGCTTGAGTCTTTTTGATTGTTTTGTGCATTTTTGAGTCATAAATTTTTTCTTTTTGAGTCATAATTGTCTGTCAAAAATCATGCATGCTGTAGTTACTAGAAACACCTAGTAAAGTAAGGTGGAATAATGTAATGGAATTAAAAGCAACTATCTAAACACGTAAGTTAGATATGTCAAAAACTCATGAAATCTGTCTATTTGGAGTTTCTAATTGAATTGTGCATTGTAAATGATTAAAACCTATGTGTTATGATTGCTTGCTATTTGAGGCGAAATAGCTAGGATATGCATGTTAGGGAGATGACTCAGGCGTTTCTTTGTTAGCCAATTCTTACCACTCTTTTCTATCCATGACATTAAAAATATCCCTAGTCAGCCCCGTTGAGCCTAAAAATTGAACTTTTTCTTTGACATCATATATTTCCATACTTGTGTCATAAGTAACAATGCGAAATAGTTGGAATAGAATGTGTTAAAAAAGAGACAAAAAGAGCAAACAAGATTTATGCACCCCAATAAAAAAAAGTAATAAGAAATAGGCAAAAGCCTAAGTTTGGGGGTGCTTGTTATTAGAATACACTTCACGCTCTCAAAACAAAAGAGGGGAAAGATAGATTTGAAGTGAAGAAAAGAAATCAAGAAAAAAGGGAAACATTGAAAAGCTAAAAGAGCTTATGGTACACAAAATGAGCCTAAATGCCTATTTTTACCTACACATGTCTAAGCCTACATTACAACCCTTAAAAGTCCTGAAGATCTCTTATATGCATATCCATGATTAGTGGAGAATAGCAAGTGAAAATGTCATAGGGTTTTTGAAATTAACATGGATGATTCAGTGTTTTGACTTCCATTAAGTATGATAAAAATGAGTTTGCGAAATATCTAGCTTAATGTGTTTAGAATGCTAAAATTTCATGCTATATGTTCCTGCATATTATTCTGCTAACCTTCATGTTTTTCTAAGTAACACCAATGCAGCAAAGTGATCAATGTCATGGAGTCTTTCTATTTTCTCTTTTCATTGAGTCTTTATTTCTTTCTTTTGATCTTTGCTCGAGGGCGATCAAAGGTTAAGTTTGGGGGTATTTGATCAATATATTTTATATACACTTTTGAGTCATTTTTAGTGAGTCTTTTGTCCCTTTTTGCACAAATACGTGTCGTCTTAGGATAGATTTTCTTTCTTTTGAGTCAAATTGGTTAAAATGGCTCTTTGGCGGAAAAGGAGCGAAAAGAGGGCAAAGATGGAGGTTCCAGAGCTTAAAATGCGAGAAAGTGGCGAACTGTGCAGAGACAGTCACGCAGTGGCCGCCTCCACCCATCAGGCTGGCGCGCGCGCCAATATCCGAGTCCTCGAAGTTCCAGACCGGCGCCTGCACACAGAGTGCGGCGCGCCTAATCTCCGTAACAACGCGAACTTGGCGCCGACGCGGGAAAAATCAGGTTTTTGACGAAATTATGGGTCAGGCCTGAAGGAAAACCTTAAGGGAGGTGTAACACCCCATTTTAACCGGAGTCGAAACGGGAGTACCACGTATGGTTGATTCCTAAAATGTATTTTAAGGAGTCGCCACCTAATTATTATAGTGAATTAGGACACTTAGTTTATTGCAATAAAAATACTGCAATTGACTTCCATTTAATGGTCTGCGAAATTAGTGAGATTCTGGATCAGGGTTCTTTATTATCCTAAAGGGAAGGGGTTAGGCATCCTTTAAGATCCGCTAACTTGCGGTTATTCGTTCAAACCTAGGTTAATTATTTATTGCCCTTTTATTCTAACTATTCTAAGCATTTTTAATAATTTATAATTAAAATAAAATGCAATACAAAAAATAATAAAAGCTTAAAATTAAATATGACATAAAAATAAAGATCCTGGATATCTTTTAGCCCTTTTAGGCCTTCTGCAAGATAATCTCCTGCACTGCATAAACACTTAGTAAAAGTATTAATAGTAGAACAAATAATTTTAAAAGTAATGACAAGAATTAATAAATAAAGCAAAATAAATAAATCCGTCTTTTGCACAGAGGAGGCCTTGGAAATCAGACGGGGATTCCTTCATCGGCCAATAAAAAAAATATAAAATAAATAAAACCTTCGGATCCGCGCCAAAACAAGAATAGTTTTAAACACGGAGGGCTCGGATATGTAAAAATATAAAGTAGACAATACCTAAACAAGTGCGTCATGAGAATTCGCCAAGCGCATGTTGGTTATCCGATGTAAGTGGAAGAAATCATCCTTGCCTGTAAAGCTTCATTTATTTTATTTTCCGTCTTTGCAATCATGGAGGCCTCAAAATCGACGGATAACTTTTTCATCGGCCAAAGTGTAGTATCTATTCAAAATCAGTAAAAAATACCAAGTGTAGTATCTTGTTCAAAATCAGTAAAAACCAGCCTAAAATCAGTAGCAAAAATAGCCTAAAATCAATAGCAAAATAGCCTAAAACCAATCCAAAGACCATAGCCAAATCCTAGCACCATAGCCAAATCAAGAGCAAAATAGCCTAAAACCCACCAAAGAAAAATGGCTAAAGAAGGACAACAAAGGTGAAAAACAATCCAAAATCACCGGATAACCGACAACAACCATAAAATGAAGCAATCAAGGTCACCTGATTTCGCCACGATAAAAGGAAACGAAGATCAGTCCAACAACTAAAACCAACAACAATATAATCACAACACAATAGGGTTATCGGAAACATCACACCACAGCCAAGCAAAATACCAAATAACAATAGTAACAAAATGAAACAACAATGACTAAAGACAAATGTCGACGAGTTCATTTTCCGACGATCTACTTTCAAACCGGGAGAGCAACACAATACATAAACATATTACCATATATAATGAAAGTGACTATGGATCGAAATCCTCTCCGCCGATCGGCCATCCGACGAGATGGATGCAGATGGGTCGTATGCGTGGTGGATGCAGGATCGAGAAAAGTGGATGGATGTTGGTCGCGAAAGATGGTAGGAATGAGTTCGCCGGAGTTCACGATCTTTGGTGTTTCACGCGGAGGTGAGAAATGGGGTTCGCCGTGATGGCGTGTGGTGGTGGTTTGAGCGATGGTGTGTCGACGTGCAGTTCGCCGAGCTCGGCGATGGGTACGGGCAGTGGGGTGAGGTGAGGGGGTGTTAAGAAGATGAAATGGGGGTGTGAACGGCTGATGGTAGTGTGCGGCTAGGGTTTAAGGGCTGATGTTATGTGGGTCTAGGTTCGAGTTCACGGAGCTTGGCGGGAAGAAGGCGGCGGTGGCGACGGGAAGGGCGACGGGGTGAGGGAGAGATGGGGTGAGAGAAGGGAGAGGGGTGTAGGGTTAGATAAAGGGGGCTGATTTTTGTGTTGGAGTTAAAGTGTGGTATAATGTTTTATTTATAGTGTAGTTTTTATGGTTTGGTATTTGGGGGGAAAATGAAGAGTGGAGTATTGTTTTGGGGGGGAAAAATAAAAGATGAAAGTTTGGGTGAAATTAAAAGAAATGGTGTTGGATTGGACTGATTCAAATTGTGTCTTGGACTGGACTGGTTTGACAAAAATGGAAGGCTGGTTAATTATTTAACAGAAAAATTATTTAAAAAGATGCAAAATTATAAAAAATGCAAATGTCGATTTAATAATAAAATGAAATATTTAAAAATTTTTTAATGCCTTATTAAAATTAAAAAATGTATGTAAATTAATTATTTAAAAAGATGCAAATATTATTAAAATAAAACGACGGTATAACAATAATAAAAACATAATATTAACAACGACGTAATACTTAATTTAAAAATAAAAGATGCAATGTCATTTTTTGTGAAGAAATAAACATAGAATATTATGTAAAAATATGCAAAATAACGATTAAAATGCGGTGTGCTAAAATACTTAAAATTGCACGAAAATATACAAAAACGGGTCAAAATTGACTGTCAACAGCATGTCCCTCTTTGTACGGAGATGATGGAAGAGTCTTCGGACAAAGATGTTGACTTGTAGCCAATTTTGTCCTGTTTTATAAACTAGAACTCAAAAATAGGGATGATGCAGACCCAAAAATGTCCCAGTGTCAAATCATGATGACATTGGGTCGTTGTGATGCAAAAATTAAAAAGCAAAGCTGACGCCGATAAAAAATGTCCCAGTGTCGAATTATGATTGACACTGGGTTGCAGGTGATGTGGTGCCGAAAAAGACAAGGTTATTGTGGATGTTGATGGCGTCATTGCATAGACGCGATGCAGATGCTCGTCGTTGCATGGACGAAATATAGATGAAGCAGTTGCACAGGCTTTTATGAAATGACGTCGTTTTCGGACGCAATGCAGATGCTCGTCGTTGCATAGACGAAACATGAATGAAGCCGTTGCATAGGCTTAAATGAAATGACGTCGTTTTCGGACGCAATGCAGATGCTCGTCGTTGCATGGACGAAACATAAATGAAGCCGTTGCATAGGCTTAAATGAAAAGGCGTCGTTGCATGGACGCGATGCAGATGCTCGTCGTTGCATAGACGAAACATGAATGAAGCCGTTGCATAGGCTTAAATGAAATGACGTCGTTTTCGGACGCAATGCAGATGCTCATCGTTGCATGGACGAAACATAAATGAAGCCGTTGCATAGGCTTAAATGAAAAGGCGTCGTTGCATGGACGCGATGCAGATGCTCGTCGTTGCATAGACGAAACATGAATGAAGCCGTTGCATAGGCTTAAAATGAAAGGACGTCGTTTTCGGACGCAATGCAGATGCTCGTCGTTGCATGGACGAAACATGAATGAAGCCGTTGCATAGGCTTAAATGAAAAGGCGTCGTTTTCGGACGCAATGCAGATGCTCGTCGTTGCATGGACGAAACATAAATGAAGCCGTTGCATAGGCTTATATGAAATGACGTCGTTGCATGGACGCGATGCAGATGCTCGTCGTTGCATGGACGAAACATGAATGAAGCCGTTGCATAGGCTTAAATGAAAAGGCGTCGTTGCATGGACGCGATGCAGATGCTCGTCGTTGCATAGACGAAACATGAATGAAGCCGTTGCATAGGCTTAAAATGAAATGGCGTCGTTGCATGGACGCAATGCAGATGCTCGTCGTTGCATGGACGAAACATGAATGAAGCCGTTGCATAGGCTTAAAATAAAATGGCGTCGTTGCATGGACGCAATGCAGATGCTCGTCGTTGCATGGGCGAAACATGAATGAAGCCGTTGCATAGGCTTAAAATAAAATGGCGTCGTTGCATGGACGCAATGCAGATGCTCGTCGTTGCATGGACGAAACATGAATGAAGCCGTTGCATAGGCTTAAAATAAAATGGCGTCGTTGCATGGACGCAATGCAGATGCTCGTCGTTGCATGGACGAAACATGAATGAAGCCGTTGCATAGGCTTAAAATAAAATGGCGTCGTTGCATGGACGCAATGCAGATGCTCGTCGTTGCATGGACGAAACATGAATGAAGCCGTTGCATAGGCTTAAATGAAATGCATTGGTTTAGGGGCGTACCTGCTTTGTGACCCGTCTGGGTTGAGATAACGTCATTGCATAGACGTTGTGCGTTTGTAACCCGCATGGGCCTATTGTTGTGTTCCTGCCTTTGCTGATATGAAGATCCTGCACTCAAAGAAAACTTGTGAGTTTTTTAGGAAATGAGTGGTTGATTAGCGTCGACTCTGTAGCTTTGGCTCTTGACGCTTGCATTCTTGGTTTGCACTGAAGACCTAGTTGGCCTGCTTTTTCCTGTCTATTGCCATTTTCTTGCACTGAATTCCTTAAAATGTCCCAGTTTCTGGTAATGAAGATGTTGAACTGGGTAAGGTTGCATCTTGACGCTATCAAGGCGATCAGGTAAGCATTTTTTTTTTATAATGAATGAAAAGCTAATGCGAGAATATGGACAATGTACGATTGAGTAGATGAGAATGCAACCCCCCGAAAATATGTATGTAGTAATGGATGCAAAATATATGAGGATGCTAAACTCTCCAATGGACAAAATCGAGTCATGTGCAGAAACAAGGAAAATATTTTTAATGGAGTGACCGAAGCTGATGTGGCTGCCTACGTATCCCGCCGAGGGAGTCAGGTCAAGACGTAGTTCATGCTGCAAAAATAAGAATTTTTTATAATTTTAAAATGATGTGAGACCGAAGCCGATGTGGCCGCCTACGTATCCCGCCGAGGGAATCAGGTCAAGACGTAGTTCGTGATGCAAAAATAAGGATTTTTATCATTTTAAAATGATGTGGGACCGAAGCCGATGTGGCCGCCTACGTATCCCGCTGAGGGAATCAGGTCAAGACGTAGTTCGTGATGCAAAATGATTTTTATGTAATATGCATTTTGTTGTTTTTTTTTCTGAAAAAATAGAAGACGACATTACGTTCTGACTCCAGTTGATACCAACAATTAGTATTATGCATAAGGATGTTCTTTTATTGTCTTCAGTCTAACCGAGATTGACTCTGGTGTAATTCACACAGTTTCAGATAGTACCTCAAGCATACCTGAGTGTCGACACACTTGCTTGCATCCAAGGTTTCAAACTAAACGTAATCTCATGTTTCAAATGCCTCACTGAAAGAAGGTCCCATCTCACACATATATTCCAATATTTTGAATTTTGGGACGTTGAGAGAATTGCGCTCACACTCAAAAAGATGTTCAATGCATGCAATTGTGATACCATAGGCTTGGCCGTCATGTAAGTATCCACTAATGTGAGAACCTCGTGATAAGATCATGTAGGGCTTGTCACGGGCTTGTAATGTAGGCTTGGTGAAAGGAATGAATATCATTTGGGTAAAGTGACTAATCATTCCTCGAGAGTTGGACTACGTCCATGCTTGATATTTGTGTGTTTTAATGCTGACTTGCTTTCTTTTTGTCCCAGTTTTTCTGTATTGACTTCTTTTGAATCTTTCATTTGGAGCCTTTTTTTTTTTTTTTTTTATCGGGGCTTTTGATTTCCTCTTTATGTGAAGTCGTCTCTGCTTTCATTCTTTGAGACTTTGACAATTTTTGTCTTTGCAAACTTCAGCTAGAATTTTGTCAGCCACTTGCACATTTCTAAAACACTCGAGGAGGTCGGGCCAAGAGAGGGATAGTGCGTACGCACTCAGAAAGGTTATAGGTGTAATATGCGGTTGTCGAAAAATAGGTTTTAGGCTCAAAGGGGTGTACTAGGGATAATGTTATTTGATAGGCTGAAAAGGCTCAAACGGGTCAAAGAAAGCCTACGATCATTTCCTACACAGAGTGTTACTCAAGATTTCGCCTCAACAAACATTCAGGCCAAGTTCTAGATCACAATGCAATACAATTGAACTTATTCAAATAACTCACCACACAATGCATATGAAACGATGAGGTCGGCTTCATTCTTATCTTGGAAACATGCAAGACAATGTTATCTGCGGGTATGAATAAGAGGTACCAAAAGAATATATGGTTTACCACAAAGTCAACCCATACTGATTATCACTTTTTTTTTTTTTTTTTTTAATGCACAACTCTAACTGTATTAGTATCAACAAAGTTAAACAATAATACTTACAAAATGTTTTTGTATTTTTGAATAACATTTTTGTATTTATGAACAAATTTTTTTTTTTCATTTTTTCATTTTTTTTTTTTTTTTTTTTGAATAAAGGGTACCGAACCCGAATAGGGCTGCCTACGTATCCCACCGAGGGAATCAGGTGCGCGTAGTTCATTCAAATATGTTTAAAAACGCATGCTAAAAAAATATTTATCAATGAAAGGATGACAATGTAAAGCTATGCAAAAGAAAAATGATTGTCCACTGTGGACGAATGCAAAGTAAAATGAATGCCCGAGAACATGATGAATGTGATGCATGTGAGAAAAATATGCTTCTTTTTTCCTTTTTAGTGGTTTTTTTTTTTTTTTTTTTTAATTTTAATTTTATTTTTGTGGTGTCGAACCCAAAATGAGTTGCCTACGTATCACACCGTGTGGTGAGAATCAGACACGCGTAGTTCGGAATAATTATGTTGTAAAATGCATGATATGCGAAAACTATGTAATTAACGCTAAACATATCAATTGAGTTTGCAAAATATGAATAAAAATACAAAGTATAAAAGAACTGAGAGCGATGTCTCGTTGAATCTGGTATAAACTGATTTCTATTAGTCAATATAACTATCGCTCAGTATTGTGATTTTTTTTTGTTTTTTGTTTTGTTTTTTTTTTTTTTTTCGAACGCCCTCGACTATTTGCGAGGACTGTTTTCCTGCAAAAATATGAGAAATAGGTGAGAGTGGAAAATGATAAAATAACAAAATGAAGGGGTGTGACCATATAGTCAGAGACTCCCCTGATTGGTTCGACCGGACTGGTGGTTGATGCTTCACAAAGTCCAAGTCGCGCTATTCAAGAGTGATTTACGCAGTAGGAGTCCTGATTGCAATGTGAAAGCAAAAATGCAAAAATACAAATGCTCGAGTCCGGAATCACAAAAGAGCGATTATTGAATTAAACAATATGTACAGAGTTGCTAGTGACAAACAATAATAAACAAAAAACATGCAAATCAAGCGCGTGCCCTAATATGCTTGGGACCTCTCTTATGCCAGAGGTGAGCCTAAACGCCAAATATGCGGGATTATGATAAATAGGTCCAAGCCGTTAAACTGCAATATTTTGTTGGAAATGTCGACCAAATGACGGTGCACTTTTTCCAATTTTGACGTGTCGTGACCAGGCTTGGATCCGTCTATCATCATCACGCTACACATAGTATGCCAATGAGTCGTTGGGTTGTGAAACCCGTCGACAAGTTTGGTGGATTTCTAATTGTGGCGTTAATACTAAGGATTAACCCACCTAAGGTTTATGCATGCATGACTTAATAAAAAGTGGTATAGCTCTATCTTAAGTTTTCTAAGATTTGGCTTACTAGACAAAATGGTTCCCGAGCGGACTACTCGAGTGAGAAGGCTACGCGGCCACCGGTTGGACCGGATTCTCCGCGTCTATTACCAACTCTCCTAAATTTGGGTTTTGAAGAAAGAATTTTGCTGATGCACCAAGCGCACCTCGCGTGTAGTGTGTGATAGTGTTAATTTTCCAGAATGGAGGAAATATGAACGGAATGACAATTTAAGGAAAGCAATAAAAGAATGTAGCAATTAAAGTAGTTAATCACAAAATAAAAGTAAACAATATAAAATATTTACAACAAACATGAAAGCAAAATAAAGTGCAATATTTAATTAACCTGAGTATGTTATGATCAAGAACCTGATATCCCCAGCGGAGTCGCCATGCTGTAACACCCCATTTTAACCGGAGTCGAAACGGGAGTACCACGTATGGTTGATTCCTAAAATGTATTTTAAGGAGTCGCCACCTAATTATTATAGTGAATTAGGACACTTAGTTTATTGCAATAAAAATACTGCAATTGACTTTCATTTAATGGTCTGCGAAATTAGTGAGATTCTGGATCAGGGTTCTTTATTATCCTAAAGGGAAGGGGTTAGGCATCCTTTAAGATCCGCTAACTTGCGGTTATTCGTTCAAACCTAGGTTAATTATTTATTGCCCTTTTATTCTAACTATTCTAAGCATTTTTAATAATTTATAATTAAAATAAAATGCAATACAAAAAATAATAAAAGCTTAAAATTAAATATGACATAAAAATAAAGCTCCGGGATATCTTTTAGCCCTTTTTAGGCCTTCTGCGCAAGATAATCTCCGGGTACCTGCATAAACACTTAGTAAAAGTATTAATAGTAGAACAAATAATTTTAAAAGTAATGACAAGAATTAATAAATAAAGCAAAATAAATAAATCCGTCTTTTGCACAGAGGAGGCCTTGGAAATCAGACGGGGATTCCTTCATCGGCCAATAAAAAAAATATAAAATAAATAAAACCTTCGGATCCGCGCCAAAACAGTAATAGTTTTAAACACGGAGGGCTCAGATATGTAAAAATATAAAGTAGGACAGCCTAAACAAGTGCGGCTGCGAGAATTCGCCTTGCCAAGCGCATGTTGGTTATCCGATGTAAGTGGAAGAAATCATCCTTGCCCAGAAAGCTTCATTTATTTTATTTTCCGTCTTTGCAACTGTGGAGGCCTCAAAAATCGACGGATAACTTTTTCATCGGCCAAAGTGTAGTATCTATTCAAAATCAGTAAAAATACCAAGTGTAGTATCTTGTTCAAAATCAGTAAAAACCAGCCTAAAATCAGTAGCAAAAATAGCCTAAAATCAATAGCAAAATAGCCTAAAAACCAATCCAGCACCATAGCCAAATCAGTCTAGCACCATAGCCAAATCAGTAGCAAAATAGCCTAAAACCCAGTCCAGCAAAAAATGGCTAAAGCAGTGACAACAAAGGCTGAAAAACAATCCAAAATCAGTCCAGATAACCGACAACAACCATAAAAATGAAGCAATCAAGGTCACCCAGATTTCGGCCAGTTACAAAAGGAAACGAAGATCAGTCCAACAACTAAAACCAACAACAATATAATCACAACACAATAGGGTTATCGGAAACATCACACCACAGCCAAGCAAAATACCAAATAACAATAGTAACAAAATGAAACAACAGTGACCAGCACAAATGTCGACGGAGTTCATTTTCCGACGATCTACTTTCAAACCGAGGAGAGCAACACAATACATAAACATATTACCATATATAACAGAAAGTGACTATGGATCGAAATCCTCTCCGCCAGTCGCCGGCGGTCAAATCCGACGAGACAGAGATGGGGTCGTGGTGTCTGGACAGTGGAGAGAAAGGGATTGACAGGGACTGTGGTGGATGTTGGTCGGCGAAAGATGGTAGGAATGGAGTTCGCCGGAGTTCACAGTGCTGGTGTTTCGACGGGCAGAGGGTGAAGGGAAATGGGGTTCGCCGGTGATGGCGTGTGGTGGTGGTTTCGAACAGTGGTGTGTCGACGGGTCTGGTTCGCCGGAGCTTCGAGCTCCGGCGATGGGTACGGGCAGTGGGGTGAGGTGAGGGGGTGTTAAGAAGATGAAATGGGGGTGTGAACGGCTGATGGTAGTGTGCGGCTAGGGTTTAAGGGCTGATGTTATGTGGGTCTAGGGTTCGCCGGAGCTTGCGGCGGCGGGAAGGGCGGCGGCGGTGGCGACGGGAAGGGCGACGGGGTGAGGGAGAGATGGGGTGAGAGAAGGGAGAGGGGTGTAGGGTTAGATAAAGGGGGCTGATTTTTGTGTTGGGGGGAAAGTGGGGTATAATGTTTTATTTATAGGGTAGTTTTTAGGGTTTGGTATTTGGGGGGAAAATGAAGAGTGGAGTATTGTTTTGGGGGGGAAAAATAAAAGATGAAAGTTTGGGTGAAATTAAAAGAAATGGTGTTGAATTGGACTGATTCAAATTGTGTCTTGGACTGGACTGGTTTGACAAAAATGGAAGGCTGATTAATTATTTAACAGAAAAATTATTTAAAAAGATGCAAAATTATAAAAAATGCAAATGTCGACGCAATAATACCAAAATGCAATATTTAAAACATGTTTAATGTCTGATTAAAAGTAAAAAATGGATGTCAATTAATTATTTAAAAAGATGCAAATATTATTAAAATAAAACGACGGTATAACAATAATAAAAACATAATATTAACAACGACGTAATACTTAATTTAAAAATAAAAGATGCAATGTCATTTTTTGTGAAGAAATAAACATAGAATATTATGTAAAAATATGCAAAATAACGATTAAAATGCGGTGTGCTAAAATACTTAAAATTGCACGAAAATATACAAAAACGGGTCAAAATTGACTGTCAACAGGAGGTTTTGAAGCTATAAAAAGAGAACCCTAGGCAGTTTTCAAGGGTTCCCTTTCTTGCACAAACACAACACATCTTGGAGTTCAAGATTGGAGACCATTCTATTGTAATTTTCTTTCTTTCTTTTACTTTATTTCAGTTTTTATGTTGGATATTGAATTAGTTCTTGTCATGTCAATGGCTAGGAACTAATTCCATTATAGGGCTTTCCATGTCAATTCACTTGAACCTTATTTTATGAATTAATGCATGCTTATGGTTGTTCTTCTTATTGTTGAGATTTATCCAATAGTTGTTTTGAATGCTTGGTAATTACTTGATCATTAATTATCATTATTTATATGATTTCTAATCAAACTTCGAAAGGAGGAGGTTGTGACTATGCTGTAGTTGGGTAATCATAGGTCGAATTGGGGATGAAAATACCTCAATTACTTGTGTAGCGTTAACATGGGTTTTTGTTCTTAATCCTCATATAGAGTCATCCTTATCACCGAAAGTTAGAAAGGAGCGCTACTGGGGTTGAGTGTTTATATAGTCTTAACGGGAGTATAAAACAGATTAGTAAACCTGCTATCTCCAAAAGAAGAAGAACCATAATTGATTGCATTAATGAGTAATATAAGTGGATAGTTGAGGAGACTTGGAAGCCCTATTTCCATCACTACTGAAGTAAACACATAGTTTAATTAGCTTTCATAATTAGAATCATAATCAACAACTCAAATATCGGGTACCAAATAGATAACAAAGAATAGAAGTTGGTACTTGAACACTAATCCCTGAGGACGATAACTCGGTCTTCAAAGACTATATTACTTGAGTCGACAATGTGCACTTGCGTTAAAGTGTGTGCATTAAATCGCGCATCAATTATCCGACCTCACAGTTTTTATTTTTGTTTCAAACTGTGTATGCACTACTGCAAAGAAATTCTTCAGTAAGGTAGACACATCTAACTTTAACTTCATAAGAAACACCCATGTCCACCTAGAATAGTCATCAACAATTGCAAGAAAATACTTCATCCCATTATAAGTATCAACTCTATAAGGCCCCCATACATCCATATGTAGCAATTGAAAAGAATGAGAAGATCTAGTCAAGCTAGTATGAAATGGTATTCTAGTTTGTCTTGCTAAAGGACATATTTCACAGCTCTTCAATGTAAATGAAACACTAGAATTACTGTTCTGAAAGTAAGGCATTTTCTTCAACACATTCATTGGGATATGGCATAGCCTCTGGTGCCAGATTGCTGCATCAGTAACTTGAGTTGCTGCCAAGCATTGATGTAGTTCCTTCCCTTTATTCTTCTTATCCAGACACAGTATGTACAAGCCATCCTCCTCAGTACCAATCACCCTCACCTTCCCAGATGAGAGATCCTGAAATATATAACATTTGGGGAAGAATGTTACACTGCATGTAACTCTTTTGTCACCCTAGAAACTGACATTAAGTTGAACTTAAAATTTGGGACACAAAGGACATTTTTCAGGACATCACCTCCTCCTAAATTGCAATCACCAATGTGTGAATTCTTAGTCGACTCTCTAGTAGGCAACTGCACCTTACCTGCACTATCTGTCATGTGTTTGTTTTGTAAGTTTTGCTGGTTACCAACCATATGGTTTGTGGCTCCAGAGTCTACTATCCATTTTATTAGAGTCTGTATATCTAGGTTACTGATACCTGCCATGTTGGCCACAAATTTGATTGGTTTCCCTGATTTTCCTGATTCCAGTTGATCCTTCAGCAGATTTAGTAATTGTTGATGTTGTTGAGGAGTGAACTGTTGTAGTTCCATTTGCCTCTCACCCTTTGTGGACCTTTATAGTGTTGTGTATATGTTTGTTTATGCCCTGGACAATGTTGTTGCCACTCACTTCCTTGCCCAGTATCCTCACAGTGAACCTCATTTCCAGTCACCATGTTAATCTTCTTTGTTTTATCCTTTGAATCATCTGGGTACCCATTCAGTCTATAACAATCTCTCTGCACATGTCATGTCTTTATACAGAATGTGCACTTCTTTAATTTGTTACAATCTCTCTTTATGTGCCCTTTGACATGACAATAGTCACACACTACATTTGAATTGTATGGTGGTTTCTTCCTGTAACCATCACCTCATTGGTTGTTGGTAGTGAACATTGCAGAAGGTTCCCCTATCTCATGTATCTCCTTCGACTGATTCCAGAAAGGCATCTTTGGCTTTCCTCCTGATTCATTTTGGCATATACTTGATTCAGGTTCGGCATCTGATGTATCAATAACACTTGGCTCCTTACTTGACCATAGCTATCATTGAGTCTCATCAGGAATTGCAACATCCTTTGGTACTGAATGTGCACCACAAACTCCTTAGATTTATCACAGCAATTTGGTATAGGCATAATCGAGTCGTACTCATCCCACAAGTCCTTAAGCCTCGAGTAATAGACAGAAACAGGAAGTGTTCCCTGTCGCAATGTAAATATATCCTTATGCAATTGGAATGCTCTAGAGTTGTTAACCTTGTCGAACCTATCTCGCAACTCCTCCCATATTGTGCGAGAGTCTGAATTAAAGAGCATTCCATGTAGTAAACTTTTACTCACATTGCTCATTAACCAAGACACTACAATAATATTGCATCTTTCCCACAGATTGACAAGACTACCAGAGAAGTCTTCCTTCATCACTGTCCCGTCGATAAATCCCATTTTGTTCTTCCCTAGCAGTGCAAGCTTCATGGCTCTGCTCCACAGGGTATAATTTTCCATTCCGATAAGTGTAACTCCAACTGACAATGATCCAGGAGCATCAGATGGATACAAGTACAAATGATGGTTATAATCAATACTAACGACTCCTGCTTCAATCCCAATAGTCGACATTCCTTCAACACTTCCCATCCTTTCGTATTGTAGAGACGAAGTGATATAAACTCACATGCAAAATCAGAAAATCAGACCAACACTGTAATCCATATTTGAATGGACACACACTCGACAGATGCATCTAGCAAATACAGATCGAATCGAATCGAAATCGATAATCGATATTTCTCCGGAATCAATAATCGATATTTCTCCTCTGTTGATTCTGTGTCACTCGCAGTAGAATCACAGTGAATTCGATCAATAATACTTCAAAATTACCTTGATACGGTATTAAATCTACCTCATCACCAGCAGTTCCAGAAGATGTCTTCGATCTGCATCGATTCTTTATCAAATCGCTCCATTGCTATGTCGAAACCTTGGGCTTTGATACCATGTTAGAGATCGTGCACTGCATGCGGTCAATCTACATTCGTAAGATTGGAATCGAAGAAGAAATCGGTAAAGGAGAAGCTCTCGGATGAAAAAGATGTGGAGATATTTTGGGAGCAAAGAATAACTGCTCTTCTGGGATATTTTCTGTATATTCAATTATTACATTTACAAGTAAAGGAATGTGTATTATATACACAATGCTAACTACAATGTTAACTACCTCATTTAGCCGACATATACACAACTTAACTACTAACTGATTACCAATAATTCTAATTCTCTACACAGTACCTCAGGGTACTGTGGTACACCGTCCCATTACTTCTACAGATTAAAATGGTAATGATATTAACTTCAAATTATGGAAATAAACTGGAATTATTTTATTTCAAAATACTGATAACCGTTTAAGAAATTAATTTTTTTAAAATCTCTAGGTTCCTTTAATTTGATTCACTTCATTATTCTTAGAAAGTTTTTTATGGATCACCTCTCAAGTAACTTGAACTTCATAATTGTTAACAATCTCACATCGGAAATGGAATGAGAACATGAACTTCTTATATGAATTTGGACAATCCTCACCCTACAAGCTAGCTTTTAGGGTTGAGTTATCCACTCTTTACATGGTATCAGAGTCAGACTCATTCCAATTCTTTGTTCACCGATGTTGGATCCCCAAATTATGTCATCCACGCTCTAATTAACGGGGTCTGAGCGTGCGGAGGAGTGTTAACAATCTCACATCGAAAATGAAATGAGAACATGAACTTCTTATATGGACTTGGACAATCCTCACCCTACAAGTTAACTTTTAGAGTTAAGTTAAACCTAAGATTCATTCTTTACAATAATCATCTGCAATTTAACATGCATGGCTATTTTAAGATGGGACATAAGTAAGCTTAGTTTTATAAAATAGAAATCGTCCTAGCATTCAGCTGTCGTTAGAGTCAACATGCACGATTTCATGCCATTATACAATTAATTTTTGATTTTCAAATAGATATATATCTCATGCTTGATTGAATAATTGAAAGAAGAGCTACGAGTTTTTGCCAAATAAGGACTTGTTTGAATCCGCCGGTATGAAATATTTGACGTGCACCAAAATGAAGAATTTAGGTCATAGTAATAAGTTTACGAGAACTATTAAGAGTCCCACATCGGTAATGGAATGGAAACATGAACTCTTTATATGTATTTTGGGCCTAACTCAACCCCGTAAAGAATGGATCTTGGACCTAACTCAACCCCAAAAGTTAACTTGTAGGTGATCATTGTCCAAGTCTATATAAGGAGTTCATGTTTCCATTCCGTTATCAATGTGAGACTCTTAACACTCTCCCGCACGCCCAAATCTCGTTAACTGAAGCGTGAATAATATAATTTGTGGACCCAACAATAATGAACAAAGAATTGAAATGAGTCTGACTTTGATTTATTACCGATGTGAGACTCTTAACAGAAACAAACTAAGAAGTACCTCAAAACATTAATGCGAAAAACATATCATCATAATTGAAGTTGGCCCATACTACAGTGCTTTTTTTTTCTCTGTGCTACAAAATGTCTTAGATATTAATGCGTCTCAATAACGCACACATCGTTTGGTTGCTCTGGAAATATTAAATTTCCGTATCTAGATGGTATCTGCTTTAAAAGCTTATTTACATAAACGTAGTTTTAACCGTTTGCGCAAAGATTATTTTATACAAGATAAAATTTTATTTCGCCTAAAGTCAGTTATATTTCCCAAGGGGCAAAAACACTACTAAAAATTTCTATTTTCCACTGATTTTCTATTAAAAATATTTAGTGACTATTTCCCACTAAATTTTAGTGATTTTTTTTTAAATAGTAGTGTTTTCACACGGAAAAATTACTAAGTCTCCCAACGTTTTAATATAATTTTTTTTCCACCATTATTTTCCCAGTGAGCTAGTTCGGTAAAATGAGGTGAAAAAAATTATATTTTTTAGCATAAATTTTCCATTGAATGTCGATTGTTTCTCTAGTGAAAGTTGAGTGACAAGGCTTAGTTCACAACTTAAGCCATCATGTATATAAATTCTAATACTAAGTGGCTAGAAGTTCACAACACAAATCAATATCATCATATATGAGTTCAGTCCGCATGGGCAGCTCAACTGGTTCTTAAGGGGGATAATTGGAAAAATGGCCAAGATCGAATCCCGCCAACGGCAGAGTGGGGTTACTTCTTGAAATAAAGGAGAGGAAAAATGTATGAGTTCAAGTACTAATAGCCTCAGGATCATTGGTGCCCAATTGACTCTTTAGTAATAATTATGTGAAAGAAACTTGTAAGAAAAGGATAACTACATTACGGTGGCTAATAAAAAAAAGTAACTTATGTTTAATGACAGAGTACATTAAAATAATTAGTTGCAGTAGATGTCAATTAATACATGTCCAACGGAGAAATGTATAAGTCACCTTCAAATTAAAGTTCTCCATAGTAAGCTTGAAACATGTGGAATTAAAATCAGCTTTGCTTTTGCCTTTTCTTCCCAAATCCCTATTGCACTTCATAGCACAGCCATATTTCTTTTGAATTAAAACTATTCTCAACAAATTTCCTGACCATAGAGGAAAGGGGTGGATCTAGACGCCCGTATATAGGTTCACGGAATTCAATATATAGTTTTTGCTCAATTCATGTTAACTCTGTATTCAGAATATATACTATAAAACATGAATCATTTAAGAATAAAAATGACAGTTTTGAGTCCATAAAAGATTGTGTTTCCTTAAAGAATTTAATCCCCTCATAATTGTCCAAGGTTTGGATTAGTTCTCATGATAGAACAAAACTCTATTTTGCAATACTGAGAATCGAAATTAATAAACTCAACGAAGGCATGTAATCACAGGACACTTACTGATTTCATATCTTTGAAAAACTGATGCAAGAAGAGGAGATGAAAAGTCTATTTTAAGAGAGTAATTAATTAAACATTAATTAAGTTCTGCGTGAATTAATTAACATTAGGATAAGAAAATTAATAGCGAAAATGTAAATAAAATAAATTTGGTCCCGAAGCCGAGTGACGACAACAATGTAAGGGAATGTTCTCTTCTCAACTCTTTATGAGCTAGAGGATGTGTTTCTACATATAAATACAAACATAACACTTTCCACCACCAATGTGGGAGAATGCTCACTTGAAAAGGTTACTTTTCCAAAATTTCATTTCCCTTCAATTTTGTTTCCCTACATTTACCAATTCACACTTCACCTTTAAAGCTCACTACTTGATGACTGTAAATTCCAATAATCCCCCACATTAATGGAGAATAACTATATTATGAAAATATGCATGAAAAAAACCCGTGTGATTTAAATATAATGATTAATCGCAATCAGATCATTTGACCAAATTCGAAATCGAAGCCGAGCGACGACGATGACGCGAGGGAAGATCCTCTACTCAAATCTTTATGAGCTAGAGGATGTGTTTCTACATATAAACACAAACATAACACTTTCCACCACCAATGTGGGAGAATGCTCACTTGGAAAAGTTACTTTTCCAAAATTTCATTTCCCTCCAATTTTATTTTCCTCCATTTACCAATTCACACTCCTTGTTATCACACACATATCGGGTTGCACCTAGAGATGACAATGGATCCTGAACCCGATCCGGATCCGGTGGATCCAGATCCGTTTTATAGGATATGGGTATTCAAAGTTTGGACCCGACGGATCCGGATCGGACCCGGATCCGTTTATGATGGATCGGATCTGGATCTGGATCTTGTCTTTGAGATCCGTATCGGTCCGCATCCGACCGTGAATCGTTTTATTAAATTAATTATACATTTATTATTTATACATCATGGCAGAATCCTTTGTAATCTTAATTTTATTTTATATTCAAAGTAGAAGGCCATTATTTTTTTAATTGAGACACGTTTTACGTGTTATTCTTTAATCATTATATTAATCATTTATGTGGTACTTATGTAGTAGCTTAGGTATTGAGAGGATTGTTTCTCACTACATCAATAGCCAATAGGCATAACAATTGTCAACAATGTCATTTAGTCCTAATTTACAGATGCATTCCCCATGATTTCGTTAAATTAAATTGACTCTTTTTCTAGAAAATTTGGACTGATTAGAAGGTATAACTTAATAATCAGTCACTTTGATTTGGATCCAGATCCGATCCGTGGATCCGGTGGATCCGCTAGATCTGAATTTGGATATGATTTTATGGACCCTATGGATCTGGATCTAGATATGGATACACATATGTAAAACGGATCTGGATCTAGTAGGATCCGGTCCAGATCCTACCCGTTGTCATCCCTAGTTGCACCAGAATCTATCCACCATTCTCTTGGATTACCTACCAAGTTGCATTCTGACAGCATGACACATAAATTGTCCACGTCTTCATTCCTTTCTGCCATATTTGCTTGACCTTTCTTATTCTCTTTATCTTTCTTCGGTGCACGGTATTTTGATGACATGTGTCCAAATTTGTCACAATTATTGCATTTTTTTTTGAATTTCTTCTTGCTTGGAAGATTTTTCAGTCCAGAAGTCCTTTTCCTTTTCTTTAAATTTATTGGAGCAGTTTCAACAATATTTGCTCCCATAACTATTTTTTGTCATTGTCTCGTTTTCAGCGAATCTGTTATCCTCCTCAATTCTAATACTGACAATTACATCTGCCAACTTCATCACCTTTCATTTGTGCTTCAAGTAGTTCCCTCCACAGAGGAGACACATTTTCAATGAAAGTCGCTACCTGAAAAGCTTCGTTAATCACCATTCCTTCAATAATAATAAAAATATTATTAGTAACATAATCAATACTTTGAATAAAAATATTGAAGTGAATTATACCTTTCACAAAGAGATCATGAATAATCAATTGTAATTTCTGGACCTGCGACATGACAAACTTGTTGTCAATCATCTTAAAGTCCAGGAATTTTACAGTAACATATTTCTTTAAACCGGCGTCTTCGATCTTATATTTCTTATCCAAAGCATTTTATAATTCTTTAGAAGACTTACAGACGCTATAAACATTATACAGACCATCATCCAAGCCATTCAGAATAGAGTTCATGCACGAAAAATCAGAATGCTTCCATGCCTCCGTCGCGAGAAAACGTTCATTGTCCGGAGTATCATCTGGCAGGACTGAGACATCCTCAATAATGAAATTTTACAGACTGAGAGTAGTTAAGTAGAAAAGTATATTTTGGTGTCATCTCTTAAAGTCAATGCCGGAACACTTTCTCATCTTTTCTACCGCTGCCATTGCAGGCATAGACGTAGTGCGACTGGATGAGGCAACATTCATCACAGTAGCATCAGTAGAATTCACAACATTAGTTGGATCAACCATTTATGTTTGGAAAGGAAAACACAAAGATAATTAATCAACTAGCGAAGTTTTTATATTCTTCAAACCAAAAAAAAATTATTCACTTGATGAAATTTGTATATCTTCAAATCAAGTGACTTAACGGAGTGGAAAATACAAAGACTTTAATCTCCAACCAAAATATAATATAAGATGAAACAGAAATATATAATTTAAGATCTTTAAGCTTGTTAACTCTGTATTCAGGATATATACTATAAAACAGAAATACAAAAGACTGTATTTCCTTAAAAAAATTAATCCCCTCACAATTGTTCAAGGTTTGGATTAATTCCTCTCAGGATAGAACGAAATACTATTTTGCAATACTGGCAATCGAAATTGTAGAACTTCAGCAAACTCAACGAATGTATGTAATCACATGACACTTACTGATTTCCTGTCTTTGAAAAACTGATGCAAGAAGAGGGGATGAAAAATCTATTATTTTAGATAGTAATTTTTTTTATTTGAGTGAGTGAAAAATGAGGTGAAGCCTCTGAAAATTTTATAGTCATTGAAGAGGTACAAAGACACATGTTCGGGGAAGAAGGTGACCGTTTGGTTGGTTGTGACTGTTGGAAAATTTATTCCGTAGATTAATTAAACATTAATTAATATTAGGATAAGGAAATTAAATAACGAATAAAATAAAATAATTTGGTCCAAACAGATTATTAGTTAATCAACCAAAGCCAAGCCGAGCGATGACAATGACGTGAGGGGAGGTCCTCTTCTCAACTCTTTATGAGATAGAGGATGTATTTCTATATATAAATACAAACATAACACTTTACATCACCAACGTGGGAGAATGCTCACTTGAAAAAGTTACTTTTTCAAAATTTCATTTTCCTCCATTTCCCTATTCACACTTCACCTTTAAAGCTCACTACTTGGTGACTTTAAATCCCAACAATCCATATATCTTTGTTAAAAAATTAGTAAGTATCTATATTTGGTCATAAAAACAATTACGTATTATTCAAGTATTAACTTGATATTGTTGTAGGAACTCATAAACATTAAATTCTAGATTCACAATTCTATTAGACCACATTCATATATCTTGAGCTTCTAGTTCATGATTGTTAGACCGAAATATCAGTTTGTTTTGTAGTAATTGTTAATGTTGGGTTTAGTGTTGTGACATTTTTCCAACATATCATTTTCAGCTCTAAGTTAAAATCAGAAATGTTGGAACAAATGTCACGACATTCGGACCAACATTCCGTGAAACATTTTTGCCTTACTTCACGGGAACTGAAGATTTTGTGGGATTTTTACCACGATGATAAAGTGACTTGACAAAGTGATTAGGAGCTGATTAAAAACGTGGGAGGACCAAGTCAAAGCTATTGCTAAGCTTGGGGAATAAGTCCAAGAAGTTGAAGATCTTGCTCCACAATTTTCTCCAACAAACCTTATCGGCTGCCACCTTTCCCTCAACCTCTACAACCAATCGATGAGTTTTTCAAAGAAGACTCTCTACTATAGATAGAGAGGGAAGATCAGTGAATCGAGATCCAGAATCAAAATGTAAAAATACCAAGAGAGCTCTCGGGATTTTATCTGAGAAATATGGATCAACAAGTGTTGCCTGAGTTTGTGACGACATTCTGTCCAACATTACAGTCGTTGTTTCAGATTCTAGATTAGTTTTGTATGGAGCAATTGTAATGAAATGTTGTGCATTTCTATTTAGATAGATTTTTCAGACATAAGTCATCTACGACTTAACCTTTTTTATTCTTTTGTATTATTTTGTAAATCTTGTAAGAGAAGGAACATATTCAATTTTTATATATATATATATATATATATATATATATATATATATATACAATACTTTTGGTAATTGATCATCATAATATATAACCTATGTAAATTAAACCTTTGTGTCTTTATTATTTCCGCTGCATTTTACTCTTCAAAGGTTTTTCTGTTTATAATTGAACACTATTTTTCCTGTTGTCACTGGCGCTGAACGACATTATTGCCGACATTTGCAAATTGTTCCAGCATTCGACTTTATTTTATTATTCCATAGCATAACCTCCGGGACCCAACAAGTGGTATCAGAGTCAACACTTGACATAATAAGTGATTGGTCCTATTATTCAATGTTATGGATCCGGCTAATCCAAATATTGGTAGACTTTCCATTTTAAATGGAACAAACTGTACCTATTGAGGATTCACCTACTTTCTCACATCAAATTAATTGATGTTAGAGCATGGAGATCTATAACCAATGGGTATGTTGTCGCCGGATGAGGAATGTGACATTCTTGTTAAACCTGAATCCAAATGAATGACGGAAGAAACTAATAATACTAGTTTAACGAAAAGGCCTTAGATGCAATTTTTGGATGAGTTGATCTTTACATGTTTAAACTCGTTCAAAACTGCCCAACGACTAAGGATGCATGATACTTTACAAATTCATTGTGAAGGTAGATCAAGTGTTCATCGAATTAAGCTACACATGATCATGAGTAAATATGAACATCTAAGGATGAAAGAAGCGGATGATATTAAATCTTATTTTGAAAGACTCTTTGTTCTCTTCCTGAAAAGTTCAATTTAAAGATTTATGCCATTAAAAAGCTCACATCTTGCAACTATGAACCTTTATACCTTGATGAACATTCTCAAAACCTATGAGATGAACATTAAGAATCAAAGGAAATTATATTAGAGCAAGAATATGACACTTCAAGTTCAATCCTCAGAGAATCATATCGATGAAGGGGATGAGAATCTTGAAGAAATTGGTGAAGGTGCTAACGTTGTCTTACTCACTCAAAAACACAATTTGATAGTGAGAAAGTTCAACAATGAGAGAAATCAATCTAAATCTAAAAAGCATCAAAACCAAGGCTTTAATCAAAAGTCCACCAAATTTCTTCTAAGTACTAAAAAAGAAAGGCTAAAAGAAGGAGAAGAGGAAATATATCAAGAAGTTGAATCACAAGCAATGCTGGCCACTGTTTATGAACAGTCTCTGTATGATAATGAAAATGTCGTATGTAATGTTGCCTCAGATGTCACCACATTTCAGGCAACATCTGCAACAACATCTACATCTCCAGCAACATCTGAAAGGTACATATTCTTTAACTATCCTGATGTTAATTGCTTTAGTAATTTTATTTATAGTGGTGAGGCTAAGAGTATGGATCAAGTTTAATGCAAAGATGACATGATTAATGAATTACAAAACATTTGTAAAACATTAATCGTAGAATCCAAGCAACTTGAGACAAAGGTAAAATCTTTTACTCGTGAGAATGTAGATCTAAAAGGCACAATAACCCGACTAGAGGTTACACTTACCAAATATGATACTAAATTTTGTAAGATACATGCAAAATTGGATTTAGCCAAAACAACCTTCCGTGAGCTCAACTCAGAGACTTTCAAACTGAATGAGATACTCAGCTTTAGTAAACCTACACATGCAGATATGGGTTAGAAAAACTCACTTGAAACTTCTGCTCTAGTTTATTTGACAAAAATGAGAAAATGTGCTTTGTAAAAAAAAATGATTAAATAATAGATTCTCATATATGTCAAAAAGAATATAAAGTTTGTGTGTCATCATTGTAACTGTTTTAAACTTCAAGATTCTGTAAGCGAAATGTTGCCTAAAAGGCTGTCGAACATCTCAGACAATATTTGAAGCAACATTTCTGAGCTGAAAGGTAAAACAAATGTTTTAAAAGAGTTTGGATTCCTAAAATATTGTATCTTGTAATGTGCGATAACTGATTTAGGAACTAACATTTCAGGTTCTTGGTGCTTTGAGAGTAGATGTTTTCGTCACATGACATGTACAAAGGAGTTTCTAAAGAACTGTGAGTCATTCAATAGAGGTAACGTAACTTATGTAGGTGGAAGTAAAAGAGTTGAAAAAGGAATCTTGGATGATCCTGGATGTCCAACTTTAAGAAATGTCTTACACGTTGAATGTTTAATGGCTAATTTGATGAGTACCAGTCAATTGTGTAATGATAATCTTGAGGTAAATTTAATAAGAATGCTTGTGAAATTACGAATGAAGCTAAGGAATGTGTCATGTCAAGTACTAGAACAGGTGATAATTGTTGTCTTGTTGCAAGACAAGAAACGTGCAATAATGTCAAAATCGATGATACAACACTATGACATCAAAAGTTGGGCATGTCAACTACCGCAATCTGGAAAAATTAGTCTCATATGGAGCGGTTAGAGACTTACCCAACTTCAGTAATAAAGGTAAAACAGTCTGTGCAGATTGTCTCCAAGGTAAGCAAACTCATGTTTCCCATAATGTTGTCCAGAATGATGACAACATTCAGGCATGTCTCACTGCTTTCTATTATTGCACATGGATCTTATAGGTCTAATTGAGGTAGATAGTTTAGGAGGCATGAGGTATTCCTATGTGATTGTAGATGATTTTTTAGGTACTCATGGATATATTTTGAAAGAAAAATCACAAACTTTTGACATGTTTAAAATTTTGCACTCTAGAATTAGGAACTTGTTCTATTCTCCTATTTTTTGGATTATATCCGACCATGGAAAAGAATTTGAAAACATCTCATTCACAAAATTTTGTGAGAAAAAAGGAATTTTCTATGAGTTTTTTTTGCTCTAAAAAACTCTTTAACATAATGATGTAGCAGAGAGGAAGAATAAAACATGGCAAGAAATGACTAGAGTTATGCTTAGTTCTAACAAATTGTCAAAATGTTTTTTTACTGCCTGTCACATCACTTATAGAGTGTACTTAAGACCTGTAACAAAGATGACATCCTACGAAATTTTAAATGGAAAGAAACCTAATTTGCATTACTTTCATGTTTTTGGATGTATTTGTTGCATTTTAAATGATAAAGATTATCTGGCTAAGTTTGATTCTAAGAGTGAAAGGAATTTTGTTGGCTATTTCCAAAATAGTCATGCTTACTGAGTGTACAATCGAAGGACAAAAACTGTAGAAGAGTCTACGGCTGAAGAACCAGATGTTGCCTCAAATGTTACCACATTCGGAGCAATATCTGAACATGAACCAGAAACCACAAAGGGTGTGAATGAGGAGTCAAATGTTTAATTGCTAAATCAAGTTCGAAGGGACCCTCATCAAGGATTAGGAAGAATCATCCAACATGTCAGGTGATAGGGGGAGTGTTTGAAGGAAGTACAACAAGAAGCAAAGAACCACTCAATTACAAAGACATGTTAAGGTATGTGTGTATGTCTACCATATACCAAGAGGTTTGTCTTTCTTGTTTTATAACCTATGTTTAGTGTTTGTGTTTGTGTATGATTCTAAGCCTATCCCAAAATCTCCCACTTAAATGCCGTAAACATGTCATTATATATGTTGCCGACATATGTGAGTTGAGAATTTAATATTCCATAGACACTAATCCTAATTTAATAGGATATAGTGATTTAGATTGGGCTGGTGATGCGAATGATATAAAAATACAAGTAGATGATGTTTTTATCTTGGCAATAATCTTGTTTTTGGTATAGTTGTAAATAAATTTGTGTCTCACTTTCAACTGCTGAATTTGAATATGTAGAAGTTGGAAGTTATTGCACTCAATTCATATGGCTAGGACACATGTTAGACGACTATGGTTTTACTAGCAACATTTTGTTTTTGTACTTTGATAATTTGAGTGCTATAAATATTTTCAAAAATTCAGTTCAGCACTCACGTACAAAACATATTGATAGTAGACTGTTGTAACGCCCCATTTTCGACCGGAGCCGGAAACGGGATTTCCGCCACGCGTGGTTGGATTCCTAAATGCAATTTAAAGGAGTCGCCACCTAATTATTATAGTGAATTAGGACACTGAAAATGTAGCATAAAATACTACGAATGATCTCCATTTTAAAGGTCTGCGAAAGCTATGTGAGATTCTAGGTAAGGGTTCTTTATTATCCTAAAGGGAAGGGGTTAGGCACCCTAAAGGATCCGCTAACTTGCGGTTGTCCGTTCAAACTTAGGTTAGTATTATTGTGCTAACATGCAATTTACAATTTTAAAGGGCATTCTAATTATTAAACTAATCAAAAGATATTTAAACTAGGCATGCAAATATTTAATATAGATATGTATTTAACAAGATAGTAATGAAAGCAAATAAACATAAAAGATGTAATGAAGATAAATTAGCAACATTTTGCTTTTATTTCATTTTTATGCGAATGATTTAACTTTGGGGCGCCTCAGAATTTTCTGCAAAAAACACTTAGTAGAAGAGTTAGTAAATGATAAATAAATTACCAAACAAACAACAATATATGTATATATATATAGATATATACGTAAAATATATTGTAAAAGATATATTTTTATATAGTGTGGGCTCGGCCGATGTTATGTCAAGAATACTAAGACATGAGAAGCGATATCGCTACTGGCGGTCGACTCACTCGGTGAGCGATACTATGCATTCTCGTCCAATCTTTTTCACTTTCCTCCTCGCCCATATTAGTCTCGCTTACCACGGAGGCCTCGGATCGACGGATAAATCCTTCTTTGGCGATGTAGTATCAAATTCAAAATCGGTTTAATGCCAAGTGCGATAACTTGTTCAAAAATCGATAAAATACCAATTGTAGTATCATATTCAAAAATCGGTTTAATAAAGTAATAAAAGGGCAAAATCGTCCAAATCACCGTGGAATCCCAAAAACGATGAAAACGGTAAACAAGATGCAACATAGCCCAAAAATGAATACGCGACGACATAGCAACAACAATACCAAAGCGAAGCATAGCGGCAACACGGTAGCAATAACACAGCGAGAAAAATGCGGCCGCGTGAGAACAGGTGTCGCGGAGTTCAAACTCCGCCATTATACCGAAATGAGGTCGAATCAGCCCAACAATAATCATAAGCGGTGAAGCAATGCCGGCAAAAATGGTCCGAACCGATTGGAAACAACAACAAGTTACGAAAATTTAGAACATCGCGGAGTTTCCAAAAACTCCGACAAACACGAAATCAAGCGGATTGATGCGATGCGAAGCGACCAACAAAAATCAGGAATAAGGCAAAAGCGAAAGTTGCGGAGTTTTTAAACTCGGCGGCGCGTCGTAAAATCGAAATCAATTAACCGAATCACAATATATAATAACAAAAGAAACAGCGGCGTCTCGCGATCGCCGGTGGTCACTCGGCGGCGAGCGACAAGAAGGGATCTGAGGTTGTGGCGGAGGTTTGGTTCGCATGGTGGTGGTCGGCGGGTGTTAGTCGCCGACGAAGAGCAGCGGCGGGCGATGGCGGCGGCAGCGAGGTGAAGAGAGGAGGTTCTTTTCTCTTTGAAAATGAGAGTTCACGATATTATGTGAAAGCATGGAGTATCGAGGTTCGCCGGAGCTTGGAGCTCCGTGAAGCGCGGCGGCGGCGACAGAGTGAAGAGGAGAAGACCCTCTTTTTTCCAATGAAAATGGGCTCGGCCAAAAGTCTTAAAAAAAGCGTTGGGCTCTTTTTTTAAAATTGATGAATGTTATTGCCCCCTAGCGTTGTTGCCCCTCCTTTTAATAAAGGGGGGGTAATGTATTTTAGGGGGGAATGAAAAGTGGGTTTGAAATTTAAAAATGGGGGGGGGGAATATAAGGGGGTGTTTGGATGAAATAAAAATGGTGTTGAATTGGAATGATTTGGATTGGGTTCAATCTTTGGGTGGTTTGATGAAATGCAGCGAGTTAATTATTTTAAAAGAAAGATTATTTAAAAGATGCAAAATTATTAAAATGCAAATGCAAGCGCAAAAATGCAATATTTAAGACATGTTTAATGTCGATTAAAATTAAAGCGGATGTCAATTAATTATTTAAAGAGATGCAAAATATTATTATAATAGAAACATAATATTAACAAAACATAATGCTTAAATAAAAATAAAAAGATGCAATGTCATTTTGTGAATAAATAAACATAGAATATTATATAAAATATGCAAAAATAACGATTAAAATGCGGTGTGCTAAAATACTTAAAATTGCACGAAATATACAAAAAACGGGTCAAAATTGGTATCAACGGTATGTCCTCTTTATGCGGAGATGATGGAAGAGTCTTGGACAAAGACGTTGACTTCAGCCAATTTTGTCTGTTTATAAACTAGAACTCAAAAGTGGGGTGATGCGGACTCGAGAATTGTCGATGTCGAATTATGATGACACAGGTCGTTGTGATGCTAAAGTAAAAGTAAAGTAGCGCGATTTTAAAAATGTCGATGTCGAATTATGATGGCACCTTTGGGTTGTTGCGATCTTTGAAAATAAAAAGTAAAGTAGCCTTGATTAAAAAATGTCGATGTCGAATTATGATGACCTTTGGGTTCTTTGTGATCTTTGAAAATTAAGGCGGGCAGACGTAGATTCAAAATTTTGTCCTAGTGTCGAATTATGATGACACTGGGTTGCTGCGATGCTAAAGTAAGGCGGGCAGACGTAGATTCAAAATTTGTCCCAGTGTCGAATTATGATGACCTTTGGAGTTCTTTGGAAAGCGAGAAAAATTAAAACCAAAGCGGGAGCGATTTAAAATTTGTCGATGTCGAATTATGATGACAGGGGTCATTAGCGTTGCGAGGATCTTTGGAGGAGGCGGATCGACATTCGGTACAAATCGCTTGGTTATTTGTAAGAGGTAGTTCCACGTCGTGCTCGCATTCTGTATGCTAAGACTTAAACAAATGGTTAGTGCATGCTATTAAGGCAAATGATAACGCGTGAATTTATATGCGATATAGCTGTTTGAGTATAAAAATGCTATCTGCGAAAATGTGAAACTGCGCAAATCTTTGTGATTTCGCCGCTGCGGGCGTGTTGCGATTGTGAATGCGGATATGTTGTCCTTCTTTGCATTGTCACTGTAGACTAAAGCTCAAAAAGAGTTAGTGCATAAGCTGCTAAGGCGAGTAATAAAGCGTGAATAAGAAATGCAATTTCGAGAGTATAGAAATCGTCCTTGCGTAGATGTGATATGTTGATGATAGCGTCATTTTCGGACTTGTTGTGCTGATAACGTCGTTGCCTGGACGTGTTGTTGCTGGCGTCGTTGCGTAGACGCATTCTTCTTTGGCGTCGTTGCGTGGACTTCTTTGTCTTGATAACGTCGTTACTGGGCGTGTTCTTCTTTGGCGTCGTTGCGTAAACGCAATCGCGATGGCGTCGTTACTGGACATAATCTTGTCGCGTCGTTGCTTGGGCGTATTCTTCTTTGGCGTCGGTCGCGTGAAAGCGATCGCGATGGCGTCGTTACTGGGCGATGTTCTTCTTTGGCGTCGTTGCGTGAACGCAATCTTGATGTCTCGTTACTGGACATAATGCTGCTTGCGTCGTTGCCTGGACGTATTGTTGCTGGCGTCATTGCGTAGACTTGCTGTGTTGATAACGTCGTTGCCTGGACGTATTGCTGCTGGCGTCGTTGCGTAGACGCAATGCTGATGATGTCGTTGCCTGGACATAATGCTGATAACGTCGTTGCCTGGACGTATTCTTCTTTGGCGTCGTTGCGTAGGCAGCGATCTTGATGGTGTCGTTGCACTGGACCTGCAATCGTCGCGTCGTTGCCTGGACGTATTGTTGCTGGCGTCATTGCGTAGACTTGCTGTGCTGATAACGTCGTTGCCTGGACGTATTGCTGCTGGCGTCGTTGCGTAGACGCAATGCTGATGATGTCGTTGCCTGGACATAATCGCGTGCGTCGTTACTGGGCGTATTCTTTGCTGGCGTCGTTGCGTAAGGCGATCTTGATGGTGTCGTTGCACTGGACCGCAATCGCGTGCATCGTTACTGGGCGTGTTCTTTGTCGGCGTCGTTGCGTAAACCAATCTTGATGGTGTCGTTACTGGACCGCAATCGCGTAACGTCGTTACTGGGCGTGTTCTTTGCTTTGGCGTCGTTGCGTAAAGCGCAATCTTGATGGTGTCGTTACTGAACGCAATCGCGTGCGTCGTTACTGGGCGTATTCTTCTTTGGCGTAGTTGCGTAGGCGCAATCGCGATGGTGTCGTTGCTTGGACCGCAATCGTGCTTGTCGTTACTGGGCGTATTCTTCTTTGGCGTCGTTGCGTAGACTTCTTTGTCTTGATCGCGTCGTTGCATGGGCGATGTTCTTCTTTGGCGTCATTCGTAGACTTGATGTCTTTGTGCGTCGTTGCATGGGCGATGTTCTTCTTTGGCGTCATTGCGTGAACTTCTTTGTCTTGATCGCGTCGTTACTGGGCGTATTCTTCTTTGGCGTCGTTGCGTAGGCGCATTCTTCTTTGGCGTCGTTGCGTGGACTTGTTGTCTTGATAACGTCGTTACTGGGCGATGTTCTTCTTTGGCGTCGTTGCGTAGACTTCTTTGTCTTGATAACGTCGTTGCATGGGCGTGTTCTTCTTGGCGTCGTTGCGTAGACTTCTTTGTCTTGATCGCGTCGTTGCATGGGCGATGTTCTTCTTTGGCGTCGTTGCGTGAGCAATCTTGATGGTGTCGTTACTGGACCGCAATCGTCGCGTCGTTACTGGGCGTATTCTTCTTTGGCGTCGTTGCGTAGGCGCAATCTTGATGGTGTCGTTACTGGACACAATCGCGATGCTTGTCGTTACTGGGCGTATTCTTCTTGGCGTCGTTGCGTAGGCCAATCGCGATGGTGTCGTTACTGGACCGCAATCGCGTGCGTCGTTACTGGGCGTATTCTTCTTTGGCGTCGTTGCGTACCGCAATCTTGATGGTGTCGTTGCTGAACACAATCGCGATCGCGTCGTTGCACTGGGCGTATTCTTTCTTTGGCGTCGTTGCGTAAAGCAATCTTGATGGTGTCGTTGCACAGACCGCAATCGCGTGCGTCGTTACTGGGCGTATTCTTTCTTTGGCGTCGTTGCGTAGGCGTAATCTTGATGGTGTCGTTGCACTGGACCACAATCGCGTCGCGTCGTTACTGGGCGATGTTCTTCTTTGGCGTCGTTGCGTAAACGCAATCTTGATGGTGTCGTTGCTGGACCGCAATGTTGATAACGTCGTTACTGGGCGTGTTCTTCTTTGGCGTCGTTGCGTAGACTTAATCTTGATGGTGTCGTTGCACGGACCGCAATCGCGATAACGTCGTTACTGGGCGTATTCTTCTTTGGCGTCGTTGCGTAAACGCAATCGCGATGGTGTCGTTGCACTGGACGCAATCGCGTCGCGTCGTTACTGGGCGTGTTCTTCTTTGGCGTCGTTGCGTGAAGCGCAATGTCTTTGATGGTGTCGTTACTGGACCGCAATCGCGTCGCGTCGTTACTGGGCGTATTCTTCTTTGGCGTCGTTGCGTAGGCCAATCGCGATGGTGTCGTTACTGGACCGCAATCGCGATGCGTCGTTACTGGGCGTGTTCTTCTTTGGCGTCGTTGCGTAAACGCGATGTCTTGATGGTGTCGTTGCACTGGACCGCAATCGCGATGCGTCGTTACTGGGCGTATTCTTTCTTTGGCGTCGTTGCGTGAAGCCAATCGCGATGGTGTCGTTGCACTGGACGCAATCGCGATAACGTCGTTACTGGGCGTATTCTTCTTTGGCGTCGTTGCGTGAAGCCAATCTTGATGGTGTCGTTACTGGACCGCAATCGCGATGGCGTCGTTGCACTGGGCGTATTCTTTCTTTGGTGTCGTTGCACTGGACCTGATGTTGATAACGTCGTTACTGGGCGTATCATTCTTTGCTCTGTAGAATAAATGCTCCTGCAAGCTAACCTTGAGAAAACCGTTAGTGTATACCTGTTTAACCGAAATGATAAATACCTATGAGAACTGCAATTTTAAGGGTAGAGATGTCGTCACGATCGCGGATGAATCTTGAGATGTTGTCCTTGCATGGGCGTGCTAATATTGCTGTCGAATTGTCATGATGCCTTTCTTTGTGTGCGATCTGCGAGTTGCCAATTTGACTTTATGCAGAGTTGATCGTTAGGTTTTGTTGCGGACCTCACGAACTTTATTGCGATTATTGATGCCCACTTTTTCGCGTGCTGCTTTGCTGCGGACTTTGGATTGTTGTCATCCTCTTCCTTTGTTGCTTTTTCATACGCTATCTGAAGAAATTTTTAGCGTATTTTTGTTCGGCTATTGCACTTTACCTTACATTAATATGAAGAACTGCGCTCAGAAAATTTGTGAGTTTTGGGAAGTCGATTCGTATCGACCGCGCCTTGTCCGCCGCATGCGTGCACGGCTTTGTTTGGACTTGCAATCCTGTCAGGTTTTCTACATTGTCAGTTTTGAAAGATTATGCGGCCTAAAGTGGGTCTCGATGTAGTTGCTTTTATGTAGTGATGTTTAGGGCCTTGATTTGGCTGTAGGGTTGCCATTTCTTTGCGATGGCGGGCGAGTGCTCGTCGGATCTATCTTTGTTTTCTTTTACGAGACCCTGCTTTGCCTATAGGAACGAGCGAGTTCAGGCTCGTTCTTTCAAATGCCCTTGGATCGGTCATGTCGCTGGACCGTGTCTTTGATCTTGGAAATATTGATGCTCTGTCATTGCTTAGTCAAATACAAATCGACCTTTGGGGAAGATGATAAATCTTTCTAAAAATGCAACAAATGGTGTTAGCATAAAGCACATAATTTGCAGGTATGTAGCAGATATATTGCACATAGCACATTCAAACGTTTCCTAACATGCAGGGGACCTCTTTATGCCCGAGGTAAGCCTAAACGTCACTTATGCGAGATTATGACGGATTTGTCCAAGTCGTCCAACTATAATGCCTTTGTTGGAAATGGCGACCAAATGACGGTGCACTTTTCCCAATTTTGGCATGTCATGATTAGGCTTGGATATGTCTGTCATTGCCACGCTACACATAATATGCTGGTTGGTCGTTGGGTTAAGAAACCCATCGACAAGTTTGGTGTCTTCCTAATTGTGGCGTCGATGCCAAGGACCGACTCACCTAAGTTAAATGCATGCATGCCCTAAAATAAGGGTGGTATAGCTCTATCTTAAGTTTCTAAGATTTGGTTTTCTAGGCCTTGAGTTCGGCGGACAACTCGAGTGAGAAGGCTACGCGGCTGATCAGACGAACCGATCTAACTCCGCGCAGGCGCCAACTCTCCTAAAATTTGGATATTTTTGAAAGAAATTTGCGGGTGCGCGAAGCACACCAGCGCGTGGGTGTGTGATTGTGTGATTTTTCCAGAGTGGAAGAAATATGAGCGGAATGTCAGTTTAAGGAAAGCGGTAACAAATAGCAGTTAATACAATATGCAAATATTTATATGTAAAGCAGAATAATTTAGGCAAAACAATAAAAGCAAATGAATGTAAAACACAGAAGAAGCATTTTTAAGCAGATAAGAAAAATAAAGCCGCGATGAATTAACCTATGTTTGTTATGGTCAAGAACACGATTATCCCAGTGATCGCCGTACATGCGCCCATTTTAAATGGGAGCGGAAGCGGGATTTCCGCAGCGTGGTTGGATTCTAAATGCAATTTAAAAGTCGCCACTAATTATTATAGTGAATTAGGACACTGAAAATGTAGCATAAAATACTACGAATGATCTCCATTTTAAAGGTGCGAAAGCTATGTGAGATTCTAGGTAAGGGTTCTTTATTATCCTAAAGGGAAGGGGTTAGGCACCCTAAAGGATCCGCTAACTTGCGGTTGTCCGTTCAAACTTAGGTTAGTATTATTGTGCTAACATGCAATTTACAATTTTAAAGGGCATTCTAATTATTAAACTAATCAAAAGATATTTAAACTAGGCATGCAAATATTTAATATAGATATGTATTTAACAAGATAGTAATGAAAGCAAATAAACATAAAAGATGTAATGAAGATAAATTAGCAACATTTTGCTTTTATTTCATTTTTATGCGAATGATTTAACTTTGGGCGCGCATATAAATTTTCTGAAAAACACTTAGTAGAAGAGTTAGTAAATGATAAATAAATTACCAAACAAACAACAATATATGTATATATATATAGATATATCGTAAAATATATTGTAAAAGATATATTTTTATATAGTGTGGGCTCGGCCCGGTGTTATGTCAAGAATACTAAGACATGAGAAGCCGATATCGCTACGGCGGCCGACTCGCCTCAGTGAGCGATACTATGCATTCTCGTCCAATCTTTTCACTTTCCTCGCCCACATATTAGTCTCGCACCACGGAGGCCTCGGATCGACGGATAAATCCTTCTTTGGCGATGTAGTATCAAATTCAAAATCGGTTTAATGCCAAGTCACGATGCTTGTTCAAAAATCGATAAAATACCAATTGTAGTATCATATTCAAAAATCGGTTTAATAAAGTAATAAAAGGGCAAAATCGTCCAAATCATTGTGGAATCCCAAAAAGCGATGAAAACGTAAGCAGTATGCAACATAGCCCAAAAATGAATACGCGACCCGACATAGCAACAACAATACCAAGCGAAGCATAGCGGCAACACTGGCAACAACAGCAAGAAAAATGCGGCCGCGTGAGAACAGGTGTCGCCGGAGTTCAAACTCGACCATTATACGAAATGGTCGAATCAGCCCAACAATAATCATAAGCGGTGAAGCAATGCCCGTGAAAAATGGTCCGAACCGATTGGAAACAACAACAAGTTCGCACGAAAATTTAGAACATCGCGGAGTTTCCAAAACTCCGAAACACGAAATCAAGCGGATTGATGCGATGCGAAGCGACCAACAAAAATCACGGAATAAGGCAAAAGCGAAAGTTGCCGGAGTTTTTAAACTCGGCGGGCAGCGTCGTAAAATCGAAATCAATTAACCGAATCACAATATATAATAACAACAAAAGAAACCAGCGGCGTCTCGCGATCGCCGGTGGTCACTCGGCGTGGCGAGAGGCGACAAGAAGGATCTGAGGTTGTGGCGGAGGTTTGGTTCGCATGGTGGTGGTCGACGGGTGTTAGAATTCGCCGACGAAGAAGCAGCGGCGGCGATGCGGCGGCAGCGAAAGAGGAGGTTCTTTTCCTCTTTGAAAATGAGAGTTCGATATTATGTGGTACGCTATGGAGTATCGAGGGTTCGCGGAGCTTGGAGCTCCGGCGAAGAAGCGGCGAGGGCGGCGGCAGCAGTGAAGAGAGGAGAGGAAGACCTCTCTTTTTCCAATGAAAATGGGCTCGGCCTCTTAAAAAAAAGTTCTTGAGCGTTGGGCTCTTTTTTTAAAATTGATGAATGTTATGCGCCCCTAGCGTTGGTTGCCTCCTTTTAATAAAGGGGTAATGTATTTGGGAATGAAAAGTGGGTTTGAAATTTAAAAATGGGGGGGGAGGAATATAAGGGGGTGTTTGGATGAAATAAAAATGGTGTTGAATTGGAATGATTTGGATTGGGTTCCGTACTGGACTGGTTTGATGAAATGCAACGCGGGTTAATTATTTTAAAAGAAAGATTATTTAAAAAGATGCAAAATTATTAAAATGCAAATGCCGACGCAAAAATGCAATATTTAAGACATGTTTAATGTCTGATTAAAATTAAAGCAGGATGTCAATTAATTATTTAAAGAGATGCAAAATATTATTATAATAGAAACATAATATTAACAAAACATAATGCTTAAATAAAAATAAAAAGATGCAATGTCATTTTGTGAATAAATAAACATAGAATATTATATAAAATATGCAAAAATAACGATTAAAATGCGGTGTGCTAAAATACTTAAAATTGCACGAAATATACAAAAAACGGGTCAAAATTGACTGTCAACAACTGTTATATCCCGTAGTTCTGGCCATACGTGTGAGAGCGTACGAAAGGGATTAAGACTTAAATTTTAGAAGGATAGTTTGACGGTTTGTTTCGGACGGGTTTTTGGTCAACTTTGGGGCGGGTTATGAACCGTTACATTGATGGTTCCTGGGTGTTTCAAAGGCGTAGTGCGTAGTTCGTTGAGTCTAGTTTCCAACGCAACCAACCGTTCGTCGATAGGACATTGGAGTAGAAAGTTATGGGAGTTACAAGTTCGGTCTTGTGATCGACGAAATATGTTTGATCGAAGCCACGCGGCGCCGGATGCAGGGCCGCGGCGCTAGAAGCCGAGTATTCGCTGAAGTTGCAGCGGCATGGCCGGATGGTCGAGGGTGGCGAAGTTTGCGTCAGCCGCGCGCTGCGAACATGGCGCTTGGCGGGTTCTGGAAAAAGCGAGAAAATCGATTTCTTCTTTTAAAGGCCATGGGTGGGTGACAAGTGTCCCCACCGTCTGATTTTTGCATGTCTTATATATTGACCAAGTCTTGAAGACTTGGTCATCTTTCAAAGTCCTTCTCTCTCTCTAAAGCTAAAGCTCTCCCTTCTCTCTAGAATTTCAAGAGGAAATCTAAGCTTGAAAAAAATCTGAAAAAGTGTGGCAAGAAGAAAGCTTGTTGGCTAGCTTGTAGGAGTTGTTGTAGTGGTGTTTTTGGAAAGGAGGCTAGCAATTTCGTTGGAATAATTTGGCTAAAGCTCTAAGGTAACAATTCTTCTCTTGTAGCTAGTTTTTAGTGTCGCGTGTGAAGAAGAAAGATCTTATAGTGATAAATATTGCTCTTAGAGAAATTGCATGTAAGAAATATGGTTGGATATGAAAGAATTGGATAAGAAGGTTATGTGAGCATGTTGTAGCCAAAATACTACCTTAAACTTGTTAAGTTAGTTGTTGTACATTGCGGGGCAGAATTTTACACACCCAAGTTTAGGTGTGTAATCCCCTTTGTGTTGATTGGATGGTTGGGCCTTAAATGTGGCGATTGGATGTTGAATTCGGCCTTGTTAAAGTTGGCAAAGTATGTAGAAACAAAGGAAATGCTGCCCAATTTTCCATAGAATTTAGTGGCTTTGCACTTGGAATGTCTACATTGAAACTAGAAGTTAATAAACGTATTATGGTCATTATAGGTTGACATATTACGTGCGGTATTTTGGACTTAGCAAGTGGATTGACCGAAGAGGTATGTGGAGCTTTCTTATCTCTTGAGCATGAGTAGTTGTACCTATGTAGTACGGTAGACGTACAAGATTTGACATTCTTCACTTGTTTTAAGTATATGATACTTGTTTCGTTTAAAAGTATAAGTCCCTTGGATATAGGGAGATGTGTTTGACTAGTGTATAATGATAATATAACAACTTTATGGGAAGTTGGTTGTATTGGCTTTATGAAAGGATAATAAGAAAAGGTTTACTCCAAGTAAAATAAGTACGGATAAATGATTTGAATTTGTGGAAGGCAAATTGTTTTTAAGGCATTAATTGCCTAAGGTTTTAAAAGAGATGAAGTCACTTTATTTTAGAAGCCTATTGTATTTTTAAAGGTAAACGTGACTTGTTTTGAAAAGTTGTTGTGACTTGATACTACGGTCATTAGTATCTTGGGAGTTTTTACATAAAAAGGAGTCATTTTCTTAAAAGGTTTAAGGAACGTGGTACTTGGGTTAAATTCCCGGATTTTCTTTTAAAATGACATGTAGTGCCTTAAGTAACTAAAATGAGAGGATGTACTAGAAATGTTATTAAGAAGTTAGGAGATATTCTTAACTTGCTTACGTTATGATAAGCCGGTAGCGCTTATGTTATGTATGATAGCCGGTTGTGCTGATCTATGTATTATTATTATTATTACTATTTATGCCATGGATTTTCTACCCATGATGCGAGTGCGGCGCTTGTACTCATGCGGGCCCACCGGGTCCATGCGGGTGAAATAGTCTCATGCGGGTGAAATAGTCCCATGCGAGGCGGATGACCTCATGCGGGTGAAATAGTCTCATGCGGGTGAAATAGTCTCATGCGAGGCGATGACCTTATGCGGGTCCACAGGACCCATGCGGGTGAAATAGTCCCAGGAGTAGGATTGCTTAATGATACTACGGGCGGGAGACCCTGTTTTGATCATGAGCCTCCTATTTTTATGCAGTAAAGTTTATACTTGTTACTCTCATTGTTAGTAAGGCACAGTGTACTGTATTTTGATTTTCTTCCATGACTCCAGCTTATTTTTAGACTTATGATATTATTATTACAGTATTTTCCAGTTTTACATACTTGGTACATATTGTGTCTTGACCCCTTCGCCTGCGTTAAATCTGCAGTAGGGTAGCGGTGGTGGATCCTCATTCTTAGGATCTTGCTCCGGTGTCAGGAGCTCCATTACTCCGGAGGCTCGACTTTTAGTGCAGATTCTCCCAGTGTTGTAGATGTTTTGTACATTCGGGGTATGGCGGGCCTGTCCGTCATAGTGTTTACACATTCTTAGAGGCCTGTAGTCCTGTTATAACTTGGGTTGTTAAGGATGTAACTGTTCAGCTTTGTTATATTTAGAGGTAGCCAGTTTGGGTTAGTCTACTTATATTCTATATGGGTTCTTGTTGTAAGTTTATTTTCCGCTGGTTTTCTCTGATGTTGTATCACAAGGGTGCCCGGGGTAAGGCACCGGTCACGGGTCCGTGGTCGGGTCGTGACATAGACATCACTTTTAAGAGATTTGATTGAAAAAATAGCTAGTTCAAATTGAACATGTTGATACTCTTCATCAACTAGCCGATATTCTTTTTAAAAAAAACTTTGGACCATGAGAGTTACTCTAGTTTGAAGAAATCTCTCGGTCTTTGTAATCTCTAAAAAGACATTTTTTGGTGAATGTCGGCTGAAATGTCTCTAACATTTCGGGCGAAATTTACCTGTGTAATATCATAATTTGTTTTTTGTTACTGTACAATGGCATGATTTTTGTTCACACAAGTATGATCCTTAATAAGAACATGATTCCAAAGTGATACAGTTCTCTGCGATGATATTAGATATCATAAAAAAAGAGTATCAAAATAAGGCAAAGTCTTTACAAATATTTGGCAACTGTGAAAAATGAGCAAAGCCCTTGAAATGATACCGTTCCTATTCTATAGGAGTATCAAGTGACCGATAAAATATATCGTTCCTATTCTATAGGAGTATCGAGTGCTATAAAAGGAATTGTGAGAATACTAAATAAGTTTTCTTATATTTTTGACACGAAAAATAATTTTTGTATGTATTTTATGGTTAGACCAAGGACACAATGGAAAAATGTTACATTGGTCCAGAGGTTAAACTAATAAAAATACATATAAAACGTGTCTTGATTTGTTTCCAAAATGAAAAGTTCTTGCAGGGTCATAATACTGGTGTTGTCCAAAATGTTACCAACACTGTTGTTAACATTTTCAGAAAATGATATTTGTTGGGATGTTGTTCTTAACTGATTTCAGAAAAATCATATTTCTCTCAATATGCCTTGTTTTAATAGGAATTTTGAACTTTAAAATGATAAGATTAATTGAATTACTACCGTGATGTTTATTTTTTTATCTTAATATTTTAGGTGTAAGTTATTGTGTAAAATTGAAACACCTAAGACTAAGTGATTTTTGTTGCTGAGAAAGATTTGCCATGTATATAGATATTCTTCTCATTTTTTATTTTTCTATATCTCTGATTTCCCTATATATATAAAAATATATATATATATATACATATATATTATTATTTAAAAAAGAAAAAGGGGGAAATCACATCACACCTCGGGTATGATACTACCTACCTGATGGAATCATCACCATTCCAAACTCCATCCTCAAAACCCTCTCCACTATATTCACCAATGGAAACCTCTCCAATATCAACACCAATATCAGCCTTCACACCTACCAACTTTCCTAAGAGTACTAGTCATTCTATGAACAATGTTTCATCTGAGCAAAATAACCTGCAACAACCCTACCGGTTTACTTCTCCATCATCCACAGAGGACTTGTCTAAAGCTATAGTATTCAAAGGTTTAGATGAACCTTTAGACATCAACTACCCATGTGATGACAATAATCCAATAGATGTTGATGAAACATCTGATACTTTAGCATTGGGTAAGACACCAAGATCCTCCACATTCCCTACTTGCTGATCAAGTAGAATGTTTGAGAGAACAATTCGTGAAGAGCCGAGCAACAAAAGGTCCAGATGTGATACTTCTATACCTGCTTGCTCAAGTAATGACACTGACGATACAGACTTTGTGTTCTCAACTGAAGAGAGTGAAGAAGAAAAAGAATCAAATGCTTCTATACTGCAAATGTGTCTCAAGAAAATGAGGAAGTTCCTGATGAAACTTCAGTGAAGCAATTCTTTCCAAAGAAAACTTTCGGATATGCCAAATCGAGTGTTGCTCCGAATGTTGCTACTGATGCCACAACATCTCAGGTAACATTTCAACCAACATAAGAAGAGACGCAAACTCCAACATCCTCCAGCAAAACTGAATCTGATTCAAACCTTCAGAGGATATCAGCTCAAAGAAATTTGGGAAGGTATGTCTCTTTAACAGAGTATATGTTTTCACACCTGCTGTTATAAACCAACGTATGGAAGTAAATACTGAGAAGAATGTTAGAGAAGTAGACCCTGCAGTAGACAATAGAGATGAAGTAATTGAGCACCTCACATGAGGTATAATGTATAAGTGGATCTCTATATGTCCAGCCTCTGAATTAACAACCCTGTTTGCCAACCTTCACAAATTACTATACACAATTGGTTTCCTTCAATGAATGAGTCAATTGTAACTAGAAAAAGCCACCATGCTGTATAAAATTGGAAAAGGCTTGAGAGTTGATCTGTACAAAATGAGCCTCCATCGAATTTTCAAATTGACACAGAAAGAATCAACCTTAATCCTTTCTTATTCCTCTCTGATATAAAAAGTTTTAACTACCCAAAGTCTTAAGCCTAAGAGAGATGACACATGAGGGAAGACTTCTGAACTGTACACAGTAAACAAAGCAGTTTTGAAGAGTAGAGATAGAGTCATCGATCTACCCTAAAAATGAAAGGAAATAGTGCAGATGTTGATAGGAATGTCACTAACATTCTTGACAACGCTAGTCCAAGACAGTCTTCATTATCTACTGGATGACTTGTGAATTAAATTGCAAAGATCAAACAACAAATCTCTAAGGTTTATACTGGGAGGAATGCTCTCATTCAAGCCAGATACCAGTTCATGCTGCTGCTTTCTTCACAAAAATGGGGAAATGATAATGGTGCTGTGAAGTCAAGGGAGAAAATGATGATGCTGCTGAAGATGGTGAAGCTAGAAGAAATGATGATGATGCTGCTGAAATTGAAGAAGCAGAGGAAGTACTGATGCAGGGGGAGCAGAAGAAGACTGCTGAAGTCGAGGAAGCAAAGGAAGTGTTGATGCAGGGGGAACAGAAGAAGAATGATAGATGTTGTTCTTTTGTGCAAAGAAAGAGTTATGCAGGAGTAGAAAGATGTTGAAAGTTGATGCTACTATATGATGGTGTTATGTGGAGAGAAGGAGTTATGCAAGAGTAGAGGGCTACTGGAAGCTAGTGCTGGAAGTTATTGTTGTGTGTTGAAAATGTTGTTTTGTGAAGAAAGGCAAAAAGGGGGAGAATGTTAATGTTGGGTTTGAGACCAACATTCTGATAACAATTTTGCCCTTCCTTCACGGACTGAAACTGATGCTACTGGTTCGTACTGTATGAAGTTGATGTTACTGGGTGGTGTTGAGAATATCATATGGTTTGAATATTTTGGATGATATGTGTATATGTGCTAACATCTTTCTTCTTTTCTAATCCTACATGAATATGATATATATATATTGTCTTGTATGTTGTGTTTATATGTCATTACAGGTTAAGGGGGAGCATTATTGTAATCATAGATGTTGGGACAACATCCATGACATTGCCGTAAGTCACTTGCACTGAATATAATAGTTTTTGTGAAGAAAGGCAAAAAGGGGGAGAATGTTAATGTTGGGTTTGGTGTTGTGACATTTTTCCAACATATCATTTTCAGCTCTAAGTTAAAATCAGAAATGTTGGAACAAATGTCACGACATTCGGACCAACATTCTGTGAAACAGTTTTGCCTTACTTCACGGAAACTGAAGATTTCGTGGGATTTTTACCACGATGGTAAAGTGACTTGACAATGTGATTAGGAGATAATTAAAAACGTTGGAGGACCAAGTCAAAGCTATTGCTAAGCTTGGGGAACAAGACCAAGAAGTTGAAGATCTTGCTCCACAATTCTCTCCAACAAACCTTTTCGGCTGTCCACCTTTCCCTCAACCTATACAACCCATCGATGAGATTTTCAAGGAAGACTCTCTACTATAAATAGAGAGGGAAGATCAGTGAATCGAGATCCAGAATCAAAATGTAAAAATACCAAGAGAGCTCTCGGGATTTCATCTCAGAAATTTGGATTAACAAGTGTTGCCTGAGTTTGTGACGACATTCTGTCCAACATTACAGTCGCTGTTTCAGATTCTAGATTAGCTTTGTATGAAGCGATTGTAATGAGATGTTGTTCACTTCTATTTAGATAGATTTTTCAGGCATAAGTCATCTGCGACTTAACCTTTTTTATTCCTTTGTATTATTTTGTAAATCTTGTAAGAGAAGGAATATATTCAATTGTGTGTGTATATATATATATATATATATATATATATATAACTCTCGAATAAAGAAGGAAAGAGGGTTGTGACTCAAATGGATCGTTGAAAGACTGAGTCTAGGACTTGGTTGAAGACTTGCGGGGGAAATAAGTATGCGGGAGGAAGTAGCTCTGAGCTTAGCACAACACGGGATAGAAACCTAATCCTAAAAGGAGATCGTTTCATAAAACACTTCCAAATTTAACTTTTCCACCCCACTGCTAATGTGGATTAGTCTTCCGTAGGATAGGCAAGGCATCCGGGACTATTAGCAGGTTCCTCCCCCCATTCAATACTATTCGAATCTCTCTAGGTTGAGCAAGTAGGTTGAACAATAAATCTTGAATCTACAGGCGCTTTTTTTTATGTTGGGAAGACCCCTCTTGCTATACCTCTCGGTCACGGAAAACTCCATGAGATGCGTCTTAGGCCAGCATGATGAAAGGGGAAGAAAGGAAAGATTACTACCTGAGAAAGAAGCTGACGGACTACGAGTCGTCATATTCGACCTTGGAAAAGACGTGCCTCGCCTTGGTGTGGGCTAGGCAGAGCCACCCCTGACTCTACCATTATTATAGGGGTATGGGGTTCGAGACAAAGAAAGATCATGGTCAAGGTTCCTGTCCCACCAACTCACTATATATATATATATATATATATGCAATACTTTTGGTCATTTACCATCATAGGTTATATTAACCTATGTAAATTAAACATTTGTGTCTTTATTATTTCCGCTGCATTTTACTCTTCAAAGGTTTTTTTATTTTTAACTGAACACTGTTTTTCCTGAAATGTTGTCACTGGTGCTGAACGATATTATTGTTGACATTTGCAAACTGTTCCAACATTCGAATTTATTTTATTTCCAGTTTGCTTTTTATTGTTCCATAGCATAACCCGGGACCCAACAGTAATATTTTTCTAATGTATATATACACATTGCACTTCAACTATAAAGCCAATGTCTACCATGTTAGGGTTGTTAGATTGAGTTACACTTGATTGGATAGTTGTTACGTATCATTTCATAGTGTATAGTATTGCATACAATGGATTTGACACTACGACAAAATCAAATTTAAGTAATAATCAAATTGAATTTAAAGTAATTAACAATACGATATGCTTCATAAAGTATTACCTTCTCTCGTAATGGAAGTGCCTGAAAGCAGTGATACATGGATCAGTATCTGGAAAAAGCAACGAGTTTCTTTTGGTAACAAATATACTATACATACAAGAGAGTATATTTCAGTGCTGTTTGCAGTTTCCTCTTATTCAACTTGCCTCAATGATCTCTATTTCTGCATTCAAATATGATATGACTTATTCTTTGAATTCTATATCTGCATTCAAAAATATATTCTTTGCCTTTTAGTCTATTTATTTGAATCTTTTTCAAATTTTAATACTAATTCGATTGATAATGAAACATATATTGTGTCAAAAGCTTTCAGCTGTGTTCGGAACCCAATCGACAAGGCAATACCAGAATCACAAGCCTTACCATGATATATTGGTTCTTGAGAAGTTAGTTTGTAATGTGTTAACTGAGAAGGATTGCAACCTTACTTTTCCCTGATAAGTATGATGGATAACAAAGTTTATATGAAGGCATAATACATAAACAAGCCTTCAAACTTGGCCTCTGACGAGTATGCCCTCCAACTTTGGGTGTGCACAAGTAGGCACCTCAACTTGTCTCCATTTTGCCAGTCGAACACTCCAACTTACAAAATAATCATATAAATACCTCCAAATTTATGTGTCATGTCAATGACACGTCATCATTTGTGTTTACGTGTTCAACTTTATACAAGTTGGGGTGTCTACTTGTGCACATCCAAATTTAAAAGGCATACTTGCCAGTTGAGGCTAAGTTTGAGGACCTGTTTATATATTATGCCTGAATAATAAGCAATCTGCATGACACCTGAAAACTTTCTATGTTATTTTTTATCAAACATGCCAACTGGAATTTTATCTGTAAATCTTTTGAATCAATAGTTCAAGCTCTCACTTTATTAACACTTAACTGCATGGACCGCAAATCAGAAGCATATGAGCATGTCTGATGGACTCCAATGTGACAGATTGAGTTATGATTTTGGTTATTTTGGCCTAATTAAGGAGTGAAGAATAGAAGAATGGTAAATGCAATAACAATTATTTTTGGTTTAATTTCCACAGATATGTTGAGAAGAATAAAGGGAATTTTAGAGGGTAAGAAGACGTTGAGTGTTGATGATTGCTCATTGGAGAAACACAACATGTGATTGTTCCTAGGTGGTTTTTGATTAAACAAAGATTGGGAGATTACTTCTTTCTGTTCAAGTTTTCTGATGTTTGGAGCTGTTTCTGCTTTGTCATTGATAACATTAGAAGATCACTTGTTTGGTTGAAGTTGCAACTTTTAATCTACATCTGTCATTTTGTGTTCTTGTTTCCATATATTACTACTTTCTAGTGCTTGTCAGTTTCAACAATACAACATGTTCAAAATACCGACGGACATCAGCAATATACTTATCCACGGTGTTTGCACCGAATTAAACAATTAATCATAGAAATCACAAATTAAAGTGTGAATATATAGCACTTATAATAGAAGGTTACATGTCTTGCATTCATTTGTCTGGTGCTGTGGGTAAGGTTTTTCCTGGCCACTGTGTCAATATGAAACCACACAAGAAAGGGGTACGAGATGAATAACACAACACATCAAGTGTAATCATAAGGAGTTTCCCTTTTCCATGAAGTAGACAACATTGTTCACACAATCTGGAAAAGGCACATGATAAATGGAGCTTAGCTTACAAACTGCATATATTCTCTTTTGAGGGTACCGATGTAGCCATGCATGCTTATGATCTTCTAAATTTGACACAAATAAGACCATGTTCTTCTTTTTTCCTTTTGCAGTCTTTTGATGCTTTACGAGCTTCCGTGTGCTTTAATTTGCAGCAGCCACAAGAATCATTTTTTTTTCTGCAAAATGTGATTCTGGTGCTCTTAACACTGAGAATATCAATCCATTTATCATATTTGATATGGTGTTATACTAATGTGAGGTTAGAAACGGAAACTTCCCCATGCAGAGTGTCACTTGGGAATCTCCTTCCATTTACTTGAAATGTACAGCCAAAAACATGCTCAGCTTTCAATCATTGCAGGTCTTTTAGCATCAGCAAGAAGGTAAGAAATGTTATGATGGCGATTACCCAAGATTTTGCACGGCATTTTCTTCCTTTTGCTACTAAAAGATGAGGGGGAAGTGCACATTCTTCCCCATTGAATAGCAACTTTGTTGGAAATCCATCTCCGTTTACTATATCAATACCTTTTAACTGTTTCTTATCAAATTGAAGGACAGATTGTTGCTTTCCGGGTACTCTAGGGTCTCCAGGTTTTTGTCCATCTGCTTCTGCTATCAAGTAATTTAAACCAGGTAGTCCTTTCAAGAAAACTGTGTCATTCATGTTTTGAAGTAAAGTTCCATTGAAAGAAAAAGCTTTCGCAAAGCCAGAACCGGTTTTCTTGAACTGGATTCCCACGAACCAGTCCACGAAATCAATTTCTCCCCAATTGAATAGAGTAATCCGAGCAGTCCATCCTGATTTATAGTTTGAATCAATATGCCAGTTTATGCTAACCCCACAGTTGTCCCCACAAGGTAACTGCTTAGGGACATGATAGTGCTTTAGTTTAGCCCAATAGAGAGATTTCTCTCTTCTGTTTGCGAATGGCACGAGAAGTGTTTCTGGAGGAAGAATCAGTGCTCGTTCATTTTGATTGCATTTGACAGAATTGTCACAACCACATGCACAAGTGCTGCAGGGAATTGCAGAATCATTGTAATAGGCACTGTATGAAACACAGCACCGGTTCGCTTTATCTTTTGGCTTTGTGATATTGCAAACTATTTGCCAACTCGCAATAGCTGTGACAGTAGCTTGAAGTCCACTTGGATCCGAGAATTGTGTTTCTTCTACTCTTAAGGCTTGTCCACATTTATAATCCGGATTAAGAACACCGACGATTTTCCAATGCTCAGGAGGGTAAAGAGCTGTAAGATTCAAATCTGGTGGAAGCTTATAGACCATTAACTGAAACACAGACTTTGAATTGGTTTCATTCATTACACTTGGCATGATGCTACCATTTCTACAGCAGAACGGTAACATCCCAACGTCTTTATCTTGAGCTCTATCTGGAGGCAAATCAGCTATGATAGGCTTTTTTTCACAGTTCAAGACTTTAGAAAAATCAAAGTCTTGATAGTACTGTCCTGCAGCACCATAGACACAATCCGAATAGTCTTTCTTGCGAGTGTACGCACCCCTCATCGAGTAGATAAACTCCCCCCTCATCCATTCCCAAGTTAAATTCCACTGATCAAGGCGTCCCAAAGGATTATTATTTTGTATGGTCACTTGTGCTTGATAGTTACTCGGATAGGCTTGTGTAACATCATAAGAGATCAAAAGATCACCATTTTGGCGTGGGAAATACTTGGTCGTGAAATTTTTAGCCTTAAATTTTGGATCTTTCATGCAGCAGACATGCATTGTCGTTGCTGTCACACAATAAACAAAAGGGAGATTCAGAATTCAATTAAGATTCACCACAAAAATGTTCATTCACATACCTATTAAGCACTTATTGTTGTTTCTTAACGAAGAAACTTAGGGAAATAATAGAGAAAGACTAAAAGAAAAACAAATACTTTCTATGCAGTCAAATTAGACTATTTTAGTTAGCTTTATTGAGCTCTACATTTATAGGGAACTTACAGTAACAAAAACAGTAAAAAGATAATCATTATCCTAGCCTAGAATATCTTCACAGAATCATATCTTCAACTAACTAATTACTAGAAATTCAAAATAGGGACAACTAGCAAACTATCAACCAGTTAAAAAAAAACTAAACTACTAAAATAAAGTTATTGCAGTCCAAAAGCATAACTTTAACACTTACATTTGCGAACTGCTGCTGGACATTTATATCCATCATTGACAAGCTTAATAGTTTTAGGCATGGGATAACCTGGTGGCCTGATTCCAAATTGTGTACCTGTCAACTCAACTTCCGCTTGAATTTGTGTATAATCACCAGCAGTATCAATCGACGTCTTCAAGTCTGTTTGAGGATAGCCAGCTAGGTAAGTTCCATTTCCAACAGGAGCTGGGAAATCATCACCATTTACTAACACAGCATTACTAGCTGAGACTAAAAGCTCACGATTTTGAAACCCGATGAAGATTTTCCAGTTTTTGAGCTCATATATACCTGCATTAAGTACTATTGCCGTAGCCTTAAAGGCCCAGGCTTGTGCACTTGCGTTCTTTACGTGGGGTAGCTCTTTCGTTCTAGAGACGAATAAATAGGATAAAAAAATACCATTGCAGTCATTTTCTGCAGGGGGAGGTGCAGGTGGTGAATTAGCATCATAATCTTGTGCCTTAATAGTGACAAAAAACAATATTATGTGAAAGATTATGGTTTTTGAGACCATCTTCATTATTATTTTTGTTCCAAATTTCAATAGTGTCAATTGGATTTCAAGATTTGGAAAAAAAGGAGAAAAAAGGGGAAGAGAATGAGACATTTGGGATGATATTCTTGAATTAAGTGAAGACTTAGTCAGATGAGAGTTTTTCCTCCATGTAAGCTACGACTGAAATGGCGCTACCAACGGTTACTCAATCATTTTACTTTTATTTGTCATTATGTTCTATTTTTTGTATTTTCCATTTTTCACTTAGATCCTTTAGTAGTACTGATTTCCTTGTATTAAAAACGGACCTTTATGTCGTTTCTATTTTCTCTAAAAAAAATGTGGGGGGTGGGGAGCCTTCTTTTCCTGGTTTCTTTTTATTTTACTTTTTGCTGTGGGAATCAGGACTCCTAGAATATTAAGAATTGAACTCACCATGAAATAATAATATTGAAACATGTTTTCTGCCCTTTTTCCAGCTCGATTTGTTTTTATTTTTATTTTAAAAAGAGTGAAAAACAAACATAAATTAAAGAACTTTAAGGGAAAATAGCCACTTCCCAAAAGGGGGTAATAAAAGGAGAACCAGGGCCATGTTGTTAGATAATTTTACAAAGATGCAAGAACTCCTTTTAAGTATGACTTAAGGTTACAAAATAGAATGTCCAGTTCTCCATTCTACTCATCAAAGTTATGTGAAACTAATTTAGTAGCTGTACAAGTTTAGGGTGTTCAATTTGTAGTAGATTACTAGATTAGCAGCTTTATTCAGTTGGTATTAGTAGTCTACTTGATGTCATTTTCAGATTAAATAGCTGCAACATTCTATTGAAAACATTGAGGTCCAAATAATAACTTATCCACAAAGAAATATGAATATTCTGGCTACATAATGTAAAGTAGAACAAATCAAGAACAGGAAAACCAGGAGTATGATGAGAGAATCCCTGGAGTTTGTTCAAATCAAATAATTAGCATTAGTACAATCTTCAACCAATAGACTAAATGATTCAACTCCTTACACGATCCTTCCTCGTCGTAGTTCCAAGAAGAGGAAAGTTATAACTAAGAGAAAAATAAATAGAAAAAAAAAGAATTTATAGTTCTCCTAAAACATTATCCTGGTTTTGGAAGTTTTTAAAGTTTTTCACCTTGTGTTTCACATCTCTAAGCCCCCTACTTTTTAGTTGTCTTCCATATTATTTTTATAACATTTGCAGTGCAACACTCTCTACACAAGTTTGTATACCCTCCTCGCCTTTCTCTTCAATCCTTTCATGAGGATTATGAACAACTTCGATAGCTAGTGCAATGACAGAATTCTCTGCAGTTTGAGCTACATGTTTGTAACATTAGTTAAGCCACTTCTATGTTTACTGCTTTAGCATTGCCTTCGACAAATTTAGACTTGGATTTTTCTGCTCGTGATAACCTTGATGAGGATGATGAACCAGACCTGGGAGAGGATGTCGACTTGGGCTTCCTCCGCTTCTGTTTCTTACGAACCACTGTAGGTCCTACGTCCCTGTAAAGGTCAGACCCCGGTTGCTGTCTCGTTGACTCTGTGTAATCTGTCAAAAAGATGCGATAAGCATAAGATAAGTATCTACAGAAAATCAGGATTGGTACATCTACTATAACAAAATTTAGGCTTTTTCGCGAATCAACTCATATCAAGAAATTCTAAAAGCTGGCATTAAAAATCAGACAACACATGAAATATTGAATGTTTATTCATGAGCTACTCCAAGTAAACATTGCTTATTTTCGGCATTTCTTAGAACCTACTAGAATATGTAAATATTTTGAAAAATGAGTTCTCATTCGAATGTATAAACAAAGAGCAATGCAACCAAGTTGAATGACCTACAAACATGCTGCACATCCACATTTGAAATAGAATCTTCTATCCGTCAAAGTTCTTTCAAGAAAAATCAAGAAACTTGTATTTCCCTAATCAAATGCTTATACTGAATGTCACATGTCAATATAAGTGATAATGCATAATGGTGAGCATGCCTTAAATCTTAGTAAAACTAGTTGCTTGTTTTCTTCTCCAAGAGAAGAAATACACAGAATACTTAATGAAACTTGGATTACCTTAGCTTCAAAGAGAATTAAGATGAATGCTTAATTGGGTAAAATGCTTGTATTACTGGTCAACTGAATGATTCCTCTGTTTCACGATTCTGACTCAGAGAATAATTTACAAGATATGTATTCACTTTGTAGCCTTTTCACAGAGTATTGTTCGGTAATCTATACGTTATGAAATTACTCTATTAGTGTGTCACTGGAACTAGAAAATATTTGCCAAACAGCCAAGATTATTTAAAAAAAAAAACACATAAAAAATTGTCCCTTTCTGGTGCCAAGTTAAAGACCTTTCTGTGACAGATAAGTCCAAAGCTTTTACCTGGATTGAGGCAAAGAATCTCAGCGTCCCTTTGGATGGAGGACTTTGGCCCTATGTAATTCACCTAAATATAATTTGGATTTCAAATGCAAACTGCAATCACATTTCATTTCAACCCTTATTTTAGGTTCACTTCAAATGACACTTGAAAATATGTCATTTGAAAATGTTAGGCTTTTAAAGAATATAAATCTGAATTCCCCTAGGAGATACAGACCTTTAAGGAAAAAAACAAGACGAAAAATATAAAACAAAAAATGAAAGAATTGCCCTGTCCCTTTTAACAGATTTTTCTATACATTAGTACAAAACATAGGACAAGATTATCATATTTCATTCAACATCTCAACCCGTGACAAAATCATACTGCCCGTTGTCTGATTATAGACACTGCACATGTTTTATAGCAACATATCAGATACTTTCTTTGTTTTTTAATTCCCCTTTCTTGATTCCATCAGAATGATTCCAATTACTCAATAGATGATAAATCATATAGTGTTGTAACACATCTTTTGGTCATTATTCTTGGCTTGTCACAAGACAATTGGTAGTGAAAGCAACATAGCACACACACGAGGGAAATGGAGAGTTTTTTTTAGAAGCAAAAGTATTAACCTTGAGATGCCCATGGAGAATGTGCAGAACCAGAATTACCAATAGAAGTTGCTGCAAAATCAGGCCCAGTCTTGAATTCATTCATCTATAAAGTTCCAAAATGAACAAAAACCAATACCAAACAACAACATATTTAGCTATATGAGAAGGAAAAAAAAACTTTTCATACAAAATGGACAGATATAAATATGTGGAAGAAACTAAAAAAACATACCCAACTAGGTGCATTGCCTGATTGTCCATCCCAACCAATATGTGCCACATGCTGAACATCAGTTGGATATCCAATCTCTATCTCCCTCTCCTTCACAACTGTTATCAGAAACCAATTTCCTCCCAGTCAAAAAAATAACTCAAAATGAAAAAAAAACATATTCCCTCCATTTCGAAATGCTTGTCTTGCTTTCCTTTTTGGTTTGTTTCAAAATGTTTGCCTCTTTCCTTTTTGGCAACTCTTTAATTCCAACTTTACACGTGTCATGTTTAAGATCACAAGATTAAAGGGCATTTTGATATATTCTTCGTATCTTTAATTGAAGACCACAAAATTCAAAAGACTTCTTTAGTTTCTTAAATTCCGTGTCAAGTCAAAACCAGACAAACATTTAAAACAGACGAGTATAGGGGTATGGGGTTAAAGGGAAAAAGGCAATTACCAAAGATATTAGAGATATATTTGCAGATCCCCTTCATTTTGGTTCCCATAGAAGAATGTGTAAACGCCCAATGTAACAACCCTCTGCTCAGAGATGAAAATGAATACAGATAGAAGCAGCAGCACCCAAAAGTGAAGAACCAATTCCTTTGCCTAACCAAAAAAAAAAAATGCAAACACAATAATAAAAAAATTGACCTTTACCCTTTTCAAAAAAATATACAGATGGAACTGCATAATGCAAAGATTGAATCTTTTTTCTTGTTTCTGTATTGGGATTGGGTTGAGTTGAATTAATACCTTTCTTGATAAAAGCTGATACAAAAGAAAGGGCTGTTACTTCTCCTCAACTTCCTGCTGCATTGTCCATTATCTTTCTTGAAGTATTCTAGGCATATTAAAAATGTAATAACCAAAAAACCAACCATGCAAAAACAATAGTTTGAATGAAGAGGAAAGGCTGATGAATCCAAAAGAAAATATGAGAAATGAAAAGGAAAAAAAAAAAGAGAAAGAAGGGTAAGATAGGTGGTAATGCTACAAAGAGAGCTGAAGAAGAAGAGTTGGGCCAAGAAGGGAAAGAGAGAAGTTAGAGGTGGACAACCACGAAAACCTCCTCAAAAGAAAGGGGTTGAGGTTAGTTTACAAAGAATATGGACACATAGTTCTATAATTTCATTCATTAACCATTACATTTTTACTATAATAGTCTGATTTTCTCAATTTTTCATCTCATATTTTATTTCTCTATAATAATATTTTATTTATAATAATATTGATACTTATTATAGCAGTCTTTGTAAAATGCATTACTCAAATATTATGTAATAATATTTTGTAAAAAAATATATTATATATACATAAAATATTAAAATATTTATAATATTCATTATTAATGTCAGGCAAATAGTAAATCTTAAGTACGAAGAGTCAACTATTAAGCTCTTAGACAACCTTAAAAGAAAAGCTATTGAATTTCATTTTGCTGAAAGTTTGAACAAAATTCTTCGTCAATTCAAACATTATACTATCATGAAGAGACTGAAAGTTACGAAATAACTACAATTGTAGAATTTTTATGTCAAACTTAAATATTTAAATTCTCAATTAATTTTAAATTCATATGTTCCTTAGATTTTAATTTTTTATCTATATGGTACAATTATGAATTTATTAGTATTTTAATTTTTAATCATTGCGATATGAAAATTAACAAGTATATTATTTTCATTTATAACATAAAAAAGTGCACAGATATAATTGTTTGCGCACTCTTGTTTATAACAACTAAATGAGATCTAAACATCAAATGTCAGTATCCATGCATAACAACACCCAACTATAACAATCATGAAATTTTTGGACAAACACTGCCATTATAGAGAGGTTTGACTGTATTACTACTAGTATTGAAATTTCTTAAAAAGATTGTTTCTCAAAGACCTTTGGCTCAAAATAAAAGTAGTTGATGCACAATTGCAAGAAAAATAAGATAGCAAAATATCAATATACAAAACAAATGAAGTAATATATAATGATACACATATAAAGAGTAATGACCTACACAATACCTAAATAATACTACTAAGAAAAGAGGAAGAGGAGATGGAGAGGCTAGCCTCTACCCCTCCCACATAATGTGACAAAAATTCAATTACCCACTAATTTTCTACCCCAATTCTCAACCTCCAAATCTTCATATCTAAAGTCATATCTTGAGTCAGCTAAAGTTGTTTCATGTCTTGTCTAATCACATCTCTCAAGTTTTTCTTCGCCTACCTCTACCTCTACCTCTCCTAAATCCTACTACCGTCAATCTCTTACACCTCCTAACTAGCGCATCCTCACACCTTCCATTCACATGTCTGAACCATTTCAACCTTATTTCCCTCATCTCCGCCCTTGTACCGTATAATATAGTTTCTAATCATATTTCTTCTAGTATGACCAGACATCCATTTGAGCATCCTCATATATGTCACTTTCATCTTTTGAACATGAGCGTTCTTGACTGACCGACATTCTGCACCATACAACACTACTGGTCTAACCACCAGTCTGTTTAACTTACCTTTCATCCTGGATGACACATTCTTATCGCAAAGCACCCTGGAGGCGAGCTTCCATTTCATCCATCCTACTCCAATATGGTGTGTGAAATCATCGTCAATTCTCCATCCTCTTGTATTATGGAGCCAAAATACTTGAACCTTTTTCTTTTCGGTATAGCTTGTGCCTCAATTTTCACTTCCACATCAACCTCATGCGTCACGTCACTGAACTAGCACTCCATGTACTCTGTCTGAGTCCTGCTTAATCTAAAACCTTTAGACTCTAAGATCATCCTCCAAACTTCAAACATATTGTTAAATCCACTGCGTGTCTCATCAATCAAAACTATGTCATCTGCAAGATTTGGCTATAAATAATATTTCACAATTTATAAACACTCAGATTCAATATTTGTAAATATTGGGTTGGCCATTAGTATTATTTGTAAAACTAAACTTTAATATTCAAAATATACATAAAATATTAAAATTACAATTTAAGGAGTATTTCAAGTAAAGTAATGATTTTTTACTCATAAATATTCAATTCTTTTTTAAAGTGAAATTCATGTTCATACATATTAAGAGATCATTTGAGTTAGCTGATAAATATCATATGATGAAATTGATTTTATGTAAATCTGGATTAAGTATGAATGGGTTACATGAGTGTTGATATGCCACTTTAGACATATAAAATCCTATCGAGGTGAGTTTGGATGAAAATAGTTGTTTTAAGATCGACACGAATAGTGTGGTGTGTAAGATTCGATAGAATAAACTATATTTTCAGTAGTCCTGATTGTTAGCCTGTTTACATGAGTATCCGTTAGGAATTCGAGAAAACGTAAAACATAAAAGTTGTGGCCCTTTGAAATAACTTTCCAACAATATAAGGTGGAGCTCAATCGAAGTTGTGAGAAAAACTTTATGCCCATTTTACTGAAGTATGTATGGAACACCGGTTGGAATGCAGCCGCATACTTAGAATGCGACCGCAAACTTCATATGCGACGCCTCAAACTTACTCCGCATTTCAGGCAAATTTTACAATATTTTTGGTTTGCGTATGCAACCAGAATACAATTGCAAACTTGGAATGCGACAGCATATGCGACGTATAATTCTCAACTTTGCTGAAATGTTTAAAAACGAGATTTTCTTGAAATTTCAATCCCACTTCATTCTTGGCCGACTTTTTGAGGAGAAAAGACCCTATAACTTTTTCAAACCCTACAAGGTGAGTTTCTAACCATTTTATGATTAAACCACATCAAAACAAGGATTAATACTAGATTATCATTCCAATCCATAGATTCTTGAGAATCAAAGGAAGAGTCATTGAAGAGGACTTGTGGAGAAATCTCAACAAAGGTTAGAACTTAACATATAATGATGTTTATTGAATGAATTGAGACTTGCTTGTGCTATTACAAGTGATTAAAATCCATGGGTAAATTTTATGAAAGAAAGAACATTAATGTTGGTTTAAAAACCCCAATTCTCAAAATAAGGTGGGAATTCAAGAAAAAAGGTTTAAAGTTCTAATCTTTATCATTCTAATTAATTGTAGAACGATTGTTGAACTTGAAAGAATACGTTTGAGCAGGAATCGAGGTATGTCTAGATTTCAAAAATCTATTTGAATGTTTGTATACGTGAAACCCTTTTTTGGTGGTTGTTCTTAATCTCAATTTGAAGACGATTTTTAGATAAGGTCCTGCGAGTATAGGGTCAATACTGCATTGAGACTTTTACGTAACTTACTACTTTGATTGAACTTGTTTTTCCCCATTTTGGGATTATTGAAACTAATTTCTAAAAGTTAAAGGTTTAAATATGATTCACCAGTTGAATAAACTTTCTTGAATTTGAATAAGTCCTTCGAATAAGGTTTCTAAATTGATATAATACTTGAAATACCTTTGTTATTGAGAAAATGACTTGGTAAGTGAATTCGGCTAATAGGCCATGACTTGTACTTGTTTGTGTGTGGGCAAGTTGTGCTAGTCCAGAGGACGATTAGCCGTTATGGATCCTAATATATCACTTGTGAGTATTGATATGTCAGTCCAGATGACGATTGATCTACTAGGAGTGTAGCTTAGTGTATCTATTCCAGTGCTATTCTAGAGGATGATTAACCTCCGTAGGGTAAGTCTCCAGTGTATCAAATGGTTGTTCGCCTGTGAGTTGACATGTGTTAATTTTTTAATCTCCCATAAGTTGGCTTGTTGATAATTTTAGATTCGTAAGTGAATGACTTAATATGGTAAACATTCAACGAGTTTAACTTGATGTATCTTTCGTTATTGATTTCTTTTGTTGAATTTTACTAATCTTGATATCATACTCTAACTTTAGATTTCAAATTATTTTCATTAATATTGTTTATACTGAATTTACTATCTTATTTTGGTTTTGTTAAATATTTCCCCCTTAGACACTCACTGAGTACCCAGTACTCAGGCATACCATTGTTGTTTTTATGGTGTATCAGATAACGTTGAAGATCATGTTCGTGATACACATACTGGATAATAGAACTTGTTGGTTTCTAGATCACTTGGTGAGCTGATCGGTGTATTTTATATACACATTTTGAGTCATTTTTAGTTAGTATTTTACTCATTTCATTTATGGTTAGTATAGTATTAGGGTCGTTTTCCTTTCTTTTGTGTCACAGCGATCAGAAATGGAGAAATGGCGAAAAGGAGATGAAATTGCACACTAAAAGGGCCAAGAAATGAAGCCTAAGAAGTTCCGGGAAATATAGAAGAAATCAGACGAAGACCGGACGAACAAAGGACGAAGAAACGAAAAATCCGGAAGAATGCCGTCACCGGCATCATTGGCGCTGGTGGCCGCGTGCCGACCATCAAGTCGTTCAAAGCTCTCGATTTTCAGCTGGCTGATCGCAGTGCCACGACGCGAGATTTCTGAATTTTGGGCCGAATTTGACACATTTTCAGAGTCCAAAAGGGATAACTTTTCCTACCTACATATTCCTTAACCCTTTTCCATAACTTTTCCTAAACCCTTTACCTAAAAAGATTCCATAACTTTTCCTACCTACATAATCCCTAACCCTTTACCTAAATGATTCTTGGGCTATAAATAGTCTCTACATCATTAGAAGAATTCATCACCCATTCAATTCTCATTCCATTCTCCATACATCATTCTACCACATTCCATCTTGTAAATATTCCACAACACAATCCTTGGATGCTAGAAGGCTTGGAGACTTGTTCTTGAGTATTTTTCTTTTCTTTCTTTTTGCTTTGTTTATTTCAGTTCATGTATGGAGATTATATTAGTTCTTAGCGTGACTATGACTAGGAGCTAATTACTTTGTTAGGTATTTCCTTGTGATTCACTTGAAACTCTATTCATGAATTAATATATTAATTTGGTTTCTTCTTCACTTATTTAAGATTTATTCAATAGTTGTTTTGATTGTTTGATAATTAATTGATCACTAGTTATCATCACTTATATGAGTTCTAATCGAAATCCGAAAGGGGAGATTGTGAATATGTTATAGTTGAATAAACATAGGTTTAAATCGTGGACGAAAGTATCCCGATACTTGTGTAGCTTAATATGTTATTGCTCTTAATCCTCCTTTGTAGTCAATCTTGTCACCGAAAGGTAGAAGGGTTCTCCATTGGGGTTGCGTGTTTATATTACCTTAACAGGAGTATAAAACGGTCTAGTTAACCTGCTATCTTAACGTAGAAGAAGAAGTTAGTCTAATTGTATTAAGGATTGAGTAAAGTGGATAGTTGATGATCTTGGAAGCCCTAATTCTCCATCATAACTGATTTAAATCAAAGTATTTTCATAATTAGTTTATTTCCTGCATTATTAGTTTAGAATTCCAACTCAATTACGTTAACCAAATAGAAACTAAAGGATAGATAATTGGTACTTGAAAATCAGTCCCTGAGGACGATATTCGGTCTTACCTAGACTATATTACTTGTCACGATACGTGCACTTGCGTTAAGCGTGTGTATAAATCGCACATCAAGTTTTTGGCGCCGTTGTCGGGGATTGGCGTACTTTCAAAAGAGGGGAAAGATAGGTATGAAGTGAAAAAGAGAATCAAAAGAAAAGGGAAGAATTTAAAGCAAAAAAAGCTTATGGTACGTAAATTGAGCCTAAATGCCTATTTTTACCTACCCCTGTCTAAGCCTACATTACAACCCTGAAAAGCCCTGAAGATCTCTAATATGTGTATCCATGATTAGTGGAGAATAGCAAGTAAACATGCCATAGGATTTTGAAATTGACATGCATAGTTAGGTATTCTTACTTCCATTGAGCATGATTAAATTGAATTTGCGAAATATCTGACTTGAGTGTTTAGAATGCTAAAAATCCATGCTATATGTTCCTACATATTATCCTACTAACCTTCATGTTTTTCTAAGTGACAATTGTGCAACAAAATGATCAGTGTCTTTGAGTCATTTTATTTTCTTTCGTGTCTTTGTTTATATTTTTTATCTTTGCTCGAGGGCGAGCAAAGGTTAAGTTTGGGGGTGTTTGATCGATGTATTTTATATATACCTTTTGAGTCATTTTTAGTTAGTATTTTACTCATTTCATTTATGTTTAGTATAGTATTAGGGCCGTTTTCCTTTCTTTTGTGTCACAACGGTCAGAAATGGAGAAATGGCGAAAAGGAGATGAAATGAGCATAAATGAGATGGAATTTCACACTAAAAGGGCCAAGAAATGAAGCCTAAGAAGTTCCGGGAAATATAGAAGAAATCAGACGAATATCGGACGAACAAAGGACGAACAAAGGACGAAGAAACGAAAAATCCGGAAGAATGCCGTCACCGGCGCCATGGCTAGCGCAGCAGCCGACCATCAAGTCGTCAAAGCTCTCGATTAGCGGTATGGCGCCGACTGCAGGGCCACGGCGCCGACGCGAGATTTCTAAATTTTGGGCCGAATTTGACACATTTTCAGAGTCCAAAAGGGATAACTTTCCCTACCTACATATTCTTTAACCCTTTTCCATAACTTTTCCTAAACCCTTTACCTAAAAAGATTCCATAACTTTTCCTACCTACATAATCCCTAACCCTTTACCTAAATGATTCTTGGGCTATAAATAGTCTCTACATCATTAGAAGAATTCATCACCCATTCAATTCTCATTCCATTCTCCATCCATCATTCTACCACATTCCATCTTGTAAATATTCTACAACACAATCCTTGGATGCTAGAAGGCTTGGAGACTTGTTCTTGAGTATTTTTTTTTCTTTCTTTTTGCTTTGTTTATTTCAGTTCATGTATGGAAATTATATTAGTTCTTAGCGTGACTATGGCTAGGAGCTAATTACTTTGTTAGGTATTTCCTTGTGATTCACTTGAAACTCTATTCATGAATTAATATATTAATTTGATTTCTTCTTCACTTATTTAAGATTTATTCAATAGTTGTTTTAATTGCTTGATAATTAATTGATCACTAGTTATCATCACTTATATGAGTTCTAATCGAAATCCGAAAGGGGAGATTGTGAATATGCCATAGTTGAATAAACATAGGTTTAAATCGTGGACGAAAGTACCCCGATACTTGTGTAGCTTAATAGGTTATTGCTCTTAATCCTCCTTTGTAGTCAATCTTGTCACCGAAAGGTAGAAGGGTTCTCCATTGGGGTTGAGTGTTTATATTACCTTAACAGGAGTATAAAACGGTCTAGTTAACTTGCTATCTTAACGTAGAAGAAGAAGTTAGTCTAATTGTATTAAGGATTGAGTAAAGTGGATAGTTGATGATCTTGAAAGCCCTAATTATCCATCATAACTGATTTAAATCAAAGTATTTTCATAATTAGTTTATTTCATGCATTATTAGTTTAGAATTCCAACTCAATTACGTTAACCAAATAGAAACTAAAGGATAGATAATCGGTACTTGAAAATCAGTCCCTGAGGACGATATTCGGTCTTACCTAGACTATATTACTTTTCACGATACGTGCACTTGCGTTAAGCGTGTGTATAAATCGCACATCATGAGCCCACATGCTTGTTCGTGGGACACCACCCTATCTTTATTTGTCTATTTATTTCAGTTTCGGGTTGTGTCCCAAAGTTAGATACTCATTTATTTATATTAGAATCTCCATAGATGGTTGTCATATTTTGGGTAGATGTTTCAAGTCTCGTATGACCTCTGAGGCTTTGCGACGTTTCATGATTTAATATCCATATAGACTTTCGTAATAAGTTAAACATGTTCATGTTTTAAGCTTTATACGACTTGTTATAAATAGATTAACGAATTAGAATTATTATTTAAATATTTATAAGGTGCTTCCAGTGTTGTTAATATCATCAGATGCCTTTACGTTCAGAGTCGGGTTTGGAACGTGACATTTTATAGATAGAAGGTCATGTGTGTGGATATAAATATTGAAACTGATAATAAATAATTAGTGTGTTTGGTAAAAAAGTATTGATAAGTACTTATTCTGCTAAAATGACTTAAATGTCTTTAAAGCTATTTACAAACATATAAATTTAAAAGTATTTTTATATATAAAGAATGATGGACGATAAATAGAGAAATAACTAAATGTTAAAAGTATATTTTAGGAAGAGTATTTTGCGGATCACAAATGATAACATGGATAAAATTGTAAAAATTTGGTCAAATAAAAAGTATAAATTGTAAAATTATAAGTTAGGGACGATCAATTTATAATTTTTGACTGATTTTGACTTATAAATACTTTTAATATATATCAAACACAGATAAAAAAAAAAATCTTATAATTTAATTTTACCAGCTTATAAGCTTGATCAAATACATCCTAAGTCCATTTTTTTTCTTCAAATTTACACCTTAAATATATACTCATATTTCTTACAACTTTAACCAAATCCACACACATACCACTTGTTAGTTTATTAGAATACATCAATAACATACTCAGTGGAATTTTATAAGTGGAATTTAGATAGGATGTCGTGTACACAATTTTATCTTTACTTTATGAAAGTAGATAAATTGTTTTCGATAGACCCTCCACCGCTTCGAGTCCATTAGAAAGCATCACACATGGAAAAGAGTTTCCTATAATGAGGTATTTGTTCATATAAAAAACGGATTGAGAGTGGTAGATAAAATATCAGCATCAGAAAATCTCTAGTTTGCTTACTTGTAGGGATGGGAATGGTATCCCTGTCAAAACATAACATGTTAATTAGTATCCTTCTTCATGTAACTCAATCCCATATTGTCACCCACCCAACCCCCACCCCTCCCACCTAGTCTTTTCTAGCCACATCCATTACCATTGCCTGTCCCTAAGTCACCCACCCACATCAATCCTTTGCTATTTTTTTATAAAATTTTAAATTCGTTTCTCAAATTGAATAACACACTAATTGTTGTTTTACCTTACAAAGCAATATAATGATAGACTATTCTTGTTTGCGTGCCTTCTCATTCATAGGCGGTATATATTAATACTGTTACTGTTACCCATAAAAATAATGAATATTTTTGGGTTCAATATTTTGAGGTTTCTATATATATATATATATATATATATATGGAGGGACGAAGCAAACCAATTTTTTTCTAGGGGGTTGGTACTATATTATACAAATTTGTGGGTAGAGACTTTTTGACAATTATTAATATAATAGTATTAGTAAAAAAAATTGTTAGAATATATTCCCAGTGGGGTGAGGAAGGCTTCGTCCCTAGAACCATTCTCCTTCTAAATATATTATCAAATTGCATATCCCTCTTAGAACCATTCTCCTTCTAAATACTCATTTCGTCCCCCAATTTATATTATATAGTTTGACTGAACACGAAGTTTAAGAAAGAAAAGAAGACTTTTGAATTTTGTAGTCTAAAATAAGTCAATGATATTTGTGTGATTATAGATCATCTCGTTAAGCGTGAAAGGTAAATTGTTGTTAAATAAAAAAAAATGTATCATTTTTTTTAAAATAATTAAAAAGGAAAGTGTGTGTTGCTTTCTCTAATTTCTTTTTACTAGCAAAAATCCCACCTAATGCTATGTGTAATTTGTAGATGAAATAATTGGAAGTTGGAACCACGTTTGTATGTGATGATTGTAATTTGTTAATTCTAATGCAGCATCGTGGAAGTTTCATATTGCTTCATTTAGAAATATGTTGATCACCTTCAGACAGCTGCTTCCTTGAAAGATTTTCCAAGAATTTTATTATTCTCTTTGTTACTAGTTTTGGATTATAAAATTTTAAATTTCAGTTTTGTATGACGTTACATCGGAAATTTTGATGCAGCTGTAGATGATAGATATGAAACGGATGTTATAACTAATTAATTGGAATCAACTTGATGTAATATGAGGGATTATTTATTTTGACAAAGATAACTATGGCCTATGCCTATGACTTGAGAAAGAGTCGAACTATTAGAATTACTGACACAATTTTATCTTGCATTATCGTAAAAGAATGCTTGAATATGTACATGCGTGTGATCTTTCTAATCACACCACAACAACTCTTATTGTTATGCGGAGAATTTCCTTAAACTAAATAAATTTTGATCAAAGACTAAAAAAGAAAATAATCGTTTCACCACAATTCGCGTCAACCTGTTGAGTTTTACCATAACATACAAGACGGGTCTTATGTCTCTCAAACAAACCGTCAGAATTTTCCTTATGAGTAAAAACCACATAGAACGAATAATATTGACACCAGACGGACGAGACACCAACTTCGATGTCTTATTTTCACTAAGAGCATTATATTCATTATCAATGGCCATTTTCTAATTTGGGTCATGAAGGGCAGACACTGGGTTACGTGGTAAGAGTGATTTAGTGGCATTAGAATTTAAATTAAAATATCGTTTAGGTTTAAAAATACCTCTACGAGTAACAGACCCTTGACTCGGAATTGAATCGGGGATGGCGGCGATCGCTGATGGGCACATTGGCCATGACACTATGTCATGAGGGTGATTTCTTGGGCGATGGCGGTGGGCTCTTGGCCCGAAATTTCGATCGGGTGAAGAGACAGACTAGAATGAAGGATGAATAATTGGGCCAACAAGCAGTGGGTGATGGACCTGGATCACTGAATGGTGCAGTAGGCAGATTATTTAGACCAGCATGCAGTGGTCCCGCTGGCAGATTTGACTCACGGGTAGGGTGGGCCCGCTGTTGGAGAATATACGGGGAGAGAGCATCGTCCAAAAAAATATAATTACTAGACACAGAAGTGGAAATTTAGCAAACGGAAATTGAGTTTCGTCAAAAATAACATGGCAACTAATTATGATTTTATTTAAAGATTAATCAAAATATTTGTACCCACGATGATTCGACGGATAATCCAAAAATACACAAGTGGTAGACCGAACTTGAAGTTTATTGATTGTAGTGGACGGAAAAGTGGATAGCACAAACACTCAAATACCCGAAGATGAGAATACGAGAGGTCTTTATCATAAGAAATTTTAAGTGGGAAGAGATATGCTAAACCTTTGTTAGGGAGAACATTAAGGAGGTAGGTAGTCATTTGAAACACATGATGCTAAAAAGGAGGTAGTGAAGCATGGGCTAACAAGGTTCGGATAATATTATTAATGGTACAAATTTCTTTCGGCCAACCCATTCTGTGAGGACGTATGAGGACAAGAAAACTGAAAAGATATGCCATGAGTGTCATAAAATTCCTGAAATTGCCCATTATCATATTCTCTACCATTATCTTATTGAATGTATTTAATTTTCTATTCAAATTGGGTACGAATGAAAGCTCTAAAATTTAAGAATGTGGAAAAAACTTGAGATTTTTTAGACAAAGAAAAAGTCCACAAAAAATTAGAATAATCATCCAAAAATAAAACATAATAACGATGGCCCACAAAACTCAAAATGGGAGATGTCCATAAATCACTATGAATAATGTCAAAAAACATCGATGTACTAGAAGTAGAGGCTACAAACGGTAACGTAACATGTTTCCCTAGAGGATAAGAAAGACAAATATGAGTACTACGCGTACTCTTACAATCAATAAAATTATTATTTTGCAAAGAAGAAATTATAGACGACCCGAATGACCCAAACGTGCATGCCACAAAGAAGGAGCAAGAGCGACAAACGTTGAAGGTGTGGCTTGACTCATGGAAATTGTGGTTGTGATGATTGGATAAAGATCTCCCCTACTATTACATCTCATTAGAAGTATCCCTGTCTTGAAATCCTTCACAGAAAATCTAAAAGGGTCAAAATTAACAGAGACCTAATTATTAATTGTGAATTTTCGGATACACCAAACTTTAAATTAAGTGAGGGGCATGAAGATCATTTTTTAAGACGAGAGTTGGATGCGGGGGAGACAAATTTACGTGATCATAACCACGAATTAGAGATAGTGGAATAAATCAACTGGAGAACGGTAGCATCAAGAGTCATCCATACCACAGGGTCATCCTCGGGGGTAAGCACATTCTTCTTGCCTGTTGCCGGGATGATGTGATGACGGACTTGATGCGAGCGTGAACTTTAAATAATTCTGCCTACGTCGCATGTTAGACGTTTTTTATCTCAAGAACAATAGGGATGTGGTTCTTGATGTTGAAGACTGCAAGGGCAGGATGAAATATGTTCTTTGAGGTAGACATACTGAAAGAACAAGAGGAGAGTTTAGGGATTTGGAAGAAAAAAATGGGAAGAAAATAAAAAAGCTGGCCATTGGCCAAGGCACAGTTTCTGAGAGGGTTGCGGAATGCGGGGAGAAGGAAAATATTTTCCCTAGACTTATGATACCATAAAAGAGACTAATCCCTTGATTAGTTTCATTAATGAAGTTCACTCTCTAAGTCCATCCACATATGGAACACATAACCTGCCTTGGTACCTCTAAGTAACGTCATCGCATCCCTGCTCAAAAGTCATAGTCTTATGCCTGTGAATCCCCTCTTTCAACTGCAATAAATAGGGATCATTAAACTATTTCTCATTCACCTCGGCTAATAAAGAGGATTCAGACTTGTTCTGGACAACACCACCACCATCTTCAGAGTCCATAAGTCAAACTCCTTGACTCGCTAGTCGGTGAATTTCCTCCATCATGGTTCTCTTTTCTTCTTCAACATGAGCTAAGCTTTCCATGAATCGCTGACTAAGATCTGCTACCATATTCACTTTCTCTGGATAATAGAGAACATCCACATCATATTTCTTTATCAATTCTAGCTATCTCCTCTGTCTAAGATTCAACTCCCGCTGCTTGAAAATGTACTGAAGGCTCTGGTGATATGTGAAAATGTCAATGTAAACTCCATACAAATAGTGGCGCCATATCTTGAGCGCAAAAACCATGACTGCTAATTCTAAGTCATGAGTCGGATAGTTCTTTTTATGAGGCTTAAGTTGTCTGGATGTAAAAGATATAGCCTTAACATGCTGCATTAAAACACATCCGAGACCAATTTCTGACGCATCACAATACATCAGTTCCTTTTGACTGTTGACACCCAATTTTATCTCTTCCCCTATCATTTATCTGTAAAATTAAACTATTCTTTTAAACATCGTAAAATTATAATAACACATACATAAATAAGGAATTTAATAATGGATTCGCATTTGTATAGAGCATTAAGCACTCCTTAAATATCATGTCCGCATTTATTATTTTTAATAATACTCAAAACAATATTATTTAAATCCCATTTTATTTCCCACTAAACAAAAAATAACTCCCTTAAGCTTCTACCCAAAGAAGCCCAAATACACCAGCCCAATCCTTAAAACTACCCAAATCCGCAGCCTAAACAAAACAAAGCCCAACCGGATCAGCCCAATTCCCATCAGACCCACAACCTTCTCTACTTCGTCCATTTCGTCCAAAAACACCCTAATCTAAAAAAACTAAATGCAATGCCCTTTCACTCAACTTCAATCCGCCGCTGCACCTCCCCGACATCCACGATTCCGCCAGATTATTCGGCTATGAAACCCGCCGAAAAATTCAGTATACTCTCCCCTTATCATCTCCGTCATTCTTTACCATAAACCATAACCAAAATCGCAAACAAATCTTCCCCAAATTGCAACTTACCATAACAAGAACCATACAATTTCCATATCCCGAAAATCATATCAAACCATCCGAAATCACATACCAAAATAGACTTCAAAATCAGTACATGTTAAGTGTATTTTGTATACACTTTTGAGTCATTTTTAGTTAGTATTTTACTCTTTTATTTCGTGTTTAGTATAGTGTTAGGTGTGTTTTTCTTTCATTTTGTGTCACAGCGATCATAAAGGAGGAAGTACATAATTGAGGATGAATTGAGCTTAATTGAGATGGAATTGCACACTAAAAAGGCCAAGAAATGAAGCCTAAGAAGTCTCGGGAAGCATAGAAGAAATTTGACGAAGTCCGAACGAAAAAGGACACAGAAACGCAAAAACCAGAACTGGGCGCCGTGGCGCCAGCCTGCGTACTCTGATTCAGCCCCAGTATTCTTGGCGCCGTGGCGCCAGCCTGCAGGGCCACGGCGCCGACGCGGGATTTCTGATTTTTTGGCCGAATTTGACACGTTTTCAGGGTCCGAAAGGGCAACTATTCCCAGCTATAAATCCCTAAAACCCTGCTCATTAATGATACCTTATACCATAATAAAAAATCATACTTTTGGAGGTTAAGAAGGAGGACATGACAAGATTAGAGACATCTTCTTGTTCAAGTTATTTTCTTTTCCTTATTTTATTTCAGTTTATGTTGGATTGTAATTTAGTTCTTGACATGACAATGTTTAGGAGTTAATTACTTTAGTAGGGTTTCTATCGAATCTTCTTGAAACTCTTTCATATAGTTAATGCATTGATTATTGATTTCTTCTTCATCATATTAAGATCTATTCAATAATTTTATGATTGCTTGATAATTAACTAGCTATTAATTGTCATCACTTATATGATTTCGAATCAAAAGTCTGAAAAGTGAGATTTGAATATGCTGTAATTGTCTAGACATAGGTTAAAGTCGTGGATGAAAGTACCCCGACACTTGTGTAGTAATTAAGGTTACTGTTCTTAATTCTCATGTGTGGTAAAACTTACCATAGAAATATATAAGGTTTTTGCACTAGGTTGAGCTCTTGTATGTCCTAACCGGAATATGATGACAGATTAGTTAACCTGCTATCTTAATAAGAAGAATCATTAGCCTTGCATTAACGCATGAAAGAGTGAATAGTTGAGGAGATTGGAACCCTATTTCCTTCATAACTGTTATAAACCCAAAGTATCATAATCTTTAGTTTATTTTCTGCACTTAGTCATAAATCTTAGTCATAAATCTAAAACTAAAGAACGTCAACTAAATAGATACCATAGAATATATAATCGGTACTTAATAAACCAGTCTCTGTGGACGATAAACTCGGTCTTACAGATCTTTATTACTTGAACGACACGTACACTTGCGTAAGCATCTAGAAATATCGCAACAGTACCAAAAACGCTCAAATTAGCACCAAATTTACAAGAAAATCAGTCCAAAATTGTACCAAAATCTTACCAAATTCAGAGCCGAATAGAGACTATATAAATCAACCAATTTACACATGCAAAGGCATCCGAAAAAACAACAGTCAAGCAGCAAGAACATAAATTCTGAAACCCTTTCTTCTTCCTAATATCATCCAAAAAACAGCAAGAACCAGAACGATATAAGTCAAGAATCCGACGGAAAACAGTCACACACACCTCTTCTCACAATAAAAACCCCTTCAATATCAATCTGGGGAGTCCCTCTCCTGTTTTCTGATTTTTTTTTTGCAATTAAAACCAGAAAATAACCAGTGAAGAACCAAAAGCAGAACTCTCAAAACTTATACTCTTTCATAGCATGCAACTTTAAAGCAAATCGACTCAAAGCCTCTTCCGATAAAATCGCATAATAAATCCTCCGAGTGACATCGACGACTTGATACGCTGCCTCAGTTCGCTTCCCGGAGAAGGAAAATTCAAATGCCTTTCAATTAGTTTCATTTGTGATTATGTGTGTTATAGATTCAGTCAATTAATCGCATATGTTACCAATGTTTGAATCAAATTGAGTAAGTTTAGATGTGTTTTGAGTAAGCTTAGATCTGCTACGAATCTTGTGTTGGACTGTTTGATGTCTTCCTAAGTCTTAATTTATCTAAATTTCCCTGCTTTGGTATGTATTATATGATTACAAGCATGATTAGTTAAATAAAGTGCTTAATAGGTTAGTTTAAGATTAGTATTAATTATGTATGAACTATGTAAACCAAAACCATATCCAAGTGTGTTAGAATCTATATTAACTAGTATGCATACTTGTGTTTGAAATGGTATAAATATTATAATTTGAAACCTGTTTTTGATTGAGAAAACTGACTTTTGTCCGAGACCCTAAAGTTAAAGCCAAAACATTTGTTGTATACTAACAGAGTAGTTTAGTCCACATTCTGCTGTAAGAGATGTATATTTTACCCTATGCTAAGCCAAAAAGAAGTTGTATATGCCTTAAATATTATGTTTATTTTGCGGGTACGTGCCTTTGTGTCCATCATGCTAATTTTAAGTCGATATAATTCCGTTTCTTGAGGCTGCTTTGGCATAGTGTCACAGACTTTGTAACCTGTGTGCATTTGTGTGGTGCTTTTTGTTGAGTTCAAATTTTATGTGGTATACTGTCAATTTGAATAAACATTTTAGTAGACTGTGTGAAAGAACCTATGTGATTTATGTGTATGCTTATGTGCTTGCCTTCACTTTGTTTTCTACCTTGGGTAAAAATACAATGGATATATATGAGAGTATTATAAATTATATACCCAATTTAACACAATGTATAACATGTCGTGTGTGTATTAGGCTGTCCCCGGCCTACGAGTCGATGTTTTGCCTCTCTGTTGTCTATCTAGCATGTATGTATGTTTGGGCCAATCCCATTCGACCTATTTTCCTCATTCTGTTTTCGTCTGTTGATTTATATAGCTTTGATCATGAGTACTCTGCTTAATTTGAACTTTCATCTTGATTTTTTAGTCTTCATCTTCCTCACATTGGACTATTCCGTGCATATGTGTCTTCCCTATGTATAACATGTACTAATCTTTATCTTCTTTTATTTTTATATGAAATGCATCGGAGCCGAATGAAGAGTCTCATTGCGAGACTCATCGCGACTTTCGGCAAATGAAGACCCCCATCTATGTGCATCCATATCCGCATATGAAATTTCAACCCGCAGGCGAATGACATCGCCATTCCTTCGAGTCATCTTTATTGATTTCCTACCCCGCCCCATTCATTTGTTGTAATTAATTGCCTAACACTACATTAATTAGCAGAACACTTAGAATAGTTAGACCTTGAATCAATAAGTCATAAAATAGTTTGATATTAGAAAGTTATCCTAGTTTGTTTAGTCTTGACCCATCATGCACGATCACAATTTCCTAAAAACTAATTTGGTCATCTCTTGCTCATATTTAATCAAGCCATTTTGCCAAAAATGATTCTTGCATTATTTTTATATACTATGCTACACAATATATTTTACAATGCCTTATAAATGTGTACTTGCATCTAGGAATTAATTTTGCACGTATCTTTAGAAAACAAATCTTATACACCCTTTATGTTATCACTACTACATTTCTGGCCTAATGCGACGCCTCAAAATCATCGCAATAGGGCCCTTTGACCGTCACATTAGGGCTAATGCAACGACAAGGAACCGTTGCATCTGATGGCGTTGCATTAGACCTAATGCAACGGCAAAAGGGCCCTAATGCGACGGCTGTTGGAGCCGTTGCATTAGATATGAACCTAATGCGACAGCTATACTAAGCCGTCACATTAGCTTCATATCTAATGCAATGGCTCATCCAGCCTAATGCGACGGCCAAATAGAGCCCCACATTAGATATGTGATTGGTTTGAGAGGATTTCGAGCCACCTAATGAAATGGCTATATACCTAATGCGACGGCCAAATACAGCCGTCACATTAGATGTAATTGATTGCTAGATAGTTCACAAATTACAAAATGTACAATATTACAAAATTAATAAAAAAAAAGAGAAAGATAATAATAAAAAAAGATTGTCTTACTACAATCAATACAAAATCTGGACATAAAATATCAAGTTTCATTCAATTAAAAGCTGCACAAAGCAGCACTATTGAAAGACATTGTCATATGCAAATTAAGTGACACTAAGGGTCATTGTCATGCACAAAATAAATGTACAGCAGCACCAATATCGACAAAAACTACAAAGCTACATAGTTTGCTTACATATCTGATGCGCGTAATATGCACACACTTTTTTTACAAAACGCATTATCGTCGCGCGTAGTAAGTAGTTAGATAAGAGAATAGATCATCAATATCTCATCTGTTCAAGTACCGGCTTATTTTTTTTCTCTTATTTTATCTATTTGGCGAATTATCTTTGATTATAACTTTTATAACTTAGAAATTTTTAAAATAATTTTATAATAATTAGATTTACAAATATGTGATGTGTATCCTTTTTATCCGTGTATTATTACTATTACTACTGCATTTACTTACTTATTTCTTTTTTTAAGAAAAAGTTTTGGAGAAATCGCTTTAATCGCTTATATATATAATTAGTCTATATAAACACACTCACCTCCCCTTGTTCTCACTACCTAACTTTCACGATAAAAAAAGACTCTATAAGTAGTGATTAAGCACAAACACCGTTCGAGCATAAGGGTTGTTTGCGCTCATTAGGTCTGCTAAATGTGATCTTCTTATTTCATCATCTTCCCCAGAATCTACTCAAGATGTCCCAACTTTTTACGATATTCACAATAATCGATTAGAAATCATAAAGTGATAACATTAAATCAAATATAACAGCTACTTTGAATTCAATTCACTATAAGATAATCGATGATATAAGAATAATAACCATAAGTACGTAAATATATAATAAAGTTAGTTTATAATATAAACATAAAGTTTTCAAGAGAATTAGTTAAGAGAATTTATGAATATGAATTGAACTAATTGAGAACTAATCAACAAAATCAAATAAAAAAAAAAAAAGAAAAAAAGAAAAAGAAAGCCGAGAGGTAGCATCCTAGTTCCTCCTGGTACTGTATTGGATGCATGGATTGTTGGACGAACGGGAAGTAGGGAACGGAGAATGAAATGGAAGAATGAATGATGAAATATTTATAAGCTTAAGAAGAAGAGTACTGTATAGTATTTAGGTAAAGTTGTTAGAATGGGTTTAGTAGGTTAGGTGATTTAAAATTAATTTAAAAGGTTTTTTTTAGGTAGGGAAAAGGTAGGAGGTTTTTCTTTAAAAAGGAAAGTTATGTCTTTAGGTAGGAAAATAATCCCCATTTTTCTTTCGTGCCGCCCAGCCGCCCACTCTTCAGCGCGCCTTTTCTTCATATGTTCCCAAATTTTTCAGGACTTTGAGTCAGCCAAGGCACAACCTGTATGCGGCCTTCGCGGATTTCTTTCTCAGCGAATTTCCGTTTTTAATTTTTTTCCCGGACTTCTTCGATTTTTAATTTTTTTCTCTTTTTCCTCATTTTTGGCCTTTTTCTAATTGCAATCTTTCTTTCTTTTCTCTTTTCTTTTCTTTCTTCTTCTCATCATTCATCCAAGAAAGGAAAAAAAATACTAATTTCTAATAAATTAATAAATTAAAATAAAAAAAATAAAAAAAAAAAAAAAAAAATATTAAAAATAAAAAAAATATCCAAGGTTCACAAAAAATAGCTAGCTTAAATATAGAAATATAAGACTACTTCTTGATTGGATATTTTCAGTTCTTGATCTTGTTTGAACTCCAAGAGCCTTTGATCTTGTTTGGATTCTTTTATTAGCACTTTGATCCTGGAGTTGTCTTTGTGTCATTGCTTGCTTTCCTTTCCACTTCAATCCCTTGCTGGTTTGTATCCAATATCATCTATCACCACTGTTGAATTAGTGCCCTAGGTGTGGATACCAACCAACTTCTAGGCATTCCTTGCTGTAGTTTAAATTGCTTGGTGTCATAAAGTGGATAAAACTATAGCAACACCCAAGTGATTTAGTAACACTTATATATCCAGACCGGTGTCTTTGTGTATTTTTTCCTAGAAGGGCCTGCAGCAGTTGGTGCATTTGCTGAAGCAGTTGCTCTTGTTGTTCTTGCTGCTGCTTGTCCTTTAGCTTCTGGTGGCTTTGATTACTTCCTCCTTGAAGGGCCTGGTTTTGGAGACACACAATATATTCAAACCAAATAGGACCTCAAACTGTGCATTCCTAACTCAACATACTCAAACTAACCTGTTGTGGTGTATAAACTAGACAAGGCATACTATGTAATACCAAATAAGCTACTATGTTATCATTTTAAACATGGTGTTAGTTTGCCAATTGTAGAAGAGTGAAAAAATCCAAAAGAACTAGACTGAAAGTATGAGGATATGAAGAATTCAGGAGGGAAAAGAAAACTATAACTTGACATAACTGATCCGGAAATCTTGCTTTAATGTGATAGTATTATACATGTTCCTTAGTTAATAGCGAATCCGGAAAAATTTTATTCTAACTTGCCAGCCGTACATTGTTTTCTTCTACTAAAGCAGTGAAATGTTCAGATTTGAAGTTAATACTCCAATTAGCAGAAATAAACACTAGCTATTTCTAACATAACCACAAGCCATTTCTCTATATTATCAAAAATCTCAACTTCAAACTTTATTAAGGGCTATTTCTCTGCAGTACATTGTTGTTATAGGAAACCTATGTGACCTTATAAGGCATGATGTGTTAATGAAGATGGTATGGCAAATAGTTCATCTTGTTTAACTTTTCGAGAATCAAATGGAGATTTTATTAGCTAAAGTCTCTCCTCTCTTTTTCTTGATACCTACACAGCTACACATAGAACAGTTCAATTCTCAAAGTTCTCTAGTTCTAACACAACTAGAGATTTCAAATTGCTGAAGACTGAAAAGACAAAAAATGGACAGAAGCACAACTCTTTATTTCATTTTACAATTAACGCGAAAGTAACTACTACTTTATTTTTATTTTAGCTTCATGCACATTTTCACTTAACAGAACTGTACAACCATGGATCCAAAAAGATCAACTAATAATAAAGATAGCTAAATATATAACCAGAAGTTTGATAGTACTTTATATCCAGAGCCTGAAAGTCGTCTCATTGAAGTGGATATTGGACATTAGTTGAGACTCAAGACTGCTTTAACACCACTCAGGCACCATAGGGCCAATAATCTAAAAGAATTGTTACAGAATCAGAAACGAATAAAGGTCTTGTAGCTTTAATATTCTTTATGATTTTTATTTAAATAGATTAAAGGAAACATAAATTAAAGGGAAGGTAAAACGTAATCTAACCTTGGAGAGGAGGGAAGAGCAGTTCGACGAAGTGAATGCGATGACAAGTGGAAAAGGGTGACGACGAGCAATGGGGGAAGGGGATGGCGACGATGATGAGCAGTGGGGGAAGGGGGTGCGACGACGACAGTGGGGGAAAGGGATGGCGACAGAGATAGTGGGGGAAGGGGATGGCGATGGCGAGTGGGGGAAGGCAAATTTTTTTGGAGGGTTTAGAAGTGGAGGTACTGAGCGAGGCAAAATGAAAATATAAAACAAGAATTTGAGATTTTAAATCGTTGCCCGTCGCATTAGCCTCTTAAGGCCGTTGCATTAGCCTTCTATGAGCCGTTTCATTAGCCTTGGACAAATGATCCGTCACATTAGCCTCTTAAGGCCGTTGCATTAGCCTCCTATGAGCAGTTGCATTAGCCTTGGACAAATGAGTCGTCGCATTAGCCTTGGAGTGTCGTCGCATTAGATAGGCTAATACGACGACCATGTTGGGACGTTGCATTAGATCATATGAACCGTTGCATTAGCCTATCTAATGCAACGGCCACGAATTATAACGTGTACCCGTCGCATTAGCCACATCTAATGCGACGACACTACAATGGTCGTCGCATTAGGTTAGAAATGTAATAGTGTATCAAAATGCATTTTTTTACATATAAAATACTTTAACATCTTTTACTCAAATATTTTCAAAGCTTGCATTGTTCTTTAACATAATAATCAATCTAGGTTTGGCAGGACAACCGCAAGTTAGCGAATCTTAAATGATGTCTAACCCCCTCCCTTTAGGATAATAAAGAACCCTTACCCAGAGAATCTCACAGACCATTTAAATGGAGTTAGTGTTGACTTTATTTAGTTAACATTTAGGTGTCCTGATTCACCCAAATAATTAGGTGGCGACTCCGCGAACCCCTTTTATCACTCTCTTTTTGCATTTTTATTTTAAAGACAGGATTCGCTAAATATGTTGCGGTCAAAATCGGTAGCGACACTAACAATGTTAACACTAGAGCAGAAGGCAGTCTCATTTTTAATTCCTCAAAACTTCGCTCATAAGCATTCGACCACTGAAATTTGACTTTCTTCTGAGTTATCTGGTCAACGTAGTTGAGATGGAAGAAAAACCTTGTACGAAGCGTCTGTAATAGCCTGTCAGACCCAATAAACTTCATATCTCTGTGACAGAAGTGGATCTGGCCAATTCTTTACCGCGTCTATTTTCTGAAAATCAACTTGGACGCTTTCGCTTGAAATCACATGACCTAAGAATGCTACTGACTTTAGGTAACTCACTCATACACTTAAGAATTCTAGATATATACTCCATGACCAACACAAAGAGTAGGGATGACATTGGGTCCCCCTGCCCGAGTCCTCGTCCTAGTCCTAGTACTAGATACTAGATAGACAGGCCAGTCACCGGTGGCATAAGATCATTCTCTGTTTGTCTAATTCAAGCCAGATAGCAGCAATCACTCGGAATAGTCATATGCGGAATACATGCAAGTACAGATTGAAAGATAAGGAAGGCAAGTCAAAGCGGAAAGAAAGCCTTAGCCGAAGCTTTTTTTTCTTTTTCTCTTATTGCTAATTGAAAGGAAACCCGGGACTGAAAATAAAAAGGATATGACTGAATTGAATAAAGAAAGAATATATAGAACCTTGAGCATTTTCTCTTCTCGGCAATGGAAGCCTCAAGCCGATAAGTCATCATCTTCGAGAATTTCGAATGAATAGCTGAGGGCTGATCTATTCACTAAAATAGAGGATACTCCGCGAAAGACTATTGAGTGACCTGTCGAGTTGATCCGACACCAAGTGGGCCGTACTCGTTAATGGTTAATCAAATTTGTTATATTCACCCTCGGAAACAAGAAGTTCTGGTCCGGGAAGGATAATATCAACCACTTTTCGTCCCTCCGACGCATTCGTTATGATTATCTCATATCCCCCTTTTTCTCCTTACTATTTTTTTCTTTGAAAAAAAGAAGGGGGTCGATTTAGGCTCCTTCCCTTCCACTGCGTAGCCACGCTAGCAGGTACTACGAGCCCTCACATTCCGTGAATCGAAAGGGGAAGCCTACTCATCTATCAGCTCCCCTCATAGATCGGTGTTGTTTTACGAAGCGTCTAAGCACAGTTCACTCACGTTGATCAATCAAGAGGGGTTAGGAAGAACAAGTTCTTCTGGCTCCTGGGAAAAGACTGAACAACATATACAGATCCCCTCCACCCCTTTTTTCATTACTAATGGAATATCCTTCACTATTTTACTAAAAATGGAACGAAATGATCTTGTTTTGTTCCTCGGTTGAAAAGAGATGTCTTGAGCAATCGGAGAAGTCTTTTCTTTTCATTAATGAAATCCGCCAGTTATTATTATTATGAACTCAAATAAAAGCGCTAAATTGCATGTTCTTAAGCCGGGCGGGAAGGAACTTTCTTGTCTTTTTGGGAATCTGGTTTTAAGCAAATATGGGGAGCGCCCAGAGTTTGACCTTTTCCGGTCCTGGAAGGAAGCCCTACTTTTCTTCCTTCCCCCAGCAGGCAACAACACCGCCATTCCTGATCAGAGAAAAGAATATCGTTCCTGGGCCTATAAGACTGGTGATTTGCTTTATTTCTGCTCTTCTCTTCCTTCTCCACGACCCTCACCATTTACTTTGATAGTAAAGTAAGGTGAAGTGACACAAACCATGACCAATTGCACAAAACTATTTGGAAAAACATATCCTCTCAAGGCTTCCTCAACAAATTCCCAGTTTACCATATCATATGCCTTTCTCAAATCAATTTTCATCAAGCATCTAGATGTTGTCTTCCTTCTATAGTGCCTCAACAGATCATGGCATATCGGGATATTATGAACCATTGATTTGTTTTGCACAAATGTTGACTGATTATCTGCCACAATTTCCCCTAGTACACCTCTAAGCCTTACACAATCACTTTGGAGATACATTTGTATATAACATTACAGTAAGATATGGGCCTGAATTGGTTTGCATACTCAGGTACTGCTACCTTAGGGATCAAAGCTATGTTGGTAGTGTTTGTCTGAGAAGCTTACCATTCTTGAAGAATTCAAGAATTGCATCTGTAATGTCTGGACCCACATTTTCCCAAGCATCCTTAAAGAAATCACTTCCATAGCCATTTGGACCTGGGCTCTTATTCATGTCAATTTGAAATAAGGCTTTTTGTACTTCCTTCGCAATATATGGCTTCAATAAGTCAACCTGCTGATGTATTGATAAACATGCTCCATTCTCCAAGAAGCTAGTGAAAGCTTCCAGTCTTTGTTCACACTTCTTTAGCAGCAGCTCCTTGTAGTAATCCACAAAAAGATTGGATATGACATCAGGATCAGCCTGCCAATTACCAGCATTATCCTTTAGTTGAGTTGTTGCTTGCTTCAAGGTCCTATGCTTGATGACTGAGAAGAAATATTTTGTATTATCATCTCCAAGTTTCAACCAAGTAGCTTTACTCCTCTGTTGAAGATACAGTTCTGCCATATAAGAGGATTTCCTGAACTTTTGATATTTCTCCCTTCCCTCCTCTTGGAGCCTTAGATTTAGAGGATCATGCTATAGAAGGCTTTGTGCTGTCAACAACTCCTCCCTATCCTCTTTTTGCCTCAGTGATAATATTCCTAAAAGACGCGTATTGATCTCCTGTAATTTCTTCTTTAACAACTTCAATCTCCTTACAACTTTCAGCATTTTAATTCAAAATTCATATTCCAACCTGCCCTTACTATATCCTTGAAGAGATGATATGTAGCCCATACATTTCAATATTGAAATGCTTTTCTTCCTCTTTGATTTGCTTAAGCAAAAGTCACTTTAACTGGGCAATGATCACTTATGCCTTCAGGTAAATACTGAGTTTTACAAGATATTCATTAGTTGTTTTTAGTTTTTTTTCCCACTACATGGGAAAACTGGAACAGTAAAAATGAACCTACATATATTGTGTGAAAAACTTCTACTACCACTGGTCTATAAATGTTACTAGTGACAATGTGACATTCATTAATGTAGATATAGGTAACCCAAAATCAGTAGGCATTAATTTTAGGTTTGGAGACCAAGCAAAGGCTAATTTTAATCCGAAACTTATTAAGTTCGTGAGGGTCAGATCTCTTATGTTTAAAAATGAAGTAAAACTAAAAGTATCTTGTAAGTGGGCTACAAAATCATTTCGCTCATAGATTTTTATCGTTTGTCTTTTCCTAGGTCCTAGCTAGTTGTTTATGGTATTTATCCAAAAAACATACTACTAGTGATCATTATAAATTTCAGCCTTTCCATCCCAACACATATTTATTCATAAAATTAACTTGAGCAACAGGTGATACTAATCAACTACTTTTAATAGGCTGTCACAAAGGACTCATGCTCGGCAGGATTAAGATACTGTTATATCGGAAGCAATTAAATAAAAGAAAGAATAATAATGAATGTAAAGGACACAAACGATTTAACGTGGTTCACTAACAATGTGTTAGCTACGTCCACGGGCAGAAGAGAGAAAAACTTTATTGATCTTGAGGAATACAATTTTTTGGAATTTCTCTGGATTGTATTTCAGATTGCTTATTAGGTTATGACCTATGGGGTTTATATAGAGTACCCCTTACACAAACTAGGAAAGGTTTTTCAAACAGAAAAGGAAAAGGTTTTCCAAACAGAAAAGGAAAAAGATTCATAAACATGGTATAAACCTAATATGTCCGGATTCAAGGCATATTTCAACAAATCTCCACCTTGACTTGAATCCTCTCACAAATAACAGATGTATCAGATGCACCATTATAGTGGCATATGTACTAGATTCCTTCTGCCCCAGACTTTGCCCTCAAGAGGCAATCAGCAACTCCTAACATTGAGCAAGTCCAAACAGTGTTGGAACTTGCTGTGTGGAACCGGCTTTGTGAACATATCAGCTGGGTTATCAGCAGTACCCACTTTGTTCACCTTGATTCTCTTCTCACTTCTCAGAATATGATACCTCACATCAATGTGCTTAGTCCTCTCATGATGGACTTGATCCTTGGCTAAACAGTTGCGACCGAGATCGCAATACACTATGACCGATCGATGTAGACCCAAATCACGATCAATCCTTTCAACGGCATTCCTCGTTGGTTCACGGTAATGCCGTATGCTACTGCTTATGTAGTCGACAAAGTCACTGTAGGCTGCAAAGTAGCTTTCTAACTCACAACTGAACCACTAAGAGTGAAAACATAATCAGTCATAGATCTTCTACTGTCAACATCTCCAGCATAGTCGGAGTCTGAAAACCCTGTCACCAAACACTCTGTATCATCTCCATAAATGAGACCAACATCAGACGTACCTTTGAGGTACCGAAAAATCATCTTCACAGCTTGCCAATGCTCTTTGTCAGACTCACTCATAAACCTGCTAACAACACTAACAGACTGTGCAAGATCAGGTCTAGTGCAGACAATTACATACATCAAGCTTCCTAATGCACTAGCATAGAAAACTCGAGACATGTACTCCTTCTCCTCAGCTGATTTAGGTGCAAAGGCAACAGACATATGTGCATTTACAGCACTGGGAGTATCTATATGCTTTGATGTAGACATGTCAAACCTTGACAAAATCTTCTGAACGTAGCCTTTCTGTGACAAGAAGAGTTTCCCTCTGCTTAGATCCATATAGATCTCCATTCCCAGAATTTTCCGGGCTGCACCCAAATCCTTCATATCAAACTCAGCACTGAGAAGATCCTTCAACTTCTGGATATCAGACTTGTCCTTCGCAGCTATCAACATATCATCTACATACAGGACCAAGTAAATCAAAGAACTGTTTGCTGACCTGTTGTAGTAAACACATAAATCATATGGACTTCTGTTGTAGCCAATCTCTATCATATAGCTGTCGAACCTTTTGTACCACTACCTCGGAGACTGCTTTAGCCCATACAATGACTTCTTCAACTTGCAAACATAGTCCTCCTTACCAGGAACCTGAAACCCATCTGGTTGAGTTATGTATATTTCCTCCTCCAACTCTCCATGTAGGAAAGTTGTCTTCACATCTAGTTGTTCAAGTTCCAGATTCTGATGTGCAACTATTACTACTAGCACCCTGATGGAAGTGTGTCTGACCACTGGCGAGAAAATCTCATTATAGTCTACCCCCTCTGCGAGTGAACCCCAGCTACCTGTAGAGTGTTATACTTGATACCTCAGCGGGTGTTCCTCCTTCCTTGTAGATCCACTGCAGTGACAACTTTTACGTCTCGCGGTCGCAGCTAACTCCCAAGTCTGATTCTTATTGAGTGACTCCATCTCTCTCATAAAGCGAAGCCGTTGGGAAGATTCGATGCGATATCGCTTCTTTGTAAGTGGATGGCTCATGTGAGTCAGGATCCACTTCTTCAGCAACCTGTAATGTATAAGCTACCATGTCTTCAAAACCATACCTTCTGGGAGGTATTCCATAATTTGCTCTCTTTGATCGATCAAGAGCCAAATTATGCTGATTTGATCTTGTGTGAAGATCCCGATGATTACGCTTTGTGGTCGTTGGACTTCATATGATGGTTCACCTCATCCAGAGTGACTTCTTTGCTCCACTTGTTTCCCAACACTGCCACCAATAATAGACTTCACAGTAGGGTTAAACATAGAATTTTCATCAAAAACTACATTTCTACTCAGTATAACCCTCTTCTCAGACGGGGACCATATTTTGTAACCTTTAAACCATCCCCATAACCCACAAACACTCATTTTTTAGCTCGTAGTTCTAATTTACCCTCATTCACATGATAATAAACACTGCAACCAAAAGCTCTCAAGCCAGAGTAATCAGCAGGCTTACCAGACCACATCTCAAAAGGAGTTTTGAGATGTATACCTGTGTGAGGTCCACGATTTATCAGATAGCAAGTTGTACTAAGCTGCTCGCCCGAATGTCTAGTTAGTCGGCGTTAGAGAGCGTCGTCTAGCTCTCTCCAGTAATATCTGATTCATGCGTTCTGCTACACCGTTTTGCTGTGGCGTCTCTCTGACTGTATGATGCCTAGCAATCCTTTCTTTTCTGCAAAACTCATTGAACTCAGAACAACAAAATTCCAGACCATTATAAGTTCTTAGTCTTTTGATCTTCTTCCCTGTTTGATTTTTCATTAATGACTTCCACTGCTTGAAGTTCTTGAAAGCTTCATTTTTATGCTTCATAAAGAACATCCAAGTCATCCGTGAGAATCATCAATAATTGTCATAAAATATATGTGACCTCCTAGAGACTCCATCCGGAAAGGACCCCAACAATCATAATGGATGTAATCAAGTGTGCCTTTTGTTCTGTGTATTACTTTGGAAAACTTGTTGTGATATAATTTCCCGAATACACAGTGTTCACAAAATTTAAGGTCCTCGACCTTGTGATCACAAAGAAGATCTCCTTTTGGAAATTTGCATCCTCTCTCGCCTATGGCGAGCCTCATATGCCATAACTTGGTCAAGTTTTCTTTATCAACCTCGAGGATGCAATAATGAATGAACGATAAGGTAGAACCTTGAAGGAAATACAAGGTACCACGTTTTATGCCCTTCAGAACCACATTCGAATCCTTGCAGACATATAAAACTCCATCTCCACCTCGAAATCTGAACCCCTTGCTATCTAACATTCTCAATGATATCAGATTCTTTGTCATGGATGGAACATGCCTGACGTCATTCAATGTGCAGAATTTACCATCGTATTATGCGAATTTTAATAGAGCCTATCAACCGTTTTGCAAGCGGTATCGACCATAAACACTGCCACCATCCACTTGATCATAGGTTGTAAACCACTCCCTGCGCTGACATATATGGTAAGATGTTGTTGAATCGAGGATCCACACATCATTGTGATGCGTGTACTCATTAGCAACTAGAGCAATATCATCTTCAGAGTTGGTATCTGCTACAGCGGCAGTACCTGTCGGATTATTCTGCTGCCTCTTCTTCTTGGGACAATCAGATTTCCAGTGTCTCTTCTCCTTACAGTAATTACAGACATCATTTGGTTTTGGACCTTTAGAAAACGGTTTCTTGAACTTCTTCTCCCCCGGATTTCTATGTCCATGAATTCCACTGGCTACTAACCCTACATCCTGATTATCTGCACCTGTACCAGCCGCCTTATGATGCAACTCCCTAGTATGGAGAGATGATCTCACATCCTCTAGAGACACAATATCTTTTCCAACAATGAATGATTGTACGAAATTTTCGTACGATAATGATAAAGATACTAACAGAATCAATGCAACATCCTCATCCTCAACTTTCACATCAATATTACGCAACTCTTACAAGATTGTGTTTAGTTGATTTAAGTGATCTCGAAGAGGCATACCTTCCTGCATTCGTAGACTGAACAGACGTTGTTTCAGAAGCAACTTGTTGGTTAAGGACTTCGTCATATAATGACTCTCGAGCTTGACCCATAGACCCTGCGCGGTTTTCTCCTTCGCGACCTCAGTGATAATATCATCAGCAAGGCTCAACATAATTGTTGAATGAGCCTTCTCTTCTAGAACGGTCATCTCAGCGTTAATGGGTTCTGCCAGCTTCCTAGCAAGCGGCGCCCAAAGTCCTTGTTGTTTTAACAAGGCTCGCATCTTGATCTGTCATAGACTAAAACTGTTTCTCCCCGTAAACTTGTCAATTTTCACATTCATTCCAGGCATCTTTCAAACAAACAAATCCGGCTCTTATGCCAATTTGTTATAGCGGAAGCAATTAAACAGAAGAAATAATAATAATAAATGTAAAGGACACACACGATTTAACATGGTTCACTAACAATGTGTTAGCTAAGTCCACGGGCAGAAGATAGAAAAAGCTTTATTGATCTTGAGGAATACAATTTTTTGGGATTTATCTGGATTGTATTTCAGATTGCTTATTAGGTTATGACCTATGAGGTTTATATAGAGTATCCCTTACACAGACTAATGAAAGGTTTTCCAAACAGAAAGGAAAAGGCTTTTCAAACAGAAAAGGAAAAAGATTTCTAAACATGATATAAACCTAATATGCCCGGATTCAAGGCATATTTCAACAGATACCAACAATATTCTACTTGCTTGAAAGCCCAGATATGAAGGACACTCCAGCATCTTTAATCCAAGAACCTCCTAGAAGCATCTGAGACACTGTAAATTTCATAGCCTCAGAAGCTTGAGTAATAACATGGTAGCCTTTCCATGTTACCCTTTTACTAGTATTAGCTTCTGGTCCATTGTTCTTGTACTCACCATAGTACAATGTGTCCAAGCCACGAGTACCAGCCCATGGGGCCCACCCTTTTGGATCTATATGGTTATCAATGTAAGACTCCATGAATACCGTTGTTGAGTAAATCTGCCATGGACGGCCCAAGAATGTCTTAAAAGATCCCTTAACAGGTGCTAAGTCTTTGCTTGGCGTTATTGAACAACTTTGTATTGATGTTCCTGTGTTTTGGTTCTTATCTGTCTTGCCTTGCGCTGTTAGCATGTTTTGTTGTCCGTTCATAGGCTTCCTAGCGACAATGTTGCACTTTTGAAACACGACCGCCGCATTACCCGAAAAGAATCAAGCTCGCACGTGAGGATATAATTAATTAAATAAATGAAAGTGTGTTATGTTCTAATATTACCAAAGATGAATTCGACAGTTCCAATTATGTAACAATCCTTGTAGAATTGACGTTGGTTGTGAGCGTAGAGTGTGTCTTGATAAGCATCTATTTTACAGTGGTTGATGACGGACTTGTCCCCTCTAACACGAAGTGCCTCGGCTTGGTATCCCTGTGGTCCTGCCGAGTTTTGGAAATGGATATTTTGTGCAATGAATCCGTCCGCGTTACATGCTGCATATAACACAAATCCAACCAAGATCTTGTAAAATTTCATTCCCTAACTATGTGATATAAACCAAAGGATTTAACATGAGTTTAACTTCTATATATTGACATTGAAAATATTTATACAATCATATCATTAATAAGGTAATTACAAGTAAGTCGCTTGATAAATATTGTGGATAATCTTGTTAAAATGATAACTTCTGACTAAAATACTATAAACTTTTTTCTATACTATCAGAGTATCGATCAGTGTATATAACTTAAATTCATTAACATTGAGCTTAATTTCTATGCACTGTCGATTCATTCAGAATAAGATTTTCGTGTAGTCTTGTGATTTTAATGTATTGACGTTGTTAAAAACCATTAAATCATTTGAAATATATAAGTCTCAAAATGATCTAATGGTTTCTAACAACATCAACACATTAAAATTGTGCACTACGCGTAAAGTGCACTACAGAGTACAGAGGATCTCTATCCCACCAATATATATGTACAATTTTTAAAAATTGTTAGGTTACCCAAAAAAAATGTTATTTTTCTATACGTAGAAATAATTTAACTTTAAACTTTCTATATTATTATTTAATGTCATAATTGTATAGCCAGAAAATATCAAGGCTTGTTTTTCTTTCTAAAGGTACATATCAAATTTTTATTAATGGAAAGAAAAGAGTTATTATTGCTGCCTTGCAAGAATACAATAGAAACTATTGCAATGGAACAAACAACAGCAGCTAGAGCTACAAAAATATAGAGAGATTTGAAGGAAAAGGTTCACTAGAAATTGCCATGGTTGACAACTTCAGTGAATTACAAGTTTCTTTTTCTTGTGGTTGTAGAGATTCTTCCAGGGATTAATCTTTCTTATGGGATACGAAACGGATGGCTCACAAATAAACTTTATATGATTATACGGTGGGTGGCGGGTCTGGTGGTCTTATTAAGTTCTGGTATACGTATCCATAGCATTATAAACTGAGCTATCCAATTATTCATAAGATAATAATAATTCGAAATAATATGTTGAGTTAAAATAAAGGATATAGCAGCAAAAGAAAAATTACTCAATTTTATCTTTTAAGATAATTATCATAAGATTACCATGTTTATACACACAGGTATTTACTATATTAATTTAAATATATATTGATATTATATCGTAATAAGATAATCAGTCTCGTAATATGCTAATGTCGTAGATACTTTGCTTCCAATGTAACATCAATATTCTCGAAAAATATTTGATATTTATCAGTGTATATCATTATTGGACAATATGTCTTCTTCAATTTAATGTATGTAGGTCATATCAATTTTTGTTTCTTGCTAATTCCTTTCTTTGTTAGACATTGTACTAACTTTTACATAGATATTTTTGTACGACTCATTCTCAGATGTGTCGCTTTACTTTCTTTTAAAAAAAGGGAAAACACGTGTGAAAATCTTTTCCTTGTTATGAAATCAATTGTGTGATGTCCACCTTTCAAATATAATTTTCACTACTCGTCAGTGGGACAGGATGACCCGGTCCCGGCCTGGATCCGCCCCGATTCAGCCCCGACCCCATTTAAAAAAAATCTGTATCGGGATTCAAACCCGGGACAGGACAGGATCTTGTCCCGCCTCAGGCCCGCTAAGTCCCGACCCGTCCAGGTCCGGCCTCGACCCCGCATGAACACCCCCCCTCCTTTGCAAAAATAGTCGTTGCACCAACCATCATTTTACATTTTGGTTGTTGTGCAACGACCATTTTTGGTCTCCCCCCTCTCCCAACCCCTCCTACCCCCTTTATATTTATTTGTAGCTTCTAAATTATTATATTTACACTTTAACCCAATTTTTAAACTATAAAATACCTCATTTTCTCTTCATCTTTCTCACAAATCTTCCTACAATCTCTCAATCAATCTCTCTACAAGTCTACATTGTCTACTAAATATTCAATTTTATTTATTTATTTGGGAGTGAAGGTGACAACTAACTTGAGGATCATCCATAGAGCAAAGTTTCAATTTTCAACCTCTCCATGTTGTCCCGCCTCACATAGATTGCCACCTCCGACAAAAAAAATTGACCACCTCTGTCATCTTTCTTAGATCAGATTCCATCAGGGTAGTTGCTCTGATACCAAATGATGCATTTCATTTAACAATAAAAATAGAAAATAGGCATAGAAAAAGCTAAGCTAAATTATCCAAAATGGATTGTATTCAAAGGTATAGAGGACGATTACAACTATATGTAATACTCCCACTAACTTACCTTAGTACTATATTCCTTCACTTGTCTCTGATTTCTACCAATGGCAGGGACTAGAATACAATAACTAGAAATATACTTAGGGACTAAAATGAAATAACATTAAAATAATTAAAAGACTACGGGGCTAAACTGTAAAGCTATAAACTTATTTACTAAGCTCATTCCAACTAACTTAACTACCATGTATCAACTCCAATGCACATGGTACTTCCTCTATCAGCACTGCATTGTTCTCCTTCTTCAATTCGCATCAATTTTCAACTAAAATGATCATGAAAGCTAATTAGGCAAAATTGAGTGATTGTGGTGATCAATTACTCAAAATTGAGTGATCATTCAAGATTCTAACTTAGAACTGAAAATTTCAGTTCCCAACCAAGTTTATTTTTATCTGACGTTACAATATAACTATGATTTTTCTGTGATAAAATAAAAAAAATGATTTTATTGCTTAACTTTCACTACTTGAATGATCGTGTGATGAGCAATCAACCCGTTTCTGTTCAAACTTCAGAAAAATAAAAAACATAGAGTACTACAAGAGTGTTGGCATTTTCTTTCATAAGTGTTCATCAGATTTCAAGGAACATGCTGTTTTGCCCTTGTATAGATTGAAATGCATGTCAAGGCCTTGATACTTGATAGCCAACATAAATATGTCATAAATATGTCATAGATTTTACTTAGATTACCGTTTGTCTCTTTGCTTGAACGTTGAATAGAACAAAAATTCATAAAAGAATGGTTACTACTGCAAGCCAAAAACCATTGTAGTGGTCCACGTGGACCACAATAGTTTAATACTCGGGGGGCAAAAAGGTGAAATTTCTCACCCACAGGACCCCATCCCCGGCCCGACAAAGATTGATGGAGGAAGTAAATCATAGTGACTCAGCGGCCCACTAGATGGGAGACACAGTGTCTGGTGCTCATAAGGAGTCATCCCCCACAAAGGAGAAATAGAACTTTCACACTGCGATCGGAGTGAGCACTACTTGAGCCGAAGAATCTTTAACCACTGAGTTCTGTAACTAATGCAGTGATATGGTAAATACTACAAAGACTACTGCTATCAATATGGTTAATACTGCAATGACTACTGATACCAACCCTTTTTGTTGGAAGTTGTGGACTATATACGTAGGGGTTCAAAATAATTTTTTTTAAAAGACCTTAGACCTGGTGATACTGAAGTAACAAAATGTATGTCATAAATCTATGGACATCATTTATACGTACTGAACCTAACTACAGACTACATGAACTGAAGCACCCAAACTAAATTTTATATCTTAGTATATCTAAACTCTACCTTGGTATATATAACTAGAAAGTACAAATTATACTCACATTTTCTTATATAAAAAGAAATTTCAAATTCAACATCTATGCACAAATTATATAAAAAAAAGTTTCAAGTCACCTATATATTAATCACATTTAAAACCCATTACCCAATGACTATGTTTTATTACCATCCTAATACATCACACCCACCATTATCGTTCTAGGCTTCTAGCTACAACAAAATTGATAAGGTGGACGAAAAGCACGTTAGTATTTAATTTGTCGCAAAGGATATTTTAATTTAAATCTAGTTATAGAGTATTTGTGTTTCCTACTTATCCGTTAAAGCATCCCATTATTTATTTATTTATTTAAAATAGTTGCTCATAAAGTCATGATTTTAACTTCTAAAGATTCGAAATAAACAGGTTGAATGAAGAAATAAAGGAAATAGCACTAAAACGAATGATTGGACATGGCAATGGCGGAGCCAGCAAGCAAATTTTTATGGTGCAGATGTTTTTATGCAGTCAAACTGCACCATCTTGCTTCACGTGACTTTGCCACTGGTCATATCAAGTTTTGTTTCTTGTGTTTTTGTTTGTTAGACATTCTAATTTGTACAAAAAATATTATACAATTTGAATGAGAGAAATAATTCAGTGATAACACTTATTTTACTTTTAGATCACACGTATAAAAGCATAACACAAAAAGAAGAAGAAAAGCTTAATGGATTACAAGAATCAATTGATATAAATGCACTTCATCACCACTTTGTCAACTTATTATTGGAGATATGAATTTTTGTAGGTCCAACTTATCAACTAGCTGAAAAATCAACCCCAACATAAAAAAACATACGTAAGGGAATCTTCTTCTTTAATATAAATGTCAATTGGTGAATAATCAAATCCCACTTCTCTACCTAGTATAGTATATACTATATAGACATGTGAATTTTGTAGGTCGTTGAAAAAAAAATTGTATGTCCCACTAGTCAAACTATTAACGTATATAGGCAAATATACTCTATATATTTTGTAATATTTAGTGTTTTATAATTATAATAAATATAAAATTCTTATTGTATTGAAATTTCACGTTGTACACACTATATATATATATATATATTAATTAGAAAAATTTCGCAAGTGCATTCACGACTCAGTCTTTTTCTCTAGTCGAAAATGGACGGTAATTGTGATGAAATGAGTAGGTAGTGATTCACATCATCGGACTTGACAGCGAAAATGAAACGTTGCCTTACCGGAATTTTTTTCCCTCTCTTCTTTTCTTAGGGTAAATCAAATAAACTCATCCAACATTATGACTCCTTCCAATTCTCCACCAATGGCATCACCCACCTTAGTCGTCACCCCTATCACACCCTCCTCATTCTTTTCAATCTCAGTTCATCCAGCACTCACCGTAACCAACATTAAAAACTTCTTTCCTTTGATTCTTGATCAGGAAGACGGTCAATACTCTTCATGGGTTGAACTTTTTCGTATCTATGCATGTGTCTATTTGTTGAAATATTCACTGCAATCTGAAGGCCCAAGTTAATCATTCAAGCCAGCCCAATATTTACTTAGGCCAGCCCAATGTTGTAATATAACCGAATATACAAGGCCTGCGTCTGTAGCCCATTACTCTTGATAAATATCTGCTAAAGGAAAGCAAGTGGAAGACAGCTGTATAAGCGTCTTGAACAAGCTGCCTTCCATAGGCTTCTCAGTTGATTCTCCTTCTATTCTCTTTCTACTCTCTTTCTCTTAAGCACAAAAAGTGTGCGATGAGTACAAAGCAGGTTTGTCCTCCTTCCCTTCCTCTGTAATCAAAAGGTGTAAGCTTACCATATACGAACCTCCATTAATGAAGTTCTTGCTAAGAGTTGTGTAATACTGCGTAGTGTATTCGTGGTCTTACCTTCAAAGCTCTTTGTGCTGTAAACTCTAAAGAGGACAACCTCCGTCAAACCTCAGGCTACTCCTCTTCTTGCATGCCGTCTGTGTTATTGACATGGACAGACTTCTCAACATGGTATCAGAGCCAGGCGTCACTCTCTACAGACGCATGCATCTTCAAAAACATTGACTACCAGATCTGAGGTATCCTGTAGTATCTTGGTATTTTTTCTTGTACTATGTGTTGTTGTAAAGTGTAATCTGAGTCACAACTACCAGATCTGAGTCGGAAAAAACCAGATCTGAAGTATTGTGCAGTATCTTGATATTCTTTGTGGTCACAAGGCTGAGTCACAATTACCAGATCTGAGTCGGAAAAAACCAGATCTGAAGTATTGTGTAGTATCTTGATATTCTTTGTGGTCACACCTTGTTATAAAGTTATACTCCTTGTCTCGGAGAAATCTTGTTCTACATCTTGATATCCCTGAAGAGATCTGTAGTTAGTCTGTCTTTAAAATGGTATGATCTACCCAATGAAAGTAGTTCATCCGAAGAGGGAATTCCTGTACCTCGAAAAACTGTCGGCAGTACAACCACTATATTTGACCACAACCACCCCTTATTCTTACAAGCCTCTGATGTTAGTGGGGTTTCCTTAATATCTTTTCAATTACTGGGCTCGGAAAACTATACAGTTTGGAGCAAATCTATAAAAATTGCTCTACTTGGAAGAAACAAATTAGGCTTTGTAAATGGTAATTGTACGAAGGATCAATATGGGGTGGAATGGTGGGATCAATGGGATAGGGTCAACGCTGTTGTACAAGCTTGGCTAATGAATGTTGTATCTAGTAGTTTGCTGTGTGGTGTTCTATATGCTGAAACAGCATATGAGGTTTGGGAAGATTTGAAAGAGAGATTCGACAAAGTTGATGAATCTAGAACCTATGACCTACATAGGGAAATTGCTACCTTGTCCCCGAGTAATGCTAGTGTGTCAGAATACTACACTAAGCTAAAGAACCTATGGGTAGAATTTCAAGCCATTGTACCACCACCAAATTGTGCCTGCCCTACTTCTAGAGAGTTCACAAACTACCTGCAGAGACAGAAACTTTACCAATTCCTTATGGGCCTTAATGAGAGCTACATGCAGGCTAGGAGCCAAATTCTGCTTATGTCACCTCTTCCAACAGTCAATAAAGCCTATTCCATGATAGTAAGTGATGAAAATCAAAAAGGAATCAGTGCTAAGTCAGTAGGTCTTCTTGGAGCTGGTCCTACCCCAACTGCCATGTATTCTAAGACTGTAGTAAATCAGAGGTCTAGAAGAAACACCAACTTATTCTGTGAGGAATGCAAAATGAGAGGTCACACAAAGGAGGTTTGTTACAGATTAGTTGGATATCCCCCTGGTTTCAAGTCAAAAGGAAGGAATATCTTGCACAATGCTCACAACAGTGGCGATTCTCCTCTGAAGAACCTAAGCGGTGGCGAGTTGAAGGAGCACCAAAACTATCTCAGAATCAGTATGATCAGATAGTTCAAATGCTAAATAACAACCGGACACCGGGAGCCCTCGTAACTCTCAGGTACTCAATCACCAAATCGCGGGTATATCGTAACTCAAAGCTTTCCATGCTTTCAATATAACCAGTAACTGGACAGTAGATACAGGTGCCACAAACCACATGGTACATGACCTAAACATGTTAGATAAAGTCACTGATAAAATTGAGTCTATCACACCAAAGAAGGTGTTCTTACCAAATGGTCAATCAGCTCAAATTACTCACTGGTACCAGCACTCTCTCTAATAGAAGTAAACTGGATAATGTTTTCTTTTTACCTCAATTCAATTATAACCTTCATGCATTTCACAAATAACAAGGAGTGAAATGTTCATACCTTTTTCCCTGACTTCTGTCTTTTTCAGGATCTCTACAGTGGGCAGGTGAAGGAGATTGGTAGACTTCAGGATGGGCTCTATATGTTAGTTAGCCATGCTAATACTGTACAGAACAAAAGGAAGACAGTCTTAAATGTACAAGATAGGCAGAAGAAAACAGTGACAGAAGAAGACATTAATCTTTGGCATAGAAGACTGGGCCATACCTCTAGTAAGGTACTGAGTAAACTGATCTATGCTAGCAATGATGAAATTGCTAAGGCAATAAAACACAATGTGTGTCCATGTGCTAAGCAATGTAGATTACCTTTCACAAATAGTACTACTTACAGCAATAAAGCCTTTGACATTGTTCACATGGACATATGGGGTCCCTATAAGGTTGAAACATACAATGGAAAAAGATTTTTTCTCACTATTGTTGATGATCACACTAGAATGACTTGGCTATATCTACTTAGACTTAAATCTGAAGTCTGTGTGGTTATTAATTACTTTCTTAAATATGTTTCTACTCAATTCAACCAAATGGTCAAGATTATCAGAACTGATAATGGGACAGAATTTGTTAATGATACCTGTAACACACTGCTTCAGAACTTAGGTATCATTCACCAAAAAAGTTGTGTATACACACCACAGCAGAATGGTGTTGCTGAAAGAAAACATAGACATATTTTAGAAATTACCAGGGCCTTAAGAATGCAGGATAATATTCCTTTAAAATTCTGGGGCCTATGTGTACAAGCTGCTGTATACTTGATCAATAGACTACCCTCCTCTATCACTCATACTACTCCCTATGAGTGTCTCTATCATAAGAAGCCTTCTTTAAGTCATATTAGAACTATTGGATGTCTCTGCTTTGCTAATGACTTAACAGTCACTGATAAGCTTCAGTCTAGAGTTAGAAGGTGTGCCTTAATGGGTTACTCTGAAACACAAAAAAGTACATCCTATATGATTTGCAATCTAAGACTCTCGTTGTCATTAGAGATGTTAATTTTAGAAAGCAGTTTATCCTTTTAAGGAGAATGTGTCCGAAAAACTCATCTTTCGAGAATCTACCCGAATGATGATAATCAAACCATACTCCAAGATACCTTTCAGAACAGCACTAATAAACCAGGAGAATGATGTGATAACACCCCTAACATGGAACCCATTGAGAGTGCCAATCCCACTGAAAATAACTTGGTAGAAGACAAGTCTGATAATTCACAATCTTTGAATCAATCTGCCATAACTTCAATTGACAAATTCACTAGGAGGTCCAACAGACTCACTCAGCCCCCTATATGGCTAAAAGACTTTGTCACTACTACTGCAAATAGTGTACTTTATCCCATTACTAATTACATTTCCTATGACAACATAAAACCTACTTATCAAACCTTCTTAAGCTCCTTCTCTGCTCTAATGAACCCAAAATTATATGGAAGCCTCAAAAGACCTAGGTGGGTAGATCTTTATGAAAGTGAAATATCTGTCTTACAAGTAAACCACACTTGGAAAATTGTCACTCTACCAAAAGGAAAACAACCAATAGGTTGTAAATGGATTTACAAAATCAAATATAAAGATACTGGTGAAGTTGAAAGACTGAAAGCTAGACTTGTTGCAAAAGGTTATACTCAACAAGAAGGTATTGATTATCAAGAGACATTCTCTCCTGTGGTAAAAATGGTTACTATAAGGACTATTTTATCCATTGCTGCCTCCAGGGGGTGGTATATTCATCAAATGGATGTCTATAATGCCTTCCTTCAAGGAGATTTATTTGATGAAATTTATATGACTCTGCCACAAGGCTTTAGTAGTCAGGGGGGCAGTAACAATAATAATGTGTGTAGACTTACTAAGTCCTTGTATGGGCTCAAACAAGCACCTAGACAGTGGAATTTCAAGCTTACAGAGGCCTTAATAAAAATGCGATTGAACGATCGAGTTTGACCATTCATTGTTTCTGAAACAGAGCACTCATGGTACATTAATCATACTCATTTATGTGGATGATATGTTAATTACAGGGGACAATATAAAACTCATAAAGGAGACTAAACAATCTCTGCATAGTGTCTTTAAAATGAAAGACCTGGGAGATCTAAGGTATTTTCTAGGAATAGAATTTGCCAGATCTAGTAAGGGTATCATTATGCATCAAAGGAAATATGCCTTAGAACTTATCTCAGAATTAGGACTAGCTGCTGCCAAACCCATTAACACACCCACTGATTCTAATATGAAACTTACCACAAAAGAGTATGATGAGTATAAGAAAAGCGGGGTTCGGATACAAGACACGGTGTCATGGTGATGATCCGATGAAGTGATATCGATTCATATCAAAGGATAATTGGTAAGTTGCTTTATCTTACCCTCACTAGACCAGGACATTGCTTATAGTGTGCAAACACTTAGTCGATTTTACAAACTCCAAAGAAGTCACACTATGATCTTTGCGATCGAATAGTAAGGTATGTGAAAGGTAAACCAGACAAGGTGTCTTGTTATCCGAGAATAAACAAGATACACTAACTAGCTATTGTGATGCAGTTGGGCTTCATGCCCACATACTAGAAAATCATTACAGTTACTTAGTAAAGCTTGGAGACTCTCTAATTTCTGGAAGTCCGAAGCAAAGTACAATCTCACGGCTCTGTGAAGCGAATCTGAGTCTTGCTAGCACCATCTTTGAAATCACTTGGCTGCTAGGGCTACTGAAGGACATTGATGTGAATGTCAAGCTACCAGTTACTGTGTACACAGACAGTAAATCAGCAATTCAAATGGCAGCAAACCCTGTGTTCCATGAAAGGACCAAACATATCGAGATTGACCTTCACTTCATTAGGGAGAAGATTCGAAAAGGAATGGTGCAAACTGAATACATCAACACTATCAACGGCCAGCGGATATCTCGACAAAAGGGCTAACCAGATTACAACACCTTCATCTCAGTTCCAAGCTGGGATTGCTAGATATATTCGAGCACCCACCTTGAGGGAGGCTGTTGAAATATTCACTGCAATCTGAAGGCCCAAGTTAATCATTCAGGCCAGCCCAATATTTACTTAGGCCAGCCCAATGTTGTAATATAACCGAATATACAAGGCCTGCGTCTGTAGCCCATTACTCTTGATAAATATCTGCTAAAGGAAAGCAAGTGGAAGACAGCTGTATAAGCGTCTTGAACAAGCTGCCTTCCACAGGCTTCTCAGTTGATTCTCCTTCTATTCTCTTTCTACTCTCTTTCTCTTAAGCACAAAAAGTGTGCAGTAGTACAAAACGAGGGTTTGTCCTCCTTCCCTTCCTCTGTAATCAAAAAAGTGTAAGCTTACCATATACGAACCTCCATTAATGAAGTTCTTGCTAAGAGTTGTGTAATACTGCGTAGTGTATTCGTGGTCTTACCTTCAAAGCTCTTTGTGCTGTAAACTCTAAAGAGGACAACCTCCGTCAAACCTCAGGCTACTCCTCTTCTTGCATGCCGTCTGTGTTATTGACATGGACAGACTTCTCAACACTATTCCTTTACAAATTATCAAACTTCTACTAAAGTGAAGGATATTTTGGCATATTACTTCAATGCAATTTGTCACAATAGGACCAAATCTAAAATAGCTTTGAAATAAAAAGAGATTAGAAAAACAATGTCTCGCTGGTAGCATTGGGCTATTACAATTTTAGAAACTGGGTGCAGCGTCACAGTTAATAGGTAAACTAGAGGAAATTAGTAAACATATCTTTTTACAATTTTAATGAAGAAAATGAATTTGTAAAGATCTATATGTGTTATTTTAATAAAAAATACTTACAGATATAAAATCTTATGTGTAAAACATAAACATAAAAACAAATTTGTGACAGGCTACAAAACCAATTGAACCGTTTCACTTCATGTGATACTGTTTCACTGGACATATATATATATGGTTAAGAAGTAAACATATGTTTTACAAAATTTATGATCTAAACAAACCTTAAATGGCAGTAAATTATTTGATAAATAATAAAAAAGAGAATATTAGAGTTAAATTATTTTAAATACAATCAATTTTAGTTTCCCGCTATAGTAGGTTAGTAAATTTTATATACACATGAGGTGATGGTACTAAATGGATCTCATCATAGGCCTTTAAAACATTGAAAAATTATTTGAAGCAATAATGGATGCATCTTTAGGTTATTAATCCAATTATTTAATAAGAGAGCATTATTGCTGACGCAGTAAAGTAGCAGAATTAGGTGATTAATGGATTTACTAAAGGTAGTGTGACCACAAGTCCACAACCATCATTTGGTCAGTATGATAAAAGAGCTGGCTAATTTCTTATCCTTATTTTTTCTTTTGTCACAAATAAGTTAGTAATAAAACATGGATCCCACGATAGACTACTTAACATTTACCCATTTTATAACTTCTGCTTGGATAATGTGTGGGAACAAAGTATAGAAATAAAGGTGTAAGATGATATTATCTCCCTTAGAGAGTCTTTCATTAATATCAAAGTATATATAGAGTACAATGTTCATCTCTTATACAATAGGAATCCTAAACATATACAAAAGAGGAATCCTGGTCTTACCATAATAATATTTACACAATATATGAAAATATTCTAATTATGAGTAGGGATACAATTGTTTCTATAATATACATGTTTACACACCCCCTCAGTCGGAGCGGGAGGAGGCCGGACGCTGAGACTGGATCTGAAGTCAACAAATAACTGTCTGGTAGGTCCTTTGGTAAATATATCTGCATACTGATAAGATGATGGAACATGTAACACTCTGACATGGCATAGTTCAACTTTCTCACGAACAAAGTGTAGGTCTATCTCAATGTGCTTGGTTCATTGATGTTGAACCGGATTATGAGACAAATAGCTGACAGAGATGTTATCACAGTACACAATAGATGTCTGACGCAAAGGACACTGAAGTTCTAACAGTAAATTTTTGAGCCAACAAATCTCAGCTACTACATTTGCAACATCTCTGTACTCAGCCTCAGCACTGGAGCGAGATAGGGTAGCATGTCGCTTGGCAGACCAAGAAATCAGATTATCCCCTAAAAAACACAAAAGCCGGAGGTGGAGCATCGCGTGTCTGGACACTTTGCCCAATCTGCATCCGTATATGAAAGCAACCTGTTTGGAGTAGATGGGTATAGGTGCAAACCATAATCAAGAGTGCCCTTAATGTATCGAATGATACACTTAAGAGTAGTGAAATGAGACTCTCTGGGGCATGCATGAATAAGCACACATGTTGAACAACATAAGCTATGTCTGGTCTGGTGAAGGTGAGATATTGCAGTGCACCTGCAAGGCTCCTATACAGAGTAGGATCAGAGACCGGAGCACCATTAATGACACTAAGCTTAGATTTAGAATCAACTGGAGTAGGCACCTCTTTGCAGTTTGTCATATTAGCCCTGTACACAATCTCTTCTGCATACTTACGTTGACACAAGAACATATGATTGGCAGACCTGGTCACTGATATCCCTAAAAAATAACTTAGCTTCCCCAAATCAGTCATTGCAAATTCGGACTTAAGCAAGACAATAATCTCATTTTTTCAATTCGTAGTAAGAACAATATCATCCACATAAAGTAATAAATAAGCAGTGCTACTACCTCGATGAAAAATGAAAAGTGATGTATCACTCTTGCTGCATACAAACCCAATCTGCAAGATATACCTGGCAAATCGATCGTACCACGCACGGGGGGCCTGTTTCAGGCCATATAGTGACTTACGGAGACGACACACATAGTGAGGAACTGCTGGATGAGTGAATCATGGCGGCCGATGAATGTAGACTATCTCTCTCAGATCCCCATGTAAGAATGCATTCTTCACATCAAGCTGATGAATCGGTCAGTGTTTGCCCATGACAATACTCAAAACTATGCGAATGGTAGCCGGTTTGACAACCAGGCTGGAGGTCTCACCACAATCAATGCCCTCTTACTGATTTGTGTCATTAGCCACAATTCTTGCCTTATACTTCTCAAGATCTCCATTGTCTCTGAATTTGTGACGAAATAGCCACAGACAACGAATCACATTCACCCCCTCAGGTCTAGGTACTAGATCTCATGTGTGTTGTTTAGTTAAAGCATTGAATTCATCAGTCATAGCCGCATTCCAATTAGGGTCTTGTTTAGCCAATATAGGATTCTTGGGAATTTGTGAAATGGTTTGGGTTGACAAGTTAAATTGGACTTTGGGTTTGAAGATTTCATGCTTTGCACGAGTTTCCATTTGGTGAGTGGGGATAGTAGGAGGTTCCAAGGAGGAGGGATTTGTTGGATACGGAGAAGGAGGGACAGGCGCTAGAGTAGGCACTGTGGCGCTGGAGGGAACCGTCGGCGGCGCCGTGGCGCCGTGATCAAGTGTCGCGGCGCTGGAGGACTGACAGACCTCTCTGATGTTTTGGCTCTGTGGCGCCTCAGCACTGGGCCGCGGCGCTGTCGACATTGAATAAGGGACCTGTTCGCAGGAGTTTTGGCGTCGCGGCGCTGACGCTGAAGAAGAACTGCTATACTCTAGTTGACTTAAGATGACGGGAGAGATGGCAGGCTCGTCAAGAAAAGAGTAATCCGGTTTTTGAAACTTTTTAAGATTCGAAAACGGGAATGTGGTCTCGTCGAATGTGACGTAACGAGAGATGTGGATCTGATGAGTGGACAGGTCATAGCATAGATAGCCCCTATAGTTCGGCGGGAAGCCTAGGTAGACACAAGGAATGGACCGGAGGGCTAGTTTGTGAGGGGCAGTTGAGGCAAGGTTAGGATAGCATAGACAACCAAATATTCAGAGATGATCATAAGAGGGGACTCTATGATAGAGAATTTCGGTAGGGGTCATATTGTGAAGGGTGCTAGTTGGGAGAATATTTAGAACGTATTCTGACATTTTACCTGCATAGACCTGATGCACGATTTATGCACACACTAACGCAAGTGCACGTGTCGTGACAAGTAATATAGTCTAGAAGACCGAGTTATCGTCCTCAGGGATTAGTGTCCAATTATCAAATTCTATTCTATGGTATCTATTTGGTTACCGGTGATTGATGAATTGTTTATAACTATAATTATGAATGCTAACTAAATTACTTTGTTTTACTTCAGATATAGTGGAAATAGGGCTTCCAAATCTCCTCAACTATCCACTCATCTTACTTGTTAATGCAATTAATTATGCTTCTTCTTCTATTTTGAGATACCAGGTTAACTAGGCCGTTTTATACTCCTGTTAAGGTAATATAAACACTCAACCCCCAAACTTAACATTTGCTCGCCCTCGAGCAAAAATCAAAAGAAAGAAATAAAGACACGAGAAGAAGGACTAAAATGACTCAAAGACATTGATCAAGTTGCTGCATCATTGTTACTTAGAAAAGCATAAAAGTTAGCAGAATAATATGCATGAACATATGGCATGGATTTTTAGCATTCTAAACACATCAAGTTAGATATTTCGCAAATTCATTTTAATCATGCTCAATGGAAGTAAGAATACCTAACTATGCATGTCAATTTCAAAATCTTATGGCATGTTTACTTGCTATTATCCACTAATCATGGATACACATATAAGAGATCTTCAGGGCTTTTCAGGATTGTAATGTAGGCTTATGCATGGGTAGGTAAAAATATGCATTTAGGCTCAATTTACGTACCATAAGCTCTTTTGCTTTAAATCTTCCCTTTTCTTTTGATTTTCTTCTTCACTTCATACCTATCTTTCCCCTCTTTTGTTTTGAGAGAATGAAGTGTATTATGAATAGCCGACACCCCCAAACTTAGGCTTTTGTCTATTTATTATTACCTTTTCATTGGGGTGCATCAAAATTGTTCACTCTCTTTGTCTCTTTTTTTTAACACTTTATATTCCAATAACCTCAATTTTCCACTTATGACACAAGTGTGGAATTATAGGGTGTCAAAGAAAAGTCTTATTTTTAGGCTCAAAAGGGGCTGACTAGGGATATAATTTGAATGTCAGGGATAGACAAAAATGGTAAGAAAGGGCTAACAAAGAAATGTCTGAGTCATATCCCTAACATGCATATCCTAACTATTTCGCCTCAAATAGCAAGCAAGCAGACACATAGGTTTAATCATTAACAATGCAAAAATCAAGCAAAGTACCCCAAATAGTCCGATTTCATGAATTTTTGGCATATCTAACCTAAGTGTTTATATGGTTGCTTCTAATTCCATTACATTATTCAACCTTACTTCACTAGGCCTTTCCGGTAACTTCAGCATGTATGATCTTAAAAAAAAAACTGACTCAAAAAATACTCAAAAATACACAAAACAAATCAAAAAGACTCAAAAACAATAAGACACCCCCCCCCCCAAACTTAAATCACACATTGTCCCCAATGTGTGCAAGACTCAAAAAAAAAAACAGGACAACTTACAGACTTGGTTTAAAGTGATGGCGGATAACGCATGGCAGATAGCGTCAGAGATCCTATCAGAGTGGCCGAGGGAATTCGTTTCTAGGGCTCTTTTATTTTATTTTATTTTTTTCAGATTTTTCGTTGCGGCGCCGCGGCGCCCAATTTCCTGCGCCCTTCTGCTGCAACTGGCGCCGAGTCGATTTTTTTCTTCACGTTTTCATCCTCCAATTTTTAGCCCTGTACCTGTCATCACAACATGCAAATAATACCTTCCGTGAAACTGTTCTAACTAAAACTAATTGCATAAAATAAAAATAAAAAAATAACCTTGGGTTGCCTCCCAAGTAGCGTTGTCTTTAACGTCTTTTAGCCGGACGCAGTTAACCTTTACTAGTGCCCGACTGATCCTTCTGCGAACTGCTTGCAATACGCACAGTGTTTGTTGCAGGTCTCACTTTTCCTACAACACCTTTTTCAAACAAGGGCCTCAGACATAAGATTATCCCCCAAGTACACCAGACAGGCTTGTCTTTTAGGCTCTCTATAATGTAGGGATCAGTGAAATTCCCTACATCTCTCAACTCTAGGGGGTGCCCTTGATGGTATGGACTTCTTATTTGGGGCTTAACAGTGATAGCTAGTGGTGTTTCTTTTGCAATAGGTACAGGAAAAAGAATTTCCAAAGAATCCAAAAAGGTGAATAATTGGATCTCAGTAATCTTTTCCTTCTCTACACCAACTATCTCGCCAGATTCCTCAATAGCTGGGTGTGGTTCAGGCTCCTCAATTTGCTTACCACCTCCCATAATGATGTCGCTAGGCAGATTTTCTTGAGGTGTATTGCTCATCCTTTCCATTAGCTGCCCTATTTGTGTCTCCAAATTGTTGAGGGACACCCTTGTCTCAGCCATAAACTGAGTCTGACACTTGGTGAGCCTGAGTATGTCTGCCTGCAACTCATCTAGATCTTCCTCTAGAACCTGTGGATTAGGTTGTTGTTGATGAATTTGCTGCCCCTGATGGTAGTAGTCCATTTGTCCTGAATTTTAATTTTTTTCATTTGTTTTTCATTTTTTTCCCCAATTTAACCTGCAAAATAAGAAAACAACAAAAGGTGATAAAATGATTCTCGAAGAACAAGTTAGAAACTTGTTCTTGGAGCAACCAAATTAGAAATAAGAATAGATAAATTGATATTGAACTACGCCAACCCCCGGAAACGGCGCCAAAAACTTGATGCGCGATTTATGCACACACTAACGCAAGTGCACGTGTCGTGACAAGTAATATAGTCTAGAAGATTGAGTTATCGTTCTCAGGGATTAGTGTCCAATTATCAAATTCTATTCTATGGTATCTATTTGGTAACCGATGATTGATGAATTGTTTATAACTATAATTATGAATGCTAACTAAATTACTTTGTTTTACTTCAAATATGGTGAAAATAGGGCTTCCAAATCTCCTCAACTATCCGCTCATCTTATTTGTTAATGCAATTAATTATGGTTCTTCTTCTATTTTGAGATAGCAGGTTAACTAAGTCGTTTTATACTCCTGTTAAGGTAATATAAACACTCAACCCCAATATAGAACTCTTCTACCTTTCGGTGATAAGATTGACTATAAAGGAGGATTAAGAGCAATAACCTATTAAGCTACACAAGTATCGGGGTACTTTCGTTCACGATTTAACCTATGTTTATTCTATTATAGCATATTCACAATCTCCCCTTTCGGATTTTGATTAGAAATCATATAGATTATGATAATTAGTGATCAATTAATTACCAAACATTCAAGACAAATATTGAATAAATCTCAACAATGATAAGAAGAAACCAAAACATGCATTAATTCATAAGAATGAGTTTCAAGTGATTTGATATGGAAAGCCCTAAATTAAGTTAGTTCCTAGTCATAGACATGCCAAGAACTAAACTAATATTCAACATAAACTACAAAGAAATAAAACAAAGAATAAATAAATTACACAAAAGTAGTCTCCAATCTTGATCTCCAAGTTTGTGATGAATTGACCAAGGTTTGGAACCCTTAATCTGACCTAGAAAGGTCCTTTTTATAGCCTCCAAAACGTTTTCCAACTTTTCCTTCTAGGCCTTGGCCCATTCCCATTCAAATTTAGCAGAATTCGCCTCGCCACGGAACTCTGCAGATTCTCAGATTTTGGGCGTCGTGGCGCTCGACGTCTTGGCTGGAGCCGCCACACCGCCTGTTCTTGCCGGATCGCCAACTTTCTAGCTTTTTGAGCTCTGGAACTTCTGTTTCTGCCCTCTTTTCGCTCATTTTCGTCAATGTGCCACTTTAACCCATTATGACTCAAAAGAAAGAAAATATATCCTAAGACGACACGTATTTGTACAAAAATGGGCAAAAGACTAACTAAAAATGACTCAAAAGGTGTATATAAAATACACCGATCAAGACCCAGAAAGATGGAGGTAGGGAGGCATGAATCAAAAGAGTGCAAATCATATTGTTAATGATGCAGATGATTCTTTCAGTTTTACCGTTTTGTGAGGAGGTGTGGGGCAGGGGAAGCGAAAGACCATGCCATTATTGGTACAAAATCGGTGAAACATAGAGTTATTGAATTCACGACCATTATCGCACTGAAAAAATTTTATGTCTTTTTCAAACTGTGTTTAAATGAATTTTTGAAACTCAAGAAATTTGGCAAACACTCCAGATTTAAATTTGAGAGGATACAACCAAACAAAGTGAGAAAAATCATCTAGTAAGATAAGATAGTATTTATGACTGAGAGAACTAACAATATGAGATGTTCATAAATCGGCATGTATAATATCAAAAGGTGCAAAAGTAACACTAATAGATGATTTAAATGGAAGACGAGTATGTTTGCCTAAAGAACAAGAAAAGCAGTTTTGGGCAAGCTTCCCATTACAAGTAATGAAATTATTGCCTCTAATAAAACTAAAAACTGGATGAGGGCTGCTGAAACTGGTCGTGCATGACGTGGGCCTGCTGCGGGTACTGGACTTGCCGAGGGGCTGGAGCAGGGCCCAACACACCGTGATGGGAGAACTGGTGGAAGGGTTGCTGGTACTGAAACGGCGGCGACACCGCAGCGCTGTATGGATACTGTTGGGGCGCCGCGGCGCTGAACTGATTCTGCGGATTTTGGTGTTACTGCTATTGATTCTGCTGTCCGCGACCCCTGCCACGACTGCGACCTCCTCTGTCGCGACCCTTTCCACTCTTGCCACCGCGTCCCTGCTGCGATTGAGAGTTTTCTGGAGGCGTTGGATCGTGAGGGCGCGTTTCGATAGCTAACGCCTTCTGATTGTGCTCATCCTGCTTAACACGTCGAGTTTCTTCGAGCAACAACTGTGAGCGACCTTTGTTAAAACTGAGAAGTGGATCTCTCTGTTAAATTATGGCGGCTAACATATCATAGTCACCTTTGGGGAGACCTGCAATCAATTGCAACACCAATTTAGTGTCCGAGACAGGCCTATCAACGTTGGAGAGTTGATCTGCCAGGAGTTTCAACTGTCTGCAGTACTCACTCATGTTGGAGAAATTTTCAAGGCGTGTATCGTTAAACTGTTCCTCCAAATACACTGCACGAGTGTGCTTGTTATCTTGAAAGATTTTTCCTCCAAGCGGTTCCATAACTCAAGGGCTGTGGCGCCAGATTTCATGATAGTAAGAAGAAGATCCTGAGAAATACTACCATAAATCCATTGTTTGACGTCGGCGTCTAGACGACGCCAAGTAGACTCATCAACCTCCAGAGGGCGCGGAATAGTGTCATCGATATGATCAAGCACGTTATAGAGACATGCATGATTACGAAATACTTTAACCCAAGGAGAATACTGATTGTTTTCTCGATCAAGAAGAATGGGAATAGAGTTCTTAATATTGGTAACAGTTAGAGCGGGATGAAAAGAGAATGATAACATGGTGGTGGGATTGGTGGAGGTTGAAGCATCAGAAGTATTGGAAGAATCCTCAATAGCTATTTAGAGAAGAGATGAAAGGAGAGAAAACCCAAGAATTTTGGGTAGGGGAGGGGTAGCACCGCGATGAGAATCCCGAGGGAGGGAGGAGAGTTTCGGTGGCTGCTTTGAGAGAAAATTCTAGGGTTTTTGTTTTAGTCTCTTGATACCATGTAAGATGATATTAATCTCACTTGGGGTGTCTTTCATTAATATCAAAGTATATATAGAATACAATGTTCATCCCTTGTACAATAGAAATCCTAAATCTATACAAAAAAGGAATCCTAGTCTTACCATAATTATATTTACACAATATATGAAAATATTCTAATTATGGGTAGGGATACAATTGTTTCTATAATATACATGTTTACAAAAGGAAATGGGAATATAACAACAATAACAACAAATTAGAAATCTGAAAATCAACAAATAAGATTGGCTTGCTGAGTCGACCGAATTCTCGACCACAAGTTTGAGATAATATTTGCTATTTCAACAACAACATGATTGGACAAGATCAAATTCAACCAATTCAACATTGAAAATTCCACCGATGATTCCATTGCCTTCAATCCCACTACTCAAGGCACTTACGCTGCTGTTACACCCCGTATTTTTCCAGAGTATGTATGTGAGGACGTACGTACGTTTGTACAAGCCCTATTTAGGTTAAGAATGAAATTGTGAACTTTCGACGGAAAAGATTCCGAACCTTGTGAAGGAAATTCTACGTTTTTAATATTTTAACCGATTACGGATTTTCCGAGAGACGAAATATTTTGGACCAATGGGAGGGCGACATGTGTCACCCTTAGTTGGCATGGGTTGGTCGAAATAGTAGGCCAAGTGGACATGGTCAAGTGGTCAAAGTCTTGGAAGATATTTTCTTTGGGTGAGTGAGAGTAGGTAGGTGCGTTTTTTGGGCATGTGGGGGAGGCATTGTGGACGTTTTTCTTGAGCAAGTGGGAGGCCACTTGACTCATTGTTGTGGGGGACATATGTCCCAATGTTGTGGTGGACATATGTCCCAACTTTGTGGTGGACACTTGGTGGAAGACCTCACTTGAACAAGCTACCACATCTACACCTTCCATTTGTTTTAATCTTGTCCATTGAAGGTTCTATAAATACCCCCCTCTTGTGCAAGACTTCTTCATTCACTTGAGCAAATTCCAAGTCTCAAAATCCCTCTCCCCCTTTGAGAAGTGCTCGTCCCAACCCCCTCTCTTGATAGTTCGTCCCCCACCCTCCCTTAATCAAATTTTGTCCAAAAATTCCTAACCTCTTAAGTATTCTTCCTTAGTGTATTAGGAAGGTTTTTAACCAAAGGTTAGAAAAGATTTCACACCCTAGCCCCTAAAGCCTCACCTTGGCCGAGAGTTGTGAGGACAAGAACCTTAGTGTTCTTCACTTGTTTAGGTTGGTTCTTAATGAGGAGTTGGTTAGGAGCGTATAAGGGTTGCTTGGAGCGGATTGGAGCGCACGGATTAGGAGCTAAACGTTGTTCAGGATCGACATTTAAACTTGGATAATTTTGGGATTATCGAGGTAAATATCTTTGTCCTTATTGTAATTGGAGATTACATATATTAGTTTATAAATGAGTATAAGATTTAGAAGGATGGTATAAAGAAGAGAATTGAACTGTAATTACATGGGATCAGACATTAGTAGACTTGTGTAGTTAGGCGGGTAGGGAAGTCTTGCCGATTTTCCGTAGAAATAAGCACCTCGCTTAGAATATTCTCTGAGTAGTCTAGACGTTGATAGGCGTATTTGACTATTATAGGTTGATACTCTGCGCGCGACATATTCGACTTGGCAGGTGGATTTCGCCGAAGAGGTATGTGATTCTTCCTATCCTCTTGAGCATGATATTTTAAAAGAATATATATAGTACGGTAGACGTACGTGTTAACTGAACGTGGTTTTACTTCGATGTCTTTTGACTTGAGTTTTAAATAATGAGAATCTTGATGTATTTCAAAAGAATTAAGAATCGTTTTTGAAAGAAGAGTAATACTTGGTTTTAAAAGCTTAAGTGTTATACTAGCTTTATGGGAAGTTAGGTATAACGACTTAAGAGAGATAAAAGGAACGGTTTACTTAATTGTTTATGAAAGCCTTATATTGATTTCGGAAATGAGAATAAGTATCGAACAAACCAGTGCAGCGCTAATAAAGGAAAATGTATTGACTAATTAAGGATTATTAAAAACCACTAGAAACCTCCATCTGCATAGAAGCTAAGATAAGACAAAATTGTATTACATTTCCTAGATCATGGCTGCTTTAATAAGATTGTTATAAACAAGAATAACCAACTCACACATAAGGCATATGTTACTCAAATTATTTTAAAAAGGAGATTTCGTTGTTAAGTGTTTAAAACTATGATCTATGAATCTTTTGAAGATAAGAGACTTGACTAAATTGACTTGATATGAATTTTGTTAAAAAGTGTGAAACCTCATTCGTGAGCAATGAGTACTTGGGTTTTAAAGAGTTAATGTATGAAGTACTTTGGGGATAAAAACCTGAACTTGTTGACATAAAATAGAATGTACCTTGTGTGAATAACTTGACTATGTTGGTTTGTGATAGCCTTGTAATACTTTCTTGTTGGTTTGATAAGTAAACATGTTATGATGCTACGCGTGTTAGTGTCTTGTGATGTTGTGTAAGGGGGTTATTCTTGTTGTGCTTACGTTGTTAAACGTTAAGCCCGTTGTACTGTTATTATATCACATACTCCCCCTGACTTGTTATACCGAGGACTTGCCACCGCGATGCGGGTCTATACGGCTATCACGATGCTGTGTGACTATCGCGGGCTGCGGAGTTCGTGATTGATCATTCCGTGTATTATCCGTCACGAGGAGTGCCTTATGCGATGCGTGACTATGCGGTCTATGTGACTATGCAGTGCGGGAGTCGAGAGTACCGCGGGTTAGCTACCGTCACGAGGAATACCTCATGCGGGCCTATTTGTGGCCTATGCGGAGTGCGGTAAGTTCGAGTTAGACGCGCGCATTGATCACGAGGCGAGTGGCGGCCGATCATGTAGTGCGGTGCAGAAAGACCTCGTGATCTGATTTATAGAATTATTGGTGCGTGGGTTTTAGTAATCGGTTATGCCTTCACTTACCGTCACGGTTTTATTATGACACAGGTGGGACACTCGTGTTCATGTATTCCTTGGTGCTTTTATATCATGGATCGCCGTGATGAGGAATGAATTCCACGGCCATGATTGATATTGTGGGCATGAGACCCGTGGTTATATTTGAGTAATGACTTTAAGGCGTGAGTCTCGACTTGACATGGCGCTACATGTGCATCGTAAATTTGTTATCATATATGTCTTACATTTTACATAGACTATTATGATTTCACTTACGATATTTTGATTTCACATACTTGGTACCTTTTATCGACCTCCTTGGGTGCGTTAAATGTCGCGGTAGGTACACGATTGTTGATCCTCGCTCATGGTCACGATTCGGCGTTTTGGGAAGCTCCGTTTCTCCGGAGGCTTATCTGTGGTATAGTCCCCTGTCATTGTAGGTACTTACATTCAGAGGTATGGCGGGGCCCTGTCCCGTCATTTTTGTTATAACATTCTTAGAGGTCTGTAGTACTGTTGTGGGCAGGGTTTGTAAAAGGGATGTAACTGTTCAAGTTTTCATATATATATATATGCCGAAAGGCAACTTTTCTCAGATAAACTGTTTCTCATTCATATTGTTTCATGTCTTGTTTTATATTCCGCTGGTTACTCTGATGTTGTATCACTAGGGTGCCCGGGGTAAGGCACCAGTCACGGGCCCGGGGTCGGGTCGTGACAGTTGCCTTCAACTCCACTGTTCTTGGCACTTCTAGTGTCACCACTGATCATGACATTTCTAATGTCTTTCAAACCATTGCTTTTGGCACTTCTAGTGCTACCACTGATTTTGGTACTTCAAGTGCCACCACTGCTTTTGGCACAACGAGTGTCAATACTGGTTTTGGCACAACCAATGCCTCCACTGTTGCTCCGGATACTTATAGTGCCTATGCTCCTGCCCAAGGCGTCAACAACATCTATGCTCATGTTAGAGGCATTCCCAACAATTTGCAATTGCTTAAGGGGGCGCCACTGCCCCAACACCTGCTGGTTTTCATCATGAACGTCCTGAAAAGTTCATGGGTGCTCACTTTAAGAGATGGCAGCAAAAGATGTTGTTTTTCCTGACGGTTATGGAATGTAACATTTCCTAACCGAAGACCCTCCACTAGTTGGGGAAGACGTGGACCCTCAGCCAAATGATTTGGCGGGAGGGTGTCAAGGTAACCATGTAGTTGACGACATGAGGATGGTTCATGAAGCATGGAAACATAGTGATTTTATGTGTAGGAACTATATTCTAAACAGTTTGTCCGATCCTCTCTACACGGTATATTGTACCGTTGAAACTGCCAAGCAGTTATGGGACAAACTTCAGAAGAAATACAACACCCAAGATGCGGGTAGCAAAAAGTTCATCATTGGAAAATTCCTGAAATTTCAAATGATGGATAACAAAAGTGTGTCATTTCAAGTCTAGGAATTTCAAATGATTCTACATCACCAGGATTTGGAAGGATTGAAGCCCAACAAACAATTCTTGGTTGGGGCATTGATCGAGAAGCTGTCTCATTCATGGACTGAGTTTATTAACTATCTAAAACTCAAAACGAAGGAGATGACCTTAGATGAACTTATTGTCAAACTCCAAATTCAGGAGGACAATAAGAAGGTCATTCCAAAGGGGAAACAACCCGCTGAGGCTAAGGCGAACCTGACGGAAGTCAAAGGGAACTCAAGCAAGAAATGGAAGTTCCAGAAAGGCAAGCCCCAAACAACTGAAAGTTCAAGGGAAATTGTAATCATTGTGGTATAGTTGGTCACAAGGCCAATTGCCGCAGGCTCAAACGTGAGAATAAGCCCAAAGGCAAGGCCAAGGCTAACATCGTCGAAGACACGCTCGTAGATGATCTGATTCAGGAGTTCTCAGCGGTGGTTCTTGAAGCTAACCTCGTTGAGAATCCGGTGCAATGGTGGGTAGACACGGGTGCTACCCGTCACATTTGTTCCAATAAAGATGTTTTATCCACATATACACCAGTCACAGATAAGAAGTTGTTCATGGGCAACAATTCTTCTTTAGAGGTGTTGGGGGTAGGAAATGTGACCCTAAAGATGACGTCCAGGAAGGAGCTGATTCTGAAGGAAGTGATGCATGTCCCAGAAATTCGAAAAAATTTAATTTTTGCACCTCTGCTAGTAAATGCTGGTTTTATGCTAGTATTAGAGGCTAACAAGTTTGTAATCACTAAAAATGGAACCTTTGTAGGAAGAGGCTTCGTCAGTGAAGGCCTCTTTATGTTTAATGTTGCACCTGTAATGTCTTCTGTTTCAACTATCTATAAAATTGAGTCTTCTACTTACTTGATTGAGTCATCTAATTTATGGCATCATAGATTAAGACATGTTAACTATCAATCTATCCAAAGATTGGTAAAGCTGGAATTATTGCCATCTATCGACATAAACCCTCAACGTAAGTGTGAGGTGTGCGTAGAGGCAAAACTTTTCAAGAGTCCCTTTAGATCCGTCGAAAGGGAAACCGCTCCTCTAGAACTTATACACACTGATATATATGATTTGAAGTTCTCTCAAACTAGAGGGGGGAACAAGTATTTTGTAACTTTCATAGATGATGGCACAAGATTTTGTTACATTTACTTACTAAAAAGTAAAGATGAAGTCTTTGAATCATTCAAACGCTACAAAGCAGAAGTTGAGAACCAACTAAGCGGACGGATTAAAACAATCTGTAGTGATAGAGGGGAATAATTGATCGGTGTATTTTATATACACCTTTTGAGTCAGTTTTAGTTAGCCTTTTGTCCCGTTTTGCACATATAAGTGTTGTATTAGGATAGTTTTCCTTTCTATTGAGTCAAAGTGGTTAAAATGGTCAAATGGCGGAAAAGGAGCTAAAAAAGCAAAGAGAGATGCGAGTGAAAGCAGAAAGTGGCGAGCGGTGAAATCGGACCAGTAGCGCGGCATCTCCTGCGATCAAAGCGGCGCGGCGCCACTATTCGAGAGGCTGCGAAGACCAGCGCGCGGCTACCGAACAACGAATGCGCGCGGCGCTAAACATCCGAGAAGCTATAGGAGTTGCAGGGCTGCGGCGCCTAAACATCCGAGAAGCTATAGGAGTTGCGCGCGCTACTCGCAGCGAGATATCGGGCGCGGTGCCAAAACACCCGACGGATTGCGAACTTCGGCGCGCTACATGCGAGCGCGGCCGCGAAAAAAATAGGTTTTCAGACGGATTTTGGGCCAGGCCTGCAGGGAAAAGTTGAGGCAGTTTTCAGCCTATAAAAGGAGAACCCTAGGTAGTTTTTAAGGGTTCCCTTTCTTGCACAACACAAGGCTTCTTGCTTAGATATTGAAGACCATAGTCTAGTAATTTTCCTTTTCTTTCCTTTATTTCAGTTTTTGTATGAAGAACATGAAATTAGTTCTTGTCATGTCTATGGCTAGGAACTAATTTTCTTATAGGGCTTTCCATGTTGAATCTCTAGAAACTTTTGTTATGAATTAATGCATTCTTATGGTTATTTTTCTTATTGTGAGATCTATCCAATATTTGAGTTGAATTCTTGGTAATTAATTGACAACTAATTATCACTATATGATTTCTAATCAGATTCCGAAAGGGGGGGATTGTGAATATGTTGTAAGTTGGGTAGACATTCTTGGATTGGGGATGAAAATACCTCAATTATTTATGTAGCGTTAGTGAGAGGCTTAACAACCCTAATTTTGCGCATTGTGCGTGACGGTTAACTAGGTTTTTGTTCTTAATCCTCCTATAGAGTTATCCTTATCACCGAAAGGTAGGTAATGTGCGATACTGGGGTTGAGTGTTTATATAACCCTAACGGGAGTATAAAACGATTTAGTGAACCTGCTTTCTCCAAAAGAAGAATACCATAAGTTATTGCATTAATAAGTAGCATAAGCGGATAGTGAGGATACATGGAAGCCCTATTCTCGTCATCACTGAAGTAAATCTTTATAGTTAAAATAGTTTTTATAATTCTTAATTATAAACAACACATTCAATTATCAATTTACCAAATAGATACAAAAAGATAGATAGTTGGTAATTGGACCCTAATCCTTGAGGACGATATTCGGTCTTATCAAGACTATACTACTTGTCACGATAACGTGCACTTGCGTTTAAAGTGTGTGCATCTTACCGCGCATCAAGTTTTTGGCGCCGTTCTTAGGATTAGGCATAGTTCAATATCAAATTTATCTATTTTTAATTTCTAATTTGGGTTTTATGTATAGTTTTTCTAATTTTTTTGTTTTATGTATTTATTGTGTGAAAACAAGGGTGCCGTGATCCTTTGTTGGTTTTGATGCATCTCAGGGATCCTGAAGATATGGATTACTACTGTCAATATGATCGAGCTCCAACCATAGAGGAAGAGAGGGAGGAATTGCGAGAAACCATACTCAGCCTCGCTAAATCTCAAGCTCAGTTCATGGACGAAATGAGGTTGGCCATAACGAAGTTGGAAACGCAAATAGGAGAACTCGCGATCATATTTGGCAGCGAAATGCAAGAAAATCAATCAGCACCTATGGGGGGTGGCAAGCAACTTGAAGGGCCTGAACCACACCCAACTATTGAGGAATCTGGCAAGGTAGTTAGTGTAGAGAAGGAAAAGATTTCAGGGATCCAATTATTGGCCTTCTTGGATTCTGTGGAAATTCTTTTTCCTGCACCTATCACAGAAGAAACACCACTAGCTATCACTAATGGCTCCGAAATAGGAATTACATATCATCAAGGGCACCCCCCAGAGTTAAGAGATGTAGAGAATTTCACGGATTCCTACACTATAAAAAGCCTAAAAGACAAACCTATCTTGTGTACTTGGGGGATACTCATATGTTTAAGGCTCTTGTTTGAACAAATAGTTATAGGTAAATTGAGACCTATAGCAATAAATCTGCGAATTGCAAGCAGTTCGCAGAAGGGTCCAATGAGCACTCGTACCGGTTAATTGCGTCCGGCTAAAAGACGTTAAAGACAGCGCTTGTTGGGAGGCAACCCAGCGTTTTCAATTATGTTAATTTAATTTCTGTCTTGAGTTTATTTTATTTTATTTTAGAACGGTCTCACGGTCTTGGATTCTTGTATTTGTGTTGTGATCGACAGGTACAGGCAAATAAACTGAAGGACGAAAAGTGAGCAGCCGGGATTTCGAGAGCGGGTAGCGCGGCTGAAAGAAGCGAGCGAGCGAAGTTGGCCGCGGCGCCAGAAGCGGGCGCGGAAAAATTCCAGAAAATTTGCCAAGTTTAGGCGTCGCGGTGCCCGTGCGCAGCGGCGCGAAAGTCCCGAAGGCCTTGGATGATTGGGCGCGCGGCTAGCGAAGCGCGCGGCGGGAATCCAGAACTTAAAACGCCCAGAATCAGATTCTCCCCAAATCCAATTTCAAAAACCTAACCCTCCTTTCCAAAACCCACGAAAATCTGAAAAATCGCCCACAAACCCTCCATAAATCCAACCCAACCACAATCAAAACTCTTAAATTCCTAAAAATCCTTAGCTATCTCAAACAACAAAGCTCCATTCCATAGCCTCAAACCACCAATTGAAACAAAAACAAGCTTGAATCTTCTCATAAAAAGGTAATTTTTTTCTGTTCTTGAGTCCTTTATTGAAGTCACAGGAGGTAGTAGTTTGAAGGAGCATAGTAGTTAAAGTAGTTGGGTACTGAAAAGTTGATTGTGAAGTTTGGAGAAAAGAGTAGAAAAGTAGTGTGGGTATTGGGTAGAAAAGTTGAAGTTTGGGGGTGTTGCGTTCGCTGCTAGTTGTAGATTGTGTAAGAAACATTTGTGCCACTAAATTGAAAGCTCCAGAAACTATTTTAAATCATGGCCACCAGGAAGAGAAGAGGCTCCACATCCACCCCAACCCCACAATACGATGAAAATAGGTTTGTGAGCTACCAAGCCTACCAAAGATACAAAAAGCGATGCGGACCCTTAATACCGAAGGGAATGGAATACCGAGAGGAGTCATATGGGAAGAAGATTTTTATGAGCCCATTCGGCGATGATTGAGATTAAGAGTGGAGGAAATTTGTGAATCAGGAGAAGATAGCACCGATAAACACAACAATGATAGTGCGTGAATTTTATGCCAACTTTCCGGAGAAGGTGGAAAGGGGATGCTTTGTAAGGGGACACTATGTGCTGTGGCGAGAAGATATAAATATACAATTGAAGGCGGTTGATGTTGAAGAAGAAGTGATTGGAATCACTTTAGAACATGGTCTGAAGCATTGACCACATCGGAATGCCGTTGCAGAACGTGAGCTACCGTAGGGCTGTTTTGATATTGGAAGAAATGGGTCAAAGTCTTGAGCAGTGCCAATTCAACAAAGTAGCCAAAGGGTGGCTATATTTCGTCAGCGCCAGCATGATTCCATCCTCGCACTTCACCAGAGTTCCAGAGGATATGATTAAAATAATATATTGAATTATGAGTGGGTTGACGATTTATGTGGGGAAAGAAATAGTGCGAGCATTGAGGAAATCAGCGGGTTGGTAACAGCGGATTGGGACATGGCTCGATTATCACCAAGCTATGTCACATGAGTGCGGTCCCAATCCTACCACGGATACTCATGAAAGAAACCAGCCGTGTCCATGGGATAGTGCACTCTTTCCCGCACCAAGCCCCGTGACGGCGGAGAGTACAACCAGCGGCGGCAGCAGAGAGCGCCATGGGCGAAGATGAGCACTGAAATAGGGGCTCGATATGAGGCGAGACCTAGCCACCGGCCAACCACGAGCAGAACCTCCAGCGCCCATGATGGAGCAATTGTATCAAAATCAGATGAGGATGATGCAGACCTTGGACCGCGATGTACAAGGGCGGCGAAACAAGGCAACAAATCAACGAGTTGAGTTCCTTGTTCAACCAATGGTCGATGCATTATCCACCGCCACCACCACCATTTTAGCCAAAGTTTGTAAGTGTCTTATTTCTTTTACTGTCTTTGAGTCTACACACATTGGGGACAATGTGTGATTTAAGTTTGGGGGTGTTTTATTTGTGTGTCATGTTATGTTTTATTTAAGTCTTTTTGATTATTTTATGTTTATTTTGAGTCACCAAAAAATTTTCTTTTTTGAGTCATAATTGTCTGTCAAAGATCATGTATGCTGTAGTGGCTAGAAACACCTAGTGAAGTAAGGTGGAATAATGTAACGGAATTGAAGCAACTATCTAAACACTTAGGTTAGATATGCCAAAAACTCACAGAATCTGTCTATTTGGAGTTTCTTGCTTGAGTTATGCATGCTAAATGATAAATACTTATGTGTTATGATTGCTTGCTATTTGAGGCGAAATAGTTAGGATATGCATGTTAGGGAGATGACTCAGGAATTTCTTTGATAGTCAATTCTTACCATTCTTTTATATCCCGTACTTTAAAAATATCCCTAGTCAGCCCCATTGAGCCTAAATTTGAAACTTCTTCTTTGACACCCTATATTCCCACAAATTGTACCATAAGTGAAAATATGAAATAGTGGAATACATTGTGTTAAAAAAGAGACAAAAAGAGTGAATAAGTCTGTTGCACCCCAATACAAAAGTAATAAGAAATAGGCAAAAGCCTAAGGTTGGGGGTGCTTGTCATTATTATATACTTCACTCTCCCAAAACAAAAGAGGGAAAAGATAGAATCGAAGTGAAGGAAAGAACAAAAAGAAAAAGGGAAATATTGAAAAGCTAAAGAGCTTATGGTACACGAAATGAGCCTAAATTGCCTATTTTTACCTACCTATACCTAAGCCTACATTACAACCCTTAAAAGTCCTGAAGATCTCTTTTATGCATATCCAGAATTAGTGGAGAATAGCAAGTAAGCATGTCATAGGAATTCTTGAATTTATATGCATGATTTAGTATATTGACTTCCATTAAGCATGATGAATATGAGTTTGCGAAATATTTAGCTTCATGTGCTTAGTGTGCTGAAAATTCATGCTATATGTTCCTGCATATTATTTTGCTAACCTTCATGTTTTTCTAGCTAACACTAATGCAGCAAAAGTAATCAATGGCAGTGAGTCTTTTATTTTCGTTTCTTTGAGTCTTTTATTTTATTTCTTTCTATCTTTGCTCGAGGGCGAGCAAAGGTTAAGTTTGGGGGTATTTGATCGGTGTATTTTATATACACCTTTTGAGTCAGTTATAGTTAGTCTTTTGTCCCGTTTTGCACATATAAGTGTTGTATTAGGATAGTTTTCCTTTCTATTGAGTCAAAGTGGTTAAAATGGCCAAATGGCGAAAAAAGAGCTAAAAAGAGCAAAAGAGGAGATGCGAGTAGCAGAGAAAGTGGCGAGCGAGGTGAAATCGGACCAGCCGCGGCTCTCCTGCGATCAAAATCGGGCATGGCGCCACTGTCGAAGGCTGCGAAGACCCAGCGCCCATGGCGCTCAACAGATGCGGGCGCGGCGCTAAACATCCGAAGCTACAGGAGTTGCGTGCGCGCTCGCAGCGCTCGCGCGCGCCAAACACCGACGGATTGCGAAATTTCCGGCATCGCGGCGCTGTCTGCGAGCAGCGGTGCCCAAAAATAGGTTTTGAGCGGATTTTGGGCGAACTGCGAGGAAAAGTTGAGGCGGTTTTCAGCCTATAAAAGGAGAACCCTAGGCAGTTTTTAAGGGTTCCCTTTCTTGCACAACACAAGGCTTCTTGCTTAGATATTGGAGACCATAGTCTAGTAATTTCTTTTCCTTTTCTTTCCTTTATTTCAGTTTTTGTATGAAGAACATGGAATTAGTTCTTGTCATGTCTATGGCTAGGAACTAATTCTCTTATAGGGCTTTCCATGTTGAATCTCTAGAAACTTTTGTTATGAATTAATGCATGCTTATGGTTATTTTTCTTATTGTGAGATCTATCCAATATTTGAGTTGAATTCTTGGTAATTAATTGACAACTAATTATCACTATATGATTTCTAATCAGATTCCGAAAGGGGGGATTGTGAATATGCTGTAAGTTGGGTAGACATTCTTGGATTGGGGATGAAAATACCTCAATTATTTATGTAGCGTTAATGAGAGGCTTAACAACCCTAATTTTGCGCATTGTGTGTGACGGTTAACTAGGTTTTTGTTCTCAATCCTCCTATAGAGTTATCCTTATCACCGAAAGGTAGGTAATGTGCGATACTGGGGTTGAGTGTTTATATAACTCTAACGGGAGTATAAAACGATTTCGTAAACCTGCTTTCTCCAAAAGAATAATACCATAAGTTATTGCATTAATAAGTAGCATAAGCGGATAGTGATGATACATGGAAGCCCTATTCTCGTCATCACTGAAGTAAATCTTTATAGTTAAAATAGCTTTTATAATTCTTAGTTATAAACAACACATTCAATTATCAATTTACCAATAATATATAGCGCCTTTTGAAGAATTATGTACCCAATCGGGTATAGTTCATCAAACAACGACTTCTTACTCACCTCAATCAAACGGAGTTGCTGAACGCAAGAACCGAACACTAAAGGAAATGATGAATGCTTTAATCATCAATTTGGGCCTCCCTCAAACCATGTGGGGAGAAGATGTCCTTACCGTGAATAGGATTCTTAACAGAGTTCCACACAAGGGTAAAGACAAGACTCCATACGAGCTATGGAAAGAAAAGAAACCTACCTATAAGTATTTGAAGGTATGAGATTGTCTGTCCAAGGTAAAAGTACCTTAGCCAAAGCAGGTCAAGATTGGATCTAAGACTGTGGATTGCATATTTATCAGATATGCCAATAACAGTAGTGCTTATTGCTTCATAGTGCATAAGTCGGATGTACCGGACATTTATGAAGGTACGATCATGGAATCAAGGAACACATGGTTCTTTGAAGACACGTTTCCATACAAGGAAAACAACATAACCTCTCGCAAATGAAGTTATTTGGTTCAGGATGAACCTCAGAGAAGCAAAAGGGCCCGGAAGGACAAGTCTTTCGGTCCAAACTTTGAAGCTTATTTGGTTCAGGATGAACCACGGACAATAGCTGAAGCATTGTCAACTCCAGAAGCACCGCTCTGGAAGGAAGCTTTATAAAGTGAGATAGAATCCACTCTGCATAACCACACCTGGAGTTGACTGAACTTCCCCCGGGACACAAACCGTTGGGTTGTAAGTGGATCCTTAAACAAAAGTTAAAGGCAGATGGTTCTATCGACAAGTACAAGGCTAGGTTAGTAGTCAAGGGTTATCGCCAAAAAAGGGGTCTTGATTACTTCGATACCTACGTGATGCGCGGTAAGATGCACACACTTTAAACGCAAGTGCACGTTATCGTGACAAGTAGTATAGTCTTGATAAGACCGAATATCGTCCACAAGGATTATGGTTCAATTACCAACTATCTATTTTTTTGGTATCTATTTGGTAAATTGATATTTGGATTTGTTGTTTATAACTAAGAATTATAAAAGCTATTATAACTATAAGGTTTTACTTTAGTTGTGATGAGAATAGGGCTTCCACGTCTCCTCACTATCCGCTTATGCTACTTATTAATGCAATAACTTATGGTCTTCTTTTGGAGAAAGCAGGTTCACTAAATCGTTTTATACTCCGTTAAGTTATATAAACACTCAACCCAGATGTGCACCTTACCTACCTTTCGGTGATAAGGATAACTCTATAGGAGGATTAAGAACAAGAATCTAGTTAAGCATCACGCCGCAATGCGCAAAATTAGGGTTTTAAGCCTCTCATTAACACTACATAAATAATTGAGGTATTTTCATCCCCGATCCAAGAATGTCTACCCAACTTACGATATTCACAATCCCCTTTGAGTCCTGATTAGAAATCATATAGTGATAATTAGTTGTCAATTAACTACCAAGCATTCAATTCAATTATTGGATAGATCTCAATGAAGAAGAATAACCATAAGCGTCGTTAAATCATAAAATAAGTTTCTAGAGATTGACATGGAAAGCCACTGAGAGGAAATAGTTCCTAGCCATAGACATGACAAGAACTAATCCCGTGTTCATCATACAAAAAGCGAAATAAAGTAAAGAAAAGGAAAAGAATTTACTAAACTATGGTCTCGATCTCAAGCAAGAATCCTTGTGTTGTGCAAGAGAACCCTTAAAAGCGCCTAGGTTCTCCTTTTATAGGCTGAAAACCGCCTCAACTTTTTCCTGCAGGACTGGCCCAAAATCCGCCTGAAAACCTTATTTTTCTGCGTCGGCGCCGCGGCGCCGGAAATTCTGCAATCCGTCGGATGATTTGGTGCCGCGGCCCTGATTTCTGCTGTCTGAGGGCGCCGCGGCTCTGCAACTTCTGTAGCTTCTCGGATGTGTAGGCGCCGCGACTGCACTGTTGTCGAGGCACCGCGGCCAGTCTTCTGCGACCTCTGGATAGTGGCGCGCGCCCTGGCGGGCGCCGCGTGCTGATGCAGGTTTCACCTCGTTCGCCACTTCTGTTTTTAGCTCTGGAATCTCCTCTTTTGCCCTCTTTTAGCTCCTTTTCCGCCATTTGGCCATTTTAACCACTTTGACTCAAAAGAAAGGAAAACTATCCTAATACGACACTTATATGTGCAAAACGGGACAAAAGACTAACTAAAACTGACTCAAAAGGTGTATATAAAATACACCGATCAAATACCCCCAAACTTAACCTTTGCTCGCCCTCGAGCAAAGATAGAAAGAAAGAAATAAAAGACTCAAAGAACAAAAATAAAAGACTCACTGCCATTGATCACTTTTGCTGCATTAGAGTTAACTAGAGAAACATGAAGGTTAGCAAAATAATATGCAGGAACATATAGCATGAATTTTCAGCACATGAAGCTAGATATTTCGCAAACTCATATTCATCATGCTTAATGGAAGTCAATATACTAAATCATGCATATAAATTCAAGAATTCCTATGGCATGCTTACTTGCTATTCTCCACTAATTCTGGATATGCATAAAAGAGATCTTCAGGACTTTAAGGGTTGCAATGTAGGCTTAGGTATAGGTAGGTAAAAATAGGCAATTTAGGCTCATTTCGTGTACCATAAGCTCTTCAGCTTTTCAGTATTTCCCTTTTTCTTTTTGTTCTTTCCTTCACTTCGATTCTATCTTTTCCCTCTTTTGTTTTGGGAGAGTGAAGTATATAATAATGACAAGCACCCCCAAACTTAGGCTTTTGCCTATTTCTTATTACTTTTGTATTGGGGTGCAACAGACTTATTCACTATTTCTGTCTCTTTTTTAACACAATGTATTCCACTATTTCATATTTCACTTATGTACAATTTGTGGGAATATAGGATGTCAAAGAAGAAGTTTCAAATTTAGGCTCAATGGGGCTGACTAGGGATATTTTTAAAGTACGGGATAGAAAAAAATGGTAAGAATTGGCTATCAAAGAAATGCCTGAGTCATCTCCCTAACATGCATATCCTAACTATTTCGCCTCAAATAGCAAGCAATCATAACATATAAGTATTTATCCTTTAGCATGCATAATTCAAGCAAGAAACTCCAACTAGACATATTCTGTGAGTTTTTGGCATATCTAACTTAGGTGTTTAGATAGTTGCTTCAATTCCGTTACATTATTCTACCTTCCTTCACTAGGTGTTTCTAGCAACTACAGCAATTATGACTAAAAAAAAAAGAAAAAAATTAAAAAATTTGGTGACTCAAAATAAACATAAAACAATCAAAAAGACTAAAATAAAACATAACATGACACAAATAAAACACCTCCATACTTAAATCACACATTGTCCCCAATGTGTGTAGACTCAAAGATAATAAAAGAAATAAGACACTTACAGACTTTGGCTAAAACGGTGGTGGTGGCGGTGGCATGGGATAGTGCATGGACCACTGACTGAACAAGGAACTCATCTCGTTGATTTGTTGCCTCGTTTATTGTTGTTCGTGGATCACTGTGTCCAAACTCTGCATCATCCTCATCGATTACGATAATCGCTCCATCGTGGGCAGAAGGTTACTTACGTGGTTGGCCGGTATGGGTCTGCCTCATTGAGCCCTATTGGGCTCATCTTCGTCCATGGCGGTCTCTGCTGCTGCTTCTTCTGCTGCTGGTTGTACTCTCCGTCACAGTCTTTGGGGGCTTGGAGTGCAGGAAAAAGTGCACTATCCCACAGGACACCGGCAGTTGGTTTCTCTCATGAGTGTCAGTGGGTAGTTTTGGGACCGCATTCATGTGGCAGAGACTGGTAATAAGTGAACCATGCCCCAATCCACCTGTTCTCACCAACCTGCTGATTTCTTCAATGATCTGCACTATCTCTTTCCCCACATCAATCGTCAGTCCCCTCATAATTCCATATATCAGTTTAATCCTATCCTCTGGCACTCTGGTGATGTGCGTGGATGGAATCATGCGGACGCTGACGAAATATAGCCAACCTTTGGCTACTTTGTTGAATTGGCACCTGTTCAGTGCTCTTGATCCATTTCTTCCAATATCAAAAACAGCCCCATGGTAGCTCACGGTGTCTGCAACGGCATTCCAGTAGATGCGGTCGGTGCTTCTAGACCATGTTCTAAAGTGATTCCAATCACTTCTTTCTTCAACATCAACTGTCTTCAATTGTGCATTTACATCCTCTGCTGTCACAGACACATAAGCTCCCCTAACAAAGCATCCCCTTTCCACCTTCTCCGGAAAGTTCGCATAAAATTCACGCACCATTGTTGTGTTCATTGGTGCTATTTTCTCCGGATTCACAAATCTCCTCCACCCCCTTAACTCAATCATAGCCCGGATGGGCTCATAAACATCTTCCTCCCCATATGACTCCCTCTGGTAGTCCATTCCCTTCTCGGTATTATGGAGTGCAGTATCGAGCTTTTGTATCTTTGGAAGGCTTCGTAGCTCACAAACCTAGTATTATCGTAATGTGGGGTTGGGGTGGATGTGGAGTCTCTTCTCTTCCTGGTGGCCATGTTTAAAACAGTTTCTGCAGCTTACAATTTAGTGGCACAAATATTTCCTACACAATCAACAACTAGCAGCGAACCTGGCCCCAAACTTGATTCTTACCCAATACCCACACTCCTTTTCTACTCTTTTCTCCAAACTTCACAATCAACTTTTCAATACCCAAACTACTTGACTACACTACTCCTTCAACCTACTACCTCGTGACTTGATAAAGGACTCAAGAACAGAAAAAGATTACCTTTTTATGAGAAGATTCAAGTTGTTCTTCTTTCAATTGGTGGTTTGAGGTTATGGAATGGAGCTTTGTTGTTTGAGATAGCTAAGGGTTTTTAGGAATTTAAGAGTTTTGGTTGTGGTTGGGTTGGGTTTGTGGAGGATTTATGGGCAAGTTTTTGGAATTTCGTGGGTTTTTGGAGAGGGAGAGTTAGGTTTTTGAAATTGGAATTGGGGAAAAATCTGGTTTCTGGGCGTTTTAAGTTTCTGGATTTCCGCTTAGCGCCATGTTCGCTGGCGCCGTGGCGCCTGATCTCTGCACTCGCCGGGACTTTCTGCGCCGCATTTCTGGTACTGCGGCTAAACTTGGCAAATTTTCTGGAATTCTACCGCCGCGGCCCTGCTCCTGGGCGCCGCGGCTCTTGAACTTCTGCGTCTGTTCAGTTATTTTGGCGCCGCGGCTCGCTCTGGCCGCGGCTACCCGCTCGAAATCACGGCTTTCGTTCACTTTTCGTCCTTGATTTATTTGCATACATGTCAATAACACAAACACAAGACCCCAAGATCGTGAGACTGTTCTAGGAGAAATTAAAATAATCTAAAGACAAGAATTGAAATAACATAATTGAAAACGTGGGTTGCCTCCCAAGTAGCCATTTGCTTTAACGTCTTTTAGCCGGACGCAAGCTCCTTAGCTTAATTAATGTGAGGGTGATTAACCCCACAACACATCCATTTCATCCACATTCTGCGTTTTCTTTTTCTTCTTCTTAGCATTATCGAAGGGAGTTCAGAACACATACCTCCTTTAATGGAATTTCGCAAACCATGCACGCTTTCTTGGGCTCGTCTTTCTTTGGTTGACTTGTATTGGCTCGCGGGGTTTGATGGTGCTGATTGCAAAGCACCCACTCATGGTTGGTGGCTCGATGACGTGTTTAAAACTTTAAACACCATTTCTTCATTCTCCACCCTTAATGTTAACTATCCTCTTTCAACATCAATCAAAGCTTTCCGTTGCTAGGAATGGCCTCCCAATATGATAGGGATTTCCGTCTTCTTCCATATCAAGAATGAGGAAGTGCGGGGAAAGAAGAATTTTCTTACTTTCACAATTCGCCCTCAATCTTGCCTCTTGGATGAACCCATGTCTTGTCGGCCGATTGCGGGCTTCACTGTGGTTGGTTTGGCCTCACCTGACTCCAATCTTTTAAATGCGACAAGGCATCGATTTATACTCGCCTAAATCATATAAAGCTCATTGCAAGTCACTCGCCCATTGTGCAAGGTAGTGTAAAGCTTCCGGGATCCTTTAGTTTTGGTGGCAACTTCTCGCAAGATAGCACTACACTCTTACATTAGTGCTACTATCTCATATTCCGCTAACTTCTTCTTTTCCCAAGATTTCCTTCATAAACTTGAAATAGGAGGCATCTGCTCTAATGCTTCTATGAAAGGTATGTTGATATCTGACTTCCTAAATGTCTCCAAAAATTTGGAGAATTGTTTATCAACCGTTATTTGTAGTCTCTGGGGAAAAGGATCTTCTCTGTATACTCCTTCTCCGGTTTTTCTACTCTGTGGGCTCAATCACTCTCTTTTTCTAACTCTCGCCTTCTTCTCAACTCTTTGTTTGAGGTATTCTTCGCTTGTTGCCGCTTCTCCGCATTGCTGACATGCTCCTGGATTTATCTCGTGTTGCTTGGCAATGTCCCATGTAGCTCTTTGTTTACTGCTTTGCTAGTGACCCACTTGTGTTTCAAGTTCTGAATGAGGATCTAGCTGTCATGAACCAGGTTTGGGCATTAGCTAGTCTTTGTCAATCGCTCGTCGGCTTTTCTTCTGAACCGTGCATTGATTGCTGAGGTGGGGCTTGAATGAAGGGCTGCTGATTCTGGTTCTGCTGGTTCTGGTATTGGCCCCTGTATTGGTTCTGCTGCCCCTGGTATTGATTATGTTGCCCTTGGTATTGGTTCTGCTGGTTCTGGTGCTGGTTCTGCTGCCCCTGGTCTCCTCTCCATGAGAAATTTGGGTGGTTCCTCCACCCTGGATTATAAGTGTTGGAGTAGGGGTTTTTCTGTTGCCTCTGATAATTACCTATGGCCTGATACTCTGCCCGCTCCATTGGTATATTGTTGGGATCAGCTGAAGGACACCTATCAAATGTATGTGGGCCACCACATATCTCACAACTTTTAGGCATCTGCACCGCATTTACTGACACTGTATGTTGCTGCAACTGTTTCGCTAAAAGGGCCACTTGGGCATTCAAGGCAGCAATAGCATCTATTTCGTGGACTCCCACTGTTCTTCTCCCACTTGTCGACCTCTTACGTGACATGGTTGTTAGTGGTCATATCTTCTAATAACTCATGGCGTCGTGGTTGTTTTCCTCATGAATGCTCCACTTCTTTGCGTCTATAATGGTTACGGTTGTCTTTGCCACCCGTTGTAGAAGATGTGGACCAAGTTCCACAACTCAATGCAATGGTGTGGACACTTTCTCTGTAGATCTTTGAACCTTTCCCAAGCTTCATATAAGGACTCTCCATCTGCTTGGTAGAAGTTGTTCAACTCCCCTCTCAGTTTTGCTGCTTTACACGGGGGAAAGAACTTGGCTAGGAATTTCTGTGCCAGCTCGTGCCATGTAAAAATCGAATCGGCCGGCAGGGAATTCAACCATACTTTTGCTCTATCCCTGAGTGAGAAGGAAAGAGCCTCTCAACTGACGGCATCATCGATACGCCGTTATATCTGAAAGTTGCACATAGCTCCAAGAAATTCGCTATGTGCATATGTGGATCCTCCGATGGCAGTCCTCCGAATTGCACTGTGTGCTGTACCATGCTCAGAATCGCCGGTTTTATCTCGAAATTGTTGGCTCCTATTGTAGGGAGCCTAATGCATGTATGTGCTCCATTCACTCTTGGCAGCACATAGTCCCCCAAACTCCTTTCTGGCTGGATTTGGACTCTCTCCTCCACGTCTATTGGCATTTGCCGAGGCACTCCTGGGTTATGTTGATTTTCACCTAACCCTTCTCTCATCATGTTATTGTTTTGAGCACCGTCCATTTCTATCAAAGTTGCAATCCGCTGATTCTTTCTGTTCTGTTTGCAGGTTTTCTCAATCTCTGGATTGAAGGGAACAAGAGTGTCTGCTCCTCTTCTCCTTCGCATAAACTGATTTCTTGAAATAGATCAAAAACAAACAACCAATCACGATACCTCGAATTTTCCAAAAATAATAAACAAAAAACGTAAAAATTAAAAATAAAAATAAAAATAAAAAACCAAATTAGAAATTAAAAATAGACAAATTTGATATTGAACTATGCCTAATCCCCGGCAACGGCGCCATAAGCTTGATGCGCGGTAAGATGCACACACTTTAAACGCAAATGCACGTTATCGTGACAAGTAGTATAGTCTTGATAAGACCGAATATCGTCCACAAGGATTAGGGTTCAATTACCAACTATCTATTTTTTGGTATCTATTTTGGTAAATTGATATTTGGATTTGTTGTTTATAACTACGAATTATAAAAGCTATTTTAACTATAAGGTTTTACTTCAGTTGTGATGAGAATAGGGCTTCCACGTCTCCTCACTATCCGCTTATGCTACTTATTAATGCAATAACTTATGGTCTTCTTCTTTTGGAGAAAGCAGGTTCACTAAATCGTTTTATACTCCCGTTAGGGTTATATAAACACTCAACCTGATTGCACCTTACCTACCTTTCGGTGATAAGGATAACTCTATAGGAGGATTAAGAACAAGAACCTAGTTAACCGTCACGCACAATGCGCAAAATTAGGGTTTTTAAGCCTCTCATTAACGCTACATAAATAATTGAGGTATTTTCATCCCCAATCCAAGAATGTCTACCCAACTTACAGCATATCCACAATCCCCCCTTTCGGAGTCTGATTAGAAATCATATAGTGATAATTAGTTGTCAATTAACTACCAAGCATTCAATTCAATTATTGGATAGATCTCAACAAGAAGAAGAATAACCATAAGCGTCGTTAAATCATAACATAAGTTTCTAGAGATTCAACATGGAAAGCCTATAGAGGAATTAGTTCCTAGCCATTGACATGACAAGAACTAATATCATGTTCATCATACAAAAATCAAATAAAGTAAAGAAAAGGAAAAGAATTTACTAAACTATGGTCTCGATCTCCAAGCAAGAATTCTTGTGTTGTGCGAAGGGAACCCTTAAAAGCGCCTAGGGTTCTAGTTTTATAGTCAAAACCGCCTCGACTTTTCCTGCGCAGCCCGCCCAAAATCCGTCTGAAAACCTTATTTTTCCGCGTCGGCGCCGCTGATCCTGCGATCGGCGCCGCGGCTCGGAACTCGCAATCCGTCCGGATGATTTGGCGCGCGGCCGATTCTGGCTGCGAGCGCGGCCTGCAACTCTGTAGCTTCGGATGTTTAGGCGTCGCGGACTGCACTTGTCATGAGGCGCGCGCCGAGTCTTCTGCGACCTCTGCGGATAGTGGCGTCGCGGCCTGCTTCTAGCTGCGGAGGCCGTGGCTGTGCGGTTTCAGCCTCGTTCGCCACTTTCTCTGTTTTTAGCTCTGGAATCTCCTCTTTTGCCCTCTTTTAGCTCCTTTTCCGCCATTTGGCCATTTTAACCACTTTGACTCAAAAGAAAAGAAAATTATCCTAATACGACACTTATATGTGCAAAACGGGACAAAAGACTAACTAAAACTGACTCAAAAGGTGTATATAAAATACACCGATCACTACGCTCCGGTGTCTATAATGACATCCATACGTATGTTCATAGCTATTGTCGCCTTGCGGAATCTTGAAATACATCAAATGGATGTCAAGACAACCTTCCTAAATGGTGATTTGGAAGAAGAAATATATATAGACCAACCCGAGGGGTATGTGGTTACAGGATAAGAGATAAAAGTGTGTCGGCTTGTTAAATCGTTGTACGGGCTGAAATATGCCCCTAAACAATGGCACGAGAAATTTGATAGTACTTTACTATCAAAAGGGTTCGTCATTAATGAATGTGATAAATGTGTCTACATGAAAGGAAATGTCGAATCCTTCATCATGATATGTCTTTATGTAGATGACTTGTTGATCACTATAGGATTTACTACATAGGAGGATTAAGAACAGTAACCTATTATGCTACACAAGTATCGGGGTACTTTCATCCGCGATTTTAACCTATGTCTATTCAATTACAGCATATCCAAATCTCTCATCTCGGTTCTTGATTCGAAATCATATGAGTTATGATAATTAGTGATCAATTAACTATCAAGCATTCAAACCAATTATTGACTAGATCTTAATCTAAGTGAAGAAGAAATCAACTAATGCATTAATTCATGAATAAGAGTTTCAAGCGATTTCAAAGGAAAGCCCTAATAAAGTATTTAGCTCCTAGTCATAGTCACGCTAAGAACTAACACAAAATCCATACATAAACTGAATTAAAAACGAAAGAAAAGAAATTACTGCGAACTAAGTCTCCAATTGCATCTTTCGATATTGCCTTGTATTCTGTTCTCCCTTAGAATGACTGCCTCCTCTCAAAGAATAATCCCTAGGGCTTTTGTATCTCTCACATTTCGTGCCCTATGGACCAATTTGTCTTTTTCCAATTAAAACTCGGAACTGGATTTTCCGTACCGACGTCGCGGCCCTGCTGACGGGCGTCGCGACGCCCAATCTTCTGTGGGTATTCTGCAGCTCGACGGCGCTCGGCTGACCGTAGGCCACTGCACCAAGCTTTCGTCCGGGTCTTCATTTTCTGTGCTTTCTTGCCTCGGATTCCTCCCTTTATGCCCTTTTTTCATTCCTTTCGTCATTTTGTCATTTTGGACCGATGTGACTCAAAGGAAAGAAAAACAAGCCTAATACTATACTAAACACAACAAAAACGAGTAAAATACTAATTAAAAATAACTCAAAAAAGGTATATAAAATATGCCTAACAAACCCTCAAACTTGAACTTTGTCGCCCTCGAGCAAAGAACAAAACAAAACAAAAATCAAAAGACTCAAGTCAAGCAGCTGCACAATGTCACTTAGAAACACGTGAACGTTAGTTAGGATAATATGCAGGAATAGATGAAGCATGCATTTAACAATCTAGAATTTCAAGTTAGATATTTTACAGATTCATTTCAGTCACAATCACTGGAAGCATGAATACCTAACCAATGCATTGTCAATTTCATTTCATTTTTCTCAAAGTAATATAGCTTGTTCACTTGTTATTTTACACTAATCATGGACATACATACTAGAGATCATTAGGACTTTTCAGAGTTGTAATGTAGGCTTAGGCAGGGGTAGGTAAGATTAGGCATTTAGGCTCAATTACGTATCATAAGCGCTTTTCACTCAACTATTTTCTCCTTCTTTGCGGTGTTCTTTTTAGTTCATACCCATTAATTCTCTTTTCTCTTTTTATTGAGAGCATAACACACATTCACATCGGCGCCCCCCAAACTTAAGTTTTTTCATATTTTAATTGGGGTGCATAATTTTCGCTCTCTTTTTGTATTTCTTTTTCACTCTTTTTCATCCCTATCATCAATTATTGCTTATGCAACATAAGGGAATCTGGGGTGTCAAAAAAATAACTTTTTATTTTAGGCTCAACGAGGCTGACTATGGATACATTTAAGTGCAAGGTGGGAAATGACTGGTAAGAAGTGCTATCAAAGAAATGTGTGAATCCTCCCCCTAACATGTACATCCTAATTATTTCGCCTCAAATACGCAGGACATTTTTCGCAATTGACATACACAAGTTAAGCACAAAATATTCCAACTAATCAAATTTTCATGAATCTTTGGCATATTTAACTTAAGCACACGAATTTTTGCGTATCATTTCATTACATTATCCTACTTAATTCATAGGCGTTTCAAGCAACTACATCATGCATGCTTATAAAAAAAATATAAACACAAACATAATAAAAAAGACTCAAAAACACAAATAGAATAAAACACAAATAGAATAAAAACTCCCCCCCCCCCACCAAACTTAAACTACACATTGTCTCAAATGTGTAAGACTCAATAAATAAAAGGGACGACTTACAGACATTAGCGGTTCAAAATGGCGGTGGTGGTGGTGGATACTGCATTGACCATTGGTTGAAGCTTAAGTCATTGACGCGCTGGCTCAGGTCTTGATGCTCATGCATCATCTGCTGCTGATTTTGCATCATGCTCTTATGGTTCCACATCATCTGTTGTTGATTTAGGAGCATATGCTCCATGATTGGCACTGAAGGTTCCAAGGCTAAAGGAGGTTGGTGGCTGCTTTGCCCTGGCTCATAATGTGTGGCTGCCTCAGGCTCTGGATCCTTTTGCTACATTGTAGCTGCGCCTGCTCCACCCTCTTCTCGACCTCGTCTCCTATCCCCTGGGTTCACAGGGTCTGGGTATGCATGGACTAGACTGTATGTAATGGGCGGCAGAGTCTTCTCAAGAATGTCTGTGGCGAATTTTGGGACTCTGTTCCTAGCACACAGTGCAGTGATGAAAGAATCATGTCCCAACCCGCCAGTAGTAGTCAATTTACTGATGTCCCCAATACTCTGCGCTATCTCCATTCCAATGTCAATAGTCAGGCCCCTTATGATGCCGAAGATGAGCTTGATTCTGTCTATCGGTACGTTAGTGAAATGAGTCGATGAAATCAAGCGTGTACTTATGAAATATAGTCAAGCCTTGGCTACTCTATTGAATTGGCACCTGGAACTGTATGTCTGGATAACATAGGGCCTCCGCAACTGTATGTCTGTATCCCAGTGTATGTGGTTTGCATTCCTAGACCAGGTTCTGAAATGGGTCAGATAGTTGCCCTGGTCTCCAATATCAGTTGTCCCAAACATAGCATTCACTGCTTCAACACTAACTGGGACATGACGCCCTCTTACAAAGCATCTCCCATTGCTTTGTTCTGGGTAGTTGGCGTAGAATTCTCTCACCAAGCTGACATTCTGTTGTGGAATAGCTTCATTATCGACAAACATCTCCCACCCATTAGCTTCAATCACAGCTCTAATGGGCTCATAAACATCATCATCATTGAGTGGTTCTGCTTGATAATTCATCCCTCGCTCATGTATCACTGCCTTACTACTTATTATGTTGTACCGATCCTGTATTCCAGTTGGTGAATCGGGTAACATCATGATCTGGGACTGATGAAGATGAGGTAGTTCGGGCAGTTCTTTTCCTTGAAGTCATTATTGAAAATTATTGGGAAATTTTCAGCAGCGTTTCCTTTGTTTCTTTGAGATTTCCCAACAATATTTCACTCCATACCGCAACAATAACCAAGAAACACCAAACCACAACAGCAATACACCCACAAATACACTACAATACACCACAAACCACACACTACACAGCAACACACACAGCCCACCAACACGCCGCAACCCACACTAAAGTTCACACCCAATTACCCACAAATCACAATCCCAAGTTTCTAGCAACAACCCAAGGGTAAGGTTCCAATTAGTTACCTTTTGACGAATCTTGTCGAAATTGCCATAGCCCAAGTGAGTTGAATGATCGTGGAGAAAGTTGGAAGGTTTTGGTGGTGATAGTGTGTTTGATTTGGAAGAATTTAATGGAGTTTGTGGAAGCTTCTTGTGTGTGGGAGAGAGGATGTTCGGTATTTTTAGAGAGAGAGGGGAAGGTTTATGTTTGATTGTGGGAGAAGATTGGGGATTTAGGGATTTATATTTTGAAAACCCGTCCCGGTGCCGCGGCCCTGCAGACCGGCGCTGCAGCTCCCAAACTCCTGCACTCCTCTGATAAATCGGCGCTGCGGTCCAATATTTTGGTGTCGCGGCGCTGCATCTCCTGCACATGTCTGGACTTTCAGCACCGCGGCGCTGCACCAATTTTCTTCCTTCTATATTTTTTCGTGCTTCGTGTCCCATTGCTTCACCTGTCATCACAACACCACAAAAATACCACAAGTGAGACTGTTCGAACCAAACTAAATCGCATAAATTAAACCTTGAGTTGTCTTTAACGTCTTGTAGCCGGACGCAAGTTCCTTATCAAAAATCATTGGGGTAATTTAACCCCACAACCTATCCATTTCAAAATCATCATCTTCTTTCGTACTCTATTTTTCTTTTTCATAAGAGGGGTCTCAGTAAGACTTACATGTTCGACGGCTTTCATGACATCAATTTTTGTTTCAGCATTCTTGCTGACCTATGGGTTCACCGCTGTAGGAATGATCTCCCTAGCTTTGGCCTGTGCTGGCTGAACTGATGTGTCAGTTGTGCAGACTGCGAAACACTTATTGATGGCATGGGATTCAATGGTGAATTTGAACACATTGAATATCATCTCCTCTTCCTGGACCCTTAGTCTCAGTTCTCCCTTTTCTATATCAATTAGGGCTCTCCCGATTGCAAGGAATGGTCTCCCCAAAATGATGGGTATTTCATCATCTTCTTCCATGTCAAGGATGAGGAGGTCTGCTGGGAAGAAGAATTTTCCCACCTTGACAAGCACATCTTCAATTATGTCTTTGGGGTGCACCACGGTTCGATAGGCCAACTGCAAATTTACTGCGGTTGGTTTGGCTTCCCCCAAACTCAATCTCTTAAATACAGACAGAGGCATGAGATTGATACTAGCCCCTAAGTCACATAGGGCCCTGTTGCATGTTACCTTGCCAATAGTGCAGGGCAAGGTGAAGCTTTCTGGATCTTTCAGCTTAGGAGGCAGTTTCTTTTGCAGAATGGCGCTGCACTCCTCTATCAAAGATACTATCTCATAATCCGCCAGCCTTCTCTTTTTTCCAAGTATCTCCTTCATGAATTTAAAGTATGCTTGCATTTGTTCTAGTACTTCAATGAAGGGGATATTTATGTGAAGTTTCTTAAATACCTCCAAGAACTTGGAGAACAGCTTGTCTATTATCTTCTATTGTAACCTCTGAGGGTAAGGGATTCTATCAACGTATTCCCTCAAAGGAGCTGATGGAGCTTTCTCCACTGTAGGGCAATCCTCAGTGACCCCCTCCTTCTCTACCTCAGCTGCTTTCTCACACTCCTTCTCACTTACCACTGTGGGATGGGGAGCACCCTGCTCCAACTGCTTTTCACCCCTCAATAACACTGCCTGACATTGCTCTCTAGGATTTACCTCTGTATTGCTTAGGAGAGTGTCATGCGGCCTGTTGGTTACCATCTTTGCAAGTTGCCCAACCTGTGTTTCCAAGCTCTTGAGAGAGGACCTTGTTGCAGACATGAAATGATTCTGCGAATTGGTGAGTGTAAGCAATGCAGCTCTCAGTTCATCAGGCTTCTCCTGTTGTATAGGTGGTCTAAACTGCTACGATGAAGTGGCCTAATTTTGTACATGTTGGTTCTGGTAACCATCTTGATATGGTTGATGTTGGGGTTGATCATTCCTCCATGAAAAGTTATGGTAATTTCTCCACCCTGGGTTGTATGTATTGGAGTTATACGGCCGCTGAAAATTCTCAACTGCCTGCACCTGCTCCATTGGAACATTATTGGGATCCACCACTGTGCATCTGTCAAAGGAGTGCGGCCCACCACAAATCTCACAATTAATCGGCATCTGGACTGTATTCACAGACATGGTGTTCTGCGATTGCTTCAAAAGGGCGCGTGCATTCGAGGCGATGATGACATCTAGTTCATGTATGCCCATAGCCTTCCTGCTGGTCACTGACATGTCGTTTTCCCCTTGATGATTGTTAGCAGCCATATCTTCCAGTAACTCATGTGTCTCATTGACACTTTTTCTCATGAAAGCACCCCCTGCTGCTGCATCAATGATGGTACGCGTAGTACCACTCAGCCCATTATAAAAAATGTGGACCAGCATCCACTTTTCTATGCCATGATGTGGGCATTTCCTTTGCAGATCTTTAAATCGCTCTCACACATCATAGAGTGACTCACCATTCACCCGGTAATAATTATTTAATTCTCCTCTTAACTTTGCAGCTTTTGAAGGAGGGAAGAAATTTGCAAGAAACTTTTGGGCTAGGTCCTGTCAGGTGGTGACGGAGTTGGCAGGCAGTGAGTTCAACTAGCTCTTGGCCCTGTCCCTAAGTGAGAACGGGAATAGCCTTAGTCTAATGGCATAGTCAGTAACGCCATTGTACTTGAAAGTGGCACACATCTCCATAAAGTTGACAATGTGCATGTGGGGGTCTTCAGATGGCAATCCCCCAAACCGTAATGTGTTCTGGATCATGCTCAGGATGGCTGGTTTGATCTCAAAGTTGTTTGCCCCTATGACTGGGAGCCTGATGCACGTTTGTGCACCTGTGACCGTGGGAAAAACATAGTCCCCCAAACTTCTTTCCGCTGGAACAGGGATTGGCTGTCCTGCATTTTCAGGGACCTCATTGTTTGCCCCATTCTGATTCGGTGGTTGGTTTTCCATGGTTACCATATCAGCTATTCTCTTATCCGCCTATTTCGTTTGCAGGTTTTCTCAATCTCAGGGTTGAAAGGAACAAGTGTGTCTGCCCCTCTTCTTCTTCGCTTAAACTAGATCCCTGAAATAGATCAAAATCAACAAACAAATCAAGGCACACGGTTCTAATAGTAAAAAGAAATAAAAAAAAGCCAAATTGGAAATTAAAAATAGACGGTTCGATATTAGAAGTACGTCAGTCCCCAGCAACGACGCCAAAAACTTGTCAGGCGATTTTCACGTGCTTAACGCAAGTGTACGTATCATCTCAAGTAGTATAGTCTGTAAGACCGAATATCGTCCTTAGAGACTGGTTTCTAATTACCGTTCATCTATTTTTTGGTATTTAATTGGCGATCGATAATTGAGTTTGGTTTTTGGTTAACTACTAGAATAATTGCAAGAATTAATTAAACTATTTAAATTGTAATCAGATTATGAAGGAATTAGGGCTTCTAATTTCCTCGACTATCCACTCTATTCAATCCTTAATGCGACTAGAATGATTCTTCTTCTTCGTTAAGATAGCGGTCAATTAGACTGTCTTATATTACGGTTAGGATATATAATCACTCAACCCCAGTGTAGAATCCTTCTATATTTCAATGATAGGATTTACTACATAGGAGGATTAAGAACAGTAACCTATTATGCTACACAAGTATCGGGGTACTTTCGTTCGCGATTTAACCTATGTCTATTCAATTACAGCATATTCAAATCTCTCCTCTCGGTTCTTGATTCGAAATCATATGAGTTATGATAATTAGTGATCAATTACTATCAAGTATTCAAACCAATTAGTGACTAGATCTTAATCTAAGTGAAGAAGAAATCAACTAATGCATTAATTCATGAATAAGAGTTTCAAGTGATTTCAAAGAAAAACCTAATAAAGTGTTTAGCTCTTAGTCATAGTCACGCTAAGAACTAACACAAAATCTATACATAAATTGAATTAAAACGAAAGAAAAGAAATTACTGTGAACTAAGTCTCCAATTGCAGCTCTCAATCTTGCCCTGTATTATGTTCTCCCTTAGAATGACCGCCTTCTCTCAAAGAATAATCCTAGGGCTTTTGTATCTCTCACATTTCGTGCCCTATGGATCAATTTGTCCTTTGCTAATTAAAACTCGGAACTGGATTTTCCGTACCGGCGTCGTGACCCTGCTGACGGGCATCGCGACGCCCAATCTTCTGTGGGTATTCTCGAAGCATGGCACCGCGACTGGCTGATCGCCATGGCCACGCACAGCTTTCGTCCGGGTCTTCATTTTCTGTCATTTCCTGCCTCGGATTCCTCCTTTTATGCCCCTTTTTCATTCTTTTTCGCCATTTTGGACCGCTGTGACTCAAAAGAAATAAAAACAATCCTAATCCTATACTAAACACAACAAAAATGAGTAAAATACTAATTAAAAATGACTCAAAAAGGGTATATAAAATATGCCTAACAAGCACTTCAGATAATATTTCTTTCTTAAGAAACATAATTCAAGGTCGTTCCCGCGATAGACAAAAAGTGCTACATGTAATAGGGGTAAAGGGTAAATTTCCAAACCTTTAATGATCCTCAATAGTTGAGGTTAGGTTGGGGAAATTTTTAATGGTTCCTAACGTTTGTGTAGCGGGGTATTTCAAGATACCTTGTAGGAGACCACCTATTTAAGTGCGAGGACAGGCCGCCTCAAATGAACGCACTTAAGAATTCAAGGGTGTCCACGGCCCACGACGGACAAAATATTAGAAAGATTGAGTAGGAAAGGTGTTGTGTTGGTACCATTGTATTGACATATACTAAACACTGACGGTTCAAGACATCACGTTCACCGCGCAGTAAATATGTCCGATGGTATTCTACTATGGAAGGTTTAAAGCTCTGGCTACCTCTCCAGATGCGACATCGATCCGCCGAGTGATTGCTCGAAATGCACCATGTGGGTGCGCCAAAATCTCTTCTAAGAGGGGATTGTTGGAAATTTACTAAATGTTAAATAAATTAATCCTATTAATTATGACTCGAACAATTGGGGCCCCGCACGTCGGAAACATTATTTCCACACACGTGCACATAAAGTGTCAAGGATCGTAATTTCCTTAAATGGAAGAGATATTGGTACGTATACGAATTATTTGAGACGTAAGAGAATAGACGGTTATTGGTCAAATGACAAATGGTTTCACGTTGGTAAATGAAAGGAAGAAATGTGTAAGAGATGAAACGAATCAAAAATCGCCACGAAAAATACGAAGAGGCACCGCGGTGCCACAAGGATAGGACTGCGGTGCTTGGAGCACCGCGGTGCAAATTCAATTTTCGGTTCCAGTGACTTACTGGAATTTAGGCACCGCGGTGCCCTCCCGAGGGACCGCGGTGCTTCGACGGTTTTCAATACCGTTGGAGACGAATTAAGACTGATTCTTGAGCTGACTTTGGAGCAATTATTCTCCATTAGTTGGCTATTGATTCAGTCATTACTAGGCTGAATTAACCTCAATATCAATGGTCATTACTTGACATTGATGACCATTCATTTGGTTAATTGAGAAGACAAATTCATCTACCTATAAATTGATGCCTTTGGCACAATTGTAAGACACACTACACATTCACTTAACAATTCTCTAAAATTGTCTTCCTCTCTTGCAATCACAAAACACTCAAAGATCTTTTCTTCCTAAAGCAAACACTTGAGTTCTCTTTGCTCATTTGTTTGATTGTTGTTTTATCTTAGAAGATAAGTTGTCATTACACCGTTGAAAAGATATACGGGATAATATTATCTTAAGGATAGATCGAGAATTCGGTCGACTCAGCAAGTCAATCTTATTTGTTTGGAAAAGCATATTATGTTATCGCATGCAACATGCAATTACTTTCCTTTTTCTTCTTCTTTTTTTTTTCGACGAATCGCACTGCAGTAAACCCCGGCCGACGCAATACCGCAAACCACGCCACCGATAAACCACACTTGGCAAACCATGTGATGTGCTCAACCAAGAAGGTTTATGCGAGGATCGAACTCGTGACTTCATGGTCCCGCGCTTCATCACATAATTCTCTGGCTACACTCATGCGGTGTGCAATTACTTTCCTGACTCTGTTTTGTGGTGTTGGACTAAAGTACGATAAATCAAAATTATCCAAGAAGAACATGATATTTGTTTCAACAGTGTTTAAAGTTAGCAGAAGAACAGCCATCACAGTAGAATATCTATTTCTATGGGCCTCGGATTTCTTCAATCGAGTATCCTATATTCCTATCCATAAACGGATTAATTTATTAACTTTCTGTGTGTTTTCTTTCAAATTGTCAGGGCCGTCTCAAATATTTTGGGATCTTGTTCTAATTCATAAAAATTGGTTCTTAATTGGGTTAAGACCTGCGAATTATGAGTCTTTACAGTAAATTCCGGCTAATACTACTTAATAAAAAATAAAAAAATGAGCCCTAATTTTTTTTATTTTTCAGGGAGTCCTGTGCGGTAGCACACCTCGCACGAATCCAAAGACAACTTGCAAATTGCCTTATTAAAAATGTGTTTTGTTTTCAGAATTACATTTTCTATTATTCCTTTTCAAAGTATATATTTTATGGAGATAAATTAAATTGATATATTAGATTTGATGTCATAAATGGGCTTGTTTTTATAGTATATGATAGGAACCGCTCCATGATCTTATTTTCTTTACCCTGCATATAGGTAATGTTTTTTTTTTTTTTTTTTTTTTTTTGACGGCGAATCTGGCCGCTACTCTTTCGAGTGCGCATGCAGAACCCGTGATCGACGCAAAGATGCAAACCACGCCACCATGTAAACCACACTTGGCCCACGCGCGATGCGCCAACCAAGAAGGTTTATGCAGGGGATCGAACTCGTGACCTTGCGGTCCCGCGCTCTACTGCTACACCAACTTGACTACCCTTGCGGGTTGCATATAGGTAATGTTGGTAGGTAAGAAATAGGTAACTATTGAATACTAAGTCTCCCACGTGATTGTTATTTTTAATCAAAGGAATTGTTGTGATGTTTATTCGATCGATAGGGAATCATGTTGTCGTTTATGACCACCTTTTGAAAGTTAGAAACAATAGACATTTTAATTACCAACGTAGTTCACGTTCACGGTTCATGTGTTCAGACTTCAAAGTCAAAACAAAATATAATATAATGTACGAATATATATATTCATGTCGATCTTCAGAGATATAATATAAGATACGAATATATATTCATGTCAAAAGCACAGTACACAACATGCTTTCTTGTCGCCATTACTAATATAATAATGCAACATGAATTACTTTTCTAATTGAAAAAAATAATTCTTTAATTATTTTTATTGATAGAAATACACATATATATATATATATATATATATATATATATATATATATATATATATATAAAAGTTATAATATGAAGATTCTATTTCTAAATTTCTATTCCGAGACTAATCATATATAAGTGTAATACAAAATATATCATGAGAGATATATACGGATGTTATGGCTATATTTAATATTAATGTATTTCATTTTTTAAATAAAAAACATACATGATAGGTTGTTTTAGTGCCCAACAACCCCAAGTGATCATGAAAACCATGACCTTATACATCTATGGCCTTAGGTAGATCCGTAGATATCTCGTCAATCGAGTAATCTACTTTAAATTATTTTTATAGTATTTAGGAGCAGGTTAACAATAGATATAATAATAAGTAATTTTCCATATTAATTACATATATCTCACATTAGGTTTGGCTTTATAATACTAATTTTCCTTATGGTTTAGATATTACATTTGCCTCCTCTTTTCATTTTTGTGTGACAATTTTTTTAACTTATTTATTATTAGTTTTAAAAAATGTGACCTCAGTACTTTACCCTTTCTAATATCTTTTTATTTAATTAATTTTATAAACATTTTATTAAAATTTTGTAGGATCATTTTCTCTGGTCTATCGGCCGTAAGAGTTGTCCCTAAATTTCTCGCTATTGCGGGAAACATATTGTCCAACACAAGTAGGGATTTAATATCTCAGTTGGTTGATTTCTAAACTTTTACGGGATAATTTAAATCTCACGTTGTAATTCCTTCTCCGTTTTTCATTTTCATTAAAATAAAAAAATATATCCAACCTAACAAAGTAACTAGCTTTAGAGGAACGGATTATTGAACGAATAATTAGATTATTGGATTGTTCTCTGTTCTGGACGTTAATAGCTTGGCAAGTTGATAAGCGACGGAGAGTATTATTTGCAATGATTAAGATTTTAGATATGAGGTTACATAAGCTTGGCAGCTACGATTAATGTCATCGTAGAAGCACCCAAAAACACTTTGTGTTGGAAAATTGGGGGAGGATGAGCACTCTCAATCACTTAAGTCTCTCGTGAAGACAAGTGAGACAACGATTCTTCTTTGTTTCACTCAATTTGACTTACAAAATTAATCATCTCTTAGAAGAGAAGTGGAAAATATTTTCTTCCACCAACTTAACTTGCATAAAAGGCTATATTTTTTTCTCTCATCTTATATGTCTATAGTATCTAGATATTTATAAGAATTCTCTAACATGCACCTAGACAAATACATGCACTTAATTTAGTTTTAGATATCCTTTTATCTTCTCTAGTTCATGAACAATTTTTATTTTTCTAATTCATGAATAATACTCTTGCTTTGTTTTGATTGTCTTAACTTGTGATTATGCTTTGTCTTGAGCCGAGGGTCTTCCGGAAACAGTCACTCTACCTACCAAGGTGAAGTTAAGGTTTGTGTACACTCTATCCTCCCCAGACCCCACGGTGTGGGATTTCACTGGGTATATTATTGTTGTTGTTGTTTATGAATAATACATGATCTTAATATTTCTCTAATATGTGAACTAAGAGATTCATGTATCACACAAATAAAAAAGACTCTTTCTTCTTCCAAGGCAAGGTTCACATTTCAACACTCCCCCTTGAACCATGCGGTCAAAATTCACAAAATATTCTTCAACTTCTCAAATCTGGATTTTAGCATCTTCTTCCTCCTGAAGCATCAGTAGCAAAGTTGTCTCCTTCTCCTCCTCCTTCTTCTCCTCCACCTCATCTTTCTTCTTCTTCGTCGAGTTTGAATCGATAACAACCTTGACTTTTAAAGCTAGCTCAAGACCATATTCGTTATGTGATCTCACCATTCTTCAAAAGATCCTCAGATACTCTTCTTCTTCGTCGAGATTGAATCGATAACAACCTTGGATTGCAAAGCCATATCAAAGCCATATCAAAACCATATCAAAACCATATTCGTTATGTGATCTCATCATTCTTCAAAAGATCATCAGATTTTCTCATCTTCTCAGAAGATATTTCCTTCTTGAGATTGAGGATATCATTTTTACCAATTGTGCTTCAAAAGACACATCATCAGTTTCATCAGAACTTTCCTCTTCACCACTTCTCTCCCCTTTTGGAGATTTCTCAGTAGCAAGGGTAGTTCATCTTCATCATTTTCTCAATTATCATATTTATTATAAAAAATCTCTTAAGATTCTACAATAGTAGATAATATTTAGAAGCGTCCACTTCTTCATGAATCACTTCTTTAAACTTCATCAAAGCTATAGTTGTTAAATTCGACAACATGTTTTCTCATGTTTATAATCATAAACATATTCATCTCGAGTTTTATAATAAGAAACCTTCTCTGACATCTCGTCAGCAATCCGAGTGTGGATTTTCATATTCATCTTTCTCATGAGAGCAATATCATTCGTTGTCTCTCTACTCGAGATTCTTCGTTGTGCATCTACTTAAAACGCAACTGCTTCATCAAGGTTGACACATTTGTTGGATTCCTTACCCAAAAAAACATCATTCAAAAGTTAAACAACTTTTGAAATCTTGGTAGTTCCACACCAACCAAAATAATTACTTCAAATTATGCTTCTCTAGAACAACATTTCATAGCTATCGTAGCTAATCTCACATTTCATATTCATCTCAATCTGAAATTCATTCTTTAAGATTAAAAAATTTAGGTTCTCCACATGTCCTTTAAGACAAGTGGCTCTGATACCAAATTTTAGAAAATCGGGGGAGGAGTGAGTACTCTCAATCACTCAATTCTCTCATGAAGACAAGTGATACAATAATTCTTCTTTGTTCCACTCAACTTGACTTACAAAATCAATCATCTCTCTTAGAAAAGAAGTGAAAAATATTTTCTTCCACCAACTTAACTTGCATAAAGGACTATATATTTTTCTCGCATATTATATGACTATAGTATCTAGATATTTATAGAAATTCTCTAGCATGCACCTAGACAAATACATGCACCTAATATAGTTCTAAATATCCTTTTATCTTTCTCAAGTTCATGAACAATTTTCACCTTCCTATTTCATGAATAATGCATGTATCTTAATATTTCTCTAATACATGAACTAGGAGATTCATGTATCACACAAATCAAAAAGTCTCTTTCTTCTTTCAAGACAAGGTTCACATTTCAACACTTTGTTGTTACAAACATTTATTTGTTTTCAAGATAATTAAGGTTATTTTGCGAAAATTGGGACAGGACAAAACAAGAATAGTAATAACGATTAATTTGTTTTTCCATCGAAAATGTTGCAGTAGAAATCAGTGATTTTTAAATTTTTAATGGAAGACTATGATGAATATTTTTTCTAAAGGATTTTAAAAAAAGAAAAAGATTTACATAATTAATTAAACAATAAGGTGTATTAGGGAAAATAGATTAAAATTGTTAAAGAAATAAAAATAGGAGAGATAATAGTAATATCTTAAAAGGTACTGAAGAGAGTACATTAAAATATCCAAGTTATTAAAGTTATATAAGTGAGAACTCTTGTGGATATTGCTTTTCCAACAAGAATAATTGCTTAAATAATGGCTATAGCAGAGTGAGCTAGTGAATGATGGTTTAACTCTGTTTTTTCATTTCTATATGCTTCAAATGACTCTTTAATGTTTTAAGGGTCAATTACATCCAGTTTTAATATCTTATCTTTGAGATATAATTATAGGTATAGTTTTGGGTCGCTGTTGATATTATTACACCGACACTTGACACTACTAAAAAGTTTTTATTTTCTCATTGAATTTCTCACCGAAAAATATTCAATTGATTATTTTTCACTGAATATCGATGGAAAAACCTAAATATATAGTAGTATTTTCATACGAAATAATTAAGAAATTTTTCAGCTTTTCAATGAGAATCTATTTTTCACAATTTATTTTCCCAGTGAACTAGATCGGTAAGAATAAGATAGAAAGATCATATTTTATAGCACATATTTTTCATTGAATATTGATGAAAAAAACCTTTATTTCTAATAGTGTTATCATAATCACGAGTACTTAAGATTTGAACCGTTTTTACAGTGAACTGTATAATTGCTAGTACTATGTATGTGTAGAGAACTCAAGTTTTTCTTCTAATAGTATAAGAAAATATTTACAAAATTACAAGTGATTATATGTAATTTGCAGCCTGATAAAATTAGTGGTGAGAACCTGCTATGACATAGTAAGATACTCTGATAATATAAAATATCTTTATTATATCATAGTATATTTAACTAAAATAAAAATACACCTACAGTAGCCATATATAGAATAACCATACATGCTTTGCCATGAAAAGAAAAATTTTGCTCTCTTCTGGGATAGAACTTTGTATGTGATATCAGTTACTCTCACATCCTGTGATTTACTGGTAATAATGTTAAGGTATCGATACTACTATCTCAAGAAAAAATCTGACGTAAGTCGGAAGCTGATATAGAAAAAAAATCAAAAGAAACCAATAGATGCTCTCATTTAAAAGTGCAGACTTTAGCGTTTGTAAAACATATTGTCTTTGTTTCACTCACATGTGGCAAACGTTTACAATAATAAAAACCTGAACCTTGGCCAGTGGTGGAGCCACATGAAGCAAAGTGGTGCAACTGTATCATAGTTTTTTGGAAATTTTCGATCAAAACGACGTCGTTTTGAATGACGGTGGGTGAAACAGTACGTTTTAATTTTCTTCGATCAAATTTTTTTTTTGACCGCACAAAAAATCTCTGCACCACTAGAATTTGTTTGTTGGCTCCGCACTGACATTTGCGAACAACCTAAAAGTAAACTAAAGTAGCTTTATTAAACGGTGCTTTAATTTAAGTAAACCTACTTTTCTTATATGTTAAAATAATATCGAACATTGGCCCTTCTTGGTGCTTTTTAGTCTATATAAGAAGGCAATAAATGAGAAAATCCATAGCAAACTGAAGCTCACTCCACATTTTTACTAAGTCATGGCTACTTCCTCTCAGCCATTGTTAGACTCTCCCAAAACAAAATCCTCTTCTTCTGAAGCTCTCTATGTGCTTCTCTCCTTAGCTGCTGTTGTGGGCTCAGTTGGATTAATTTCAATATGGGCCATCAGTGGCACTAGCCCATCAATTTCCTTAGCCCATGTTTGTGATCAGGCCCATGATCAGCCATCTTGCTTGGCCATGGTGTCTGAGGTTGCACCTGCGGGTTTGATGGATACAAAAACAGTGGATTTATTACAGATGGTTTTACATAAATCATCGTTAAAAATTCACGAGACGATTGATTTAGCTAGCAATGTGAACGGTAGGATCAATGATGGAAAGGAGCAAGCAGCACTAGCAGATTGCCTAGAGTTAATGGATTTGTCAAGGGACCGATTAATGGACTCCATGATGGGACTTGGAAACCTATCGGCCCAAGCTCACTTTGATGTCCATACATGGCTAAGTAGTATTCTCACCAACCATTTTACTTGCATGGATGGGCTAAATGACCAGGCCCGGTCCATTATGAAGCCCATGTTGAATGATTTGATTGCAAGAGGAAGGACTTCCTTGGCCTTGATGGTTTCAATGGATCCATCAAAGACTAATGATATCCAAACAGTAACTGATGAATATCCATCATGGGTTACTACTAATGATAGAAAGCTTTTGCAACTTTCTGCTAATGCTATAGCAGCCAATGTTGTAGTGGCTAAAGATGGTAGCGGAAAATACAAGACTGTAAAGGAAGCAGTTGCTGCTGCTCCAGCTAATAGCAAGACTCGTTATGTTATTCATGTGAAAAAAGGAATATATAAAGAAAATGTTGAGATTAGGAAAACTACGAAGAATTTAATGCTTGTTGGTGATGGCATGGATGCAACCATTATCACTGGTAACTTGAATGTTATAGATGGCTCAACAACCTTCAAATCTGCAACTGTTGGTAAATATCTTATTTCTCACTATACTGTTTTGACTAAGCTTTTTAGCTTAAATTTTGAAAAAAGGTGTCTTGACAGAAAAGCTTGTTTGAAAATTTGAATTCTTGAAGAGTCGTGAGTGGAAAATGAATTAGTCCTAAAACTACTCTGGGTAAACAGTTTTGTTTTGTTACCAAATACTTTGGGAATACAACAAAGTGTCTAAGGACAAATGCCGTGTATCAATTGGAACATGAACTGTTAAGACAAGTTACCTGCTATAACACGTAATATGATCTAATGATATAAAAACTTGGTACAGTACTGGGGGTTTGACTTCTTTTATTTGGTTTGCCTAATTTTTCTTAAAATACAGCTGCTGTTGCGGATGGATTCATAGCCCAAGATATACAGTTTCAGAACACAGCAGGCCCACAAAAGCACCAAGCAGTGGCGCTTCGCGTTGGAGCAGATCTGTCAGTCATCAACCGTTGTAAAATAGATGCATTCCAGGACACCCTCTACACCCACACTCTCCGTCAATTCTACAGAGATTGTTACATCACTGGCACTGTTGATTTCATCTTCGGTAACGCAGCAGTCGTGTTCCAAAACTGTAAACTCGCGGCTCGCAAGCCCATGAGCGGACAAAAGAACATGGTAACGGCCCAAGGTCGTGAAGATAAAAACCAAAACACAGGAACTTCAATCCAGAGATGTGACATTATTCCTAGCTCGGACCTTGCACCAGTGAAAGGGTCCGTTAAGACATATTTGGGCCGGCCTTGGAAAGCATACTCACAGACTGTGTTCATGCAGTCCAATATTGGAGACCATATTGATCCAGCAGGCTGGTCAGAATGGCAAGGTGATTTTGCCTTAAAAACATTGTATTATGGTGAGTACATGAACAAAGGGCCTGGTGCTGGTACTAGTAAGAGAGTTAAGTGGCCTGGTTATCATCCTGCTTTAAGCTTAGCAGAGGCTAATAAGTTCACTGTGCGTGATCTGATTCAAGGAGGAGTGTGGTTGAAATCCACTGGTGTGGCTTACACTGAGGGGTTGTGAGTAACTTGTTTAATCAATATGTCTACTATGTATTGCTAGTGAAGTTTTAGCATGTTTTGGTTGCCTGTTACATGCTTGTATTGTGAGAATAATAATATGCTGATTTGTGGGACTGAACTATCGATCATAGCTAATCATGATTAGGTCAATAATATAATCTTGTTGTGTTGTAAATATATCCTATTAGTCTCTCTTCATATCTTTCTTCTTCTCTGACTACACCAAAAGAAATTGGACCTCTAGGTCTTGAGCATAATGCGTCTTAACCACTACCCATGAAAAGACTTGACAACTTCAATCAATTTATTATATGGTCTTTGAGTTGGTGATGTTTACTCCATGCTTATTTAGACTTGGAGTACTGGTAATTGCAAATTGAATAAATGACATCCAATATTACAAAAGCAATTAGCAAATCAATAATGTGATGCTCCAATTCCCTTTGGCCTTTGCTAAGGCAGGACCACATTGAAATCAACTTACAGCACCAATAATTTTCTCTATTCGACATTTCCACTCAAATAAACATTATTTTTGTTTTCTTGAACAACATTTTCTCCACACACAAAGCCAAACTAGCCATAGTTGAGGCGAAATATGTCGTTCTGCACAAAGAAGCTTCCTTCCATAGTTGGAATTAAGTGAAACATCTGCAATAATGCAATATTACAAACAAGATGTTTAGTCTTTCTTCTTCAAGTAATTCATCATTAAGATGAAGCGAAAACCAAGTTTCAAATATGCTCCTATAAAAGAATCTTGCTTCGTCAAGTAAGAGAGAGGATCTTAGGCCAAACAGATCACCGGCTCCGAAGGATCGTGACTTTAGTTCCGGTGGTTCGCTTTGCTGTAAAAGGATTGGGGTTGGTTGAATATATTTTCCGAAATGGCTGAGGCAAGCGATAGACCGATATACCAATTGCGCTAGTCCAAGGTAGTTGGGCGGCTTTGAAATAGAAAACTTGACTTTTACATAATTAAATAGAAAGTCTAAATATAAAGAAGACGATTCTCGGCTTTGGGGTTCTAACTTTGATGATAATATTGTTGGACTAAGCCAGTCCAAAGACTTTAAGTCAAGCCTGCATGGTTTTCCTTAAAAGGCGTACTGACATTAAATATGTAACCTCTTTTCTTCTCAACCATCAATATGGAACTTTGTTTGCACACGCAACAAATATGAGCAAACACTTGAGCCACATATATGGCGGAAAGAGAGAAATAGATACCTGGCTAAACCTCAGGGGATGGTCCTCTCCAAGAAGTTGAATGCTACCACTGACAAAGACAATGATCCCTCCGGCAAAGGATGAAGGTTGAGAATCAATGGTGCTAATCGCATGGCGGCATTGTCCAAAAGGCAAAGCATTAAGCTTAGCAGAGATATCTTCACTTCCCTGCAACTTTTGGCCCTCAAATGTGAGCATTGAGTTTGGTTGATACAGAGTACCAATCGATGATCTATCATTGTCGAAAAGATTGTAGTAGTGATCCACAAATGCTCTTCCTACCATTTCTGTTTGTTCTTCCATTTCTCCTTTCAAATTCTCAACTCACTTTCGTAAAGATGTCTTAATTGAATTTGAAGCTCAAAGAGGGCAAGGCTTGAGAGAATATAAGAAAGTAAATAGTTTGGCTATCAAGAAAGAATATATATATAGGAAAAAGGAAAATGTAAAAAGGCATCTAAACTGCTGCATGAATACGCAAGTTCATGGAAAAAAGAAAACAAAAGAACAAGAAAAGGCTTATAAAACTAAAAAAATTGTACCTTTTTTACACAATGAAGGAAAAGAAAGTGGGGGTTGTTAAGTAAACCAGCAAGATCCGCTGAAGCAAACCGACCATCAGGCTTTATGGCCAACAATATTTTTTCTTGATATCTAAAGTTTATTGACTGCATATAGAGCTTTCAAGATCAACGTATATGTAACTGAAGAAAGGGGGTGAAATTGGCTGTGATAATGGGAGCATCATCACATGAAATGATGACTAGATTGATGATACATGGGTCACTAAAGAGTGCTCAAAAGGAATATATTCTTTGCTGAAGAAAATGACCAACTTTATATCCAAAAGTGAAAAATGCTTACCACCCACTTCCACTTTTATGCCACAAAATTTAAAACATAAGGTGGACGGTGGACCTCAAGAGCTTAATTAGCATAGCTGATAGCCCAGATCAAATTTAACGATATAACACTACATCTCTCTCTATCTCGATGGTAGAGTAGCTCTTAAGCAACGTTCTCCAAAAAGAAGCATCTAAAAATACCTTATATTGATCAAGAAAAGTAACTACTCTATAATTTTCTTAGAACTGATTTTTTCCTTCTCTATTTTTATGGAATGTTTTTTGTCAAATAGCAATGTCGAAAAGTCTCTCTGCAACCATAAAATTGAGGCTAATTAACTAATTAAGTATAAGAAACGTTAAGGAATACTGATAATCTTGTATGGTCACCAAGGTTTTGGAACTGGTAATGAAAAATTGTTCAAATGAGAGTAAGTTAGTGTGGTTAATGTTCATTCGTTCCCTCGGATGTTAAGAACTTAAGATAAGTCATGAATGGTAACAGTTAAATTATATATGCACCTTGATCAAGAGAATCAGAGATGCGATGGAACAACGAAATGCCAGAAATAGTGAGGTATGCAAAATCCAAAAACATATGCTCATCAGAAAAGAAATAGGAGTCATCTAAGCATAATGCACAGAATCTTCATTTGCCTGGCACCAAACATATACCAAATATTAGGTTTATTAATGAACAATTTCAAAGATACTAGTTTTACAAGCACCTCAAACAGCAGAACAAAGAGTCGATGCTTTCACAAATTTGCGTCATTTCCATGTTGAACACCCGCAGTGACAACAAGCGAGGGATTTCGCCTTTTGCCCCCAAGGAATACTAAGATAATTCTCCTCCACTTGTTTTATTTTCAACTGCACCAAGAAACCTGTCCATCGCCCCCTACTCCCCTCTTCACTCACCCCAGACAACCATCTATCTTTATTGATAAATACAAGAAAACATTCATTCCTCTGCGTATAATCCATTAACAGAGAGAAAAAATGCCGCATAACTTCCACAGATTGTATAACTTGAATTGAGATGATATAAAAACTGTTGAGATATACCACATATATACATTGTATATATATGTGGTTAGTTAATTGGATATTATTTTGATTAAATGATATCATTAGATATTTTGATTAGACTAGATATTTTGTGATTTGTTGATTAATTAGATATTTTGGTTAGATATTTTGTAATTAGATATTTTGTGATATTAGGAGTGCAATTAGATTAGCCTATAAATAGGGCATTTACTTGTAATATTCATTTGAGCAAATGTAATATTAGAATACATCAGAAGAGTGTATTTTTGCTCCCCAAAATACATCTCTCTCTCTTCCTCTCCTCCCTCACTTCACAATTTGCAGAGTTCCTCTTCTCTTCACTGTTGTCTTCCTCTTCTCGTTCGTTTGCTCCTGCAAACTCAACATGGTATCAGAGCCAAGTGATGTATAGATCGATCCAATTGCAGTGAGGAATCTGAAAATTCAAAAATCGCTGAGAAAAAGAAGAAAAAAAACAGAATCGCAAACATATCTCTGTTTTCTTCTCAGTTTGGAATCGATCCGGAATTTAACACGTATTGCGCGATTGAGAACAAAGGAACTAAATATCGAGGAGGATCAGAGAATCGAAAACTGAAAATCAGAATCGCTAGCGATCGATTCGACTCGAAGTGTGTTTTAGTCGAGATTGAAGGAGTTGATAGAACATATTGAGGAGAAAATCAGAAACGAAAGAATTGAAAATCAAAATCGCAATTTCGTCTAAAATCAGAATTGAGGATCGATTGAGAGAACAAAGTGGTTGTTTTTCGGATTGGAGTGATTCAACACAGTGATTCTCTCTGGATCGATCGATTTCTGAAACATATTGAGGAGAAATTGGCGAGCGCGAAGGGACTGAGGATCAGAATCGCGACGCAATCGAAATCAACAGAGTATTGAGGTAATATCTGTAGGATATAGAGGATATAGATCGATTCTGTTGCGAGTGACACAGGATCGACAGTAAATCGAAGTTCGTCGAAAATATTTCTGAAAATCATTTTCGTAGCTGTTGTGTTATTGTTGATGTTGTTTTCTGTTCAGTACTGGTTCTGTGTTGTTAGAATTGTATGTGTGTTGGTGACTTGACAAATTGGAGGATAATTGTCGAGTTCGTCGTTGTCGTGTTGGTGTGTTAGTATTGCTTAAGTTCAGTGCTGATTTCCTATTATGTGTTGTGTTGTTGCTGTTCTGTGTTGGCTTGTGGTTGTTGCTGGACACAGTGTTTCAGGCTTTCAGCTGTGCCTAATGCTGAGGTAGTCTGTTTCGTTGCTGCTGGTGATGAAAATGCAGTGAGCCACTGCTGCTGGTGTAGCTACTGCTGAAGGTGGCAGCTGCTTGTATCTGCTGCTGGTGTGATTGTTTCAGGTGAGCAGTTGGTGTAGATGTTGCTATTGCAACTCATGCTAGGGATATTAATGGATTTCTGTGATTAAGAAGATCATAGAGTAGGAAATGTCTATCGATAGAAGGATCGAGGAGTTCTTAGCGACAAATAGACTAAGAATTGAGGGATACTTCGTCGAAGACAATCTGGATTGTGTGAGATTGCGTGATGAGAATCGAGGGATTCTCTAGTCCAAGCGAGGCTAGAGAACGAGGGGTTCTTGCCGCTTATTAAAATAGTTGGCGTGATGAGAATTGAGAGATTCTCTAGTCCGAATGAGACTAGAGAAAGAGGGGTTCTTGCCGTCGTTTTTACATAAGGAGAATCGAGGGATTCTTTAGTCCGAGTGAGACTAGAGAACGAGGGGTTCTTCATCTATTGATATGGGAGTTAAAGCTCCTACTTGCTTGCAGCAGCTGATGTTCCTGCTGGTGCAATGTTCCTGCTGGTGCAGGACTGGATGGACTGTTTTTTGTTTGTTTTTTGCCTACTGTTATTGCTAGGATCAGTGGGAATGATTCAGGATATTTTGTTGTCTATTTTGGTTGCTGGAAATAGTTGGTGCTACTGCAGTGTTTGCAGTTGTGGTTTCTGGTTTGCTAACGCTAGTGTTGCTGGATGGAAATATGACTGATGTCAGGACAATTTTTTTTTTTTGCGACTGATACTGCTGGAAATTCCAGAATAATGAAGCTGCTGGAATTCTTTGATCAGAGGCTGGGATTCTGTATTAGCTGCAGCTGCTGTTGGTAAACTGTTGCTGGTGTTGTTGTGCACTTTTAAGTGTAGCCAGCAGCAGAGGACAAGAAGCTGACCAGCTGGGATACTGAAATTGCTTGATTAATATACAGAAACTACTAAGTTGCTTGCCTTTAACATGCCAATGCAGATGAGAATTTGTCTTCTAAAGAATGTGTTGTGGCTGTCTAAATTGAATATGATGGTATTGTGAACGAGCTGCTTCAGGCATGTAGCCATTCAAAATTTGGCTGGACTGCTGGTTTTGTGACTGACTTTTAGCAAACTCAGGCCTCGGAATTGGTTGTGTAAAATTTAAACCATGCTGCCTATTGAATGCCACCTCTGCTGACTGGTGTGGCTATTGATTGCAGGGCTAATTGTTTTGCTATTGTTTCCAAGCTAGGACTGAAACTGATGTTTTCAGTGCCTAGCTTGAGGGGGGTGTTGAGATATACCACATATATACATTGTATATATATGTGGTTAGTTAATTGGATATTATTTTGATTAAATGATATCATCAGATATTTTGATTAGACTAGATATTTTGTGATTTGTTGATTAATTAGATATTTTGGTTAGATATTTTGTAATTAGATATTTTGTGATATTAGGAGTGCAATTAGATTAGCCTATAAATAGGGCATTTACTTGTAATATTCATTTGAGCAAATGTAATATTAGAATACATCAGAAGAGTGTATTTTTGCTCCCCAAAATATCTTTCTCTCTCTTCCTCTCCTCCCTCACTTCACAATTTGCAGAGTTCCTCTTCTCTTCGTTGTTGTCTTCCTCTTCTCGTTCGTTTGCTCCTGCAAACTCAACAAAAACACTACTACATCAAAGTGCGGCCCTTATTCATATTTTCCTTTCACTTGTTTCGCAAAATCTACCCTTTTAAAGAAAGATCATTGATGCATTGAAAATATATAGGCGCAAATTTCCTTTAGTTTCTATATGGACAATATCCAGGTGTCTTCAACAAAGGAAAACTACTTTGTGGACAAACATAAACAGGAAGATGCCTTCCTGCAGATAGCAAAATAAATTAAATAACAAAAGCGAGCCCACTCCTCTTCATGGTAATTCTAACCTTAATATTTTGTTGTCCTATGAATACACCAAAACATGTAAACCTTCATAGTTTAACAGAAAGATTAAGACTTCCACTCAACCCTTGTTTAGTTCCACCCCAATCTCTCAAGTCTCAGAGTTGACAGACCCTTGATGCTACTACTTTTAAATTGAGATCAGCTATTATGGCAGATTGCAACCAAAAGATGAATACTAATCTGTACTTCTCCCACTTATCGAAAAAGTAAGATTTTCCTGGGTGCTTAATTGAAACAACCAAAAGATGAATACTAAACAAAAGATGCATCAAGTGGAATCAACTTCCAAAATCTAGCTTCTGCAATTATGCAGGGAACATTGAACACTAAAATGTTCTCTTTTAGCTCCTAATATGCTACTTCTTTCAATTTGATGCAAGGGTTTGTAATTATCGATTTCTAAGGAAGAAAACATATACTCCCTTTGTTCCGATTTATATGACACCATTTCCTTTTTAGTTTGTCCCAAAAAGAATGTCACAGTTCTATAATTAGAAACAATTTAACTTTAAAATTTACATTTTACCCTTAATGAAATGATTTATAGTCACACAATTGTCTTAGGTTTGTTTTAGACCACATATTTCAAAAGTAAACCTTTCTTTCTTAAACTTTGTGTCAAGTTAAATGGTGCCACATAAATTGAGACGAAGGGAGTACATAAACAAATTCCCCCTATGCATCTTTGGCTCATCAAAAAGAAAAGCCCGCATGAAAGTAGAAATGAGAACATATTTGCATCAGAAAGGAATGATACAGCATACAGGTAAAAAGTTCAGCAAGCAAATTTACTTGTGTTTATCCATATAATTAAAAAATATTTGTACTTAGAATAACCTCACTATTAAATGTATACAGTGTAGTAACTAGTTAGACACCTAATACTAGAGAACGAGAATCTACGTTTGACAACTTTGATTAGGCTTCTGATTAATACTTAACCTTTCTTTGACTAAAGGATACAACAACAACATACCCAGTGAAATCCCACACCGTGGGGTCTGATAAGGGTAGAGTGTACACAGACCTTACCTCCACCTTGGTAGGTAGAGCGGTTGTTTCCGGGAGACCCTCGGCTCAAGACAAAGCATAATCACAAGCAAGTCAATCAAAACAAAGCAAGAGTAAAAAGTAAAGCAAGAGAATCAGATAATGAATTACAGCAGTATAAAGTGCATTTGAATAAAAGGGAGCAGTATATATGAAGAGAACTTGTTAATTTTCTCTCCCTTTATGAAGTGTATATAATTCTTGTTATTTCATTTACTTCTTCATTACTATTCCAATTGAGAAAATTTGCTTATCCCTCCATTTTTACATCCTAACAAAAGGAAACAGCACTTAAGTTTCCTCTTTTATATCCCCCCAGTTATCCCTTCTTGTTACAGCCAAGGAGAAATACATTAAGTTTACAAGAACATAATATCAAGCTTATATTTGTGCTTTAGTACCTTAAAAACACGAACTAGCTTTTTCCCATCATTTTAGAAAGTTCAATCTACACACTCGCTTCATAACAAAAACAAGTTTCTGGAAAATTATAGTAATTTGGAGTTACAAAGCTAACGAATGAGGCATTAGTCACAGACACAGTTCAGAAGTAAAGAACCAAGGACCATCCTTCTCTCATCTAGGACCTATCCGAGTGGTATATGCAAAATTTCAATTAATTGAATACAAAATAAATTTTGTTAGATAGAAGGAAAAGAAAAGAGCAAACCAACAACAATTCAAGTTATCTCCTCCTTTTTGCTTTAAGTGAAGTATAGCATCATTTTCCATAGCACATGTTATATCAAAGTAACCAACAACATGCAGCATCAGAACCAAGCCAGATTAAATTCCTATGCCACTTACCCGGATTTATAATCAGAGGGAAAGGAAAAGATGTAACTACCTGTTTCTCGAATCTGAGGGACGGCTACTGCCAGGTTCTAAACCTCAAAAGTCTATGTGATACCACACAAAAAAATCAGTTGTTTCTGATTTCAATTAATCAATCCTTTATAATTTTACTTTTTCTTTCCCCAGATTTCTGATTCTTTGCCTTATCTGACGATGGATGCTGCATTCTTCAGCTCTCCTAGCCGGTATGTTCTGCATATTTTGCAACTTCTGGTTAAGAGTAGCAATAACACTTCATCTTGGGGTCTAAAATTGGTATTCCCCTCCAATACAAGATGCAGTCTGTTATTGTAATTTCTTAACGTCCTTAAAGTGTTATTCTGGAGGATAACAACAACTACTACGCCTTCCAAGCTAGTTGGGGTCAAATATGAATCCTCAATATCCATTTCGCTTTTTGTTGACTAAACAGACCAAAAGTACTCCTAGCCAAGGCTGGTCCACGTGTAGGCTTACCAACATAATTATGCCTTAATCCTAACTAGTTGATATTACCTATATGGATCTTCTACTTTCATCATATCCATTTTAAATCCAAGAGATTGTAGGTCTTTTGAGACAACTTCCTTCCATGTCTACCTAGTACCTTTTTAACACCATCAATCGTTACAGTTTTCTAAAGACTTGTATTGGTAGTTGGAAGGTAAATTATTCCTCTATCGACACTAATTTCTTCTAAAAACACTATTTAAATTATGGAGGCCCCCTCATCTATCAGGGGAGGGCAAAATCAGGTTCTAATCTTTGACTGTTTAAACAATAATAACCCTCATCTTGCCTGAAGTATGATAAACAATCTACATATATATTAGACATTGAGATGGAAGCTAACAAGTGGTGATTACGGAAATGGCACAAGAAGAATGATCATGTAAGTAACTAAAAAGACAGTAAGTATGAGTGACATAAAATGTGGAATTATTGGTAAACAAAGCGAAAATTCTAGCAAAACAAGTTTCAAAACTTCAACTGGAACACAAATGCTTCACTACAAGATAAAATCTGAATCTTTTCTGAATTTCTGTCAGCTATTTTTGGTTGAATCTGGATCAGCTCTTACCTAAGAGAATAGAATCCAAATATATCAGCCAAAAAAACTACATTGCTATCATATCCATCTTGAAGGCCAATAAGCATGAATACCATATCCAATCTTCCAATTATCCAAGCTAACCACCTTATTTACAGCCCAAAACGAAATGAAGAGTCCAAAAGCCATCAGCAAATTCTGTGTTCCCCTGTTCTTCATATTAACCAAAACATGAGTCATAACTGCCAACAATAATCCAACAATCGTGTACAAGAATCCAATTGCAAAACCTTCAGCTCCTAACTGCATCCCCGCTCCTTGGTAAAAAATAATCAACTTCCCTGGTTCATATCTATCAAACATAAACAAAGGTGCTTTCCTAATTATAGTATGCATTGTGCCTGCAACACTGAAGAAGTACACTAAAATTGACCCAACCATCCACACATACTTATTATGCAAAAGGGTGTCTCTAAAAACAATCTTTTTCACCAAAAATGGACTCCATATCAAGAACCCACCACCAATAACCATCATCATTTTCTTTGGAATAACTGGAGGTGTATTAATCAGACCTACGTTAACATTCACATGCATCTCAACAAACTCCTTCATTGACTCAGCTCCCATAGAATAACCAGAAGCATCCATTTTAATACTATCATTTTTAACGTGTAGTATTAACCGAATATGTGGCAAAGATTTAATATCATACATGGCGAACGAAGACTGTGATTCTTGATATTCCATAATGAAGAAAAAAATGTGAGAGTTGTTATTAGGGTTGTTTTTAAGGAAAGAAGAGGAGAGAAGAGAGAACTCGTATTTGATGGAAGGGAGAGAATTGTCGGGTTTAGAGTGGAGTTGTTTAGCGTCGAAGAAGATTAAAGAAGAGAATGGTTTAGGGTTAGGGAGTGAGAGGATACGTTGGAGAAGGTTGTCTTTGAGATGGATGAGGCCGAGGGGAGATTTTGATCGGAGATGGATGAGTTCGGAGAGTAAGTCGGAGGAGGTATTGGAATGGGTGGTGATGGGTGTGAGGAGAAAGAGGAAGGTGATGAGTAGAATTGGAGAGATCGACATTCTTGATTTGATGGATATTGGAGGGTTTCATGCACATGCAGGAAGGGGAAATGAGAAAAGGATTTTGTGTGGGAAGGCTAAGATATGTGTTGGATTGTGGTTTGATTTGGGTCGGGTCTTTTGAGAAAATTGGGTGGGTGATTAGTTTTTGGATCCTTTCTTCATACTTTAATTAAACCATTGAATTGTACTCCTTCCGTCCCAATCAAACCATTTTTTCTTTTACTACTAATACTTTTTTACGACTTTTAAATATTTTAAATTATCAATTATTATGACTTAGTATTTTTTTTAGATAATTATCAAATATATTATTTTTTATTTCAAAAAACTTTAAAAAAAAATCAGAGAATAAGTCAGCCATGAAACCTATGTTGCAGTTGAAGTAAGCGGCTAAGAACACTGACATATGTGATCCAATACAAGACGCGGAGATAGTACGTTGTTTTCCACAAGTTGAAAATACATGTACACGACTGAAGTAAGAGGCTAAAAACCTTGAGCTATTATAATCTAGCTCACTGTAGTACTAGACAAACAGTACAAATGAGAAAATCTTCATAGTGTCTACCTTTCTTTCTTTAAAGAGATAATGTATAGTTAATCGTTCTGATTCTGGCCATGCAGGTACCAATTGTCCTAAAGGATCACAAGTTCAGAAGTTCACTATGCATATTATGTCTTCTCAATGAGTTGCAATTTATTTCCGGAATACCTCCAGATACATATACAATTGCATCAAGGACTCTGATTGCCCATGATGATAGAAGCCTTGGGAAAATTCAAGAATAATTAGAGACAAAAGTGGTTTCAGTCTAAACCATAAATGCCAGATTTATCCAAAATAACAAAGTTATGAGGCATGCCAGTCCTGTTTCCTCTGGTAATGTATGTCTTTTAAGGTGTATACACGTTAACTTTGATTTATGAAGCAGGGCAGCTAGGAAAGAAAATTAAGTAATTTGTTTTCAGAGAAGGTAAGTAATTTATAAATTAGACCACAAAGGATGTAAAATTGGGACTGTACACTGTAGCAAAAGAAAGCCCCGGCTAATCTTGTAGGGATTCTAATGTTTGTAGAATCGTTTCAGCCTCATTTACGTGTTCCATCCTACAACATATGCAAAAAAGACATACAATTGGACTTCATATTCTTGGTGGAGCTGAGGAATCTTCAAAACATCTTTTGTTCTTTTCAGTCCATCAAATACATGCAAGTATAGTATTCCACCACAGTAGCTTCCTCTTCCTGAGGCCTTTTCTGTATCAGCACCTCAGTAAATCATTTGATGATCTTGGCGTGATCTATTGTGATCATAAAGTTGCCACAACTGCATAGTAGTGTGCCAGTGCAAAAACATGTGGCATATGCTCTCTGAATGTCTCCCGCATAAAACTCGCTTGCTACATATCAAAACCTCCTTTTTGGAGATTTTCATGAGTCAGACAAGGTTCTTCATACAAAATCTACTAAAGAAAACTACCTGGAATTGAGCTTTAGATCTCGAGATCTGTTTCCATGGCCAAGGACTTAGTAAGTTCTCCTCACTGTGAACGAAGCCTTGTTGCTAGGAATCCATCTTATGTTGTCTTGTCTTCTATATTAGTTAGCTACTGATATGTGTTTTAAAAGATTGAAAACATCAACATCCTTGTTCGCCTCCTAATCATTGAGGTTGATACTTGATACTCCAAACCCATTAACTCTATTCTCAGCCAATGAATATGCAGCTTTTGAAGCCAACGTGAAAAAATATGCAAACAGAATTTTCAAAGGTCTGTGTCCTATCCAATTGTCCATCCACAAAGAAATTTGTCTCCTGTTGCCCACCTTGATCCCAGTATTAGCCTTACAAAGAGGCCACAGAGATCTAATGTCCTTCCATACTGACACACCATAAGATGTTCTAACTTCTCTAGTATTCCATTGCCTATCGGTACCATACTTGTTCCTGATAACATCAACCTAGAGCACTTCCACCAGGGCATTAAATCTCCATAACCACTTCATAAACAGGCTTTTATTTTGTTGTCTGAGATTGTAATCCCCAATCCTCCATCTTTTTGGTCCTTAATTACAGACTTCCAATTCACCAAATTAAACGACATCATTTCCTTGTTACCTGCCATAAGAAGTTCCACCTAAGAAGTTCCATCTCATAGGCGGGAAGTGAATCCAACACGCTATTAATCAGAATAAACCTCCCTCCCACATATTGTTTCTTCCACCTGGTTAACCTTTTTCACATTTCTCCATCACTCCTTCCCAGATGCTATCAGCTTTGTGCTTCGTCCCCAATGGCAGTCCAAGATAAGTAGTTGGTAGTGATCAGAATGCAGCAATTAGTGACTTTTTGACTGGATATTAGTATTTGTTTTTTCCAATTAATAGGAAGCTTAGAAACAGCTTCAAATATCCACTAGAATCACCCTCAGATGTTTAAGTTGATCGACCTCAGCATCACACATCACAAGAGACACTATGAATCACTTCAGAAAGAGTGAGAGCTACAACCGAAAAATGACACCTCCGCTAGGGGAGATAAAAGCATTTAGAAGGAAGCCACTGGAAACAGTTTCCAGGCTAAGAAAGTACGTGTAATACAGTCTAACATGCAATTGTTTCGAGAATTCTTTAGGCAATGAGGCAGAGAACTGACATAAAAATCTAGATCATCATTACTGCCAATTAACAAACAAGTCCACCATGACATCAGTAAAACAACTTTCAAGTGTAGCCAAAAGTATATAATTTCTGCTGTCTGAACATAATTTTGTGTCAAATAAAAAAGGGAAATAGAGAAGGAACAAAATTACCTCTTGTAAGTAAAGGATAGATTCATATTTCTCATTGTATGCTGTTTAAGTTGTGCATAGAGAGATGTGAAAATTGGATGGCTACCGAAAGCGAGGATCACCAAAATCTACTCTCAGGTGAGCAGCCATGCTGTACAGTATGTATCGTAAGCAAAGAGATAAAATATAACAACAACAACAATATACCCAGTGAAATCCCATGACGTGGGGTCTGGGGAGGGTAGAGTGTACGCAGACTTTACCTCTACCTTGGTAAGTAGAGCGGTTGTTTCCGAGAGACCCTCGGCTCAAGACAAAGCACAAGCACAAGCAAAATAAGACAAACAAAGTGGCTAAGCCATGATAGCGAAAAGAGATAAAATAGAGGCCAAAATGTATTATTTAGCCAAACCCAGAAATCAAACGCTTATATCCTTTTTTGTCGGGTTTAAGCCCCAATTTCAACATCTCATCATGCAATCTCATTGCTTTTCTAAATTCCTTTTCCTGACATAGCCCTCTAATCATGATTGAAAAACTTTCACTGCTTAACATGTCATGAGTTCTCATGTAATCAAATATCCTTAGAGCTTCTTCATGCCGTCTTGATTTAAACAGTCTGTCAAGTAGTACACCATAGGTCTCTACATCTAAAGCAACACCAAGTCTCTCTAGTTCAGTATGTAATGAAATGGCAGAATCAATCCTTCTGCTAAAGCAATAGTGCCGCACCAAAGAGCAACAACAAAAAGATTCAAACTGAAATCCTCTTTGAATAATTACATTCAGAAGCTCCTCAGCTTCTTTCCACTTATGCTTTTCACACTGAGAACATAAAAATTTAGACACTTGCGATATGGGAGGAACGAATCCTCTTCCTATCAAGTCTTTCAACAAACTGCTAACTTCCTCAGATGGATTTTCATCGCATAAGACACTCATAAAGGCACTATAGCATTTGTCACTGATGGGAATTTTTCTTTCAAGTATAATGTTGTACATCCGAATAGCATCTTCAGCTTTACCTTCCTTGGAGAATTCCCTTAGCATAGAGACATAAGTATTGTCTTGTAGCTTAATCCCTTTTTCGTAAGCTTCCCTGAAAAACAATTCAGCTGCATATGATTTTCCCACATCAGAGAACTTTCGAATCACAGAATCATAGTCGGACATCACTAATTTCGATAAATGACCTTTTTCCACCATGGAACTCATCACTGATTCAATCACTTCGGCATTGTGATATTTGCAAGCACCATCAAGAATTGAGCTAAAAGTACTAAAACTTGGATCAATACATTTCCTATACATATCATTCAAATAATCAAATGCAGCTTCAAAATTCCCCTTTTTAGAGTAACAGTATATGAGTAAGTTATACATAACAGAACTACATACACCCTTGTCAAGAATAGAAACAATTTGCTCAAATTTCCCATCTTTACAAAGCATCTGAGCAATTAAAGACCATGTAACCACATTTTCCTGAACCCCATTACGAATAATAGAACCATAATAACACCAACCTAGTCTTAACTCATTCTTACTAAGCAGTAAACTAAGCAAAGTATTAGAACAATTAATAGACACAAAACACCCATTTTCTCTAACTATTTGATAAACTTGAAGAGCTTCAAAGATCAAACCTTTATTACAATAACATTCAAGAACTGAACTCAAAACTGAGGACTGAATATGAGTTTCAGCAACTTTGGAGGACTGAATCAAGAAACCAACAATCTGGGTTGGTGGGTATGTTTGAATGAGAGAATCCAAGATGGGTTTTGCGGGTTTGGATAGTCCGGACCCGAGAAGTACATATACAAGTGTACAAAGTACTTTGACATCAGGTTTGAACTCAAGATAGTTTTTTGCATAGTAGAAGAAATGTAGAGAGACTTGTGGGTTTGTTTGAGTGTTGTGAAGGATTTGAAGGAAGAGAGATGGAGTTAAATGTTGTGAAGAAATAAGTTTGGGGTTCTTGAAAAGTGAAGGCCATTGATTTGTTTGTCTTTGTAAGAGAATAGAGGAAATTTGGGAAACTATTTGGGTTTGTTTGAATTGTGTTCTCCAATCTTGGGGCTTTGTTGGTGTTGTTAGAGTGGTTGCTATTGTGATTGATTTCTTGAAGAGATGGAGAGGTCTAGAGGCAATGGTCATTTGAGTTATGGTGCAAAGAGGAATTGGTGCAATTGGGAAGAGAATTGCAGAGAGTTTTCGTCCATTTTCTAGGGAGACATTTGTAAGAGGTGGCTAGTTTGTAAAAGCTCACCAAGGAGCCCAATTCTATTCGGGTCATTGGCACGAATGTCTTGTCTTGGGATGGTGTTTAATTTTCATTCTTCGGCTCGGATTCCCTTCACATGGACTAATCTTTAATTTTTAATTTTTGTCCCTCAAATATGTAGTTTTTAATTTTTATTTTTTGGCATTTTAAGTAATAAAAAAGTGATTAAAAATATCTCTGACATCATAAAAACATAAAAAAATCAGTCGACATAAGTTTATATTTTCGTATCACAATATAACACATATGACTTACAAGTTAAAGCATAACAAGTTATCTCGCTTAACTCATACATAAATTATCGGATAAGATAAAAATTCTTTAAATTTATGTCGAGCATACTACACAACTTATGTCAGATAACTTAATTCCTACAGAATTTATGTCGGACAAAGAAAAATTTCTAAACTTATGTCTTGCGAAATTACGTTATAGATAAGAATAATTTGGCCACCAAATTTTCATTAAATGGAAGGGGGGGAAATTAAAAACCATCATATTTAAGGCCAACTAGCTCATCTAGTCTAATTAAAGCACGAAAAATAAGTACAAGCACAATTTCAAAATTTTCAAGGTCTCCTTCCACAAGGTAGAAACACGATTATAATTGCTTGATTCAAAATTTATATTGATGGGATTCGTTACTTTCAAATAGGCCGAGCTCGTGCGATTGATTTGAAGCATGGCCAAACAGTTCGAGGTCTTCATTCTTCGCTCACTTTGGGCGGGGAGAGGGGCGGGGAAGGGGCGCAGTGGAAAGTTAATAACTATCTCGATTACATACAATATACACATGATATATATGTATATTGTATGTATATTTAGTATACAATATCACGGGTTACAAGCCCATCTCGGCAGCAGCCTATGGCAGCCCATTCCCGTGTAGAATAGTTAAATATGGGAATAGTTAAATATGGTATATATTGTATATTACTTTTGTATCTTAATTAGTCTTGTAGTCTTACCATAATTGTATTATTAGTCTCCAAATAGAATAGGATTTAGATGTAGAAAGGAAAAAAAAAATTCTTAATGTAACTTGTATATATACGCCATTAATCAATAAGAATAATCAAGGGGAATATTTCTTTCATGGTATCGCAAGTCTAGATTCTTCTCCTTGCTTCCGCAAATTCTTAAATTACCGTGCAAAATCCCCCCCCCCCCCATCGGTTTCTGCAAACCCGAGCCTCTCATCTCCATAATAATATTCTTGTCCAAAGTTTGTTCTCTTCATCATGACTATGACTGATAAGAACACGTTTCATCCCGCCCTAACAGTTTCTAACATCAAGAGCGGTCTTCCTATTGTTCTTAACCTAGAAAACGTTCAAATGGGACATGGGCAGAATTATTCACACATAATCCATCCGAATACTACTACGGAGGGTGATACGGAGGCTACGAAGCATGTGCCCACCAAAGCAAACGATCCAAAATTATGGGTCATGCTTGATGCAAAGGTTCTCCGGTGAATTTATGCCACTGTCTCCATTGACCTCTTACAGACGATTATGGAACACAACTCCTCAGCTATGGCTGTTTGGAATCGGTTGCGTGATATCTTCCAAGATAACAGTCATTCACGCATTGTCACCCTTGAACAAGAATTTTCTCAAGGTGCTATAGAGAATTTTCCTAACGTTTCTTCTTATTGTAAACGACTCAAGGATTTGGCGGATTAACTTCGCAATGTGTGTGCTCCTGTTACTAATAGTCGTCTCGTTCTACATATGGTTGCAGGCCTGTTCGAGGCCCATAACGGTGTTGCTTCGATCATTCGTCAAAGTAACCCTCTTCCGGAATTCTATCAGGCCTGATCCATGCTTACGTTGGAAGAAGTCGGGTTGGCTAAGCAAGCGGCTATCGGGGCTAGTCATGTCGTCATGATGACTGAGTCCAATTTTCCTCCTTACAGTTCCACCAACTCGAGCCAAAATCGTAACAACGGTGGTGGTAAAAAGGGTCAGAATCGGGAAAAAATGGCAAGAATCGCGACGGCAATCGGAATAGTAGCGGTGGTGCCCTCGAGCGATCGATGCAGCGATCGTGGGGCCACGGTGGGCCCGATTCTTGCCAGCCAGCCAACATATTACCCGAAGCGGGCCCCGGTTTACGCGATCAAGCCTAAATTTTTGGGTCCACCGATGTGAGACCCAACTATGGGTGAGGCGATGTCGGAGTGCTTGGGCCTCGGCCCCCTCAAGCCCATCACGCAGCGGGATCCACACAAATTGATATTGAAGTCGTAATGCATACCCTTGGTTTGAATCAACCTGACCCAAATTGGTACATGGACACCGGTGCAACTACCCACATGACATCCGATCAAGGTACTCTCTCGTCTTATTACAATTTGAGCAGTAATCGTGGTATAATTGTTGGTAATGGTAATTCGATTCTAATAAAAGGTTATGGTCATAAAGTTGTCTCCTCACATCCACCACTTGTCTTGAAAAATATCTTTCATGCCCCAAAATTAATTAAAAATTTAGTGTATGTCTGTAAATTCACCACTGATAATTGAGTTTCTATTGATTTTGATCCTTTTGGATTTTCTGTGAAGTATTTCAAGACGGGGAGTCTTCTCATGAAGTGTGACAGTAGGAGAGATTTTTATCCAATCACACCAAATCTCGTTTCTCGCGTAAAGCCATGTCGTTCGCTTTTGCATCTCTTGCTCCTTCCTTGTGGCATGCTCGTCTAGGTCATCCAGGGTCGTCTATTTTATCTGTCTTAGATAAAAATAAACGTATTTCTTATAAGGGTACGCGTAGTACTCCGAATTGACAATCTTGCTCTTTAGGGGAAAATTGTAATGTTGCCATGACTCTAATTCTACTACTTCAATGTCATTTGATATTATTCATAGCGATTTATGGACATCTCTTGTTCTTAGTTCATTGGGTCATCGTTATTGTCATGACCTTTTTCGATCGCGATATTATTTTAGCGAATCCCGCTATTATAAAGTTAGAAAATAAAATAAAATGCTAAAAGGGCTAAAAATAATGCTAGAGGGTAAAAGGTGTTAAAAGGTTCGCGGAGTCGCCACCTAATTAGTTTGGGTGAATTATGTCACCTAAATGTCAACTAGGTTAAAGTCAACATTAACTCCATTTTAATGGTCTGCAAAACTAGTGTGAGATTCTGGGTAAGAGTTCTTTATTAATCTAGGGGGAAGGGGTTAGGCACCCTCTAAGATCCGCTAACTTGCGGTTGTCCTACCAAACCTAGGTTGATTATTATACTAAAGAAAATGCATGTTTTGAAAAGAAGATGCTTCAAGTGTTTTATAAAAGAATGCATTTTTTATAAAAGATTTATAAGACTAATGCTACAAAAATATACGTAAAGTTTAAAAGTATGCATTTATAAAAATGATGCAAGATTGATGTATTTACCAAAGATATGTATTTCATTTGCAAAGTCGGTTTTTTTATTAACATATGCAATGTATGATATAAAAATGCTATTTTTTTTACAATTGATAATAAGAAGATACTTTTATTATGAAAATAAATTATAATGTCATTAAGTGATTTATGAGAAAATCAACTTCTTTTGTTATGCATTAACTTCATGATTAAATATGCAAATTAAATTGTTAGGCAAAAGTTTAGACATGCATATCAAGCCTAAGATAAATAACTAGGGGAAGACCAAATTTCTAATACCCAATTACTTTCTAATTATTGATTCAGGGTTTGACTATTCTAGGTGTCCTGCTAATTAGAGTAGCGTTAATCAAATGATTACAACAAATAAATGGGGGTGAGGTAGGAAATCAAAGGAAAACTCGAAGAATGGCGATGTAATTCGCTAGCGGGTTGGAATTTTCGATGCGGATAGAGAAATGCACATAGATGCGGATCTTCATTTGTTGTAGCTTGTGATGAGTCTCGCCATGAGACTCTTCATTTTTTGCTCCAATGCATTTCATGTAAAAAAAAAATAAGGATTAGTATATGTCGCAACCTTATCAATAAACGAATAAACAAGCAATCGCGTACTTAAATATATGCATGATTTAATTATATTAGCCGAAAAAACGAAATGATAAATTGAGACAGAGAATCACAAATATTGTTGGCCCAGGCATTGGCCTTGGGTAGGGCTGGCCATGCGAAATAGAAATCATAGGAAAGGGCCCAATAATTGAAATCCAATCCATCGGCACACACAGAGATAGGAATCAGTAATCACAATACCAAATGACCCCTAAAAATACACGCGATATGCCTAAGAACCTACTGCAGCATATAGGCTCTTATATATGATGCAGGACAGAGACAAGGATGACTAAATGAGGACAACACATTGTTGACACCCAATTTTGACCCTCCCGTCCAGTCATTAGCTATAAAATTAGACTAATAATACAACAATAATTTCTTATGATTTTTATAATAAAATGCAACAATAAAAACATTAATACATGCATAAATAAATAATTTAATAATGGCACCGCGTCTTACGCACTTAGAGTCTCGCGACCATATTTATTAATTTTAAAATCATGTCATAATCCTTAATAATAATAAATACATAAAATAAATAATTTAGCAATGACGTCGTGTCAAGTAGCATAGCCGCATTTATTAATACGCAAGAGAATTTCATAACCATTTGTAATTTAAAATCAATTTTAATCTAATACATGCATTTAATAGCGTCGCATTTATAAAAGCTTTAAACAATTCTTAAATATCATACTTGCATTTAACATTTAAATAATTTAATCTAAACTCAATTCAATTTTAATTTAACCTCGCAATAATGCACAATAATAAGATTTTAAATAATAGCGCATCATTCTAAAATATTAAGCACTAATTAAATAGCACGCCCGCATTTATAACAATCGGATTAATAAAGCACCTAAGTAATTTAGTCACAATTTACTAATTTAATTCACCACTAAACTAATTAATTAGCACATAAAACTAACACTAATTATAACACTAACCTAATTTAATACTACCCTTAATTCGCAGCCCACTAACGCAGCCCAACCCCCGACCCGTTGCCCCGGCCCACGCCTCTTTTCTTATCAGAGGCCCAACGCCCCAGCCTTTATTTTCCCTTCTCTTCAGTAGCCCTTTCGATCGTCCTCAACAAAACAAAACGAACGAACCCTAAACCTAAAAAAACCAGCAGCCTCCCTCGCCTCTTCCCCTCCCCATCGCAACACCAGCAACCCCGAGATTCTCGCTGGAGAATCCGGGAGCCTTCCCTTACCCACGCACCCTAGCCAGCTCTTCCTTCCATAACCAAACGATTTCTTACCATAGAATAAAAACCCGTTCGAATCACTTACCAATCAGCACAAATCTCTTACGAAATCTCAGCCTAGAATCTCAGCCCTAATTGCCTACCAAACTTAGAATCCAAGGGAGGGCTATAAGAAGCACATGCAATAGAACAATTAGAGCGATCAGTGCGAAGTCGGGAAGCGAAAAGACGAGGACCCATAGCGTCGGCAGAACACCCTTAGCATCGTCGATCGAGCACGATTAAGAACCCAGCCGTGTCAAGAACTCGGGAGAGCATCGACTCGGAGGATAGGGCGAAACAGGGACGGTTAAGAAAGCGAACGGGGCACGATCGATCCCTTCTCTTTTAATTCCAGCAAAGAAACCAACAAGCAAACCCTGCCCTTTTTCGCACCTTAAACCCAAAACCCGTCGAGTGGACCGACGACTTGATACGCTGCCCCGGGTCGCTGTCCGGAGAAGGTAAACCCAAACTCTTTTCAGTTCATTTGGCATTTTTGTACATTTTCTGTATTAAATATGCAGTAGTTTAGTCTTAATTCGCATAATCTGAGATTAATACGATACAGTAATGTATTACGTATTGTGTTGAGTAATATTGTGTTGTTTGAGACTGTTTTGAATGTTAACAGCGTACGATTGTTAGTGTAGGTGTGTGTGCATCTCTTAAGCATGATATAGTTTTGGGATCTGAACTTCACCCAATTCTAAATGGCTTTAAGACTTATCAACCTAAATACTTGTGTTTGTTGCTAATTTGCTACTCGTATCGATGTTTTTGATTTAATTTTCTTAATCAGTACGTGTCTACCTGAACCATAATATGACAACATGTTAGCAAATATGTGAATTGGTCATGTATATTTTGGAATCTTTATAGATGTTCTAGATCGAATGATGTTTGCATATTGAGTTAAATGTAGGTTTATTCTTAGAGTCCAACAAACAGTAGTCTTAATCCACAATTTGTAGATGTTTGTGTGTCTGCTCCAATTCATAAAGTCCTACAGGTTATCAGTAATAGGGTGCGATGGTCGTGTATGAGCTTGACTTGTTTACTCCCAGTTTTTTTTTACTTAAGACCAATAATGAAGCATGTATATTTTCTCTGGATAAAAAATGGTCATATATTTGTATATGTAATCTGAAGCTTGGTCATATCTGGGTCTGTTTGGTGTGTTAAAACTGGCTATGGATTTTCTCTGTGTAATTCGATTACTTTTAAGTCTGTATGATGGATTCAGGGGATAGATTCAGACCTCAGGTAGCATGTTTGTTAGTAAAAAATGGTTCACTATTTTGATATGGCATCTCAACATTAGTCTCAATTGAAAAAAAATGGATTGAATAGGTCGGCATTTAGATCTAAGATAGTGAAGCCTATGTTTCTTAGAAAACTCAGAATAATAGATGAATCTGTCGAGAGAACCAAATTAAATGACACCCTTGTCTGTTGCTGTGAATTAAAACTTAAATATGTCAAATTGAGAGGAAGCTTGAGATCATGTGTTGTTTGCTGCGTGATTGATATTGTAGCTCATTCTGTTTTTAAAAGATGATCCTGGGCATCAATCTCTATATCTGTTTCTTTATTTGTTCTAAAAATAACTGGTATACATCTTCCATACACGCTACTTTACTTGGTAAGTTTATGTATATTAGGTATCCCAGATCTTTTGTTATCATTCCCTTTAAAGGACTAAGATTTGTAAATCGTTATTCCTTAAATATTTCGAATCTGGGCTGTCATTGTTTGATTATTATTTCGGGCTTTGCTTGTTGCCTAAATAAAGTGGTTATCTTTGTTTGAATACTGATACCAATGCTATTTATTATTTGTGAGTTTTTTTTTTGAGGACATTCTAATCCTTATCTTTCTTTTTTTTACATGAAATGCATCGGAGCAAAACGAAGAGTCTCACGGCGAGACTCATCGCGAGCCACTTCAAATGGTAACCCGCGTCTATGTGCACCCGCATTCGCATTCCCGCTTCAGAGATTCTTAAGACAAAAATAGAACAAGATGATGTCGCCACACGTCTTGAGAGCCGTGATCATATCCATCTTTTATATTATTTGTTTAAATTGTTGCCTAATTCTTTAATTTTGTAATTAATAGGAGACATAGAACAATTAGCCCATAGGAATAAATAAATTGGGTGGGTAGTTTTAAAATCGGAAACGCACTTTAAGTTACTTGTCATGCATGTCTAAGCTTTACTAAATAATTCAACTCGCAACTAACATGATAAAATAAATTGCATTTCCCACAAGCACTTTATTAGCACAATATAAAAATGATTCATATTGAATAGCCTTCTTATCATAAAATTACAAAAAATATCTTTTGCACTACGTCATACATGTTTGATTTTAAAAGCATATCTTTGATCATAAACCAACATTGCATATATCTATAAACAATATAAATGCATACTTTAAAGCTTTATTTTTTATAGCATTAGTTTTACGGACTTTTATCAACATGCCTACTTTTATAAAATATTCTGAAGCATCTTTATATTTTCAAAATACGCATTCTTAGCATAAATAATTAACCCTAGGTTTGACAGGACAACCGCAAGTTAGCGGATCTTAGAGGGTGCCTAACCCCTTCCCTCTAGATTAATAAAGAACCCTTACCCAGAATTTCACTAAGTTTAGCAGACCATTAAAGAATGGAGTTAGTGTTTTTTTTTGTTGACGAAGGAACCCGCAACCGCTACTCTTTCGAGTGCGCACAGGGTAAACCGGATGTGATGGCACGCAAACCACGTCAGCCATGTAAACCACACTTGGCAAGCCATGTGTGACAGGCTCAACCAAGAAGGTTTATGCAGGGGATCGAACTCGTGACCTTGCGGTCCCGCGCTCTACTGCTACACCAACTTGGCTACCCTTGCGGGTGAATGGAGTTAGTGTTGACTTTAACCTAAGTTGACATTTAGGTGTCCTAATTCACCAAATTAATTAGGTGGCGACTCCCTAGCAACCCTTTAGCATTTTTTCTAGCACTTTTATTATTTATTTTCTAACATTTTATTCAAGCAGGGTTCGCTAGAATCCCGTTTTCGACTCCGGTTTGAAATGGGGTGTTACACACATTAGGCAAATAAGGTCATTTAGACCCCAATACACAACAGTCGCTATCATTGCTACCCCTTTAGGCTTACTGATATATTTTAGATTTGAAATGAGGCAATCCAAACAATATAGAACAGTTCAAACCGAAAAAAAAGTATTCATCATAACAACGAATTCAGCAAGTGTGTATACATTACAGGACAAATCACGAGTAAGTAACCGGGACGTAATTCTACATGGATATGCTGATGCCAAAATATTACTGCAAAGACCATTTTTTCTTTAAAAGGGACAACTTCCTAGGCTAATTTCATGATTTAGACCAACCTTGAACTAACATTGATGCATCTGTTAATCAGATTGCACGCAAGAAAAGTTAATAACCAATTTTATGCACTAAACAAAATAGTGAGCAACTTAAACCAATCCCATGACTTTCCAGAATTATACATGTTTATTGTTTCAACAGGGTAAGTATTTGATCTAATTATATATACAACTGATTATTCTAACACATTTAGAGACTAATCATAACACATTGATCGTAGACTCGGCAGATACAAATGACATGACATTGAGTACGATACGACTATTCTCAACAATATGCCTGCCCGCCTAACATTATATCTATTGAACAGAATAAACCCGGATTGATTTCAGACTAGTCATGAATTAACACCAGATAATCGAACAGACATACACCGATATAAAATGACATGAGGGAATTCTCTTCATGTTATTCTAAACCTGCGTCCGACACAAATATGGCTAGTTTACTGGAAACATACAGATATACCATAGACGGCATTCGACTAATTGTTAACACAACCCACTCTTGACAAGCATGTAAACCACCTATTTTTACTTATTATATCAAATATAACTTATACCGACGACTTTAATAATTGAATCTTGTTTAGATAGAGTAAGACATACAACCGTATTAACAAGTATAGTCCAAGTACATATGACAGAAAACACATAAGTTCACATAACGAATTGAAATTTCGAGAGGAAAATGGATTTACCTTCTCCGGACAGCGAATCGAGGCAGCGTATCAAGTCGTCAATTCACTCGGAGAATTTATGGCGATGCTTATGAAAAAGGGCGAGGTTTCGATGCAGTTTCGGATGCTAAGGATTTTATTACTTGCTGGACGGCTAATTTCCGATGTCTTTCCCCTATGTTTTATGATATTCGAATGGATCTTTCTGGATTCAGAAAGGTGTTGGGTTCCCGACGGTAAAAAAAATACCAATTACATGTATAAAGGATTAATTTATAGTCTCAATTTTGGTTCTAAGTTTGGTAGCTGATTTTAGATGATTTGTTACCGTTCTTTTGGAGTATGAAGGTTAGGAAGATTTTGGTATGCTTCGTTGTTATGGTAAGTTTGAAAATAATTTGGGAGATTTGAGGGAATCTCGGAGATTCTTGGTAAGGCCCGTGATTCTTTTCAAATGAGATGCTTTATGGTACTGGTAGGGAAAGGCCGCCGGATTCTCAAGTGAGAATCTCGGCTGGGGAAGGTGGTGTGAGGGCAAAGGAGCGGCTAGGGTTATTTTTCTTTTTGTATTTGGACGATGGGGGAAGATAAAGGGCTGAGGGGAGTGGGCCGCGGGTCTTAGGTAGTTGGGCTGGGTGAAATAATAGGTTTTGGGCTTGTGGGTATTTAATTGGGTATTAGTTTTAGGAGTTAGTTTTAATTAATGGTAAATAAAATAAGATTTAAATTATAAAATTGCTTTAAATATTATTAAATGACAAATGCGGATATGGCATTTAAGGACTGCTTAATATTTTTTTTATAAATGCGACGCTATTATTAAGAAATCTTATTTATCGTGCATGTTTTATCATTATTTAAAATTATTGCGGTGTTACATTAATTTGATAGGGGTTTAAATTGCAAATAATAATTATGAAATTGCTTTGGGTATTAATAAATGTGGATGTAATTTTAAGGGATGTTTGATGCGACGCCCTTATCAAATTATTTATTTACGTATTTATTATTATTAAAATTATTAAGAATTAATGGAAATAGAATAGGGCTTAAATTATGAATAATATTTATGCAAGTGAGACTCCAAAAATGCTTAATACTCTACGTAAAATGTGGTTCCCTTATTAATCGTTTATTTATGCATGTATTAATGTTCGATTGTTGCATGTTATTATTATAAAATTGTTAAAATTATTTTCAAAAAATTACTGTAATTTTATAGTTAATGATTGGACGAGAGGGTCAAAATCGGGTGTCAACAGTTATTATGTTCTATTTTTATATGATTATTCTAAAATTTTATGGACGTTTCCAATAGCGAAGAAATCTCAAGTTTTTTCCATCTTCCCAAAATTTAGAGCTTTTATTAAAACCCAATTCGAACGCGAAATAAAGAATATCCAATGTGATAATGGCAAAGAATATGACAATGGGAAGTTTCGTGAATTTTGTGCTAAATATGAAATCAATTTTTGGTTTTTTTGTCCTCATACGTCTTCACAAAATGGGAAAGCCGAACGCAAAATTCGTACCATTAATAACATTATCCAAACTTTCTTGGTTCATGCTTTCGTACCCCCCGTATTTTTGGCATCATGCTTTACAAATGACTATCGATATTCTTAACATTCTTCCTTCCAAAGGTTTGACATATTCGTCCCCTCTACAAAATTTATATAATAAGATTCCCTCGTATACACATCTTAGAGTCTTGGGGTGCTTGTGTTATCCACTTTTTCAATCCACCACAATTAACATACTTCAGGCCCGTTCTACTCCTTGTGCGTTTTTGGATTATCCGTCAAATCACTCTGATTATAAATGTTTTGATTTATCCTCTAATCGAATCATTATTAGTCGTCACGTCATATTTGATGAATCCCAATTTTCGTTTGCTAAGGTAAGTAATCATGTGCCTAGTTCGTATAATTTTTTGGATGATGATATATCCCCGTATATTATTCACCATTTTATGGATATATCCGCGCCCAAATCTTGCCGGTGGCCTCGATCGCGTCGTCAGGTCGAGCGGGCGCTACTCGACCAGTTCTTGCCCAGTCCGTCCCTCTGCATCCAATGAGTCGTATGGCCCAAACCCGAGAGTTCCAGTGTCCAGTTCATGGCCAGCAGGCCCACTGCCTGCTATCCCACACATCCCGAGTCTTGAAAATGCCCAAAATTTATTCAATCCAGTCCCGAGTCATGGTCCAGTCACCTGAGGTCAACGGGGTATTTTTAAATCAAAAAGACATTTTAATTTAAATTTTAATGTTCTTAAATCACCCTTATCCCGTAATTCTATGTATGCTTTAAATTATCCAAATTGGAAAATTGTCATGACCGATGAATATAATGATTTTATTGATAATAAGACGTGATGTTAATATTATTCGGTCTATTTGGATTTTTGCTCATAAGGATAATTCTGACGGTTCTTTTGCAAGGCATAAGGCTCGTCTTGTAGGTGATGGTAAGACTCAGCAGGTTGGTGTCAATTGTGGTGAGACATTTAGTCTGGTGGTCAAGTCGGATTCCATTTGCACTGTGCTCAGCTTGGCTCTTTCGAAAGCATGACCCATTCATCAGCTAGGCGTGAAGAATGTTTTCCTACATGGTGATCTCAAGTAGACAGTATATATGCATCAGCCCTTTGGGTTTAGGGATACTCGATATCCTCATCATATATGTTTGTTGAAGAAGTCCTTGTATGGGCTTAAGCGGTCTCCATGAGCTTGGTATAAGAGGTTTGCTGACTATGTTTCGACTATTGAGTTCTCGCTTAGCAGGTCTGATAATTCATTATTCATATATCGTCAGGGTTCTTCCATGACTTATATACTATTATATATGGATGATATTATCTTGATTGTCTCTTTTGATGCATTATGCCAGTCTATTATGACAATGCTCAGTTCTGAGTTTGTCATGAAAGACTTGGGTCTTATGGTCTGCCAAACGTCAATCCATGTTTTCACGTTCGAGTGCAGAGGCCGAGTATCGAGGGGTAGTCAATGTGGTCTCTGAATCATGTTGGTTACGTAATCTTCTTTTAGAGCTTCATTGTCCTATTCAGAAAGCTACATTGGTGTATTGTGATAATGTTAGTGTCATCTACCTTTCTGGTAATCCAGTTCAGCACAAGCGCACTAAACATATAGAGATGGACATTCATTTTGTTCGAGAAAAGGTAGCTCGAGGACAAGTACGCGTCTGTCATGTCTCTTTCAGATATCAAATTGCAGACATCTTTACAAAGGGTCTTCCCTCGATCCTTTTTGAAGATTTTAGAGACATTCTCAGCGTACGAAGATCGTCCGCTATGACTGCGGGTGTGTGTTAAATACACATACAATATACACATGATATACATGTATATTGTATGTATATTTAGTATACAATATCACGAGTTACAACTTACAAGCCCATCTCGGCAACAACGTGTAGAATAGTTAAATATGGTATATATTGTATATTACTCTTGTATCTTAATTAGTCTTGTAGTCTTACCATAATTGTATTATTAATCTCCAAATAGAATAGGGATTTAGATGTAGAAAGAAAAAATGATTTTCCTATTGTAACTTGTATATATACACAAATAAGAATAATCAGGAGAATTATTTCTTTCAATTACTTAGCCACTTTTTATTTTTACATGTCCTTTAAGAAATCATAAATAAAAAGAGTATTTTTACTATATTACCTTTATCTCTCTTCAATTAATGGTACTCTAATCAATATTTGTTACTTTAAGAAATAATTAATGTTAAGGACAAAGTAGAAAAAACTTAATTAATGCTATCTTATTTTTAGAAAGTGGTCAAATAATATGGGACCTAGGGAGTACAAAAAATCCTAGATATTTGGTGGAATTAGTTATGAAGTACTCACTCTGACTCAATTTATATGACACACTTTCTTTTTTTAGTCAGTTTTTCAAAAATGACACATTTCCTTATTTGATAAAAAATTAACTTTATATTTTACACATAACGAGGTGATATATAACAACACAAATATATTTGGTTTGTTTTACACTACAAAATTCAAAAATCTTCCTTTATTTTTTTAAATATATGTCCAGTCAAACTATATTATATAAATTGAAACGGGGAGTAATATCTTTTGAAATTGGTTATACTTCAAAAATATCTAGTTGTTATATAGTCTTGATAAATAAGGGACATGTAGAGATAATTATTAGATGGGGAATAAATAACCAGGGCCGACTGAATAAGATAGGGGGCTGAAGTCAAAACTTCACAGAGGGGTCTTATTGTGTTTTAAGAAAAAGATCGGCATGTTTATTTTTATTTAAAATCTACTTTTCTAGTTTTTTTAGATGTGAATTCATTAATTATTATTTTATAATTGATTTGTTCTAACAATTCTTTTTCAATTAATAATATATCTAATTCATTTAATCTTGACATTGTTGATCTTAGATAAGATTTTATTAATTTTAGTTTGAAAAAACTTCTTTCGGCTGAGACAGATGTTACATGAACTATTAACATTATTATATAAGCATTATATATATTTGAAAAAGAATCAAGTCTTTTTATTTGATTGAGTATTTCGATTAGATCATTATCTTCTAATTATATTATTTCTCTTTATAATTTTAATTTAAAAAATAAATCTAAACCATCAATATCAGAATAACTATTTTGTGTTAAAGAGAATTTAAGGTTAAGAGTTAAGACAATAGTTTTCCAAACTCTTTTCATCTATTGATCTCAATTTTTACCATTCAATAGAAAATCAAAAATATTTTCTTATGCTTCAAATTGTTCAAATCAATTTTGAAGTGATAAAATAATTTGGTCAATTATATATAAAAAGTAATCAACTCTAAAAGATTCTTCAAGAGACTTTGTGATTTTATTCTCATCAAATTGTTTCTTTCTAAATATTACGCGTTTTTACGAAATTCAGGTTCTATATTCATCTCAGATGCAATTTTCTTAGCTAAAATCATAGCAGTTGCAGATCCTTCTTCTCTATATTTTTGAAGGAAAAATTTTTAGACGTCTTAGTTAATCTATGGCAGTCAATATACATATTTTTAGATTGTAAATTTGTACTAATTGAATCAACTGCAAAGAATATATCATACCAAATAATCATACGCAATAAAAATTCAAAAATTTCAAGCTCATATATTACTAAACAAGTAGCTTCACTTTTATTTTTTGGATCCTCACTAACTTCTAATAGTTTTAAGAGAAAATTGTCATATTTGCCATCAAACTTTTGGAAAAGAGTCATAATTGTCTTCTGTTAAAGTATGACGTCAAATATGTTCTTTCCGTTAGCAAAATTGTTATATTTGCCCTCTGGTGGACGGAAATCTCACGTGGACGCCATGTTGGATCCACGTGGACGACACATAGAAATCTTCTAAATTTTAATTTTTATATTATTTTCCTTTTTTTCTTTATTCATTGATTTTTCTTTTATTAATTATATCTTACACTAATTAATTCTTAATTAACCATTAAAAATTTCAATAATTATATCTTCTTTATCACTAAATCATCACACATTCACACCCACCCCATCTCTTATCCCACCGGAAATATCATATCTGTCACCACTGAAGTCACCATTACCCTCCTTATTCTTAATTCCACCAAGAATATCAAGAATCTAGTAAAATAAACCCTCTTCTTTTGAACAAGAACCTGCATTTTTCATCATACAGAGATACTGTTAACAAATCTTAGCAAAAAAAAAAATCAGGTAAACTTTCATTTTTTCCGGTCAACCTTCAATCTCTTTTATTTATTTTTTCTAACTTTAACCTGCCCATGATGATGATTTGTAAATTTTTCCATAATGCAGAGAACTGGTGGGAACAAAATGCAGAGAAAAAAACTAAACTAAAACGGAGAAAAAGAATGGAACAAAAAGAAGAGTAAAAATGAAAGAGAAAGATGTCTGCATCGTAGAGGACGGGTGGGAAGAAGTGAAAAGAGAGAAGAGAAATATAACAGAGATAATTAAAAGAAGCAAAGGACAAAGAGCAAAAAAAAAGCCATATTGGTTTGTTGGTTTGAAAAAACTTGAGTGCTATCGCCGGAGACGAGCTTGTCGGAGCTCCGGCGGCAGAGGTGGAATGAACTCATGAGATGGGGAAAGAATGCAGAAGAAAGGGATGGGGTGGGGTTACTGATGTCTCACCCTCCACATGGATTTCATGTGGCATCCACGTGGATCCCATGTGGCGTCCACATGGGATTTTCGTTCATCACAGAATAAATATAATAATTTTGCTAACGGAAAGAGCATATTTGACCTCATACTTTAACGGATGATAAATATGACTCTTTTCCGAAAGCTTGATGGTAAATATGACAATTTTCCCTAGTTTTAATAAGGCATCTCTTATTTGTGAATTGTGATGTTTGAAATATTAATGCTTTAATACTCAATATGACTTTCCACATGTCTGTGACAATGATTTAATTAGGGCTGGCGGTGGCGGGCGATCCAACCGTCGGTCAGGCTCGACCACGACCGCTTTAAAAAAAAAAAAAAAAAAGTGGAATGGGCTCAACGCCCCGATCCACCGATCCTCGCTGCGAGAAAATAGCGTTGTCGTTTACATTTGGCTAGTTGACAACGACCATTTTGGCCTCCCCAACCCCTAACCCCTTTATATTTATTTTTAACCCCTAAGGTATTATATTTAAAAATTAACCCAATTTTTCAACTATAAATACCTCATTCCTCTTCTTATTATTTTCACAAATCTTTCTACTCTCTAATCTATCAATCAATTATCAATCAATCTCTATACAATATTGTCTACTACATATTCAATCTATTTATTAATTTGAGAATTGGGAGTGAAGTTGGCAACTAGTGTCACGCCCCAAATTTTCCTAAGTCTTTACTTAGGGCGTGATGGCACCTGGACAATTATTTTCCACCAGGAGCACCATTTAATTCTCTTTATTTAGAAATTTAAACTTATATTCAAATACGGAGCTATTAATAAAAATAACAATAAAGAAATTTGTTTATGACTTTATTGAAAATATAACGCGAGCCCATACTCGTGCAAATATTATTTCTACATAGACATACTGACAAATATTATTCTAAGTTGGAAGGAGACCGTTCCACGTGCATTTCCGACATTACGAACTGGCCAGTACGAGCGAGCGATGGACTTGGTATGACAAGAGGCGACGATCGCTAGCCTTTGCGTGGATCCTTTCGTCTCTCACGTTTTCCTGATACATGTTAAATAAAGTCAATTCAAAGTAACACCACAATATTCCAAGTGCAATCACATTATAACGTAATAAGCATATTGCAAAAACATATCAGGTTACAACATCTTTAAATATGCAACAACTCCTCATAGGAAATTCTCGGTTTAACTAACACTTCATTTTATCTCGTATTATACGTTAAGACATTCCCTGCGTTTCCACATGTTTATTACATTTATATATTTGTGAGCGTATTCACTTTTCATATTTATATATAGGTGAACACGTATTCATCTTTCATATTTGTTGTGGCGTGCAACCCGATCCATTATATTTACGTATTTGTGAGCGTATTCACTTTACGTTTTGTTGCGATCCATTATATATTTATATATTTATGTGAACACGTATTCACTTTTCATATTTTTGAAGATCAAATAAATACTATTCTCTTTTCTAACATTACATCATTCATACTTGTAACGATTATAACTTTTTAACCATAACTCCAACTAAGGTGTTTCTCAGCGGAAACTAAGGTAAGGCGGGGATCTTTCACTGCCAAATTTCATTTAAAACTACTTTGGGTAACTAACACAAATTTATCCTCAAAACAGCCACATGAAATTTATTTCGGCAGAATATTTATTAAACAACACCCAATCTTAGAATAGTCATAACTCCTAATCTGTAAACCCGTTCAAGCCCCATAAAATCTCAAAACGATGAGAACAGAGAGCTACACGTCTCCATGTGAACCATCCTTTCATATTCTGTACCATTTGGTACAGTTTTACACTATTCGCTGCCCTTCCTGAATCTCGATAGATCCGAGGCAGAAACTTTAAACAGCGATAACTCTCAATCCGTAAGTCGGATAGACCCCCGTAAGGTCTCAAAATGTCCACAACAAAGAGATCTAGAACTTTCAGTTAGAAACAATTTTCATATTCCCCACATATTAGTACAGTTTTACGTTTCAACGTCCTGCCCTTCTGGATTCCGACGAATCCGAGGCAGCAACTTCAAACTACAATAACTCTCAACTCGTAAGTCCGTTTTAATAACTATTTATCTATATCTGTCCGTAACAGAGATATTTACAACTATGTAAATTTTCATATAATTCTAATAAGTAAAACTCGATAAAAACAGTCCGTAATTATGCCTTTCCGAATTTCGGCCAAATCTAAGGCAGGAACTTTGAACTATGATAACTTTCAAACCGTATGTTCATTTTACCTCATTTTTGGTTCTATATGATCATATTAGAGAGGTGTACCACTCCTCCGAATTTCATCAAATTCTAACAATTATAACTCAGTGAGAACAGTTCGTAAAGTTCATGACGCAACTAGTTGTCTAAACAATCAAAAGTTCAATATTTCTTTTCAACACTCAATTCTTATTCTAACATGTATTGAACTTAAAATAAAGGATGTTACCAAGAATTTCTGAGTGAGAAAACTCACCTTGTAAGCGTGAAAAGGACTGTTGTTCTGTTACAAGTGATCCTTGCTCACTAGTATTCCTATTTTTGTTCTCCTTCCTCTCTTGATGTTTTGATTTTTCCTCTTGTTCACTTGTTTTTTCTGATTTTGTATTCTTTGTGCTAGTCCTTTGTTTGTGCCAAGTATAATGTATAAGTAAGGGTGTTTGTATAACTTATGGGAGGGGGAAAGCCAAGAGTGGAGGGGAGTTAAAGGGGAGAGGAAGAGAAGTAGGTTGTTCCCTTACCAAAGAAATGTGTATGCAGATTTTTTTTTAATGTGGTTAATTCTTGAAGTCTTTAAGGCTTGAATTATATATTTTGTCAACTAATAGACTTCTAACATGCCATGTAGTCCTTATAAAAAGGTTATGAATTATATATTTTGCCAACTAATAGATTTCTAACATGCCATGTAGTCATATAAAAGATTATGAAATATATATTTTTATTAAACCAACCAACAACTATATATTATTATTTTTTCCCGGACTTTACATTATTTCCTCCTTAAGCAACATTCTTCCTCGAATGTCAATAAAGTCATAACATAATCACATAGGCACAATAATGTTTATTGTTATTGTAACACTAATCTAACATGCCATGTAGTCCTTATAAAAAGATTATGAAATATATATTTTTATTAAACCAACCAACAACTATATATTATTATTTTTTCCCGGACTTTACATTCTTTCCTCCTTAAGCAACATTCGTCCTCGAATGTGAATAAGGTCATAACATAATCACATAGACACAATAATGTTTATTGTTATTGTAACACTAATTTGGGGCTTCACAACTAGCTTGAGGATTATCTATCGAGCAAAGTTTCAATTTTCAACCTCTCGATTACACGTCGACTCTACGTCGGTGTTTGGTACATTCGTTCTCTCATTAAATTATTATTTTGTTTTTATTTCATTTAGTACATTTAATTTTATTATCTTTAAGTCTTTAACTATTTATTATCATAATTAAAATGAAAAGAGCAAAAAGTCTTTTTGGCAAGGGTACTTCTTCTAGTAGGGCGGGTAACAAGGGCAATGATACTTCTTCTAGTATTCTTGTTCCAGCTATTCCTAGACAAGATGATTTTATAGATCCTGAAATGTTTCCTGAAATACCATATGATCTTGACACAAATGATTATCCTCAAATTGAAGAAGATTTTAATTTAGATGACACTCTAGATGATGATACACATACTAATGAAGATGATGATACACCCACTAGTGAAATGTCTCCTATCCCCCCTACTATGAGACGAGGTCCGGCAAAACGACCATTAAAATCAGTTGTATGGAAATATTTTGACAGGGACGTAGCTAATCAACTACAACGACATTTTATCTGAAGGCATGAGTAGCGACGTGAAACAATTTGACCAAGATATACCAATTCCAACCGAAGAACCACAAGAAATTATAAAGAAACTAGAAAAAATATTTTCAAATTGGTAATTTATTTCATTGCAATTTTTTAATTTTTCTATGTCTTTTGCAATTTTTTTCAACAACAGTACACTACAATGTTGTAATTTTGAATCTTGTATATTTTAATGAAATAATTAATAATATAAGAGGCACAAAAACAGCCTTTGGATGTTTTTTTTACACTATTCTTGTCTTTGTTTAATTATTTAGTTTATACTTTATACTTTATAGTTTATACTTTATAAATATATTATATATATGAGTATAATACTATAATTATAATACTATAAGTCTATAATATTATAGTATATGTATATGACTATATGACAAGTATATGTTAATGTTACTTTGTTAGTAATTTAGTATTTTTAATTTAGTGAAAAAATTAAAAAAAAACTATCCGTCCAGGCCCTATCCATGAGATACGTTATGATCCCTTCGATCCGACTCACTTGAGCCCACTCGACCCCTCCCGACCAGCTTCCTGGGCTCGGCGACCTTGACCAATCCTAGATTTAATACAACATTCCAACTCTCCACATTTGCAAAAGTTATTGTTGTTATTTTTCTCTTAAAATAACTCTTAGTTAACCGTAGGAGACTACTAGATTAGGAGTGCATATATTTCTTTTTAAATACTACCTAATATATATACAGAGAATTTTTAGGGAAAGTTGGCCCCTCTCCCCACATTAAATGGAGAAAACGTAACTGATAAACCTCTTTTCCGAAAATTGCTCTTCACGTGTGTTGGTGAAATAACCACTGAAATTACAATTATAACTGAAAAATAAAAATGAAAAAAATAATATCTTTAGACTGATTCGCAAATATCTCGCTCTCTTTAAGGAGATTCAAGTCCACTACAACAATTTTTTACTGGTCCAGCAATAATCTTCCTCACTTACCCCTTCAGGATATAACAACCCGACAACATCGTACAATTCAACAAACATTAAATAAGATGTTGAGTCCAAAGCTCCACCAAAAGAATACATTCCTTCGACTAATAAAACTCTCTTTTTAACTCACTTTTTTCATGCACCCTATATTCTTCTTATTAGCATTCTCTTTCTCACATTGTTTTTGTCTCACATTGAAAAAACACATTTATATCTCATGTAATATACCATATATAAAGGGTTTTATTTGCTTCTCTTTCACTTGCACTTTTACTCTCAAGAATAGTATTATTCTATTATCTTGTTATTGCTTTGTAAGAATTCATGTTATGAACAAAAGACTTTCATGAATTTTATCATGGTATCAGAGCCAAGAGCGCAAGTTAGTATTTTTAGTTCGATCGAGGATCCAACTTCGCGGTGAGTTAGTTGAGAGTTCGCATGCAGCACGCCCCTGGTATCAGTTAATTTTTTTTGGCTTGTTTTGGAAGCTTGTGCTCATTTTGGCTTATTTTGACTGCTCGTGCTCGTTCTGATCTTGGCTTCCGCATCTGGATTTCGTCTTCTTCGCTTCCGCATCTGATTGGTGAGATTTACATCTTATTATTCTGTTGCTGTTATTTGGGATTGTTGCTTGTTATTTAGATTTTTCTGTTTAAAATTCATAATGGCTGGAGGTGATGATTCTTTGCAATCTATTGGTGTTCGGTTAGATGGAAAAAATTATTCTTATTGGATCTATGTCATGGTAAATGTTTTGAAGGGAAAGGGGCTTTGAGATTATATGTCTGGAAAGGTCAAATGCCCTAAAGTTGGAGATGAAAAATTTGATGAATTATTTAGGACTTGGGAGACCAATAATTCAAAGATTATTACTTGGATTAATAACTCCGTTGAACAAAGAATTGATGTTCAATTGGCTAAGTTCAAAACTACTAAAGATATTTGGGACTATCTTTCAAGATTGTTTGTGCAGAATAATTTTGCTATTAAATATCAGTTACAATTTGAAATTCGTGCACTAGTACAAAATAATTTGGGCATTCAAGATTATTTTTGTGCAATGACTACTTTGTGGGATCAGTTAGCAATGACGGAACCTACTGAATTGCAAGCATGTGATGCTTATATTAAATGCAGAGATGAAAACCGTCTTGTTCAGCTATTGATGGGTCTTCGGTCAGAATTTGAGAATTGTCGTTCAGGCTTGTTGCACCGCAAACCCTTACCATCTGTTGAAGATGTGGTAAATGAACTTATGGCTGAAGAAACATGTTTGAAGACTCTAAAAGGGGTACATAAGGCTTCTACTTTCGTATTAGCAGCTTTTTCATCTGCACCGGTCCTTGCGACTCCTACACACCAATATAGAATATCTATCATAGGTAATTATAATTATTGCAAGAAACCAAGACACTGGAAGAATCAATGTCCCGAGCTGCGGAAAACGGGACAAGGACAGAAGCCTTCTCAATATAAGCCATACTGGGGGTCAATTTCATAACTCGTATCCATCGACTCGGGCTGACTTTGTTCCCTCTCTTGATCACCCACCTTCAGGAGCCTCTGTGAGTCACAATATTGATTCTGTAGCTGGCCAATTTCAGAAGTTTCTCGCCTTCCAACAGTTTCAAAAGAATTCTCAGTCTTATGCTCCTGACCAATTTCAGAAGTTCTTCGCCTTCCAACGGTTTCAAAAGAATTCTCAGTCTTATGCTCTTTCTACTCCTTCTGACTCGTCACCATCTATTGGTCCAGATATCATTTCGTCTTCTTGGATCTTGGACTCTGGAGATGGAAATCACATATCTCCTGATTCTTTGTCACAAACTTTTTTGTTTTCTTGCCGGATATGTCTTCTGACCCCTCTTCCACTTCTGTTGTGACTGTTTATGGCACACATATGCCATTGACAGGCATTCTCACCATTCATACATCTACTATATCATTACTTGATGTTTATTGCATTCCAAAATTACATATGAATCTTGCTTCTGCTGGTCAAATATGTGACTCTGAATGTTTTATTGGACTGTTCTCTAATTCTTGTTATGTGCACGATCTAAAATCCAAGAGAGTGATTGGGACAGAGCGTAGAAAGGGGAGAGGTCTCTATGTTTTGAATGAGCTGCATCTTCCTACTTATGCAACAGCTATGCCTATTAATTTGTCTTATTTTCATTTTACACCTTCCTCTTCGAAGTTTTATTTGTGGCACTCTAGACTTGTTCATGTATCAGGCTCTCGTCTGCATTTTATGTGTAGTACTGGTGTTCTTGGTGATTTACAGTTCGATGATATTTTTTATTGTAGTGGATGTAAACTTGGAAAAATTTCTATTTTGCCTTTTAAACTTAGTACTTCTACTTCTTCTGCACCATTTGATTTAGTTCATTCAGATGTTTGGGGGCCATCAACTATCCCTACTAAAGGAGGCTCCAGATATTATGTTTCCTTTATTGATGATTATACTCGTTATTATTGAGTTTATTTGTTGAATAAATGTTCTGATTTTGTTCATACTTATTTTGAGTTTCAAGCCTATGTGAAAACTCAATATTCTGCCATTATTAAATGTTTTCGGGCTGATTTAATAGGTGAATATACTAGTGAGGATCTTTCTGGTATTTTCAAAGCCGATGGTAAAATACATCAATCTTCTTGTACTGATACACCACAAGAAAATGGGGTAGCCGAGAGAAAGCATATGCATATTGTTGAGTCCGCTAGATCTATGCTTTTGTCTGCTAATGTACCTAGTGAATTTTGGGGAGAAGTTGTCCTTACATCTGTTTATCTTATTAATAGGATCCATACCTCTCATAATTCTGGGATTTCTCCGTATGCTAGACTATTTGGTCACACCCCACGATATTCCCATTTGAGAGTTTTTGGTTCTACATGTTTTGTTCTACTTCCACATGTAGAGTGTACTAAGTTATCTTCTCGTGTCACCATTTGTGTTTTTCTTGGATATGAGGTTGGGTAGAAAGGTTATCGTTTTTATTATCCAGTCTTTGGAAAATTGTATGTGTCTCGTAATGTTTTCTTTATTGAGCATATTCCTTTCTTTTTCATCTCACCTACCTCACATGGCATGACAAAATTTGACCTTATTGATATTGATCCCTTTGATGTTGATTGCCCGTCTGATTCTACATTTATATCATTTGTTCTTTCTCAGTCTTCTGCCAGGTCACATGACATTGATACTCAACCCCTTCCTACGCCTATTTCAGAACCTCTTGTGGTTGTAGATCCAGATCCACCTCGCTATCCTAAACGCACTCTACGATCTACTCAGGTATCCGATTTTGATTATTCTTGTTATGCTCCATCATTCACTTCCTTTCTAGTTTCTATTAATTTTCTTTGTGAGTCTACCTCCTACTCTGAGACAGCTCATGATCCTCTTTGGCAAGAGGCTATGAATGAGAAACTGGCTGCTTTGAACAAAACTGATACTTGGGATTTGATTACTCAACCGCCTGGTAAGAAAACTATTGATTTTCGATGGGTGTACAAGATTAAGACCAAGTCTGATGGTTCTATTGAGCGATATAAATCTCATTTGGTTGCAAAGGGTTTTGCTCAAGAATATGATATGGATTATGAAGAGGCTTTTGCACCCGTTGCAAAGATGACATATGTTCGGGTTCTTATTACAGTGGCCTCTGTTCGTCATTGGAATATTTCACAAATGGATGTTAAAATTCTTTTTTTGAATGGGGATCTTCAAGAAGATTCTACATGGTCCATCCACCTGGTGTTTCACATAGTCCAGGACATGTGTGCAGGCTTAAGAAAGTTTTGTATGGTCTCAAACAAGCTCCAAGAGCTTGGTTCGACAAGTTCTCCAATGTAGCATCATCTCTTGGGTTTATTTTCAGCTTTCATGACTTAGCGTTATTTGTTAAATCATCCCCTGCAGGTCGTATTTTGCTTTTATTGTATGTTGATGACATGATCATTACAAGTGGTGATGATATTGATGGTATTGCAAACCTAAAATCTAATTTGTCTCGCCGTTTTGAGATGAAAGATTTTGGTCATCTACGTTACTTTTAGGCATTGAGGTAGCTTATTCTGAGAAGGGATATATCCTCTCTCAGTCTAAGTACACTGTAGATATTCTTGAGCGGGCCCGTTTCACAGATACTCATATAGCTGACTCTCCTCTTGAGGTTAATGTTCGATAAACACCTACTGACGGGGATCCTCTTCCTGATACCACTTTATATCGTTCAATTGTGGGGAGTCTGCTGTACCTCACCATTACTCGGTCTGACATTGCATATGTTGTTCACATTGTCAGTCAGTTTGTTTGCTCTCCTACATCTGTACATTGGATTGCAGATATGCGTATTCTTCGCTATCTTCGAAAAACGATTTATCAGAGTCTCTTGTTTCCATCGACCTCATCTTTGAGCTTCGTGCATTTTTTTATGCAGATTGGGCTGGTGACCTAACTGATCGAAAATCAACTACTGGTTATTGTGTATTTTTAGGAGATTCACTCATATCATGGAAAAGTAAGAAATAAGATGTTGTTTCTCGCTCTTGATGGAGGCGATGTCGTGCTTCTAAGCCACATGTGATATTGTATGGGTACGTCGGTTATTGGTTGATATGAGTGTCTCTCTTTCCTCACCAACACCGATGTACTGTGATAATAAGAGTTCTATTCAGATTGCGCTCAACATAACATTTCATGAACGTACCAAGCATATTGAGATTGATTGTCATATTATTCGATATCATCTTCAGCAGGGAACTCTATCCTTGCCATTTGTCTCATCTTCGTTGTAACTTGCAGATTTCTTCACAAAGGCGCATACCTTAAAGAGTCATCACTTCTTTCTTGGCAAACTCTCGATGCTTCTGTCTACACCGTCGTGAGTTTGAGAGGGGATATTAGCATTCTCTTTCCCACATTGCTTTTGTCCCACATTGAAAAAATACATTTGTTTCTCATGTAATAGACCTTATATAAAGGGCTTTACTTGCTTCTCTTTCACTTGCGCTTTTAGCTCTCAAGAATAATATTATTCTATTATCTTGTTATTGCTTTTTAAAAATTCTTTGATGAATTCTATCACTTCTCTATCCACCAAAAACTAAGAATGGCTTCTATTTATAGGTGAAGAAATTCATTCTTGGAGTGAATTGGATGAATAGTGGAGAGTGGGATAATAACGTAAGTAGATAATGGGAGTATATGATTTAGAGGTTACATGAGTTACAATAAGAAGGTGGTGAATAAATATGATAATGGAGAAATGAATTTCAAGACCAATAAAGACCATGATCTGCCAAAGTGAGACAAGTGAAAGGCCAAATGAGAGGCCACTCTCTGCCTTCATTATAGATACTAACGTGTAGAGTAATTAGGCAAAGTTTTCACCAATAATAAACGTGAAAAGGCTGCACAATAAGATACTTAATAGGAAACACTTTAATATAATATTATTACAATGTAAATATTAAAATGTCCCAAAAGATCAACAATGTGTAATTATAGGAGTATTGTTTTTTAAAAGTGTATTTTATATAGAGAGGATGTTTTGAAAAATGAGCCCCAAAAAAGACGAGGCCCTAAGTAATGGCTTCATACTTGGGTTGGCACTGTAAATAACCTGCACATATGGTACTGTCAACTGTGTAGATTAAATTCGTGCAAAATCGATTGGAATCCAAGAAGCCTAGCTTCGGGTCGCTCTAGAACATTGAGGATGAACCCTGAACTATGTGAGTTATGACGTGAGAGATTGAACTTTAAAATATATACTCTCTATGTTTTTATTTATGTGAAAGTTTACTATTTGGGGAGTTTAAGATGTGATTCTTTCATAACGTTTTGAGCTTGTGTTCAAGTCCAAATTTAATGTTCTCTGTATTAGTATGCTTTACAAAATGTAGATCTTTTAGTCTATGGGGTAAATACTGTAAAAATCATTATTTATTTGACAAAAAAAAAAACTTTTCTATTTATTTTGTGTTCGACAAAAGAAATAGACATATTTGCAGTTCCGATTTTCAAAAAGCCCCCCCAAAAAGTGTTCCTGACAATTTTAGCACGTGAGTCGCTAGTGAATCCATGTGAGTGCATAAATACTACTCTCTATGTCTTAAATTATTTATCATTTTTTTTATTTACACGCATTTTAAGAAATATTAATTAAGAGATTATTTGATCTACTTTATCCTTTTTTATATATAAGTTATAATCTCATCCAGCAGGCCTACTATTTGTTTGTCCAAACTCCATTTGTCGTCCAATTATGTCAACAGGCCCACTGTCTGTTGGCCCATTTTCCTCGTCCGTTGAGTCTCAGTCAGCAAGCTCACTGCCTGTTGGCCCAACCCGCCTCTCGGTCCAGTCAGTTCCGACGTCCACACACCGATCCAGATCTAGCTCACTTCTATTCCAAGTCAAGGGTCTGTTACTCGTAGTCAATGAGGTATCTGTAGACCAAAATGACATTTTAATCTCAAATATAATGTCACTAAATCACTCCTACCATGTAACTCAGTGTCTGTCTTCGTGACCCGAATTGGAAAATGGTCATGGATGAATATAATGCTCTTATTGAAAATAAGACGTGGGAGTTGGTGCCCCATCCGCCTGGTGTTAATGTGATTCGTTCTATGTGAATTTTTAATTTTGTACTCATAAGGAAAAATCTGATAGTTGTTTTGAGAGACATAAGACCCGTCTTGTTGGTGATGACAAAACTCAACAGGTTGACGTGGATTGTGGAGAGACATTTAGTCTGGTGGTCAAACCAACAACTATTCACACTGTTCTCTCAGTATGACTCTCTCAAAAACATGACTCATTCATCAACTAGACGTGAAAAATGTGTTCTTACATGATGATCTTACGGAGACTATATACATGCATCAACCCTTGGGTTTCAGAGACCCCGATCATCCTAATCATGTGTGCTTGCTGAAGAAGTCAGTGTATGGGCTAAAACAAGATCTTCGGCCCTGTTACAAAAGGTATGTAGATTATTGATCGGTGTATTTTATATACACTTTTGAGTCATTTTTAGTTAGTATTTTACTCATTTCATTTATGTTTAGTACAGTATTAGGGTCGTTTTCCTTTCTTTTGTGTCACAGCGGTCAAAAATGGAGAAATGATGAAAAGGAGATGAAATGAGCATAAAAGAGATGGAATTGCGCCTGAGGCCAAGAAATAAAGTCTAAGTTCAGAATTATAGAGGAGTTCGACGAAGTCGGACGAAAAAGAACACGAGACAAAATCGCCAAAAAATATCATCGAACGCGGCGCTGGCAGTAACCTTGTGGCGTAAGTCTTTGAAAGTCAGAGAGTTCTTGATCTTGGTAGCGCGGCACCAGTTCTGCGGGTAGCGGCGCGGCGGGAATTATGAAGTTTGGGCGGGTGGACATGTTTTCAGAATCCTAAAGGGATTATTTTTCCTACCTAAAGGGATAACTTTTCCTACCTAAAGGGATAACTTTTCCTACCTTAAAACCCTTACCTAAAAGGATTCTAATAACTTTTCCTACTTACAAATCCTTAACCCTTCACCTAAAGGATTCTTTGGCTATAAATACTCTACATCATTAGAAGAATGATTCATTCTCCATTCCACCATTCACCATTCTACATCCTTCCTTCCACCCATCCACCTTGTAAATATTCCACAACACAACCCTTGGATGCTAGGCTTGGAGACTCATTAATTTAGTACTTTCTTTTCCTTTTCTTTACTTTATTTCAGTTTTTGCATGATGAACTTTGAATTAGTTCTTGTCATCTTTATGGCTAGGAACTAATTCTCTTATAGGGCTTTCCATGTTGAATTACTAGAACCTTATGTTATAAATTAATGCATGCTTATGGTTATTTTTCTTATTGAGAGATCTATCCAATAATTGAGTTGAATTCTTGGTAATTAATTGACAACTAATTATCACTATATGATTTCTAATCAGATTCTGAAAAGGTGGGATTGTGAATATCTTTATCGATTGGGTAGACATTCTTGGATTGGGGATGAAAATACCTCAATTATTTATGTAGCGTTGATGAGAGGCTTAACAACCCTAATTTTGCGCATTGTGCGTGACGGTCAACTAGGTTTTTGTTCTTAATCCTCCTATAAAGTTATCCTTATCACCGAAGTTAGGTAAGGTGCGATACTGGGGTTGAGTGTTTATATAACCCTAACGGGAGTATAAAACGATTTCGTAAACCTGCTTTCTCCTAAAGAAGAATACCATGAGTTAATGCATTAGTAAGTAGCATAAGCGGATAGTAAGGATACATGGAAGCCCTATTCTCATCATCACTGAAGTAAACCCTTTATAGTTAACATAGCTTTTATAATTCTTAGTTATAAACAACCAATCAATCATAAATTCACCAAATAGATACTAGAAAATAGATAGTTGGTAATTGGACCCTAATCCTTGTGGACGATATTCGGTCTTATCAAAGACTATATTACTTGTCACGATAACGTGCACTTGCGTTTAAAGTGTGTGCATCTTAACGCGCATCAATTATGTATCTACTATTAAATTTTCTCACATGTCTAACCAGTATCTGTTCATCTACTGTCGCGGTACTTCTCTAGCATACATTATGTTATATGTTGATGATATTATATTGACTGTCTCCTCTAATAAACTGCGCAAGTCTATCATATCTCTTCTGAGCTCTGAATTTGCTATGAAAGACTTGGAGACTTTGAGTTATTTTTTTGGTATAATTGTAACTCGTCATGAAGGTGGTCTATTTCTATCCCAGAGAAAGTATCCAGCTGAGATTATTGAACGGGCTGACATGTCATCCTGTAAGTCATCCCCTACTCTTGTTGACACCAAACTGAAGCTGAGTGCTAACTCTTTTTACACTTTAATTCTTTTTGGTACATACGTTAGCAATTACCACATCGTGTATACATGTTCATAACGTATATTTTAAGCATTAAAACTCCACAAAACAGCCCCTAACTCGACACGACAATATTCAATAATTTCAAGCAAGTTTTCGGCCAACATCCACATTATCCAAGCTCTTTCCTTAATTCCTTAACATCCAATTCATGTTCCAATAATTCCTTATGAACAACTACAACTTAAATATCACGATTTCCTCCATTTTTAACATGCAATTAGTGCCAAAAAGATATCAACAACAACGAATCTAATGTATACAAATCAGCACCCAAAATCGATAATAACAACATCACATGCAATCTCATTTCCATTTTCTCTTTATCAAGAGTTTATTCCTCAATCACAACATCAATTAATCTTCCAAATATTCTATAAAACGAAGAGTTTTTATCTTAAATTCGAGCCAAAACAGTCCATGAAAATCGGCACTGTTCCATTGATTTTTTTGCTCCAATTTTATCACTTCTTCAATTCCAAATTGACATGCATACATTCTACAATGTTAATCCATCATTCTTGTATGTTTTTCTCCCCAAAAATTCATCCAAAAACTGAAGTTTCTTGTTCTTGATTTCGGTCCAGTGAGGGCCGAAATTACCCAATGTTTTGTGCAATCTTTTGGCTTCTAATTTAGATGAGAATTTTAGTCTAGGAGGAGAAATAAAATCTTAATCTTGTGGCTATGGGGCAGGGTGGTATCGGCTGCAATGAGGGGAGGGAGAAGAGAGTGGAGAGGTTTTTTTTTTTGAATTAGAAAGTGAGGAAGAAGAAGGTTATTAGGTTTAATAAGGTTTTAACTTCAAATCTAAAAATTACTTATTACACTTTGGTCCCTAATTGAATAATTAAATCTTAAATTCCGCTTCCTTTAATTTTCGAAAGTTTCATAAAGCCCCGTATCCTCGTTGTCGTAACTTATATAATATGTTACTAATTCATAACGGGAAAATACAACTATCGTTATAAGTTCCCAACGTCACACTCGTTGTAACCAAAAAAAATTCGGACTCACATCCTTTTGTATACTAATTTCCGTATTAACATATGTAAACATAATTTACATCCCATATTCAAATCTTACTTTCTTAATGACGTTCTTAATTATCGCATTAATCTTACGAGGTGTAACATCCTTCCCCTTTAGAAACATTCGTCCTCGAATGTTCATAATAAGTCTTATGCTAGAAAAAAATTGGCAGTCTCCTGACCTGGCGATCAAGTATGGGTATGAGACTCTCCTCATATGATAACTCTTCTGTCACCTGGACATCATCTACTGGGAAGACTCTGGACGGATCACTAATATACCTACATAACATCGATACGTGGAAGTCTGGGTGTACTGCTTCCAAATCAGAGGGTAGATCCAACTCATATGCAACCTTGCCTATCATACGAATGATCTGGTAAGGCCCAATGTATCTCGGGTTAATCTTCCCTTTCTTACCAAACCTCATCACACCCTTCATGGCTGATACCTTCAAGAATACCCAATCACCAACCTGGAACTCTAAGTGTCGACGTCGATTATCAATATACTACTTCTGTCGACTCTGGGCTACTAATAATCTCTCCTAAATAAGCTTCACCTTATCAACAGCTTGCTGAATCAGGTCTGGGCCGATCAAGTTAGTCTCACCTACATCAAACCAAACAATAGGCGACCTGCACTTTCTCCCATATAAAGCCTCATATAGGGCCATCTGGATGCTAGAATGGTAGTTGTTGTTATAAGCAAGCTCAAGGAGTGGTAAATGATCATCCCAGCTACCTCTGAAGTCAATAATATAGACCCTCAATATATCCTCTAGTGTCTGAATAGTACGCTCTGCCTGCCTATCAGTCTGAGGATGAAATATTGTGCTAAGACTCACATGCGTCTCCAATCACCTTCTGGAACGATCTCCAAAAGTTTCCTTACTCTATAATGATGGGGCAGTCTTGACATTCTTCAGTTTCAGTTTAAAAAGAAACGAAATCATCTTAATCAAAATTAGTATGCCATTTTTTTACCGCCTATAAGAATGCTTCATATTCTGTTCAAAACTTGAGGGATCTAAATGGTTTACTCCCATGCATAGATTGATCACCACAATTTATCAACTAAGGGGCATGGTCTAAACTTGTTCTTATTAACTGTTCCACCTCCATTTGTCCAAACCAATAAAAAAAATTGCCAACATTCTATCGAGCCTCTTAAAAATGCATTCATTATAAGCTCTTTCATTCCACCATGTAAAAGGACTCCATTTAAATCCAATTTCAAACAATTCACATGAGTTAATACAAAATGCAAAATCCTCATATTCAGCAGGATATATAGGAAGATCGCCTATTGTCTCCTTTTCATTTATAATAACATTGAAATCCCCACCAACAAGCCAATGATCTCTCATATCGTCACAATACAGTATAAACTATCCAGAGAACAATCCTCTCCAATGCATCACTCTTTGCATATACCATAGTTGTCACCAGATATCTACCTAAATCATGTAAAAAAACATTTTTAATAGTGATTAGTTGCTCAGTATCCTGCATCACCTCTACATCTACACTGTCTTCCACATAAAAATAGATTTTTACCATTATATTTGTAGTGAGCATATTTCATACACCGTCTTCTTCTGAATCTCTGAATATGTCTAAAATGTCAAAAGGTTCCATCAATGCAATGGAAAATTTAAGATGTATGTGCACCATATGAATCATATGAAAGGCATACTGTGTTACTATTATTAGTGTTGTTACCATTGATACACATCTCATGACTCTTGTCAACATGTCTCTCCTTATTAACTTCTGATGATACAAAAGCTCTTTCAACCTATTCTTTAGTAGTAAGAGTCGCTTCTGATTCTTTCATCAATTGTGGGTCCTCGATGAATTGTTCTACTTCTACCACATTATCATTGTTATCCTCCTTATTCTATTTATTACCATATTCTTGCCCAGTATCTCTTTGTTCATCCTTATTCTCATTATTACCATTAGTTTTTTTTTTGCATCACTTCACTATTTTCCACTTCTAAATCATTACTCAACACATCAAATTGATTCTAAGTATTTACTCATTTGTCAGAGATCCTAATCCCTTTATCCTTGTTTTCCCCATTATCTATATTCTTGTCTTTGTCATTATTATTTTCAGGATATGTAACCACCTCAAATGGTTCTATTTCGATTCTACTAGCAACAATGGAGATATGTATGACAATGTAGAACCTGGATCTATCAATGCATATACGTCACAGAAAAATACCGATATTATACATGTAACAACATCTGGTGACGTCTCCTGGTCACGTCTACTGGCCAAAGCATATATGCGGTTCGAAGGACCGCCAGAACTAGAACCTCCGCCATGACCCCTACCACGGCCTACTGGCATCTGAATACCCTGCCCAGTGGGGCACATAGCTATGGATGATGATGAACCAGCAACCGGCCCAGTAGGCTGAGCCATACCACATGTACTGCTTCTATAAGGACAATCTCTCCTCATATGGTCTTGACGGCCGCAAGCAAAACAATCACCTGTAGTAAGACGACCTTCCCCAGGATGAGACCTACCAAACTGAGAACACCGAATAAAAGGTGACCTCGACTGACTAGAACCCCTGTTTATCTGTGAACCTGAAGCCCTGGAGCTCTGACTAGCCCCTGCATACCCCGTGCGGTCAAATCTCCTACCCGTGAACTGTGTGGGTGCACTTTGTGCTGGCTAAGAAGAATATCTAACATCTTTCGAGGTTGCCCGCATGACTCACCCGAATACCAGGCGACCGCCTCTTATCGGCCTCTATCATGATCCACTGTCGGTTGGCGTCTCGTGTCTTCTACCCCACGTGCATATGCTCAGATCCGGCAATATCCATATCTGGCTGAAGAGCCACTGCCATACAACCATCGATCAAATAATGGTCCAGCCCCATCACATAGCGATGCACCATGCATGCATATCTTTCAATAGTGGAGTGCATAATCGGCGATGAATCAAACTCAAGGTTGTACTCTCTAATGCTCCTACCGCTCTACCTCAAGTTTAAGAACATATAAACTCTGGCTCTCCTCATCTCTGGGGGTAGGAAGTGGTCAATGAAGGCCTCCGCAAACTCATCCCACACGGCTGGAGGAGCACACTCGCCCCTACATAACTCCTACGACTCATACCAGTTAAGAGTTATGTCACGCAACCGATATGATGCCAACACGACAGACTCAGCCCCTGAAGCCTTTATCACCCTCAACGTACGTTGTATCTGTCGGATGAACTACTATGGATCATCCTCGGGCCTTGACCCGAAAAACTCTGGAGGGATACAGCTCAAGAAGTCACGAACCCTCAAACTATCTGATCTAGGGTCAACTTCTGGTCCCTATTTGTGGGTCTGCCCTGCCACCAATCTAGTCGGCCATTGAACGCGTCTCTGGCTCTGTCCTGCGCCTGGTGAGAGTCGGAACTCAGTCTTTGAGGTCTCGAATCGGTGATGATGCCCCTGGCTGGAGCCTCGGAGGTGGCGACGTATGAGCTCGTCGGCGGGAGTCTGATTGATCGCGAAAATATGCACACACTTTAACGCAAGTGCACTGTCGCGCCCTTTTTCGGCCGCGACATTTTTTATAAACTCCTGCTGCTCAAATTAAAAAGGTTAGAAAATAAAATAATAAAAGCTAAAATGTTTTAAGAGAATGCTAAAATTGCAGAAAGGGGATAAAAGTGCAAAAGGTGCTAACGTTTAAATGGGTGCTAAAATGCTAAAGGGTTCGCGGAGTCGCCACCTAATTAGTTTGGGTGAATTAGGACACCTAAATGTTTAACTAGTTTTAAGTAAAACATTAACTCCATTTTATGGTCTGCTAAACTTAGTGAGATTCTGGGTAAGGGTTCTTTATTAATCTAGAGGGAAGGGGTTAGGCACCCTCTAAGATCCGCTAACTTGCGGTTGTCCTGCCAAACCTAGGATAGTTATTATATTTTAAAAAATGCAAAGTAAAAGATCTTCCCGCTTAATAAAATGCTAAAATAATGTTAAAATGTTTAAAGGTGCTTAAGTCTAAAAGGGGCAAAAGGTGTTATAAATAAAAGAGCCAAATGCTAAATGTTTAAAGTGCTTAAAATACTAAAGGTTGCTAAAAGGCATTAAATGATAGAAGGGTGCTAAAAGTACTAAGAGGTGCTTGAAGTGTTAAATGCTAAAGTGCTGAATGTTAGGAAATAGATGTTAGCATGTTGAAATGTTTAAAGGTGCTTAAAATGTAAAAGGGCAAGAGGTGCTATATGCGAAAGAATCCTAAGAGGTGCTAAATATTAAAGGTTAAAGACGCTTAACAAAAGTGCTAGCAATTTAAAAGTGCTAAGTGTAAACAAAGTAGTGCTAGGGTGCCTAAATATTAAGAGGGGTAAAGAGTATTAAGACATTAGAATGCTAAAGGTAGTGCTAGAATGCTAAAGGATTAACTTTAAAAGTAAAGGGTGCTAAAAATAAAGGGTGTTAAAAGTGCAAAAATGCTAAAAATGCAAGAAGTGTAAATGTGAAGGGTGCTTTTTAAAAGATGCTAGGGTACTAAGAGATGGTATGAAGCTTGGTTTATGGGCCATAGATTTATTTGTGAGATTAAAGAAGTGAAGCGTTAGTTTTAGATCTGCAATTTTAATAATTCAGCAAAGGTTAGAAATAAATGACAAGCCTAAGATAAATAATTTAAAGCATTTCCAATTTTAAAACTACCACCCTGATTCATGTATTCAAGGATTAATTGTTCTAGACAGCCTATTAATTACAAATTAAATAATTAGGCAACAATTTAAACAAATAAGATAAAGGTGGATATGATAGCGGCTTCCCGAGGCGGCGTGGCGACATCGTCTCATCCTATTTGGTCTTAGGAATTTCTGAAGCGGGAATGCAAATGCGGGTGCGGGTTGCCATTTAAAATGACTTGCGATGAGTCTCGCCGTGAGACTCTTTATTTTGCTCCGGTGCATGCCATGTAAAAACAAGAAAGATAAGGAATTAGAACTTATTCAGACTCATAAAAACAATTATAAGAAACCAAAAAATGAAATAAATTCAGCAATGCACGACTCGAATTTGATTATAGCAATACCAAGATAAATCATCAGCCCCAGCTCAATAGAATTTTACATTTTTGTTCAATCCACACACTAGGCATTCTTGAAAGTGGCTGATAAATCTGACTAGTAATATTTAATACATAAAATGTCATACTTTGTTACACGAGTCGGTTCCATATCCTGCAAGCGAACACGTAGGCGGAGTCATTCAAGCACAAAAACTACAACTGATCATCTTTAGGGCCTTGGTTTCTATATAACAAGCTTCCAGTAAACCATAAGCTAATCCACAGTATATATTTAGAATTATACTAGGCATGATACCACTTTCTAAATAGAAAGCAACTGATCACATGCATCATAGAGCATACTCAATCACAGTTCAGACTATATGATGATATGATATCACTTTATCAAACACAACATTCTAACATAGCATCAAACATGCCTTAAGTTGACAGACCATCATGTCACCCTCAGAACCCTTACAGGATGTGCTATATTTGACAGGATGAAACTTCAAAAAGAAAACAAGTATACATTACTTCATCCAGAAACCAGAAAACATATGTAAGGTTCATCTTGTCTATCATAGACAACTTCATACTAGTTTAGGAATGCTAGGTAACAAAACCAGAAAAAATTAAACCACACTACTTCCAAGTCATAAAGGGATACCTAAACAGCTCATATAACATATATTCAAGGCAGTCAACACATTCAACTTAGAAGAAGCATATAATTATATTCAAATCACACATTGTTGTGGCAATGCTCCTAGACATGCATGTCATAGTCAAGAGGGTCATAAAGCACAACTTTAAGTCTAACAACTAGCATGTAAGATACATTGGGTTCAGCCAAAGGCACTTAACCAGTCAGTGCATTCCAAACATTACATTTACAAATATCGAATCGATCGAAAGGCCAATCAAACATACATGAGGCTCCTATTGACTATTTCTAGATTCATTAGGCAAACTATAATCAAAATAACAAGTGTTCATACAAAGTCTGACTCCCACTGCTTCTAGACTATGCATAGCATAAGAACAAATCAACACAAAATCTTCCCTTTTTTTTTTTTGCAGTTTGGGTCTCAAACGAATCATTTCTCAACCTTAGTCGCATATCCAGGATCCAACGGTCACAAGGCAAGCTTAAGGACTATGATAAGACATTAAACCAACAACCTATATTCTCTTATATCAGACCTAAATCACAATATCCAAGTACTGATTATTTGGCTTGATAAACAGTTATAGTAGCAAGCATCATGAAGTCTATATCGTGTTTCTTCCGGACTGACATAATATATCTAGCACACCACATTAAACATGAACCTAATTACTAACTAAATACTTAAATCAAATAAAGCAGGCTAACTAAACCTAAGACATAATTCGTTTGCAAGCGAATGCGTTTAACTCGTTCAAACACGTTCAAACTAAGTCAAACATTCGAAATAGGTGTGGACATACTAAGTGAATCTATAGCACACAAAACCTTACAGAAACGAAAATAATCGAGAAGGGATTGGGTTTACCTTCTCCGGACAGCGATCCGGGGCAGCGTATCAAGTCGTCGACTCGCTCGGGTTTTTGGTTTTCTGGGATACGAACAAAGGCAACGTTGGTTTGCTAATTTTTTGACTGAGTTTGGAGAAAAGATTTAAAATTCTTGTTCTCGTTCTTGACTGCTGCTGTTGCTGTTCGTGTCGTTTTTTTTTTTTTGCAACTCCCTGATTTTTTCCCTCCCTTCTATGTGTATAGAGGTTGGTTTATATAGCTCCTAGTTAGGCTTTGTTTATGGCAGGTTTAGGATTTGATTTGAGGGGCGATTTGTGCTGGGTTTTGTTATGGTAAGACTTGATTTCGAAGTGATTTATGGAAGATTTGGCAATGGGTTTTAGGGTTGATTTGTACTGATTTGGGGCTGGTTTGGGTATCGTTTTTGGTTATGGTAAGTTTCTAATTATGAGGGTGCGATTTGGGCGAGATTTGGGCGAGATTTGGGCGAGATTTGGGCGAGATTTGGGGTGCAACTGGTGATGGAGGCGGCGATGGGTATGGAGAGTGTAGGGTTCTTAGTTAGCTTGTGGGTTTTGGTTGCATTTTTAGGGCCTCGTTTAGGAAGATGAAGTGAGGGTCCCTTGTTGTGGGCTGCTGGTGAGTGGGGATAAGGGAAAAAATAAGGGCTTGCGGGTGGGCTTGGGTAAAAAAGGGTTGGGCTGGGCGAATTAAGTGTATTTTGGGCTTATGATTAATGTTTGGGGCGGGCTGCTAGTAATTTAGATGGGTTATTAGTGTTAGGTTAGTTTATTTTGGGTAGAATTTAGGGTATTTAATTTTAGGAGTTAATTAATTAGTGGTTAATTATTATTAATTAATTAAACTAACAAATGTGATCCAAATTGTTTAGGTGTTTTATTAATCTAATTGTTATGAAGGCGGCGTGCTTTTTAATTAATGCTCAATACTTTAGAACGTGACGCTATTATTTAAAAATCTTATTATTGTGCATTATTGCGAAGTTAAATTAAAATGCATTGAGTTTATATTAAATTACTTAAATGCCGAATGCAAGTACGATATTTAAGAATTGTTTAAAGCCTTATAAATGCTACGCTATTAAATGCATATATCAGATTAAAATTGATTTTTAAATTACAAATGATTACTAATAAATGCGGTTATGCTACCTGACACGACGTTATCGCTAAATTATTTATTTTATGCATTTATTAATTATTTACGACAAAGCTTAGAGTTAACAAGTGTGGGCGCGGGACTCTAAATGCTTAAAACTCTACGTAAAACGCGATGTCATTATTAAATTAATTATTTATGCCTGTATTTAATGTCTTATTCGCTGCATTTTATTATAAAAATCCTAAAAATTATTTTACAAAATTAGTGTAATTTTATAGTTAATGGGTACAGACGGGAGGGTCAAAATTGGGTGTCAACAGATGTCCTCTTTGTATGGAGATGATGGAAGAATCTTGGACAAAGACGTTGACTACATGCCAATTTTGTCTCGATCTTCGAGTGCGAAATCTTTGGCGGGTAGATAAAGTGCTGACGCAAAAATCAAAAACTGTCCCAGTGTCGAGTTATGACGACACTGGGTTACCATGGTCTAAACACCAAGGCGGGCTAACGCGGACTCAAAATTTGTCCCAGTGTCGAGTTATGGTGACACTGGGCTATGGTGCAAAAAGTAAAAGAATATAACTGGCTTGAACCTGGGGTGTACTGCTATGGCTTGTGGTGCTGGGTTCTATGGTGATGTGGAGCGAGTGGACCGACGCTGAGGTCGCTACGCGATCGTTGGGAAGGTTGGCCCCAACAGTTGCCGGTTATTTGTAGAGAAAATCCCCGTTGTGCTCCTGCTGCTGCATGCTAAGACTTTGAACAAACGGTTAGTGCATAACTGTTAAGGCAAAAAATGATGATGTATAATTTTAAAAGTAATGCAACTGTGAGTAAAAAAAATGTTATCCTGCAAAAATATGATGCCTGCTGTGTTGATGCGATGCTGCAAATGTTGTGATTTCGCCGCACGGGCGTGTTGCGATTGTGAATGCGGATCGTTGTCCTTGCTGCAATTGTCCACGTGTACTAAAGCTCGAAGGAGTTAGTGCATAATCGCTAAGACAGAATAATAAAGCATGAATGATAAAAATGCAATTTTGAAACGAGAGAAAAATCGTCCCCCGCGGATGTGATATCGATGATGGCGTCGTTTCGGACTTCTTTGTCTTGATAACGCCGTTGCTGGGCGTCTTCTTTCTTTGGCGTCGTTGCGTAGATGCAATCTTGATGGTGTCGTTGCACGACACAATGCTCATAACGTCGTTGCTGGGCGTGTTGTTCTTTGGCGTCGTTGCGTGCAGCGCAATCGCGATGGTGTCGTTGCTCGACACAACGCCATAACGCCGTTACTGGGCGTGTTCTTTCTGGCGTCGTTGCGTGAGACGCAATCTTGATGGTGTCGTTACTGGACACGCGAGGTGAATCGTCGTTACTGGACGTATTCTTTGGGGCGTCGTTGCGTGAACGCCAATCGCGATGGCGTCGTTGCTCGGGCGTATTCTTTGGGGCGTCGTTGCGTAGACGCAATGCTGATGGTGTCGTTGCTTGGACACAATGCTGATAACGTCGTTGCCTGGACGTATTGCTGCTGGCGTCGTTGCGTAGACGCAATGTTGATAGTGTCGTTGCTTGGACACAATGCTGATAACGTCGTTGCCTGGACGTATTGCTGCTGGCGTCGTTGCGTAGACGCAATGCTGAGGATGTCGTTGCCTTGACATAATGCTGATGTTCCTGTAGAATAAATGCTCCTGCAAGCTAAGCTTGAGAAAAGACGTTAGTGTATACCTGTTTAAACGAAATGATAAATACATATGAGAAGTGCAATTTTATGGGTAGAGATGTCATCCCTGAGATGTTGTCTTTGCACGGACATGCTGAACGTTGCAGCTGACGAATTGCCACGATGCCTTTGCTGTGTGCGATGCGTGGGTTGCCAATTTGACTTTATGCCCGAGTTGATGCGTTAGGTTTTGTTGCGGACCTCTGAACTTTGACTGCTGATTATTGATGCCCTTTTTCCGCTGCTGCTGCTTTTGCTGCGGACTTTGGATTGTTGTCATCCTCTGCCTTTGTTGCTTTTTGCTGCTTTTGCTAATACGAAGAAGCCTTTTGTCGTATTTTCTGCTTTGGCTATTGCGTTTTCTGCTTCTGTTAATATGAAAAGACCTGCGCTAAAAGAAAATTTGTGAGTTTTGGGGAGGGGGTCGATTCCTATTTGACCTCGCTGCCTTGTTTCTTGATATCTGCGTGCCTGGCTTGTTTGGGACTTGCAACCCCTGTCTGACCTCTTTGAGATGTTTAGTAGTGCCCCAAAAGCATTTTCCGAAAATGAAATGTTTTCATGAAGTATGCACAAAACATCTTTAGAAATAAACATTTATATGACATGCGTAAAAAATGTAAAAAGCCTCGTCTAATTTGCCGAATATGACATGTATTTTGACCAAGCGGACGTCCTTTGGAATCCTTGTTATTGCCTTCCTCACAGTGCGCAAAACTGTCTCAATTTCAATGCGTGTCGCGTGGGCGGAACTTAACTTCGTGATGAATTGCTCATATCGTTTTTGGAATAACCCAAACCCCTTTGTTGCCTGTAGACAAATGGGAAGATTCCTAACGGTGTGACCGAAGCCGATTTAGGCGCACGTATCCCCAATGAGAGAATCGGTCATGGCGTAGTTCATTACAAGCGAAATTGGGTAAAATTCTAAAAAGTGGGACCCGGCGATATGGCGCCACGTATCCGCCAAGGAATCAGTCGTGACGTAGTTCGATTACAAGTAAAAGGGCTTTTGATTTGCGTCGAGACCTATATGGGCTCTGTCGTATCCCACCAGGAATGCAGCTTTACAATATAAAGGGATTACGGAAAACAAATACTCTAGACGTAATATCTCTTCATGCATCTGCGTTGATAGCCTTGGGCCATACCTCGCCATCCATCTCGGCTAAGATTAGAGCCCTCCACTTAAAACTCGATGAACCATGTAGGGCCGCGCGATTGTGGCGAACTTTCCTTTAGCTTCACTTTGATTCGGAAATATGCGTTTGAAACCAATTGTCGGTTTGAATAACCTTGGCCTCACTCTCTTATTAAAAGCTCTAGCCATTCGCTTTGATATAGCTATCGTGATGATTGCATTCAACCTCTTTCGTCAATCAACATCAATTGCTCATAACGATCCTGATCCACCGGCCGCTCAACTCGGCTTCGATGATTCTCAACGATGGTATTTCCACCTCTGCTGGTAGCACGCTCGCTCCATACACCAAAAGATACGGCGTTGCCCCGGTAGAAGTTCGGATTGTGGTGCGATAACCCAAAAGCGCAAAAGGCAAATTCTCGTGCCAATGCTTGTAGTTGCTGATCATCTTGCGCAATATCCTCTTGATGTTCTTATTGGCTGCTTCTACTGCTCCATTCATCTGAGGTCGATACGGAGTGGAATTACGGTGAGTGATCTTGAAATATCCACAAAACTCAAGCATCAAATTCGCTGAGATTGGTTCCGTTATCGGTTACAATTGATTCGGGAACCCCAAATCGGCAAATGATGTTGTTGCGAACGAAGTCGACCACCACCTTTTTCGTCACTGATCTGTGCGATGACGCTTCTACCCATTTAGTGAAATAGTCAATTGCTACGAGGATGAATCTGTGCCCATTTGAGGCAACGGGTTCGACGGGGCCGATGACATCCATGCCCCAAGCTGCGAATGGCCAAGGAGAACTTGTCACATTAAGCTCACTTGGAGGCACTCGAATCAAATCTCCATGAATCTGGCATTGCCGACATTTCTGCACAAAGCGGATACAATCTGTTTCCATCGTCATCCAAAAATAACCTGCTCGCAGAATCTTTTTCGCCAAAGTGAAGCCGTTCATATGAGGTCCACACGTCCCTCCGTGTATCTCTTCTACTAGCTTGCCTGCCTTTTGAGCATCGACACATCTCAATAAGCCCAGATCTGGAGTCCTTCGGTACACAATTTCCCCATTCAAAAAGAAATGATTTGCTAGTCTTCGAAGTGTCTTCTTCTGGATGTTGGTTATGCCTTCTGGATATTCTCCTGCTTTGAGGTACCTTTTGATGTCATGGTACCATGGATTGCCGTCTGTTTCTTCGTCTATATGGGAGCAATAAGCCGGCTGCTCCAAAGACACTCACTGTGATTGGATCGATGTAATTCTTGTCCGGATGCTGAATCATGGAGGATAAGGTTGCCAATGCATCAGCGAATTCGTTCTGGATCCTGGGAACATGCCTAAATTCTATGTGGATGAACCTCTTCTGTAATTCCTTCACGCAAAATAGGTAGGGAAGTATCTTCATATTCTTGGTTGCCCATTCACCTGCACTGATGGATCGATGAAGTCGAATCACCTATGACCAGCTCTTGTATGTCCATATCCACGGCCATTCGAGCCCAATATGCAAGCTTCATATTCCGCCATATTGTTGGTGCATGGAAATCGAGCTTACGGAAATCGGATAATCTTGCCGACTGCTTCAAAACCAAAACTGCTCCAATGCCGACTCCTTTGAAATTTGCCGCTCCATCAAAAAACATCCTCCAACCCGGGTAATCCTCTGAGATATCTTCTCCGACAAACAATACCTCTTCATCAGGAAAATAGGTTCGAAGGGGCTCGTACTCCTCATCGACTGGGTTCTCAGCAAGATGATCAGCTAATGCCTGTCCCTTTACGGCTCTCTGCGTGACGTAGACGATGTCAAACTCGCTCAACATAATTTGCCATTTCGCTAGTTTTCCGGTGGGCATGGGCTTCTGAAGGATATACTTAAGCGGATCCATCCTCGAAATAAGATAAGTAGTGTATGCCGATAGATAATGCCTGAACTTCTGGGCGACCCAAGTTAATGCGCAACAAGTACGTTCCAGCAGAGTATAACGAGCTTCATATGCTGTGAACTTCTTACTCAAATAGTATATGGCTTGCTCCCTTTTCCCTGTTTCATCGTGTTGCCCCAACACGCATCCGAAAGCATTTTCTAACACAGACAAATAGAGTAGCAAAGGTCTCCTGCTCGAGGTACTAGAATCGCGGATTAGACAGTATTCTTTGATTTCACAAAAGCCTGTTGGCAATCTGTTGTCCATTTGGTAGCTGCATCCTTTTTCAATAATTTGAATATCGGCTCGCATATCACGGTAGACTGGGCTATGAACCTGCTGATGTAGTTGAGGCGACCAAGGAAACTCATCACGTCCTTTTTGCTTTTCGGAGGAGGTAATTCTTGGATGGCTTTTATTTTCGAGGGGTCTAGCTCAATCCCTCTCCTGCTCACTATAAAACCCAACAGCTTCCCTGCGGGAACGCCAAATGCGCACTTTGCAGGATTCAACTTCAAGTTATACTGTCTTAGTCGTTGGAAAAATTTCTTCAAGTTTGCCAAATGGTCCTCCGCTTTTCGCGATTTGATGATGACGTCGTCCACATAGACCTCAATTTCTTTATGAATCATGTCGTGGAAGATGGTGGTCATGGCTCTCATGTAGGTGGCGCCTGCGTTCTTGAGACCGAACGGCATAACTCGATAATAGTACACCCCCCACGGGGTAGTGAATGCTGTCTTTTCTGCGTCCTCTTCTGCCATGAGGATCTGATGATAGCCAGCAGCGATTTAACGATCAGTAGTTCATGCTTCGCACAATTATCGATGAGTATATGGATGGTTGGAAGAGGAAAGTCGTCCTTCGGGCTGGCTCTGTTGAGGTCGCTGTAATCCGCACTCGGACCTTTCCATCTTTCTTCTTTACCGGCACGATATTTGCTAACCAAGTAGGATACTTTGCAACTCGAATTACCTTTGCCTCAAACTGTTTAGACACCTCTTCTTTGACCTTCAAACTCATGTCTGGTTTGATCTTTCTCGGCCTTTGTTTTACGGGGAAGTAAGATGGTTCAATAGGTAGCCTGTGTGCGACGATGCCTGTACTCAAACCTGGCATGTCCTCATATGACCAAGCAAACACATCGGTGTACTGTTTCAGGAGCTCAATTAATTCTTCCCTCTGTGTGACGTTTAGGTGGGCGCTGACTCTAGTCTCTTTCACGGTTCCCTCATCGCCTAAGTTTATTAACTCTGTTTCTTCCAAATTTGGTTTAGGCCTATTCTCAAAGTTTTCCAGCTCTTGGCTAAGTTACATTGCGGACATTCCTCTTGTTCCTGGTTATGCTCGTCATTTGAACTTTGTTCGTTGGTCTCATTACATGTCATATTCGCGTTATCAACAGGTTTATTAATATGATCGCTGAAAGAAAAATGCTTAAAGAATTTAATTTTAACACCAACAAAATCTTTTAAAAGTCGCAAAATGTCGGAATTTATGATGAAAGTAAAATTGCGAGATTAAAAACATATTAAGAATCATAAATGCATCTGCTTTCTTTCTAGATAAAAGGTCACACCGCTAGAACTAATCATAAATTCTACCAAGCTTCTGACGGTCGGGACGGGTGCAAGTCCAATTATTCAGCCAGTATCCATGCTCGCCTCCCAAATGGTGAGCTCCTCCTCGTGATCTCCTGCGATCATGCAACAATCCGCCTCATCATCACCTATGAACAGTTACGGAACCTACCGCAAGATCATCCGGTCATCTTCTCTCGGCATCCGGATGGTGTAGGCTTTGACGAATGATCGACTCGAGGCGGAATGGGCGCAGTGAGGAATGTATCCCTTCTTCCGAGGTTCGTGGTCACCAAATCCTTGAAGTGGTGGTACCCCAAACCAAAAGTGTCTCTCTTCCCAAATAACCGGATAGGCTCGTGATCCCCTTCATATCGACTCAAGACCTCTGCCGCTCGTATCCATTTCTTAACATTTCCTGGCCACCATTTTGAGAAGAACGTGGCGGTGCGATGGCGGACCACCTTGCTCTTTTGATCTCATTAATGTGAAAAACCGAACCATCCGAAGTATTTCACGTCTTATGACAGGATTGCATAATCGGTGTTGATGCTCCCTTTATCTCCAAATACTACCACTTCACCGTGATTCCATATAAACTTTAAGCGATGCAAGGTGGGCGGATCGCATCACCTCATGGATCCATGGCCTTCCTATCAACAGGTTGTAACATGTAGCAATATCCAATATTTGAAATTCCACAACGAATTCTGCAGGTCCGATCAGCAGTGTGAGGTCCATTACGCCCTCGACTCCCCTATGGACTCCGTCGAAACCTTTGACTCTGATATGACTTTCACGAATTTTCTTACAGTCTGCCCCCAATTTCAACAGTGTCGTCATGGGACAAATGTTGACGGCTGAGCCTCCATCAATCAGCACCGTTGAAACAATCTTGTCTGCGACTTGGATGGTGATATTCAATGCAAGGTTGTGTCTGACTCCATCAGCAGGTAACTCATCATCGTGAAAGGTGATTCTGCGGGCCTCTAGTACCTGTCCGACCAAAGCTGCCAAGTTCCCGTCTGTTGTACCCTCCGGAACGTATGCATCCTTCAACACCTCCATCAATGCAGTCCTGTGTGAGGCAGAATGCATTAACAATGAAAGTAGAGAAATACGCTACCGAGGTTTTCTTTAATCGCTCTGACGGAATACTCTTTAGTGGGCATCTTCTCCAAAATTCCTCGACTTCACCTCTGTCACGGGCTTCTTTGCGGTGCCTCCGGCTGCCTCTATGGGTGTGTAATACCTCCCGACCGTTATACCTGCAGCGGTGACTTCTATGACCCGCTTCCCACTTTCTCCGCGATCCATCTTGATCGGTGGCCCCTTCCCGGGCGCCTGAATAACTGTGATTGACCCTTTATGTCTCGGCGGTGCCCTTTCCAACTCAAATACTGCTTTCTTTCGAGGATTGGTGGCGGCGGCGTAAGCGAAGGTTCGACTCTTCCTCACTTCGATCGACGGATGGTTCCCTCAAGTTGTATTCCTCATCAAGCGGCTATCAAGTGCGTTGGCGTTGCCGTGGTTTGGCAGGATTATCGCACGTTTGGGGCGTGATCCTTCACCAATTACTCTTCTTTGATCAACTCTTCGATTTTGTCCACGAGGTGTAGCAACTTCCGTGTCATGCCACGGGCTATCAGTGATACGCACGCGCTTATTCTCATCATACCATCTTGGGATAGTGGGAATCCTCCCCAATTGGTTGGATCAAACTGCGGCTCATGATCTTTCGTATATCCGGGGTATGGGTTCGGCCGGTGGGAGTGCGGGTTACGATGGTTTTCCTTCAAAATTCGCATTCGTGCAGGCGCGTTGGGTGCTCTATGTTGTTGGCGGGCTTGATGGGCGGGTTGCGGTGGATAAATGGGTGCTTGGGAGCGTTATATATGGGTGTGTGTGGTAGGCGGGGTGTGGGGCGCAGTGTATAGTGAGGTGTAAAGTTTTGCTGGTGTGGTAGTATGGGGTTTGATAGGGTGGGTTCTGGTATGTTATGAATGCTTCGGGTTTGCGTTCTTGTACAAACATGGAAGGGGAAACTGTCTCCTTCTTCCGGAAGTACCGATCGTCCCCGATCAATCGCCTTATTGGTTACTGCAATGCCGCGATCGTAATCCGCGCTTTAATACCTTCTACGAAGTCACCCATTCTGACGACCTCTGCAAAATTTCGGCCGATGACGCTTATCATCCGCTCATAATAGGTTGCATCCTTCAAAGATTGTACAAATAGTGTGGTCATCTCACTCTCCACCATGGGTGGTTGTACCTTTGCTGCCTCTGAACGCCACCTCATGGCGTACTCCCTGAAAGTCTCCGTAGATTTCTTTTCCAACTTCATTAGATAACCCGCCCACACGGTTTCGTGTTGAATCCAACCGCCCACAAAGTCTTGGGCGAACGATTCCAACTATGCCATTTACGCGATCTCAAGCAGTATCAATCTATTGCCTCGCCGTTAAGCTTCAATGAACAACTTCATGATGACCATTGGTTCTTCCTACCCCGATTAACTTGTCGCAATATGATCTCAAGTGCACGCAGGATTTCCTTCCCATCAAATAAATCGAACTTCGCACCTTATATCCCACCGCGCTTCCACATCCGACGATTTACGCAAAGATCTTCATAATCTAGTCCTTCGTGACCTTTATCCGATCGCGTGCCACGAATCGCTTCTTTCAGCCGTGGATCTCTGCCACGCCATCGCCCATTTTGGCTCGGACTTCCTTTCCATTTCTTCGTAATGATCCACTTCGCGGCGCGGACGTAAAAGGTTGGGTTTTACATTGTGTAAGTTAGCCGTGCAGGTGGTTTGAAGGCCGGTAGTGGGTATGATGCGTGGGCATTGGTTGGCTTGGCGATTAGGGCTGATTATGGTGAAGTGAGTAGCGGAGGCGGAGGTACACGGGCGAGGAGGATCATTTTGAAGGTGAGGTTGATGATTGGCTGGGCGAGGGGCGATTGGGTCGGTAACTGGCGGCCTTTGTGGGGAGTTTTGGGGGATATGTGGTGGTGGAGGTCGATCCGGGGTGGTCTGCGAGATAGTGGCCCTTTGCTCGCATGTGGTATTCAAACCGATGGATAGGTTGGTCGATTCCGTAGCCTCTCCATCTCAACTGCATATCGCCAATCATTGCGGCAAATTGAGCAATACATTCTTCCCGATCGTGATATTCCTCCCTTCAAGTTTCGTTACCGACAGAACAATTCCCAAACCATTCGGCCGACGCCGAGCTACCATATCGTCATTTCTTGCCTCGATCCGGTGAAGTGTGGATGCTCAGGCATTGTTGAGTCAAATACGAACCGACCTTTGGGAAGATGATAAATCTTTCTAAAATGCAACAAACAAGTTAGCATAAGAACATAATTTGCAATTATGTAGCAGATATATTGCACACAACACATCCAAACGTTTCCTAATATGCAAGGGGGACCTCTATTATGCCAGAGGTAGGCCTAAACGTCATACATGCAAAGTCATGTTAGATGTACCAAGCCATTGTATCGAAATGCCTTTATTGGAAATAAAGTTTAATTGAAATGACACTTTATAATAAAAACAATAAAAATCTCAAACTAAATAACTATGTCGTCGATGTGATGGTGAAGCTTAGGTTTTCTTTGGTATAGCTCCCGCCTGTTCCAAGTATTGTATCGCATCGCATTAGGCCCACATGTCCGGGTGATGACCTCTCGAAGTTGATTGTCTTTCATTCTCGCCCTTGCAAAGAATGTCCTCAACGCCGCCCTTCTCGACTATATTCCATGCGATCTAGAAACCATGCTTGATACTGCGGGAGACCTCGCCGTCCTTCCCGATTTCCATTTGGTCAATATGATGCCATTCATAAAGGATCCGCTTGGCTTCGAACGATGAATTCTGGTCCGAATGAATTTCGAGGCTCTCGCCGCCTACGAGAGGATTACTTGTATGGCCAAACCGCCGAGTACGCCAGAGCGAGCATATGGTTGTAGTCCTTTAGACCTATAAGTCCGATATAATACAATCCCTTAGGTCTCAGTAGACCCTTTTGACCATGTGAAGCAATGGATACTTCCATTGAACTTGATCACATCGCGGGATGCTAGGTACTTGTACTCAATCCTCTGGCCGATCGTGACACATAACGCTCGTTCTTTCATAAAAGTGGAGATCTTGTTGTCCATGCGGGCATACATCGGCCATGTTTGAACGCCGATAAAAATGTTCTATTGCCCACATCCGCAAAATGAGATTACCGCTTCAAAGAAGCTCGATTCACCCTTCTCGCACTGCTCAACGCCTAAATAGTTCTGCCAAGATCACGGGCGCCGAGTGAGTTGTTTGCCACCAACGCCATCAAACACCGCTCTAACCACCGAACATACGCATGTGCTGATCCTTCCATGCTCGAGCGAAATAAAAGAATCCCTAGGAAAGCCATAGCAAACGCAATAGACGCCTAACTCTCCAATGGTCCGCAGCAAAGAAAATTCATTTCTAAACAATTTATATCCGCTCTACAACCATATCTCTCGCATAAGTAGTCTAGAGAAACCCAATTATTTTCAAAGCAACGCAATTCTCTGGTATTCTTCAAACCCAGATACCGGAGGAGCTTTTTCCCTGACTGGCCATGTGGAATAACTGGTTTCCTGTCGTGATATGCTAAAGCGGTAAAATAGCTGACTTCTTCCAAAGTGGGGGTTATTTCGAAATCCCTGAATTTGAAGGTGACTCGATCCGGATCCCAAAATTGGATCAATGCTCTGACCAAATGTTGATCGGGGGAGATGTCGATTAACGAGGTAAGGCATCCCAACCTTCTTCTGATTGCCATTTGACTACCTAAGTCGAATTTTGACCACCATGTCCTCAATTTGCTTGGAACCCCATTCACCATTCTGATCTGAGGGATAGGTTCCATCTAAAAATAAAACAAATAAAGATGAGTATACATTTTCCAATTTAGGCATTTCAACTTCGGGTTTGGTTTTGTTTATCATGACTATGCAACACATAATATGCTTTTGGGGCGCGGGGTTATAATAACCCGTCGGCCAATTTGGTGTCTTCTTAATTGTGGTGTCGATGCCAAGGACCGACCCACCTAAGGTAAATGCATGCATGCCCTAAAAAGGGGTGGTATAGCTCTATCTTAAGTTTCTAAGATTTGGCTTTTCTAGACGCAAGGTTCCCGAGCGGACAACTCGAGTGAGAAGGCTACGCGGCTGATCAGACGAACCGATCTAACTCACAGCGCCAACTCTTAAAATTTGGGTATTTGAAGAAATTTGCGGTGCGCCAAGCACACCAAATACAGGAGTGAGTGATAGTGTGATTTTCCGAATGGAGAAATACGAGGAATGCCGGTTTAAGGAAAGCGAAAGCATGAGCAATTAGGATAAACAAAACAAAATACAAAGACACGTAATTAAATGCAAAAGTAATGCCAAATAATAACCCTAGGTCTGTGGTTAAGAACCTAAGTCCCAATGAGTCGCCATTTCGTCGCTACTTTTCTACGCGACATTTTTATAAACTCCTCGCTTCAAATTAAAAGGTTAGAAAATAAAATAATAAAAGCTAAAATGTTTTAAGAGAATGCTAAAATTGCGTAAAGGGGATAAAAGTGCAAAAGGTGCTAACGCTTAAACGGGTGCTAAAATGCTAAAGGGTTCATGAGTCGCCACCTAATTAGTTTGGGTGAATTAGGACACCTAAATGTTTAACTAGTTTTAAGTAAAACATTAACTCCATTTTATGGTCTGCTAAACTTAGTGAGATTCTGGGTAAGGGTTCTTTATTAATCTAGAGGGAAGGGGTTAGGCACCCTCTAAGATCCGCTAACTTGCGGTTGTCCTGCCAAACCTAGGATAGTTATTATATTTTAAAAAAAATGCAAAGTAAAAGATCTTCCCGCTTAATAAAATGCTAAAATAATGTTAAAATGTTTAAAGGTGCTTAAGTCTAAAAGGGGCAAAAGGTGTTATAAATAAAAGAGCCAAATGCTAAATGTTTAAAGTGCTTAAAATACTAAAGGTTGCTAAAAGGCATTAAATGATAGAAGGGTGCTAAAAGTACTAAGAGGTGCTTGAAGTGTTAAATGCTAAAGTGCTGAATGTTAGGAAATAGATGTTAGCATGTTGAAATGTTTAAAGGTGCTTAAAATGTAAAAGGGCAAGAGGTGCTATATGCGAAAGAATCCTAAGAGGTGCTAAATATTAAAGGTTAAAGACGCTTAACAAAAGTGCTAGCAATTTAAAAGTGCTAAGTGTAAACAAAGTAGTGCTAGGGTGCCTAAATATTAAGAGGGGTAAAGAGTATTAAGACATTAGAATGCTAAAGGTAGTGCTAGAATGCTAAAGGATTAACTTTAAAAGTAAAGGGTGCTAAAAATAAAGGGTGTTAAAAGTGCAAAAATGCTAAAAAATGCAAGAAGTGTAAATGTGAAGGGGTGCTTTTAAAAGATGCTAGGTACTAAGAGATGGTATGAAGCTTGGTTTATGGGCCATAGATTTATTTGTGAGATTAAAGAAGTGAAGCGTTAGTTTTAGATACGCAATTTTAATAATTCAGCAAAGGTTAGAAATAAATGACAAGCCTAAGATAAATAATTTAAAGCATTTCCAATTTTAAAACTACCCACCCCAGTTCATGTATTCAAGGATTAATTGTTCTAGACACTTATTAATTACAAATTAAATAATCAGCAACAATTTAAACAAATAAGATAAAGGTGGATATGATCGCGCTTCTAAGACGCGCGTGACATCGCCTCATCCTATTTGGTCTTAGGAATTTCAAGCGGGAATGCAACGCGGTGCGGGTTGCCATTTAAAATGACTTGCGATAAGTCTCACGTGAGACTCTTTATTTTGCTCCTGCATGCCATGTAAAAACAAGAAAGATAAGGAATTAGAACTTATTCAGACTCATAAAAACAATTATAAGAAACCAAAAAATGAAATAAATTCAGCAATGCACGACTCGAATTTGATTATAGCAATACCAAGATAAATCATCAGCCCCAGCTCAATAGAATTTTACATTTTTGTTCAATCCACACACTAGGCATTCTTGAAAGTGGCTGATAAATCTGACTAGTAATATTTAATACATAAAATGTCATACTTTGTTACACGGAGTCCAGTTCCCATATCCTAGACAGAACATGTAGGCAGGTCATTCAAGCACAAAAACTACAACTGATCATCTTTAGGGCCTTGGTTTCTATATAACAAGCTTCCAGTAAACCATAAGCTAATCCACAGTATATATTTAGAATTATACTAGGCATGATACCACTTTCTAAATAGAAAGCAACTGATCACATGCATCATAGAGCATACTCAATCACAGTTCAGACTATATGATGATATGATATCACTTTATCAAACACAACATTCTAACATAGCATCAAACATGCCTTAAGTTGACAGACCATCATGTCACCCTCAGAACCCTTACAGGATGTGCTATATTTGACAGGATGAAACTTCAAAAAGAAAACAAGTATACATTACTTCATCCAGAAACCAGAAAACATATGTAAGGTTCATCTTGTCTATCATAGACAACTTCATACTAGTTTAGGAATGCTAGGTAGCAAAACCAGAAAAAATTAAACCACACTACTTCCAAGTCATAAAGGGATACCTAAACAGCTCATATAACATATATTCAAGGCAGTCAACACATTCAACTTAGAAGAAGCATATAATTATATTCAAATCACACATTGTTGTGGCAATGCTCCTAGACATGCATGTCATAGTCAAGAGGGTCATAAAGCACAACTTTAAGTCTAACAACTAGCATGTAAGATACATTGGGTTCAGCCAAAGGCACTTAACCAGTCAGTGCATTCCAAACATTCTGTTTACAAATATCAGATCAGTCAGAAAGGCCAATCAAACATACATGAGGCTCCTATTGACTATTTCTAGATTCATTAGGCAAACTATAATCAAAATAACAAGTGTTCATACAAAGTCTGACTCCCACTGCTTCTAGACTATGCATAGCATAAGAACAAATCAACACAAAATCTTCCCTTTTTTTTTTTTGCAGTTTGGGTCTCAAACGAATCATTTCTCAACCTTAGTCGCATATCCAGGATCCAACGGTCACAAGGCAAGCTTAAGGACTATGATAAGACATTAAACCAACAACCTATATTCTCTTATATCAGACCTAAATCACAATATCCAAGTACTGATTATTTGGCTTGATAAACAGTTATAGTAGCAAGCATCATGAAGTCTATATCGTGTTTCTTCCGGACTGACATAATATATCTAGCACACCACATTAAACATGAACCTAATTACTAACTAAATACTTAAATCAAATAAAGCAGGCTAACTAAACCTAAGACATAATTCGTTTGCAAGCGAATGCGTTTAACTCGTTCAAACACGTTCAAACTAAGTCAAACATTCGAAATAGGTGTGGACATACTAAGTGAATCTATAGCACACAAAACCTTACGAAACGAAAATAATCGAGAAGGGATTGGGTTTACCTTCTCCGGACAGCGATCCGGGGCAGCGTATCAAGTCGTCGACTCGGTTTTTGGTTTTCTGGGATACGAACAAAGGCAACGTTGGTTTGCTAATTTTTTGACTGAGTTTGGAGAAAAGATTTAAAATTCTTGTTCGCTTCGATCGGCCATTGCTCGTCGTGTCGTTTTTTTTTGCAACTCCCTGATTTTTTCCCTCCCTTCTATGTGTATAGAGGTTGGTTTATATAGCTCCTAGTTAGGCTTTGTTTATGGCAGGTTTAGGATTTGATTTGAGGGGCGATTTGTGCTGGGTTTTGTTATGGTAAGACTTGATTTCGAAGTGATTTATGGAAGATTTGGCAATGGGTTTTAGGGTTGATTTGTACTGATTTGGGGCTGGTTTGGGTATCGTTTTTGGTTATGGTAAGTTTCTAATTATGAGGGTGCGATTTGGGCGAGATTTGGGCGAGATTTGGGGTGCAACTGGTGATGGAGGCGGCGATGGGTATGGAGAGTGTAGGGTTCTTAGTTAGCTTGTGGGTTTTGGTTGCATTTTTAGGGCCTCGTTTAGGAAGATGAAGTGAGGGTCCCTTGTTGTGGGCTGCTGGTGAGTGGGGATAAGGGAAAAAATAAGGGCTTGCGGGTGGGCTTGGGTAAAAAGGGTCAATGGGCGAATTAAGTGTATTTTGGGCTTATGATTAATGTTTGGGGCGGGCTGCTAGTAATTTAGATGGGTTATTAGTGTTAGGTTAGTTTATTTTGGGTAGAATTTAGGGTATTTAATTTTAGGAGTTAATTAATTAGTGGTTAATTATTATTAATTAATTAAACTAACAAATGTGATCCAAATTGTTTAGGTGTTTTATTAATCTAATTGTTATGAAGGCGGCGTGCTTTTTAATTAATGCTCAATACTTTAGAACGTGACGCTATTATTTAAAAATCTTATTATTGTGCATTATTGCGAAGTTAAATTAAAATGCATTGAGTTTATATTAAATTACTTAAATGCCGAATGCAAGTACGATATTTAAGAATTGTTTAAAGCCTTATAAATGTTACGCTATTAAATGCATATATCAGATTAAAATTGATTTTTAAATTACAAATGATTACTAATAAATGCGGTTATGCTACCTGACACGACGTTATCGCTAAATTATTTATTTTATGCATTTATTAATTATTTACGACAAAGCTTAGAGTTAACAAGTGTGGGCGCGGGACTCTAAATGCTTAAAACTCTACGTAAAACGCGATGTCATTATTAAATTAATTATTTATGCCTGTATTTAATGTCTTATTCGCTGCATTTTATTATAAAAATCCTAAAAATTATTTTACAAAATTAGTGTAATTTTATAGTTAATGGCTGGACGGGAGGGTCAAAATTGGGTGTCAACATGCACGTTATCGTGACAAGTAATATAGTCTTGGTAAGACCGAATATCGTCCACAAGGATTAGGGTTCAAGTACCAACTATCTATCTTTTGGTATCTATTTGGTAATTGATATTTGATTTTGTGGTTTATCACTAATAATTTATAAAAACTAATTAACTATAGGTTTACTTCAGTTGTGATGGGAATAGGGCTTCCATGTCTCCTCAACTATCCGCTTATGTTATTTATCAATGCAATGAATTATGGTTTTCTCTCTGAGCTAGCGGGTTTACGAAATCGCTTTATATTCCCGTTAAGGATATATAAACACTCAACCCCAAGATTGCACCTTTCTACCTTTCGTGATAAGGATAACTCTATAGGAGGATTAAGCACAAAACCTAGTTAACCGTCACGCACCACGCGTAAAATTGTGTTAAGCCTCTCATTAACGCTACATAAATAATTGAGGTATTTTCATCCCCAATCCAAAATATGTCTACCCAACTTACAGCATATTCACAACCTCATCCTTTCGAAGTTTGATTAGAAATCATATAATGATAATTAGTTGTCAATTAATTACCAAGAATTCAAAGCAATTATTGGATAAATCTCAACAAGAAGAAGAATAACCATGGACATGCATTAATTCATAACATAAGTTTCTAGTGAATCAACATGGAAAGCCCTATAAAAGAATTAGTTCCTAGCCATTGACATGACAAGAACTAATTCAAAGTTCATCATACAAAACTGAAATAAAATAAAGAAAAGAAAAGGAAATTACTAAGTTTAGGGTCTCCAATCTTCAATCCAAGAAAACCTTGTGTTGTGCAAGAAAGGGAACGCTTAAAAACTGCCTAGGGTTCTCCTTTTATAGGCTCAAAACCGCCTCAACCTTTTCCACTTCAGGCCTGGCCCAGAATTCGTCATTAAACCTGATTTTCCAGCGCTGCGGCGCCGCTATCGGCCACGCGCGCAACTTATGCGATGCCGGGTGATTTGGCGCCGCGCCCCGATCTGTTCGAGCGCGCGCCGCAACTCTGTAGCTTCTCTGATGATTAGGCGTCGCGCCATCGCTGGTTGGCATGGCGCGGCCGACTGCGTTCGCCTCGTCACTTTATCTGCTTTTAAGCTCTGGAACCTCCACTTTTGCCCTCTTTTAGCTCCTTTTCCGTCATTTGGCCATTTTAACCACTTTGACTCAAAAGAAAGAAAATCTATCCTAATACGACACTTATTTGTACAAAAAGGGACAAAAGACTAACTAAAAACGACTCGAAAAGTGTATATAAAATACACCGATCAAATACCCCCAAACTTAACCTTTGCTCGCCCTCGAGCAAAGATAGAAAGAAAGAAATAAAAGACTCAAGAAAAACGAAAATAAAAGACTCACTGACATTGATCACTTTGCTGCATTGATGTTATCTAGAAAAACATGAAGGTTAGCAGAATAATATGCAGGAACATATAGCATGAAATATTTAGCACACTAAACACTTTAAGCTAGATATTTCGCAAACTCATTTTTATCATGCTTAATGGAAGTCAATATACTGAATCATGCTTGTAAAATTCAAAAATCCTATGGCATGTTTACTTGCTATTCTCCACTAATCCTGGATATGCATAAAAGAGATCTTCAGGACTTTAAGGGTTGTAATGTAGGCTTAGGTATAGGTAGGTAAAAATAGGCATTTAGGCTCATTTTGTGTACCATAAGCTCTTTAGCTTTTCAGTATTTCCCTTTTCTTTTGATTCTTTTCTTCACTTCAAATCAATCTTTCCCCTCTTTTGTTTTGGGAGAGTGAAGTGTATAATAATGACAAGCACCCCCAAACTTAGGCTTTTGCCTATTTCTTATTACTTTTTATCAGTGCATCAAAGTTGTTCACTCTTTTTGTCTCTTTTTTAACACAATTTATTCCACTATTTCACATTTTTACTTATGGCACAATTTGTGGGAATATAGGGTGTCAAAGAAGAAGTTTCAATTTTTAGGCTCAATGGGGCTGACTAGGGATACTTTTAAAGTCAGGGATAGAAAAGAGTGGTAAGAATTGGCTATCAAAGAAACGCCTGAGTCATCTCCCTAACATGCATATCCTAACTATTTCGCCTCAAATAGCAAGCAATCATAACACATAGGTTTAAGTCATTTAGCATGCATAATTCAAGCAAGAAACTCCAAATAGACAGACTTTGTGAGTTTTTGGCATATCTAACCTGGGTGTTTAGATAGTTGCTTCTAATTCCATTACATTATTCCACCTTACTTCACTAGGTGTTTCTAGTAACTACAGCATACATGATCTTTGGCAGGCAATTATGACTCAAAAGAGTTTTTTTTTTGTGACTCAAAATATACAAAAAAAATAGCAAAAAGACTTAAACATACTTATAACAATAAGACACAAATAAAACACAAATAAAACACCCCCCCAAACTTAAATCACACATTATCCCCAATGTGTGTAGACTCAAAGACAATAAAAGAAATAAGACACTTACAGACTTGGCTAAAATGGTGGTGGTGGCGGTGGCATGAGATAGTGCATGAACCACTGGTTGAACAAGAAACTCATCTCATTGATTTGTTGCCTCGTTTCTTGTTGTCCTTGTATCACTGTGTCCAAACTCTGCATCATCCTTATCTGATTTTGGAGTAACTGCTCCATCATGGGCACTGAAGGTTCTGACTCTGTGGTTGGCTGGTGGCTAGGTCCTGCCGCATATTGAGCCTCTATTTCAGGCTCATCTTCGTTCATCGCGCCTCACACTTGCTTTGGTGGTTGTGCTCTTGCTGCTGGGGGGCTTAGGTCTGGGAAAGAGTACACTATCCCATATGTCACAGGCAGTTGGTTTCTCTCTTTAGTGTCAGTGGGTAGGATTGGGACCCCATTCATGTGGCATAAATTGGTGATAAGTGAGCCATGTCCCAATCCACCTGTTGTCACCAACCTGCTGATTTCTTCAATGCTCTGTACTATCTCTTTCCCCACATCCATCGTCATCCCCCTCATAATTCCATATATCAGTTTGATCCTATCTTCTGGCACTCTTGTGAAGTGCGTGGATGGAATCATGCGGGCGCTGACGAACTATAGCCAACCCTTGGCTGCTTTGTTGAACCGCACTCGCCGCTCTTGACCCATTTCTGCAATATCAAAACAGCCCGGGTAGCTCATCGTTCGCGATGATGTTTGATTGATGTTGTTGGTGCTCCTAGACCATGTTCTAAAATGGTTTCAATCACCAATTTCTCCTTCAACATCAACTGTTTTTAGAGACATATTTATTGCTTCTGCCGTCACAGGCATATATCTTCCCCTCACAAAGCATTTGCTGTCCACCCTCTCCGGAAAGTTAGCATAGAATTCACGCACCATTGCTGTGTTCATTGGTGCTATCTTCTCCGGGTTTACAAATCTCTTCCACCCCATTATCTCAATCATTGCCCGAATGGGCTCATAAACATCCTCTTCCCCAAACGACTCCCTTTGATAGTCCATTCCCTTCGTGATTAAGGGCCTAAGACTAAGCTTTTGTATCTTTGGAAGGCTTGGTAGCTCACAAACCTAGTATCATCGTATTGTGGAGTGAGGTGGATGACGCGAGGCTCTTCTCTTCTCAAGGACATGGTTAAAACACTTTCTGCAACTTACAACTTAGTAGCACAAATGTTCTCCAACACAATCAACAATTAGCAGCTAAACACTAACACCCCAAAACTTCAACTCTACTACCCAATACCCACACCCTCTTTGTCTACTCCTTCTCTAAACTTCACAACCAATTTTTCAGTACCCCAACTACTTCACAATGCACACTTCTCCAAACTACTACCTTCTTTAACTACTGAAAGCTTTCAAGAAAAGATGCAAATTACCTTTTGATGGTGTTTTTCAAGGTGTTCTTGCTTCTAATGGTGATTTGAGGCAATGGAATGGAGTTTTGTTGGTTGAGATAGCTAAGGGTTTTAGGAATTTAAGAGTTTTTGTTGTGGTTGGGTTTGATTTGTGGAGGGTTTGAGGGTAAATTGTGGATTTTCGTGGGTTTTGTGGAGAAGGGGGGTTAGGTTTTTGGTTTTGAAATTGGGGAAAATCTGATTTCTGGGCGTCTTTTAATTTCTGGATTTATCGATTCGCGGCGCCTGGCTTTATGCGCGCTACCCGCTTTTTCCGAAATCCTGTTGTTCTTCCGTTTTTCGCCCTTTAATTTATTGGTCTCTGTACCTGTCATCACAACACATACACAAGAATCCAAGACCGTGAGATTGTTCTAGACAAAATAAAATAAACTAAAGACAGAAATTAAAATAACATAATTGAAAACGTTGGGTTGCCTCCCAACAAGCGTTGTCTTTAACGTCTTTTAGCCGGACGCAATTAACCGGTACGAGTGCCCATTGGATCGTTCTGCGAACTGCCTGCAATCCACAGATTTATTGTTGTAGGTCTCAGTTTCCCTACGACCATTTGTTCAAACAAGAGCCTTAAACATACAATTATCCCCCAAGTACACAAGACAGACTTGTCTTTTATGCTTTCTATAATGTAGGAATCCGTGAAATTCTCTACATCTCTCAACTCTACTGGGTACCGATGGTATGGGCTTCCTAATCGGGGATCACCGTGATATCTAGTGGTGTTTCTTCCGTAATAGTGCAAGAAAAAGATTTTCCACGTAATCCAAGAAGGTAAATAATTGGATCTGCAATCTTTTCCTTTTCTACACCAACTATCTCACCGATTCTCAATAGTGGGTGTGGTTCGTGCTCTCAATTTGTCGCTGTTCAAAATGACTGCGAGTTCTCCTATTTGCAGTTCCAACTTCTTCATGGCCAATCTCGTTTCGTCCATGAACTGAGTTTGATACCTAGCGAAACTGAGTATGGCTTCTCGTAACTCCTCCCTCTATTCCTGTAGGGTTGGAGTTTCATCATATTGACAGTAGTAATCCATGTCTCCAGGATCCCTGAGATGCATCAAAACCAACAACGGATCACGGCACGTCGGCACCCTTGTTTTCACACAATAAATACATAAAACGAAAAAAAAACTATATAAAAAAAAAATAATAATAACAAAGAATAAAAACCAAATTAGAAATTAAAAATAGATAAAATTGATATTGAACTATGCCTAATCCCCCGCAACGGCGCCAAAAACTTGATGCGCGAAAAGATGCACACACTTTAACGCAAGTGCACGTTATCGTGACAAGTAATATAGTCTTGGTAAGACCGAATATCGTCCACAAGGATTAGGGTTCAAGTACTAACTATCTATCTTTTGGTAACTATTTGGTAATTGATATTTGATTTTGTGGTTTATAACTAATAATTTATAAAAGCTAATTAACTATAAGTTTACTTCAGTTGTGATGGGAATAGGGCTTCCATGTCTCCTCAACTATCCGCTTATGTTATTTATCAATGCAATGAATTATGGTTTTCTTCTCTCGGAGCTAGCAGGTTTACGAAATCGTTTTATATTCCCGTTAAGGATATATAAACACTCAACCCCAGTATTGCACCTTTCTACCTTTCGGTGATAAGGATAACTCTATAGGAGGATTAAGCACAAAAACCTAGTTAACCGTCACGCACTACGTAAAATTGTTGTTAAGCCTCTCATTAACGCTACATAAATAATTGAGGTATTTTCATCCCCAATCCAAAATATGTCTACCCAACTTACAGCATATTCACAACCTCCTCCTTTCGAAGTTTGATTAGAAATCATATAATGATAATTAGTTGTCAATTAATTACCAAGCATTCAAAGCAATTATTGGATAAATCTCAACAAGAAGAATAACCATGGACACGTTAATTCATAACATAAGTTTCTAGTGAATCAGCATGGAAAGCCTATAAAAGAATTAGTTCCTAGCCATTGACATGACAAGAACTAATTCAAAGTTCATCATACAAAATCAAATAAAAGAAAGAAAAGAAAAGGAAATTACTAAGTTTAGGGTCTCCAATCTTCAATCCAAGAAAACTTGTGTTGTGCAAGAAAGGGAACGCTTAAAACCGCCTAGGGTTCTCCTTTTATAGGCTCAAACCTCTCAACCTTTTCCCCTTCGCTGGCCCGCAGTGCGTCATTAAACCTGATTTTCGCGTCGGCCGCGGCCGCTATCGGCGTCGCGGCGCCGCAACTTCGCAGATGCCGGGTGATTTACGCCGCCCGATCTTCGCTGTTCGAGAGCCATGCGCCGCAACTCCGTAGCTTCCGATGATTAGCGCGCCGCTGCCATCGTTGGCACGAGGCCGCGACGCCGACTGCGTTGCCTCGTTCGCCACTTTCTCTGCTTTTAAGCTCTGGAACCTCCACTTTTGCCCTCTTTTAGCTCATTTTCCGCCATTTGGCCATTTTAACCACTTTGACTCAAAAGAAAGAAAATCTATCCTAATACGACACTTATTTGTACAAAAAGGGACAAAAGACTAACTAAAAATGACTCGAAAAGTATATATAAAATACACCGATCAATAGTCTCACGCATAGACTAAGTATGGGACACAGTAACTCTCGACCGGCTAGTATCCCCACGTAGATTTGCCCTTCTCGGGTCTGTCCGCTTTCATCGGAGGCATAGCTGTAAATATATTAAGTCGTCAAAGAGGGATTATCCTATTAACATAGCTCTATTGCACGATCTAAGAGATGAAAGAATAGAAACCAATCATAAATGTCCGGCAGCCTCCTGCGTATAAGTATGATGCACAACATACCCATACACAAGACTTTATTAGACACGGTCTGTAGACATTTCGAGGACTAACTGCTCTGATACCACTTTTGTCACGACCCGACCCGACAGACAGACACTAAGGACACTATGAAATTCGGCAGCATAACGCCGCAATAATAACACATATCAGAATAGGCAAGCCGACAAGGCTGCCTCTACACACGAATAATCCTGTCTCCTAAGGAGTCACAACTAGTCAATATATCAAATAGGCGAGCCGACAAGGCAGCAACTATATACGGGAACATCTCAAAATGAAATACAATAGTACAGCTGGACAAAACATATCTACAATCCTCATATAACTAACCCACACACATACAACCCACAACTGTCTACAGACCTCAATGAGAAGGATAACGAAATATGACGGGACAGGGCACTGTCGTGCCCCTAAATATACATAAGTCTAAATGAGGTTCTGTACCAAAATGACTAGCTCCGAGTCAATGGAGCTCTCCCAACAGTTGAATTGGAATCATAGACCGGAGGATCACCAAACTGAGCACATGTACTGCTGGCATTTAACGACCCAGAAAGCGGTCGATTTAAATAATGTACTGAGTATGTAAAAATATGAAGTACTGTAAGGAAGATCATCAGTGGCCTATAGATAACATGAGACAAGTATAATAATCAAATTACCATTTCAATTGTGTCAGATACAAATGAGAGTCAAATGTGTCTTATAATCAAATGAGAGTCATATTAAAATCATGGATGCTTGTTCTATCCATAGAATCAATATATCTATATACATTGACGGACCTCTAACGAGGGACTCGGTGGAACCATCTTATCTATATACATTGTCGGCCCTTTAGTAAGGGACTCGGTGGAATTATCATATCTATATATATTGTCGGCCCTTTAGTGAAGGACTCGGTGAGCTCATCATCATCATATATGTACATATAACGTATCCAGTCCCATCATGAGACTCGATAACATAATCATATCATATTAAGCACGAATAGAATATCATCTGACTCTCAATGAAATAAATAGAATATATATCACTTAAAAAGCAAGACACTGCCATATCGTGTATCATAAAGAATTAGAATTCAATGGAATTATGTACGTCCACCGTATTTTCATCTTATATAAATATCACGTCAAAAGAAGAAATGATAGTTTCACATACCTTTTAGTTGAACCAACCAACTCAATATTAGAATACATTTCGTCTAGTACTTCAACTTATAGTAACGGTAATACGTCCGTCAATTCTATGATTACTATACTTTATATCGAATAACTACTCTCTTTTCTATAAAAAAAAATCGGGCAGCACTTTCCCTATTTATGTGCACATCCCCAATTCACAACAAATGCCAAAAATACTAAGATATTACAAAATCAGTCCATATACTCTACTTACACTATAGTTATGCATTTTTTCTTCTTGCATTTATGTAATACAACAACTACAACAACCAAGGTGATTACTACACCCATTTTTCATGTTAATCCAGCTTTTAATCCATATTAGAACAACCTTGAAGAACAGTCTATCAACTCTAGCGATAACAACAAGAGTTCGAGTCCTATAATTTACAACATAATACCCTTTTTACACTTTAATTCTTTTTGGGACATACGTTAGCAATTACCACATCATGTATACATGTACATAACATATATTTTAAGCATTAAAACTCCACAAAACAACCCCTAAGTCGACACGACAATATCCAACAATTTCAAGCAAATTTTCGACCAACATCCACATTATCCAAGCTCTTTCCTTAATTCCTTAACATCCAATTCATGTTCCAATAATTCCTGATGAACAACTACAACTTAAATATCACGATTTCCTCCATTTTTAACATGCAATTAGTGCCAAAAAGATATCAACAACAACTAATCCAATGTATACAAAATCAGCACCCAAAATCGGTAATAACAACATCACATGCAATCTCATTTCCATTTTCTCTTTATCAAGAGTTTATTCCTCAATCACAACATCAATTAATCTTCCAAATATTCTATAAAACGGAGAGTTTTTACCTTAAATTCGAGCCAAAACAGTCCATGAAAATCGGCACTGTTCCATTGATTTTTTTTGCTCCAATTTTATCACTTCTTCAATTCCAAATTGACATGAATACATTCTACAATGTTAATCCATCATTCTTGTATGTTTTTCTCCCCAAAAACTCATCCAAAAACTGAAGTTTCTTGTTCTTGATTTCGGTCCAGTGAGGGCCGAAATTACCCACTGTTTTGTGCAATCTTTTGGCTTCTAATTTAGATGAGAATTTTAGTCTAGGAGGAGAAATAAAAGTTTAATTTTGTGGCTATGGGGCAGGGTGGTCTCGGCTGCAATGAGGGGAGGGAGAAGAGAGGGGAAAGTTTTTTTTTTTTGAATTAGAAAGTGAGGAAGAAGAAGGTTATTAGGTTTAATAAGGTTTTAACTTAAAATTTGAAAATTACTTTTTACACTTTGGTCCCTAATTGAATAATTAAATCTTAAATCCCGCTTCCTTTAATTTTCGAAAGTTTCATAAAGCCTCGTATCCTCGTTGTCGTAACTTATATAATACGTTACTAATCCATAACTGAAATATACAACTATCATTATAAGTTCCAACGTCACACTCGTTGTAACCAAAAAAATTCCGGACTCACATCCTTTTGTATACTAATTTCTGTATTAACATATGTAAACATACTTTACATCCCATATTCGAATCTTACTTTCTTAATGGCGTTATTAATTATTGCCTTAATCTTACGACGTGTAACACCTTAGTTTTGTTTGAAGATTTTAGAGACAGTCTCAGCGTACGACAACTGTCTGCTATGACTGCAGGTGTGTGATAGAATATACGTAGTATATTTCTAATATACTACGTATATTTCCTGATATTATTAGAGATCTTGTACATGTGTAATTATGGTAGTAGTATTGTATTAGAAAAATGTATATTTGATTTCCGTAATTATATGCTAGGCTTATTATTGTATATCATGTATATAAACCCTTTACATTAATGAAAATAATCAAGAGATTATTCTCTTTCAGATGTTTTTTCACGTAAATTTGGTATCTCTTGCCTTTGATTAGTTTTACTTACTTTGCTAAGTTATTGTTGGTATAGTTACTGCCCATATATCCATTTGTGATTTATATTAATTTACTTCTCGTGTTCAAGTAGTGTGGGAAGTTTTGACTTGGGTATTAATTCCGCTTACCTTATCGTGTAAATTCGGCATTTGCTTGTTTCTTTCCAATAGTTGACAAGTTCAAGAAAAAAATTAGTGGTTGCGTAATTTATAAAGTATGTTTTATTTATTTCAACTATTAGGTTACTTAGCAATAATTAAGGGTGATATTGTCAAAATAATCATTTTATTTTAACTCTTTAATAGACGTGTCAAGTAAAAATGAACTGATGGAATAGTAATTTAGAAGAATCAAGCTTTATTACCCCCTTGATTTAAGGTTACTGACCTATTCTTCTGGAAGTTGCTGTCGGTCTTTGGGATCTGTGTAATATTAGAATAAATCACTATACACGTTTCGTTACAAAATTTGAACTTCACCGATTTATAGCGTTTATAAATATCCCAAGTTAAGGAATTGGAGGACTGGTGCGCCCAAATGAGACGAGAGTACATCATTAGAAGTTGAAGTCGATGGTAGGTCTGTGGACTTCAGTGTATGAGGAATGATGTGGTTGATTAACTTCGTAAACACCACAATTGATCTTTAAAAAACTTTATCCATGAGGAGTATTGACCATTTTCCATCTCAAGGGTGATAGGAATGAAGTTTTTGATGTTGTTTACTGCAAGTGCAGATTTTAATTTGGTTTTATCAGTCATGAAAGATTAAAATGTAGGAGGAGAAGGAAGAAAGAATGACTGAAGAAAAAAACACTACAGTTTCGTGGGAGTGGCAGCCGAGAGCTATGGTCGGCGACGGTAGAGGTATTTTTAGGCTACTGATACCATAAAAGAATATGTTCATTGATTGTATTCATCAATAATGTACAATATATATAGTAGTACAGAAATATATAAACTAGATAACTAATCAACTTAATTATAATAGAAAATATAATTCTACCTAAAATAGGAGACCTAATTACAATAAGAATACAATTTTACTTAAAATAAAATATATATAATTACCGAAAAAATATTCGAAAAATATTATATTAACAAGAAACATCCCAAGAAACATATTCTATATCCCAAAATTTGATTCACCAATTTATAAATATCCCAAGAAACATATTCTATTTTCCTTCTTTTAAGTCTTTGTTTATTAGCCAAGTTAATTTTACTGTGGTTATCCGAATAACCAAGTGATGACTGATGAAGATGCTCCATTATAAATAAGGGGAAATTAAAGAACGTGGGTGTTCTTTCAAGTCAAAATATTTAGCCGCTCATACCTTTACTATTTTCGTATCCTAAAAAAAATCAAAACTATTTATCAAAATGTCCTCAAATTATGATATCAACATGATATATAAAATACTAAAATGATATCATAAAAGAATGTTTTAGTCATTCTCTTAATTTTCTATGATATCATCATGATATATAAATATACTAAGATGATATTATGGAGGATCATTTTCATTTATTAAAAAAAAAACACTTTTTTTCGAAAAACTACGTATGATATCATCATCAAATATACATATATTGTAATGGTATTATGGAGGACTGTTTCAATCCTTCAATGAGACACTACTCAGTCCTCCATGGTACGATCGTGGTATATAAATATACTGAGATGATATCATGGAAGACTGTTTCATTCCTTCTATTAATTCTCCATGATACCATAATGATATATAATATATACTGCGATGATATCATGAAGGAAGAGTTTTGGACGAGGGGTACGTCAATTTCGGCCGGTTGGGTAAGAAGCAAATTAATTTATGAGAACATAAAGCGGGTAATTATTTTACATTTTATGGATATTTGGTGTTATTTCCCCTAAAATAAATGCAAGAAATCATGTCACGTAGGGAACAGTTACTAGTTTAAATAATGTTACAAGAAATTACAGAGAAAATAATACTTCCAAACAATGATAAAACACAACGACAGTGAGCCTAAAAATTGTAGGCATAACGTTATCTAAGCAAAGTTGAGGAAATTGTGAATAAAGAAATTCAACATCTACTTTCTCTTATCTTAGTGTGTGTTTGGTTCAGCTTATTTTAAGTTCATAAGTGTTTTTTTTTAAATAAGTACTTATTAAAATTTTGAAAGGTGTTTGGAGCATCTTATTTTAAAATAGGAGTAGAGCTTATTTTAAAATAAACACTTATTTCAAAAGTCCAAAATTTTGACTTTTTGGAGTAGAACTTATTTTGGCTTTAAAAATTTTAGTTTTTGGTACAAAAGTATTTTTTGGATTGACAACCACAATTTTTTTATAAAAGCTCTACTTGAAAAAACTATATTTATAAAAGTTCTACTCCTATAATTCCGTGTATTCTTTGTTTAACGTGAAACCCGCATCCGCTACCCGAAGGTGCGCACTGGGTAAATCACGGACTGACGTAGTAGCCTGCAAACATAGTCAGCCAGTTAAACCACACTTGACAAGTTATGTGTGACAGACTCCCCCAAGAGGTGTAGGCAGGCCAAGGTGTTACCCTGGGGTCTCGAACTTGTGTGATCAAGCTCTCCATATACCCACCAAATGAGGATATCCATCGAGGGGATTCGAACCTGCGACCCTAGGATCGAGGCAAGAACCTTTCACCAGCAAGCTGAAGCTCTTTAGATTAATTCGGTGTATTCTTGAAATGAGTTAGCTGTGATTTTGATAAAATTTACTGTTTTCATTTACTTTACTGATTAATGATAAATGATATCTCTATCTCGGATGATCATATGATTTTTTTTAAGAAGAATTACTTTATATAAGCAAGTTGATGTGCAAAATTAAAATAAAATTGTTGTTTTTGTTGGATAATGGGTTGCGGGTCACCCCATGTGGGCCGACCCAACACGACCCGATTAGTAAGATAAATTAAAGTAGTTACCTATAAGGAAGTTAGCATTATAGGATCGATTCTTTAATGGCAAATTTAACGATTAATCTTCCGTTGTTAACGTACACAATTCATTGTTCTTGCCCTGTTATTGATTTTCTAACAGTTTTCAAGCGTGTAGTTAACAATATAACAAACAACGACATGCTCAATTACTCATACCCAATGTTTATATCAATTTAATGATACATACTAGTAAAAAAAATTCACATTCAGAGGTTGTGAGTTCGAATCCAATGAGCAACAAAAGATTTTTTTGTTAAACACACAAAAAACAGGACCCTCCCTCTTTAAACAAATAAGTGTTTACTATACATTTATTAGATGTTTTGATCAATAATTTTTTTAATATTGATTAATTGGTTAATTTTAATTTTTAATATGAATAAAAAAGTGCCTCTTTTTTTTTCTGCACAGGGCCCTTAAAAGTATTGGAACGACCCTGTTTATGACATTAAGGCATATAGATGACCAATGAAAAATAAAGTGTTTATTTACATGTTAGTATGTACTTTTATAAAATAATATGTATGGCTAATGTATAAGAAAAGAAGAAAAAATAGGCATGCAAAAATTCATCTAATCATGTATTAGAAAAAAAACATATAAAGAAAAACAAAGAATAACATCAATAATTACATTAAAGGGAGAGAGGGAAATATTATTCATTTGGCAGAGCAAGTAATTATTTTTGTAGGTTCGATTAACTTGTCACACTTATAGACGCATTATTGCTCTATAATACTCTGTAGTTTGATTCATGCTGCTATGTGTTCTTAGTGTAATTTATTTATCTTATTTAGTTGTGCTAGCTACTGTTTCATGTTAGCTATTGATTCATGTTGTTAGAATGTACTATTATTGCGTATTTGATTTTTACTATCTGCATGTCCACAATATTTTAATTTCTCGTCTGAATCTGACTGTTTCTCATACTTTATTTTGCTTTGCCTAATTATGTTTTGTCTTGAGTCGAGGGTCTCCCGGAGCCATCAAAAGACGTGTGAAGTTACTAATATGTCCAATTTGTGCCAAGTTGTGCGATAAATGGGTGCCAATTATAATTATCCTTAAAAATATGCAACGTAAAACTTAAAACTCAAAACTCAAATGATTGAGATCCACAACAGTAAAGTCAAATGAATAATTTAACAAGAAGCATGCTTTATTAGCCCCTTAATTTAAGGTTATTGTTGCCTCATTCATCTATACGTGATGTTTTTCCTTTTGTGAAAATAAAACTATATTTATATGTAAATAACAAGGAGAAGGAGTTAGCAGAATCCAGTTTGTCAAATCCAAGAAGCCTTTATATAATAAGACCATTCAAAAGGAGCCATATTGCAATATTAAAAGAACTTTAGACCCCACTTTTATTTTCTGCCACCAAAATCAGTTAATTGGCAGCATGGATACCCCTCTCACTATCTGGATATGTGTGCTTATTGGGGACCCAATCAATCCCTAAATTCCTCATTTTTAAAATTCGATATGTATGCTTATTTTTTCAATTATCCCCTCGAGAACCAGTTAAGCTGTGCATGCGGATTGATATGTGTGCTTATTGAATAGAGTATCCGTCTAATCTTTTTTTTTTCTTGCTTTGACATGTTTTCTCCGAGAAGAGAAAAAATTAAGTGAGGTTTGGAGAATATTTGTATTATAATTTGTTTGGCCAATTTTGGGGGGGGGGGGGGGGAAACAATGTTTTTGAATAGGAGAAACGGAAAAAAAAGTTTTCACATGAAGTACTTTTAGAATTTTGATTAAACATAAATTACTAATTTTCAAATTGATTAATCAAATATAAATTGCAACTCATACTTTTTAAAATAAATCTGTTAAATATATATACAATATACACATGATATTCATGTATATTGTATGTATATTGAATATATTTACATAGCCAAAACCGAGAGGATTGGGCGATTCGTTAAATTTCAATCACGGCCAGTAGTATCCGATTTGGTATATATTGAGATTGTATATTTGGTATATATTAGACTTAGTGTTGTACCTTAATTAATATTGTAATATTACCATAATTGTATAGTTAGTCTTCATATAGAATAGAGATTTAGATGTAGAATAGGAAAACGATTTTCCTATTGTAACTTGTATATATATGTCTTTCATCAATAAGAATAATCAAGGGATTAATTCTTTCATGGTATCAAAAGTCTAGGTTATTTTTTCTTTGCTTCCACTCTTCTATCTTTTCTCGAAAATCGTGAAAACTCTCCCCCTCTCGGCTTTCTCACAAAACCCGAGACGCTCACTATCCAAATTCCCTTCTCCGAATCTTGTTGTTCTATTCACTATGACTGATAAGAACACGTTTCATCCCGCCCTCACAGTTTCTAACATCAAGAGCGTTCTTCCTATTGTTCTTGACCTAGAAAACTTCCAATATGGGACGTGGGCGAAATTATTCAAGAGTCATGCGATGACACATCAAGTCTTCCACCACATAATCCCTCCGGCTGCTAATACAGAGGGTAATATGGAAGAGGTTGTGCCCACCAAAGATGATGATCTAAAATCATGGGTCACTCTTGACGCAAAAGTTCTCCAATAGATTTATGCAACTATCTCTTTTGACCTCTTACAGACGATTATGGAACCCTACTCCACAGCTATGGTTTCTTGGAATCGATTGTGTGATATCTTCCAGGATAACAGTCATTCACGCGTTGTCACTCTTGAACAATAATTTTCTCAAGTTGCTATGGTGAATTTTCCTAACGTTTCTGTCACGATCCGACCCGACGGGCCGCGACTGGAGCCCTAATTGGACACCCTTATACTGACATGTCACATATAATCAGACTCATACAAAGGGAAATATAAAAATCTGTAATAAACATGTCTCCTGAGGAGTCACAGTTAATCAAGCATATCAAGATAGACAAGCCGACAAGGCCGACACTGTACATAGGGATATTCAAAACGCATCACAACCGTACAGCTGACCAAAATACATATACAATCCACACAAGTACAAAACACGTCTACCACACACACATGTCTACAAACCTCTAAGAGTATGATAGTGAAACATGACGGGACAAGGCCCCGCCGTACCCATGAATATACATAAATCTATAACAAAAAGGTATGTACCAAAATGACTTGGCTCCGGATCAATGGAGCTCTCCAAATAGCTGAACAGGAATCCTAGACTGGAGGATCACCAAACTGAATATATGTACCTGCGGGCATGAAACGCAGCCCCCCGAGGAAAAGGGGTAAGTACGAAATAATGTACTGAGTATATAAAACATGAAGTATTGTGAAGATCATCATATCTGACCAAAGGATAACATGGTACAAGTATAATAATCAAGATAACAATACACATGTGCCTTATGAAATGAGAGTCGAAACATGTCCATATAAATAAGTCATATCCGTAGATGTCTGTCCACATAAAAATCATCATATATATACTGCACGGCCCTCTAGTGAGGGACGCGGTGAACATATAATGGGTACACATAGTCATATCCATGTATGTCTGTCCACATATATCATATCTGCGGATGCCTGTCCGCATATCTCATATCCGTGGATGCCTGTCCACATATATCGTCATATATATACTGTCCGACCCTCTAGTGAGGGACGCGGTGAACAATGCAAGGGTCTGCGCACGAAATTTCCCGGCCCGGGACGCGGTGAAATGATATAATCACATCAAGCACGAATAGATTATCATGAGCAACCATATGCAATTTAAATCATCATTTGACTCTCAATGAAATAAATAAAAGGCACTATCATATCATGTATAATTTTGAATTAGGAATCATTGAAACTATGTACGTCCGCCGTACACTCATTTATGTAAATCATGCCAAAAAGAAAGAAATGATAGTTTCACATATCTTATTGTCGAACTAACCAACTCAATATTTAAATTATGTCTCGTCTAGCACTTCCACCTATAATAATAATAATATGTCCGTCAACTCTATGATTACTAGTATACTTTATACGTATCGAATGATGACTCTCTTGTTATATAAAATTGGGCAGCACTTCCCCTATTTATACACACCTCCACAACTTACAAACAAGGCCAATAATACTAATAACAAAACACAACTCAAGGATATACCCAAACAGTCCCATATATCCGATATACACTACCTTTTACATTCTTTCTCTTTACATTCGAGGAGTACAACAACTACAACAACCAAGGTAATTAATACACCTATTTATCATGTTAATCCATCCCCTTAATCCATATCAAAACAACCCCTAAAACAGTTCATATACCAACAACAACGAGAATACAAAATAACACATTTTTACATCTTTATTCCTTTAGGACATACGTTAGTAATTACCACAATGTACATGCATATTCATAACTAAATTTCCAGAATTTCAATCTCCACAAAATAGCCCCTAAATACAACACAACATGCCCAACAATTTCATGAAGGTCTCGGCCACAACACACAATACCATAACTCTTCTCATAATCCCTTAAAATCCAATTGAAGTCTTAAAATCCAATTCATATTTCAACAATTTCATATGAACAACTACAACTTTAAATATCAAGATTTCTTTCAAGACTTCCTTCAATTTTAACATGCAATTAGTGACAATAATAACAACAATCAAATCCAATGTATACAAAACAGCCCCAATTCGGCACCAATACTCCCAACAACAACCACTTGCATTTTCTTACTTCTATTTTCTCTTAATACAAGTTTATCCCTTAACTACAACATCATTTAACTTCAATTACTTTATAAGAAGAAGAATCTTAACTTAAGCCAAAATAGTCCCTAAATCGGCCACTGCACCCACTGCTTCACTTTGCTCCAATTTCACCATTTCTTCAACTGAAAATGACATGCATGCATTCTTTATAAGCTTGAAACCATCTTACTTACATGTTATTGTTCCAAAATGTTCATCTCCAAAGCTAAAGTTTCTTGGGCCATTCGCGGCCAGCACTGTACCGTGACTCACTGTTTTGGGGAGTTACCATGGCTTAGAACTTTGTAGAGGAGTTTATTCTTGAAAGGGGGGTTGATTTGGTCTATAACTTAGCTATGGAGGTTAAGAAAAATATGTTTTTGGAAGAGGAGAGAATGAAGGAGGAGAGAAGGCTGATTTTTCGAAAATAATGAGAGGGGTGAGAGGGTCATGGGTATAAGGGCTGATTTAGTCTTGCATGTTGTGTGCTTTTGCCACTCGGAGGGCACAAGGTGCCATTTGTATTCCACTAGTCTCCCACTTATCCTTCTTGGTACTAAAAATTAGTCCCACACTTAGCCAAAATTCTGAAAATTTCGATGGACCCCATCTCCTTAATGTCAATTCTTTTTATAATACTACACTAATCCAAAACCCCATTGAGAAATTTCAACTACTAGTATTAATTCTCATCGCCACATATATTATATCCAAAATTATTTCGTACTAGCATATGCAACTATACTTTTCTTCTAACACTCGAATCTTAATTTCTTAATTACGTTCTCAAAAGTACGAGGTGTAACAATTTCATCTTATTTTAAACGACTCAAGAATTTGGCGGATCAACTTCGCAACGTGGGGGCTCATGTGAGCAATAGTCGTCTCGTCCTACGGATGGTTGCAGGCATGTTCGAGGCCTTTAACGGTGTTGCTTCAATTCTTCGTCAAAGTAACCCCCTTCCGTAATTCTATCAAGCCTGCTCCATGCTCACATTGGAAGAAGCGAGTTTGGCTAAAAAGGCGGCTATAGGGGCTAGTCTTGTCGTCATGATGACGTCCTCCACACATTCTCAAGGTTTTAATGATAATTCGGGCCAAAACCATACTCAAAGTGGCGGCAAAAATAATCGTAAAAATAATGGGAAAAATCGTGGCGGCAAACGAGGAGGTTTCGGCGTGAACGATTGACAATGGTAGAATTCCAAAGATTGGCCACACGACCCAACCGGGTCCCGCCATGGGCCAATTCTCTATGGGCCTTGACGAGTGGGCAGTGGCCCAACAACCACTGGGCCCAATTTCCACCGTGTCCAGTGCCCAACCAGTGGGATGGCCAGCAGTGTCCCAGGCCCAACAGTGGCTACTGGCCCACTTTCGGTAATTCTAGTGGGCCGAGACAGCAAGCAGGGATGCTTGGGCCTCGGCCCCACAAACTCATTGCACAGCGGGACCCAGGCAGATCGACATTGAAGCCGTGATGCACTCACTTGGAATAACTCAACCGGACCCGAATTGGTACATTGACACATGCGCCACTATCCACATGACCACATGACATCTGACCAAGGTACTATTTCGTTTTATTCCAATTTGAGCAGTAATCATGGTATAATTATTGGTAATGGAAATTCAATTCCAATTAAGGGTTATGATCATAAAACTTTGTCTCCTCTCCATCCACCAGTTGTCTTGAAAAATACCCTTCATGCCTCATAATTAAAAATTTGGTGTATGTTCGTAAATTCACCACTGATAATTGAGTTTCTATTGATTTTGATCATTTTGGGTTTTCTGTGAAGGATTTCAAGATGAGGAGTCATCTCATGAGGTGTGACAGTAGGAGAGATCTTTATCCAATCACACCAAGTCTCGGTTCCTCGCGTCAAGCCATGCCTTCCACTTTTTCAGCTCTTGCTCCTTCCTTGTGGCATGCTAGTCTAGTTCATCCGGGGTCGTCTATTTTGTTTGTCTTAGATAAAAATAAACTTATTTCTTGTAAGGGTACGCATAGTACTCCGAATTGTCAATCTTGTTCCTTAGGAAAAATTGTTAAGTTACCATTTATGATTTCTAATTCTACTACTTCAATGCCATTTGATATTATTCACAGGGATTTATGGACATCTCCTGTTCTTAGTTCATTGAGCCATCGTTACTATGTTATATTTTTAGATGATTATTCTAAATTTTTATGGACGTTTTCAATAGCAAAGAAATCTCAAGTTTTTTCCATCTTCCAAAAATTTAGAGCTTTCATTAAGACCCAATTCGAACGAGAAATAAAAAATATCCAATGTGATAATGGTAAAGAGTATGACAATGGAGAATTTTGTGCTAAAAATAGATTCAATTTTTGTTTTTTTTGTCCTCATACATCTTCACAAAATGGGTAAGCTGAACGCAAAATTCGTACCATTAATAACATTATCTGAACTTTCTTGGTTCATGCTTCTGTACCCCCATTTTTTTGGCATTATGCTCTACAAATGACTACCGATATACTTAACATCCTTCGTTCCAAATGTTTGACATATTTGTCCCCTCTTTAAATCTTATATAATAAGATTCCCACGTATACACATATTAGAGTCTTTGGGTGTTTGTGTTATCCACTTTTTCCATCCACCACAATTAACAAACTTCTGGCCCGTTTTACCCCTTGTGTGTTTTTGAGTTATCCGTCAAATCATCGTGGTTATAAATATTTTGATTTATCATTAAATAAAATTATCATTAGTCGTCATGTTATTTTTGATGAATCCCAATTTTCGTTTGCTAAGAAAAATAGTTTCGTGCCGAGTTCATATAATTTTTTGAATGATGACATATCCCCATATATTATTCAGCATTTTCAGATATGTACCACACCCAAATTCCGCTAGCGGACCCACTACCCGCTGGTACAAACGTAACTGCCCCTACTACCGATCTGGGTCCAGCAACTGGGCCTTCTCTCTAGCCCAGTTCTGGCCCAGTCCCTTCTACCGGATCCAGTGGCATCCCTGGCCCAGCAGTAACGGGTTCAGTTTCCAGAATTGGGCCAGCAGGCCCACTGCCTGCTGGCCAGTCCGTCCCGCATCCTGAAACGTCCCAAAATTCACCAATTCTGCCCCGAGTCATGGTCCAGTCACCCAAATTCAACATGATATTTTTAAACCAAAAAGACACTTTAATTTAAATTCGAATGTTCTTAAATCACCACTACCCCATAATCATGTGTCTGCTTTAAATGACCCGAATTGAAAAATTATTATGACTGATGAATATAATGCTCTTATTGATAATAAGACGTGGGAGTTGGTGCCCCTTCCATCTAGTGTTGATATTCTTCGGTCTATGTGATTTTTTGCTCATAAGGACAATTCTGACGTTTCTTTTGCAAGACATAAGACTCGTCTTGTATGTGATGGTAAGACTCAGCAGGTTGGTGTAGATTGTGGTAAGACATTTAGCCCAGTGGTCAAGCCGGCTACCATTCGCACTGTGCTCAGCTTGGCTATTTCAAAATCATGGCCCATTCATCAGCTATACGCGAAAAATGTTTTCCTACATGGTGATCTAAAAGAGACAGTGTATATGCATCAACCATTGGGGTTTAGGGATACTCAATATCCTCATCATGTCTGTTTGTTGAAGAAGGCATTGTATGGTCTTAAGTAGTCTCCACGGGCTTGATATAAGAGGTTTGCTGATTATGTTTCGACTATGGAGTTCTCTCACAACATGTATGATAATTCACTGTTCATATATCGTCGGGGGTCTTCGATGACTTATATACTGTTATATGTGGATGATATTATCTTGTCTGCCTTTTCTGATACATTACGCCGGTCTATTATGATAATGCTCAGTTCTTAGTTTGCCATGAAAGACTTGGGACCATTGAGTTATTTTTTTGGGATTGCCACCGCTACGCAGTGGATCGTTTATCATAGAGGAAGTATGCAACTGAGATCAGTGAGATGACTGAGATGTCATCCTGTAAGTCCACTTTCACACCAGTTGATACTAAACCCAAGTTGGGTGCTGTAGCTGGCTCCCCCTATGAGGATCCGACCCGCTATCGTAGTTTTGCAGGGCCCTTCAGTATCTTACGTTCACGCGGCCCGATATTACTTATGTCGTACATCAAGTGTGTTTGTTTATGCATGACCCCATGATTGAACATATGAATGCGCTAAAATGCATTCTTAGGTATATTCAGGGAACACTTGAGTATGTCTTGCATTTGTATCCTTCGTCGACGTCTACGCTTGTCTCCTACACAGATGCTGATTGGGGTAGATGTCCTGACACCAGACGATCTACGTCTGGCTATTGTATGTTTCTTGGTAATAACTTGGTCTCATGGTCTGCAAAACGTCAATCTACGCTTTCACGTTCTAGTGCAGAGGCCGAGTATCGAGGGGTAGCCAATGTGATTTTTGAGTCATGTTGGTTACGTAATTTTCTTTTAGAGCTCCACTGTCTTATTCAGAAAGCTACCTTGGTGTATTGTGATAATATTAGTGTCATCTACCTTTCTGGTAATCCAGTTCAGCACCAGCGCACTAAACACATAGAGATGAACATTTACTTTGTTCAATAAAAAGTAGCTAAAGGACAAGTACGCGTCTGTCATGTCCCTTCCAGATATCAAATTACAGACATCTTTACAAAGGGTCTTCCCTCGATCATTTTTGAAGATTTTAGAGACAGTCTCAACGTACGAAGACCGTCCGCTATGAATGTGGGTGTGTGAAATATACATACAATATACACATGCTATACATGTATATTGTATGTATATTGAATATATTTACATAGCCAAAACCACGAGGATTGGGCCAACATTCGTCCAGGCCAATCACGACCAGCAGTGTCCGATTTGGTATATATTGAGATTGTATATTTGATATATTTTAGACTTAGTCTTGTACCTTAATAAATATTGTAATATTATCATAATTGTATAGTTAATCTCCATATAGAATAGAGATTTAGATATAAAATAGAAAAAATATTTTCCTATTATAACTTGTATATATATGTCTTTTATCAATAAGAATAATCAAGGAATTAATTATTTCAAAACCGATTATGTTAGCTTTGACCAAATATGCTATTTGTCTTTTTAGATCTACATTCGAATTATTTTGGTTTCTAAAAGCCATTTTGGATTGATTTTCAAAAAGTAATCCATTTTAGAATACCAAACATTGTGTTCATCAAATTTTCAAATATTTTTCTAGTGCTAACAGGAAAATAATCTCGAATGAGTTGGAATTTTTATTGTCTAGAACTGCTAATAAAAGCCGTGTTTTATTCATTCACTTTTTGTCCTTTGTAATATCTTAGCGGGTGTTTGGCAAACTTCTTATCAGAAACACTTTTTTGATCGAACATCATCTTTTCAGAAGTAGACACATTTTTTTCAGAAGTCAAAAAATGTTTTAAATGGGAAGAGAAGCAGAAACACCAATTTGGTGCTTCTGGAGAAGCCACTTTTGCTCATTCATTGAATTTTTTTTAGACTCATTTACCATTTTCTTTTAATCTCATATAATATCCTCATATAAAATAGAAATTTGGGAATAGGATTAGGGTGGGGGTAGGGATAGGACGGGGTAAGAAAAAAATCATTTTTTGTTATAAAGTAACAAAAAATATGAAATAGAAATTTGAGGATGGGTAGGGCAATGGGATGGGGGTAGAGGTAGGGCGGGGGTAAGATTTTATTTTTTATTTTTATAAAAGTAACAAAAAAAATATGAAATAGAAATTTGAGGATGGGTAGGACAATGGGATGGGGTGGGGTGGGGTGGTGGTAGGGAGTAGGGCGGGGTGTAAGAAAAATATTCATATTTTTTAATAATTTTTTTTAATAAAAGTAACAAAAATATGAAATAGAAATTTGAGGATGAGTAGGGCAATGGGGTGGAGATGGGGGGTAGGGCGGGGAGGTAAGAAAAAATTTCATATTTTCAATCATTTTTTATAAAAGTCACAAAAAATATGAAATAGAAATTTGAGGATGTGGTAGGACAGTGAGGTGTGATTGAGAGGTAGGGCGGGGGATAAGGGGAAGAAAAAAATTCATATTTTTTATAAAAGTAAAAAAAATATGACATAGAAATTTGTGGATGGGGTGGGGGTAGATGTGGGTAGGGCGGAGATAGATTTCGACATATTTGAGTCATTGACTATCATATTGTCGTTATATTTCTTATGTATAATATAATATTATTTTTGATTAAATGTTTGTAATTAAATAATTTTAATTTTTTTTATTAAATTTTAAAGATATATTAATTTTTAGAAACATATGATAGAAAAAAATATTTTAAATAGTTTTAAATCTATTAAAAAAAATATTCTAGTAAATTTGCATGTCAAACAGGAAACTGTTTCTGTTTTTCAAAAGCACTTCTATAATTATAGGTCAAACATCTTAACTGATTCTCCAGAAACGATTTCTACAGAACTACTTGTGAGAAACAGAAACAATGTCAAACAACCCTTAGCCTTATTTCGCCTCTCGAGGTTAAAAGATAAGAGTAACAAAAATGAGCAAAATATTCTCATTTCCATTTCTACCCTTAACATTACCAAGGTAACAAACCGCGTATAATTAATAAAACGTTGTCATTCCTTAAGGATCCAGCAGCTTAGAAGCCTATATGCTCACTTCTCATCAAGCTCCTCCAACAAGAGCTTCATTCAATGGCTGATATTCTTTTAATTTTAGCACTAATGGCTACCCTTTTTGCATCATCACATACTCAACTCAAAGGTGGATTTGAAGAGAACTTCAGTAAAAGTTGTCCTGGTACTCATTTCAAGACTTCTAAAGATGGACAGATCTGGTATCTTACCTTAGACCAAGTATCAGGTGATTAAAATCCAAGAATTCAAAATGCATTTTATTTCTTATTTACATTTTTTTGTAACATTTGAATATATTCATGTTTTTGGTATATATAGATTGTGGGTTCATGACTAAGCAGAGCTATAGGTTTGGTTGGTATAGCACAAAGTTGAAACTGGTAGGAGGTGACTCTGCTGGTGTTGTGACAGCATTTTATGTAAGTTCAGAAGACTTTTTTTCTGAAAATATTGTGCATATTTAGTGGACTTTTGGCCATACATTCTAAATATTTTTCATTTTATTGAGTAGTAGAAAATGCTTGGAATACCTTTCCAAAATTTGGAATTTAATTTTTTTATAAGGAGACACTAATTTTGAAATAAAGTAAAATATTATTTTGGAAAAAGTGAATAATTCTCGTGGCGAAACGATTTCTTAATATTCTTGTGGGAAAATTTTGGCAATGGGAATCTTTTTTTTTTCCACGTTGTGTGCAGATGTGTTCAGAAGTAGAGGCAGGACCATTGAGAGATGAAATAGATTTTGAGTTCTTGGGAAACAGAACAGGGCAGCCATATCTTATTCAGACAAATGTGTACAATAATGGGAGTGGTGGACGTGAGATGAGGCATCAACTCTGGTTTGACCCTACTTTGGATTTCCATACCTATTCCATTCTTTGGAACTCTCACCAAATTGTGTAAGTCCTTTTTTCACTCTCCAAGTTAGTAATTGTTTCCTGTTTAATCATTTGATATTCAAAATTCTATGGTTAAATTAATCAAAATTCGTGTCGGTTAGATCCATTAAGGAGGTAAATATTTTGTACAGAAATGTATTTCATCCTCACTTGGGGTCCTAGAAATAAAGTAAACTAATCAGAATTCGTGTAAAATATACTTCATTCGAACCCTTTCTACCAGAAAATTATATATATATATATATATAGTAAATGTTGAGTACTCTTGGTTTCTTCTTAGTGTTTAATTCTTTCTCTTTTGAATCTCTTAGTGAAAGTTTTGACCCCGCCATTGTCCCTAGGGTGTGAATCTAAGACCTTTTGTTAAGAGTAAAGGAATTCCAACCATCTCACTACGTCCCTCAATGTTAATTTTTGTTTCTCTGATCACATATAGGACAATTCTATGGTAACAATTTTATGAAAAGAAAAATAAAACTACCTTAGAACATAATGATCGATGAGAGAATGGTCATTTAAAATTACGACTAACATCAAGATTCTCATGAAATGGATTTGAGTATAACAGAATGGATATAGAATATTCATATAGCTAAGCGGAACTAATCTTGTAAAATGCAGGTTTTTTGTGGATGAGGTACCGGTAAGGGTATACAAGAACGCAAATCACACGAACAATTTCTTTCCTGCCCAGAGGTCAATGTACGTGTTTTCGAGCATATGGAATGCAGATAATTGGGCTACTAGAGGAGGCTTGGACAAGATAAACTGGAAAAATGCACCATTTGTAGCATCTTATAAGGACTTCACTATAGATGCTTGTCCATGGAAAAATCCTTACCCTGCTTGTGTTTCCACCACCACACAGCACTGGTGGGATCAGTATAATGCTTGGCGCTTATCAAGTAAGCAGAAAATTGATTATGCTTGGGTGCAGAGAAACTTTGTGGTTTATAATTATTGCCAGGATTCTGTGAGGAACAAGTACAAGCCTCAAGAGTGTTGGTTAAATCCATTGGACTAATATTAAAGATTATATAAAATTCTTTTGAGAGAAGAAAATTGTAGTAGTATTTTGATCTTGATATTGAGTGTATATAATGGACTCTCTCCTACTAATTTGGGATTGAGCCATAGAAGATCCATCGATCGATTGATATATTGTACTCCATCTATTAAAAAGAGAATGACATTACTACTCTTGGAGAATGAAGAGCTAACTTTTTGCTATATTTACAAATATAATGTTTTAAAGATATTTTGAACGTAAAGTTGACTCCTTTGATCTCTACTTCTGTAAAATAGCATCTAGTAAGTTTTCAAAAGAGCCTTCTTAATTCCACATGAGCATTATCATGCTACATAAAAGATTAGATGTGTAAAGATTCTTACTCTGGTTCATGCCAATATTTTTTTTATAGACGTATAAAGTAGAGTAATATTTTGTCAATGTATCCGGTTTATTTTTGTCAGAAGATCCAAGATAAACATAGAAAAGGGGGGAAACATGCTAGAAAAACATCAATAATTGTTGTGGCAGGAGGGATGAGATCTCTTCACTCTTAATCAGATATTTCGAATTTGAAATCTGAATATGAACAAGATCTTATTAGGAAATGTTTCCCCTCAAATTGGCCTTATGCGACGAGAATTCAAATTAGTCTGGAGCTCTGAGCTCCAATGCGTGTATCGAACATCAGGAGAGAACCAGAAAAGATCATGCTAGAGAAACCGAATATTTAACTTTAAGACCAATTTTGAAATTTTAAAATGTGATTGAGTTGGAAGTTAAAATTCTAGATTCAATTCCAACTTTATGACTATAGTGAAGAACATCGTGAAGTTGGTAAATGCGGTGATTACACACTTGTAACTTGTGAGATGAAGTAATGAGACGATTCAAGAGACATGTCACATGGCTTTAAAATAGCCAAAAGTTCAGTACAAAATTGATGAGAGGGACATCTCACCTACCTAGATGGAGATTTTAAGTTCTGAAAATGACGATTCTCACTTGGAATAATCAATTCATCTAGCCGTATTTTGTACTCAACTTTGAGATCATATTGCATGCCACCTCCTTGTGGATGTTTGTTTTCAAGATTAGTTTGTAACTATTACAACTTTGAGATCAAATCGTACTTGAATCTATGTGACAGATGTGAGGAGCCCACAAGTGAGTTGTTACTATTTCCTTGCGAGCAAAAGACGAAATCCCTCGTCCACAGGGCCCTCACCCCTCCGAATTCGGCTGTGACGCTGGAGGAAGGTAAATCACAGATTTCACGCCACTAGGTGGGAGCGACAAATCAGCGCTACAAGAGTCATCACTCACAAAGAAGAATGAACTCCCACATCGCACGCTGCGCCGAATCGCTTTGTTAATCGCCACCCTGAACTAATCGAAATACACTGCGGGTGAGTTGTTACTATTTCCTAATTTGTCTTTTTAATATCATATAATTATGCGGATGGGAGGACCACACAATTTACTTCTTTGTCTCCGTCTCATGTTCTCCATAAACAAACAATCTCCTTGTCACGGAGGTACATGTCTAGTATGGACCTCAGTCATACATCTATGCTATAATATTATACACAATTTGAGATAGCAAACAAAATTCCTGGACATGTCACATGCCGTTTTACTAGCACCAATGAAATCAGCTGAATACCCATGTTGCGTTCAAAGGAGGAATAAGAAGAAGATAGCGAAGATGGAGCGAGATCATTTGTCGCTGATCAGTTTATATTTGAAAACCTTTTAAAAACGAGAACACAATTTAAGCATTGGCTCTGTTAAAATTGAGAAAGATGAAAAATATTGAGAGAATTCTTTCTTCATTTCATTCATCATAATAACCTCTTTATATAGAGACATACGTTTTTTCTCTCTAGTTTAATAGTAAATTCTATTTTGATAAATTACTATAATTATAATTTATCAAATATACTGAGACTAGAATTTTATCAAAAAAACTAATAGAGTTGAACTGGGAGACTAGAATATCCGGGGCCAGTCACCACTTGATGTGTCGGTCTCAATACCCCTCTCAAGTTGGAGCATGGAGGTCTCGAATGTCCAATTTATCAAGCAGATATTCATGTTGTGATTTGCCCAAAATCTTTGTAAACACGTTGGCCAATTGTTCATTGGTTGACACATAACTCGAAAGAATTATATCCGTTTGGAGTGCGTCCCGGACATAATGACAATCAACTTTAATATGTTTAGTTTGTACGTGAAATATCAAATTTCGTGCAATATACAATGTTGTTTGACTATCACAATACATTTTAACCGGAGATTTATGTTCGACGCCCAAGCTATGTAGGATTTCCTTCAACCATTTCAATTCACAAACTGTCATTGCCATTGAATGGTGTTACGCCTCTACTGACTAGCGAGAGACAATGTGATGCTTCTTGATTTTCCATGATATCAGTGAATTCCCGAGGGAGATAAACCATCGAGTGAGCGATTTTTGGGTCAACGAACATTCAACCCAGTCCGCATCACACCACCCATACAACTGAAGATCACAATCCTTACTTAACATAATTTCTTGTTCGGGGTTCTTTTTCAAGTATTTTACCACCCGAAGGACGACTATCCAGTGCGCTTCCTTCGGTTGGTGCATAAATTGGGACATAACATGTACACAATAGGACAACTCTGGTCACGTAAAACTCAGGTATATCAATCTGCCGAGCAGATGTCGGTATGATTCTGAATCTTCTAAATTATCCCATTTGACCACCGCAAATTGTGATTCTGTTCCATGAGAGTCTTAATCGGGTTTGTTCCCAGTAGCCCGGACTCAGAGATTATATCTAAGGCACACTTCCATTGATAAAAGAATAATCTGATTGGTCAACGCGCAACTTCAACCCCCAGAATATATTTCAGAGGACCCCAAATTCTTCATATGAAAATAGGCTAAGAGATAGTCTTTGAACCGTGTAATGACACCATGATCATTTATGGAGATAATCAAGTCATCCACATAAACTAAGACGTTAAGTTGTATACTTCCCTGGTGTATCACGGAGAGATAATAATTGGAGTATGACTGCTTGAAACTATATTTCATCAAGGCACTTGTCAATTTTGCAAACCTGCACTGTTGAGCTTGTTTCAATCTATACAATTTTTTTTTGAGTCGACATACTTGCCCCGAATCAGACATATGAAATTCTGATGGTAATTTCATATAAACTTCTTTAGCCAGTTCGACATGCAAGAAGGCGTTATGAACATCTATCTGATGCAACTTCCAATTTCAAGTGGCCGCTACCGCTAAGAAGATTTGAACGGTCACTACATTCGCAACATGAGCAAACGTTTCATTGTAGTAAATACCTTCCTCCTGCTTATTACCGAAGATGATGAACTAAGCTTTATATCGTTCAATTATTCTATCCGAATTGTATTTGACCTTGTACACTCATCTACATCCAAATTCTTTCTTATCCGACGGCAATGTTTCCAATGTCCATGTGCCATTGTCCTATAATGCTTAGATTTCTTATTTCATGGCTTTTTGCCAACATTCCTTTTTCATAGCTTCTGGGAATGATTTTTGTTCAATTACTGTGGTAATTGATGCAATGAAGCTTTGGTATTGTGAGAAAAAATTATCACATAATATATAGTGAGCTAAAGGATAAGGTGCACCCGAGGGTTGCTGAGGATCAGACGAACTCGTTGATGAACTTTCTTTTCAGAATGTTTCAGTAATGTAGTCTCGTAATCGAATTGATTCATGCTTCTGACGTTTACCTCGACCCAATTATTCCTCCGGTGGCTTTTCATTGGCCCAGGTACTTTCAGCCTATTACTTCTTTCACATTTTCATTAATCATACTATCATCTGTCCAGTCTAATTTTGGTTGATCCATAGGTTCGATATCAGGTGTCCGAATTTCTTCTATTCGAGCTTTATTCATACCTACATTATTTGTCTGTTCTTCTTCAAAAATGTGTTGATTCTTTTCCTCCTTTATTTCGCTCGGAATCACTTCTATGTTATCGACCAAGTTACATGTTCCTACAACAAAAGAAAACTTAGTCTTGTAGAAGTTCACATCTCTTGAGACTAAATATTCATCGTTTTCTAAGTCATGCAGTCTCCAACCTTTATGTCCGTAGGGGTATCCCAAAAAGATACACCTACGACTCTGACTTTCAAACTTATATCTTGTTCTTACCTTTGTGTGTGCATATCATAGTGACTCTAGCACCCTTAAGTGATCATAATGAGGCGCCTACTCGTATAAAATTTTATAGGGGGTTTTCCTATTCAAAACCGAAGATGGTGTTTTATTGAACAAGTATCCTGTAGTCAAAATGCATTCTCCCCAGAATTTAATCGAAAGATGGCTCTGAAGTCTCAATGCTCGCGCCACATTAAGAATGTTACTGTGTTTTCTTTTGAATCTTCCATTATGTTGAGGTGTCCCTGTGCAAGATATTTGAAATAGAATTTCATGTTCGAAGAAGTAAGTCTTCATAGACGTGAACTTAGTTCCGTTATCACTTCTAACTATCTTCACCCTTTTTCTGAACTACCTTTCCACAAGAGCGAATAAATTCTTCAATGCTTGAGACACTTTTTTCTTATCAACTAAGAGAAAAATCCACACGGCTCGCGAACGATCATCCATAATAGTAAAATAATATGAAGCACCACAAGAAAAAAATGTCCTATATGGTCCCCATAAATCGCAATGGATCATTTCAAAAGTATCCGAAGTAATATTCCCACTTAAAGGAAAACACTTCTCGTTCGCTTTGCTCGTTGACATACATCACATTCTCTATCCAATCTATTCCAATTATCCTTTAAGCCTAATGACATAATAGACTTTATTACTTGTGCTGAAGGATGACCCAACTGTTTCTGCCAAAGATCAAACCAATCAATTGCCTCTGCCTTCATGGACCGTATTAGCGATATATTTCAAAAATAGTAAAGTCCACCTCAACGATCACCCTTTCCAATTAGCTTCCTTGTGGTGGAGTCTAGTATATCACACATAATTCTATTAAAGGTCACATCACAATCTAAATAATTAACTAGTTGTGACACATAAATTAAATTGCATGTCAAATTCGGAACATAAAGAATATTCTTCAACCATATTCTATCATTCATCCTAGTTTTTCCTTATTTTGTAGCCACTGAGCTACTTCCGTTCGAAAGTCCAATCGGACACTCAGGAATGTCCCGTTGATCGCTCAGTTTCTCCGGATTACCTGTCACATGATTGGTAGCTCCGGAGCCTATAATCCAGGATGAGTTATCAGTCTTACCATTCATCTTTCCATTCAGATTTATTCCTTGTGAATTCAACACGTGAATCACAATTTTCTTGATCTCCTTACTCAGATTGTGAGGTGATATCTCGTCTGTGTTCATCTGTTCTATCTCCGCCCGTGTATCCTTGACAACAATGATATTAGCCCGTTAGTTGCCTCTTCTACGAAAGAATTCCGGGCCTCCCCTCTACTGTTGTTGTTGTCCTCGTCCTCTTCCTTCAAATTTTTCATCTCCATTTTTATTTCCAGGCCACCATTCCAGAGACCCAATAAATTGAAAACAACCTTTCATAACATGTCAAGATCTCTTGCAATGTGTGCAGAATGCACCATCATTCTTTTCTTTAACTTGATCACGATATGCATTTTTTTCTTGTACGACGAAGGTCATGGTTTCACTCCGTTCATCCGTTTTCCGTTTGAGTTCTCTCACACGCTCTTTCTGCACTAGCTTAGAATAGACTTTGTTTAATGATGTCAATAGTTTCTGGGCTAGTATGTTCGACCTCACTGTTTCATATATTGCCTCATTCAATTCCATGAGGAAAAGATTATTTTTTCTTCCTCTCTTTTGGTTTTCAAGATCATCCTCAGATTGCACATGCACTTTTCACACTTGCAAGTTGGAAACTGTTCGTAGTTTGCCAATTCTTTTCATAGCTTGGTTAGTTTTTCATAGTAATTCAATGTGGTCTTTTCCTTCTGCTTGCACTCCGCAAATTCTGCTTTCAGTTGTTGCATCTGAGGTCCGTTGATAACAACAAACCTCTCTCGGATGCTTATCCATAGTAATTCCGCTTCCTCTTTATGCGAGATCGTTGAATAAAGAGTTGGTTTGATGGTGCTATGAATCTACAATGAGTTGGTTTGATGGTGTTACAAATCCACAATACCAATAAAGAGTTTATAGTCCACCAGTCTTCTAAGTCCGGAGATTCTTCGTCCAACTTCTTGATCATATCATCAACTAAGCCAAGTTTTTTCTTAGCTCTTAGGGTTGTCCTCATGGATCGAATCCATTCTTTATAATTCTCTCCCTTCAATTGGACTTATGTCACCACAATTTCGAAATTATCGTTTTACGAAATGTCATACGGGGAGATTGCTTTTATTTGAATTTTGGTTTCTTCACCGACGATTTCTTTGGTTTTATCACCGGGTTCTCTGTCACCCGCCACTATTTAGGGTTTTTGTGTTATTTCAACGTGATTGTGATACCATGTTAAAATTGAGAGAAAATGAAATTTTAGAGAGAATAAAAATAATTATAATTTATCAAATATACTTAAATTAGAATTTTATCAAAAAACAAATAGAGTTAAACTAGGAGACTAGAATATTCGTGGTCGATCACCACTTGATGTGTCAATCTCAACAGGCTAAAAAATGGATTGAGACAACTGTGAATTTCATTGAGTTTTACGTTTTGTTTACTTGATCAAACATTTCATAATCAATTATATTAGATGATCTTTCATGTTAGACAAGATTAGTGTAATGAGATAGATATATTAGTGTTAAGAGTCCACATCATATATGGAATGAGAACATGAACTCCTTATATGGACTTGGACAATTCTCACCCATAAGCTAGATTTTGGAATTGAGTTAGGCCCAAAATCCATTCTTTACATGGTATCAGAGCCAGACTCATTCTAATTTTTTATTCACTGATGTTGGACCCCCAAATTATATTATTCACGCTCCAGTTAACAAGGTTTGGGCATGCGAGAGAGTGTTAAGAGTCCACATCAGATATGAAATGGGAGCATAGACTCCTTATATGGACTTGAACAATCCTCACCCTACAAGCTAGCTTTTGGGGTTAAGTTAGACCCAAGATCCATTCTTTACAATTAGTGTAATGAGATAGATACATATATGGAAATGTCTAGTACATGAGCGCACTATTTAAAAAAAGAAAAAATAATGTATTAAGTGAGAATTAATCGCTATTTCTCCTGGTAAATAATTCAACATTCAACCAAGTGCATCTTTCAATCTTCTTAGAGCATGAGTGCTAGCGGTTAATATTATATTATAACAAAAATAACATACTCAATGTAATTCCACAAATGAGGTATGAGAAGAATAGAGTATACATAGACCTTAACTCTATAAAAGCGCCATCTTCACTGTAACAATTCCATCTACTCATGCACAATATCAGTTTTTCTCTTTCGTAATAGATTTCACCAATTTGTTTCTTGAACTCATTCTTGAGCCCAAAGACGTAGTGCACAATATTGGTCTATTTAGTTCAGGACATTCCCTTCATTCTCAATGTGGAATTCTATGCTCTTTGTGATTAACTTTGCTGGCGAGAAGGTTGTATGACTCTTTCTTCTTGGTTCCAATCCTTACTATTTATGTATTTGGCAAAAATATTTTTACCTTTCGAAACTCTTAATTATCCTTATGTTTTATATAAAAAAACATTTAATCCTCTTATGTAGTGAAACTTTATCTAATTAAATAAATTTTAAGAAAAATTGGAAGTAAAAAAATAAACAAGAAAACTAAAATAAAAATGAGAAATTCTATATAATAAATATTATAATTAAAAAATCCAAATAACTTACATATTTAAAGTGCAAGAAAGCTATTACAATAACTGATATATCTTATTAAGTAATTTGTGTTCATTTTCCCATTTTTTTTTTGAAAGTTATATGTTTCAAAAAAATCCAACAAAAACATTTATCTTCTTTTTAAATTTCATAAAAATAAATGCTTAAAACTTTCTATTTAAAATTAATTAAAAAAATAATATATATTTTAATATATTTAGTTGCGGACATATTTCATAAGGATGCAAGTGTATGATTTCATAGTATAGGGAGGTGTAAATATTTGATTTTATAATATAGGGAGTGTATCCAAAATTGAGTTACTCCTGTAAGGACATTTAGTATAATTAAATATTTGAAAAAATTATGGTCAAAACATTTACGCAATGAAATTAAAAGGAAGAAAGAAAAAAGGTGTACACCTCTCAAGGTGTTAGGCGCGACTCCACATATTTCCCTGTGAGCTCCACAACACCGTATTCACATATAAATAATAAATCACCCCCCATTAATTATTTCTCATCGTCGTAACATTGAGCATATATTATACTTTCTATTTTCGATTTTGCTTTTCAAAAGAGGGATTTCTTTGTTAGCAAGAAGAAAAAGTTTCGTGTCCAGTCTGATTTGAAGGTATTTTCTCATTTTGTTATATATGTATAATCTATGTGTATTTTAAGTGTCTATTAATTGTAATCCTTCCTTTTTATACGTTTTCACTACTTGAAGGGTTGTCGTCACAAATAAATACATCATCCTCCATTGCAAACAGGTTCTCCTGTTGTTGGTTGTAAAATAGACATCATACTGTATACAACATAGTCACCCGTGGCAATTGAGTTCAGAATGTTTAAGCCTTTTGTGTCTGTACTTGAAAATATTTACACCTCTTTCTTTTCTTTTTTTCTGAAAAATATATAAATTAGAACGTTACATTATGTTCACATAGACATAAGAAAAACTCAATAATGTTAAATATACATACAATATACACATGATATACATGTATATTGTATGTATATTTAATATATAATCAAAAGGTCCGGCCGAGAAGCCTTAGGCCCATATCGTACAGCCCATCACGGTAACATAAGGCATATTCTATTATTGTATATTTGGTATATATTAGATATTAAGGAAAATTCTGACGGTTCTTTTGCAAGGCATAAGACTCGTCTTGTAGGTGATGGTAAGACTCAGCAGGTTGGTGTAGATTGTAGTGAGACATTTAGCCAGGTGGTCAAACTGGCTACCATTCACACTGTGCTCAACTTGACTCTTTCGAAATCATGACCCATTCATCAGCTAGACGTGAAGAATGCTTTCCTACATGGTGATCTCATGAAGACAGTGTATATGCATCAGCCCTTGGGGCTTAGGAATACTCGATATCCTCATCATGTCTGTTTGTTGAAGAATTTCTTGTATGGGCTTAAGCAGTCTCCACGGGCTTGGTATAAGAGGTTTGCTGACTATGTTTCGACTATTTAGTTCTCTCACAGCAGGTATGATAATTCATTGTTCATATATCGTCGGTGTTCTTCGATGACTTATATATTGTTATATGTGGATGATATTATCTTGACTGCCTCTTCTGATACATTACGTCAGTCTATTATGACAATGCTCAGTTCTGAGTTTGCCATGAAAGACTTGGGGCCATTGAGTTATTTTTTTGAGATTGCTGTCACTCGTCATGCAGGTGGACTGTTCTTATCACATAGGAAGTATGCATCCGAGATCATTGAGAGGGTTGGGATGTCATCCTGTAAGTCCACTTTCACTCCAGTTGATACTAAACCCAAGTTGGGTGCTGCAGCTGGCTCCCCCTATGAAGATCCAACCCGCTATCGTAGTCTTGCAGGGGCCCTTCAGTAACTTACGTTCACGCGATCTGATATTACATATGTCGTACATTAAGTGTGTTTGTTTATGCATGACCCCATGATTGAACATATGAATGCGCTCAAACGCATTCTTAGGTACGTTCAGAGAATACTTGATTATGACTTACATTTGTATCCTTCGTCAACGTCTACGCTTGTCTCCTATACAGATGCTGATTGGGGTGGTTGTCCGGATACCAGACGTTCTACGTCTGACTATTGTATGTTCCTTGGAAATAACTTGGTCTCGTGGTCTTCCAAACGTCAATCCACGCTTTCACGCCGAGTATCGAGGGGTAGCTAATGTGGTCTCTGAGTCATGTTGGTTACGTAGTCTTCTTCTAGAGCTCCATTGTCCTATTCAGAAAGCTACCTTGGTGTATTGTGATAATATTAATGCCATCTACCTATCTGGTAATCCAGTTCAGCACTAGCACACTAAACATATAGAGATGGACATTCACTTTGTTCGAGAAAAGATAGCTAGAGGACAAGTACGCGTCTGACATGTCCCTTCAAAATATCAAATTGTAGACATCTTTACAAAGGGTCTTCTCTCGACCCTTTTTGAAGATTTTAGAGACAGTCTCAGCGTATGAAGACCGCCCGCTATGACTGCGGGGGTGTTTTAAATATACATAAAATATACACATGATATACATGTATATTGTATGTATATTTAGTATATAATCAAAGGGTCAAGCCGAGAAGCCTTAGGCCCATATCGTCCAGCCCATCACGGTAACATAGGACAAATTCTATTATTGTATAATTGGTATATATTAGATATTAGTCTTTTACCTTAATTAGTATTGTAATATTACCATAAGTGTATAGTTAGTCTCCATATAAAATAGGGATTTAGATGTAGAATAGGAAAAAGCTTTTCCTATTATAACTTGTATATATATTTCTTTCAGAATAATCAAGGGATTAATTCTTTCAAATAATTATCAAACAAGCTTACCGCCACATGTTGGGCCTAAATTTTAGAAGGACAAGTAACTGTGTTAGTTTGAGGTTCCCAACCGTATCCGGAGCAAGACTGAAGTATAGGTCTTTGAAATATTTTCTTAATTCCCAACATGGATCGCTGATAGTATGTATTACCATTAAACATGTATTCCTCGCATTGTCATGTAGGACTTCGATGAAGACCAATGTGTCCTCGTCCGATCATTTTTCAGCATTTTAACAACGTGATTTACTCATTCTTTTACGCTTCTACAATATAACAACAATACGATAACAAGTCGCATTCGCCTCACATGAGCATCTGAAAATCTGCCTCACATGAGCACAATGAAATTAATTAAAATTTCAACTTATGTTATCTTGTTAACCGGTGGAGGCGCAATCACTAAATTTTCGTCTGAAATTCCAAAATAAGCTTGACAAGTTATTGGTGTTGTACTCTAATTTCAAGACAATATAACAAAGTAACGGTGGAAAATGTGAACATTGTTGGGTCCGATGCTACGGATAAGCAAGTAGAAGTAAGAAAAAAATAAGAATTCAAAAATTTGAACAGCTAAACAATTTTTGTATGTTGCCTTCAGTGTTGTGTCAACACTTTGATAAAACAATAATAAACTTTAAAGAGTAAATGCAGCGGAAAAAGTAAAAGACACAAGATTTATATTTTCAAAGGTATATATTAATATAACTGTTAGAATAGAATATTCTAGAATAGGGTCATTAATAGAATATTATGTGTATATTTTATATTAATGTAGATCTCTTCATATATGGTAGAAAATTATTGTATAGGGAATATTCCTAGGATTATTCTAAGGAAGACTTATTCTTCCTAATGATGGTAATTAGTGTATATATTGTTACCTAATGGAAGAAGAACATTTGAGGAAAATATTCTATCATGGTATCAAGAGCTTAGGAAAAGATTCATCTTCCTAAACACCAAAATTGTTTCCTTTTTTCGAAAATTCGTTCTCCTCCAACATCGAATTTCTTTTTTTTTTTTGATTTTCCTGTTCATCGTGTTTTTTTCATCCAACTATTATCAACATGTCTGAATCCAAATCGTTCTATCACCCAGCCCTCACAGTTTCCAATATCAAAACTCATGTTCCCATAACTTTACAAATGGAGAATGTGCATTATGCTTCCTGGGCGGAACTTTTTAAAATATGTTGTCGTTCTCACCGGGTTCTTCACCACATCATTTCCCCGGAAAAAGACAAAGAAAGAGTCTTGACAACGGATGAAGACAAAGAATTGTGGGATGTACTAGATGCCATCGTTTTGGTTGGATATATTCAACAATATCCACGGATTTGTTGCGACACGATCACGGAAACAGATTCTAAGGCAATTGATGCTTGGAATCGACACGGATATTTTTATGATAATCAAAATTCCCAGCGATTGCTTTGGAACAAGAATTCTCCGGTTGATATGGAGGATTTTCCTAACGCGTCGCTTATTGTCAACGCCAAAGTGTTGGCGATCAATTAAAAATGTTGGTTCCCCGCCTCCGACAACCGCTTGTTCTACAACTTGTCACGGACGACAGAAGCATATAGCGGGGTTGCCACCGTTATCCGTCAAAGTAACCCACTTCCGTTATTCTACAAAGCCAGATCTATGTTAATCCTAGAAGAACAAGGTCTTTCCAAAAAGGTTGCTAACACAACCGAATCGGCGTACATGGTCACTAATGATGGAAATAACCGGGGTCAAAAAGGACGACATGGAAATAAAAAAGGGGGAAACCGCAACAAAAACGGAAATCATCGCAACTCCGGCGGCGGTGGAAATTCGGCCGCCATGAATGGCGCGCGCGGCGGCGCATGCGCAGAAGAAGTGGCGCAGGCAGCGGCGCAGAAGATGGGGGCACGGCCAATGGACTTGGGCCGACTCCTACCACAAATCGCGAGCCCAATTTTGAGCCCAAGAAATCACCCACAAGAAGAAGATTTTTGGCAAAGAACCGGCAAGAATGAGCACCAAGTATCAATATTTGGGCCAGCCAAAGATGGCTAACAATGGGCAAGAAGAAGACATTTTGGGCAGCTGGCTAACATCGAGAAGCCAGCAAAGAAATGGGCGAGGCGGCGGCAGATGGGCGCCGGTGTTGGGCCTCGGCGTGAGAACGAGGCCCACTCAACGATGGGCCGATCGCGAAATTGAACATGCCACGCACACGCCGATTAATCCACTGCACGAATTGGTATATGGACTCAGTGCAACGTCACATATGACGTCATCCCAAGGTAATCTCACGCCCTATTTTAATTTGAGCAAATCAAATGGTATAATCGCTTAAATGGCCATTCCATTCCAATAAAAGGTTACGGTTCCACTAAATTGTCCAAACCAAATCCACCATTAGCCTTGAAAAATGTTATTCATGCACCACAATTAATCAAAAATCTAATCTCCGTTCGAAAGTTTACTTCAGATAATCAAGTTACCGTAGCTTTGATCCTTTTGGTTTTACGTGTGTGATTTTCGAGAGGGCACGCTAATGAGATGTGATAGCCGTGAGAACTTTATCCGCCATTTCACTACTACAACCGGACAAGAAACATTTTAATTTTGCTGTTTTTAATTCCAAGTTATGGCATGAACGTTTGGGACATCCGGGAGAGTCTGTTTTAAACTCTCTCAAACGCAATAATTCAATTTTATGTACACGAACTCTTAATAAGTGTCAGTCGTGTCCTTTGGGTAAGCATATTCAACTACCTTTTGAGTCTTCTTCTAATTGCACTTTTATGCCATTTGAGACTATACATTGTGATATTTGGACATCCCCAGTTTTGAGCTCTTCAGGGCATAGATATTATTTGCTTGTTTTAGATGATTACTCTAAATTCTTGTGGACATTTCCCATATCAAAAAAATCACAAGTGTTTTCTACATTCCTTAGTTTTAGAGCTTCCATCCAAAAACAGTTTGAAAGGGATATCAAAAACATCCAATGTGATAACGGGCGGGAATTTGATAATAGACAATTCAGGATTTTTGCAAAACAAATGGTTTGAATTTTCGCTTTTCACGCCCCACACATCTTCTCGTAATGGACAAAGCGAACGCAAATACGAACCATAAATAATATTGTCGGGACATCCCTTGCTCATGCCTCACTTCCCTAACTTTTGGCATCATGCACTTCAGATGGCTACTTATTTGTTGAATATACTACCAAACAAACATACATCACACCAAACACCCCTTCAATTGCTATACCTTCGAAAACCGACATACTCTCATCTCCGGGTTTTTGGGTGCTTGTGTTTTCCATTATTTCCATCCACCACCATCCATAAATTACAACCGAGATCTACCTTGCATTTTTGGGATACCCATCCCATCATCGCGGATACAAATGTTATGACCTATCCTCCAATAGGATTTTTATTAGTCGTCATGTTATATTTGATGAAACTCAATTCCCATTTAGAAAAATCAATGAGTCACAATCTCCCACTTATGAGTTTTTGGATGCTGGAATACACCCAATGTTTACCCAACCATTGTCTCATAGTTCGGTCACTGCTACTGCAAATGGACAAAATCCTCTTAATCCATTACCCGTGTCCTTACCAAATGGTGCCCAACCCACTGTCCTGGATACTGGTACACATTCGGGCTCATGTGCTTTGACACCTACCCTTAATGCAACCCAAGCCCCTGATCCAGTCCCAGCTTTACAAATACCACATTTTGCTAGTGGCGTCCAGTCCACTGGCCCGACAACACGTCCAGTCACCCGTAGTCAACATGGTATTGTCAAACCCAACACTAAATACAGCCTTCACACCCAAATTTCCAAATCACCATTACCATGTAACCCTGTGTCTGCTCTGAAAGACCCAAATTGGAAAATGGCCATGGATGATGAATATCAAGCTCTTATTAAAAATAGGACATGGGATTTAGTGCCCCGTCCATCTAATGCTAACATCATTCGGTCTATGTGGATTTTTACTCATAAAGAAAAATCTGATGGTTCTTTGAGCGGCATAAGGCCCGCTCAGAAAGGTGATGGGAAGACGCAGCGAGTTGGCATCGATTGTGGAGAAACATTCATCCAAAGAGTCAAACCATTACTATCGTAATGCTCGGCTTGTCTCTCCAGAGGATGGTCACTCCACCAGTTGGATGTTAAAAATGCATTTCTCCACGGTCACCTAAACGATCGCTTTACATGCACCAACCATCGGTACAGAGATCCAAAATATCCCAATCATGTATGCCTTCTAAACAAGTCTTTGTATGGTCTCAAACAAGCACCTGTGGCACAGTATCACGGCTTTGCGATTTTGTATCACGATGGGGTTTCACACACCGTCCGATAATTCCTTTTATCTATCATCGTGGTAATCATACGGCTTATCTTCTATCAGATGTGGATGATATTATTACGACTTCCTCGTAATCTCTTCGCAAGAATATCATGTCTCGACTTGGTTGAATTTGCTATGAAGGATCTTGGTCCATTGCACTTCTTTCTAGGAATTCTTTGTGACAAGACACGCAGTGGGCTCTTTCTCTCGGAGAAGTATGATCCGAGATCGTGGAACGGGCCGAATGGCCTCTTGCAAACCCTCAAGAACACCGTGGATACAAAGTCCAAATTAAGTGCTATCTCTAGCAAACCTTTTCACGATCCAACATTGTACTGCAGCTTCAGCAGCGTTGCAATATCTTACCTTTACCGGACTGCATCATCACCTACGCCAGACAACAAGTATGCCTATTCACGTAATCCAATGGAAGAACATACGCAGCACTCAAACGGATTGACGCTACATTAAGCGGCACTCAGAATATGGATTACATCTTTACCCATCTTCGTCTCCAAACTTGTCACTTATACGCACGCAGATCGCAAAGTCGTTCGACACCGCACGCCCACATCCGGGTATCAGGTATTCCTCGGTGATAATTTAGTTTCATGGTCTTCCAAACGGCAACCCACGATCGCGCTCCAAAGTCTTTGGTGAATACCGCGCCGCCGCGATGTTAGATCTCGATTCACGCCGATTCTAATCTTTTATCGAGTTTATCCAAATTCAAAGCTACTATAGTCTCATCGTGACAACATTAGTGCAATATATCTTTCTCGAAATCCAATACATCATCAAGACTAAACATATAGAATTGGATATCCATTTTGTCCGTGAAAAAGTGGCACGCGACAGCGCGAGTACTTCATGTCCCAACGCGTCATCAAATCGCCGATATCTTCACGAAAGGGCTTCCGCTGATTTTATTTGAAGAATTTCGGGACAGTCTCAGCATTCGGCGCCCTCCAGCTTCAACTGCGGGGGAGTGTTAGAATAGAATATTCTAGAATAGGGTCATTAATAGAATATTATGTGTATATTTTATATTAATGTAGATCTCTTCATATATGGTAGAAAATTATCAGATAGGAATATTCCTAGGATTATTCTAAGGAAGACTTATTCTTCCTAATGATGGTAATTAGTGTATATATTGTTACCTAATGGAAGAGGAACATTTGAGGAAAATATTCTATCAATAACACTTGATGGTCAATGACCAAAGTAATGTATATTTTATATAAAATTACAATTGAATTTCTTTTTACAATTTGTAGAAATAAAATAAAAAGAAATTACAAAAACGAAGTAGCATATGACTTCAGCCTAAAGATAAAATATCTATAAAGAACATACAACATCTTCATTACAATTGCTTCAACAATAAGCTTAATCTAGAATATGGGCAACAATAGTAATGTTGGACTAGATGTTGTTATACTACTTTAGACAATGGTGTTTGATCCAGTTTCTGAAGTGAATTTTCGAGAGCTCTCTTGGTGATTCTTTTTGTTTAATCTGAATATCGATACTCTGAAGGTCCTCCTCTATTTATAGTGTGAAACTTTCTTAAAATTCTCACTGGTTGGTTGCGGGAGTTGAAAGAAAGTAGGTAGCAGCTTGAACCGATTCTTCCTCCATAAAAACCTCAACAATATTGACTTGGTCTTCACGTCGCTTTCCTTCCAAGCTTTCCTTTCCCACATTTTAAACATAACTTTCTGGTTAGCTTGCCTACGTCATTTTTACCTCACAATAACAATCACTGTTTTGACCGGAAAAATAGGCAAAATCATTTATAGATGTTGTTATACTACTGTGTCTGTGATGTTGTCACAACACTGCAGACAACATCCTTATGAACATAAACGATGTTGTCCTGAACGATTACTCGTGTTTTCACAACACTCATCCAACATCAACAAACATAAAAAGAGATTCATAGCTACAACTTATTCTTAAAGCTAACCAGCCAAATCAGTAGCACTAAATCACTAATAGATGATAGAGCACTTTTATATAAGTAAATTTTGAATAGTAAAAAACGAATTTACCTGTTAATAGATGATGAATTGGCTTGAGAGTAATCTGGAAGAAAAATCAAAGTTATAGAGAACTCTACTTTATTGGTTGTTCTTAAAAATGGAGTGGAAGAGAAAAATAGAAGAAAGCTATCTAGCAGCATTTCCATCACTCACATTCACACACATAAAGAAAGCCAACTACTTTGTTGATGTGGTAATATGTTTGGCAACAGGTGAACATAAATAAAGGTGGGTAGAAATAAATTTAGTTGGTAAATAGTTGGTTAAAATAATAAATTTTGTTGTTAATATCCTACTACTTGCACATCTTTTTTTATATTTGATATTAAATGATTGTTAAATACATCGGAAGTTACCGGTTGCTAATACGATTAAAGTCAATGTGAATGTGTCCGTTATTAGTTCAAATGATTACTTTGATATTGGGTGGATCGCTCGGGACCATATAAGAGATGTTATTGATGCTTTCTCGAAGATCTTTCCGGGCCAAGTTCAGTCGAACCATGCTGAGATTGTGGGGTTGAAAGAAGTGCTTAGTTGGATCAAACAACAATCCTTTTCAAGAGTTATTGTTGAATCGGATTGCCAGGTGGTTGTCAATGCAATTTCTAGCTCTTTTGAAATGCTCTCTCCAATTGGCTTGCTTGTTTCTGATTGTCGTTCTCTTTGTACTTCTTTAAACAATGTTTCCATTGTCTTTGTTAAACGATCTGCGAACAAGGCCACCAATTTCTTGGCTAAGGCTATTTGTTCTTATGCAGATTGTCACTACGGTAGGGGGCCTGTCCCTACTGAACTTCAAGCCATTTTATTGGCTGATTTGTTGGTTTATTAATAATACGACAGATTTCATTCAAAAAAAATGATTGTTAAATATGGTGATAAATATATGTACCAATTTATGATTTTTTTTGTACAAAATATAAACTTATGAGTCAAATTTTATATTTAAATAAATTTAAAATTATGATTTAAAATTCCAAATCATATATTTTTGGAGAATTTGAAATCATGATATATAATTAAAATAGAAATTTTGTGCAAATTTCATAAATAAATGATGATTTAAAATCAAAACAAACGCATGACTAAACTCCTGCTAAAAAAATTATAGTCAAACATTTACGCAATGAAAATCGAAAAAAAAAGGAGTACGCCTCTCAAGTTATTAATCAGCGGCTCTCACGTGCGACTCCATATATTGTCCCGTGAGCTCCACCGCACCATGTCTTCACATATACATAAATAGTCATAATAAATCAACTCTCATAAATTCTTCTTCTTCTTCCCCTACGAATTTCCCAGCAATTATAAATTCTCTTTTCACGAATTATGGTTTGCGATAAGTGTAAGTTGAAATTCCCCTATTTAATGCACAAATAGTACTTATTTTATGCTAAATTGACGCAAACAATTGATTTATACCTAGGGTTTGGTAAAATTGTATTTATAGGTGAGAAGAAGTTGTCTAAGGTGATTGTGCCTGATAAATGGAAAGAAGGTGCTAGCAATACTACTGAAGGTGGTGGCCGTAAGATTAATGAGAACAAATTGCTCTCCAAGAAAAAAAGGTTACTTCTTTTTTCCTTTTATTTTTTGTCTAATTGCTTATACCAAATATTTAGCCCAATATACAATATTATACAACATTATATCTGGGAAAACATTATACATAATGTATGAACGTTGTATAACTAAGAGACATAGGCGGATCCAGGATTTGAAGTTTTCGGGTGCCATGCGTCATTCAATCAATTTGGGCTTCGGGTCGGATTATTCGTCTTTTCGAGCTTTGATTCGGGTTATTCGTCTTTTCCGATGAAACATTTATTTATAGCAGTATACAAAAGAGAAAAGCATAAAACTTTCAATAATATTACTAATATCATAAATATCCATCATTCATTTACAATTGTCCTCGACGAGGTTTCATCTTCTGAAAATGATCAATGACGACATCATTACTTACATTTGTGAATACATCACGCTCTATGTAACAAACTAAACAATCATTTAAATATTGAGATGAGAGAGAGGGTTTGTGTCTTTTTTTTAATGAGAAGGAAGAGAGGTAAACTTCTATTTTTAACTTTAAGAAATAAAAAAGTCAAAGATTAATAAATTAAATTAAGTCAACAACAATTATAGAAATGAGAAAAGAGAATATAAAGTTAATGGGAAATTGAGAATTGTTTTATATCCACTGCTCTGCCCAGTCACGTTGCTACTGCTCATTGTTGTCTGTTGAGCAGCAAGGGTTAAAAAAAAAAGAATTAAAGTGCAGCATGCAGCCGCTGGGACTCAATCCCGCGACCAGAGAGCAGGAATCAAAGCCTCTGTCCACTGGCACGTTAGTTTGTAGTGGGGGTGCCACTTTAAATATTTGTACATAGCTTCTGTATATATACATACATATATACAGGGTTTCGGGTGAGGCTTGGGGGTGGCGTGGCACCCCCCGACCCTTAATAGATCCGCCCCTGCTAAGAGAGTTAGTTTTTTTTAATAATGGTCAGTGAAATTGATTAGTTGTGGTTGGGCAGAGTTACCCGGTAGCGGGTGGGAGATAGTATAGTTAGGACACCACCATTATTAAAAATAGTAGTAAAAGTTACTGACTTGAGTACTTATCTTAGGTATGTCACTGTTTCTTGATAAAGTACAATTAATTTGGCTTACAGTTTTTTCTTTCTTATTGGGTGCCGTTTTTTCAAACCAATAAAGGAAAATATTGAATAGATGGTGAGGGAGACCCAAATCCAAAAGTACTTGTGCATCCTAAGAGGGAAATTCAAGTTTTTTTCTCTTTTTTCGATTTTAAGTTAAAATAACCCACACTTACACAGAGAGAGAGACACAGAGACATCAGATTCTTGAGATGATTCTCTCTAATCTTTGAATTTCTGATTTGAAGGTTGAAATCATGTGTTTTAGGTAATTCAGTCTGAACTACCTTCCAGTTTGATATAGCACGAGAAACCCGTTTTCTTCATTTAAGAGGTATTTGAAATTTAAAAAAATCCAACAAGTTTAACATAGCTGTCTCCTGACAAGTCTTCCGTCTGTTTACTCATGTTATTGACACCTTAAAATGTTGGAAATGATGATTTGAGCTAAAAACAAGGTCTGCCTGAATTACTGCAGTAGAAGTCTAGAGAATATAAGAAAATCATTGTTAATACTGTATAGACATGTAAAGTCAGAGAGAAATAATACTGGCAGAATGAATCTCTGAAAGCAGGCAAAACTAGTAAATGAAGAAAACTTTTGCCAATGCCTCTCAGAAGTTATTGGGTCTCTACCAAATATCATAGAAGCTTGGATACATGGAAATAGGGAAAAGGGGAGCGAAACTTTAATTCAGTTGAGCTATTAATGCAGAAGCAAACATTTTGTTGAAAGTTTATCTTATAGCTGCCGTCATCTCTATTGCACGAGTATTACGACAAACCCATACCACGAGTACACTAACAAGAGAGGAACTACGAGTAGAAAGACTTCACTCTGCTACTGAAATTCAAGAGAGTGCGTTTAAATACAGTGAAAGAGAGAGCCAGTCTCTTGAGCGTCTGATCAAGAAATGCAAAGAGAAAGGGAATAGTTAGTGGTTTTTTCAGGAAAGGCTTGGCCTCAAGAAGATGAGGACTTTTTCGGAAAGATAGAGTCATTGTATTCCTGAGTACTGATTCTCTTTTAGGATGGTGGGCCCTTGATCCGCGTAGATCAAAGGAGAACACTCATCGTTTACGACATGGACTACCAGGGTATCTAATTTTGTATCTAATCTTGTTCGCTCCCATGCTTTCACACCTCAGTGTCGGTAGGGCCTGCCTTCGATTTGGGCGTTCCTTTGTAGATCTCTGGATTTCATCCCTACACACGAAATTCCATTCTCCTCTATCTCACTCAAGTGGATTGGTTTCGAGAGCATTTCACCAGTTTTGTTGGTTTTTTTAACTATTGCTATTCATCAAAACATTCTATCCAATTTTCTATAATTATCAATGGTATAAACGAATATATCTTTTTTTAATAAAAAGGTAAAAAGAAATCAAGATCGGGAACCCATACGCGCCCAACTCATTGCTTCATTATCTGCTTATCACAAGCAATCCCTTAAACAATGAATGTACTAAAAACACGCTATAGCGTGAAAGAAGGTTTCTACGTGATTAAATATGGTATTGAAAAAGCTTCGTACGGCTTAGATCCAAGGCGTTCATAGGTCTCCCGTCAGAGCTCCATCTAAGAATAGCTGAAAAGGCAAGGTCTAGAAGACCAATATATGCACCTTTCATCACTGGCTCTCATCTAGCAGGCCTCGACGATGATGGGAAATTTGTGTTGATCCACCCATGATTCATGGAACCATTCTTTCGCGTGTCGTAGCTTAGGATTCGTGCTATTGCTATTGTTTAGCGGCGTCAAGGTCAGGTTCTGTCTTTTCTTATTGAGACCGACATTAATTCTGTGAGAGATGAGCTGGGGAATAGTGGCATTTTGAAAATAAAGTAAAAGAAGAATTTATGGATTGTGTCAACAAAATGTAACTCTACCACAAAAAGAAAGTCTATCAACAACTTAATATTTGACTATGATTATGAATAGTTGTGATTCATGTTACTTTTTAAGTAGTTTCCACATTTTATTTAATTTTAAAAGAATCAACATATCCTGTGCAAATTCATCGAAATTTAGACGAGTTAATTTTGATGCGTGGTATCTTGCCATTCTTTTTGAGATAGGCTCTTTTCATCTTGTTATGAAAGGTATGTCTAATACTCCATTTGCATTTAAAGTAAATGACAAATTTCTTATTTAGCCATCTCAATTTGTTTCTCGAAAAGGAAGGTTCTAAAGCATGTCAACAACAATATACCCAGTGAAATCCCACAACGTTGGGTCTGGGAGGGTAGAGTGTACGCATATCTTACCTCTACCTTGGTAGGTAGAGCGGTTGTTTTCGAGGAACCCTCGGCTCAAGACAGAGCATAAGCAATAGCATAGCAACAACAAAGCAGTCAGATCTGGTAAAAAATAAGCTAAATAAAGTACACTAAAGGACGCATAACAACATAAATCAAATTACAAGGAACTATAAAGCAATATTGCATCTATTAGTAAGATATGCTAAGCGGGCCTACAACAATAACACTACCACTACCAGTTTGCAAGAGTAAGAGTAAGTAGGACTACGCTCGACTACCTATTATTCTAATCTGTGTCCTCCACAACCCTCTATCTAAGGTCATGTCCTCAGTAAGTTGCATCTGTGTCATATCCCGTCTAATCATCTCTCCCCAATATTTTTTCGACCTACCTCTACCCCTCCTGAACCCGTCCATAGCCATCTTCTCACACCTCCGCACGGGTGCATTTGTGTCCCTCCTCTACACATGTCCAAACCATCTCAACCTCGCTTCCCGCATCTTATCCTCCACTGAGGCCACTCCCACTCTGTTCCAAATATCATCATTTCTAATCTTATCCTCTTCGTATGTCCGCACAGCCATCTCAACATCCTCATCTCCGCAACTTTCATCTTGTGTGAAGTCTTGACCGGCCAAAACTCCACCCCATACAACATAGTCGGTCTAACCACCGCCCTATAGAACTTTCCTTTAAGTTTTGGTGGCACATTTTTGTCGCACAATACTCCATATGCGAGCCTCCATTTCATCCTTCATCCACCTTTTTGTTCTAAAGCATGTGCATTACACAATAAGTTAAATTGGACTTGTCTTTGACTTCTAAACAACTTTTCTCTATTCCATGCCTACTATTGAAAAAGTAACTCATGGCAACTGAATGCTCGCCAAACCGATATTGAATAGTAAGCATCTTTAACTTTCTTGTCAATGATGGTGCAAACGTTATGCAGAATTCAGGGGGGAGGCCCTTTTTTTGCTTGTATCTTTTCAGTAAATTTGTTTTCTCCGGACATTGTATGTCTGACGTGATGACTTACTACCTTTGCTTCTCTTCAGAAATCTTGAGATACTGAAGCTCTGTTATTGAACAATCTTCATTTTCAAGCCAAGGGTGATGGGATCGTAACCGAACAACTGCACATTTATTTATCTATTTTTGTTTATAAAAAACATTATACGACGATGTGATTTCTCAGGATATTCTTTGTATGAGATATGGACTTACAGTTGGATCGGTACACTTGGGGAAAAGGAGCAAGACTGTGCCCCAATGTAGGGAAAGAATGCAATTTACCACTTAGCCAAGAATATTGGCAACAATATGCTTCTTTAAGACCATAGAATCAATATAAGTTTCTAAAATCTCAAATAACAACTAGAAATCATTGTATTGCAATGCTACAAGTAACAAGTGGATAACTGAACTTGGTGTTCTAAGGTGCTTTTTTTGTGTTATTGCCTGATTGCAACCATTTTCACTCTTTAGTTATCAGCACATCCTATAGTAAGTATTGTGCCAAATGAAAAGATTTATATGATTTGTTGGGATATCAAATGCAGTTTATGGTTAGTCCTGTGTATTTGTCATCGTTTTGACACTTTCTTACTAGGGCAATGTTTGTATTGCAGGTGGACACCTTATGGAAATACAAAGTGCACTATTTGCAAGCAACAAGTGCATCAAGATGGCAAGTATTGTCATACCTGTGCTTATAGTAAAGGTAATGAAGAGTACTTTGGAATTGCATGTGATTTCTATTAGTGGGACGTTAGTTCCAAATGATTTATATTAGGGCAACGTATCTTTATGTCTTATCTAAGGTGTTCTTCCTATGCAGGAGTATGTGCAATGTGTGGAAAGCAAGTTCTTGACACCAAGTCATACAAACAGAGCAATGTATGATGCGCCATGGCTGACGATCTAACTTTTCTGTTACATCAGCGCTCTTATCTTAGAGAATTGTTCTTATCTTAGAGAATTGTTCTTACTTTGTGAATGCAATCAGATACAATGAGAAGCAGTTAATTCTGTATTCATGATGTTGTAAAATACTTAAGAGCTGCACCGAATGAGGAGCTGTAAATTGGTGATATGTTGAAACATTAATATCAGTCTGTCTTTACAATTGATTTTATGTGTTGTGGTCTCTCTTTCCCGTTTCTCTTGCTTTGCTTTGTTTGTGATTATTCTTTGTCTTGAACCGAGGGTCTCCCGGAAACAGCCGCTCTACCTATCAAGGTAGAGGTAAGGTCTGTGTACACTCTACTCTTCCCGGACCCCACGTTGTGGGATTTCACTTGGTATGTTATTGTTGTTGTTGTTGGTCTCTCTTTCGCTCGCTGTCTTTGGTATCGTGTAAAAGGTCGAAACATCAACAATACGTATCCTGAAAAGCTGCTTCAGGGTATTGCTTGTAGTCCTGTAATTAATTGTGTGAAGAGTTGTGGCTTCTGATAAACCCGGAGTGAAAGCATTTGCAGTTGTAAATAGTAAAGTGAAATACTTAGATTAGTCTTGTTATTGGCTAATGAATCAGAAGGAACACAAATTAGTCTTGAAATACTAACCAATTCAGGACGTATCAGTTTCTACAAACTGAGCAACTTTATTGAAGAGAGGATCGAAAACTCCAGTATTCTTTTCAATCTCCTCTGCACTTCTCCTACAGATTCTTCCAGCTACAAGTGACCACCTGATGATGAAAATAATGACAACCATTTATCATTAATTTCACTTTTAACAAATAATATTCAAACCATATATGAAACACTCCCACCATCTCTGATAGAATTAGCCGGTTCAGATTCAGAAAGTCAAAAGATGTAATTTTTTTTTTTTTTTTATGTAAAAGCATCTTACAGCTTGTTTGGTTGTTCGTTTTTTATCGTTTCATAATGTACTTAGTGCCTCCTGCCACTCTTCACGTCATGTTTGCTATTACACGCTCCTTTTTAGTCAATCAACGTAGATTCAACGTTCTCATTCTCAGTCGGGACAAAATAAGGCCATGCAACGCCTTTGGGCTCTACTTTCTCGTTAATAAGTTACATAATGTATGACACAATTGTAGTAATGTTCTGTATGTGTACAGAAACATGTCTCACAATAATATTTGTCCTTCATAAAAACAGAACGGTTAGGGAGCAACATGCAGTCTTGGAAGAATCAAATTCAAGCATGATAGAGTATTTCTTATCCTTTCTCAGAAGGAAGTTTCTTATCTTAACCAATTTGAAATTACTTTTATTCTTCATTCTGGCTGATGGAAACAGTAAAAAAGACCAAAACAGCATTTTGCCCTCCAAATTTCAACCGTGGTTGAAATGACATTCAACGTATCCACGAAAAGAAGCATTCTAATTTTTTACTTTATACATATCTGGAGGTCAGTATGATGAGGCCAATGCAGATAGAAAATATAAGCTAACACTACCAATTGGTAATGATAGACCAATTTAGAATATGGTACATACAAATACAACATAGCCAAGTATGAAATGCGTCGTCTACTGGATGGAATTTCTGTGTTTTCAGAAAATATAGATGGTTTGCCACATATTCTAACCTAACATTACAACAGCAAAATCACCGTGGGGAGTGGTAATCATAAGAAGAAGCTTGTCCCCAAAAATTGCTCCAAATGCATATGATTGCGCCCGATCTCAATATGCATTTTGTATAGTTATATTTTCTGTACTAGTATAGCTGTGACACTAAAAAGTGAAAATACAAGTTCTATTGACATTACTATCAATCCTATAGCTCTCGGTGTCGAGATTTTGCTGTCTTCAAGAATGAAACATTAAGACTTTTGGCTTCATGTAACAGAACACTCCCCGTCAAAACTGGTCTCATCCTACACATAGCTTTGAGTAATCTATCTCCGGCGCTTTGATTCCTTGCGCATCTCTGCCACATAGCTTTCAAAGTTGGACTTCTCCCAAAGCCGTCTTTGAATAAGATCTTCCTTAGTTGATTCGTCTGATAAAAGAAGCATGATTGGAAGAAATCATAAACAACGAGGAAATGAAAAGAAACTTTTATCGAAACACTACATCAGTAGTATGCCAAGCAGCAAGGATCGAGGAAACATGTGTAAAAAGCTATGTAGCACGGACACGGACACGGACACGCGGAAACGGCAATTTTGAAAATTTGAAAAATAAATTAAAAATATTTATATAATATAATATAATATAATATAATATAATATAATATAATATAATATAATATAATATAATATAATATAATATAATATAATATAATATAATATAATATAATATAATATAATATAATATAATATAATATAATATAATATAATATAATATAATATAATATAATATAATATAATATAATATAATATAATATAATATATAATATAATATAATATATAATATAATATAATATATAATATAATATAATATAATATAATATATAATATAATATAATATAATATAATATATAATATAATATAATATAATATAATATAATATAATATATAATATAATATAATATAATATAATATTATATATTATAATATATAATATTATATAATATAATATAATATTATATAATATAATATAATATTATATATTATAATATAATATTATATATTATAATATAATATAATATAATATAATATATAATATAATATAATATTATATATTATAATATAATATAATATAATATATTATAATATAATATAATATAATATATTATAATATAATATATACAATACTAAAATTAATATTATTAAAGCTTAACATTCATAAATAAATTATAAATTTAATTCAAATTTGTTATATACCAAATAACCAAAATAACAAATTAAATATGTATCAAATTAAAAAGAAACATTCATAACAAATTGACAATCAATCAAATATTCAATACATAATTCATAAGACCATAGTCCATAAACTAATACATAAGTATGTCCCAAGACCCAAATTCAAATAAATATAAATTTACTTAAAATAAATCAAATAAAATTAAAACTAAACTTTTTCTAAAAAAAAAAAAAAATGTCCCTGCCGTGTCCCCCGCGTGTCCGATTATTTTTTTTTTTTTTTTGCTGGGCCCACTCGGAAACGTCCCGGACACGTGTCCGAGGCGTTTCGTGTCAATGAGGTGTCCGACACGGACACCTCACCCTAAATGAGGTGTCCGTGCTTCATAGGTAAAAAGCATCACCAATCACATTTACAGCCTCAATCACTTTTATCTATTTCTCATGATTTACACAAGTATTTGAAAGTCTTCTTGCTTTCACCTTGGCCATTTATATAATTCAAATTATAACGTTGTGGCGTTTTTCACACATTCTGACTAGTGCGCCAATTTAGAACTAACACCTTAACTGCCTTGCATTAATTTAACCCAAAAATAAATTGAGAGTGCGAGGGAGAGGTTCATAAAGAGATAAGGTAGCGGAGTAGACAGAGCAATGTGTGCTTTATAGTTGGTTTTTTGACCCTTTTTTCAGTTTAACTCATTTTTTTATGGAAAAAAAATGTGCTAAATATCTTTGAGAATTTCTTTTCAACTAAATTGACAGATATTCTGCAATTGGAGATAAAAAAGACATTCCTGAAAATTCAGAAGTTCAAAGCGAAATTAGTGCAGTGCCAGTTAACATCTATGGTTGCTTGCGTTTCAGTATTTTGTTGTTTTCATTTGCTTATTTTTCTTTTTGGCATATGCCAACATAGTATCACAGATTTTTATGTAAATTCCACCAGCTAACCTTAAATGCTAGTTATCTTCTCTTTGATCAATTTCTGGAATAGAATAAGATGCATGAATTGCACTGGTCATCCCCCCTAATTAAACTAGTCAATGGAGGGAGTCCACTATGTCTGGTAGGATCTACCTCACCCTTGGTTTGATATATCATTTTGCCAAATTCGTCTTACTATAACCATATTTTTGTTTAGTCAATTAAACTACATAATGGACCTAGTTATGCTCGTATTTTATCTAATACAACTCAATTACCCAACGCTACCACAGTGTTTGTAAACACAGAAGATGTTGAAGGAAAAAATGAAGTCTTACCCATAGATACCCATGAATCAAGAGGAACCCGAAGAGATCTTCGTGTCAAATAGGAGGCATCTTCCCATGAATATGGAGCACGCTTGACATTGTACCTCCAGAACCAACGTCCATACCACAGCAACAGCTGCAGAAGATAGAAGAAGAAATGTCAACAACTCTTAATGTCTGATATCCATAAGCATAAAGTATCTTATTTAAAACCCTCTAGCAGAACAAACTATAAGCACAAGGAAATTTGAATCAACTGACAAAGCCAAAATGTCTTTTCATTTCATTGAAATGCATGAAACGCCAAGATGCTGTTACCTTTCCCAGAGTGTAAGGAAGAAGTATAAAACGGAGTCCAATTAGTTCGCAAACAGAAGGCTTTTCAGTTCCCTTTATGTCCAGGTTGAGTTCCTTGCTAAGTTCTTCCTCCAAATTCCTGTCACAGATAGCAAATTTGGCTGATAAACAAATTTGAATGACAGCCCATATGAGAAAGCAAGTATATTTCGTCAGTTAAAGCCAGAAGATTCAAATCAGGTTGCATAGTCAATAAACGAAGAGACATGCTCATACTTGTCCATCGGCTTGTTGCTCTTCTTCCTATTAGCAACTCCTCCAGTGCGTTGAAGCTCCAAAGCACGTAGCTTGTTTTTATAAGCTGGTGTTTTCTTGACCATGTCAATAGCCTAATAAAAGAGAAAATCACAATTTATAACACACTGCAAAGTAATAGTTAGAAGCAAGAAAAGAACCTACTTCCATCGCCAACTATATGTCACTCTCTTCCTACTTTTTGTTTAAGCCAGAGATAACTGTCTCGAGCAATTCAAAATAAGGAGAATTTATTTTTGTTTTATTTTATTTATCTCATGGTGTAACCTTTCAATATATTGCACTTCTTTTGGAGTCCAACTGCTATTTTGCGATGTTTCCCACTAAACAATAAAATTGCTCACCCAAGATCATTCTTAATTTCTAACAAGTCAAACTAGGTAACACAGAAAAGTGAAGAAAGGAATATGTAAGAAAGCTCTTTATATTTTATTGTGAATCTTGGAGTGTATCTAGATGATCGATTATTTAAATAGTAAATTTGCAAAAGATATGGTCTGTTACTTGCCTTGGAATTTATGAAATAGGTAGCTGCCTCACATTGGTCTTATTCCTATCGGTATGTATGCAATTTTTTTGGGAGCTACTGAATCTTCCGATGCACATTTAGAAGAGGGGAGATTTTTATGAGAATCATGGCCCAACTTGCTGAAGCTTTTGTTGCTTCTAAGATGTTTTCTGTAGACTTAGATCGAGGGTATATAACATGAATTCACAGAATCTCCTCCTCCTTCCTCTTAAATTTTCAGAACAGTCACAGTTAATGTCCTGAACTACACCTATTTAAGATTCACAAAACGTAGGATAGATGCATGGTTAATTGGATCGTTCTTAGTAATGCCATATCACATCTTTCTCCTAGTTCTCCAGACTCTTTATCGATCAACATGCTATTGCTGTCCTACTTAACTCATCCTAATACACTACTTTCTCACGTTCTCGCCACAAATTAGACTTGAATAATCCCAAAAACCCCCCTATTTGCTCTACTTTCACTTCTGGTGAATCGCGTTCTTATCCTATGACAATAAGGTCCGTCATAATAGGATGATAGGAGTAAAGATGACTAGAGGAACAATTTTCTAGTTTAGTTATTGGTTACTAGTATAAGTATAAATCATTTAAAAATGCATATTATCCTCAAATTTGTTAAGAATACTCCCTCCGTCCTAATATATGTGAAACTTTTTCCTTTTTAGTCCGTCCCAAAAAAATTATACGTTTAATAATTAGTAACAATCTAACTTTAAAGTTCCCATTTTGCGCCTAATGAGATGATTTATAACCACACAAATATCTATAACTTATTTTAGACCACAAGTTCCAAAAGTCTTTCTTTCATTCTTAAACTCCGCGCCTAGTCAAACACTGTAAATTGAGATGGAGGGATTGATTATCTTCAAACAAATAGTTACACCTTGTACGATAGGTAATCATAAATGATGCATCTTCATATCAGTTAGGTTTACCCAAACACAAATACTTAAGGCACACAATTACCTACACATAAGGATCATCTCATCATAGGACTATTCTTTAATTTATTGTCACACTGCTTTAGATCTTCAAACTATAAAATGTCATCCCGGAGATTTTTGAAATCACAAAACTAAAATTAATGAAGAAATCAAGCAAAAGAAAAGTCAAGACAGCATTCTTCAAAATCCAGGCTATAATAATAAGATCTATTCTTTAACCATTGATTGCTGTTGCAGGTTGCAAGTTGAGAGAAATCTTAGTGATGAATGTTTAGTGTTACTTTACCTGATTATATCTTGTCCACTGATTCAGATACTGAAATAATGAGAGTATCAAAAGAAGACCAACAAGGACAGCACGGGTATCCTACAATTTAAAGCACAAACAGCTAAGTGAGCATAAAATCACTTTGCATGTACAATGAAATCTCAGCTCAAAGTTTCACCAATATGAAGTGTTATGGATAAAAGAATACAAATATCTGGAAGGAAACAGGAAAAGGCTCTCACAGTTTTGTGACCATAGTAAGCATGGTAATACCGCGCTGTATTGTAGAAAAACTGAAAATTCAAAAGCATGAATAAAACACATTAGTATGCGACCTGATTATCATCTGTTAATTGAGAAGACTAATAGCATTGCTCAAGAAAGTCCAATACTCATAAGCTGTACTCCAAGATACTAAAAAGAATGTCATTGGGGTACTACAGAATAAAAACTGAAGCACTAGGACTCCTCACCGTAATTCTATTGAATAATTTTTTATACAAACAATATGTAACCAAAAGAGTAAAGGAAACTAACCTCCTCCGGATGAGCAAGTGCATAATCGTACTGCTCCCTTGTGGCTTCATCTTTCAAAATCTATGGTGAAAAATCAGCTCTTTAATATTTATCACAAAGACATAATAACTCTCCCTCCCTCCCAACTATATGGCGTCCCAAACTATTACACAATGTTCCATTAATATCTTTCACTACTTTTCCGTTCTTCTCTATAAAACTAAACCTTTTAGTTAGAACTACAATATTTTGCCCAACTATAAACCCCATGTCCAGTCAAACAACTCACATAATATGGGATGAAGGGAATATTTGTATTAGATCAGACGCATCTCTCTTATTGAAAATACAATGTGCTGATCAAGGGAACAAAAAAGCTCAGTTTTTTAACCAAAATGGATTGACCCAAATTAAACTTAAGTTATGATACTTCCATCTAATTCTTTTCTTGATTTATTAAGAAGCCCTGCTGTTTGTTTTTCAATGCATATAACTGAAATCCCAATAACAAAATTAATGAAGCAAAACAAGAAAACAAAAAAACTCAAAATAGATTGTAACAAAAATATTACCTCATAAGCATTTGCAATTTTGACAAATAACTTATTTGATTCTGGATCAGGGGTTTTATCTGGATGACTAAACAACACAATTACATCAATTAACTTCCCTATTTAACCATAATTAAAAATCAACTGAGATAAAATGAAAATTACTGTTTCAAAGAGAGCTTGTAATAAGCTTTCTTTATTTCTGAAGAATTAGCATTTTGAGTCACCCTGCCCAAACAAAACAAATAATAAATAACTTGAAAAAAATATGAAATAATTAGAAATGATAGTGTAATAGGGGATTGATTACCCAAGGAGATCGTAACAGTCATCTTCATCACAGTATATTGACAAACAAGGTTGGATCATAAGGGAGAGTACTATAGTTACTGTGATTTTGAACCACTGGATCGCATTTCTTCGGGCCATCTCCGGTGGTCGCGTTTTCTCTCCGTCTCCAACAAACTCAGATTTGCGCTTTGCTTCTTTGTGTATGAAATTACGTTTCTGTGCTTAGGTCGTTGACTTTTCTTTTTAGTCAAATAAGCTCACACTAAAATATTTAAAGTTTGTTTTTGACCACAAGCATTTATACTTTTATTCTTATTTTGCGTAAGTATTATGATGCATACCTTATACCCTATAAATATAAGTTCAATTTTGAAGGACAAAAATTAAAGACCAATCTATTTGAAGGGCACAATTGCCTGTTTTAAAAAACTTTTTTTATTCTTTAAACTTCGTGTCAAGTTAAACGAAAATAATCTTTTTGGAATCGAGAGAATATTTTTTATGATAAAGTTATTCTTTATTTTAAAATTTTAAACGAAAAACTTAACTTAATATTTAATTACATTAGTGCACTAGTAGTGCAATTATTTAAGATTGGCATACTAAAAGTTTGAAGTTGAAGTTGGCATACTAACCCAAATTTAAGATTGGCATAACTATTGAAACTTAGCATTATAGTTCTCAACAATTACATAAAAACATTCCTAACACGCTTAAAAGTGTCTTATAATATATATTTGGAAAAAAATATGGATCAATATTACTACTTTTAAAGCACCAGGAGGTGCATGGTATTTACAAAGCAAAACTTGCAATCTTTGATTAAACAACATATTCATCGAAATAAGTACAAGAATGGACCCCTTAAATATAATTAATGTCGTTTTTTCTCAATTTACAATAACAACAACATATTCAGTGAAATTCCACAAAATAGGATCTGAAGAGGGTAAAGTGTACGCAGACATTATCTCTACCTTGAGAGGTAGATAGACTATTTCCAGAAGACCCTCGGCACATGCAATCCAAAGCAATATAGAAAGTCATGGCAAAAAATATTACAAAAAGCAGGATAAAACAGTACGGAGAAAAATAACAAATGAATATGATGATTGAAGTTCAAGAACAACAAATATCAAGTAGAGAAAAAAAGACAAGAAACTACAAGAGTAATACTATGACCACTAGTATGAAAGGATAAGTCGAACCACACTCAACTACCCACTAGCCTTCTATCCTAATCCGTGTCCTCCACAACTTTCTATCTAAGGTCATCTCCTCGATAAGTTGGGTCTGCGCCATGTCCTATCTGATCACCTCTACAACAAACTACCATTTTTATAAGTTGTAGAAAAAATCTAACACACATTTTCAAAGAAGGGATATCCACGAGAATAGAAGGCACTTATTCACACTAGGAATTTTGAATCACCTAAAAATAACTAACAATATCAAAATATGATACGGAAAATATAATTAGTCATAATTGTGTATATTTTTTATATGTTAAGTGTATATTTAGTCAAATTTATTACCTTATGTACCTAGAATTAGAATAATTTATTACCTTATGTACATAGGATTATGATTGTATTATTGGGTATATATATATTACCCATTTGGAATGAAATAATCAAGGAAGAATATTTCTTACATAGTATCAGAAGTCTAGGGAAAAATTCTAAACCCTAAATTTTTCCTTCCTCTTCTTTGTTTCGTCTGCCATGTCGGACTCCAAATCAAATTTTCACCCGACCCTAGCGGTCTCCAATATTAAGTCCCACATCTCCATCACTCTTGAGATGAAAAACTTCCATTGTGCGATGTGAACAAAACTTTTCAAAATTTACTGTAGGTCACACCGAGTTATTCATCACATCATCTCCCCGGAGAATGGCAAGGAGAAGGTTCCAAAAATCGATGATGAAAAGGAATTATGGGTGACCCTTGATACAACGGTTCTCCAATGGATTTATGCCACGATTTCTAGTGACTTGTTGCATACAATTCTTGAGCCCGACTCCATGAAAAAGGAGGTGTGGGATTGATTACGTGATATATTCCAAGTTAATAATAAAAATTCCCGAGCTGTCACACTTTAGCAAAAATTTTCTACCACTGACATGACAGATTTTCCTAATGCATCCTCGTATTGCCAATGGCTCAAGGTTTTGTCCGACCAATTTATGAATGTCGGCGTGTCGGTCTCTAACAATCAACTCATTTTACAGATGGTGGCCGGTGTTACTGATGCATATAGTGGTGTTGGTACGCTCATCCGCCAAAGCAACTCTCTTCCGACATTCTACCAAGTCCGTTCTATGCTCATACTATAAGAAGAGGATTTTGCCAAAAAGACGACCACCATGTCCAATTCTGTCATGATTGTCGGTCCATCTGATGATAAATCTTTCCAATTTGATAATGGGCCGCCTAACCGTGGTCAAAAGGGACAAAATGGCAATAATGAAGGTAAAAAATATGGCGACTGAGCCGCAGTGGTGGAAAGGGTAGCAGCCGAGAGCCCATAGAAGTAATGGCGGTAGGAGCGACGGACAGCAGCAGCAGTCGAGAGCCCAATAGGGCAGTGGGACGCCACAATGGGCCTGACATTGGCCTTGGACCGTGTCTCCATGCCCATTTCCCGCTGGCAATTGGGCCAGACCACAACCAACAGCCCAACAACAACAATCTTCAGTTCTTTTGTAACACCTTGTATTTCTGAATAATGATTTGAGCACATAAACGGGGGCAGATGGATCCGAACCCCAGAAAGTTTATGTTGTACTTGCGTATTCTAATAAGGAAATTGATATATAGAAGGATATGATTCCAAAATAATTTTGGATTTAATCAGTGCGACGACGAAGATTAATGATAATAATTATATATCCCCAAAGAGGCTACGGACTGACGTCATATTATGAGAATTATGACATTGAGTAAAAGAAGGTTTTATAAGTTGTCGGAATTTAAGTAATGTGGGACCGAGAATTAATTGTGTGTATAATTAATTAATTATGAGATTAATTAATTATAAGCGGAGGACCAATTTAGTGGGCTACTACGTGTTATTTTATAAGACAACGGTGCAGTGACTCAATCTAAATATATGACCGGTGGCAGTGTTCCTGGTCTTTAAACTTCCATCTGCTCCATTCTTTCTCTTTAAAGAAGCCTTCATCCTCTTCAATCTCTGTAAAATCCTTTCCCTAAAGAGGAGATTGAACACCTCGAAATCAAAAGGAGTAATCCAAGTAATGACCCTCTGAAGTTCTCGACCAAAATTGGGGGAATTACGTACGTTTTTGCATAACCAAAGAGGGAGAGAATTCATGGAAATTTGGACCTAAATTCCGGTAAATCAAGTTCTTTACCAAGCTTAAAGAAACCTAGAAACCAAAATGTGACCTTGGATTTTGAAGAGGTGCTGGAAATCGATTCTTTTGGGTACTGTTTCTACTCGTCGGAGTTCGGTACCGGCGAAAGGTTTCCGATGACTCCTGTTGCTGCTTCTAACTGAGGTAATTTTTCTTATCCTTTAAGTTTACCCGAATCACAGAATATGATTCTTACAAAGTTCAAAAGACGATTATCGAAATATTAAGTTGGTTGAGAACCATTGGGGCTGTGCGTACATAATTGGGGTTGCAAGTGGAATTTCTGAATTATTTCGAATGTTGTAGTAGTAAAGGAAGGATTAAAAGGGTTTGGTGTTGTGCTACATATATAGGTTTCTACGAAGAAGGAATATAGACTCTATGCGTATTAGGTGTTCGCTAGAATGTCTCAATGACTCCATTACTAGTGTATTGATCTGGTTGTGATTTAAATCATTTATATGGTGTAGATAATCATTCGTAAAACTTACAAGGATCTGTAGAACCTAGATAATTCGACAACAAGGTATGTGGAGGCACTTCGTTCCTTTCTTTTGGCATAATTCAGTGGACAAACATAATAGTCATGTTACTCCATATTTACTCTACTCTTAGTAGTTAAGGATATTCATATTATTGAATCATGTGCTAAAAACATGTCTAAGTATGTTTTAAGTCCTTATTGAGGCATCCGGAAAGGAATGTTGATATTCACAACATTGCCAAAGTTACAAAGGTATTATGGCGACCGTTGGGATTGAAATATTGTGTTACCATTTCATTGGCATTGCATTCATATATTACCGTGACCACTTGTGCTACGCACATTACTATATGGTAAATATGATATATATATGTAGGGGATATGGGGAAAGGGAAGGCGTTAAATACGCATACCACCTGCAGCTGGTGCAGATTATCACAAAAGAGCCTGAAGAGGCCAACATGAATCGATGCCCATGTGTGGCCGATATAACTAGATGCCCACAAAGGCGGTTATGGACAGGAAGAGCCCTTGTGTGGCCAGTATATATATGTATACCGCATTTGCATCATGCATGACATTTAGAAATATTATGCCCTCACAGGCCAATAATGAAATGATGCCCCCAGAGACTGTTATGGTAAGAAAGATTGCCCGATGAGGCCAAGGTATGTGCATAACATTTAGACATATTCATTAGGGCCCTCAGAGACAATTACTGTTGGTCAACTGTTTCTGTTTTAGGTTATGATATGTCTTTGCTATGTTATTCGTTATGCCTAACATACTCAGTACATCAATCGTACTGACGTTCATTTTGCTGGGGACGTTGTGTTTTATGCCCGCAAGTTCATACTAAGAAGATGACAAATTGTACTAAGAGATTGCTGGTTCAGCTGTGTGAGAGCACTCTACTTATTCCAGAGTTGCAGTCTGATTGTGGTACGTTATACTCTTAGAGGCTTGTAGATAAGTGTTCTGTGGTTAGTTGTCATACATGACCTTATCGGTATATATATATATATATATATATATATATATATATATATATATATATATATATATATAGTTAAGTTTGGGTTGTATGGTCGGGTGCGTGGGTTGGTCCGTCTGCTCGCCACTTCTCTGTTTGGGTCGTGACATCTTTGACCACTACCGAACCAGTGACAACAGTCCCATTCGGTAGTGGCGTCTCCAACAAACATTAAAGCCGTGATGCACACCCTTGGGCTCACACCACCCGATGCAAACTGGTATATGGACACCGAGGCAATATCCAATATGACGTCCTTACAAGGTAATCTCTCGTTCTATTCTAATTTATGCAATAATTGTGGTATAATTATTGGAAATGATCATTCAATTTCAATTCGTGGTTATGGTACTACAAACTTATTTCCCCCCGAACCCACCGTTAATTTAAAAAAATATCCTTCAGGCACCTCAATTAATTAATAACTTAATTTCAGTTAGAAAATTTACCACTAATAATTGAGTTTCTATTGAATTTGATCCTTTTGGGTTTTCCGTAATGAATTTTCAGGCGGGGATGCGTCTAATAAGATGTGATAGTCGGGGCAAGCTTTATTCAATCACCACAACCACATATCAAGCCAAATTACCATTCACTTTTGTAGTTTTAACTCCTTCTTTATGGCATGAACGTCTGGGTCATACGAGAGCATCTGATTTTGCTTCCCTTAAACAAAATAAATTTATTGAGTGTACTAGGTCTCGCAGTTCTCATGTTTGTCACTCTTGTTCTCTTGAAAAATATGTTGAGTTTCCTTTCCTTTTTTCTAAGTCTCGTACTGTTATGTCTTTTGATATTATTCATAGTGATATTTCAACATCTCCTATTTTGAGCTCTTCGGGCCATCGATATTATCTTATGTTGTTGGATGATTACTCTATTTTTTTGTGGACGTTTCCTTTGTCTAAAAAGTCACAAGTTGTTTCCACATTCCTTTCTTTTAGAGAATTCATCGACACTCAATTTGAACGGGATATTAAAAATATTCAATGTGATAATGGTAGAGAATTTGATAATAAGAAATTTTGAGATTTTTGCAAAACTAATGGTTTATCTTTTCGTCTCTCATGTCCACATACTTCATCTCAAAATGGAAAAACGGAAATAAAAATACGAACCATTAATAATATTGTTAGAACCCTACTTGCCCATGCCTCCCTACCACAATCATTTTGGCATCATGCATTACAAATGACAACTTATCTCCTCAACATACTTCCTAGCAAAAAATTAGCCTACCAATCCCCACTCAAAGTTTTATACCTAAGGGACCCATCATATTCTCATCTTTGGGTATTCGGGTGCTTATGATATTCTTTGTTTCCATCTACTACCATTAATAAACTCTAACCCCGGTCTACTTCGTGTATTTTTTGGGATACCAACTAACCACCGTGGTTAAAAATGTTATGACCTATCGTCCAATAAAATAATTGTGAGTCGCCACGTAGTGCTTGATGAATCAAAATTTTCCTTTATCAAAATACATTGTTCCGTGCCTCCTACCTATGAGTTTCTTGATAGCATGCCCCTGTATTTGGTCCACCATTTAGCCTCCCAAACTCACCTAACTTTCTCGGCCCAACGAGGTTTTCCGCCTTCCCAGTATGCTGAGACGGATTGCCTGAGCCCAGTAGTTGCCGCAATTGCCGCCACTCACCGCGCTCATCGGGTAGTGGTTCAACCGCGGCGCATACCATCCCAATGCTCGGACTCCACCGGTCCGCGCGTCACCTTCTTCGCCCGATATCACACACTCCGTCCATCTAACTCCACCGCCCAACACTGTCACGACTGCCCGGCGTGATCGCGCTTACCCTGCACCCTGGTGATACAACATCGAGAAAAACCAATGAAATAAAACGTTAAACATTCAAATAGACATGGATCAAGATAAAATAAAATAAAGCAACCAAAAAGCGGTTGCCTTTCAACATATATATATATATAGACATTTGAGCGAGCATAATCCTTACAACCCCGCCACAACAAGGCATGCACTTAAGATTTATATAACAACTATGACGGGACAGGCCCGCCATACCTCAATGTACAAGAACCTACAAACTCGTGGTAACATACCAAAGATAAGCCTCCGAAGGAACGAGCTTCCCAAGACGCTGAAATGTGATCCTGGCGGGGATCGACGATCGATTTACCTCTACTGCGCAGATGAACGCAGCCCAAGGAGGTCGATAACAGTACCAAGTATGAAATCAGAAATATCAGAATGAAATCATAACTACATAAAGCGAGACATGTTTGATAACCAAACTACGATTCATAACATAAAACCGGCCATGTCAAGTCGTGGTCTCACGCCTCAAGTCATCCTCACGCCCGTGGAACTCCTTCCTCACCGCCAGCCTAGGTACAAATCATGTGATACGTATAACATGTCTCGCCCATCTCATGGACCCGATAGAAACGTGGAATACATTCTGCTCATCTCACGAACTCGAGTCGGATGAAATACATTCCGGCCCATCCCGCGACGCTGGTCGAGTGAAATACATTCCTGTTCATCCTACGAACGCGGTAGTCGAGTGAAATACATTCTGCTCATCCTACGAACGCGATAGTCAGTGAATACATTCGGCTCATCCTACGAACGCGGTGATCGGGTGGGATACATTCCTGCTCATCCTTGAACGCGGTAGTCGAGTGAAATACATTCCCGGTCCATCCCATGAACGCGGTAGTCGGGTGGGATACATTCCCGGTTCATCCCATGAACGCGGTAGTCGAGTGAAATACATTCCCGGTCCATCCCATGAACTGGTAGTCGAGTGAAATACATTACTTGCACATCAGGTCTATCACACGCAAACATAGGCAAGTTACACACAACTTAAAGTACTTTCATTTTATGACAAAGTCCGGGTTTTAACCCTAAAGTACTACGTACGTTCAATTCCTTTTAAGAGATCCATTCCTTTTATAAAAGTCACCCGATACCCGTAGTATAAAAATAGAGTGACTTACATCTTTTGAGTAAACCAAAACAACTTCCATACTTTCTTTTTTTAAAACCAAATTAAGGCAATACCATGCCTTCTTTTTAGACCAAAATACTTCTCTTTTTAAAGTCAAGTTACCACATTAAAACCAATGATGAAACCCTTCTTTTGTTTTCATAAGGTCGTTTATAACTAACTTCCCATAAAACTGTTATAACACTTTGTTTTCAAAACCAATTTAAGACAAAACAATGCCTTTCTTTTCCCTAGAGTTCCAGTTTGCCTAATTTCAATTACTCAAGTCTCTTTATTTTAGAAAAGTCTCATAGTTCGATGTCTTAATCTCCTTTAAAGCAATTGAGTAACATATGCCATAGGCGTGAGCAGTTTATTCTTGTTTATAACCATTTATTAAAGCAGCCATGATCTAGAAAAATGTAATATCATTTTGTCTCATCTTAGCTTCTATGCAGATGGAGGTTTCTACTGGTTTTAATACTTCATTATTCAATACATTTTCCTTTATTAACGCTGCAATGGTTTGTCGATATTCATTCTGATTTCCGAAATCAGTAAAACATTATTCCTTTTAAAACCAAGTACTCATTACTCACGAATGAGGTTTCACACTTTTAACAAACTTCATATCAATACAATTAAGTCAAGTCTCTTATCTTTTAAGATTAAGTCTCTTAACTTCTAAAAATCAGTAAATCATTCTTTTTATCTCTCTTAAGACGTTATACCTAACTTCCCATAAAGCTAGTATAACTTTTATGTTTTCAAAACCAAGTATTACTCTTCTTTCAAAAAGGTTTCTTATTTCCTTTGAAATACTTCAAGATTCTTCTTATTCAGGCTTAAGTCAAAAGACATTGCCGTAACACTACATTCGCTAACACACGACGCCTACCGTACTATATATATTCCTTTTAAAATATTTCAAGGTTCTTATTATTCAGGCTTAAGTCAAAAGACATTGCCATACAACTATATTCAGTTAACACACGTACGTCTACCATATTATATATACATATTATTCAGGCTTAAGTCAAAAGACATTGCCACACATACATCTACCGTACTATATGTATTCTTTTAAAAATACTTCATGCTCAAGAGTATAGGAAGAATCACATACCTCGCGACGATTATCGACTATAAGCAAAACGCCCACTCGCTTATAACCCGCTAGCCTTGTCCACCTTCTAAGTAGCATGCTACTTGCGTAACATTCAACCAATAAAGGTTATCGCCATGTAAATACGATCCCATGTACATACGTTTAAATCTTCTACTTATATATTCTTCGATGTGATTTCGCTCAAGTCTATTCTCAGAATATCCTTCTATTACAGTTCAATTCTCTTCTATGAATCTTATATTCATTTCAATTCTACTACGGATGTAATTTCCAATTACAATAAGACGATAGTATTTACCTCGATGAGCCCAAAATTATCCAAGTTTAATGTCGCTCCTGAGCAACGTTAAGCTCCTACTCTGTGCGCTCCAACCCGCTCCAAACAACCCTTAGAAGTTCTACGCAACTTCTACGTAACACTTCAACCGACTATGAAGGTTTTCCTTAGGGTTTTGTTTAGTGGCTAAAGGAAAGTATAATAGTATTTCCGGGCTCTACGTATAGAGGTAACTTTGGAAAGTACTACAAGGTATAAGGGCTAAAGTATTTGGGCATTATAACAATACTGAGAGTATTTCTATACCACAAAAGGGGTATTATACGAAACAACTAGGCTAGTGGGGTACCCCTGGCCAGGCACCACAAAGGGGAGGGAGGCCCTCTGACAAGACTTCTCCAGCGGGGGCTTTGGACGAATCACAACACTAAAGGGGAGAGGGTTTTTAGACTTGGAGAATGATTTTAGGATGAAGAAATTCATCAACCAAGTGGGTATTTATAGGTCAAGAAATGGCCAACCAATGGCCAAGATTCATCCAAGTGTAAGGCAAGTGTAGGGCTAGATTTCAACCATGTACCTTATCCATCTACCACACAACTTGCACAAAATATCCTACCTAACCCATCCCACCCTTTTCGCCCAATTGCCGCCACTTCTTCCAATGTGAGGTGACACACGCCACCCTCCCGTTGGTCCAAAATGTTTCGTCTCTCTAAAAATCCGCAAAAATTATAAATGTCATAGCCGTATTTTTCCTTCGCAAGTTTAGTAAAACGTTTAAAAACGACTCCTTTCGCACTTGTGTACAAATTTCGAGACTTGCCAAATCTTAAGGCTTAAATTTTCATACGCACGCCGCTGCATATACCTGAAATACGGGGTATAACATTCTCCCCTCCTTAGAAACATTCGTCCCGAATGTTCATTCTCAAGACGGATAACGATAGAGTTCTTCTAACAAGTTGTCGACGCCACGCCTGGCCACGAAATAACACACGTTCTCTTCCTTCCTTACTCATCGTGCCCTTCTCGAACACTTGAACTCTTCTAGTATACGTACCACACTTCAGTCCTCGCCGCTTTCAAAACTTTGAGTCACCACCTCCAAACTTGGTCATCTTACTAGCCTCAATCTCCTTAAGGCCATTCCCGCCTTCACGATCCGCTCGTCGAACATATCCACGAACTCATACGATGGTCATCAAAACTGGGCCTAGCACTCTCGTGGCCTACCACCGCGGACCACCCGAGCTGACCCCACCTCGAAACAAAGCCGCGGTTGGCGCAACATGGCCCCAACCTGACCCACTTAACACATCAAGCTCTTGTTTCCCGATCCGGAACAATCTTACCAAATCACGTCATGAAAGCTACCACTTCCCTCTCACACTACCCATGGACTTATCCTTTCAACTAACCATTTTTTTCTGACTCATAACTAACATAACTCTATCCGTTCATAGCACACAACAACAGATCATCATATCAAGCATGCAAAACTCTAGAGGGTTAAGGATATACCTGAATCTACCGCTCCACTCTAATCATAGCCCGCGCAGGCGCATACCGCAGGGGCGCGATGAACCCGCCATCGATCCGTAGGGTCGCGCTGCCGCCGCGTTCTCCTATAAGCACGCCTTCGTCACATGGCCCTCGACGGCCGCAGTGAAACAAGCACCGCAAAGACGACATTCCCGATGACGCTCGCCACATCGCACACCGGCGGGACATGAATCTCGCCGCTAGAACTCACGATACTGCGGAACTAAGCCACAGAGCTCGACCGGCTCCGAATACCCCGAACATCCTCAAGATCGCGGAGGACCACTGCATCTGGGCGGAGGTACATAACTAGCTCGCCGAGGCGGTCCGCCTCGAAAGTTACCAAAGGACCCTGCCGTCTCGCCCTCTCGTTGATCTCGGCCGTTCGCCGACCTCTCCGTGCCTCACATCCTAGTGCATGAGCTTGCACGCGGGCAATGTCCATGCCCTACCAAGAGCTACACCCGCATGCCTCGCCAAGTAATCATCTAGCCCGCGACGGCGGTGTACTGGCCCTCCATATCGCCCATTACTACGGGACATACCGAGCTAATGAGTCGAACTCCACATTGTACTCTCTAACCGCCCGCCCGCCCCGCCTCAACGCCGTAAATTGCTTACCGAGCCTCCTCATCTGCGAGGCAAGAAGTGTGCAAGAAATGCCTTTGAGAACTCGTCCCCATATACTGGAAGTCATCCTCTCCCGGGACGGTTCCACGATCAAACCGCCGATCGCGGTATCACGCAGCCGATGCGAACCTAGGACCACCGACTCGGTCTCCGATGCCTTGATCACTCTCGACTACAGAATCGCCGGATGAACTCGCGGATCATCCTCGTGCCTCGACCCATAAAACTCGCGGGTTACATCTCGTAAAATCCCGTAGTCTCAAATCGTGCGCCGGGGTGAACTACGTGCATCGATCGAATCGCCGTCCATCCTATCCTCATATCGCCACGACTCGGCGATCGAGCCATCTCCTTGTAACCCATCTCTCTCGCCTCAGATGTGGATCGAGACTCTGTATCGAGTCTCGGCAGCCCACCGCCGCGCTAAACTCTTTGGCCTTGGGCGGCGCGAAACTCGCCATCGGAAACATCGTGTCTCGACCGCTGCGCGCTCGTGCTCCTCAGTATCCCACTAGCGACTCCATCGGCCGCTTGCCTCGCTGGTTGGTTGCCTGCGCAGGCATAACTGCGGTAAAGCGAAAGGAATACGTCGGAGGGTCCAACTTATCACACTCTAAGGCACGATCTCGTAATGAGAAGAATGGAAACCAATCCTAAATGTCCTATAGCCTCACGATTATAGATGTGGTGCACAACACACCGATAATCAAGACTCTACTAGACACGGTCAGACACTTTCCGAGGATTAATCGCTCGATACCACTTTTATCACGACTGCCCGGCCCGTGATCGTGCCTTACCGCACCTGGTGATACAACATCGAGAAAAACTGGAAATAAAAACGTTAAACATTGAAATAGACATGGATCAAGATAAAAGAAAATACGCCAACAAAAACGGTTGCCTTTTCAACATATATATATATATAGACATTTGAAGCGATAATCCTTACAACCCCGCCACAACAAAGGCATGCACTTAAGATTTATACAACAACTATGACGGACAGGGGCCCGCCATACCCTCGAATGTACAAGAACCTACTGCACTCGTGGTAACATACCAAAGATAAGCCTCCGAAGGAACGGAGCTTCCAAGACTGAAATGTGATCCTACAGCGGGGATCGATCGATGTACTTACTCGCGGCATGAACGCAGCCGGGCGAGGTCGCATAACAGTACTAAGTATGTGAAATCAGAAATATCAGAATGAAATCATAATACTATATAAAGAAGGAGACATGTTTGATAACCAAACTACAGTTCATAACATAAAAGCAGTCATGTCAAGTAAGGGTCTCACGCCCCCAAGTCATCCTCACGCGTGGAACTCCTTCTCAACGCCACTGCTAGGTACAAATCATGTGATACGATAACATGTCTCGGCCCATCTCATGGACCCGATAGAAAGCGTGTGGAATACATTCCCGTTTATCTCGCGAACTCGGTAGTCGGATGGAATACATTCCGGCCCATCCCGCGACGCGTAGTCGAGTGAAATACATTCCTGCTCATCACGTAACGCGGTAGTCGAGTGAAATACATTCGGCTCATCCTACGAACGCGGTAGTCGAGTGAAATACATTCCTGCTCATCCTACGAACGCGTAGTGGGATACATTCGGTTCATCCTACGAACGCGTAGTCGAGTGAAATACATTCCCGGCCCATCCTACGAACGCGGTGAGGGTGGGATACATTCCGCTCATCCTACGAACGCGGTAGTCGAGTGAAATACATTCCCGGTCCATCCCATGAACCGGTAGTCGAGTGAAATACATTACTTGCACATCAGGTCTATCACACGCAAACATAGGCAAGTTACACACAACTTAAAGTACTTTCATTTTATGACAAAGTCCGGGTTTTAACCCTAAAGTACTACGTACGTTCAATTCCTTTTAAGAGATCCATTCCTTTTATAAAAGTCACCCGATACCCGTAGTATAAAAATAGAGTGACTTACATCTTTTGAGTAAACCAAAACAACTTCCATACTTTCTTTTTTTAAAACCAAATTAAGGCAATACCATGCCTTCTTTTTAGACCAAAATACTTCTCTTTTTAAAGTCAAGTTACCACATTAAAACCAATGATGAAACCCTTCTTTTGTTTTCATAAGATCGTTTATAACTAACTTCCATAAAGCTGTTATAACACTTTGTTTTCAAAACCAATTTAAGACAAAACAATGCCTTTCTTTTCCCTAGAGTTCCAGTTTGCCTAATTTCAATTACTCAAGTCTCTTTATTTTAGAAAAGTCTCATAGTTCGATGTCTTAATCTCCTTTAAAGCAATTGAGTAACATATGCCATAGGAAAGGCGATTTATTCTTGTTTATAACCATTTATTAAAGCAATGCATGATCTAGAAAAATGTAATATCATTTTGTCTCATCTTAGCTTCTATGCGGATGGAGGTTTCTACCGGTTTTAATACTTCATTATTCAATACATTTTCCTTTATTAACGCCGCAATGGTTTGTCGATATTCATTCGATTTCAAATCAAGAAACATTATTCCTTTTAAAACCAAGTACTCATTACTCACGAATGAGGTTTCACACTTTTAACAAACTTCATATCAATACAATTAAGTCAAGTCTCTTATCTTTTAAGATTAAGTCTCTTAACTTCTAAAAATCAGTAAACCATTCTTTTTATCTCTCTTAAGACGTTATACCTAACTTCCCATAAAGCTAGTATAACTCTTTTGTTTTCAAAACCAAGTATTACTCTTCTTTCAAAAGGTTTCTTATTTCCTTTGAAATACTTCAAGATTCTTCTTATTCGTGCTTAAGTCAAAAGACATTGCCGTAACACTACATTCGCTTAACACACGACGCCTACCGCATACTATATATATTCCTTTTAAAATATTTCAAGGTTCTTATTATTCAGCTTAAGTCAAAAGACATTGCCATACAACTATATTCGTTAACACACGACATCTACCATATTATATATACATATTATTGCTTAAGTCAAAAGACATTGCCACACGACGTCTACCGTACTATATGTATTCTTTTAAAAATACTTCATGCTCAAGAGTATAGGAAGAATCACATACCTCGCGACGATTATCGACTATAAGCAAAACGCCCACTGGCTATAACCCATTAGCCTTGTCCACCTTCTAAGTAGCACATGCTACTGCGAACATTCAACCAATAAAGGTTATCGACCATCAGAATACAAATTCTATGTACATATAGTTTAAATCTTCTACTTATATATTCTTCTGATGTGATTTCAGTTCAAGTCTATTCTGTAATATCCTTCTATTACAGTTCAATTCTCTTCTATGAATCTTATATTCATTTCAATTTACTACGATGTAATTTCCAATTACAATAGAAGGACAGTAGTATTTACCTCGATGAGCCCAAAATTATCCAAGTTTAATGTCGCTCCTGAGCAACGTTAAGCTCCTACTCTGTGTGCTCCAACCCGCTCCAAACAACCCTTAGAAGTTCTACGCAACTTCTACTTAACACTTCAACCGACTATGAAGGTTTTCCTTAGGGTTTTGTTTAGTGGCTAAAGGAAAGTATAATAGTATTTCCGGGCTCTACGTATAGAGGTAACTTTGGAAAGTACTACAAGGTATAAGGGCTAAAGTATTTGGGCATTATAACAATACTGAGAGTATTTCTATACCACAAAAGGGTATTATACGAAAACAACTAGGCTAGTGGGTACCCTGGCTAGTGGCACAACAAAGGGAGGAGACCTCACCAAGACTTCTCCAGCAGGGGCTTTGGACGAATCACAACACTAAATGGGGAGAGGGTTTTTAGACTTGGAGAATGATTTTAGGATGAAGAAATTCATCAACCAAGGGGGGGGGGGTATTTATAGGTCAAGAAATGGCCAACCAATGGCCAAGATTCATCCAAGTGTAAGGCAAGTGTAGGGCTAGATTTCAACCATGTGTACCTTATCCATCTACCACACAACTTGCACAAAATATCCTACCTAACCCATCCCACCCTTTTCGTCCAATGCCGCCACTTCTTCCAATGTGAGGTGACACACGCCACCCTCCCGTTGGTCCAAAATGTTTCGTCTCTCGGAAAAATCCGCAAAAATTATAAATGTCATAGCCGTATTTTTCCCTTCGCAAGTTTAGTAAAACGTTTCGTCGAAAAATGACTCCTTTCGGCACTTGTGTACAAATTTCGAGACTTGCCAAATCTTAAGGCTTAAATTTTCATACGTACGCCCTCGCGTACATACTCTGGAAATACGGGGTATAACACAGCCAGTCACTCGTAGTCAGCACGAGATTTTTAAACCAAATACAAAATACGACCTTCATACTCATGTTACTAAATCACCGTTACCTCGTAATCATATTTCTGCTCTTCATGACCCGAATTGAAAAATAGATATGGATGATGACTATAATGCTCTTATTAAAAATAGTACTTGGAATTCGGTACCTCGTCCTCCTAATGTTAATATGATTCGGTATATGTGGATTTTTAGTCATAGAAAGTTTGATGGTACTTTTGAGAGGCATAAATCCCGTCTTGTAGGTGATGAAAAAACTCAACAGGTTGGTGTGGACTGTGGTGAGACTTTTAGTCCGGTGGTCAAAATGACAACGATCTGTACAGTGCTGAGTCTGACACTTTTGAAGGCATGGCCTCTACATCAGTTTGATGTAAAAAATGCATTCCTGTATGGAGAACTCAATGAAACAGTATACATGTACCAACCCATGGGCTACAAAAGCCCCTTTTATCCTGATCATATTTGCTTACTGAAGAAATCTTTGTGTGGGCTAACAAGCTCCTAGGGCCTGGTACAAGAGGTTTACATATTATGTTTATACTATTGGGTTTTCTAACAGTAGATCTGATCATTCTCTATTCATATACCGTCAGGGTCCTGATATAACTTATTTTCTTCTGTATGTGGATGATATTATATTGATTGCTTCATCTGACGCTCTTCGTAAGTCTTATGTCCCTGCTCAGCTCCGAGTTTGCTATGAAAGATCTGGGGCCTTTGAGTTATTTTTGAGAATAGATGTAACACATCATGCAAGTGGTTTATTTTTTTAATCTCAGAAGAAATATGCAGATGAAATTGTTGAGCGAGATGGCATGTCATCATGCAAGACGTCTACCACTCCGGTTTATAGTAAATTTAAGTTGAGTTCCACTCAGTACACCATATGCTGATATATCACATTACTGCAGTCTTGCAGACACCCTGCAATATCTTACCTTCACGAGGCCAGACATATCTTATGTTGTGCAACATGTTTGCTTATTTATGCATAACCCGATGGAGGATCACATGCAGGCTCTCAAACGCATTATGCGCTATATTCAGGGTACCCTTAATCATGACTTGCATCTTTATCCATCTTCGACATCCACTCTCATGGCTTACACTGATGCAGATTAGGGTGGTTGTCTGGACACCAGACGTTCCACGTTTGGCTACTGTGTGTTCCTTGGTGATAATTTGGTATCTTGGTCATCCAAATGACAGACTACTTTGTCTAAATCCAATGTCGAAGCAGAATACAGGGGAGTTGCCAATGTGGTTATCGAATCGTGTTGGCTTCACAATCTTCTTCTCGAGCTCCACTGTCCTATTCCGAAGGCAACATTAGTTTATTGTGATAAGGTGAGTGCGATTTATCTCTCTGGAAATCCGATTTAACATGAACGCACTAAACATATAGAACTGGATATTCACTTTGTTCGCGAAAAGGTTGCTCGTGGGCAGGTATGTGTCTTATATGTCCCGTCACGCTATCAGATCGCATATATTTTTACGAAAGGTCTTTCGTTGATTCTGTTTGAAGATTTTCGAGATAGTCTATATATTACCCCTTTGGAATGAAATAATCAAGGAAGAATATTTTTTACAAAATTATTCGAGATACTTTTAAAGTATTATTAGCTCACACTCATTTGCTTACACGGTACAACGTAATACGTACTTATATAGGGAGTATATATAAGATATGGACATGTTCTGAACTCTGAAGTAAAGACTCAAAAAGAGAAAGTTTGACTTATACATTTTTGCTATACACTATAGTTTAAAAGGTCAAATGTGACCGCATATAATATATGCATTTTTAATTACTACAAAAAATTTGAATTTAATGACTTGAGACAAGAAACCTAGGGAGACCTACTTTATAACCAAATTTCTTAACATCTTCTTGGACTTGTTGTCTGAATTCTTTAAAAGTAAATCTTCTATAAACAGAAGGCTCAAAACAACTCCGTATTTCTGTATCATAGGATGGACATAAGAAAAATGCAGTTGAGAATCTCTCTTTTGCTTTATTTGTAACAACCCTGTGTTCAACACTTTTATACACACCATTGCTCCAAGCCTGCATCATCAAATTAACATTACTTCATTAAGTCTTGTGAAACTTGAGTGAATATTTAACTAGAAGTTCTTCACTGATTTATGCAGAAGGATTTGGAATTCTAAGTATTTTGTTTTTGGAATTTTAAGTGTTTTGTTTATATTCATGTCTAAATATAGTGAGACATACCCAAAGTATCTAAAGGAATTTTTAGTAAGTTTAACTTTTATGCTATGTCGGTGTTTAATGTTTTTACACCATCGCATTAAGAAGACTTGCATCAACAAATAGCTCTATATAATAAGTCTAATTTGATAATACAATAAAATAACAACACTTCAGTCCTAAATAAGTCAGAGTTGGCTATATAATTATCAAGTGACCATGATTCTTCATTAATTAAATTCATCTCAAACCAATATTATTAAGTAAAAATAAAAATAAAACTTTATTAAAGGTTTTATAAAAATCCTTGATAGAGCTAAGAAACTCCTAGAATGAATAGGGACCTAATGTCGTCAACGTACTAACATGAGTACACAAGTCTAATATGCAACAACAACAATATATCCAGTGAAGTCCACAATGTGAGGACACAAATCTAATATGATAACATAGAAAATAAACTACAAATGTCATAACAAGTAAAAATACACTGCTAGTGTAAAATCAATTGTATATAAGTTTTCATTTGTTACTTACCTGAAACAAATCTCCAATGTTGATGATAAGTGCTTCAGGATTGGGATTAACAGAGATCCATTTCCCATCTCTTACTAACTGTAACCCTCCAATCTCATCTTGATGCAATATTGTGAGGAAGTCACTATCTGTGTGTGGCATTAATCCAAACACTTCTGGGGAAATAGGACAGGCTGGATATCTATTCATACGAAGGTAACAAGTGTGTGGCAAACATGTTTCTCTGAAATATTTCGACTTATATCCCATTTTCTCCGACAAAATTCTTGCTAATTTATGTGCTAATTCAGACAATGTTGTTGCAAACTGTTCCATTGTGGAGCTGATTTCATCCAAGAAAAAGAAAAGGTAAGAAAGAGATTAAGGTTCAGAGTCCAAAGGCATTGATTTATCCGTCCACTACATACACCGATAGTGCTAAGATTTTTTACATTAATGTGGAGCCTTAAAGTAACGGTAAAATTATTTTCGTGACTTATAAATGACGAGTTCGAGCCATGAAAACAATTACTAATTCTTGCATTAGGATAGACTGTCTACATCACACTTCTCGAAGTGTGGCCTTCCCCGGACCCTACTAAGGCGGAATGTTTTGTGTCTCAAGTTATGGAACCAACTTAGGGTAAGTTGTCTATATCACAACTCTTGGAGTGTGGTCTTTTCTCGACCCTGCTAACACGGAATGCTTTGTTCATCTATCGATATCTATTATAGTAGCTTAGTTAATGCTTTTATCAGGTTACCAATTAAATATATATATAAAAATAAAACATCACTTCATATAAAAACGATGTTCTTATCTTTTTATTTGGTCCAAAATAAAAAAATAGAAACATCACTTCATATAAATAGGAGGGAGTACTAACACTTATCAAGAACCAAATTTAAAAAGCTAAAAAGATAATATAAAGTTTTTTACTTATAATAATAAGGGATCTAATTCTGTAAATATTTTCAATATTATCTGTGCATCAAACTATACTGCAAACACAGTAGGAGTAATACAGATCATAATTGTACGGGAAATAGTTATCTTAGTTTGGTACATCTCCTTCAATATACACATATAATGCAAGAGGGAAACATTAACAGTGCATCAAAAAGGGTTGTTAAAGAGTTTTTATTTCTTAGTACGTACCTGAGGCTGCTAAAATCACTTGAATTGGTGATATCAGTGAGAGGTACGTGGAATGCTTCCGACCATGAAAGTTGTTGAAGGCATGTTGCTGTAGGAGTTCCCCACCGGTAACTCCCCACCGAAAATTTGAGATTTTTATCATTCATTTTCTCATTGAATGGCTTCTTGAATAGCTTGATTTGTTCCATTCTCATTTTTGACAATATATCGTGTGAAATTCCATGGTTTACAACTTGGAAAAAACCCCATTCTTGTGAAGCTTTGGCTATTTTCCTATTGCATTCTTCTCTCTCATATTCTCTTCCATTTAGTAGCTCAAGATCTATCAAAGGTAACTCGCATTCTTCGACAACGAAGAGGTTTTGGTAATTCATTTTCGAAGCCTTTCCAATTCTTATGTCATCAAAAAGTTGCTTGTATGTCTCTTCAAAAGGAGGATCAGGTGATTCTTCCATGCTTAATTTCTGAAAGGAAAAAAAAAGAATGATGTAAACCCAGAGCTTGTTGGACCTATGTGATCTCGTTATAACGTTCCTTTTTCTGGTGAATACTTCTATGACTGAAAGTTCGCGCGAAGAATTCCTCTTTCTTTTCCACTTCATTAATTAATCTTCTTCTCTAATCTATAATGTCGACTAAATAACAATAACAACATATCGTACACAGACCTTATCTTTACCATGAAAGTAGAGAAGATGTTTCTGATACTGTTGATTAGATCTCAAATAAAAAGTTCATTTAGGTTCCTACACTCCTAAATGAAATGGATCCTTTTTCTGCGAACGAAATAAACACAGAGCTTGTTCCGAATAGCTTCTTTGACTCGTAAAGAGCATAAGAAGCTACTTCGTTTTTTTGCTTTTCTTTTTTCTTTTCTCACTTTATTAATCTTCCCCTCTAATGTTTTCAGCGTATGGCCATTAAAAGAAAGGAGGAAAATTAAATTAAAGGCCATGATAGTGAAGTAATTTCCAATTAAATATTTTTTAGGTGATTGTTTTTCAATGACCAGGGAGACAAAGAAGATGCCTGTCCTTCACGTAGGAAGGAGGACGATGAGGGAGCAGGAAATTACCTTGTGCAATAGAATTGAGCAAAGATCAAGAGGGACCCATTTTGATATATCAAAATTAAACTAGACATGTTTTATAATTGGTCCAGATTCAAGTATATATGATAGTACTCTATTATTGACACACCACATTGTGAGATTTGAGTTCAACCCAGTTGAGTATATCAGAAATCTTGAAGTGGGTATTTTTTCGTTTTTGTAAAGATGAAGCAAAAAAAGGAGCTACCACATAGACCCAAGTTGTTGAAATATGCTTTATTTGGGTTGATTGTGTTCTTGGGTTTGGTTTGTCTTTATAATTGTTCATTTATTGCTCCTGGTCTTCCTAGAGCGCGTAGTCCTTTGGTTGTTGATTATATCCAGTTAGAAAACATGCTTAGTTTATAGAATTGCCTCTTAATACCCAATGTTTTAAAGGTTTTCCTTTTTTCTGTGATGTTAATTGTGGGGAGAGAAGAGAAGGGGAAGGAAGTTAGGTAGGTGTTAATCTTTACCTTTGGATTACAAAAATAAAATAGGTGAACGCTTTAAATTTCAGCATAACTATTAGTCTGAGAGTGATGGAGAGAAGAAAAAGAGGTAAAAACATCTCTCATTTGGTCGTTGAGAAGTTGGACGACCCTTCATTAACCTAGGGTGATCCGGCCTAATATGATTCACAAAACACTATAATAATATGATGTTTCCATAATTAATGATGCAGTGCAAATCAATTGGAAGTGAGACCCACACAAGATAGCCTAGTACTCCTTCCGTTCTATAATAATTGAGGTTTTTAGCTTATACACATCTCTTAAGAAAATACTAACTTCTAGACCCTAATTAAATGTCTAGAAAAGAAATTACTTAATGATTCTTGATTATATAAATAAGGGTAGTTTTGAAAGAATATGATCAATTTTTTCTTGAAATCCTAAAGCACCACTTATTTTGAAATAAAATGAAAAGTCTAAAAAAAAATGAAAAGGAGGGAGTATAATATATAGTCAATAATTGTACTGATGAATCTAATTAAATTTGCCTTGTTCAAGGTACATATTGTAGAGCCGTTTGAAGTGTGGTAGAGATTTAGACAGATCCATTCTCGTAAGCTAAGAGGTGCAGCAAAGTACACTTCCTAGTCATTGTGTTTTCATTTTCAAATTAATTGATTTGTACTATCACAGTATCACTCAGTCATTGTTTTATCAATATCATTCCAAAATACTTGTATTCATTTGAATCGAGAAACTTTGACTATGCAAGTTCAAAAGAAATTAATTATAGAAATACCAGCTAGGTCAAAAGCATATAGATGTTCATTGAACGAACTTTTTGTTAATTAAGATTAGGTTAAATACTATATGACACAAGTCATATGATCATATCTTAGGTAAAAGCTCTCCTCCAGTCTTGCACTGAACTTGACCTAATGAACAGCTAGTCAATCTTTATATATTCTCAGACACCATATTTAATTTTCTGTACCTTTTTCTTTTTGAGAGAAAGTCATCCTTCTTAAAAGAAGACAGTTTAAATGGAAGAAAACGAATTATTGAGCACAAGTAGGTGCTGAAGTTTGGTGTAATTAATCTTACTTGGTTTGGCTGCTGTGAGAAGTTTGTAGACGTCACCATGATTTTTCCTCAAAAGAGCAATATGCCTTGAGCTTAATAGTATATTCAATGTCCTGTGTTAAATAATAAGCATATGATCAGTGAGTATCTACTTGCATGGCTATACAGAAAGGAGAACATAAGATAAAAGAAATTAAAATGGAACGATAACCAAAAATGGTACATCGGACAATATTCGATCGAAACTTGAACCTGGTATAGTTATGCAATTTCATAAAGCACATTAGGACCACTCAAAGGATATAAGAATATATATATCTAACAAAGAATTTCATAATCAAAGTTGTCATCACAAGGGTCTAAAAGTCTCTAATTAATAAGTGAAGAATTTCATCATCAAAGTTTGTAACAGACAAAGCAAATAAGAAATAGAAACAAAATAAGAAGCTGTCACATACCAGATTATGGAAGAGCAAGAAGAGAAGAAAGCTGTGAAGATATTGAGAAGTGAAGGATAAGGGTCTTGTTCAAGGGTTAAGGGTTGGCGGCTAAGTATATCTGCTTGTTTTGGAGTCCAGAAAGATTGGAGAATTGGATATTTTTATAGTGAAAAGAAGGACTTAATTGGAAATATCAAAAAGTAAAATCATTACGAGAAAAGACAAAAAATAAAATAAAAATCAAAGGCATATATAAAGGATTGAATGTTTATGCATAGAACAAGAACACGCGGCTCACAATTCAATCAGAGAAATATTTTTACCTTTTTAGGCTAATGTCCATTGTTTCCATATCTTGCCATACTACTGTAGGTTGAAAGGGTTTTAATAGGGATCAGGGTCACAGGGATGAATCTAGGGCCTTGGAGGTTCGAACACCTCGATAATATATTACATCGTATATATAAGGTATTTTTTAATTTTATGTATAGATATAGATTTTGAATATCATGAACAACAAAAGAATAGACTGATTCAGTAGTTTAGGAATTTAAAATATAGCATGAACTTCCAAGCACTGCATTTTTTTTTTCAAACTCTCTAAGTGAAAATTATAGATTCGATCACTGATCAGAGGAAGGAAATCCTTTTTTTCTAACGTTTTGCTTTGCACATCACTCATATATTACAAGACGTTACAATTATTAATATTCCAGCTACCAATCATTTCCATTTCACATAATTCAACAATAATATTAGATTCGTTTTAGAAACCAAACTTCATTTTCTTAGGATTTAACGTACATACATCAATAATATAAATATTTAATAATATGTTATTAACAAAAAAAATTGTCTTAATTTCAGGTTACTAATATAATAACTTTATGAATGGTAACCTACAATAATCTTTTATATAATGTGATAGTCTTATTTTACACTATTAATATGTAGAAGTCAAACTAGTTCATTTCATTTGGCTCTTATTCTTCCAAGCCTTGCTGTGCCTATATTATTCAATAATAATTTCCATCTCTTTGTTTTCTCATCCTTCTTGATTCTGATATTTGCGAGGAACAACACATGAGATATTTCTGAAATTGGACCCAAACATGCAACAACTTGAGGGGGGGAGGGGGAAATTAAAAGAGAAAATATCAACAGTATTTTGAGCAAACTACAGAAACAGTGGTTCTGAATCAATGTCGGCATTAGCATAAAATACACGTGGCAGAATATGGGGAATAAAATCACATGGTCAGGTTGGAAATCCACGTCGGCAACTTGAGCTAAGGAATTGGTTGCAGTCTGAGAATTTAAGGACTTCCATGTGCACTGCTTTGATGAAAAAGGACACAAGTACAGATACTGAATCATTATTTATTAGACCATACCCTATAATAAGGTCTCTATTTACAGCATAAGAGTCCTTGTTAGGTGACATGAGTCTCTATATACATGTACATTTATAACATCTCGTTTTCATGCACCACTTTATTTTGGATCACAATTGCAATCGCTATGTTTTAATTAATATGATCAGTGAGTATCTACTTGCATGCCCATACAGAAAGGAGAACATAATATAAAAGAAATTAAAATGGAACGATAACCAAAAATGGTACATCGGACATTAGGATATAAGAATATATATTCTAACAAAGAATTTCATAATCAAAGTTGTCATCACAAGGGTCTAAAAGTCTCTAATTAGTAAGTGAAGAATTTCATCATCAAAGTTTGTAACAGACAAAGCAAATAAGAAATAGAAACAAAATAAGAAGCTGTCACATACCAGATTATGGAAGAGCAAGAAGAGAAGAAAGCTGTGAAGATATTGAGAAGTGAAGGATAAGGGTATTGTTCAAGGGTTAAAGGTTGGTGGCTAAGTATATCTGCTTGTTTTGGAGTCCAGAAAGATTGGAGAATTGGATATTTTTATAGTGAAAAGAAGGACTAAATTGGAATTCTCAAAAGTAAAATCATTACGAGAAAAGACAAAAAAAATAAAAATCAAAGGCATATATAAAGGATTGAATGTTTATGCATAGAACAAGAACACGCAGCTCACAATTCAATCAGAGAAATATTTTTACCTTTTTAGGCTAATGTCCATTGTTTCCATATCTTGTCATACTACTGTAGGTTGAAAGAGGTTTAATAGGGATCATGGTCACAGGGGCGGATCTAGGGCCCGCCGAGGGTCGAACACCTCAGTAATATATTACACTATATATATATATATATATATATATATATATTTTATGTATATAAATTTTGAATATCCTGAATAATAAGAAAATAAGTTGGTTCGGTTAGTTTAGGGATTTAAAATTTACCTGAATTTCCAAGTACTATATATATTTATTTTTTTTCCGAACTTTCTAAGTGAAAATTCTAGATTCATCATTAATCATGGATAAGAGAGGGAAAATCCTTTTTTCTTTAACGTTTTGCTTTGCACATCACTCATATATTACAAGACGTTACAATTATTAATATTCCAGCTACCAATCATTTCCATTTCGCATAATTCAACAATAATATTAGATTCGTTTTAGAAACCAAACTTCATTTTCTTAGGATTTAAGGTATATACATCAATCGTATAAATAATTTTTAAACTTAATAATGTATTATAACAAAAAAATTGTCTTAATTTCAGGTTACTAAAACAAAAAATTTCGCCACAAAAAATTCTTAGCACCTAGCCCACGTCGGAACACTATCCGCCGATCTCTCTCGGCCGCCCCTCTTTCCCCACAACGAACCCTAATTTTTTCGGTCATTCTCCCTCCATCTTCCTCCTAAATTTCCTCTTCCATGTTTGACAAAACCAAATTTCATCCGGCACTTGCCGTAAACAACATTAAAAACTTCATTCATATGACTATTGAGATGGAAGAGTGTCAATATTCCTCGTGGGCGGAGCTTTTTAAGATCCATTGTCGTGTTTATGAAGTTATCGACCACATCATCCCTCCCACGCCGAAGTCCATAGACGTACCATCGTTTTTGACTTCTGATGATGCACTCTGGTCTCGTTTGGACGCATCCGTACTTCAGTGAATTTACGACACGATATCTAATGATCTGTTGCACACCATCATTGAGACCGATGCCACTGTCCGCCAAACGTGGGAACGTTTGGATAGTATTTTCCACGACAACAAAACTTAACGAGCATTATACGTTGAAAATCAGTTCAAGGACGTTCATCATACCGATTTCCCAAACGTGTCTGCCTATTGTCAAGAACTCAATATGCTTGCCGATCAACTCTCCAACGTCGGCGCACCAGTCACTAATCAACGATTGGTCATGCAACTTATTGCAGGTTTGAACGAATCATATGAAGACATTGCCACCATCTTTCAGCAATGCATGCCGTTACCTCCATTTATGAGGCTCGTTCGAAGCTCATCTTTGAGGAAATACGGAAAATCTAGCGGAGCACCAGTGAGGCCAGCATTATCGACGCCACCCTCACCACCACCGTCGGGCCCTCCGCCGATGGCAGGGCCTCCAGGTCCGGCAACCAATCGTCCAAAGGACCTACAACAGTCTACTTCCTCCAGTAACAACCGCCGGAGCAGGCATTCTGGCAAGAGCCGCGACGGAAGAAATTTCGACAACAATAGGCAGCGACCGCGGTAGTGGAAGCAGCCTCCGCCATGGGATGCCTACCCGTCGTGGGCCGCACGGGCCCACCCTCCTGGGCCTCCCCTCCTTGCCCGTATACTAAATCATCATGGACTCCACCTCAGAACCGACAGACCCAACCTGACATACTTGGCCCACGTCTACAATAGGCCTACACATCACAACCCCCCCGCCATTGACTTATGCACCGACTGACATTGAGGCAACTATGAGCACAATGTCACTTAACACTCGAGACGAAAATTGATATATGAACACATGCGCCACATCTCACACGACGACATCACAAGGTACTCTCTCGTCTTATTCCAATTTGAGTAATTTAAATCAGAATATTATTGTTGGTAGTGGACAAGACATTCTCATCCGTGATTACGGTCATTCCTCCCTATCCCCACCACATCCACCACTAATCTTAAAAAATATCCTACATGCCCCTAAACTCATTAATGCTCTAATCTCCGTGCGACGTTTCACAACTGATAATTGGGTTTCCCTTGACTTTGATCCTCTTAATTATACTGTAAACGATTTTACGACAGAGAGACGAATAATGAAATGTGACAGCACCGAAGATCTCTACCCTATTTCAAATGTCGTCAACAATCCAGCCTCAGTTCCCTCAACCTTTGTTGCTCTTTCGTCTTCCTTATGGAATTCTAGATTAGGACATTCGGGAGACTCTGTTTTACGCTTTCTTAGGAAAAATAATTTTATTAATTACAACCATATTTCTAGGACTCCTATATGTGAATCTTATATTTTTGGGAAATATGTCAAATTACCATTTTCTGCATCCACAAATTATACTTTAGTGCTTTTCGATATCATACATAGTGATTTGTGGACATCCCCTATTTTGAGTACGGCTAACCATCGATATTATGTGTTGTTTTTGGATAATTATTCTAACTTTCTATGGACTTTTTCAATTGGAAATAAATCTCAGATCTACCCAAATTTTTATTCATTTAGTTCTTTCGTAAAAACACAATTTGAAAAGAGCATAAAATATTTTCAATGTGACAATGGCAGGAAATTCAATAATAATCAATTCAAATATTTTTGCTCCGAAACGGTCTTACCTTTCATTTTTTCTGCCCTCACACATCCACCCAAAATATAAAGTCGAACGAAAAATTCATACCATAAACAATCTCATTCGTGCCCTACTTGCTCACACCTCAATTCTTCATTAATTCTGGCATTACACACTCTCCATGACCACCTATCTCATAAACATAATCTCAAACAAGTCTCTAGTTCAACGGTCGCCAACCCAAGTTCTGTTTTGTAGGAACCCCTCCTACCAACATTTACATATTTTTGGATGTCTTTGTTACCCTCTCCATCAGACCACTCACAAACTTTAACCCCGGTCTTCCTCATGTGTGTTTCTAGGTTACCCTGCCAATCATCGTGGTTACTCGTGCTATGATATATCGAGCCGTAAAATTATTATTTCAGTCATGTCCTATGTAATAAGTCTCAATTTCCCTTTGCCTCTCCACACTCGCAACCTCGACAATTTCTGAGACTTCCTAGATGATGGTCTAAACCTTCTTCTACTTCACTATTTACATAGTCTGCCGTCCCAGACCCCGGTACCCGCCACCACCTCAAACAGTTCGGGACTAGCTGCCCACCCGGTTCTGTCGATGATCTCCCGGTCGTAAAGCCCTCAACCATCGGGACCATCCTCAACATTTCTATATCTAAGTCTTGGCCCATTCATCGGCTTGATGTCAAGAATGTCTTCTTACATGAGGATCTTCATAAAACGGTATATATACATCAGCCTATGGGTTTCAGGACCTATTCATCTGATTTTGTGTGTCTATTATAGAAATCTCTATATGGACTGAAATAGGCTCCTCGAGCATGGTACCCAGCGGTTCGCCGATTATGTCTCATCTATCATTTTTTCACACATCAGATCCGATCATTCCCGTTCATCTACTATAAGGTTACATACATGGCTTACCTATTATTATATGTTGATGACATCATCCTCACCAGATCATCTGATGCTCTCCGCCGATCCATTATGTCTCTCATTTTCTCTGAGTTTGCTATGAAAGATCTGGGCCCCCTGAGTTATTTTTTGGGCATATCTGTCACTCAACATTTATGGCGGCCTATTTCTATGTCAGAAGAGTACACCGAAGAGATCCTTGACCGTGTAGGCATGACATCTTGCAAACCATACCACACGCCTATAGACACAAATTCTAAGCTCAATGCTGATTCTGACCCTTCATATTCAGACCCGACTCACTATCATAACCTGGCTGGAGCCCTAAAGTACATCACATTCACGAGACCAGACATATCCTATGTCGTGCAACAAATCTACTTGCACATGCATAGTCATACGAAAGCACACATGCATGTCTTCAAACGTATTTTACGATACGTCCAAGGTACACTTCACTTCGGATTACATCTATACATGTCATCGTTCACTGGTTTCACTGCTTATTCTGATACTGACTGGGGTGGATGGCCTGACACCCGACGCTCCATGTCTGGTTATTATGTTTTCTTGAGAGATAACCTATTGTCTTGGTCTTCCAAAAGGCAACATACACTGTATCGATCTAGTGCAGAACCAGAATACAGAAGTATTGCCAATGTCGTCTCTAAGTCTTGTTGGATCTGTAACCTTATACTTGAGCTTCACTGCCCGATTCAAAAGGCAACACTGGTCTACTATATAATATTAGTGCGATATATCTTTCCGGCAATCCCGTCCAACATCATTGCACTAAACACATTGAGATGGACATTCATTTCGTTCGCGAAAAAGTGGCTCGTGGTCAAGTTCGTTTCCTTCATGTTCCTTCCAGATATTAGACTACCGATATCTTCACCAAAAAACTTTTGTGCATACTATTTGATAATTTTCGAGTCAGTCTCAGTGTTCGAGAACCTCCCGCTTCGACTGCGGGGGTGTAATAGAATATTTCTCAATATTCTTTCATTAATTGTATATCTCCTATTTTAGGTAAAGTTATAATTCTTTTGTAATTAGATTAATTAGTTACCTAGTTTGTATCAAAGTAAATATTCTTATAACCTTATATATATCGTAAATCATTCATCAATAAAAATTATATTCCTTTAATAAGGTCTCCCTTTACGGCATAAGAGTCCTTGTTAGGTGACATGAGTCTCTATATACATGTACATTTATAACATCTCATTTTCATGCACCACTTTCTTTTGGATCACAATTGCAATCGCTATGTTTTAATTAATATGATTTGAATTGCTATCTTGCGTTCATCATTTTGCTGCCGATTATACACGAGAAATCCTTTTAGGCAGAGGTGGAGCAAAGTGAAAGTAAGGGATTCATTCGGATTTTTTCCACCAAAAATTTGGAGTTACATTTCACTTCCAATATTCTAATGCCATTGTTACAACACCATTCAACTCCAATATTCAAATTTAGAGTTTCAACGACATTAATATTGGTGTTAATGCCCGGTTGTTGTTAAATGTATTTTGTATACACTTTTGAGTCCTTTTTAGTTAGTATTTTACTCTTTTATTTTGCGTTTAGTATATTGTTAGGTGTGTTTTTCTTTATTTTGTGTCACAACGGTTATAAAGGAGAAAAAACTACTTTTGAGGATGAAACTGCACAAGAAAAGTCCAAGAAATGAAGCCTACAAAGTCCGGACGAGGAAATGATGAAAAACCGAAAAACTAGGCCAGGACGTAGCCGGCGATGTGGCGCCAACCAACAGGGCCACGGCGCCGAGGCGGAAAATCTAATTTTTGGACCGAATTTGACACGTTTTCAGGGTCCGAAAGGGCAACTTTTCCCAGCTATAAAACACTGCTCATTATGCATACCTTATACCATATTAGAAAATCATACTTTTGGAAGGCAAGACGAAGGCTACAATAGGAGACTCTTGTTCAAGTTCTTTTTCTTTCATTTACTTTATTTCAGTTTATGTTGAATTTTGTATTAGTTCTTGACATGACAATGATTAGGAGCTAAATACTTTAGTAGGGTTTCCATCGAATCTTCTTGAAGCTCTTTCATATAGTTATTGATTTCTTCTTCAGCGTATTAAGATCTATTCAATATTGTAATGATTGCTTGATAATTAACTAGTTATTAATTGTCATCACTTATATGATTTCGAATCAAAAGTCTGAAAGGTGAGATTTGAATATGCTGTAGTTGACTAGACATAGGTTAAAATCGTGGCCGAAAGTACCCCGATACTTGTGTAGTATTTAAGGTTATTGGTCTTATCCTCCTGTGTGGTAAAACATATCATAAAAATATAAAAGGTTTCTGCACAAGGTTGAGCTCTTGTATCTCCTAACCGGAATATAATGACAGATTAGTTAACCTGTTATCTTAATAAGAAGAAGAGTCATTAGCATTGCATTAACGCGTGAAAGAGTGGATAATTGAGGAGATTGGAATACCCTATTTCCTTCATAACTGTTATAAACCCAAAGTATTATAATTTTTAGTTTATTTTCTGCACTTAGTCATAATTCTTAGTATAATTCTCAAACTAAAGAACGTCAACCAAATAAATATCATATGATAGATAATCGCTACTTAATAAACCAGTCTCTGTGGATGATAAACTCGGTCTTACAGATATTTATTACTTGAACGATACGTACACTTGCGTAAGCATCTAGAAATATCGCAACAAGTTTTTGGCGACGTTGCCAGGGACTGGCGTACTGTTAATATCGATTTATCTATTCTTATTTCTAATTTGGTTTTTATTTTCATTTTTTTTTGCTTTAGTGTTGTTTGTCGTGATCTGTTTGCTGTTTTTGATTAGTCTCAGAAATTTAGTTTATGCGAAGTAGGAGATGAGCTGACACTCATATCCCTCTGAACTCTGAGATTGAGAGATTGTGCAGACTGAACAAATAAGAGCAGCTGATTTGTTAACAATGAAAGATCAGCGAAATAATAATTTGGAGAATGATGAGTTACCGCCTGTTCTAAGACAAGTCCCTGCAGAAAAGAGCTTGGGGGACTATGTGATGCCGACTATTACTGGGGTGAAGACTTGCATCAGGCTTCCAGATGTTGAAGCCAATAACTTTGAAATTAAACCAGCCATATTGCACATAGTTCAAGGTTCAGTCCAGTTTGAGGGGTTACCGTCTGAAGATCCCCATTTGCATCTAGCAAATTTTCTGGAGTTGTGTGCAACTTTCAAATACAATGGTGTTACTGATGATGTAATTCGGTTGAGACTCTTTCCATTCTCACTCAGGGATAGAGCAAAGTGTTGGCTGAACTCATTACAGGCGAACTCCATCACTACATGGCAAGACTTAGCCCAGAAGTTTCTTGCCAAGTTCTTCCCTCCAGCAAAGGCAACAAAGCTCATAGGTGAGTTGAATAACTTCTATCAGCTAGAGGGAGAATCACTATATGATGCATGTGAAAGGTTTAAAGATTTGTAGAGGAAGTGTCCACATCATGGGATTGAGAAGTGAATGCTAGTCCACATATTTTACAATGAGATGTGTGGTACAACTCATACCATTATTGATGCTGCAACAGGGGGACATTCTTGAAAAAGAGTGTCAATGAGGCACATGATCTGTTAGAAGACATGACCATAAATAACCATCAGAGGGCCGATGAGAGAGCAATGAACAGTAGGAAAGTGTCTGAGATTCATGAGTTGGATGCTATCACTGCATTGACTGCGCATGTTTCCACTTTAACAAAACAGATGCAGCAGAGCACCATGACAGTTAAAACGGTCCAAACACCAGTGAGATGCGAAATCTGTGGGGGTCCCCATACTTTTGATATGTGTACACAGTGGGCCCGAATAATGTGCCCATGGAGCAGGTTCAGGCAGTGGGGAATTTTCAGAGGCCCTACAACAATTTATTCTTCAACAAATATAATTCAGGGTGGAGAAATCACCCAATTTTTTTTATGGAAGAATGAACAAGGGCAGCAACCACAATTTCAGGCATCATCCTCACAGTTGTTCAGCCCACCAGACCCAGAAGATAAGCAGAATGAGTTGCAAGCGGCTCTGTTGACCCTGACAAATTCCCAGACTCAGTTCATGACAGAAACCAGATCATCCATTGTTAGACGTATTTTATATACGCTTTTTGAGTCATTTTTAGTTAGTATTTTTTCCATTTTCGTTTAAATAAGTGTCTTGTTTGGGTTGTTTTTCTTTCTTTTGAGTCACAGCGGTTCTAAATGGCAAACTGACAAAAAAAAGCTAAAAGTGGGCAGAAAAGGAGCTCCCGAAGCAAAAAGAACGAAAGTTGGCAGATCCGGACGAAAGACTGCAGGACCGCGGTGCCATTCTGCAGGACCGTGGTGCCATAATTACTGAGAAGCCGCAGTACTTTCGGTACCACGGTGCCATTCTGCAGGACCGCGATGCCGATGCGGGAATTTCTAGTTCGAAACAGAATTGGCAAGGGGTAAAAGGGTCCAAGGCACACATTTTTGACAACATAAATAAACTCTTGGGACAAATTTTAGGGATTATTCTACCTCATATCTCATAATACACAACACAAGACAATCATTGGAGAACACAATTGGAGACGACATTCTGGTTTTTTTCCTTTATGTTTTTCAATTCAGTTTATGTTGGATTTTGTATTAGTTCCTGACATGACAATGTTTAGGAGCTAATTATTTTAGTAGGGTTTTCCAATTGAATCTTCTTGAAAGTCTTTCATATAGTTAATGCATAGTTATTGATTTCTTCTTCAGCAGATTAAGATCTATTCAATATTGTTTTGATTGCTTGATAATTAACTGACCATTAATTGTCATCACTTCTATGATTTCGAATCGGGATCCAAGAGGGGAGATTTGAATATGCTGTAGTTGTCTAGACATAGGTTAAAATCGTGGACGAAAGTACCCCGATACTTGTATAGTATTTAAGGTTATTGTTCTTAATCTTCCTGTGTGGTAAAATCTATCATAGAAATATAGAAGGTTTCTGCACAAGGTTGAGCTCTCGTATGTCCTAACCGGAATATGATGACAGATTAGTTAACATGCTATCTTAATAAGAAGAAGAATCATTAGCATTGCATTAACACGTGAAAGAGTGGATAGTTGAGGAGATTGGAAGCCCTATTTCCACCATAACTGATTTAAACCAAAGCTTACTTAGTTTAACTCTTGCTATTACTCTAGCTAGTAGTGTTAGATAAAAAAACCACACAAACTATCGTTAGCCAAATAGATAACATAAAGTAGATGTTCGGTAATTGAAAATCAGTCTCTGTGGACGATATTCGGTCTTACAGACTATATTAATTGTAACGATACGTACACTTACGTGAGCATTTGGAAAATCGCTAACAAGTTTTTGGCGCCGTTTCCGGGGATTGGCGTACTTTAAATATCGAACTATCTATTCTTATTTCTACTTTGGTTTTTATCTTTATTTTAGAACATTTTGTCGTGATCTGTTTGCTTATTTTTGATCACTTGCAGGAAGGATAAGGTAATTGCTGATCCTTTGTGCAATGGGAGATTAGCGAAACAACAATTTGGTGGATGATGAATTACTGCATGTCTTAAGACAAGTCCTTGTAGAAAAGAGCTTGGGGGATTATGTGATGCCAACTATTACAGGGGTGCAGACTTGCATCAGGCTTCCAACTGTTGAAGCCAATAACTTTGAAATCAAACCAGCCATATTACACGTGATTCAAAGCTCAGTTTAGTTTGGGGGATTACAGTCTAAAGATCCTCATTTGCATCTAGCAAATTTTCTGGAGCTGTGTGCAACCTTCAAATACAATGGTGTTACTGATGACGCCATTCGGTTGAGACTCTTCCCATTCTCACCCAGGGATAGAGCAAAGCGCTGGTTGAACTCATTACAGGCGAACTCCATCACTACATGACAAAACTTAGCCCAGAAATTTCTTGCCAAGTTCTTCCCCCCAGCTAAGGCAGCAAGGCTTAGGGGAGAATTGAACAATTTCTATCAAATGGATGGAGAGTCATTGTATGATGCTTGGGAGCGGTTTAAAGATTTGCAAAAGAAGTGTCCACATCATGGTCTTGAGCAGTGGAACTTGGTGCACATTTTCTACAATGGTCTAAGTGGACTACTAGGACAATTATTGATGCAGTTGCAGGTGACACCTTCATGAAGAGAACAGTACATGAAGCCCATGACTTGTTGGAAGACATGGCCACGAACAATCACTTGCCAGATGATAGAAAAACAGGTAGCAGAAGAGCAGTTGAGGTTCATGAGCTAGATGTCATCACTGCACTGAATGCACAAGTTGCTCTCTTGACTAAGCAGCTCCAGTAGAATACCATGTCCGTAAAGGCGGTCCAGATGCAAGCAATTTGTGAGATTTGTGGGGGTCCACACACCTTCGATAGATGTCCAACAACTGATCCCAACAACATCCCAATGGAGCAGGCTCAATGTCAGGTTGTGGGAAATTTTCAGAGGCCTTCTAACAATGCATTCTCTAACACATATAATTAGGGGTGGAGAAATAATCCAAATTTTTCATGAAAGAATGATCAAGGGAATCAACCACAGGTTTAGGCCTCATCTTCATAATAGTTCAGCCCACCAGCCACACAAGAGAAGCCAGATGTCATAAAAGCAGCACTGTTGACCTTAGCCAACTCTCAGACTCAATTCATGGCAGAAACCAGGTACTCAATTTCAGCCTTGGCCAATACCCAGACACAATATATGACAGAAACAAAATCCTCTATTAGAAACTTGGAAATTCAGATGGGACAGTTGGCAGGGAAGTTGAATGACATACCTCAGAGGGCTCTCCCCAGTAATACAGTGATGATTCTAAGAGAGTAATGCCAGACAATCAGTTTGAGAAGTGGAAAGTAGTTAGAGCAGGTTGGATCTCCACCAGTTAGGGAAAAAGGGAATGAGGCGGAGAAGACAACCGAGGTAGAGAAGGAGGGGGTTACTGATAACCACCCTATTTTAGATAAGGCTCCACCCAAAGTCATGAGGGAATATGTAGATAGAATTCCTTACCCTCAAAGACTACAGAAGAAGTCCTTAGACGAGTGTACGAGACCTTATGAAATTTTCGGAAATTAGAAGAAGTGAGATCTAAGTTTAATTATTAGTAGAGGGATCAATTTAAATAGACAATTGAGAATTTGGACCAAAATGTAATAAGAATTTTCAGATTATTAAAACCTATATCCTTCATCTCTTTTACTATATTTTTTAAAACAACAATTTTCCATCTCCCTCCCTTCTATTCCCCTCACTCCAACCGTGACCCACCCCTATTGCATAGAGAAAAATTGAAGCTTTTTGATTCCTTATTCATAGATTAATTTCCTCATCAAATTTCTAGCAAAAATTACACCACAAAGCAGTGGTGAAACAGGCACACTGCTGGCCGAAAATAGCCAAGGGAATTCTAGTTTTTTAGATGAATTTTATGGAAGAAAAACATGCTAGGAAGGTGGATTAAGTTTGTATAATTCATGCATGTCAATTTGGAGTTGATGAAGTGATAAATTGGTGAAGAAAGGAAGAGAGCAGTGGATCGATTATTGGGACTGTTTTGGGCTTGAAATTACGGTAAAAGTTCTTTTTATGGTATAATTGAAGTGTATGTTGTTGTAGTTTAAGAATTGAACTTGTGATTAAGAAAAATTTGGAATTTTAGGCAATACATGTGAATGTTTGGGTGATTGGACCGAATTTGGGACTATTTTGATATACATGGAATTCGATTATGTTATTGCTATTATCGTCACTAATCGCATGTGTTAATTGAAAGAAATCTTGATGTTTAAATTGTAGTTGTTCATATGGAACTATTGGAGTATAATTGAAGGTTAAGAATTAAGAGAATGATTATGGACTGTTTTAAATGGGCTGTTTTAACGTGATTTAAAGGCTGAGTTAACATAAGAAATAAGTGTATAAATCCCCTTGGTTGTTGTAGTTGTTATCTTCCATAAACAAAAAGGAAATGAATGTATTATGATAGTGTTTATGGAGTATTTGAGATTGTTATGATTATATCCTTATGTTGTGATTGTTATTTGGTATTGTTGGCTTGATTTGTAAGTTGTGAATGTGCACAAAAATAGGGGAAGTGTTGTCCAAATCTTTATAGAAAAGAAAGCGAGTTACTATTCAATTATTATGAATGCTAGTAATCATAAGGTTAATGGATATGTTACTACTATTATAGGTTGAGGTGCTAGTCAAGGCGTATTTAGATTCTTGAGTTGGTTAGTTCGTCAATAAGGTATGTGAAACTCTTCCTTCTTTCTTTTTGACATGATTTATTGAAAGTACGACAGACGTACATGATTTCTATACATACTATTTCCTAAAGATGTTAGTCATGAGAAATGCCTATGATTTTTCAGTAAAGAGTTTATTATAATGATTCATGATATGATAAGTGCCTTGACTTTCCAAAAGATGTTTTAAAATGATATATGATATGATAAGCGCCTTGATTTTCCAAAAGATGATATAAATGATATATGATATGATAGTGCCTTTCATTTATTCCACTGAGAGTCAAGTGATGATTTAATATATATAAAATTACTCATGATATTCTATTCGTGCTGGATATGATTATGAATTCACCGAGTCCCTCACTAAAGGACCGACAATGTATATAGATATGATGATTCCACCGAGTCCCTCAGTAAAGGGCCAACAATGTATATAGATATGATGATTCCACTGAGTCCCTCAGTAAAGGGCCGACAATGTATATAGATATGATGATTCCACCGAGTCCCTCACTAGAGGGCCGACAATGTATATAGACAAGAGGATTATATGGGCAGACATCCCTGATTTTGATATGACTCTCATGTTTATAAGACACAGTCGACTCTCATATTTTCATATATGGTACAGTTGGATTTGGTATTTGAATTTCATACTTGTCTCCTGTACGTTTTGTCCAGTTATGATTATCTACTTGTACTTTGTGTTTCATATACGCGGTACATTCTTTCGCATCGACCTCATTTCTGGTGCGTTCGTCATGCCCGCAGTGTGTGCTCGCTTGGTGATCTTCCGATCTAGGTTCCTGCTCAACTGTTTGGAAAGCTCCTTTGATCCAGAGCTTTGTCATTTTGGTACAGAACCCTATTATTTTGACTTATGTATATTTAGGGGCACGACGGAGCCCTGTCCCGTCATATATTGTTATCCTTCTCATAGAGGTCTATAGACAGTTGTGTGTTGTATTTATGTAGAGTTATAAATCTGTTTTGGTCAACCAGGTTGTTGTAATATGTGTTGGGATGTTCCAAAGTATACGTGATACTATTTGGTGGAAGCCTTGTCGGCTTGCCTGTTATATTATGTGTTGTGACTCCCGCGAGGCAGTGCACATTCTGTAAAGCGCTTTTCACTTGCCTATTCTGACTTATGTTATTGTTGAGGCGTTATGCTGCCGAATTTCATATTTGCCTTAGTGTTAGTTGAATTATGGGCGTCAGGTTGGTATAATGGCGTCATTAGGGAATTTAGTCGCGACCCGTCGTGTCAGGTCGTGACAAAAGTGGTATCAGAGCAGTTAGTCCTCGGAATGTCTACAGACCGTGTCTAGTAGAGTCTTGTGTATGGGTATGTTGTGCACTATACTTATACGCAGGAGGCTTCCGGGCATTTAGGATTAATTTATATTCTTTCATCTCATAGATCGTACAATAGAGCTATGTCATTAGGATAATTTACCCCCTAATGAATTATTGTGGTTGCAGCTATGCCTCCAAAGAAAGCGACAGTGGCCCGAAAGGGCAAATCAGAGTTATTTGGACTTGACGTAGTGCATTAAGCCATAAGGGAAGTGGAGGAATTTGAATAGAAGTATGATGACCGGGTTTGGAGGTACTAGGTCAACGACAGGTAAGGTAACTCTTCAGAATCTTCTACGTACTGAATAAGGGAATAAGTTAACAATTCATCACTTAAGGTATTGGAATCAGGAGCAATGTCTGAGATTACGTATGTATACTGGAATATGTTGGAATTATGGAAAGTACGAGAAGTAAGAAATGGGTGAGCAAGTGTTAAAAAGAAATGAAGATGTTTATAATTGCGAGTAGTGAGAATATACAAGAAAAAGAAAAAAGAGATTCCCCTCAGACCATGAATGAGGTGTTGACTTGTGAAATGTATTACAACATTTTCTATCTTACGAATTGGTACTCCGTTATGCCACGTTATCTGCTCTATAGTTACAGAGATTGAACTTTTCCTTCCAAAGATAGAAAATGAAGTTTATCTACACTTTTCTCCTTCATACCTCTAATTAAATTTTGAGCTCTAATTGTTAGAATCTGTGACCGTTTTATGGTATACAATGTTGCCGGCCTATGTAAAGGTAGGAAACTGCAAGAGAATATTGTTCCCCTATAAGAATAAGAAGGGGATATTACTTCTTGAACAAAAAGATTGATATAAATAAATGAAAGTGCCTTTTTATTTTTGGACCGATTTTTGGAAAGTATTGGACATAGAGATTATTTGAGTTTCTTTCGCAAATGACTTAGGACATGGGAATGATGAGCATCCTATTAGTGTATAGTTGTGTCAAACATTTAAAATATCGTAAAGAATAGTGTTCAGCGCACAGTTTTTGTTTTTGAAAAAACAAAAGCAAGGACGTGCAGCGAACCTCTGAAGTTCATATTTTCAGTTAAGGAGTTACTTGAAGGATTGGTAACTGAGGTATGCATTCGTGTACAATTTCAATGTATTGGTTCACGCAGAATGCTAAGATGAGGTTAATTGGTCTTTTCGAATCAAAGGTTAAAAAGGAAGAAGCTCATAATGTCTCTCGTAACTTGTGTAGTGGGTGATATTTTAGTACTAATCTTACTGAGCGTCCAAATGGTAGAATATGATTATTGTGGAAGCGTCATCTCTACGAGGTAAATATTAAAAACTGTGCAGAATAATTGGAACAATGCGGGGTGACACATAGGGGTATAAAGAAAAGTTTCCATATGACCTTGGTATATGCGTTCAATGATGTGACTCTTAAAAGGAAACTGTGGATAGATATTAGAAGGTTATATGGCCAGGTACAAGGTCCGTAGGCAATAATGAGTGATTTCAACTGGGTATTAAAGAGAAATGAAAGAGTGAAGTGTCATGTTGCTATGACTGAATAAGAGATTTTAAGCAGTATATAGTAGAATGTGATTTGACAGAACTAAGATTATCAGGGGCATACTATACATGGGAGTGTGCTAAAAAGAGGTTATAACAGTACTTACTACTCAGAAATGAGTTGATAATATACATGCTTCTAAAGTGCATTTCATGAAATCAGGCCTATATGAATATTCTCTTGGGTTAATTAGGAGGGAAGTAGGCATAAAGAATCAGTACAGGTTCAGAAACTTTAATATGTGAAGGTTGGATCCTGAATTTCCACAGACAGTAATAGAATGGTGGAAAAAAGATAAGAAAGGTACAAAGATATAGATGAATTCAACAAAGTGATAATAGATATTCAGTGTGATGTAGCCAGAGTGACAAATGTTGATGCAGCCAAAGATACAACTGAGTTAGTAAGTCCAACAAGAGGATAGAAAAAATGCCACTTGAAGAGATAAAAGGTAATAATGAGAATAAGGATGAACAAAGAGAAACCGGGGAAGAATATAGTAATAAATAGAATAGCGAAGATAACAATGGTAATGTGGTGGAAGCAGAACAACTCATCGAGGATCCACAATTGATAAAACAATCAGAAACAACTCTCACCACTAAAGAATAGGTTGAAATAGCTTTTGTATCAGCAGAAATTAATGAAGAGCGGAATGTTGACAAGAGTCTGGGGATGTGTACCAATGGTAACAACTCTAATAATAGTAATACAGTAATATAAAAGAAAGATTGGATAATGATGTCCAATGTGGAGCAGAATATTGCGGTAGAAGTGGATATGTCTATTCTAAATATTGATCAGCTTAATAGTAATACAGTAATATAAAAGAAAGATTGGATAATGATGTCCAATGTGGAGCAGAATATTGCGGTAGAAGTGGATATGTCTATTCTAAATATTGATCAGCTGAGAAACTTAATCAGAGATAATATAAGGGGTGATCAACATGACAAACTTAAGGACTCAAGGGTGAAAGAGTTAAATGATTTAGGTAGATATCTGGTGACAACTATGATATATGCAAAGAGTGATGCATTGGAAAGGATCCTGCAGAATATGAGGATTTTGCATTTTGTACTAGCTCATGTGAATTATTTGAAATTGGATTTAAAGAGAGTACTTTTACACGGTGGATGAGAATATTCAGGATGTGAAAGAACTTATGATAGATGAAAGATGGGATTTGTAAAAAAAATGTAGAGTTGCATAAATTAACAGAAGGATGTGAAAGGTCATGGTAAATAATGACAGCTTCAAGTAAATTTACAGTAGGAAGTGCATGAGAGTTGCTAAGAAGAAAATCACACAAATCTAATGTTTTTTTACATGGATACTAGGATTACCTTTTAGGATCTTGTTCTTCTTCTAAAGATTATGGGAGTCTAAAATACAAGTGGGGATGTCCTAAGAAAATTTGGAAAAGAGACTGAGGCTAGATGCTATTGTTGTGTTAATAGACAATATGAGACAGTGGATTATTTGTTTGTTTTTGGAGATACGGTAACGCTGATGTAGGTATTATAACTTAGTTTTTGTAGGTGACAAAAGTATTGCAAGTGTGGTGATATAGGAGATCAATATGACTATCTATAAGATGTATAGACTCATATTTTCGTGACAACAAGATATTCTAAAGTACCTTCCTCAGATAATGTAGATGTTTGAAGGTTACAGGCTAAGACTAGTAAGTAAGATAGTTAAATGGGAAATGATTAATATGGACTTCATAACAGGCTTACCTCATACTCAGATGAAGTATCCTCAATTGTTCCCTAGGCTTACAGGTAATTCAATTCAACTCCTTATTGGATTATAGTAGTTGGTGAATTATATGTGTGGTTTATTGTGGCCCTGTGTGGTATCTATGGGTTTTCTGAATACAGGTGGATAGACATAGTTATAAAGGAGACTCCGCCGAAATTTTTCTAACAGGAGACCTATTAAGAACATTCGAGGAAGAATGTTTCTAAGGGGGAATGATGTTATACCTCGTAAGTTAAAGCGATAATTAAGAACGTCATTAAGGGAGTAAGATTCGAATATTGGGTATAAAGTATGGTTACATATGTTAATCCGGAAGTTAGTATACGAAGGACGTGATCTCGGAGAAATTTTGGTTACAACGAGCGTGACAATGGGAATTGAAAATGATAAGTTAAATATATTTCTCGTTATGAATTAGTAACGTATTATATAAGTTTCGACGACGAGGGTACGAGACCTTATGAAATTTTCGGGAATTAGAAGAAGTGGGATCTAAGTTTAATATTAGTAGAGGGATCAATTTGAATAGACAATTGAGAATTTGGACCAAAGTGTAATAAGAATTTTCAGATTTTTAAAACCTATATCCTTCATCTCTTTCACTCTATTTTTTAAAACAAAACTTTTCCATTTCCCTCCCCTCTCTTCCCCTCACTCCAACCGTGACCCACCCCTATTGCATAGAGAAAAATTGAAGCTTTTTGATTCCTTCTTCCTAAATTAATTTCATCATCAAATTTCTAGCCAAAATTACACCACAAAGCAGTGGTGAAACCGTCATACTGCTAGCCGAAAATAGCCAAGGGAATTCCAGATTTTTAGACGAATTTTATGGAAGAAAAACATGCTAGGAAAGTGGATTAAGCTTGTAGAATTCATGCATGTCAATTTGGAGTTGAAGAAGTGATAAATTGGTGAAGAAAAGAGGAGGGCGACGGACCGATTATTGGGACTGTTTTGGGCTTGAAATTAAGGTAAAAATTCTTCTTTTTATGGTAAAATTGAAGTGTATGTTGTTGTAGTTTAAGAATTGATGTTTTGATTAAGAAAAACTTGGAATTTTAGGCAATACATGTGAATGTTTGAGTGATTGGACCGAATTGGGGACTATTTTGATATACATGGAATTCGATTATGTTATTGCTATTATCATCACTAATCGCATGTGGGAATTGAAAGAAATCTTGATGTTTAAGTTGTAGTTGTTCATATGGAACTATTGGAGTATAATTGAAGGTTAAGAATTAAGAGAAGGATTATGGACAGTTTTAAATGGGTTGTTTTAACGTGATTTAAAGGCTGGTTTAACATAAGAAATAAGTGTATAAATCCCCTTGGTTCTTGTAGTTGTTGTCTTCCATAAACAAAAAGGAAATGAATGTATTATGATGGTGTTTATAGAGTATTTGAGATTGTTATGATTATATCCTTACGTTGTGATTGTTATTTGGTATTGCTAGCTTGATTTGTAAGTTGTGGATGTGCACATAAATAGGGGAAGTGCTGCCCAAATCTTTATAGAAAAAAATGAGAGTTACTATTCAATTATTACGAATGCTAGTAATCATAAGGTTAATGGATATGTTACTACTATTATAGGTTGAGGTGCTAGTCAGAGCGTATTTAGATTCTTGAGTTGGTTAGTTCATCAATAAGGTATGTGAAACTCTTCCTTCTTTCTTTTTGGCATGATTTATTGAAAGTATGGCGGACGTACATGATTTCTATACAGACTATTTCCTAAAGATGTTAGTCATGAGAAATGCCTATGATTTTTTCAGTAAAGATTTTATTATAATGATTCATGATAATGATAAGTGTCTTGACTCTTCAAAAGATGTTTTAAAATGATATATGATACGATAAACGCCTTGATTTTCCAAAAGATGATTTAAATGATATATGATATTATAGTGCCTTTCATTTATTCCACTGAGAGTCAAGTGATGATTTAATATGTATAAAATTACTCATGATATTCTAATCGTGCTGGATATGATTATATGAATTCACCGAGTCCCTCACTAAAGGGCCGAAAATGTATACAGATATGATGATTTCATCGAGTCCCTCAGTAAAGGGCCGACAATGTATATAGATATGATGATTCCACCGAGTCCCTCAGTAAAGGGACAACAATGTATATAGATATGATGATTCCACCGAGTCCCTCACTAGAGGGCCGACAATGTATATAGACAAGAGGATTCTACGGACAGGCATCCCTGGTTTTGTAATGACTCTCATGTTTATAAGGCACAGTCGACTCTCATATTTTCATATATGGTAAAGTTGGATTTGGTATTTGAATTTCATACTTGTCTCCTGTACGTTTTGGCCAATTATGATTATCTACTTGTACTTTATGTTTCATATATTCGGTACATTCTTTCTTACTGACCCCCCTTTCCTCGGGGGGCTGCGTTCATGCCCCAGGTACATGTGCTCAGTTTGGTGATCCTCCGATCTAGGTTCCTGCTGAGCTGTTTGGAAAGCTCCTTTGATTCAGAGCTTTGTCATTTTGGTACAAAACCCTATTATTTTGACTTATGTATATTTAGGGGCATGATGAGGTCCTGTCCCGTCATATGTTGTTATCCTTCTCATAGAGGTCTGTTGACAGTTGTGGGTTGTACTTATGTAGAGTTATCAATCTGTTTTGGTCAGCCAGGTTGTTGTAATCTGTGTTGGAATGTTCCCGTGTATACGTGATACTATTTGGTGGCAGTCTTGTCGGCTTCGTTATATTATGTCACTTGTGACTCTGCAGGTAGGTACATTCTGGTAAAGCGCAAATGTCGGCTTGCCTATTCTGGCATATGTTATTATTGCGGCGTTATGCTGCCGGATTTCATATTTGCCTTAGTGTTAGTTGTATTATGGGTGTCAGGTTAGTATAATGACGTCATTAGGGTGTTTAGTCGCGGCCCGTCGGGTAGGATCGTGACACGCGGTGCCATTCTGCAGGACCGCGATGCCATAATTACTGAGAAGTCGCGATTTCTTTGCACCACTGCCATTCTCGCAGATCATGCCGATGCGGGAATTTCCAGTCCGAAACAAAATTGACAAGGGGCAAAAGGGTCTAAGACACACATTTTGACAACATAAATAAATCATTGGGACAGATTTTAGGGATTATTCTACCTTATATCTCATAACACACATCACAAGACAAGAATTGGAGAACACAATTGGAGACGACATTCAAGTTATTTTCCTTTCTTTATTTCAATTCAGTTTATGTTGAATTTTGTATTAGTTCCTGACATGACAATGTTTAGGAGCTAATTACTTTAGTAGGATTTTCCAATTGAATCTTCTTGAAACTCTTTCATATAGTTAATGCATAGTTATTGATTTCTTCTTCAGCAGATTAAGATCTATTCAATATTATTTTGATTGCTTGATAATTAACTGATCATTAATTGTCATCACTTATATGATTTCGAATCGGGATCCGAGAGGGGAGATTTGAATATTTTGTAGTTGTCTAGACATAGGTTAAAATCGTGGACGAAAGTACCCCGATACTTTTGTAGTATTTAAGGTTATTGTTCTTAATCCTCCTGTGTGGTAAAATCTATCATAGAAATATAGAAAGTTTCTGCACAAGGTTGAGCTCTCGTATATTCTAACCGGAATATGATGATAGATTAGTTAACCTGCTATCTTAATAAGAAGAAGAATCATTAGCATTGCATTAACACGTGAAAGAGTGGATAGTTGAAGAGATTGGAAGCCATATTTCCACCATAACTGATTTAAACCAAAGCTTACTTAGTTTAACTCTTGCAATTACTCTAGCTAGTAGTGTTAGATAAAAAATCCAAACAAACTATCGTTAGCCAAATAGATAACATAGAGTAGATGTTCGGTAATTGAAAACCGACTCATGATTTATATACGCCTTGCTGCACTATATTACTTGTAACGATATGTACACTTGCGTGAGCATTTGGAAAATTTCTAACATTTATCAGGAATTTGGAGAAGCAGGTGGGACAACTATCTAACATGCAGCAACACTATGGTGAACCCAAGAGAACAGTGCCAAGCAATTAGCTTGAGGAGTGGGAAACAGTTAGAGCAGGTTGCACCCCAGCCAGTGGTTGAACAGGAGAAAACAGTTGAGGTAGAAAATGAGGGGGTTACTGATGACCGTCCTACTTTAGAGAAGGCTCCACCCGCCGTGATGAAGGAGTACACAGACAAAAGTCCTTTCCCCCAAAGACTGCAGAAGAAGTCCTTAGACAAGGAGTTTTCCAAGTTTTTAGAGGTCTTCAAAAAACTTCATATCAATCTCCCATTCATTGAAGCTTTGAAGCAGATGCCAACTTATGTGAAGTTCATGAAAGACATCTTGTTTAAGAAGAGGAAGCTGGCTGACTATGAGACAATATCGCTGACAGAGGAGTGCAGTGCTATCTTGCAGAAGAAACTCCCACCTAAGTTGAAAGATTCAGAGAGTTTCACCTTACCTTGCACCATAGGGAATGTTACATGTAAAAGGGCTTTATGTGATCTAGGGGCAAGTATCAACCTGATTCCCCTCTCTGTGCTCAAAAGACTTGGTTTGGGGGAGGCGAGACCAACCATAGTCACCCTGCAGCTAGCTGATTGCTCGGTTGTGCATCTCCAAGGAATAATTGAAGATGTGTTGGTACAAGTGGGTAAGCTTATGCACCTTCTCCACATGGCCTTGGGTTCCCTTTTAAGCACCCATCAGTATTAAGCTTAAGATTAATTCTGTATAAAGTAAAAAAACTCAATACTTTGAGGATTCTCTAGTATGGCAGATAGTTATTTTTGTCCCGTTCATGAATTTGGCACAAAATAATTTAGGATATGTTTGAGATGTATGATCATAACTAGTGTTAGAGGACAGTTTTCCCTCATCGATCGTGTAAGGGTTTTTAAAGTGGTTTATAATGTTCTAGACTTCTAGGTCACTCCACTCATTACTTTTAAAGTTTGAATAGGAGGAACTTGAATCCTTAACCTCAGCCTTGGCAAGGCTATGCTCTACCATTAAGCTAGATGTTTAAATTCTTTCACACATTGTATTAGAGTCAAATCTTTGTACGTAAGTACATTTGCACAACCATTTTGTCGTTCGATCAATCGTTATGGAATGCTCTCTCTCTCAACTCAGCACATAGATCTGCTCTAAGATTTTTTTCTCTCTCAACTCCAGCCCGTTGAGTAGGAAACGTTACTACAAATCCACTTCTTAGCTTGTTGAGTCTACTCTCACCTTTCACTTAGGCCCACTCTTCAGCTTGTTGAGCATGATCTCTTTCGGCCTACATTAAGGGAAGGAAATATTTTCCTTCCCTCTTTTCATTCCTTGAATGTAATAATATATACATGTCTACAAGCCTAAGTTTAGGCTACAATTATAGTAGAATATACTTAGTATATTATTCAAAATATTTACAATCTAAATATAAAATATTTACTTTAATTATGGACATAATCAAAGATTATTTGAATAATCTATCATTCCCCCGCAGTCTTAGCAGGATGTTCTCGTACACTGAGTCTGTCCCTGAAATCATCAAAGAGTATCCGCGGAAGACCTTTTGTGAATATATCGGCAATCTGATAGGGGGACAGGACATGGAGAACACAGAATTGTCCCCATGCAATCTTTTCACGGATAAATAAAATATTCATCTCAATATGTTTAGTGCGTTGATATTGTACATGGTTCTCTGACAAATATATCGCACTCACATTATCACAATAAATTATGGTTGCCTTTTTTATTGGACAATAGAGCTCCAATAGAAGATTACGGAGGCAACACAATTCAGAAACAACATTCGCAAACTATCTATATTCGGCTTCAGCACTAAACCGAGATAACATGGGTTGGTGCTTCGACGACCACGAGATCAAATTATCTCCGAAAAATACACAATAAAGGTGGAGCATCTGGTATCCGGACATCCACCCCAATCAACATCGGTGTAAGACGTGAGACCCTAAATGGCTAACTTATACAGATGTAAACAAAAATCAAGAGTACCCTGAATATACCTCATAATTTATTTGGGAGCCCCCATATGTTCCTCCTTCGGGTCATACATATGTAAACAAACTTGTTGAACATCATATGATATATTAGGTCTTGTAAATGTGAGATATTACAATGCCCGTACTAAATTGCGATAATGTGTCAGATTGCCGTATGGAGACCCTGAAAAGTTACTCAAATTAGTCTTGGTATCCACCGACGTAGGTGAAGACTCGCATAAAGATATGCCGACTTTGTCAATTATCTCCTCGGAATATTTTCTTTGACAAAGAAATAGACCACTTTCACGTTGAGTTACAACAATGCTAAAAAATAGTTTAAAGGACCCAAATTCTTCATAGCAAATTCCGATGTAAGAAGGGGCATAATATACTGACGAAGAGAATTATATTATGTTGTAAGGATGATGTCATCAACATAGAGAAGAATGTATGCTATGTCATTACCTTTATTATAAGTGAGCAAAGACTGATCGGATTTGCTATGTGAGAAACCCAGTGTGAAAAAAACACAACAAACCTGTTATACCATGCCCGAGGGGGGGGGGGGCTTGTTTGAGACCATATAAAGATTTCTTCAATAAGCAAATATAATCAGGATGAATAGGATCTGAGAATCCCAAAGGCTCATGCATGTAAACTGTTTTCTATAGGTGACCATGGAGAAATGCATTATTTACGTCCAACTGATGGATGCACCATAGGATCTCAGAATCCCAAAGACTCATGCATGTAAACTGTTTTCTATAGGTGACCATGGAGAAATGCATTATTTACGTTCAACTGATGGATGCACCATGATTTTGACATAGCCAAAGTGAGAACTGTCCGGATAGTCGTCGAATTAATAACTGAGCTAAAACTTTCATCACAATTCACACCAATTTGTTGATATCTGCCGTCACTAATAAAATGGGTTTTGTGCCTCTCAAATGAACTAACAGATTTCTTTTTATGACAAAAAATTCAAATTAAACAAATTATGTTTACATTAGAAGGACGGGGCACCAACTCTCACATCTTATTTTTAATAAGGGCATCAATTTCATCTAACATAATGACCTTCCACTTCGGGTCTGATAGGGAAACTTTCAGGTTACGGAGAATCGGGGATAGTTGGACAGAGGATGTCAGATTAAAATGACTCTTAGGCCGAAAAATTCCATGCATGCCTCTAGTTTCGATGGACTAGGTTGGTGTCTGACCTAAAATGGACTGTTAGGTTAGTGAGGTTGTCGGGTTGTTGCGGACTGAGGTTGTTGTTGTTAGGCCTAGTATCGGCTGGATAAGAGGTCGGCCAAACATAAAGTGTTTCGAGATTTTTTGGGTTGCTCGGTTCCTCATGTGCCTAAGATACAATCTCGATTGAAGCCAATTCCAAATTTTCGCCCTCCCACTCTCTCATTTATTCAGCGGAAAAAAAAAACATAACGGGGGCCCTTCCATTCAGAGGTAGCGAATCGACTTTCTTATGTTTTCTGGGGGGATCCCTTGCATGACCAAGTCCAAAGTGGAACATACTTCGATAGTCAAGTTGGGTTGAGGTTGTGAAATCCACTGGACCGGTGTGGAGGGAGAGTGAGCAGTGGGCTCCCTAATTTGGGTTGGCCCAGTTTGGGTATTTGACTGGACCATGGGAGAGGGAGAGGGAGAGGGAGTAGTGGGCTCCCTCATTTGGGCTGGCCCAATTTGGCTACTTACTTGGACCGAGAGAGAGGGAGAAATAGCAGTGGACTCCCTCATTTGGGCTTGATTATATGAGATGTTTAAATGATTTTGCAAGAGGGGATGTAGCCTAGTGTCCAAAAAATCATACGAGGGCGGGGAAGATGTGTGTAAGTTATTAAACGAGAATTTGGACTCATAAAACATAACGTGATGAGAGATGATAATTTTCCCACTAGACATATCATAACACTTATAGCCTCTATGATTTTGTGGATATCCCAAAAATACACACTGAGTGGAACATGCTTGAAGTTTGTTTATTGTTGTGGAAGGAAAGAGAGGATAACACAAACACTCGAAAACCCTCAAATGTGTGTAGGAAGAAACACGATGATAAATAATTTGTGTGGGTGAGAAGTTTGAAAGTAACTTGTTAGGTAAAATGTTTAAGAGGTATGTGGCCATTTGAAGAACATGATGCCAAAATGATGGTGGTATGGACAGATGAGCAAGAAGTGTGCGAATTAAAATATTTATTGCTCGTATTTTTTCGTTCGACTTTCCCATTTTGAGGAGAAGTGTGCGGACAAGAGAGACGAAATACCATATCATTTTTGTGACAAAATTTCTTAAATTGGTCATTTATGAATTCCCTCCCATTATCACATTGAAAGCACTTAATAGACTTCTCAAATTAGGTTTGGATGAAAGCACTAAATTGTATGAAAATAGTGTGAACATGTGATTTTCCCTAATGGGAATGTCCATAAAAAATTAGAGTAATCATCAAATATGTAATACTTATGAACTACCGAACTTAAAATCGGGAATGTCCATAAGTCACTATGCATGATATCAAATGATATAATAGTGTTTGAAGTAGATAAAGAGAAAGATAATTTAACATGTTTTCCAAAAACGCAAGACTGACAAACATGAGAACCTAAAAATTGTTTACAATCAATAAACTTATTTTTTCTAAGAGAGTTTAACACATGTGCTCCTGGGTGTCCCAACCGATTATGCCATAAAGCAGGAAAAAGAGCAGCAAAAGTTGATGGAGAGGTGACTTGGTTGTTGTTGGTGGTGGTGATAGGATACAAATCTCCAGTGCTAGCACATCTCATTAGTGGCATCCCCGTCTGAATGTCTTTCATAGAAAACCCAAACGGATCAAACTCAATAGAAACATTGTTGCCAGTGGTGAAACGACGCACAAATACCAAATTTTTAGTAAGTTTGGGTGCATGTAGAACATTATTTAAACGTAAATGTGGGTAGGGGGGAGGGAGGTTTGATTGCCTAATACCACAAATTGGAATTTCTTTTCCACTGTCAACCACAATATTTTTATTACTGCTCATATTAAAATAAGACGAGAGAGTACATTGAGATGTCGTCATGTACCATGTGTTGTTGGGAACATTCAGAGTCATAGTGTGCATGGCTTGCTTGATGTCGTATATTGTATGCGGGTATACTAACACGGACCAAAAGAAAAAAAAAACACAAACAGGATTTCTTTTTTCAAAGAACGTAAATATTAGCAGAAAAATCACCCTTTTCGATCTTGGAAATCCCCTACAATTCCTCCTTCACAATCTAAACTTAAAATAAATTGCTTTAACATAAAGAGGCCATCAAACATGATACTGTACATAGATGTGAATTATGCAATTGAAAAATGGAGATAGAGGATTATCAGTTTATGCGGAATCGCTCAAGTGGAGAGTAGTATAAATATAAATATTCAACTTTAACGAGAGACAATTGTAAGATGATATTAATTTTCGTTAGGGAGTCTTCTCATTAATATCAAAGTATATATAGTGTACAATATTCATCACTTATACAATAAGAATCCTAGACCTAATCACAAGAGGAATCATAGTCTTACCATAATTATATTTACACAATATATGGAAATATTCTAATTATAGGTAGGGATACAATTGTTACTACTATATACACATTTACACACCCTCGAAGTCGGAGCGGGAGGAGGCCGGACGCTGAGACTGGATCTGAAGTCAAGAAATAACTGTCTGGGGAGTTCTTTGGTAAATATATCTGCATACTGATAGGGATGATGGAACATGTAACAGTCTGACATGACTTAGCGCAACTTTCTCACGAACAAAGTGTAGGTCTATCTCAATGTGTTTGGTTCGCTGATGTTGAACCGGATTATGAGAAAGATAGATGTCAGAGATGTTATCACAGTACACAATAGATGCCTGACGCAAAGGACACTGAAGTTCTAACAGTAAATTTCTGAGCCAACAAATCTCAGCTACCACATTTGCAACGCCTCTGTACTCAGCCTCGCCACTGGAACGAGATAGGGTAGTCTGTCTCTTGGCAGACCAACAAATCAGATTATCCACTAAAAATACACAAAAGCCGGAGGTGGAGCGTCGCGTGTCCGGACACCCTGCCAATCTGCATCCATATATGAAAGCAACCTGTTTGGTGCAGAGGGGTATAGGTGCAAACCATAATCAAGAGTGCCCTTAATGTATCGAATGATACGCTTAAGAGCAGTGAAATGAGACTCCCTAGCGGCATGCATGAATAAACACACCTGCTGAACATCATAAGCTATGTCTGACCTGGTGAAGGTGAGATATTAAAGTGTACCTGTAAGGCTCCTATACAGAGTAGGATCAGAGACTGGAGCACCATCCATAGCACTGAGCTTAGATTTTGAATCAATTAGAGTAGGTGAAACTTTGCAATTCGCCATCTTAGCCCTGTACACGATCTCCTCTGCATACTTACGCTGATACAAGAATATGTGGTTGACAGACCTGGTCACTGATATCCCCAAAAAATAACTCAGCTTCCTCAAATCAGTCATTGCAAATTTGGACTTAAACAAGACAATAATCTCATTTTTCAACTCATCGGAGGTGGCAGTAAGAACAATATCATCCACGTAAAGTAATAAGTAAGCAGTGCTACTATCTCGATGAAAAATGAAGAGTAAGGTATCACTCTTGCTGCATACAAACCCAATCTGCAAGATATACCTGACAAAACGATCATATCACACACTGGGGGGCCTGTTTCAGGCCATATAGTGACTTATAGAGACGACACACATAGTAAGGAACTGCTGAATGGGTGAACCCAGACGGTTGATGCATGTAGACTGTCTCTCTCAGATCCCCATGTAAAAATGCATTCTTCACATCAAACTGATGGATCGGCTAGTGTTTGCCCATGTCAATGCTCAAAATTATGTGAATGGTAGCCGGTTTGACAATCGGGTTGAAGGTCTCACCACAATCAATGCCCTCCTGCTGATTTGTGTCATTAGCCAAAATTGTGTCTTATACCTCTCAAGATCCCAACTGTCTCTGAATTTGTGATGAAATAGACATATGCAACGGATCACATTCACCCCCTCAGGTCTAGGTACTAAATCTCATGTGTGCTGTTTAGTTAAAGCATTAAATTCCTCATACATAGCCGCATTCCAATTAGGGTCTTGTTTAGCCAATTTAGGGTTCTTGGGAATTGAAGAAATAGTTTGGGAAGACAAATTAAATTGGACTTTGGGTTTGGAGATTCCATGCTTGGCATGAGTTTCCATTTGGTGAGTGGGGACAGTGGGAGGCTCCAAGACCGGCGATTGGTTGATATATGGAAGTAGGGGACGCCGCGCGCGCGCGACGCCGCGTGATCGCGGTCGCGGTCTTTGGAAGACGCCGTCGGAGGTGCCACGACGCCGTGATCAAGGGTCGCGGCGCTGGAGGACTAACATACCTCTCTGAAGTTTTGACGCTTTGACGCCTCATCACTGGGCCGCGGCGCTGCCGACGGTGAATCAGGACTCTGCTCGCAGGAGTTTTGGCGCCGCAGCGCCGCCCCTTTGGGCCGCCGCACTGACACTGACGAAGAACCACTGGGAAAAGAAAGTGATTCTATGGTAGTGCTATGATCTAGTTGACTAAGAATGAGGGGAGAGATGGCAGACTCGTCAAGAAAAAAGTAATCCGGTGTTTGAAACTTTTTAAGATTCGAAAACGGGAATGTGATCTCGTCGAATGTGATGTGACGAGAGATGTGGATCTGACGAGTGGACAATTCATAGCATAGACAGCCCCTATGGTTCTACGAAAAGCCTAGGTAGACACATGGAGTGGACCGAGGGGTTAGTTTGTGAGGGGCAGTAGAGATAAGGTTAGGATAGGGGACTATATGATAGAGGATTTCGGTAGGGGTCATATTGTAAAGGGTGCTAGTTGGGAGAATATTGAGAACGTATTCTGAAATTTTAGCAGCATAGACCCAGAAGGACGGAGGTAGGGAGGCATGAATCAATAAAGTGCGAATTATATTGTTAATGGTGCAGATGATTCTTTCAGCTTTACAGTTTTGTGAGGAGGTGTGGGGGCAGGAGAAGCGAAAGACCATGCCATTATTGGTACAAAAATGGTCAAACATAGAGTTGTTGAATTCACGACCATTATCGCACAATTTTGTGAACACTTCCAATTTAAATTTGAGATGATACAACTAAACAAAGTGAGAAAAATCATCTAGTAAGATAAGATAGTATTTATGACCTAGAGAACTAACAACAGGTGATGTCTATAATTCGGCATGTATAATATCAAATGGTGCAAAAGTAACACTAGTAGATGATTTAAACGGAAGACGGGTATGTTTTCCTAAAGAACAAGAAACACAAGTTTGGGCAAGCTTCCCATTACAAGTAATAAAATTATTGTTGTTGCGATATTTCTAGAAGCTTACGCAAGTGTACGTATCGTTCAAGTAATAAAGATCTGTATCGTCCACAGAGACTGGTTTATTAAGTACCGAATATCTATTCTATGGTATCTATCTGGTTGACGTTCTTTAGTTTGAGAATTATAACTACGAATTATGACTAATGCAGGAAATAAACTAAAGATTATAATAATTTGGGTTTATAACAGTTATGAAGGGAATAGGGTTCCAATCTCCTCAACTATCCACTCTTTCACGCGTTAATGCAATGCTAATGATCCTTATTCTTATTAAGATAGCAGATTAACTAATCTGTCATTATATTCCGGTTAGGACATACAAGAGCTCAACCTTATGCGGAAACCTTCTATATTTCTATGATAAGGAATAAGGATAAGGGGATCCACTCTTATGGGAACCGACCGATTTTACCACACAGGAGGATTAAGAACAATAACCTTGAATACTACACAAGTATCGGGATACTTTCATTCACGATTTTAACCTATATCTAGACAATTACAGCATATTCAAATCTCACCTTTCAGATTTTTTATTCGAAATCATATAAGTGATGACAATTAATAGCTAGTTAATTATCAAGCAATCATAACAATATTGAATAGATCTTAATATGATGAAGAAGAAATCAATAATCAATGCATTAACTATATGAAAGAGTTTCAAGAAGATTCAATGAAAACTCTACTAAAGTAATTAGCTCCTAAACATTGTCATGTCAAGAACTAATACAAAATTCAACATAAACTGAAATAAAGTAAAGGAAAGAAAAATAACTTGAACAATAAGATGTCTCCAATTATAGCTTGTAGTCGTCGTTCTCCTCTCCAAAGTAGTATGCTTCATAATGACAAGGTTTAAGGTATTTATATCTGAGAAAAACATTGCTTCGGACCCTTTTAACCTTATCAAAAATCGACTCGGATTCTGATTTTTATGCGTCGGCGTCGCGGTTCCGTTGTCCGGCACCGCAGTGCTAATGGACTGAAATCACTGGAAACTTACTGGAAATATGGTACTGCGCTTCCTCTTGCCTGGACTGCGGTGCCTTCGACGATGTTTCAATTTTGGACTTTCTGGAAATTTTACGTCTCGGTGCTAATTTTCTTGACCGCGGTTCTATGGCACCTCGGTGCTACTGGGCCAGGCACCGCGGTGCCTCTCTGATTTCTGTCCAGAATTTGCTAGATTTCTTCTATTCTTTTTGATATTTCTTAGGCTTCATTCCTTTGGGTTGTGCTTGTGCAATTTCATCCTCGAAAGTAGTATCTTCTCCTTTATGCCCGTTGTGACACAAACAAAGAAAAACACACCTAACATTATACTAAACGCAAAATAAAAGAGTAGAATACTAACTAAAAATGACTCAAAATAGTGTATAAAATACACTCAACAATTGCCTCTAAGAAAATTAAAAACTGGGGCTCCTGAATGATCAAACCTATTATGTCATGTTGAAGAAGAAATGACCGCTAAAGAGACGGGAGAGCAAGATCCGGCAGCGGAGGTGGGAGTGAATGGATAGATATCCCCCGTGCTATTGCATCTCGTAAGAGGTGTCCCGTATGAAGATCCTTCACAGTGAAACCAAAAGGGTCAAAATCAACAGAGACGGAATTATTACGAATAAATTTGCGTATAGAGATTAGATTAAAAAATTACATGTGGGGCATATAGGGTATTTTTAAGGGGGAATGGATTAAGAGGTGGTGTGTAGGATGTACCATAACCCTTTATTGGAATGCAGCGACCACTACCAATCTGCCAAATCGAGTGCTTTGCTAAACCAAAGTTTGGGAATACTACTGCCAGCCGGGTGAGGTGAGAAGTGGCTCGAGTCCGTATACGATTGTTGTCGGTATTGCATATGAGGCTGCGAAGGCGACTCGATGGGTGTCATCTTTGGGCGACGGCTTTAGGAATCGGCCGTAAGTGGGCTTCTGCGGTATCGGACTTGCTGAAGTGAGCGAGGCCCAACAACCCGCGCGGTATCTTGGTTGAAGAAATGCGATCTGGGCTGCGGTGCGCGCGCCGCGATCATCAGATCGTTGGGCGCCGCGACACTGAACTAATTCTGCGGGCCCTGTTGTTCCTGCTGATTCTGCTGTCCACGATCCTTGCCACGATCACGACCTCCTCCGTCGCGGCCCTTGCCACCGCGTTCCTGCTGCGGTTTGAGAGTTTTCTGGCGGCGTGGATTTTGGGGGCGCGTTTCGACAGCTAACGCCTTTTGATATATGGGTAGGGATACAATTATAACTACTATATACACGTTTACAACAATCATAGGAATAAATATAATGAAGATAAAAATATCTTATGGACGACAAAAACTCAATATACCAAGCAACCCAATTATCATACTTTGCGGATGATTAACAGTCGCGTACCTTAGGGGTGATGATGAAAGATTTGTGCACGTGTTATAAAATAATAATATTGTAAAGAAAGAGGGAAGAGATGATAATTTTTTATTTTTCTTGAGAGATGTATTTACAATGAAGTAGTTATTAGAAGAAAACTAATTTTTTATTTATAATGAAGCTGGCTGGGGGCCTTGTGCGGTGGCACCGCCTCGAATGCTCCGGGGACGGCTCTTCTATACGTCTTCCCCAAACGAAATGGGATTAGTAAAAAAGTTCTTGATGATTATGTTTTACCTCCAAGTCTAATCAACAATTTCTCATCAATTTTAGTGATGTCAATTTTATAGCACCTGCTAAGGACTGAGAAATTATTGTAGAAAAAGAAAATCAGCCATTTAGTGAGTTTATGTGGGGACAAATTTATCATTGGAAACGATTTTTCTCGACATCAAATCATAAAGTAGGTGGCCCATGAGTATCAAGTCTTCAAGGGAGAAAATAAGTCTTCAAGGGAGAAAATAAGGTACTCTCGCTGTCCATGTGAAGGTGTCGGTCTTTTAAATATGAGAAGGTGTTGGTCTTTTTCAGAAATAAGAAAAAGAAAGCATCACATTAATTATGAAAGAAGTATACAAGAAAAGAAAGGTATCGCGTTAATTTGTAGTGTCAAATAATTTTTTCTTACATTATTAATTTTTCAAACTTCATTTTAATGATTTTTAAATATATAAATTTTATTTAAAAAATTATATTTGAATTCATTATCTAAATAAAGTGTTATTCATCTCACCATCCGAATTCCTTCACATAAATTGAGACTGAGGGGTGGATAATAATCGTACACAAAATACTACTCCCTCCTGTCCATATTATATGGTGATTTTAGCTTGAATACATCCTTTAAGAAATTCACCCAATCTCAAAAAGTAAGACGATTTTCATTAAATTATTCTTAATTCACTAATACTTAGAATTTAATATGATTTTTAGTTATATCAAAGTTCACTTAACTATCAAATGAGGTTAGTGTAACACCTCTACCGACGATAGGTAGGTTCAGGTTTCGAGTCATGCTGGAAGGAAAGTGTGAAACACTACAAATCATTTAAAATCGGGACTAAAAATCGGGAAAATATTCACTTAACTAATTTTTTTTATAATATGAATATAAAAGGCTTTTCATTCAATTGCCTGTCACATTTCAGAGAGGAAAAATCAGCCCTCTTATTTTTTTGTTTAACGTGAAACCCGCAGTCGCTATCCGAAGGTGCAGTAAACCATGCGGGACGTAATAGTCTATGGCTCAATCGTAGCTTAAACCACACTTGGCAAGATAGGTGTGACATGCTTTCAAGAAGCGAAGACGGTCGGATGTTATCGCGAGATTTGAGCTTGTGGCCACAATCACCCAATGAGGATATCCTCGGCCTTGAAAAAACGTTATGGAAAAAGGAAAATTGGGTCCCGAGATTAAATATGGAAAGCGTCCAATTTTATCTCGAGTAGGGCACATGGTCTAATAGACTACTAATAGGCCAACTTTTTCTGTTGTACCGACGTACTGTCGGAGTATAACTTACCCCCTCTTCCTCTTTCTACATTCTCTTACGTATAATTCTACTCCACTTACTAGTTGTTTCTTTTAAAGTTATGTAGAGATTATTATTTCTAATTTTTTTTTAAAGTTACTGAATTCTAGATTAATACTTTATACATATTCAATAAATTTTTTAAATATAAATATAAAATCTAGATCAAAGCTTGTCGTAAGCTATACATTGACTCCGCCTTAAGAGCAGATACTATTTTATATAATAATGAATAAGTTGCTTTTCAGTGATCAACAATGAAGGAAATGCATGTTTATGTTGTTATCAATAATGAAAATATTATTATGTACGCAGAGATACTTTTTCTTATGAGCGAAATATTTATCTGAAGCATATTCTTAATAAGGGCAATCGCAACTTTTTGAAACTCAGAGACAATGGCGTAGGCTCGAATTTTTCTAATAGCATCAACCAAACGCTATATATACAGTTAGGGAGGAATTGTTTCATTCCTCCTTTGTGGGGGATGACTTCTTGTGAGCACCAAACACTGTATCTCCTACCTAATGAATCGCTGATTTACCCCCTCCACTAATTTCTATCGAAGCGGGGCATGGAAGCCCGTGGGCGAGTGATTTCGCCACATTGCCCCAAGTTGAGGAGGAATTATTAGTTCTTCTAATATTCCCTCAAACCAATAGTCATTCTCTGACTCAACTACTAAAGTAAATTGATAGCGATGGCTCAAAACCCACAAGTGATGTTTGACGGGTTCATTTATTAAGCGGAACATGTGACAGTGACGAATAGGTGGTCATTTACATACTATCGTGATGGATGGTTGCAAATTCGGATACATAAACTTCCTTTGTTTTAATTTGTTGTTTAGTTTGAATGTAATAAAGTTTTAAAAAAAAGTAAAGACATTTTTTAATCATATGATTCTAAATATATTATATGGAATGTTGAAATTAAAAAATTATTAAATTAGAAAAGATATTTTCTTAGATAGACTAAAAAGGAAAATAAAATAAAAAAATTAAAACGGAGAAATTACGTGAAAGTTTTGACATAAACTAAATGTAACCCAAGAAACAATAGAGTATCTAGCTAACAAGAATGGGAACCAGGAGTTTGAATCCAATTCACCAAGGGAATAAGCTGTTTTTGTTTTTCATAGATATGATTCATATGAATATGCATGCGGATTGTACATAATTTAATATTATCTAAACGTTTTCTTAAATTTTCTATCTCTTGAGCGGAAAGTCTACCGAAAATAATCATTCTACCTTTCAAGATAAGGATAAAATATGCGTATACTTTATTCTCCCCAAACCCTATTTATGAGATTACACTGGATATGTTATTGTGTTTCTTTCAATTTTTCTAAAGGTAATTATCTTTTACATACTTTATTTACTACCATTTCCAATGTTCACTACTGGTGCTAATTGTCACCCCACATAACAACCACCGCTAACTATCTCCACCATGCGTCGGCCAGCTTAGCAACCTGTCGTCACCAGCCTCCACCGTAGATCACCACTGCCAACCTGTCACGATCCAAAATCACAGATTTGTGATGGCACTAACCCCAAAAATCAGTAAGCCAACCACAACCATTCGACTTAGATTATGTAGAAAAACACAGTGGGAAAATTGTTAAGTTAATCAATATAAGTCTTAAATAGTCTCATAGCATTAACAATACGAAAATAATACAAACCCCTAAGATTGGTGTCACTTGTACAAAAACTAACTTAGGAATACAAGTTGGGAATACATCCCTAAATATATAATTGTCCAAAAATGAGAAGACATAATGAAGAGATGAGGAAGAAGCATCCGGTGCCACGAATCTACCATGTAGCTCACCCCGAATCCTTCGAAAAGCTCCACAACGGCTGGATAGTCGCAAACTCCATTAGATCTAGGAATAGAACCTGCACACGATAAGGTGCAACAAGTGTAGCATGAGCACAAAAATAACGAGTACTCAACAACATCGTCGATCGATCCTATTGATCGGTGTATTTTATATACACATTTTAAGTCATTTTGAGTCATTTTTAGTTAGTATTTTGCCATTTTTGTACAAATATGTGTCGTGTTAGGATATATTTTCTTTCTTTTGAGTCACAGTGGTTTAAAGTGACACATTGGTGAGAAGGAGCAAAAATAGGGCAGAAACAGAGGTTCCAGAGCTCAAAAAGCTGAAAAGTTGACAACCCGGGCGAGAAACAGGGCGACGCCGTGGCGCCAGACCATCGGCAGCAGTGGAGCCACGACGCCCAAGAAGCAGACCATGCGCAGAAGTTTGGCGCCATGGCGGTGCGCTAATGGCGCGGCCGAAATTGTGATCCGAATAGGATTGGGCCAAGGCCACAGGGGAAAAGATTTTGCACGTTTTTGGGGATATAAAATGACCTTTTAGGTCATATTTGAGGTGGCACACCTTACCATTCATCACAACATTAGATCAAGATTGGAGACTTAATTTTGAGTAATTTCTTATTTTTTACTTTATTTATTTCTAGTATATGTTGGATACTATTTTAGTTCTTGGCATGTCTATGGCTAGGAACTAACTTAATTTAGGGCTTTCCATGTCGAATCGCTTGAACCTCGTTTTATGAATTCATGCAAGATTTTGGTTTCTTCTTATTATTGTTGAGATTTATTCAATAATTGTTTTGATTGCTTGGTAATTAATTGATCACTAATTATCATCACTTATATGATTTCTAATCGAAATCCGAAAGGGGAGATTGTGAATATGCTATAGTTGAATAAACATAGGTTGAATCCTGGACGAAAGTACCCCGATACTTGTGTAGCTTAATAGGTTATTGCTCTTAATCCTCTTTTATAGTCAATCTTGTCATCGAAAGATAGAAGGGTTCTCCATTGGGGTTGAGTGTTTATATTACCTTAACATGAGTATAAAACGACTTAGTTAATCTGATATCTCAACATAGAAGAATAACCTTAATTATTTGCATTAACGGTAAAGCGAGCGGATAGTCGAGGAGATTTGAAAGCCCCATTTCCACCATATCTGAAGTAAAGTAAAGTAATTTAGTTAGCGTCTATAATCATAACTATAAACAAACCATCAAATTATCGGTCACCAAATAAATACTAGAGAATAGAGGTTGGTAATTGGACACTAGTCCCTGAGGACGATAACTTGGTCTTCTAGACTATATTACTTGTCACGATACGTGCACTTGTGTTTAGCGTGTGTATAAATCGCACATCAAATTTTTGGCGCCGTTGCCGGGGATTGTCGTAGTTCAATATCATTCTATCTATTCTTAATTTCTAATTTGGTTTTTTTTTGTATTGGTGGAGCCGTGATCCGTTTATTGATTTTGATCTGTTGCAGGCATCTAGTTTATGCGAAGGAGAAGAGGAGCAAATACACTTGTTCCCTTCAACCCTGAGATTGAAAAGACTTGCAAGCAGAATCGGAGAAACAAATGAATCTTGGCCTTAATAGCAATGGGAGGCTTGCAGAATAACAATGAGATGAACGAAGGGTTAGGTGATCATCAACCTAACCAGAGGGTGCCCCAGAGGTTACCAATGGATGTGGAAGAAAGGGTCCAGTCAGTGAGAGAAGCTTGGGAGATTATGTCTTTGCCAGTGAATGGAGCACGAGACTTGCATCGAGCTCCCGTGATAGGAGCAAATAATTTCGAAATCAAGCCTGCGATCCTGAGTATGGTGCAGAATACAGTTCAATTTGGAGGGTTGCCATCTGAAGACCCTCATATGCACATAGCAAATTTCTTGGAGCTGTGTGCAACTTTCAAGTATAATGGCGTTACTGACGCCGCCATCCGGTTGAGGCTCTTTCCCTTCTCACTCAGGGATAGAGCAAAGATTTGGTTGAATTCCCTGCCTACAGATTCTATATTCACATGGCAGGAGTTGACACAGAAGTTCTTGGCAAAGTTCTTTCCACCGCCTAAAGCAGCTAAGCTGAGAGGAGAGCTGAATAATTTTTACCAGGCTGATGGAGAGTCACTCTATGAGGCTTGGAAGAGATTTAAAGATCTGCAGAGAAAGTTTCCACATCATAGCATTGAGCTGTGGAATTTGGTCCACATTTTCTACAATGGGCTAAGTGGGACAACAAGAACCATCATTGATACAACTGCAAGTGGAACCTTCATGAAGAAGACAGCACACGAGTCCCATGATTTGCTAGAAGACATGACCACCAATAACCATGTGACATATGATAGAGGGGTAAGTGGAAGGAGAGCGCTAGAAGTTCATGAGATCGATGCCATTACAACGTTAAATGCACAGGTTGCTCTCTTGACCAAGTAACTGCAGCAGAACACAGTGTCAGTGAATGCAGTTCAGATGCCAATGAGTTGTGAGATGTGTGGGGGTCCTCATACTTTTGATAGGTGTCCATCAGCAGACCCCAACAACATCCCTATTGAGCAAACAGAATGTCAGGCAGTGGGGAATTACCAAAGGCCCCAGAACAACCCCTATTCAAATACTAACAATCCAGGGTGGAGGAATCACCCTAACTTTTCATGGAGGGGTCATCAAGGGCAACAGAACCAATTTAGAGGCCAATACCAGAATCAACAACCATTTAACCAGGCCTCATCTTTCCAACAGTTCGGTACACCTGCTCCACAAGAGAAGTCAGATGAATTGCGAGCTGCTTTGTTGACACTTACTAATTCACAAACCCAGTTCATGGCAGAGACAAGGTCCTCTATAAGGAACTTGAAAACTCAGGTGGGACAGTTGGCAAAGATGACAAATAACAAAGCGCGAGGCGAGCACTCTTCCTAGTAATGTCTGAGAGATGAATCCCGAGAGCGATGATCGTAGTACAGTTGAGAAGTGGGAAGCAGCTAGAACAACTTACACCTCAGCCTGTGGTAGAACAGAGAGTTGAGCGAGTAGATCTGAGAGAAGGAGGGGTTCGAGGACCGCCCTATTTTAGAAGGCTCTAATGATCCGGTGAGGAATACACAGAGAAGATTCCTTACCCTCAGAGGTTGCAAAGGAAAGCAGTTGATAAGCAATTCTCCAAGTTCTTGGAGGTATTTAGAAAGCTGCACATTAACATCCCCTTCATTGAGACGTTGGAGCAAATGCCTACTTATTTCAAATTCATGAAGGAAATTCTTGAGAAGAAGAGGAAGCTAGCCGAGTATGAGACAGTGACATTGACAGAGGAATGCAGTGCCATCTTGCAGAAGAAACTGCCTCCCAAGCTTAAGGATCCAGGGAGCTTCACATTTCCTTGCACAATTGGTAGGGTGACATGTAACAGGGCCCTGTGTGATTTGAGGGCCAGCATAAATCTCATGCCCTTATCCGTTTTCAAGAGGTTGGGTTTGGGGGAAGCCAAACCAATCACAGTGAACTTGCAGTTGGTGGATAGGACAGTGGTGCATCCCAGGGGAATAATTGAAGACGTATTGGTTAAGGTGGGGAAATTCTTCTTTCCTGCAGACTTCCTCATCCCTGATATGGAGGAAGATGATGAAATACCTATCATCTTGGGAAGACCATTCTTGGCAACTGGGAGAGCCTTGATTGATGTGGAAAAGGGCGAGCTGAAACTCAGAATTGAAGATGGAGAGATGGTGTTCAAGGTGTTTAAACACACCGTTGAACCCCCAGTCATAAGCAAGTGTTTTGCAGTCAGCATAGCACATCAGTTGAGCCAGCACAGGCCAAAGAGAAGGAAATCAGTCCGCCAGTACAGGTGAGCAACGCTAAACCTTCTCTTGAGAAAAAGGAGAAAAAAAACAGAAGGCGAAAGAAAAAAGTGATTATGAAATGAGTAGGCTGCGGGGTTAAATTGCCCCATGCTTCTTGATAAGGAACCTGCGTCCGGCTAAAAGACGTTAAAGACAGCGCTACTTGGGAGGCAACCCAAGTTTTTTTTTTTAATTTTATGCAATTTAGTTTTAGTTAGAACAGTCTCACGGGAGGTATTGTTTGCATGTTGTGATGACAGGAATAGGGCCAAAAATTGGAGGACGAAAAACCGAGAGGGAAAGAAATCGGCTCGGCGCCACGGCGCCTATCAGAGCGCCATGGCGCCGAAAAACCAGCATGCCGCAGAAAGTTGGGCGCCACGGCGCCAATCTCAGAGCGCCATGGCGCCGAAAGTCCAGAGGGTCTCTGAAGTTTGGGCACCACGGCGTCAATCTCAGAGCGCCATGGCGCCAGAAGTTCAAAAAGCTGCGGAAGTTTGGGCGCCACGACGCCAAATCAGAGCGCCATGGCGCCGAAAGTTCAGAGGGTCGCAGATGTTTGGGCGCCACGGCGCCGATCTCAGGGCCGAGACGAAAAAACTGAAATTAAAAGAACCCTAATTCGATTTCCCCTCTACAAATCAAAACCTAAAACCCTTTCTCTCTCTAAAACCCACGAAATCAAGTCTCCATTACTAAGAAATCTTCCACAAACCAAACTCAATCACAACCAAAGTACTTCAATTCCTTGCACCCTTAACCATTTCAAACAACAACCCTCATTCCATTGCCTCAATCCATCACTAGGAACAAGAAAAATTTGAAGAACACCTTCCAAGGTAACTTTCATCATTTTTCTTGAAATTTTCAAAGCAATTAGGGGAGGTAATTCATAAATTTGGGGATGTGCTTTATTGGTGGATATTGTAGGGTGTGTTGAAGTTTGGTGTTGGAAATTTCGCGGTGAGATTATACGTAGTGATGTGGGGTGTTGTACCTGCGATTTGAGTGAAGTTTGGGGGTTGAATTGTGTGGCATTTTGCTGATTGTGATGTGTGTCGATTGGTGTGATTGAAAGTTGCTGGGTAATCTCACTAAAATAGAGAAAACGTTGCTAAAAAATTTCCAAAATGTCTGCCATAAAAAGGAGAGCTTCCACATCCACCTCCGTTCCACAATATGACACTACTAGGTTTGTTAGTCAAAAAGCAGAAGACAAATATTACAAACTTAGTACTAGACCCTTGATACCTGAGCGAGGAATGGAGTACCAAAGGAAGCCATTTGAGGATGGCGATGTCTATAAGCCTATTCAGGCAATTAGGTGGAAGAGATTTGTTAATCCGGAGAGAATAGTACCACATAACACTATAATGGTAAAAAAGTTCTATGCTAACTTTTCGGAACGGGTAGATGTTTTGTGAGAGGACAATATGTGCCTGTGACGGCTGAAGTGGTGAATGAGCTATTGATAACAGCTGATGTTGACGAAAGAGGCGATGATCGAAGCTATTTCAGAACTTGGTCTAGAGATGTCAGCAACATCGATTGGGATATCGTCACAAGCACATTATGCTACCTGGGGCTGAGTATGATATTGCACGAAATGGATCAAGAGGACTGAGCAGATGTCAGTTCAACAAAACAGCCAAGGATTGGTTATACTTCGTCAGTGCCCACCTGATTACATCGACGCACTTCACCAGATTGTCAGCGGATAGAATAAAGATGGTATATGGGATTATGGAAGGGAAGACGATTGATGTTGGGAAAGAGATATTGCAGAACATTGGAGAAACCAGTAGGTTGGTCACTACAGGTGGGTTGGAACACAGATCACTTATTTGCAGTTTATGTTCTAGAAATGGAGTCCCAACCCTAACTACTGATACATATGAGAAGGGCCAACCTCCTGTGACATATGGGATAGTGCATGCCTTCCCAGAACCAGTCCCTCCAGCAGGAGCAAGAAGGAGACCAGCAGCAACAGAGGCTGCCATGGATGAGGATGAGCCTGAGACAGAGGCTCGGCGTAGAGGCAGTAGCGCCGCCACGACCCGCAGGTGGAACCTCTGGTGCCTATGATGGAGCAGTTGCTCATGAACTAACGAAGGATGATGCAGAGTTTTGACACGATGATACAAGGTCAACAGGACCTGAGGCAAGGACAGCAAGAAATAAGGCAGGAGCAACAACAGTTGAACCAAAGATTTGATGAGATGAGTTCCTTGTTCAACCAGTGGTCCATGCATTATCCGCCGCCGCCTCCACCATTTTAAACCAAGTCTGTAAGTTGTCCCGTCTTTCTTTTATTTTTTGAGTCTTGCACACATTAGGGACAATGTGTGATTTAAGTTTTGGGGGGGGGGGGGGGGGGTTCTTAGTTTATTTTTGATGTATTTTTGAGTCTTTTTGTGTTATTTTCTATGTTTATTTGAGTCTTTTTGTGTTATTTTCTATGTTTATTTGAGTCTGTTTTTTTTATGATCATGCATTCCGTAGTTACTTGAAACGCCTAGTGAAGTAAAGTTGAATAATGTAATGGAATTAGAAGCAACCATCTGAACACTTAGGTTAGATATGTCAAAAATTCATGAGGTCAAACTATTTGGAGTATCTTGCTTGATTTATGCATTGTTAGTGATTAAACCTATGTGTCTGCTTGTTTGCTATTTTAGGTGAAATAGTTAGGATATGCATGTTAGGGAGATGACTCAGACATTTCTTTGTTAGTCTTTTCTTACCATTCTTTGCCTATCCCTGACATTACAATTGTATCTCTAGTCAGCCCCTTTGAGCCTAAAAATAAGATCTTTCTTTGACACCCTATAATTCCATACTTGTGCCATAAGTGAAGAAATTGATGTGTTTGGAATATAAAGTGTTGAAAAGAGACAAAAGAGAGTGAACAATTTTAATGCACCCCAATGAAAAGTAATCATAAATAGGCAAAAGCCTAAGTTTGGGGGTGATTATTATTCATTAGACACCTCATTCTCTCAAAATAAAAGAGGGGAAAGATAGGTATGAGGTTAAAAAAAATCAAAAGAAAAGGGAAGAATCGAAAGCAAAAGAGCTTATGGTACGTAAGATTGAGCCTAAAAGCCTATTTTTACCTACACCTGCCTAAGCCTACATTACAACCCTGAAAAGCCCTGAAGATCTCTAATATGTGCATCTTTGATTAGTGGAGAATAGCAAGCGAACGGGTCATAGGATTTTGAAATTAACATGCATAGTTAGGTATTCTTACTTCCATTGAGCATGATTAAATTGAATTTGCGAAATATCTGACTTGATCTGTTTAAAATGCTAAAAATCCATGTTATATTTTTCTGCATATTATTCTACTAACCTTCATGCTTTTCTAAGTAACAATGATGCAGCAAATTGATCAATGTCTTTGAGTCATTTTATTTTCTTTCCTTTCGTGTATTTGTTTATATTTTTTATCTTTACTCGAGGGCGAGCAAAGGTTAAGTTTGCGGGTGTTTGATCGGTGTATTTTTATACACCTTTTGAGTTATTTTTAGTTAGTCTTTTGCACATTTTTGTACAAATATGTGTCGTGTTAGGATAGATTTTCAAACTTTTGAGTCACAGTGGTTTAAAGTGGCACATTGGTGAGAAGGAGCGAAAAGAGGGCAGAAACAGAGGTTCAAGAGCTAAAAAAGCTGAAATTTGGCAACTGTGGCGAAAGCGGCGCGGACCATCGGCCAGCGGAGCCACGGCGCCCAAGCGGACCAGTGCGAAGTTTGGCGCGGCGCGGTTGCGGCCGTGGCACCGACGCGAGAAATTTGACAGATCCGAATAGGATTGGGCCAAGGCCAAAGAGGAAAAGGTTTTGCACATTTTTGGGGATATAAAAGGACCTTTTAGGTCAGAATTGAGGTGACACACCTTACCATTCATCACAACATTAGATCAAGATTGGAGACTTAATTTTGAGTAATTTCTTGTTCTTTACTTTATTTTTTTCTAGTATATGTTGGATACTATTTTAGTTCTTGGCATGTATATGGCTAGGAACTAACTTAATTTAGGGCTTTTCAGGTCGAATCGCTTGAACCTCATTTTATGAATTAATGCAAGATTTTGGTTTCTTCTTATTATTGTTGAGATTTATTCAATAATTATTTTAATTGCTTGATAATTAATTGATCACTAATTATCATCACTTATATGATTTCTAATCGAAATCCGAAAGGGGAGATTGTGAATATGCTATAGTTGAATAAATATATGTTGAAATCGTGGACGAAAGTACCCCGATACTTGTGTAGCTTAATAGGTTATTGCTCTTAATCCTCCTTTGTAGTCAATCCTGTCATCGAAAGATAGAAGGGTTCTCCATTGAGGTTGCGTGTTTATATTACCTTAACAGGAGAATAAAACGGCTTAGTTAACCTGCTATCTCAACATAGAAGAAAAACCTTAATTATTTGCATTAACGAGTAAAGCGAGCGGATAGTCGAGGAGATTTGGAAGCCCTATTTCCACCATATCTGAAGTAAAGTAAAGTAATTTAGTTAGCGTCTATAATCATAGCTATAAACAAACCATCAAATTATCGGTCACCAAATAGATACTACAGAATAGAGGTTGGTAATTGGACACTAATCCTTGAGGACGATAACTCGGTCTTCTAGACTATATTACTTGTCACGATACGTGCACTTGTGTTTAGCGTGTGATAAATCGCGCATCACCTATCTGACGGTGATGAGGTCTGGTCCTACCGATTACTACTTCCACACTAACTGCCATCAATTTGCTACAATGACACAATATCTGAATCTACTCAAACCTAGAATCCAAGCCTAGGTTATAGCATCTAGTTCCCCTAAGCCTAATAAGATATTCACGATTCTTATCAATAGATTCTAATCAATCCAAGATTTAAGCCTAAGCGTAAGAACCTCCCACTACTCAGGAACACTAAAATATGCAAGTAACATGATTAATCGTCAATTACACATTTTAGGCAAACAAGCAACAGGGAAGAAATGAGTAATGGTATGAAATGTAGATGTTATGCAATGCAAGGCCTGTCTTTCTCACCGGTATACACACGTTTGAATGTAAACGAATCTGACCCATGGAGGACTGTTAGGTGTATTTTATATACACTTTTTGAGTCATTTTTAGTTAGTATTTTATTCATTTCGTTTATGTTTAGTATAGTATTAGGTGTGTTTTTCCTTTCTTTTGTGTCACAGCGGTTGATCGGTGTATTTTATATACACCTTTTGAGTCAGTCTAGTTAGTCTTTTGTCCCATTTTGTACATACAAAGTGTCGTATTAGGATAGATTTTCTTTCTTTTGAGTCAAAGTGGCTAAAGTGGCCAAATGGCGGAAAAGGAGCGAAAAGAGGGAAAAAGAGGAGATCCTAGAGTGAAAGCGGAGAAAGTGGCAAAGCAGGCTGAAATCCGGACTGCGCCATGCCTCCTGATCGAAGCGAGGGCGCGCGCTATTATTCGTGAAGGCTGCAGAAGATTGCGCGCGGCTCGAAGACGAAAGCAGGCGCGGCGCTAAACATCCGAGAAGCCACAGAGTTGCAGCGCGCGGCTCGAACAGCGAATATCGGGCGCGCGCCAAAACACCAGTATTGCAGAACTTTAGCGCGCGGCCGACAGGCGAAGCGGCGACGCGGAAAAATTAGGTCTTTTGACGGATTTTTGGGCGGGCACGGAAGGAAAGAAGGGAGACGTTTTCAACCTATCAAAGGAGACCCCTAGGCAGTTTTCAAGGGTTCCCCTTTCTTGCACAACTCAAGATTCTTGACTTGGAGATTGGACACCATTAGCTTAGTAATTTCTTTTCCCTTTCCTTTATTTATTTCAGTTTTGCATGATGAACTTTGAATTAGTTCTTGTCATATTCATGGCTAGGAACTAATTCTCTTATAGAACTTCTATGTTGAATTTCTTGAACCTTATGTTATAACTTAATGCATGCTTATGGTTATTATTCTTATTGAGAGATCTATCCAATAATTGAGTTGAATTCTTGGTAGCTAATTGACAACTAGTTATCACTATATGATTTCTAATCAGTTACGAAAAGGAGGATTGTGAATATCTTTGTAAGTTGGGTGACGGTCTCGAGTTGGGGATGAAAATACCTCAATTAGATTTGTAGCGTTGATGAGAGGCTTAACAACCCTAATTTTGCGCATTGTGCGTGACGGTCAACTAGGTTTTTGTGCTTAATCCTCATATAGAGTTACCCTTATCAGCGAAAGTTAGGTAAGGAGCGATCTGGGGTTGAGTGTTTATATAACCCTAACGGAGTATAAAGCGATTTAAATAAACTGCTTTCTCCAAAGAAGAACACCATAAGTAATGCATTAGTAAATAACATAAGCGGATAGTAAGGATACATAGAAGCCTATTCTCATCACATCCGAATTAAATCGTTATAATTAATTAGCTTTTATAATTCTTAGTCATAAACAACCAATCACTCATTAATTCACCAAATAGATACTAGAAAATAGACAATTGGTACTTGAACCCTAATCCCGGAAGGGCGATATTCGGTCTTATCTAAGACTATACTCGCGATACGATAACGTGCACTTGCGTTTAAAAGTGTGTGCATCTAATCGCGCGTCAAGTTTTTAGGCGCCATTGATTAGGCAATAGTTCAATATCAAATTATCTATTTTTAATTTCTAATTTGGATTTAATTTTCATTTTTTTATTATTTATTTTTAATTTCTACGAAAATCGAGTCTGTGATTCTTTGTTTGTTTTGATCTTTCTCGGGATATCGGTTTATGCGAAGGAGAAGAGGAGGCGACACTCTTGTTCCCTTGATCCGGAAATTGAGAAAGCACAAGCGAGCGAAAGAATCGGAATTGCAACGTTGATAGAAATGGGCGGTGCTCCCAATAACAGGATGAGAGAAGGGTTAGGTGAAAATCAACTTAACCGGAGATCCTCGGCAAGTGCGATAGATATGGAGGCGGGGTTCGAATCCGGCGAGAAGAAATGCAGGAGATTATGTGCTACCAAGAGTGAATGGAGCACGGACTTGCATTAGGCTCCTCTGATAAGAGCCAACAATTTCAAATAAAACCGATTACGAGCATGGTGCGGCCTGCGATTCGGATTGCCGTGGAGGATCACGTATACGCATAGCAAATTTCTTGGAGCTATGTGCCACTTTCGAATATAACGGCGTTCGATGATGCCGTCAGTTGAGGCTCTTTCCTTCTCACTCGGGGATAGAGCAAAAGTATGGTTGAATTCCTGCCCGGTGATTCGATATTTACATGGCACGGTAGCACGAAATTCCTAGCCAAGTTCTTTCCACCTGTAAGCGGCAAAATTAAGAGGAGTTGAACAACTTCTATCAGGTGATGGAAGTCCTTATATGAAGCATGGGAGAGATTCAAGGATCTCAGAGGAAGTGTCCACACCATTGCATTGAGTTGTGGAACTTGGTTCATATTTTCTACAACGGTGGCGATACAACCGAACCATTATAGATGCAGTGCGGTGGGGCATTCATGAGAAAAGCGACCGCGGCCCACGAGTTATTAGAAGATATGGCCACTAACAACCATGTCATCAAGAGAGGCAACCGGTGGGAGAAGAAGCGTGAAGTCCGTGAAGTAGATCTATGTGCGGCTTTGAGCGCCTGGTGGCTCTTCTAGCGAAACAATTGCGGCAACATCTTGTGTCGATGAATCTTTGTGCAAGCTGAAAAAGCGTGAGATATGTGGCGGCCCACATACATTTGATAGGTGTCCTTGGCGGATACCAACAACATCCCAATGGAGCGGCGAGTGTCAGCGGTAGGTAACTACGGAGCGGCAGAACAACCCTACTCGAACACTTATAATCCGGTGGAGGAATCACCCAAACTTCATGGAGGAGATCGGGGCAGCAAAATCGATGCGGGGCAGCCAAAACCAATATCGAGCGGAGAATCGGTATAGGGGCGATGCAGAACCAGCGATGCGAATCAACGACCCGATGCACGGTCGGCCAAGAAAAACCGGATGAGCTTAAAGCGACCATGACGGCGCACGGCGCTTGACGCGGTTTATAACAGAATCTAGATCCTCGTTGAAACTTGGAAACACAGTAGGGCGGTAAGCGAGCAAACTTGAGCCACGAGGACATTGCGAGCAATGCGAGGTAAATCAGGAAGCAATGTAAGCGATGCGATTGAGAAGTGGAAAACAATTGGAGCAACGGCCTCGGCCCAATAGTTGAGAGGAGCGAGTTAGAAAAGATAAGGTGGTGAACCTAGCCCGGTGATAGAAAACTCGGAGAAGGTATCTGAGAAAGATTCCTTTCCCCAGAGATTACAAAGGAAGGCGGTCGATAAACAATTTTCCAAATTCTTGGAGGTATTCGAAGTTGCACGTCAACATCTGGTTTATAGAGGCTTTGGAGCGGATGCCATCTTACTTGAGTTCATGAAAGAAATCTTGGGAAAAAGAGAAGCGGCCGAATATGAGATAGTAGCACTATGAGAAGAGTGTAGTGCTATCTTACAAAAGAAATTGCCACCAAAGCTAAAGGACCTGGAAGCTTTACACTACCATGCAGTGGCGGGGTGACTTACATGAGCCTTGTGTGATCTGAGGCGAGTATAAATTTGATGCCCTATCGGTTTCAAAAGATTGGAGTTAGGAGAAGCGAACCCACGGCTGTGAGTCTGTGACTAGCCAGCGGGACGGTGGTTCATCCTGAGGAAGATCGAGGATGTGATTGTGAAGGTAGGAAAATTTTTCTTTCTGCGGACTTCCTCATTCTGGATATGGAAGAAGATGCAAATCCCGATCATATTGGGAGGCCATTCCTAGCAACGGGTAGAGCCTTGATTGGCGTTGAAAGAGGAGAGCTAACGCTAAGAGTAGAGAACGAAGAGATGGTGTTTAAAGTCTTTAAACACGTCGTTGAGCCAAGCGTAAGTGGGTGTTTTGCAATCAACACCACCAGCCCCCATGCGAGCCATTGCAATGCAACCAAAGAATGATGAGCCCGAAAGCAAGCATGGTTTCTTTGAGATGACACTAAATGAGGTAATTGTTAGGAACTCCTACTCTACCGATAATGCTAAAAGAAAAGGAGAAAAAGGAAGCGCCAAATGTGGCGGAAATGGGTTAGTTGGGGACTTAATCCACCCGGGGCTAGTAAGTCTAAGGAACTTGCGTCCCGGCTAAAGCGTTAAAAAGCAGCTTGTTGGGAGGCAACCAGCGGTTTTTAATTATGTTATTTTAATTTACGTCGTTATTTTATTTTAGCTTGTCTAAGAAACGATCTCACGGTATTGGATCTTGTTGTTTTGTGATTGTGTACAAGAAATTAAACGGGGACGAAATAAAGCAAGAAAAGCAAGGATTTCGAGAAAGCGGGTAGCCGCGGCTCCGAAGCGAGGCGCGGCGCCAAAATATCTGAAAGAGAGTCTTTGAAGTTTAGCGCCGCGGCTCGAGAGCGAGCGGCGCAGTAAAGTCCGAAGAGGCCTTGAGATGTTTGGGCGCGCTGGCTAAAGCCGAAGCCATGGCGGGAATCGAGAAATTTAAAGCGCCCAAATCAGATTTTCCCAATTCCAACTTCCAACCTAACCCTCTCCAAAAACCACGAAATTCCAGAATTTGCCCACAAAACCTCCACAAATCCAACTGACCACAACCTAAACTCTTAAAATTCCCGAAAAACCCTCAACTATCTCAAACAACAAAGCTCCATTCCATAGCCTCAACCACTAATTGAAACAAGAACAAGCTTAGTCTTCATCAAAAGGTAATCCTATCTTTGTTCTTGAATCCTTTCACCAAGTCATAGGAGGTAGTAGTTGGGAAGAGTATTGTAGTTGGAGTAGTTTGGAGTCTTGAAAAGTTGGTTGTGAAGTTGGAAAAGAGTAGAAAAGAGGTTGTGGGCATTGTTGAAGTTTGGGGGTGTTGTCGCTGCTAGTTGTTGAGTGTATAGGAGACATTGTGCCACAAAAATTAGAAGCTGCAGATTTTGTTTATAAATGGCCACCAGAAAGAGAAGAGGATCCACATCCACCCCAACCCCACAATACGATGAAAATAGATTTGTGAGTTACCAGGCCTACCAAAGATACAAAAGACTTGATACTAGACAGTAATTCCGAGAAGGAATGGATTACCAAAGGGGATCTATGGGGATGAAAGGCGTTTATGAGCCCATCCAGGGCTATGATAAACTAAGGGTGGAAGAGATTTGTCAATCGGAGAAGATAAAACCGATGAATACAACAATAGTGCGGGAATTTTATGCAAACTTTCCGGAGAGGGCGAAAGGGTGCTTTGTAAGAAATTATATGCTGATTGCGAAGCAATAAATACAACGCTAAAAACTGTTGATGTTGATGAACGTAGCGATTTGAACCATATTAGAAAAGGGTCTAGGAAGCGGCAACAACATTGGCGGAATAATATGCGAACCGATGAGCTACCACAAATTTCTTTTGAGATCGGAAGGAATGGATCTAGAAAGCGGCGGTGCCAATTCAACAAAGCGACCAAGGCTTGCTGTATTTCGTCGATGCCGCATGATTCCATCTACGACTTCACCGAGTGCGGAAAGCGAGATTAAGTTGATTTATGGAATTATGAGGGCTGATAATTGATGTGGGAAAGAGATAGTGCGAGCATCGAAGAAATCAGCGAGTTGGTGACAATTGGATTGGGACACGGTTCACTTATTACGATCTATGCCACATGAGTGCGATCCACAACTACCAGATACTCATGAAAGAAACCAACCGCCAGGTGTCCTATGGGATAGTGCACTCTTTTCGCACCTAGCCCCAAAGCGGCCAGAAGAGTACAACCAGCGGCCGGCAACAAGCGGCGAGGCAACCATGGATGAAGATGAGCACGAAATAGGGGCTCAATATGAGCGGGGCCGACCGCCAACCACAAGAGCGAACCTTGGAGCCCACAATAGGGCAATTGTACCAACACGAAGGAGATGATGCGGACGCAAAGCGATGGTACAAGGGCAAGAAACAAGGCAACAAATCGACGCAGTGAGTGCCTTGTTCAACCAATAGTCGATCATTATCCGCCACCACCACCATTTTAGCCAAAGTTTGTAAGTGTCGTTTTCTTTTCATCTTTGAGTCTACACACGTTGGGGGCAATGTGTGATTTAAGTTTGGGGGTGTGTTTTTGTGGTTTAGTGTTTAGTTGTGTGTCATGTTATGTTTTATTTAAATTTTTTTATTTGTTTTATGTTTATTTTGAGTCACCAAAATTTTTCTTTCTTGAGTCATAATTGCCTGTCAAAGATCATGTATGCTGTAGTTGCTAGAAACACCTAAGGAAGTAAGGTGGAATAATGTAAAGGAATTGAAGCAACTATCTAAACACTTAGGTTAGATATGCCAAAAGCTCACATAATCTGTCTATTTGGAGTTTCTTGCTTAAGTTATGCATGCTAAATGATAAATGCTTATGTGTTATGAGTGCTTGCTATTTGAGGCGAAATAGTTAGGATATGCATGTTAGGGAGATGACTCAGGCATTTCTTTGATAGCCAATTCTTACCATTCTTTTCTATCCCGTACTTTAAAAATATCACTAGTTAGCCCCATTGAGCCTAAAATTTGAAACTTCTTCTTTGACACCCTATATTCCCACAAAGTGTACCATAAGTGAAATTATGAAACAGTAGGAGTACATTGTGTTAAAAAGAAAACAAAAAGAATGAATAAAGTCTGTTGCACCCCAATACAAAAGTAATAAGAAATAGGCAAAAGCCTAAGTTTGGGGGTGCTTGTCATTATTATATACTTCATTCTCCCAAAACAAAAGAGGGGAAGGATAGAATTGAAGTGAAGTAAAGAATCAAAAGAAAAGGGAAAAATAGAAAAGCCAAGAGCTTACAGTGCAGAAAAATGAGCCTAAATGCCTATCTTTACCAACCCCTACCTAAGCCTACATTACAACCCCCAAAGTCCTGAAGATCTCTTCTATGTATATCTAGAATTAGTGGAGAATAGCAAGTAAGCATGCCATAGGAATTTTTGAATTTATATGCATACTTGAGTACATGACTTCCATTTAAGCATGATAAGTATGAGTTTGCGAAATATCTAGCTCGATGTGTTGAAATTCCATGCTATATGTTCTGCGTATTATTACGCTAACCTTCATGTTTTTCTAGTTAACATTAAATGCGAGAAAAGTGATCAATGGCGAAGTCATTTATTTTCTTTGTTGATTTTCTTATTTATTGAGTCTGTCATTTTACTTCTTTCTTTTATCTTTGCTCGAGTGAGCAAAGGTTAAGTTGAGGGTATTTGATCGGTGTATTTTATATACACCTTTTAGTCGATCTAGTTAGTCTTTTGTCCCATTTTGTACATACAAAGTGTCGTATTAGGATAGATTTTCTTTCTTTTGAGTCAAAGTGGCTAAAGTGGCCAAATGGCGGAAAAAGGAGCGAAAAGAGGAAAAAGAGGAGGTCTTAGAGTGAAAGCGGAGAAAGTGGCAAGCAGTGAAATCGGACTGCGCCGGCCTCCTGCGATCGAAGCGAGGCGCGCGCGCTATTATTGAAGAAAGCTGCGAAGATTGTGTGGCGCCTGAAGACGAAAGCAGGGCGCGGCGCTAAACATCCGAGAAGCCACGGGAGTTGCGTGGCCATGGCTCTCGAACAGCGAATATCGAGCGCGGCGCCAAAACACCGTATTGCAGAACTTTAGGCGCGCGGCTGGCCAGCGAACGCCGTAGCGGCGCGGAAAAATTAGGTCTTTTGGACGGATTTTTGGGCGAACTGGAAGGAAAAGAAGGAGACGTTTTAAACTATAAAAGGAGAACCCTAGCGGTTTTCAAGGTTCCCTTTCTTGCACAACTCAAGATTCTTGACTTGGAGATTGGACACCATTAGCTTAGTAATTTCTTTTCCCTTTCCTTTATTTATTTGATTTTGCATGATGAACTTTGAATTAGTTCTTGTCATATTCATGGCTAGGAACTAATTCTCTTATAAGGCTTTCTATGTTGAATTTCTTGAACCTTATGTTATAACTTAATGCATGCTTATGGTTATTATTCTTATTGAGAGATCTATCCAATAATTGAGTTGAATTCTTGGTAGCTAATTGACAACTAGTTATCACTATATGATTTCTAATCAGTTACGAAAAGGAGGATTGTGAATATCTTTGTAAGTTGGGTAGACGGTCTCGAGTTGGGGATGAAAATACCTCAATTAGATTTGTAGCGTTGATGAGAGGCTTAACAACCTAATTTTGCGCATTGTGCGTGACGGTCAACTAGGTTTTGTGCTTAATCCTCATAGAGTTACCCTTATCGTGAAAGTTAGGTAAGGAGCGATCTGGGGTTGAGTGTTTATATAACCTAACGGGAGTATAAAGCGATTTAGTAAACTGCTTTCTCCAAAAGAAGAACACCATAAGTAATGCATTAGTAAATAACATAAGCGGATAGTAAGGATACATAGAAGCCCTATTCTCATCACATCTGAATTAAATCGTTATAATTAATTAGCTTTTATAATTCTTAGTCATAAACAACCAATCACTCATTAATTCACCAAATAGATACTAGAAAATAGACAATTGGTACTTGAACCCTAATCCCAGAGGACGATATTCGGTCTTATCTAAGACTATACTACTTGATACGATAACGTGCACTTGCGTTTAAAAGTGTGTGCATCTAATCGCGCATCAGCGGTCAAAAATGGAGAAATGACGAAAAAAAAAGAAAATGAACATAATTGAGATGGAATTGCACACTAAAAGGGCCAATAAATGAAGTCTGAGAAGTCTCGGGAAGTATAGAAGAGATCAAACGAAGTCCTCAGAAAATTGTCCAATTAACGCCTCCGGCGCCGCGGCGCCCAATTTCCTGCGAGTTCTGATTTTGCTGCAGTAATTTCAGCGTCGTGGCGCCAGTCTGCAGGGCCACGGCGCCAACGCGGGATTTTTGAATTCTGGGCCGAATTTGACACGTTTTCAGAGTCCAAAAGGGATAATGTTTCCTACCTACAAAACCGATAGAATCCCTAAAACCCTGCTCATTATAAATAGACCTCATTAGACCTTACTCTAAATACCTCCTTATCCCATAATTCATCCATCTAGTAAATATTCCACAACACCATTCAAGGAGACAAGGCAACTTTGGAGGCTTTTCATTATTATTTTCCTTCTCTTTTCTTTGCTTTTATTTCAGTTTATGTTGGTTTGTAATTTAGTTCTTAGCGTGACTATGGCTAGGAGTTAATTACTTTATTAGGGTTTTCCTTGTGATTCTCTTGAAACTATTATTCATGAATTAATACATTAGTTGATTTCTTCTTCACTTGCTTAAGATTGATTCAATAATGGGTTTGATTGTTTGGTAATTAATTGATCACTAGTTATCAACACATATATGATTCTAATCGAGATCCGAAAGGGGAGATTGTGAATATGCTATAGTTGAATAAACATAGGTTAAAATCGTGGACGAAAGTATCCCGATACTTGTGTAGTTTAATAGGTTATTGTTCTTAATCCTCCTTTGTGGTAAATCCTATCATCGAAAGATAGAAGGGTTCTGCATCGGGGTTGAGGGTTTATATATCCTAACCGGAATATAAAACGATCTAGTTAACCTGCAATCTTAACGTCTGATGCGCGAAAAGATGCACACACTTTAACGCAAGTGCACGTTATCGTGACAAGTAATATAGTCTAGGTAAGACCGAATATCGTCCTAAAGGATTAGTGTTCAAGTACCACTTATCTATCTTTTGTTATCTATTTGGTAACCGATATTTGAGTTTGTTGATTATACTAACAATTATAAATACTAATTAGCTATGTGTTTACTTCAGTAGTGATGGAAATAGGGCTTCCAAGTCGCTTCAACTATCCGTTTATATTACTTATTAATGCAATAAATTATGGTTCTTCTTCTTTTGGAGCTAGCAGGTTTACTAATTCGTTTTATACTCCCGTTAAGGCTATATAAACACTCAACCCCAGTAGCGCTCCTTTCTACCTTTCGGTGATAAGGATGACTCTATAGGAGGATTAAGACCAAAAACCTTGTTAATCGTCACACGCCATGCGTGAAATTAGGTGTTTAAACCTCTTATTAACGCTACACAAGTAATTGAGGTATTTTCATCCCCAATCCGACCTATGTCTACCCAACTTACAGCATAGTCACAACCTCCTCCTTTCGAAGTTTGATTAGAAATCATATAAATAATGATAATTAGTGATCAATTAATTACCAAGCATTCAAAGCAATTATTGGGTAAATCTCAACAATAAGAAGAAAACCATAAACATGCATCAATTCATAACATAAGTTTCAAGTGATTTGACATGGAAAGCCCTATAATGGAATTAGTTCCTAGCCATTGACATGTGAGAACTAATTCAACATCAACATAAAAAGCGAAAGTAAAGTAAAGAAAAGAAAAGAAAATTACTAAGTAAAGGTCTCCAATCTTCAACTCCAAGAAGTCTTGTGTTTGTGCAAGAAAGGGAACTCTTGAAAACTGCCTAGGGTTCTCTTTTTATAGCCTCCAAACCGCCCTCAACTTTTCCTTCAGGCCTGGCCCAGAAATCGTCTAAAAACCTGATTTTCCCGCGTCGGCACCGCGGCCCTGCTATCGGCGCCGCGGCGCCGGAACTTCTGCAGGTCTTCTGGATATTGGGTGTCGGGCGCTGGACTGTTGGCGAGGCGTCGCCGGCGTGTCCGTGCACCGTTCGCCACTTTCTCGTCTTTTAAGCTCTGGAACCTCAACTTTTGCCCTCTTTTAGCTCCTTTTCCGCCAAATAGCCATTTTAACCAATTTGACTCAAAAGAAAGAAAATCTATCCCAAGACGACACGTATTTGTACAAAAAGGGACAAAAGACTAACTAAAATCGACTCAAAAAGTGTATATAAAATACACCGATCAAATACCCCCAAACTTAACCTTTGCTCGCCCTCGAGCAAAGATAAAAAGAAAGAAATAAAGACTCAAGGAAAAGAAAAATAAAGGACTCAATGACATTGATCACTTTGCTGCATTGGTGTTACTTAGAAAAACATGAAGATTAGCAGAATAATATGCAGGAACATATAACATGAAATTCTAGCACTCTAAACACATTAAGCTAGATATTTCGCAAACTCATTTTTATCATGCTTAATGGAAGTCAAATACTGAATCATGCATGTTAATTTCAAAAATCCTATGGCATTTTTACTTGTTATTCTCCACTAATCATGGATATGCATATAAGAGATCTTCAGGACTTTTAAGGGTTGTAATGTAGGCTTAGGTATGGGTAGGTAAAAATAGGCATTTAGGCTCATTTTTGTGTACCATAAGCTCTTTGGCTTTTCAGTGTTTCCCTTTTCTTTTGATTCTTTTCTTCACTTCAAATCTATCTTTCCCCTCTTTTGTTTTGAGAGCGTGAAGTGTATCATAATAGCAAACACCCCCAAACTTAGGCTTTTGCCTATTTCTTATAACTTTTTAATTGGGGTGCATCAATCTTGTTTGCTCTTTTTATCTCTTTTTTAACACACTCTATTCCAACTATTTCACATTTTTACTTATGACACAAGTATGAGAATATAGGATGTCAAAGAAAAAATTCAATTTTTAAGCTCAATGGGGCTGACTAGGGATATTTTTAATGTCAGGGATAGAAAAGAGTGGTAAGAATTGGCTAACAAAGAAACGCCTGAGTCATCTCCCTAACATGCATATCCTAACTATTTCGCCTCAAATAGCAAGCAATCATAACACATAGGTTTTAATCATTTATCATGCACAATTCAAGCAAGAAACTCCAAATAGACAGATTTCATGAGTTTTTGGCATATCTAATCTAAGTGTTTAGATAGTTGCTTCTAATTCCATTACATTATTCCACCTTAATTCACTAGGTGTTTCTAGTAACTACAGCATGCATGATCTTTGACAGACAATTATGACTCAAAAGAAAAACAAATTATGACTCAAAAATACACAAAAAACAATCAAAAAGACACAAAAACAATCAAAAACAATAAGACACAAATAAGACATCTCCCCCCCCCCCCCCACCAAACTTAAATCACACATTGTCCCCAATGTGTGCAAGACTCAAAGACAATAAAAGAAAAGGACACTTACAAACTTGGTTTAAAATGGTGGCGGTGGCGCTGGCGGTGGATAATGCATCGACCATTGGTTGAACAGGGAACTCATCTCGTCAAATTGCTGGTGCAACTGTTCTTGCTCCTGCATCAATTCTTGTTTCCCTTGTCTCAACTCTTGTTGCCCTTGTATCACTGTGTTGAAATGTTACATCATCCTTCTCTGGTTTGTATTGGAGCAACTGCTCCATCATAGGCACTGGAGGTTCTGATTCTGTGGTTGGCTGGTGGCTGCTCTCTGCCGCATATTGAGCCTCTATTTCAGGCTCATCTTCGTTCATGGCGGCCTCTGCTGCTGGTGGTGGTGCTGGTGCTCTTCTTCTTGCTGCTGGGGGGCTTGGGTCTGGGAATGAGTGCACTCTCCCATATGACACAGGCAGTTGGTTTCTCTCATGAGTGTCAGTGGGTAGGATTGGGACTCCATTCATGTGGCATAAACTAGTGATAAGTGAGCCATGTCCCAACCCACATGTTGTTACCAACCTGCTGGTTTCTTCAATACTTTGTACTATCTCTTTCCCCACATCAATCGTCTTCCCCGTCATGATTCCATATATAAATTTGATCCTATCTTCTGGCACTCTGGTAAAGTGCGTTGATGGAATCGAGGCGGAATCGATGAAATCTGACCAACCCTCGCTGCTTTGTTGGCGAAACCTGCTCAGTCCTCTTGACCCATTTCTGGCAATATCAAATGCAGCCCCAAGGTAGCTCACTGTGTCTGTGACGGCATTCCAGTCGATGCGGTTGGTGCTTTAGGACCATGATCTGAAGTAGCTTCGGTCATCACCTCTTTCCTCAACATCAACTATTCTTAATGTCGCATTTATCGCTTCTGTCGTCATAGGCATATATCTTCCCCTCACAAAGCATTTATTGTCCATCTTCTCCGAAAAGTTAGCATAGAATTCACGCACCATCGCTGTGTTCATTGGTGTTATCTTTTCCGGGTTTACAAATCTCTTCCACCCCATCATCTCAATCATTGCCCGAATGGGCTCATAGACATCCTCCTCCCCAAGCGAATCCCTTTGATAGTCCATTCCCCTTTCAGGGATTAAGGGCCTAGTACTAAGCTTTTTGTATCTTTCATAAGCTTGTTGGCTAATGAACCTAGTATCATCGTATTGAGGGGCTGAGGTGGATGTGGAGGCTCTTCTCTTTCTGACAGACATGGCTAATTCACTCTTTTGCAGCGTTTTCTTAGTATCACAAATGTTCCCCAACACTATCACACAACAACTAGCAGCTACAACACTATCACCCCCAAACTCCAACTCCTGCACTACACAATACCCACACCCTCCTTGTATACTCCTCCTTCAAATTTCACAACCAATTTTTCAACACCCCAACGACTTCAACAATGCAACACTCCTCCAAACTACTACCTCATTTGACTACTGTAAAACTTTCAAGAAAAGATGAAGATTACCTTTTTGACGGTGTTCTTCAAGGGTTTCTTGCTTCTAATGGTGATTTGAGGCACTGGGATGAAGTTTTGTTGGTTGAAATGGTTAAGGGTTTAGGGATTTTAAGAGTTTTTGGTTGTGTTTGGGTTTGATTTATGGAAGATTTGTGGGTGAGGTTTGCATTTTTGTGGGTTTTGTGGAGAAGAAAGGTTAGGTTTTGGTTTGAAATTGGGGAAAATCGGATTTCTGGGCGTCTTTTAATTTCTGGATTTCCGCTTGTGCGTACGCATTTGGCGTCGCGGCGCTTAACTCTTGCACTTCTTGGGACTTTCTGCGCGGCCACATTTCTGGTATACGCGGCCTCGCTTTTTCTCGAAATCCACAGCTGTTCCCGATTTCGCCCTCCAATTTTATTGTTGGCCTGCATCTGTTAACACAACACAAACACTACCTCCGTGAGACTGTTCTTAATAAAAACTACTATATTAAAATAAAATAAATCAAAATACCTTGGGTTGCCTCCCAAGTAGCGCTGTCTTTAACGTCTTTTAGCGGACCTTGAGTTCAACTTTCAAGAAGTGTGGGGTGGATTAACCCCACAACCAATCTATTTTCTCCACATTTTTCGTTTTCTTCTTCTTCTTCTCTTCTTAAAATTATCTTCAAGGGAAGGTTCAGGAACACATACCTGCTTTTGCGGCGGTTTGACATCACATACCTGCTTTTGTGGGCTCATCTCCCTTGGTTTGTCTTGTACTGGCTCACAGGGGGTTTTGATGGTGTTGATTGCAAAGCACCTGCTCATGATTAGTGGCTCAATAATGTGTTTAAATACTTTAAACACCATTTCTTCTTTCTCCACCCTCAACGTCAGCTCTCCTCTTTCTACATCGATCAGGGCTCTCCATGTCGCCAGGAATGGTCTCCCCAATATGATAGGGATCTCTGCATCCTCTTCCATGTCAAGAATGAGAAAGTCCGCAGGAAAAAAGAATTTTCCTACTTTAACAATCACGTCCTCAATCTTCCCCCTTGGGTGAACCACTGTTCTATCGGCTAGTTGCAGGTTCACCGTGGTTGGTTTTGCCTCACCTAATTCCAACAGTTTAAACACCGATAAAGGCATCAAATTTATGCTTGCCCCTAAATCGCAAAGAGCCCTGTTGCATGTCACCTTGCCAACTGTGTAAGGCAATGTAAAGCTCCTTGGGACTTTTAGTTTAGGGGGCAACTTCTTCTGCAGGATAGCACTGCACTCCTCCGTTAGTGCTACCATCTCATACTCTGCCAGTTTCTTCTTCTTCCCCAAAATCTCCTTCATGAATTTAAAATAAGAGGGCATCTGCTCCAACGCCTCAATAAAGGGTATGTTGATATGCAACTTTCTGAACGTCTCCAAAAATTTGGATAATTGTTTATCAACTGCCTTCCGCTGCAATCTCTGTGGGAATGAGATCTTCTCAGTATACTCCTTCTATGGAGTTTTCTCTACTACTGGGCGAGCTTCAACCACCGTCTCTTTCTCTATTTCTGCCCGTTGTTCAACTACTGGCTGAGGTGACTGCTGCTCCAACTGTTTACCACTTCTCAGTTGTACTGCCTGGCATTTTTTCTCTCGGATTCATCTTTGTATTGCTTGGCAGTGTACCCTGTGGCCTGTTGTTCGATTGCTTTGCTAGTTGACCCACTTGTGTTTCCAAGTTTCTGAACGAGGATCTAGTTTACATCCTGGCCCAGTGCAGGCGTTGGTGAGTGCTAACAAAGCTGCTCTCAGCTCATCTTGCTTTTCTGGCTGAACAGGTGCATTGAACTGTTGAGAGGGTGGGGCCTGAGTAAAGGGCTGCTGATTTTTGTGCTGCTGGTTTTGGTACTGATGCGCGATATATGCACACACTTTTAAACGCAAGTGCACGTTATCGTATCAAGTAGTATAGTCTTAGATAAGACCGAATATCGTCCTCTGGGATTAGGGTTCAAGTACCAATTGTCTATTTTCTAGTATCTATTTGGTGAATTAATGAGTGATTGGTTGTTTATGATTAAGAATTATGAAAGCTAATTAAATATAAAGATTTAATTCAGATGTGATGAGAATAGGGCTTCTATGTATCCTTACTATCCGCTTATGTTACTTACTAATGCATTACTTATGGTGTTCTTCTTTTGGAGAAAGCGGGTTCTGAAATCGTTTTATACTCCGTTAGGGTTATATAAACACTCAACCCAGTATTGTTCCTTACCTAACTTTGATAAGGGTAACTCTATAGGAGGATTAAGCACAAAAACCTAGTTGGCCGTCACGCCTGATGCGCAAAATTAGGGTTGTTAAGCCTCTCATCAACGCTACAAATCTAATTGAGGTATTTTCATCCCCAATTCAAGACCGTCTACCCAACTTACAGCATATTCACAATCCCTCCTTTTTAGAATCTGATTAGAAATCATATAGTGATAACTAGTTGTCAATTAGCTACCAAGAATTCAACTCAATTATTGGATAGATCTCTCAATAAGAATAATAACCATAAGCATGCATTACTTTATAACATAAGGTTCAAGAATTCAACATAGAAAGCCCTATAAGAGAATTAGTTCCTAGCCATGAATATGACAAGAACTAATTCAAAGTTCATCATGCAAAAACTGAATTAAAGAAAGGACAAAGACAAGAAATTCCGAATGGTTAGGTCTCAATCTCTAGGCAAGAAAACCTTGTGTTTGGCAAGAAAGGAACCTTGAAAGCGCCTAGGGTTCTCCTTTTATAGGTTTAAAACGTCTCCCCTCTTTTCCTTGCAGGCCTGGCCCAAAAATCCGTCAAAAGACCTAATTTTTCCGCGTCGGCGCCGCGGCCCTGCAGATGGGCACCGCGGCGCCTAAAGTTCTGAAATCCGTCGGGTGTTTTGGCGCCGCGGCCCTGATATCTGCTGTCTGAGGGCGCCGCGGCGCTGTATCTTCTGTAGCTCCTCGGATGTTTAGGCGCCGCGGCGCTGAGTCTTCTGCCTCTCTGAATAGTGGGCGCCGCGGCCCCTGCTTTTGGCTGCAGGAGGCGCCGCGGCGCTGGTCTGGATTTTAGCCTCGTTCGGCTCTTTCGACTCTGGCATCTCCTCTTTTGCCCTCTTTTTGCTCCTTTTCCGCCAGTTGGCCATTTTAACCACTTTGACTCAAAATAAAGAAAAACTATCCTAATACGACACTTATATGTGCAAAATGGGACAAAAGACTAACTAAAACTGACTCAAAAGGTGTATATAAAATACACCGATCAAATACCCAAACTTAACCTTTGCTGCGCCTCGAGCAAAGATAAAAAGAAAGACAATAAAAGACTCAAAAGAATGAAAAATAAAGGACTCCCTGTCATTAATCACTTTTGCTGCATAGATGTTAACTAGAAAAACATGAAGGTTAGCAGAATAATATGCAGGAACATATAGCATGAAATTTCAACACATTGAGCTAGATATTTCGCAAACTCATACTTATCATGCTTAAATGGAAGTCAATATACTAAATCATGCATATAAATTCAAGAATTCCTATGGCATGCTTACTTGCTATTCTCCACTAATTCGGATATGCATAAAGAGATCTTGAGGACTTTGAGGTTGTAATGTAGGCTTAGGTAGGGGTTGGTAAAGATAGGCATTTAGGCTCATTTTTACGTACCATAAGCTCTTTGGCTTTTCAATTTTTCCCTTTTTCTTTTGATTCTTTCCTTCACAATTCTATCCTTCCCTCTTTTGTTTTGGGAGAGTGAAGTGTATTATACAAATAGGCAGCCAAACTTAGGCTTTTGCCTCTTTCTTATTACTTTTCCATTAGGGTCATCAAACTTGTTCACTCTTTTTGTCTTCTTTTTAACACAATGTACTCCACTATTTCATATTTTCACTTATGGCACAATTTTGTGGGAATATGGGGTGTCAGAAGAAGTTTCAAATTTAGGCTCGATAATGACTAGGGATATTTTTAAAGTGCGGGATAGAAAAGAATGGTAAGAATTGGCTATCAAAGAAATGCTGAGTCATCTCCCTAACATGCATATCTAACTATTTACCTCAAATAGCAAGCACTCATAACACATAAGCATTTATCATTTAGCATGCATAACTCAAGCAAGAAACTCCAAATAGAGCAGTTACGTGAGCTTTTGGCATATCTAACCTAAGTGTTTAGATTAGTTGCTTGATTCCTTTACATTATTCCACATTACTTCACTAGGTGTTTCTAGCAACTACAAAGTACATGATCTTTGTGACAATTATGACTCAAAAGAAAAAATTTTGGTGACTCAAAATAAACATAAAACAAATAAATTTTTTTAAATAAAACATAACATGACACACAAATAAAAACTAAAACACAAAAACACACCCAACTTAAATCACACATTGTCCCCGTGTGTAGACTCAAAGATAAAGAAAATAAGACACTTACAAACTTTGGTTAAAATGGTGGTGGTGGCGGTGGATAATCATCGACCGTTGGTTGAACAAGGCACTCGGCTCGTCGATTTGTTGCCTTGTTTCTTCTTATCCTTGTATTCTTGTTTGCAAGGTCTGCGTCATCTCCTTCGGTGTTGGTACAATTGCCCCATTGTGGGCTCTGAAGGTTCTGCTCTTGTGGTTGGCGGTGGTGGGTCTGCCTCATGTGAGCCCTGTTCGTGCTCATCTTCATCCATGGCGGCCTCTGCTGCTGCTTCTTCTTCTTGGTGGTGCTCTCGTCACCTTTGGGGGCTAGAGTGCGGAAAGAGTGCACTATCCATGGGACACCGCGGTTGGTTTCTTTCATGAGTATCGTGGGTAGTTGTGGGATCGCACTCATGTGGCATAGGCGGTAATAAGTGAACCGTGTCCCAATCCACTGTTGTCACCAACCTTTGATTTCTTCGATGCTCTGCACTATCTCTTTTCCCACATCAATTATCGACCCGCCATAATTCCATAAATCAACTTAATCGCATCTTCGGCACTCTGGTGAAGTGCGTAGATGGAATCACGCGATCGACGAAATCTGACCAAGCCTTGCGCCTTGTTGGCTTTGCTCGGTGCTCTAGATCCATTCCTTCCGATCTCAAAAGCGGCCCGGGGTAGCTCATCGTATGCGATATTATTCCGATCAATGTTGTTCTTTGCTCTAGACCGTGTTCTAAAATGGTTCCAATCGCTACTTTCTTCAACATCAACTGTTTTTAGCGTTGTATTTATTATACTGCGATCGGGCATATAATTTCCCACAAAGCACCCCCTTTCGTCTTCTCGGAAAGTTTGCATAAAATTCCGCACCATTGTTGTATTCATTGGTGTTATCTTCTCGGATTGACAAATCTCTTCCACCCCTTAGCTCAATCATCGCCTGGATGGGCTCATAAACGCGTCTTCATCCCCATAGGATCCCTTTGGTAATCCATTCCCCTTTCTGGAATTACGGGTCTAGTATCAAGTCTTTTGTATCTTTGGTAGGCCTGGTAACTCACGAACCTAGTTTCATCGTATTGGGGTGTTGGGGTGGATGTGGAGCCTCTTCTCTTCCTGGTGGCCATGGTTAAAAGCAGTTTACGGAGCTTTTAACTTAGTGGCACAACGTCTCTACACACTCAACAACTAGCGGAAAAACAACACCCCCAACTTCAATCTTTCTACTCAATACCCACGCGCCTTTTCTACTCCTTTCTCAACTTCACAATCACTTTTCACCTCGAACTACTCCAACTACAATACTTCTCCAAACTACTACCTCCTATGACTTTTAGTAAAAGGATTCAAGAACAAGGATAGGGATTACCTTTTGATGAGAAGATTGAGCTTGTTCTTGTTTCAATTGGTGGATTGAAGCTATGGAATGGAGCTTTGTTGTTTGAGATAGTTGGGGGGTTTTTGGGAATTTAAGAGTTTAGGTTGTGGTTGGGTTGGATTTGTGGAGGATTTGTGGGGGAGTTTCTGAAATTTCGTGGGTTTTGGAGAGGAAGGTTAGTTTTTTTGAAGTTGGAATTGGGAAAGATCGATTTTGGGCGTTTTAAGTTACGGATTTTCCGGCCTTGTGCGCCAGCAGCCTTTTAGCGCGCGGCTAATCATCTAACGCTCGCCCGGGATTTTCTGCGCGCCGCCTGCTCAGCGCGGCTAAACTCGGACTTTACGGGAATTCCACCGCGGCCTGCTCGCAGGCGCGGCTCTTAAACTTCGAGCTGTTCGATCTTTTACGCCATGCTCTCTGCGGCGTATGGCTACAGCTTCTCTGGAAATCCTTGCTTTTCTTGATTTATTTCGTCCCGGTTTAATTTCTTGTACTGTCGATCACAAAACAACAAGATCCAATACCGTGAAGGCTTCTTAGACAAACTAAAATAAAATAACGGCGAAATTAAAATAACATAATTAAAAAAGCGTTGGGTTGCCTCCCAACAAGCTATCTTTAACGTCTTTTAGCGGGACGCAAGTTCTTGAACTTACTAGCCCAGGGTGGATTAAGTCCCAACGATCCATTTCGCCACATTTGGCGTTTCCTTTTCTCCTTTTCTTTTAGCATTATCGGTAGTAGGGAGTTAGAACAATTACCTCATTTAGTGTCATCTCGAGAAACCATGCTTGCTTTCTTGGGCTCATCATTCTTTGGTTGCATTGCAATGGCTCGCGTGGGGTTTGGTGGTGTTGATTGCAAAACACCCACTTACGATTCTTGGCTCAATGACGTGTTTAAAGACTTTAAACACCATCTCTTCGTTCTCCACTCTTGGCGTTAGCTCTCCTCTTTCAACGTCAATCAAGGCTCTGCAGTTGCTAGGAATGGCCTCCCGATATGATCGGGATTTCTGCATCTTCTTCCATATCGAATGAGGAAGTCTGCAGAAAGAAAAAATTTCCTACCTTCACAATCACATCCTCGATCTTCCTCGTGGATGAACCAGCCCTGTCGGCTAGTTGCGGACTCACGGTGGTGGGTTTGCTTCTCCTAACTCCAATCTTTTGAAACCGATAGGGCGTCAAATTTATACTTGCCCTAGATCACACAGAGCTCTGTTGCAAGTCACCCGCCCATTTGTGCATGGTAGTGTAAAGCTTCCAGTCCTTTAGCTTTGGTGGCAATTTCTTTTGTAAGATAGCACTACACTCTCTTACATTAGTGCTACTATCTCATATTCGCCGATTTCCTCTTTTTCCCCAAGATTTCTTTCATGAACTTGAAGTAAGATGGCATCTGCTCCAAAGCCTCTATAAACAGATGTTGATGTGCAACTTCCTGAATACCTCCAAGAATTTGGAAAATTGTTTATCGACCGCCTTCCTTTGTAATCTCTGGGGGAAAGGAATCTTTTCTGTATACTCATTCTCCGGAGTTTTCTCTATCACTGGGCTAGGTTCAGCCACCTTATCTTTTTCTAACTCGCTTCCTCTCAACTATTGGTGGTACCGTTGCTCCAATTGTTTTCCACTTCTCAACTGCACTGCCTTACATTGCTCCCTCGGATTTACCTCAGTATTGCTTGGCAATGTCCTCTGTGGCCTGATGTTTGCCTGCTTTGCTAGCTGTCCTACCTGTGTTTCCAAGTTTCTGAACGAGGATCTAGATTCTGTTATAAACTGCGTCAGGCGTTGGGTCTTTGTCATGCCGCTTTAAGCTCATCTGGTTTTCTTTGACTGGTGCATTGGTATTGGTGGGGGCTTGAGTGAAGAGGTCATTGATTCTTCTTTGGTTACTGCAGGCCCCTATCGATTCTGCTGCCACGATATTGGTTTCTTGGCCACAGTGCGATTTTCTTTGGCCCCGATCTCCTCTCCAGAAGTTTGGGTGATTCCTCCACTGGATTATAAGTGTTTGAGTAGGGGTTGTTCTGTTGCCTCTGGTAGTTACCAACCGCTGACACTCTGCTGCTCATTGGGATGTTGTTGGGATCATTGAAGGACACCTATCAAATGTATGTGGGCCGCCACATATCTCACAGTTTTTCGGCAGTTGCACAGCATTCACTGACACAGTATGTTGCTGCAATTGTTTCGCTAGAAGAGCCACTTGTGCGTTCAAAGCAGCAATAGCATCTACTTCATGGACCCCCACAGTTCTTCTCCCACTGGTTGCCCTCTCTTCAGTGACATGGTTGTTAGTGGCCATATCTTCTAATAACTCGTGGGCGTCGTGGAATGTTTTCCTCATGAATGCCCCACCTGCGGCTGCATCTATGATGGTTCTGGTTGTACTGCTCAGCCCGTTGTAGAAAATATGAACCAAGTTCCACAACTCAATGCAATGGTGTGGACACTTATCTGTAGATCCTTGAATCTCTCCCATGCTTCATATAAGGACTCTCCATCAGCTTGATAGAAGTTGTTCAACTCCCCTCTTAATTTTGCTGCTTTACAGGGTGGAAAGAACTTGGCTAGGAATTTCTGTGCCAGCTCGTGCCATGTAAATATCGAATCAGCTGGCAGGGAATTCAACCATACTTTTGCTCTATCCCTGAGTGAGAAGGGAAAGAGCCTCAATCTGACGGCATCATCGATGCGCCGTTATATTCGAAAGTGGCACATAGCTCCAAGAAATTTGCTATGTGCATATGTGGATCCTCCGATGGCAGTCCTCCGAACTGCACTGTGTGCTGCACCATGCTCAGAATTGCTGGTTTTATCTCGAAATTGTTGGCTCCTATTGTAGGGAGCCTAATGCAATCGTGCTCCATTCACTCTTGGTAGCACATAATCTCCCGCACTTCTTTCTCGGATTCGAACCACATCCTCCATATCTATTGGCACTTCTTTGAGGATCTCCAGGTTAAGTTGATTTTCACTAACCCTTCTCTCTCATTATTGTTGGGAGCACCGCCCATTTCTATCAACGTTGCAATTATTCGATTCTTTACATTACGTTTGCGGGCTTTCTCAATTTCGGATTGAAGGGAACAAGAGTGTCAGCTCCTCTTCTCCTTCGCATAAACTGATATCCTGAGAAAGATCAAAAACAAACAAAGAATCACGGCACCCTGATTTTCGTAGAAACTAAAAATAAATAAAAAAAAATGAAAATTAAATCCAAATTAGAAATTAAAAATAGATAATTTGATATTGAACTATTGCCTAATCCCCGGCAACGGCGCCAAAAACTTGATGCGCGATATATGCACACACTTTTAAACGCAAGTGCACGTTATCGTATCAAGTAGTATAGTCTTAGATAAGACCGAATATCGTCCTCTGGGATTAGGGTTCAAGTACCAATTGTCTATTTTCTAGTATCTATTTGGTGAATTAATGAGTGATTGGTTGTTTATGATTAAGAATTATGAAAGCTAATTAAATATAAAGATTTAATTCAGATGTGATGAGAATAGGGCTTCTATGTATCCTTACTATCCGCTTATGTTACTTACTAATGCATTACTTATGGTGTTCTTCTTTTGGAGAAAGCGGGTTTCTGAAATCGTTTTATACTCCGTTAGTTATATAAACACTCATCCCCAGTATTGTTACTTACCTAACTTTCGATGATAAGGGTTACTCTATATGATGATTAAGGACAAAAACTTAGTTGACAGTGACGGACAATGCGCAAAATTAGGGTTGTTAAGCCTCTCATCAACGCTTCTGAATCTAATTGAGGTATTTTCATCCCCAATTCAGGCCGATCACCCAACTTACAAAGATATTCACAATCCTCCTTTTCGTAATCGATTAGAAATCATATAGTGATAACTAGTTGTCAATTAGCTACCAAGAATTCAACTCAATTATTGGATAGATCTCTCAATAAGAATAATAACCATAAGCATGCATTACTTTATAACATAAGGTTCAAGAATTCAACATAGAAAGCCCTATAAGAGAATTAGTTCCTAGCCATGAATATGACAAGAACTAATTCAAAGTTCATCATGCAAAAACTGAATTAAAGAAAGGAAAAAGAAAAGAAATTACTAATGTTTAGGTCTCAATCTCTAGGCAGAAAACCTTGTGTTTGTGAAAGGAACCTTGAAAGCGCCTGAGTTCTCCTTTTATAGGTTTAAACGTCTCCTCTTTTCCTTGCCGCCTGGCCCAAAAATCCGTCAAAAGACCTAATTTTTCCGCGTCGGCGCCGCGGCCCTGCTGATGGGCGCCGCGGCGCCGGAAGTTCTGAAATCCGTCGGGTGTTTTGGCGCCGCGGCCCTGATATCTGCTGTCTGAGGGCGCCGCGGCGCTGTATCTTCTGTAGCTCCTCGGATGTTTAGGCGCCGCGGCCCTGCTTCTGGTCTCTGAGGGCGCCGCGGCGCTGAGTCTTCTGCCTCTCTGAATAATGGGCGCCGCGGCCCCTGCTTTTGGCTGCAGGAGGCGCCGCGGCGCTGGTCTGGATTTTAGCCTCGTTCGCCACTTTCTCTGTTTTCAGCTCTGGCATCTCCTCTTTTGCCCTCTTTTTGCTCCTTTTCCGCCATTTGGCCATTTCAACCACTTTGACTCAATAGAAAGAAAAACTATCCTAATACGACACTTATATGTGCAAAATGGGACAAAAGACTAACTAAAACAGACTCAAAAGGTGTATATAAAATACACCGATCAGGTACTGGCCCCTATATTGATTTTGCTGCCCCTGGTCTCCTCTCCATGAGAAATTTGGGCGATTCCTCCACCCTGGATTGTATGTTGGAGTATGGGTTGTTTTGGGGCCTCTGATAGTTACCCACAGCTTGGCACTCTGCCTGCTCGATTGGCATATTATTAGGATCAGCTGAAGGACATCTATCGAATGTATGTGGGCCTCCACATATTTCACAGCTCTTTGGCATCTGCACTGCATTTACTGATAATGTATGTTCTTTGCGGTTGTTTAAATCAAAAAGCCACTTGGGCATTCGAGCGGATGATGTCATCTATCTCGTGAACTCCATTGTTCTCTACCACTCGTTGGTCTATCTTCTGTGACATGGTTGTTTGTGGTCATATCTTCTAATAATTAGTGAGCTTCGTGAGCTGTTTTCCTCATAAATGTCCCACATGCTGCTGCATCTATAATTGTTCTGGTTGTTCACTTCGGCCGTTATAGAAGATGTGGACCAAGTTCCTGACTGTCTGATGGTGTGTGCATTTCTCTGCAAATCCTTGAACCTCTCCCAAGCTTCGTATAATGACTCTCCATGCTTGGTAGAAATTATTCACTCCTCTCAATTTTCTTTGTTTTGCCTGATGGAAAGAATTTGACCAAAAATTTCTGTGCCGGTTCTTGCCATGTAAAAATCGAATCAGCTGGCAGGGAATTTAACCATACTTTGGCTCTTTCCCTGAGTGAGAAGAAAGCGACCTCAATCGGCATCATCGAGAAAGCGTTATATCCGAATGTTGCACATAGCTCGAAATTAGCTATGTGCGTATGTGGATCCTCGATGGCAACCCTCCAAGCGCCGTGTTCTGCACCGTGCTTAGAATCGCGGTTTAATCTCAAAGTTATTTGCTCCTATTGTTGGGAGCCTAATACATTCGTGCTCGTTCACCCTCGGCGTACGTAGTCTCTAAGCTTCTGCACAGGCTTGAACTCTCTCCTCGACATCAATAGGTACTCGCAGGCATTCCTTGGTTATGTTGATTTTCACCTAACCCTCTCTCGGACATTGTTGTTTTGTGGCCGCCCATCTCTATCGAGGTTGAAATTATTTGGTTCCTTCTATTACATTTCTGAGTTTTCTCAATCTCTGGATTGAAGGGGACAAGAGTGTCTGCTCCTCTCCTTCTTCGCATAAACTGAGCGCCTGAAACAGATCAAAAATAAACAAACGGATCACGGCACCCTGATTTTTACCAAAATAAAAATAAAACGTAATAATTTAAATAAAAAAAAACCAAATTAGAAATTAAAAATAGATAAAATTGATATTGAACTATGCCTAATCCCCGGAAACGGCGGCAAAAACTTGATGCGCGAAAAGATGCACACACTTTAACGCAAGTGCACGTTATCATGACAAGTAATATAGTCTAGGTAAGACCGAATATCGTCCTCAAGGATTAGTGTTCAAGTACCACTTATCTATCTTTTGTTATCTATTTGGTAACCGATATTTGAGTTTGTTGATTATACTAACAATTATAAATACTAATTAGCTATGTGTTTACTTCAGTAGTGATGGAAATAGGGCTTCCAAGTCGCTTCAACTATCCGTTTATATTACTTATTAATGCAATAAATTATGGTTCTTCTTCTTTTGGAGCTAGCAGGTTTACTAATTCGTTTTATACTCCCGTTAAGGCTATATAAACACTCAACCCCAGTAGCACTCCTTTCTACCTTTCGGTGATAAGGATGACTCTATAGGAGGATTAAGACCAAAATCCTTGTTAATCGTCACGCGCCATGCGTGGAATTAGGTGTTTAAACCTCTTATTGACGCTACACAAGTAATTGAGGTATTTTCATCCCCAATCCGACCTATGTCTACCCAACTTACAACATAGTCACAACCTCCTCCTTTCAAAGTTTGATTAGAAATCATATAAATAATGATAATTAGTGATCAATTAATTACCAAGCATTCAAAACAATTATTGGGTAAATCTCAACAATAAGAAGAAAACCATAAACATGCATCAATTCATAACATAAGTTTCAAGTGATTTGACATGGAAAGCCCTATAATGGAATTAGTTCCAAGCCATTGACATGACAAGAACTAATTCAATATCCAACATAAAAACTGAAAGTAAAGTAAAGAAAAGAAAAGAAAATTACTAAGTAAAGGTCTCCAATCTTCAACTCCAAGAAGTCTTGTGTTTGTGCAAGAAAGGGAACCCTTGAAAACTGCCTAGAGTTCTCTTTTTATAGTCTCCAAACCGCCCTCAACTTTTCCCTACAGGCCTGGCCCAGAAATCGTCTAAAAACCTGATTTTCCCGCGTCGGCGCCGCAGCCCTGCTATCGGCGCCGCGGCGCCGGAACTTCTGCAAGTCTTCTGGATATTGGGCGCCGGGGCGCCTGGACCTGTTGGCAGGAGGCGTCGCGGCGCTGGCCCGTGTCTGTGCCTGGTTCGCCACTTTCTCGTCTTTTAAGCTCTGGAACCTCCACTTTTGCCCTCTATTAGCTCATTTTCCGCCAAATAGCCATTTTAACCAATTTGACTCAAAAGAAAGAAAATCTATCCTAAGACGACACGTATTTGTACAAAAAGGGACAAAAGACTAACTAAAAACGACTCAAAAAGTGTATATAAAATACACCGATCAACGTCGAAGAAGAAGTCAGTCTAGTTGTATTAAGGATTGAATAAACTGGATAGTTGTTGATCTTGGAAGCCCTAATTCTCCATCATAACTGATTTATTATCTTTAGTTTATTTTCTGCATTAGTTTCGATTATTAGTCTAAAAATCCAACAAATTAACGTTCACCAAATAAATACCATAGAATAGATATCCGGTACTTGAAAATCAGTCTCTGAGGACGATATTCGGTCTTACCTAGACTATATTACTTGTAACGATACGTACACTTGCGTTAAGCGTGTGGAAAATCGCTAACAAGTTTTTGGCGCCGTTGTCGGGGACTGGCGTACTTTCAATATCAATTTATCTATTCTTATTTCTAATTTGGTTGCTCCAAGAACAAGTTTCTAGGTAAAAATTTCTAATTTATCTAACTTGTTCTGCGAGCATCTTTTTATCACTTTTTGTTGTTTTTCTTATTTTGTAGGTAAAAAAAAAGGCACATGGACTACTACTACTATCAGGGGCAGCAGTACTATGACTACTATCCACATCAGTAGTATCATCAACAGCAAGTTAACCCACATGCTCCACAGGAAGATCGAAATGAGCTGCAGGAAGTCTTACTCAGGCTCACCCAGTGTCAAAATCCTCAAGGGCAATTTCATGACCACGATTCGGGCCGTCAGAGGCAGACGAATTGAGAAGCGATTGTTGGCACTTACAACCGTCCAAACTCAATTCATGGTGGAAGTAAGACCCTCTCTTTAGAAGTTGAAAACTCCAATAGAACAGATTCTGAATTGGGAACCACAAATCGGGCAACTGATGGACATGGTAACCATTACACATCAAGAAAGTCCACCAAGTGATCCAGTTACGAGAAATGGTGAGCAGATTGTGAAACCTGAACCACAACAAGCTGTTGAAGAATTTGGAGAGATAGTTGGTGTAGATAAAGAAGAGGTCACTAAGGACCACCCTATTGCGGAAAAGACTACACCTAAGGTCATTGATGACCCTCAACCAGAAAGTCCATACCCTCAAGGGCACCACCAAAAGTTGAGAGATGTAGGGAGTTTCACTGATCCCTACATTATAGAGAGCCCAAAAGACAAGCATGTCTTCTGGAATTGGGGGTTAATCTTAGATCTGAGACCCTTATTTGACAAAGGTGTTGTAGGAAAAGTGAGACCTGCAACAATAACTGTGCAGATTGCAAGAAGTCCGCAGAAGGAGCCGCCGGACACTAGTAAAGGTTAACTACGTCCGGCTAAAAGACGTTAAAGACAGCGCTTGTTGGGAGGCAACCCAATGTTTATTAATTATGTTATTTTAATTTTTGTTTTTATTTTATTTTATTTTATTTTATTTTGTCTTGAACAGTCTCACGGTCTTGGGTTCTTGTCTTGTGTTGTTGGATGACAGGTGGACTAGGAGCGGACCCCGAACAGAAAAATGAGCAAAAGCAGAAAGCAGGAAAAGTCATCATCGAGGCGCCATGCAGGCCACGACGCGAAGTTCGCAGAGCAATTCCGTTGGCGTAGTGGCGCTAAATGCGAGACCACGGCGCCCGAAAGTTGAAGGCCCAGGGCGATTGCAAAATTCAAAAAATTTCCTCCCAGACCTCCGTTATGACCGCTGTGTTGTGTCAATAAGTTGTCCCTATTTTTAATAGTCACACATTGGGGACAATGTGTCGTTTAAGTATGGGGGAATCTTAGTTTGTGTTGTGTGTCTTATTGTTTGAGTCTTTTTGATTTGTTTTATGTGTTTTTGAGTTTTTTTTTAGTCATAATTTTTTTTTATGGATCATGCATGTTGTAGTTGCTAAAAATATTGAGTGTATAAAGTGGGATAATGTAATTGAATTAAAAGCGACAATTTGTGTGCTTAAGTTAGATATGCCAAAAAATCCTGACATCTAATTATTTGGAATATTTGTGCTTAGCTTATGTGTGTCAATTATGGAAAAGACGGTTGAAAAATGTTTAAAAAAATCTGTTTGCTTGTTATTTGAGGCGAAATAGTTAAGATGTACATGTTTAGGGAGATGATTCAGACATTTCTTTGAGAGCCCTTCTGACAATTCATTACCTACCCTAATATAAAAAAATATCACTAGTCAGCCCATTTGAGCCAAAAATAAAGATTTTTTCTTTGACACTCTATAATTTCATGTTTGTGCCATAAGTGAAAAATTGAAGATGTTTGGAATGAAAAATGTTGAAAAAGAGACAGAAAGAGAGTGAACAAATTTGATGCACCCCAATGAAAAATATGCAGAAGTCTAAGTTTAGGGGTGCCTGTTATTTATAATACATATCATTCTCTCAAAAGAAAAGAGGGGGAGAAAGTGGGTACGAAACTAAAAAGGAAATCAAAAAGAAGAAAAAAGAGTTGAATGAAAAGTGCTTATGGTACGTAATTGAGCCTAAATGCCTATTTTTACCTATCCCTGCCTAAGCCTACATTACAACCCTTAAAAGTCCTGATGATCTTTAATATGTATGTCTATGATTAGTGGAGAATAGCAAGTAAACAGGTCTATAACATTTAGAAAAGAAGGAATGAAATTGACATGCATAGGTTAGGTGTTTGTATTTCCATTGAACATGATCTAAGTGAATTTGCGAAATATCTAACTTGAAATTCTAGATTGCTGATTATTCATGCTATATATGTTCTAACATATTATCTCATCTTTCATCCATGATTTTGAAGAAGCGTTGCTATAACTATTTGATTCATTTCATAGAGTCTTTGTTCGTTTTGTTTTGTCTTTGTTTAGTGCTTTACTCGAGGACGAGCAAAGTTTAAGTTTTGGGGGTATTTGTTAGGTGTATTTTATATACACTTTTTGAGTCATTTTTAGTTAGTATTTTATTCATTTCGTTTATGTTTAGTATAGTATTAGGTGTGTTTTTCCTTTCTTTTGTGTCACGGCGGTCAAAAATGGAGAAATGGCGAAAAGGAAAGGAAATGAGCATAATTGAGATGGAATTGCACACTAAAAGGGCCAATAAATGAAGTCTGAGAAGTCTCGGGAAGTATAGAAGAGATCAGAAAAAATCCTCAGAAAATTGTCCAGTGCGCCTCGTGGCGCGGCACAATTTCTGCGAGTTCTGATTTTCTTTGCGATAATTTCAGCGCCGTGGCGCCGATCTATGAACCACGGCGCCAAGCGGGATTTTTGAATTCAGGCGGGTGACACACGTTTTCAGAGTCCAAAAGGGATAATTTTTTCTACCTACAAAACCTATAGAATCCCTAAAACCCTTCTCATTATAACTAGACCTCCTTAGACCTTACTCTAAATACCTCCTTATACCATAATTCATCCATCTAGTAAATATTCCACAACACCATTCAAGGAGACAAGGCAACTTTGGAGGCTTTTCAGTATTATTTTCCTTCTCTTTTCTTTGCTTTTATTTCAGTTTACGTTGGTTTGTAATTTAGTTCTTAGCGTGACTATGCCTAGGAGCTAATTACTTTATTAGGGTTTTCCTTGTGATTCTCTTGAAACTCTTATTCATGAATTAATACATTAGTTGATTTCTTCTTCACTTGCTTAAGATTTATTCAATAATGGGTTTGATTGCTTGGTAATTAATTGATCACTAGTTATCATCACATATATGATTTCTAATCGAAATCCGAAAGGGGAGATTGTGAATATGCTATAGTTGAATAAACATAGGTTAAAATCGTGGACGAAAGTACCCCGATACTTGTGTAGTTTAATAGGTTATTGTTCTTAATCCTCCTTTGTGGTAAATCCTATCATCGAAAGATAGAAGGGTTCTGCATCGGGGTTGAGGGTTTATATATCCTAACCGGAATATAAAACGGTCTAGTTAACCTGCTATCTTAACGTCGAAGAAGAAGTCAGTCTAGTTGTATTAATGATTGAATAGAGTGGATAGTTGATGATCTTGGAAGTCTTAATTCTCCATCATAACTGATTTATTATCTTTAGTTTATTTTCTGCATTAGTTTCGATTATTAGTCTAAAAATCCAACAAATTAACGTTCACCAAATAGATACCATAGAATAGATAATCGGTACTTGAAAATCAGTCTCTGAGGACGATATTCGGTCTTACCTAACGATACGTATACTTGCGTTAAGCGTGTGGAAAATCGCTAACAAGGACTCGCGAGGTCCATCTACCAGTTAGACTCACATCCAGTACCTAAGTATAATCACACAACATGCTCATACAATACCTACGTATGCTCACATAGTACCTTAGTATAATCACGCAACACTCACACATTACCTAAGTATGCTCATACAATACCTAAGTATAATCACACAACTCTTATACTCGTCTATTGACACATATGTTTATACATTATGAAATGTAATTATGATATGCACAACAACAAGAAGCCAATATAGGCCATACATGTTATTACAATATGAAGCATAAATATAGTATGATCAACAACAAGAAGCAATTATAGACCACACAGGTTCTAACTTAATCATGTATACAATAAAGATTCAATTTTTAGCTTATTTTCATTTTAAATGAGTATGATAGGATGAAAGGGGACACACAGTCACATAGCACACATACAAATAATAATATTGTGGAAAGTATAGACTTCGTACCCCACTCACAGATCCAATAGGTCATACTATACTATCAGTTAGTGCCCAAAGTGTGACATTCTTTTAAGTAATTTAAAGCATAAATACCCATAACATGGCACCGATAATCGGTACGAGTACTCGTCACCTCACAAGTATCGGGACCCCCTTATAATACCCATTACTCCCATCTTTAGTTATTTCATTTAAACCAACCACGACGCTTAAGCTTAGTATAAGATCTTAACTTGTCTGGAATATGAGTCTGATAGCCGCAAGGAAGCTTTGTCTTTTTGTAACGCCTCCGGAAGGTCCAAATCTAAACAAATATGAAAAGTACATCAATGCAAGAGTCCATCGATGCCCATATTACTATATAAAAATTTGGACCCAAAAAATCACATCAAAATAGGACCCCGAACCTTGAAGGAAAACATCCGAAATTTATTTCAAAATCATCTTGCCATCATCTATGGAGTCTAGATATCAAATCTCACCTAAAACTAACATCAATTTCATAGTCAATTAAAGAAATTTTCTAATTCTCAACCTAGGGCTTTCCCCCAACTTTCTCATCCCAACTCGCGATATTTATCATGGAATCCTTTAATAACCGAAGATATAATTATAACGGAGTGATTAGGAACATACCCACTTGAAGAATCTTGAAAATCTCCTCCAAAAGCTCTCCAAACTGAGACCTCAAGTTCAAAATATGAGAATGAAATTAAATGAGTCATTTTTGGGCATTTTAAATCACTGACCAGCAACCCTCTCACGATCGCAAACCATATTATCGTGATCGCGGGACCCCTAGAACTTAACACTATGCGATCGCGGCCCAAGGCATCACGATGACCATTTCGCCTAAAAGCTCACGATCGCGGCCTGGTGCCACGCGATCGCGGAGCACGGAAACACACTAGAAGTGTGTTCCAAACTTCGATTCGACCTTCAGAATTCATTCAGAACATCTATGAACACAAACCAAATATGTAAATCACTCCTAATACTCGCAACGAATCTGCTCGCGCACTCGAAATAGTCATACGAGGTCATCTTGACCAAATGTTGATCCAAGTCAATTCTTAATCTTTCAAACTCCTAGAATTTCAACCAAACGCTCAAAACACACTCAAGTGCCTCGGGAACCAATCCAACGACTTGACTATACCATATTCGATATTTCGGACCCGATGGAATCGACAAAACTTCAGAAAAGGACTCAAATGCTCACAATATTGACTTTAGTCAACCAAAGCTCATTTCATAACTTAAGACTTTCCAACTTCCAAAAACTTACCCAAAACTCTTTCAAAACATCCGGAACCCGTTCCAATAGTCCGCCTAAGTCATAAATTACGCTCCGGAGCTGATGGAACCATCGGAACTCGATTCCGGACGCATTTACTAAAAAGTCAACTCCTAGTCCAACTTTCCAAACATGAAACTTCTAAAACTCAAAATATAGGTCTTCTCCCGTTATTCTCATCCGATTGCCTCGGAAGTCGCGTCACCCATCCCCGCTTATCAAAATTATCATAACAAGGCTAGGAAAAAGGATATTTTCAAAAAAATACGCAAAACAATCAAAATGACCGAACGAGTCGTTACACAACCACCATCACTGCTAGCTAGTTTTCATTACCTATTGCCTCTATCACGACATTCCATGCACAATCACACTACAAACCAGTGAACCACCTTCATCACTAGCGATCGCACGAACCATTTTTACTATCAAACATTACCATCAGCTATCACAACCTCAACTAACCATCATTTTACAACTTTATCAACAACTATCACTGTCAACTTCCACGACTATTTTTTACAGTGATTCATCAAATAAACAATTTATGTATCCCCTGCAAATTAATATTTTATAGATCTACTAGTAATCTATTTAAATTTTATATACTTATTACTACTACTAATTTATAAAGAAAAATAAAACACTCACATCTAAATGGTGAAAAAGCAAGTAGTTATAACTTTCATTGTTAAAATCTAGATATAATATCTTAATACTTCAATATATAAACAAATTCATACATTTTAATTTTAATAAAGTCAAGAGGGGCCTTAAACACCGCCAGTGTCGAGAAATATCGAGAATTGGCTCGAATTTTGTGGAAGATAATGTTACATTATTTGGCGGGCAATCATTAGGAGTCCTAAAAGATTCGACCTTTCCAATTTTAAGACAATATTATTACACATTCTTTTAGTTTGGCCAAAATATCCCCAAAAGAAAAGTTCCTTTCACACTTTGCCCTTTTATCACGTGAATGGTTATTAGACTTATAGTACTATTTCTGTCTTTTCCTCTTGTATCGTCTCCATTTTAATGTCTACTGTAAAATCTTCGTATTGGTACTGCCACCTTGCTTTTGCGGCTGTTCTCTTACCCTTTGTTTTTCCAAAAGGTGGATCTACTACCTCAGGAGCCCCCACATCCCGGTCCGACATAATTGTGAAGGAGTTAATCATGGTAACTCAACTGATTTCAAAGGTTAGACCATTACCACGTTGCGCACAAGGGACCCTCCTTTATTTCAAGAAGTAACCCCCACTCTGCCGCTGACGGGATTCGATCTTGGTCATTTTTCTCTTACCCTTTGTTTATTTGTTTTTTAGCCCCTTATTTTGTAATTTCCTAATAAGAAGAATTGTTGATGTTGTCTGTGGTATTGTGACAACACGAGTAACCATAATATTGCTTATGAACATAAGGATGTTGCTTGCAGTGTTGTGACAATATCTCTATAAACGATTTTGTCTATTCTTCCGGTCAAAACAGTGAGTGTTACTGTGAGGTAAAAATGACCTATTCAAGCTAACCAGGAAGGTGTGTTTAAAACGTGAGAAAAGAAGAAGTCAAACTTGGAAGGAAAACGACGTGAAAACCAAGTCAATATAGTTAAGGATTACATGGAGGCTGAATCGGTCCAAGCTGCTACCTATTTTCTCTCAACTTTCGCAATCAACCAGTGAGAATTTCGAGGAAGTTTCACACTATAAATAGAGAAGGAACTTCAGAGTATCGGTATCCAGATTACAAAGAAAAGAATCACCAAGAGAGCTCTCGGGAATTCACTCCAGAAACTGTATCAAACACCACTGTCTAAAGTAGTATAACAACATCTAGTCCACATTATGATTGTTTCCCAGATTCTAGATTAAGCGCATTGTTGAAGCAATTGTAATGAAGATGTTGTATGTTTCTTTATAGATGTTTTATCTTTAGGCTGAAGTCATCTGCGACTTCGTTTTCTTGTAATTTCTTTTTTTATTATTTTGACAAATTGTAAAAAGAAATTCAATTCTAGATTAAGCGCATTGTTGAAGCAATTGTAATGAAGATGTTGTATGTTTCTTTATAGATGTTTTATCTTTAGGCTGAAGTCATCCGCGACTTCGTTTTTTTGTAATTTCTTTTTATTTTATTTCTACAAATTGTAAAAAGAAATTCAATTGTAATTGTATATAATATATACATTACTTCGGTCACTGACCATCAAGGGATATATTAATATATACCCTTGAAAATATAAACCTTGAGTCTTTTACTTTTTCCGCTGCATTTACTCTTTAAAGTTTATTGTTGTTTTATCTGGTGTTGACTCAAGTGTTGACACAACATTAGAGGGAACATAAAGAAATTATTTAATTTTTCAGCTTTCGAATTTTTATTTTTCCTACATTTATTTGTTTATCCGTAGCCTCGGACCTAACAAGAATATTAATGTTACCAGCTTAACACTGCTTGTACACGGAGCTAACACTGCTCATCACTTTTTTGAGAAAATAAATACATATGCATATGCACAATAATGAATGTCAGTAATTGCAATCATAGGCTAATGGTGGGCTCCTCTCTATATAATGACTTGATCATCAATACATTAAAATACCACCTTTCAATGTTGGGACTACCAAATATTCGCAAGTAATAAACTAATAATAAGAAAGAAAAAAAATCTAAGGAAGAAATATTTTTATTTATTTCCTGTCCTTCAAATTATTGTCAACCTGGTTCGACTACAATGCCAAAATCACACGAATTTTTAACCATGTAATAATGAAGATCAACTGAACAAAAAAATATCAACAACATACCAGTGAAGTCCCACAATATGGGGTTACAATGTGGGATTTGAGAAGTGTAGAGTATATGAAGACCTTACATCTATCTTGATAGGTAGAACGACTGTTTTCGAAATACCCTCGGCTTAAGACTGAACAAAAAAAAAGATCTGAGGAAGATAAGAAACTCTATTGTTGAACAAAAAAAATATATGCTTTACAATTGTTGATAATTGAAGGAAATCGTATATGGGTCATTTGTGGGTCAACTCATAATCTAAATCCTTATATATAGAAATATATACATATATAAGTAAAATAAAATAAGAAAAAGATCTGAGGAAGATTCATTGTTTTTTGTTCATATGAGCAACATAAATCTCTCTGGCATTTCTAAAAATGTAAATAAAAAATAGAAAATAGATTCATTGTTTTTTTTGTTCATATGGGGCCATAATGAATACTTAGCTAATTAACTTATCCTGAAAAATATCTGAAATTGATTTTTGAGGATCACTATTAGGAAAAAAAAAAAGAAATAGAAGAAAGAAAGTACGAAAGAATAAAACTAGAACAAACACCGGCAAGTGTCTTTTTTTTATATATACTCAGTGTTTGGGAAGAGGTTGATTTGAAGTTGAAATTGTGTTTGAACGTGCAATTGAGATTTTAAAAGTTGTACTTTTTCTCATAAAGTGCACAATCTGTGAAAACTATCAAAACTTTACCAACTCTTATACAATCTTACCAAATGAGCAAATGATAATTCATAAACAATATATCGAAATCCAAAAACTACTGAAAAAACTTTCAAAAATAATCTTAGAGGTAGGTCGGTAATATCGTGGTCGGTATTACAAACCGGCCTCAGGAGGTCGAAAAATAAAAAAATGGAAAACATCGATCTTGAGTAGGTTAATTTTTTAAATATTTTTTTCTTGGAAAATACCGACCTCGATGGTCGATTTTAAAAATGACATAATAGTAATAAAATGCACAATCCACCCCCCGTCTTGACCGTGGTAGGATATACTAAGGTATAGTGCTGCTACCAGAGAAGGCTCTTTCATGCTAGGCGTCCAGACCTACTATACCCGAGCCACGATTGATGCTTTTTATGACATAATTTTTTTACTCTTTAAATCCATTTTTTCCGCGAAAAACCGGCCTTCGGAGCTCGATTTCTTTTACAATAATAATTTATTTATTTTTCTTGCAAAATACCGACCTCAAAAATATTTGTAAAACAAACTCTGGAGGCCGGTTTCCACTTTTTCCGTTTTTTGCGCTAAAAAATCAACTTCCGAAGGTCGATTTCTTTTAATGTTTTTTGTTGCACAACTGACCTCTCGGAGGTCTGTTCTTTAGACTTATTTTGAGGTCGTTTTTAGCAATTTTTAGAGTATAAGGTGTCACATTAATAAATCATATATCTACATCTACCTTTTATAAATATGTTATTACAAACTTTCAAATACACATAATTTAGAAAGAACCATTAGTTCAATAATCAACAATAGTAGTAACTAGCTATTGTTTAATATAATTGCTCACATGGTATGAACAATCTCTTCATGTCGAAGATGCATTTTTCCAATTGAGTTGGTAAGGTTGGGAGTAAAGTAGGCTGGGGTAATTAATTTTGCAATAAATGTGTTTTTTGGGTAAAATTTAAAATTATGCATCAAGTTTTAATTAAAAAAAATTAAAAAAACAAAATTAGAGTTGAAATTCTGCTTTTATGTGTTTGAGATTTGAAAGTAAAATTTCAAATTGAAGTTGAAATTTGTTTAAAATATCATAAACAAATTCAAATCAAAACTTCATATTTAAAATTCAACTTACATGTTCAAACACCTGCAAAGTGTAGAACACCATTTTCTTTCACAATCTCTATAATTTTTCTGATTCCTCCTTCAGAAATAAATTCAAGTGTTTTTAGTTTGATTTTAAATTTTGATGAATTTGATTTTGATTAGAAGGTTAATTCAAGGGCTTGATATGTGATCTTGAATTGTATGTATTTTAGTCCCTTGAAATTTGATCTTAAACCTTCATCTTGATCTTTGAATGCGTAGAAAGCCCGAATATTTACAACTTAATAGTGAAATTTGCGGTCTTTATTTTTGAGGACCCTTATTTATATTAGTAAGAAGGAAGAATTATAATGCAAACAAACTATCATTATTTTTATTGAATTGATTGACTTGAATATAATCAACGATCAAACAGATTAAAGCAGAAACAAGGTCTTATTTGATTTGCTAGAACAAGTCACTTGTATTAGCCTTTTATATTACTTAGCATGCCACGTTATTATGGCACGTGACATGATCTCATTTGCTACTTCATTTGATTTGGCATGTTGCGTTATGACATGTGGCACTATTCTAGGCTTTTAAGATAAGATGACATTATGGGCTAACAAGGTGGACTCGTCATTTGAAGCCCAAATAAATGGATTGTAACGACTCGTCTGGTAGTTTTAGCTAAAGGCCCTTATTTGCTTGTTTGACCATTCTCGTAGACTCTATATAGGATTTTTGATGCGCGGGGATGGATGACACAGATTCTGAGGTCCATTTATATGAGTTCCAGATGAAAAACTCAAAACTAGAAGCTTAGTGAAAAATTGATTAGCTTGACTCAAAGTTGACTTTTGGCTAGATGGGTTTGTTTTCGGGTTCGTCACTTCCAGTAGTTTTGGAGGGTCATTTATGACTTAGTCGAGTCATTGGTTCGCTTCTCGATGCAATATGATGTGTTTTATTTTATTTGTAAAGTTCGAATATTTGGTTTTCCCGGACGATTCTTCAGAAAAGTATGCCTTAAATGAAATTCGAGGATACAAGTGAGTTTGTAGCACTATTTACTTAGACGAGCACATATGATTTGTGTTTGGGGGGGTCTCAGAAGTGTTTCAGATGTTTGATGGGAGTTTGAGCTATTTTCCCCATTTCTGGTGTCCGCCTAGGCGACACCAGTTCTCGCTCTGGCATGTCCACCTCGGCGGCACCAGTTCTCGCTCCGGCATGTCCACCCCGGCGACACCAGTTCTCGCTCCGGCATGTTCACCTCGATAGGAGGTTGGCTAGCCGAAGTGAGGTCGGGAAACTGTAGGATTTCTGCCTTGGCGGAGGGTTTGTCCACAGGGACGAGTCCACCTCTACGAGATCAGGTTTGTCGTGGCGACAAGGTGAGGTGTCAAGTGACACTGCCTCAGCGAAGGTTTTCACGCCATCTATCTATTCTAGTGGAGTCGATTTCGAAGTGGCGAAATCACTATATCATGTGTCTATATATTCTCCTAGGTCCGATTTCATTTTTCAAAAATAGCAAGTCTCGAACTAGCGCGCCAGTAGGGTATTTCTGAAGAACAAGAGCAAATTAATCCTTTGGGGTAAGAGATTCCCTTCCTTTATGACTTAATTACTTATTTTTAAGTCATTTAATGATGGTTTAGTGTGTTTATAAATTAGGGAAAATGAATTGAAAGATCCTATGAGATTAAGGGAGTTAGGTTATTTATTCTAAAGGTTTCATGGATTAGTTTACTTGTATTATTGTGAATTGGTGATTGATATTGTTAGATGTTCATGTTGTAAGTTTTAATTTGAATATAGAAACCTAATCCAATTGGGGGAAATTTCTAGGGTTTCCAACTTGCGGCTTTTTGAATATTGTTCAATTAAAAGTTTAAATGTGTATACTTTTTCAATTAACTTATGAATAAGACTACCTAGTATGTATTCTTGATTTTTGAGTATTAAAGTTCGAGTCTTTGAGACGTTAGTCCGGGGTGGTATTTTAAATTCTTGTTTGTAAGGTTATGTCCTTGTATGTTGTGTAAGATTTATATTGACGAATAGTATATGTGTGATTAGACTTCAACTACCAAGAAGCGCAGAGGAAGGGCAAGGCGATCACCGAGACTTAATTTGTTAGCGCACCTGATCATCCTAGAGATAGACTACGATTTAGCTATTCGAGACTTTGATATAAGTGCGTAATTAATTATAAATATTGAGAGGTATTGGACGTGTTTGGGGGTCCCTCTCAAACAGATGTGATAAACGTTTGAGGTGGTACCGGTGTTGAACTGTGATGATGAGTGACGTGGGGAATCAACCTTATGTTGATTTCGACTACTGATTATTTGAGCTTGTCGCCATAGTTGATTGATTTGTTTATTCATCACACATATTTTTATATGATATCCTGATTTGTACTTGAATTGTATATGTGTATTGAACTCTTGAAAATGTGATATTTCATCTATATACTTTGCTGCATCTCATTATATCATGATATCTTGTCTTATATTATTTTCATTCATACACTCATGATTATGTGATATTGATACGAGTATGGGCCAAAGAGGCCAAAAAGGTAAGAATACTTACGAAATTATGGGAACATTGAGATGATATTGATATGCGGGCCTACAATATGATATTATTCAGCCAATGCTGAGCTTCGATGGGACATTTCGGAGGGGTATATTGATTTTGCGAGTCCACCATGAGTGTACAAATTATAATCAAAATCTTGACGTACTATATATTGAATCGGTAAAGATGTCTGACATATGCATTGCATCATATCATTCATATATATATGCCATTGCATTTGATTGATTGTGGGTGAACTTGTATTTGGAGTGACTCATTATGACTTAAATAAATTATGGACATGCAAAGATTATACATGCTATTTGGTATTGGATTATTGTTTGAACTCCTTTGGAACTAGATAACGTACGTGATCATGGACTCGTAATTGAATAAGAAAATATGTGAACTCTCTGAATCATTTTGTGGACTATGTGACTTTACTTGGATTATCAGACTATTTAGTATATGATTCCTTGGTGTCAACTTAGTATTTATCTCTTTTTGTATATCTTCCATCATTATTGGCCTATGATGTCTATGGGGGTATGTTGTGTACTCATACTACACTTGCTACATTCTTTTGGATGCAGCTTCAGTTCCTTCTACCTCTACAAGACTGGATCATATTTCAATGAGAACTTGATGAGTCGATCCACCTACACGTCTTGCTTTTACTGTTATATCGGGAGTTACAGTCGGATTAGGTGATCTTCTGCTTCCAAGGTGAGGATTCTACCTTCAACATGCCTTGGTTATTCTACCTTTATCCTGTCCTTTATTGCATTTGGGAGACATGTCAGATAGTTTCATCTTATGTATTCATTTTTGGCACTTGTTGCCTTGGATTTCAGACTTATATCATTTATTATAGTGTTCTTGTATCTACAGACTAGATCACTTAGGGGATGTTATTGATGTATCAGACTAATATTTCTTTCGCGTTTATAGTATGAGATAACTTATGTAGTATTTTATTATCTTTCGCCTTTACTTATGTTTTATCATGTGAATGATTTGGGAGTGGTTCGCCTACCAGTTGGATTATATAGGTGACACCACGATTCCTAAAAAAGGGTCGTGACAAAATCGATATCAGAGTCGTAAGTTAATCAGTCTTAAATACAAGAGCAATGTCAAGTAGAGTCTCGTGAATCGGTGCAGAGACGTTTGTACTTATCTTTGAAATGTTATGGGACATTTAGAAAATTTAACTTTCTCCATTCCCTTCGTGCTATGTTTAATAAAATTGGTATTTGGCCTTTATTTCTATTCTCTCATAGATGGCGAGGACTTGTGCCGACATGGGGAGAGAGAAGGCACCGACACCGCCTCCAGTGGTGTACGGTTGCGGTAGTGGTCGTACTCGGGGATGAGGTAGAGTAGAGCAGCAGCACCAGCTCAGGGCGGAGTACAAAGAGTCGGTCATGATTTATTTCTTTTGAGCCAATTATTGAGCCTTAGGATGATATGATAGAGGAGGAGATGAGACCAACCTAGGATCATCCTGGATTTATTACTACTGTGGTTCTATAGAAAACACTGGTCATGTTGTGGGCACTTCTTAAATGGAAAACATCGACCTCGAGTAGGTTAATTTTGTGTAGGTGACACCACGAATACTGAAAAGGGGCCGTGACATGGATTTGTTGAATTAAACCCATATATATATTAAATAGTAATTAATTTTAATTATATTAGAGCACAATATATCTGTAATACAAAATACATATCCAAATAATTTTATGAATTTAAATTTACTAAAATTTTAATACCTACATGGAGTTATATTTGGCAAGAGACAAGTTTCTTTAGTTGTCAAAAGATTACAGCAAATAATTGACTTACTCAGAAATGCGTAAAGAGTCATGGATAGGGTTGAAGGAAAAAAATCAAACAAATGAATAGAGAACTCTCCAGAAATGGCATCAAATAGAGGCTCAAATTAAACAACCCATTATTTATCATGGTCGACAATTATTTATATGTCGTGTCTCTGTGAATTATTTCTCCACATGTCTGTTTTGTGCACGTTGCAGAAAACAACGTTGCAGAAAACAAAATACATAAAATAATACCACTAGTGATGGACTGAAAGAATTAGACATAAAGGAGAAACAAACAGAGAGCAAGTTCTGCAGTTAAGTCGGTATGGATTGTTTTTATCATATAATTGATGTTGATGTTTGACGAGGGAGGTAAAGCCTGTCTATAAGAGATTTATATACTTGTACATGGGGACAAAAATAGTACTATTGTCTTTGTCTTATGCGTTTCAACCGTAAATTTCATGAACTTTACCACTACCAAAAACAAACCACATAGAAAATTCCAGGTTCATCTATGAAGACTGAAGAGTGGGTCTATAATTATTATTCCCCCATCCCAATTTATCCCCATTTATGCTAGCGTATTTGATTTGCCAAGAAATTTAAGAATGAAAGATTTTTTTTATAATTTGTGATCTAAAATAACTATAGATATTTGTGCGGCTAGAAAACATTTTATTAAGGATAAAAAAGTAAGTTTAAAGTTTTATTACTAAATATAAAAATATGTCATTTTTTTTAGTACTGGTCAGAAAAGAAAGAGTGTCACAGACGACGGAGAAAGTATATTTTTGATTAATACTAATCAATAGGATCTTATGATTAAGTGACACAAGATCGGCTGCACAAGGTACTACATAGATATTCTTAATGATGTGTACAGACTTGGCAAAACGAACAATACTACCCCAGATTGAGAGTATCCTTTTTTGTCCAGCACATTGAAACTCATGGTTATGGATCTAAATATATTATACATAGTAGGGATTATCTTTGCAAGTGAAGTCTTAATTACCTTTTCATACTTTGCAGTCAATGGTCTTTTACGTTTTATAGTACAATAGTAGAAAAATGAGGGAAAATATAATAAAATGAGCTATTTATTTATAAATAAATAAATGTAAGTGTGACTGGAATCGGGCAATGCATTATTTTTATCAGGATTAAACAAGCCTTCCGATCAGAACGAGCATGAATAACAAAATTTATGATAATGTATGCTATGTATTGTTTTGATGATTTGACAAACATGCATGACAGGACCAGATCCATCCTCCCATGGATCGATTCATTGAAACAAGTCACTACAATCGTAAAGTTCTTGACACGATGGCGATGTCGCACTCATTGCGCAGTCGCGGGCACTCTATTAACTCAAGGTTTAAGGTTTATCACTTCCTCACATCACAGGAGTGAAAATATAACCCTTGCACAAATAAAAATTGATCTTGTTTTTGCTTGCAAGCCGTCGAATTCATCAGAGCTTCAGTTAAGACCAAAGCTACAACAAACTGAAGGACCAGTTCTCTAACTAGTGAAGATGTCTATGTCCTAGGTTTGTTGAGTGTTTGTTTTATTGTTCTAAAAATTGTAAACCTACTATTTTTGTAAGAAGCAGTTTGTAGATTGTCTTATTTCCTAAACATTTGAGTTGTTTGTTTGACTAGAATTAGTCAAAGTATGCCTTTGCAATAGAGTTATGGTAGAAAGCTTGCAATAGAGGTATTGTAAGAGGTGAGAGATTAAGAGTTTAATTCCTAAGTTGCAAGAGGTTGTATCTAAACATTGTCCAGTTATAGTGGAGTTTTTGAGGAAATCCTACTGTGGTGGGTCGTGGTTTTTAATCCCTTGAGCAATGAGTTTTCCACGTAAATATCTTGTGTTATTTACTTTCTGTTGTACTAAAGGAAACAGATAGAGAATCTGGTTCTCTACACTGTTTGATATTCCTGTCAAAAAGGAACAATTGGAATAGAGGATTCATATCTTTTGTTTTTTTCTTAAAAAAAATAAGTTTTTATGTTATTTCGTACTATACAATTCTTTTCTTTGTGAGATCTTTTTCCCACGAGAGGTAATGAGAAGAATTCTAGAATGGATTGCTATTTTCCTTCACTATTTTTATAGGGAGAATCAAACGAATTCTTCGAGCTAGAGAGAATTTTGGAGATTTACAAAGCTCTCCTTCAAATATCCCATAAATAAAGGTAGGTCGGAATTGGGGTTTGTGCCGCAGGTGTTGAACGATCTACTCTACACAGGTGTGGGCTTACAGGGCTAGGGCTCATAAACCCTTTCTTTCATTTATCAAGCGTGATTTGGAATAGAGTAATTAAAATCTTCTAGGTAAAAAATGAAAGAGATCTGTCTTTCCCTTCATTTTTCATTCACTTATCTTTTCTTATGATTTTTTTTATTTTTGCTACTTTGATAGTATTGGTCTCGTTTAGAGTTAAATCAATTGGTATCAGAGCAGGATCTTTCTAAAAGGTTAACACCGAAAAATGATCGTTCTCATGGTTGCTCCACCAAACTTGGAAGAAGGACAATCGACCACAAGACCACTAATATTCAATGGAAAGTACTATGAATGGTGGAAGACAATAATGCATGATTTCATAATGGCTGAGGACTCTGAACTATGGGACATTGTTTGTGATGATCCTCATGTTTCAATGAGATATGCAAGGTGATCCAACAATCGAAAAGTCAAGAAAGAAGTACAATGATGCTGAAAGAAAAACTTCAAGGCAAAAAATATCCTTTTGTGTGGAATTGGTCCAGATGAATACAATTACATTTTGGCGTGTCTTACTGCAAAAGAGATTTGGGAAGCTCTCCAGACTTCTCACAAGGGAACAAGTCAAGTCAAGAAGTCCAAATAGACATTCTTACTATTGAATATGAACTCTTTAAGATGAATGATGGTGAGTCCATTCAGGACATGCATACCACGTTTACCTCCATCATTAATGAGCTCCACTCTCTCGTAGTGTTCTGCCCACCTCCTGGGAGAGCAAAGTCAATGCTATCTCGGAAGCTAAGGATTTGCAAAAAATGTCAATCGATGAACTCATTGAAAATCTCAATAAATTATGAGTTAAAAAAACAAAAAGATGATGATAGAATAGAGCGAAGAAAAGAAAAGAAAATGGTCCTCAAGGCGGCTAAGTGCCCGTTTGGTTGGGCTTTTGAAATGGTCAAAAGTGTTTTTTGGCCAAAAGCACTTTTGGCCTTTTTTTGAGTGTTTGCCTGGAAAGACCAAAAGTGTTTTTGGCTGAAAAAATATTTTTAGCCTCTATTTTCAAAAGCCCAAAAGTAGAGACAAAATCTCTTTTGTCCTTTCCCATTTTTAAGTCAAAACACTTTTTTTATTGACAATCAAACACCTAACAACTTTTTGATAAAAACTCTACTCCTAAAAGTTCTACTTCTATAAGCTCTTTTTAATAAGCTGTACCAAACGGGCACTAAGAGAGACTCAAGTAGTGATTAGTTAGATATGACTTACCTCACCTGAAGTTCAGAAAATGGTCAGGAAAAAAGGTGGATTCCCAAGAAAATGAGGCACCAGCAAGAACTCCAGAGGAAATGATTACTGCCACAAGTGTGGAAAATCTGGACATTTTATCAAGGAATGTCTTCTTTATAAGAAGGACTATTACAAAAATAACTCTGAGAAAACTGCAAAGAGGAACCGGGTTCTTGAGAAATTCAAAAGAAGAGATGCAGCTGACACTTTGGTGAAGCAAACTATGGCTGCTTGGGGAGACTCCTCCAGTGATTCTGAAGCTGAAGATGATCGAGAAGATACATCTATGATGACAATTGAAGATGGGTCTTCAACCTATGAGTCAATGTTTACACTCATGGCTAAATCAAATGTTGATGATGATAAAGAGGCTGGAGTGAGAGGAAGCAGCCAAAAATAGTATTTGGATAGTGGCTACTCAAAGCATATGACTGGAAGAATGGAAGATTTTCTCTCACTCTTGAAAATGGCAATAAAGAACACATTCTTGGCGTGGAAAAAATTAGGAAGACACTCTCTCATACAATTGAGAATGTATTCTATGTGGATGGATTGAAGTATAACATGTTGAGTGTTTCATAAGTCAGTGACAAAGGAAATGAAGTAAACTATACTTCGACAGCATGCACTGTTACAAACATAAAATCTGGGAAAGTATTTCTGGTTGCCAAAATATTCAAGAACATCTATGTGGTTGATTTTGAGTCTCTAAATGAGAATAATCTAACTTGTCTCAGCTCCCTAGAGGATGATACTAAACTATGGCACTGACGGCTTAGACATGCAAGTTTTTCTCTTCTTAACAAACTGGTGGCTAAGGACCTGAGAGAAGATCGATGGATGATGTTCCTGATCTGTTTCTAATGGAAAATTTAACATCTTTCACTTCAGTCAATCTACATGCTCTGATGTTAGAGCACATGTTAAAGATGATGTCTGTTAAATATGGCAAACATGAGTTAGGTTATGATTTCCTTCTCACTAAGGCATTTCAACATTTTGGGATTAAGGACTACAAGAAAATAATGGGCACTAAGAAACAAATATTTATAATGAATACTCTTGAAGAGTGTGAGTGTGTGCCTAGGAAAAGAGGAGTTAGAAGCACTTTCATGATATCTCTGATCGAAGCATAGGAAAGCACAACTGAGGAAATTACCAAATTGACTCTGCGTCTAACTCAAAGGGACTCTGAAATTGTTTCCTTAAAACTGAGATTTAGCAGAAACTACAGCAACAAGAAGTACCGGGTGCCTCAGAGAAACTGAAGAATGAAAATACTCAGCTTAAGGCTGAAGTAGCTAATCTGAGGACACAAGTGAGGAACTTGACCGAACAAATGCTTAATAATCAAAGGGATGCGAGTGCGCGTATTGATAAGCTCCTGATCAGATTATGATTGATCTATATTTTAGCTTTTTCCTTCATTCCAGTCCTCTTATGCATTTCTCCCTACTATGTTCCTTCATTCACTATTACTTTGCTTTGTACCCTTTGAACTTATCCAGTTTCTCTAATTGGGTTGTCATTGACATTGGAACTGCTTGCTTGTTTTAATTTGCTGGTACTAATGAATATAATCTGGTTCTATCTGAAAATTAACTTGGACAATTTTCTTTTTATTTATGCAACATTTCTTATCTATGCTAATTTTGTTTCTGCCTATGTTAGTGTTGCCCCAGTGTCCATGAGTTAACATTTCCTCAATGCATTTTCCTCATGTTACTACTTTACTCTTTTTTAGAATGCCAAAAGGGGAGGCTCATTAGGGTGGTTGTATTGTTATGATGTAAGGGGAATAAACATAGATCTAGTTCACAGAGGGAATTTTACAGTTTGTTATCATCAAAAAGGAAAAAATTGATAATGTATGCTATGTATTGTTTTTATGAATTGACAAACATGTATGAAGGAACCAATTCCATTCTTCAATGGACCAGTTCCGCTGAAGTAAGTCAACTCTACAGTTGTAAAGCTGCAGACACAATGATAGTATCACAACACTACTGCAGAGCTGTTGCAGGCACTCTATTAGTCCAAGATTTAAGATTTGTCACTTCCTCACATCCCATATATATACATTTGAGGAGTGAAAACCCAACCCTTGCACAAATAAAAATGCTCTTGTTTTTGCTGGCAAGCCGTCGAGTTCATCAGAGCATCAGTTAAGATCAAAGGTACAACAAAATGAAGGACCATTTCTCTAACTAGTGGAGATGTCATGTCCTAGTTTTTTTGAGTCTTTTATTTTGTTCTTAAAATTGTAAACCTACTCTTGTAAGGAGTCTTAGGTTGTCTGATTTACTAAACATTTGAGCTGTTTGTTTGACTACAGTTAGTCAAGGTATGTCTTTGTAATAGAGTTATTGTAGAGAGCTTGCAATATAGGTATTATAAGGGGTGAGGGATCAAAAGTTTAATTTCTAGATTGCAAGAGATTGCAATCTAAACATTGCTCAGTTACAGTGGAATTTTTGAGAAAATCCTATTGCGATAATCCCTTAAGCAAGAAGTTTTCTACGTAAATATCTTGTGTTATTTACGTTCTATCGTACTTAAGGAAACAGATAGAGAATCTGATTCTCTACACTATTTGGTGAACTCATATATTACATCAGATAGCAAACAAGAGACATTCTTTTTCTTAAATTGGGGTTATATATAGTTTGTAGCTTTAAAACTTAGTATCATACATTTTATTGTTACAACTTTGGCTTTGCATTAGTTTTTCCCCGAGTGTTAGCTTGAATAACTCCTTTAGATCTGTTGGTATCTTCAATTAGGATGTGAGTCACTATCTCCTCAATAGTAAAATTTCTCAACTTATATTTTCAGTTGTTTTTTTTATCATTTCATGAGTCAGAGCCTGAATTAAATTTTTTACTAAGGAATGATAAAATATAAAAAAATAATCATACGAAAAAATCAAAAACATTATATATATATATATATATATATATATATATATGTGTGTGTTTACCTATTTTATTGTAATGTTTCAGTGAATGGGTGTCAATTGACACCCTTTGACTACATCACTGAGTCAACCAGCTTCTCAATCGGCATTCCAATCTTCAGGTCTTCAAAAATAATATTTTGACACTTCTGAAAGGAACAAATTGTAGGATTACAATAGGAGCAACGAGAGAAACACCTACATTGATAGCGTCAGTCAAGCTCCGGGATTTGCCATAAATTTTTCAATTTTTGAAACAACTAAGACATAATGGGGTCTATATTGATGTATGAGATAGGCCCACTTATATGAAGGAATGACATGTGTCTGTAACCTTCAAAGTAAATGAATGAAACATTACCACTTGTCACATTTTCATGATGTCACCTTCTCATGATCGCCACTTGTCAAGATTATTTGTATATGGAGTCCATTTGGCAAAAACTCTTTTGAAATTTATACCTTATTAAATGTAATATTAACGAGCTGATGGTGCCCTCATATGCATTTGCTATTGATTGTCTAAATTTAGAGTGAATTTTATCAATTTTAAGAACTTATTGTGATGTTATAATGATAGAGAAATATGCTAGATTTGTTCCTCATTAATTATGTAAAAATTTCTAAATTTATTTATGTTATTAATCTTTTTTGGGAGTCTTTCTCATTAATATAAATATTGATAGATGTACAATATTGAATTCTTCTAGGACAAAGATCTCTAATCCTACCATAATTACATAATACAAAATATGGTAATCATGTACCTTAAATACTACAAAATATGTGTGGCTAATACACCCCCTCAGTCGGAGCGGAAGGAAGCCGAACGCTAAGAATAGATTTGAAGACAAGAAATAGTTGTCTAGGAAGACTCTTTGTGAATATGCCTGCATACTGATAAGACAAAGGCACATGCAATACCTTGATATGACCAAACCCAACCTTCTCACGAATAAAGTGTATATCCATCTCAATATGCTTGGTTCGCTGATGCTGAACCAGATTATGAGACAGGTATACAACAGATATGTTGTCACAATAAACTAAAGAAGCCTTACGTAATGGACACTGAATCTCCAACAGTAGGTTTTTTAGCCAATAGATCTCAGCAACAACATTAGCAACGCCACGATATTCTACTTCTGCACTAGATCGAGATAGTGTGGGTTGTCTCTTGGCAGACCACAAAATAAGATTATCCCCTAAGAACACACAGTAGCCTGATGTAGAACGATGCGTGTCCGGACAACTCCTTGATCAAGGCGTCAGATATGCTTAACGGCTGAGTGGGGATGATAGATATAGATGCAAACCATAGTAAAGTGTGCCCTTGACATATCTAAAGATACGTTTGAGGCAGTAAAGTGAGGCTCCCTGGGGGCATGCATAAACAAACATACCTGCTGAACGACATAAGAAATGTTTGTCCTGGTGAACGTGAGGTACTGTAGTGCACCTGCGAGACTTCTGTAGAGAGTGGGATCTAACATCGGATCACCATCCAAAACACTAATCTTGGATTTAGAATCAACTGGAGTAGTCATGATCTTGCAATTAGTCATTTTAGCCATGTACACAATCTCATCTGCATACTTACGCTAACAAAGAAATATATTATCTGCAGATCTAGTCACTGAAATACCCAAAAAATAGCTCAACTTCCTCAAGTCAGTCATATCAAATTTCAATTTTAGTCGTGCAATAATCTCATTTTTGAACAACTTAGATGAGGAAGTGAACACAATATCATCCACATATAACAGTAAATAAGCAATGTTACTATCTCAGTGAAAAATAAAAAGAGAATTATCACACTTGCTGCACACAAATTCAATCTGCAAAATATAATGTGCAAATCGATCATACCATGCTCGAGGGGTCTGTTTCAAACCATAAAGTAACTTACAGAGACGACATACATACTGAGGTGCTGCATGATGAACAAACTCAGGCGACTGGTGCATATAAACCGTTTCTATCAAATCCCCATGTAGAAACACAATTTTCAAATTAAGATGATGAATAGACCATTGCTTACCCATAGCAATACTCAGAACTGTGCGAATGGTGGCCGATTTAACAACCAGACTGAATGTCTAACCACAATCGATACCCTCCTGTTGATTAGTGACATTAGCCACAAGTCTAGCCTTATACATTTCTAAGTCCCCCACTGTCTGTGTATTTATGATGAAAGAGCCACATGCATCAGATCACATTCACCCCTCCGGTCGAGGAACCAAATTCCAAGTGCGTTGTTTTGTTAAAGCACTAAACTCTTCACACATAGCCGCATTCCAATTTAGATCTAGTTTGACTAATTTAGATTTTTGGAAATTGGAGATATGGTTTGTGTAGATAGGTTAAATTGGACTTTGGGTTTGAAAATCCCGTGTTGGGATCAGGTTTGCATAAGGTTGAAGGGGCAGATGTTGGGTAATGTGTCGGTGGGGGTTTGCTACTATTTGGTTCAGTCTGTGGTCCGATAGTGGTGGTGTGGTGTTGGTTTCCGGTGGCTGGTATGGTGCAGGGTTGAGTTGGGATGGTGGTGGTGACACCGTGACAGGGGCAGTGTGTTAAATGCAGCTGAATTGAAGAATCAAGGGTCCTTAACAATGGAGGAAAAGGAAAATGGAGGAAGACGAGGGAAGCTTTCAGAAGCTTTTCTTATTTTTTATTAAACTGAAATGTAACAAAATAAGAATACATTGTATAGTTTGCTGGAAGGATAAAATGGTAAAATACCAAGTAAGGGTAAAGTAGTAAAATGTGTAGTAAGGGTAAAGTTGTAATAGGCTAATGTAACTAACTTATCCTCAACTAACTATCCTCAACACCCATAAGCTAGTGCGAAACAAGTTCTTGAGGCCAGAGCTTGGGCGACAAATAAGCGTGATGACATTGAGTCGGCCGCCCGTCAACACATCGCGAGTTGATGTTCAGTAGGCACATAGATGGTAGAAATCAGACCCTGATGTATCTTCTCCCGGATAAAGTGGCAATCAATGTCGATGTGCTTCGTACGTTCATGAAAAACAGGATTCGCAGCAATTTGGATGGCGGACTCTGTCACGATCTTGATGGAATAGGCAAAGGCGAGGAGACATCAAGTTACGTGAACAAAGCCGACAACGGACTATCTGCGCTCTGGCGAAGCCATGCTTACGTATTCACCTCGTAGAGCTTCGGAGATTATGCATTGTTTCTTCGATTTCAAGATATAAGAAGCGCAAAGAAGACCAAATACCGTAACGGACCTCGCGTGTTGAGACAAGATGCCCAATCGGCATCACAATAAGCGGAATAAGCTGGGAGAACCACGGAGGGCGAAGATCCCCGATCCGAGAGCTTGTCGAACATATTTGACCACTACATGTCTTTGCGGAAGATGAGAAGTCTTGGGTGCTTGCAGAAATTGACTCGAATCTTTGGGCCTGAAGGCAATGTCTGGCCTAGTATGAGTCAGATATAGAAGGCGACCAATCAGTCGCTGATAGCTGATTGGATCATCCAAAAGTGGGTCACTGTGCACACAAGCAGAAGCATCAGGAGGAACATGTCGATCGTAAAGAAAGAAAGTAAGCTTGACATTCAATTCCAAGGGAGAACCAGCAGGCTTGCTTCCTGTGAAACCCAAATCAACAATCAATTTCAATGCATACTTTCGTTGGTGTATGACAATCCCAGTGTTATTCCGGGCAAACTCCAGACCCAGAAAGTATCGCAAGTCCCCTAAATCCTTAATTTTGAAATTCTGTTGAAGCAAAGACTTGGTCTGTTGAATGAGGAGTGGATCATTGCCTGTAATAAGCAAATCGTCCACATTGACAAGAACCACAACCAAAGTGTGATCATCCTTCTTGGTAAACAGAGAATAGTCCAGATGACTTTGGACAAAACCAAAGGAGAGCAAGGCAGTGGTTAACTTAATATTCCATCGAGAGGCACATTTGATCCATAGAGGGATTTCAACAGTCGACAGACCTTGCCTTGCTGATTTGTAAACCCCTGAGGCAGTGTCATATAATCCTCTTCAGTGAGATCACCTTGCAAGAAAGCATTAAAGACATCCATTTGATATATGTTCCAGCCCTTTGAAGCAGCAACAGAGATTACAGATCTAACAGTGACCATCTTTGCCACAGGGGAAAATGTATCCTGATAATCTATGCCTTCCTTTTGATTATACCCCTTTGCCACAAGCCTTGCCTTGAATCTCTCAACCTCACCAGATGCCTTGTACTTGATCTTAAACACCCACTTGCAACCTATAGTCCTTTTGCCAACAGGGAGGTCCAAGATTTCCCAGGTATGGTTGTCCTCCAAAGCCTGAATTTCAGACTTCATGGCCTCAACCCATCTGCTGTCTTTCACTGCTTCATTGTAGGATTGTGGTTCACATTCTTCTGATTCCTTGACTAACAAACTTTGATAAGTGGAAGATAGGCCTGCATAGCTGAAAGTTGCAGATAGTGGATATAGACATGTCTGCATACTCTTTGAATCTGCTGTAGGCTGAATAAAATCCTTCATCCATGTTGGGGGTCTCCTAGTCCTGTCAGACCTCCTTATAGCTGGAGTCTGAGCAGTTGGAGAAACAGGCAAAGTAGCAACCTCAGGAAGAGTAAAATCTGAATTATCTACTGTGGTTCCATCTGCAACAGCATCTTGAATATCTACTGTGATTCCATTTGCAGCAACACTTGTGTCTTCATACTGAGCTGTTGACTTGCTTGCTCCATCTGACTCAACATTTTGATAACCTCTGCCACTCATGTGATCTTCAGAGAATGAAGGAACAGAGCTACTGTCGCGCCCTTTTTCGGCCGCGACATTTTTTTATTTTCCAAACTCCTGCTCAAATAAAAAGGTTAGAAAATAAAAATAAAAGCTAAAATGTTTAAAAGAATGCTAAAATTGCAAAAAAGATGCTAAAGTTTAAAAGGGTGCTAAAATGCTGAAGGGTTGCTAGAATGCTAAGGGTTCGCGGAGTCGCCACCTAATTAATTGGGTGAATTAGGACACCTAAATGTTTAACTAGTTTGAAGTAAAACATTAACTCCATTTTTATGGTCTGCTAAACTTAATGAGATTCTGGATAAGAGTTCTTTATTATCCTAAAGGGAAGGGGTCAGGCACCCTAAAGGATCCGCTAACTTGCGGTTGTCCGTTCAAACCTAGGGTTAATTATTATTCTAAGATGCAATACGTGTTTTGAAAAGTATTTAAGCAAAAGAGGTTTGAAAAAATGTATTATTGACAGCATAAAATATAGGGTTTGTTTAAAACACATAAAGTTAGTTCTAGTTTTAAAAATGCATTTGAAAAGTATTTAGAAAGCACATGAAATTATTCTATAAGGTATATATATTGTAGCATAATATAGAGTAATAATGCAAAAATGACCAAAATATACTCTTAAACATAGGATGTGAAGAATGTATATCACGCAGGTTAAGAATCCTACAATTTAAATAGGGATTTATAGAAAAATGAGTTTCTTATGTTAGAATTTAGTGATAAATAATGTTTTGACTACCTAAATAGTTAGGTGAATGGAAGATTACTAAATAGTTTGATTATAACTTAAGCGAGCTAAAATAATTAACTTTTAAAGGGAGAAAGCAAATTTCTAATGTCAAGCTATTTCATAGTCTATTGGTTCAAGGTCTAACTTATTATGAATATTCTACTAATTAATGTAGAGTTAGACATATAATTTACAACGAATAAATGGGCGGGGTAGGAAATAAAGAAGATGACTCGAAGGAAAGGTGATGTCCTTTCGTAGTGGCTTGGAATTTACAGCGCAAACATAGATGCACATAGATGTGGGTTTTCACGTTTACTACGATCTGCATACGAGACTCTTTGTTGCTCCGTCGTTTCATGCAAAAATAAGAGAAGATAAGGATTAGTAAATATTCCAAAGAATATAAATGAACATGTGCATAGTCTAGCTAACATCTAATTAAGTTGATCTCTAAGAATAGTAGAAGTCACTCGAGGGCCCAACGTTATTCAAATTGGGCCTCGGTAATTAGCGGCGACATAAACACAATGTTGGGTTTCAGATTTTTGTTTAAACATACCAAACTAGACTGTCCTAATGCCAGGCTCCTAGATCATAACTACATTTAGGGACATGGATATGGGCTTAAGAGGCGATTCTAATGAAATTGCTAATAGACAAGTTCTTAATGAAATTGAACATGACACAGATTGATCAACATAGCGTATTATGTTAATGCGGGCATCATTTAAGCAGCGCCATGGGCAAGGCATGATATGTTACTGGTTTAGTAGGAAGCAGCATAGTCCACACAACCATTATTTTGAACACCTTAGCAGATGGATATGATACATGATGGTTCAGAATATTTTCACGTCAATAAAGAGGTATCTTTTTAGGATAACAACCCAAGCAAGTAAACAATCCATTTAATGAAATATATAGGCATTTGGTCCAGAAAAATGGCTTACTCAGATCATTTCTGCTCAGACCCTTAGGCAACCTTAATGTTTAAACCAAATCTATACATGTTTGCATGAAAACAAGATTACAACTGGGCGTATGCGAATAGGGAATTATGGCTAACACGACACAGGCTGGTTTGATGAGCATGCTAAATAAAGGAATTCGGTCAAATATGTACATCAATTGTTGAAAGGCTTAAGTCGATAGTTCTGCGAACTCTGGTGTTGAATTGAAGTCTGATTTGGAGCTGGAAGGACAGGGTATGGACGCATATAACAGGGCAGCACCACGGTAGTGGTATGTCAGTGGCAGTAGCCATAACTGGTAAAATACAATTATGCCTAATCAGTTCAAAAAAAACCACGGCACAGTGGACCATCTTACACTACATACTATAACTAAACCAATCTAATATGCAGATTACTCATCCTACACACCAAACAGATCCATGAAGCATGTATTCCACACAAAGATAAATAAAATGAAGCTTGATTATCACAAGAGATGATTAACGATCTGATTGTGATCTCGCGAACAAACACGCGTGACCTTAAACATATTAAGACAAGATGTGATTCCAACATAACTCGAAACTAAACAACACGTATAGCTTACTATTTCAGATATGATCTAGTCGATATTAACAACCCAAACATGAATCAGCTAAGTAAAGCCGATTTGACCGGTGAAACAATACTAACAAGTATAACGAATGCCTATATGACAGGACGCGCACAGATTCAAATAACGGGAGCAAAATTCAAAGGGGTTTTGATTTTACCTTCTGCAGGCGTGAATCGAAGCGGCGTATCAGCGTCGATCCACTCGAGTGTATCTATGCGATTGAAAAGGATGAAGTTTTGATTTGATTTTGCTTTCTATCGAATTCGGTTTCTAGGCTCTAAAGAATAATGATATGCAGAAAATGGGAATTTGAGAGTGTGTTTTTGCTCTTGCTTGATTCTATTGATGAGTTTCGACTGACGTTCGAAGGACGCCCGAAGATCCGGCCCTTTTTTATTGCATGTCTAAAATGCTCAATTTATAGCCTCGAATGGGTTTCGATTTTGGACAACCCTTATGGTCAATCTTTGAATTGATTTTGGACTCATTCCGCTTGATTCTTACTGCCCTCTGATTTTTAGACGATTTGGAGTAAGATTTTCGGGTGTATATTTGGAAGGGTTCAGTTAATATCTCGATTTAGGTACCATTTTGGGTTATGGTGAGTTGTGGGTTGCAGGTAATGAGTTGGCCGGATTTTCCGACCGTAAAATCCGGCGAGACTTGCGGCGATTTTAGGTTTTCGTGAGGTTCAGTCGACAGGGGGGGGGGGGGGGGAATGAAGGTGAAGAGGGGTTATTTTTTTGTGGGCTTCTGATTTTGTGGGAGGGGGATTAAAAAAAATGGGCTGAAGTAGGGGCGCGGGTCCTGGGCCGGACGAAGAAATAAAGAGCGGAGCAGAACTGCGGGTGTTGGGCCTGCTGGGTTGGGTAGTTAGGCTGTGAATTATTGGGTTGTGGGCTGCGTTTTATGGGTGTTATTTTAAAGGGGTGTTGGGCTAGGTAGAATTAATTAGGGGTTTAATTAAGTGTTAGTTTTAGGCTAGTTAATTAATGTTAGTTTTAGGTGCTATTTAATTAATTAGTAGTAAATTAAATCAATAAATTGTGCTTAGATTATTTAGGTGCTTTATTAAAATTATTACAAGAAAAAATGGGCGTGCTATTTAATTAATGCTTAATACTTTAGAATGCGACACTATTATTTAAAATCTTATTGTTATGCATTATTGCGAAGTTAAATTAAACTTGCATTGAGTTTATATTAAATTACTTAAATGCTGAATGCAAGTACGATATTTAAGAATCGTTTAAAGCTTTATAAATGCGGTGCTATTAAATGCATATATCAGATTAAAATTGATTTTAAATTACAAATGATTACTAATAAATGCGGCTATGCTACCTGACACGACGTTATCGCTAAATTATTTATTTTATGCATTTATTAATTATTTAAGAATTACGACAAAGCTTAAAGTTAATAAGTGCGGGCGCGGGACTCTAAATGCTTAAGACTTTACGTAAGACGCGATGCCATTATTAAATTATTTATTTATGCCTGTATTTATATGTTTTATTCGCTGCATTTTATTATAAAAAATCATAAAAAATTATTTTACAAAAATTAGTGTAATTTTATAGTTAATGGCTGGACGGGAGGGTCAAAATTGGGTGTCAACAGCTGTCCCTCTTTGTATGGAGATGATGGAAGAATCTTCGGACAAAGACGTTGACTCATAGCCAATTTTGTCTCGATCTTCGAATTGCAAAATGTTGGCGGTAGACAAAGTGGCGCAAAAATCAAAATCGTCGATGTCGAGTTATGGCGACCTTTGGGATACCATGGTCAAAACAATAAGGCGGACTCAGGCGTCGGTGTCGAGTTATGGCGACCTTTGAGTTACCGTGGTCAAAACACCAAGCGGGCTAACGCGGACTTAAAGCTGTCGATGTCGAGTTATGGCGACCTTTGGGCTACCAGTCAAAACACGAGGCGGGCTAGCGGACTTAAAGATGTCTCGGTGTCGAGTTATGATGACCTTTGGGCTATGGTCAAAGTAAAAGAATATAAGCGGCTTGAACACAGGGTGTCTTGCTATGGCTTATGGTCTTTGGGTTCTACGGTGATGTGGGCGAGTGGGCCAAGCGGCAGGCCGCTTACGCGATCGGGGAAGGTTGGCCCCAACAGTTGCCGGTTGTTGTAATAGAAAATCCACGTTGTGCTCCTGCTCCTGCATGCTAAGACTTAAACAAACGGTTAGTGCATAACTGTTAAGGCAAAGAATGATGATGTATAATTTTAAAAGTAATGCAACTGTGAATAGAAAAGGTTATCCTGCAAAATGTGATGCCTGCTGTGTTGATGCGATCTGCCAAATCTTGTGATTTCGCCGCTTGCGGGCGTGTTGCGATTGTGAATGCGGATCGTTGTCGCTGCTGCCGTCAGTAGACTAAAGCTCAAGAAAGAGTTTAGTGCATAACTGCTAAGACAGAATAATAAATGAGAAAAATGCAATTTTGAGAACAGAGAAATCGTCCCTGCGTAGATGTGATATGCTGACTTGTCGTCGTTTTCGGACTTGTCATCGTTTTCGGACTTGTCGTCGTTTTCGGACTTGTCGTCGTTTTCGGACTTGGCGTCGTTTTCGGACTTGGCGTCGTTTTCGGACTTGGCGTCGTTTTCGGACTTGGCGTCGTTTTCGGACTTGGCGTCGTTTTCGGACTTTTCGTCTGGCGTCGTTTTCGGACTGGCGTCGTTTTCGGACTTGCGTCATTTTCGGACTGGCGTCGTTTTCGGACTTGGCGTCGTTTTCGGACTTGGCGTCGTTTTCGGACTTGGCGTCGTTTTCGGACTTGGCGTCGTTTTCGGACTTGTCGTCGTTTTCGGACTTGACGTCGTTTTCGGACTTGACGTCGTTTTCGATCTTGGCGTCGTTTTGGACCTGGCGTCGTTTTCGGACTTGACGTCGTTTTCGATCTTGGCGTCGTTTTGGACCTGGCGTCGTTTTCGGACTTGACGTCGTTTTCGGACTTGTTGTTGCTGCTCCTGTAGACTAAAGCTCAAGAAAGTGCATAACTCGTGTAGATGTGATATGCTGATGATGGCGTCGTTTTCGGACTTGCTGTGCTGATAACGTCGTTGCCTGGACGTGTTGTTGTTGGCGTCATTGCGTAGTCTTGCTGTGCTGATAACATTCCGTTATGCGGGCGTGTTGCGTAGCTCTGCGAGAATAAATGCTCCTATGAGCCTTTTGAAAGCGTTAGTGTATACCTGTTTAAACAAAATGATAAATATATATGAGAAGTGCAATTTTAGGGGTAGAGATGTCGTCCCTGATATGTGAATGCTGAGATGTTGTGGGTGCTGAGATGTCGTTGTTGTGTGCGAATTTGACTTTGTGTCTGAGCTGATGCGTTCGGCTTTGTTGCGGAACTTTGAGTTTTGACTGCTGATTGTCGATGTCTTTTCTGCTTTTCTTTCTTCTGCTTTTCTTTGTATTTTATACGCTAATATGAAGAACCTTTGTTGTATCCTCCGCTAATATGAAGGACTGCGCTCGAAAGTTTTGTGAGTTTTGGGGCGGTTGATCGCGTTGACCTTAGACTCTTGATGCTCGGATGTCTGTCTTGTTTGGACTCATCACCATGCAGTTTCCTACCTTGTCCCGATTTGAATATGCAAAAGCGTTTGGCCTTAAAGTGGGTCTCAGCGGAGTTGCGTGTGTGTTATGTGTACTCGTTGTTTTCAAAACAAAGGAAGATTTCCAAATGGTGTGGCCAAGCCGATTTAGGCGCTACGTATCCACGTAGGGAATCGGTCGAGCGTAGTTCATTACAAGCGAATTTTGGGTAAAAATTAAAATTTCTAGATGTGGGACCGGCGGGGCGGCGCTACGTATCCACCAGGGAATCAGTCGAGCGTAGTTCCAATTATTACATATAAAGGGCAAAATGCATTAAACTAACTATTTCGGGACTCGGCGGTGGCGGGCGCGAGTCCACTTCTTCTTGCTCTGTGTCTTGATGGTTGAGTCTTGGCGGATCGTCTCTTGCGGCGCAACTAGACGAATGACTTATTCAATAGTTAAACAATCTCGGCAAGAGCACTCGCTCTCTGGCGGTTGGTTGATGATTGACTTTCTTCCGCTGCGGTGGCGTAATAGTCCGCTTCAATGTCTTCTTCATTTTTAGCTATCATGTTCACACGGGCATCTTCATAACCCGGAAAAAGGTTATTGTTTGCATTGAGAGGAGCATCTTTCAGCTGAATGACTCCTTCTTCGATTAATTCCTCTACTCTGTCCTTGAGTGTATAGCAATTTTCGATGTCGTGTCCTCTGCTGCCGGAGTGGTATGCCTGATGTTTAGTCTTATCGTGCCCTCGGGAAGTAGGCACAGGAGTATTTACGGGTGGATGGAGTATTCCTGCGGCTTTGACTTCTCATACACTTGAGCTATGGGCTCGGCTAAAGGTGTATAGGTTTTGTTGGTTTCTTTCGGCATCTGCGGGGTTTGGGTCCATTTGGAGTGCGAGTTCGTGATTGTGGTGAGTATTTTGGATATGCTGGTTGGGTATGGTAAACAGGATATGGGGTGGCGCGATCTTGATAATATGGTATGGGTTAGAGTGTTTTGGTAAGAAGGCGGTGGGCTTTGATATCTTGGATGTTGTTACGGCCCGTGCTCGCGAATGACCGTGATGGAGGTGATGCATCTCTTCTCCTGCGGGAGGTACCTCCGATGGAATTTGTTGCCTTTGCTCTGCTAGTTGCTGTAGAAATTGTCAAGTTTGTAATCACTGCTGTCTTAATGCCTTCTTCCACGAAGTCGCCCGTTCTTACGACTTGCAAAACTTCGCCCAATTACACCGATCATTCTTTCATAATATGTCGCGTCTTTATTTGCCGCACGAACAAGGTGGTCATTTCGCTCTGCCATTGGGGTTGAACCTTTCTTTGCCGACCGCCACCTCGGGCGTATTCTCTGAAAGTTTACGTAGATTTCTTTTCAAGTTTCATAAGATAAAATCTGTCGGGGCGATGTCGATGTTGAACTGAATCTATCCATGAAATCTTGTGCCATGGCGTTCAATGATCCCGTTTCGAGGTCTTGGCATGTGTACCAATCAGCGCCTCGCGGTTAGACTCACGATGAATAACTTCATGATGATTGCTTGATTTTTACCAACCCCAATCAATTTATCGCAATATGACCTTAGATGAGTTCGAGGATTCCTTTCCATCAAACATGTCAAATTTGGGCACTTTGTACCCCATGGGTAATTCAACGTCGAGTGCGTGCATAAGTCTTCATATTCTAAACCCTCCTCCCCTTGTTCATCTGAATGTTTTGAATGCCTCTTTCAAGCTACAATTTCTTTTGCCACATTTTCATCACTCTGGCTCGGTCTGCGCTCCATTTCCTTGTATTGATCTGTCTCTTGAGAGGATGCATGCCTGATAAATGGTTGGCTTTGATCGGATGTGCTAATCCCTCATATTGTTTGTGTGCCATCTGCTCGTATTGGGTGGCTTGGCAATTTGGGTTGAGTGGGGAGATATAAGTAGGTGGAGGTTGAGATGTGTATATAGTGAACGGATCATTTTGGAGGTCGGTTTGCAAATTGACCGGGCGAGTGACATTTTGGTGTGAGCTGGTATGTTGCGGCCTCTGCGGGGAGCTTTGGAGAAGTGGAGGCTCAAGGGCTTGTGACACGATTGCATTTGTCCCTTGCTCTGGGAGTGGTGCATTCAAGCTAATAGACATGTTTGTGATATCTCGGAGCCTTTTATTTGCTGCATGATTTCCATTTCTTTGCAATAGTTTGGCGAGTGTTGATCATTGGTGTTTCTCCTTTCGGCGCCTCTGCATCCTCTACATGAGCGGGGATGAGTCTAAGTTGTTTCGTCCGGTGCTTACGGATTGGTCATTTATTGGATGATTGTGCTTCTACTAATCAACGCGAATCAACCTTTTGGGGGATAAGCTAAAAATAAACCTTTAATAAATGAAGCAAACCAAGTTAGTATAATATGCAAAAGTTGCAGACAATATATACTAATAAGCAAATTGTAAATCAAGTGCGTGTTCTAACATGTTTGGGACCTCTTTTAGTGCCAGAGGTGGGCCTAAACGCCAGATATGCGAGGTTATGACGGATTTGTCCAAGCCACCCAACTGTAATGCTTTTGTTGGAAATGGCGACCAAATGACGGTGCACTTTTCCCAATTTTAGCATGACATGATTGGGTTTGGATTTGTCTATCATTGTCGCGCCACATAATATCTTTGGTTGGTGTTGGGTTGAGAAACCGTCGACAAGTTTGGTGTCTTCCTAATCGTGGTGTCGATGCCAGGCCGACCACCTAAGGTAAATCATGCGTGCCCTAAAATAAGGGTGGTATAGCTCTATCTTAAGTTTGCTAAGATTTGGCTTTTCTAGGCCTTGAGTTCAGGCGGACAACTCGAGTGAGAAGGCTACGCGGCCACCGGTTAGACCGGACACTCCACGTATATTACCGACTCTCCTAAATTTGGATTTTGAAGAAAGAATTTTGCTGATGCACCAAGCGCACCTCGCATGTAGTGTGTGATTTGCGTGAATTTTCCAGAATGGAAGAAATATGAGCGGAATGCCAGTTTAGGGAAAGCAGTAAAGCAAGTAGCAAAAAATAAACAAAATACAATACACAAAAATTAAATGCAAAATAATCGCCATGTTGTGGTTAAGAACCTAAAATCCCCAGCAGAGTCGCCATTTCTGTCGCGCCCTTTTTCGGCCGCGACATTTTTTTATTTTCCAAACTCCTGCTCAAATAAAAAGGTTAGAAAATAAAAATAAAAGCTAAAATGTTTAAAAGAATGCTAAAATTGCAAAAAAGATGCTAAAGTTTAAAAGGGTGCTAAAATGCTGAAGGGTTGCTAGAATGCTAAGGGTTCGCGGAGTCGCCACCTAATTAATTGGGTGAATTAGGACACCTAAATGTTTAACTAGTTTGAAGTAAAACATTAACTCCATTTTTATGGTCTGCTAAACTTAATGAGATTCTGGATAAGAGTTCTTTATTATCCTAAAGGGAAGGGGTCAGGCACCCTAAAGGATCCGCTAACTTGCGGTTGTCCGTTCAAACCTAGGGTTAATTATTATTCTAAGATGCAATACGTGTTTTGAAAAGTATTTAAGCAAAAGAGGTTTGAAAAAATGTATTATTGACCAACGCAAAATATAGGGTTTGTTTAAAACACATAAAGTTAGTTCTAGTTTTAAAAAATGCATTTGAAAAGTATTTAGAAAGCACATGAAATTATTCTATAAGGTATATATATTGCTTAGCATAATATAGAGGTAATAATGCAAAAATGACCAAAATATACTCTTAAACATAGGATGTGAAGAATGTATATCACGCAAAGGTTAAGAATCCTACAATTTAAATAGGGATTTATAGAAAAATGAGTTTCTTATGTTAGAATTTAGTGATAAATAATGTTTTGACTACCTAAATAGTTAGGTGAATGGAAGATTACTAAATAGTTTGATTATAACTTAAGCGAGCTAAAATAATTAACTTTTAAAGGGAGAAAGCAAATTTCTAATGTCAAGCTATTTCATAGTCTATTGGTTCAAGGTCTAACTTATTATGAATATTCTACTAATTAATGTAGAGTTAGACATATAATTTACAACGAATAAATGGGCGGGGTAGGAAATAAAAGAAGATGACTCGAAGGAAAGGTGATGTCCTTTCGTAGTGACTTGGAATTTACAGCGCAAACATAGATGCACATAGATGTGGGTTTTCACGTTTACTACGATCTCATACGAGACTCTTTGTTGCTCCGATGCGTTTCATGCAAAAATAAGAGAAGATAAGGATTAGTAAATATTCCAAAAGAATATAAATGAACATGTGCATAGTCTAGCTAACATCTAATTAAGTTGATCTCTAAGAATAGTAGAAGTCACTCAAGGGCCCAACGTTATTCAGCCCAAGCTGGGCCTCGGTAATTGGCAGCAGCCAACATAAACACAATGTTGGGTTTCAGATTTTTGTTTAAACATACCAAACTAGACAGTCCTAATGCCAGGCTCCTAGATCATAACTACATTTAGGGACATGGATATGGGCTTAACGAGCGATTCTAATGAAATTGCTAATAGACAAGTTCTTAATGAAATTGAACATGACACAGATTGATCAACATAGCGTATTATGTTAATGCGGGCATCATTTAAGCAGCGCCATGGGCAAGGCATGATATGTTACTGGTTTAGTAGGAAGCAGCATAGTCCACACAACCATTATTTTGAACACCTTAGCAGATGGATATGATACATGATGGTTCAGAATATTTTCACGTCAATAAAGAGGTATCTTTTTAGGATAACAACCCAAGCAAGTAAACAATCCATTTAATGAAATATATAGGCATTTGGTCCAGAAAAATGGCTTACTCAGATCATTTACGCCGGACCATAGGCAACCTTAATGTTTAAACCAAATCTATACATGTTTGCATGAAAACAAGATTACAACTGGGCGTATGCGAATAGGGAATTATGGCTAACACGACACAGGCTGGTTTCAGTAGACATGCTAAATAAAGGGGAATTCGGTCAAATATGTACATCAATTGTTGAAAGGCTTAAGTCGATAGTTCTGCGGAACTCTGTTTGTTGAATTGAAGTCGATTTGGAGTGGAAGGGCGGTATGGACGCATATAACAGGGCAGCACCACGGTAGTGGTATGTCAGTGGCAGTAGCCATAACTGGTAAAATACAATTATGCCTAATCAGTTCAAAAAAAACCACGGCACAGTGGACCATCTTACACTACATACTATAACTAAACCAATCTAATATGCAGATTACTCATCCTACACACAACCAAACAGATCCATGAAGCATGTATTCCACACAAAGATAAATAAAATGAAGCTTCAGATTATCACAAGAGATGATTAACGATACAGATTGTGATCTCGGCGAACAAACACCACGTGACCTTAAACATATTAAGACAGTACAACAGATTCCAACATAACTCGAAACTAAACAACACGTATAGCTTACTATTTCAGATATGATCTAGTCGATATTAACAACCCAAACATGAATCAGCTAAGTAAAGCAGATTTGACCGGTGAAACAATACTAACAAGTATAACGAATGCCTATATGACAGGACGCGCACAGATTCAAATAACGGGAGCAAAATTCAAAGGGGTTTTGATTTTACCTTCTCTGGGCAGCGAATCGAGGCAGCGTATCAAGCGTCGATCCACTCGGAGTGTATGCTATGCGATTGAAAAGGATGAAGTTTTGATTTGATTTTGCTTTCTATCGAATTCGGTTTCTAGGCTCTAAAGAATAATGATATGCAGAAAATGGGAATTTGAGAGTGTGTTTTTGCTCTTGCTTGATTCTATTGATGAGTTTCGACTGACGTTCGAAGGACCTTCGAAGATCCAGCCCCCTTTTTTTATTGCATGTCTAAAAATGCTCAATTTATAGCCTCCAAATGGGTTTCGATTTTGGACAACCCTTATGGTCAATCTTTGAATTGATTTTGGACTGATTCCGCTTGATTCTTACTGCCCTCTGATTTTTAGACGATTTGGAGTAAGATTTTCGGGTGTATATTTGGAAGGGTTCAGTTAATATCTCGATTTAGGTACCATTTTGGGTTATGGTGAGTTGTGGGTTGCAGGTAATGAGTTGGCCGGATTTTCCGACCGTAAAATCCGGCGAGACTTGCGGCGATTTTAGGTTTTCGTGAGGTTCAGTCGACAGGGGGGGGGGGGAATGAAGGTGAAGAGGGCTGTTGTTTTTGTGGGGTGCGGATCTTGGGAGAGGGGGATGAAAAAAAATGGGCTTAAGTAGGGGCGCCGGTCCTGGCGGACGAAGGAAATAAAAGGCGAGCAGAACTGCGGGTGTTGGGCTCTTTGGGTTGGGTAGTTAGGCTGTGAATTATTGGGTTGTGGGCTGCGTTTTATGGGTGTTATTTTAAAGGGGTGTTGGGCTAGGTAGAATTAATTAGGGGTTTAATTAAGTGTTAGTTTTAGGCTAGTTAATTAATGTTAGTTTTAGGTGCTATTTAATTAATTAGTAGTAAATTAAATCAATAAATTGTGCTTAGATTATTTAGGTGCTTTATTAAAATTATTACAAGAAAAAATGGGCGTGCTATTTAATTAATGCTTAATACTTTAGAATGCGACGCTATTATTTAAAATCTTATTGTTATGCATTATTGCGAAATTAAATTAAAATTGCATTGAGTTTATATTAAATTACTTAAATGCTGAATGCAAGTACGATATTTAAGAATCGTTTAAAGCTTTATAAATGCGGTGCTATTAAATGCATATATCAGATTAAAATTGATTTTAAATTACAAATGATTACTAATAAATGCGGCTATGCTACCTGACACGACGTTATCGCTAAATTATTTATTTTATGCATTTATTAATTATTTAAGAATTACGACAAAGCTTAAAGTTAATAAGTGCGGGCGCGGGACTCTAAATGCTTAAGACTTTACGTAAGACGCGATGCCATTATTAAATTATTTATTTATGCCTGTATTTATATGTTTTATTCGCTGCATTTTATTATAAAAAATCATAAAAAATTATTTTACAAAAATTAGTGTAATTTTATAGTTAATGGCTGGACGGGAGGGTCAAAATTGGGTGTCAACAGCTACTAATATCTGGAATGGTATCCTGCTGGTGATCTTTGAAAGGAAATATGTCTTCATAAAATGCCACATCTCTGCTCACAAAGATAGCATTATTAGAGAGATTGAACAACTTGTAACCTTTCTGCCTAGATGAATATCCAAGCAATACTGATTTGATGGCCCTAGTGTCAAACTTATCCCTCTTCTGTAAGTTGGTGGCATAGCAAAGACATCCCAATACTCTCAGATGTGACAGATTAGGAACTCTGGCATACAACTTCTCATATGGTGAAACATTTCTTATTACTACAGATGGGATCCTATTAATCACATAAACAGCTGTTTCCACACATTCCCCCCAGAATTTGGATGGTAACTGACTCTGAAATTTAATGGCCCTGGCAATTTCTAATATGTGTCTATGTCTTCTTTCCACTACTCCATTTTGTTGAGGAGTATGTGGACAAGAACTCTGATGCACAATCCCTAACTGTGCAAACAGCTTATTGCAAGATCTATTGAAGAACTCTGAACCATTATCAGACCTGACACTCTTAATACAAGCACCAAATTGATTTTTAACCATTGTACTAGGATTCTTAAGAATGATAACAACATCAGATTTAACATGAAGTAAGAAAATCCAAGTCCATCTAGTATGGTCATCAACTACAGTCAGGAAATATCTCATACCAGTATAAGTGAGAATCCTATATGGTCCCCATATATCAAGGTGTAACAACTGAAATGCACTATTAGCTCTACTACTACTAACTGGAAATTTCATTCTAGTTTGTCTTGCCATAGGACAAACTCCACAGTGTTGTATAGTGAAGTTAGACTTATTTTTGAAACTATTTATCTTCCTAATAACACTCATTGGCACATGCCCTAGCCTTCTGTGCCAAAGATCTGCATTCAACTCATCTGTTGTCACTACTGCAATGTGTGCTTGTGTCTTCATATAATCAGGACTTCTTCTTTTCGACTCCAACATGTATAAACCATCTACTTCTCTACCAATCTCCTTCACCTTCTCAGTGAAGAGATCCTGTAATATAAAGAAGTCAGGAAAAAACCTTGCACTACAGTTCAATTCTTTTGTTAGCTTAGAAACAGAAAGCAAGTTAAACTTGAAGCTGGGTACACATAACACATGTTTTATAAGGTCACCTCCAGTTAGCCTGCAACTCCCAGTCTGTGTAATGGGAGCAGTATCCCCAGTGGGCAACTGAACTTTCCCTGCATTCTCTAATGTATCAGGTTGGTCAATCATACTTCTATATGTTACCATATGGTTAGTTGCTCCTGAATCAACTATCCAGGAACTTTCTTTGTCAAGTGCAAGTTTACCTGCCATATGAACCTTGTGAACTGGTGGAGGACCATACTGTGGTCCTGTTTCCACTGGATATACCATAGCTTTTATCTCCTCAAGCTTCTCTGGTGTACATGTCCTCAGCAGGTAATTGAGATGCTCCTGCTGGTCCTGTGATAGCTGTCTACATCCTCCAGATCCTTCCAATTGAGGCACACTAGTCATGACTGCATTCACCTTCTTCCTTCCCTTATAGTCTGCTGGATACCCTATCAATTCATAGCACTTTTCTTTGACGTATCGCTGCTTATTACGATGTTAAGTAGTCGTTAACTTAAAACATCCTTTTCTAGTGTGTCCCTTCCGTTTGGCGAATCACAAAATGTGTATGGCCTTCTCTGCTGTTGTTGTTTGTTCTGAGGAAATCGACTTGCCAGTGCAATACTCTCACCAGTTTCTCCTCCATACGAATGTCCTTCTATTATATATTTCTGACTCTCGTCTTGTGCAATCATTGCGTAAGCTTGATTTACACTAGGAGTAGGAGACATCAGGAGTATGTGACTTCTTGCCTGATTGTATCTGTCATTCAGTCCCATCAAAAATTCCAATAGCCTTTGATTAGATAAATGCTCTATGTATTCTCTTGGACTTGTGCAATCACATATTGGTAGAGGAATGATCGAGTCGATCTCATCCCATAAATCCTTCAACTTAGAGTAATAACTCTGATACAAAGAAACTCGGCGAGTCAGCGGTGTGAGTTCTCTTGATTGATAAACTCTAGACAGATTTATCTTGTCGAACCTTTCCTTCAGATCCTTCCATACTGCATAAGCAGTAGATCTGTACAGTATACTACTCAGCAAGTTTCGACAAACATTTTTCATAATCCAAGAGATGACTCTGACGTGCATCGATCCCATGGTCTCACTTGATTAGGACCGAATGTGTCTCGTTTAATGGAACCATCTATGAAGCCGATTTTGTTCTTCGTCAACAGAACTAGCTTCATAGATCTACACCATAACGTGTAATTCTCCATACCTGCTAGCTGAATCTCCATTTGTATTGCCCCTGATGTGTCCGATGCCCCTAGGAACAGGGGATGATTGTGGTCTGCTATATTCAAACCAGAAATTTGATCCTCTATTGAGATGCCTGAATCCGCTGCAAATGTGTTGATGTTCTCCATAAAACTATTCAATCACCGTCGAACCTGAGATTGTATACTATTGCAACCTCGAGAGCTTAGAAAATCGAGAAAAACTCAGTAAATCGAGAAAATCGATCTGAATATCGCAACGTCGCGGCAAGTCAGATTTGACTGCTGCATGTGTGTATCTCTTCGATCCTTCACTGCTGTGGCTCTGATACCATGTTAAATGCAGCTGAATTGAAGAATCAAGGGTCCTTAACAATGGAGGAAAAGGAAAATGGAGGTAGACGAGGGAAGCTTTCAGAAGCTTTTCTTATTTTTTATTAAACTGAAATGTAACAAAATAAGAATACATTGTATAGTTTGCTGGAAGGATAAAATGGTAAAATACCAAGTAAGGGTAAAGTAGTAAAATGTGTAGTAAGGGTAAAGTTGTAATAGGCTAATGTAACTAACTTATCCTCAACTAACTATCCTCAACACAGTGGCCGGTGGTGAAGCCGAGATTTGAGGCTGAGTTTTGGTGGTGGTAATCGATGATGTATGTGACGAGGAGGCGACATGGATGTCGGGACTGCCGGAGGTGGCAGTGCCCTGACCTGGGGTGGTGGCGATGATTTTGCGGGTGGGCAAGTCGTAGCACAGATATAATTGGGCGGAAAGCCTAAGAACACACAAAGGGTAGTGCGTGGTGCAAGTTTATACGGGATCATGGAGGCAAGATTCGAGTAGCACAACCGATAATTTATAAGTGCTCATAAGTTGGCTAATAATTTAAATAGTTATGACCTTATAGTTTTGAGTTTGATGTTCAAATTCTTTCTCACGATAGCAGTCAAATTTTACTGAACTCCTTTACACTACTACTACTTTTCACGTTTATTCGATTTGGTGCTCTCTCTCTCTCTGTCAATGGAGTTACTCTGCCCTCTGTCTACTTATTAAGTTATTAGCCTATTAAATTTTCTTTTGTACTTTAGGTTGTTGTGCATTCGCTATTAGTTATTGCCTTGAAACTTCAAAATAATCAGTGAAATTAGTTTGATAATTGTGTAGAGCTCGTCAATTCAGTGGGCACACTATCATCATAATTTGACCCTTCTTATTAATATTACTTTTTGTTTATTGGTTTGTAAAGTCAAGATAGAGATGTTGATATATATCCAACTTTTTTATTTTGTCCAAATCCCACTGTTTGATTAAACGTGTCTGAGTTTGAAAGTCACCTAATTATGTCTCATAGTTAGCAAACTTATTAGATTGTATTATGCACGTGCATAGCTCTGTAGCTTCACTCTTAAAAATAGTTTAACTCGTACACTTAGGTGTGTTTGGTATATAGCCACAAATTTCTTTCTGTAAAACATTTTGTAGCTAATTATTAATTTTTTCCACGATTAAAACTTATTATAGCAATAATAACCTTTTAGTCACAATAAATTATTTGTAACAAAATATCATGTTTATTTTTTGGTACATCTCATATATGTTTGTGTTGTTACATGCTAATATATGCAACTTATTTACTTTCAAATTCCTTTCCTGCAAATTAACTAAATAATTTATTGATATAGAAAATAGAAATGACACTAGAATAAATAAGGCCTAAGCCTTGAGGGGCTTCATCTTGCGTCACAAATTGTTATTTGACTAGGACCTCTTCTAGTGAATAATACCTTTATCGAGCTAGTGTAATTAAAGGAGTTCATCTTTTTATTTAATTCAATTTTACAAGATTTTAATTATAAGTTTTAAATATATTAAACAAATAGGAGGTTATATGTAATTAATTTTAACTAATTCATTATATCAAATTTAACAAAATTAACTTCACTAATCCTAACTCAGACTTTATCTTGATCAAGTACCTCGAGAATTATTATTTAACTTGAACTTATTCGATCAAAACAATACATTTAGTGTAATTATAGTTGTTCTATCGTTCGATTCAATTTAATTTTACTTACATACTTGTAAGTTTCAAATATAATTTGAATAAATAGTTATTATATCTAATAATCTTTGATTTAGTAATTATATCAAATTTAAAGTACAAAACTTCACTAAATGTTACTCAAGTTTATCTTGATCAAGTTTTTCAAAATTTATTATTTGACTCGAACATGTTCAATCATGATGATACATTTATAGATCTAGTATAATTAAGTTTTGATCGTTCTATTAAAAAATTCAACTATACATGGTCTTACTTATAATTTAAATAAATAATTATATCATATCTAATTAAATATAATTGACTACTTATGATGGATTTAAACAAAACTTCCACTACAACATTATTAATATATAGCCACAAATTCTCAGCTACAAAAGTATAAGTCGTTATAATTCTTATTAAATAGGTATTATATTTTTATTAAATAAATTATTGTAAGTTTATATTTAAACGATTATTAGAAATAACATCTCTACCTTCACAAGATAGGGGTAAAACTGCGTACACACTATAGTTGCAGATGTAACATGAATTGAACCCCTAAATTTCAACGCGGAGCATAAATTTTTGAGTAAAAATTTATGAAAATTGCAATAAATAGTATACATGAACCATAACTTTCAAAATACAGCGAGTTCAAACTAAGAATCTTAAAAGGTTGAACTCCTAAAATTTAAATGGATCCAACCCCGACACACCATTCTCCCCAAAACCCACTTATAGAATTACACTTGGCATGTCATTATTGTTATTGTTGTTGACTATGCATTTTTATTTCATTAAAATTTAATATCTAATTATATCACATTTAAATAACTATGTGCTTGTATCTAATTATATTGGTCACTAATTATATTTAACTTTAATATAATAAAAATATATAGGAGCATATGACAAACTAAAAATATCATAATACAATGATGTAATACCAAGAAATTATTAACATTACAAGATATTTTAAATAATTTCAAAAACAAAATCCTTTTATACTTAATTGTTAATTTGAAACTCAAAAATTTATAGACAATAGATTAGTAACCATTTTTGCTTATTTGTCGCTTTGCTAGGATTTTTTTACTACAGTATTTTTAGTTATAGTTTGCATATGTGGGAACAAAGCGTGAAAATAAAGGAAATGAGAATATAACAATAATAAATTATAAGAAAATTGAAAATGATCAAATAAGAGGGTTTGCTGAGTCGACCAAATTTTTGATCTATCCTTAAGATAATATTGCCCCGAATATCCCTTCAACGGTTGTAATGACAACTTATCTCTCAAGATAAAACAGCAGTCAAACAAATGAGCAAAGGAAACTCAAGTGTTTGCTTTGAAAGAAAGATCTTTTTAAGTGTTTGTGATCGCAAGAGAGGAAGACAATTTCAGAGAATTGTTGAGTGTAAGGTGTATTTGCAAATGAGCTCAAGGCTCCATTTTATAGTGTAGAGAAGATGGTCTTCCACATAGTCAAATAATGGCCAATAAAGACCAAGTAATGGCCATGAATGTGGAGTAATAATTTAGCCAAATAATGACTGAATTCATGAGCCCTATAATGGAGAATTAATGCTCCAAAGTCAGCCCAAAAAACAGTTTTCGTCCATCTTCCAACGGTCTGAAACGTCCGCAGCGCCGTGGCCCTGCAGACTGGAGTCGCGGCGCCAAAACTCCTGAGAGTTGGTGTCGTGGCCCTGCAGGCTGGCACCGAAACTTCAGAGAGTTTCGAGTGTCGCCGGCGCCGCGGTATTTTCAGACTCGTTTGATCTTTCACACATTGTATACGTCTTCCTTTCATTTACCAACGTGAAACCATTGTTATTTGTCCAATAACCATCTATTATCTTACGTCTCAAACAATTCGTATACGTACCAATATCTCTTCAACTTAAGGAAATTACGGTCTTTGACACTTTATGTGCACGTGTGCGGAAATCATGTTTTCGACGTGCGGAGCCCCAATTGTTCGAGTCATAATTAATAGGATTAATTTATTTCACATTTAGTAAATTTCCAACAATCTCCTCTTGGAAGAGATTTTGGCGCACGCACATGGTGTCTTTCGAGCAATCACTCGGCGGATCGATGTCGCATCTGGAGAGGTAACCAGAGCTTTGAACCTTCCATAGTAGAATACCATCAGACATATTTACTGCGCGGTGAACGTGATGTCTTGAACCGTCAGTGTTTAGTTTATGCCAAGACAATGATACCAACACAACACCTTTCCTACTCAATCTTTCTAGTGTTTTGTCTGTCGTGGGCCGTGGACACCCTTGGATTCTTAAGTGCGTTCATTTTAGGCGGTCTGTCCTCGCACTTAAATAGGTGGTCTCCTACAAGGTATCATGTAATACTAGCTACACAAGCGTTAGGAACCATTAAAAATTTTCCCAACTTAACCTCAACTATTGAAGATCATTAAAGGTTTGAAAATTTATCATTTACCCCTCTTACAGATAGCACTTTTTGTCTATCACGGGAACAACCTTGGATTATGTTTCTTAAGAAAGACACATTATCCGAAGTGCTCTTGCTTCCACCGAAGCGCTCACGGAACCTTTACAGTTTAGTTTTCCCATTGAACCTTATTCCTGGGATCTCCAGTCTGTAAGGTTGGGTGTCCACTATATCGGTTCTTATTGTTTGAGTTTTAAGCTCATTCCCCTAGACAGGCAGAATAACTGATATTTGGGTATTCCCTTCGTCAATGGATCTGTGATATTTTTCTTAGATTTTATGTAATCAATAGAAATAATACCCGAGGTGATCAACTGCCTAACGAACTCATGTCTCCGTCGAATATGACGAGACTTACCGTTGTATATTGAACTTCGTGCCCTTCCTAGAGCCGACTGACTATCGCAGTGGATAGAAGACACACGTTTATCCCAATATGAGACATCCTCTAGAAAACCATGAAGCCACTCAGATTCCTCCCCCGCTTTATCTAAAGCGATAAATTCCGACTCCATCGTGGATCGGGCAATAAGAGTTTGCCTAGAGGATTTCCAAGACACAGTTCCACCACCGATTGTAAAAATATATCCGCTGGTGGACTTGATGTCGTCACTATCAGATATCGGTTTGCGTCATGTACCCTCTGCAATCTTCTGGATACCTCGAATAGTGTAACCCGAAATTTATCGTGAACTTTAGGAATCATAGTACTGCACGTCAACGCTTTCGGTGATCCTCACTTGGATTTGAGTGAACTAGCCAATTTATTATCGCGTAGGCGATATCAGGTCGAGTGCAGTTTGTGATATAAATCAAACTACCAATCACCGCATATCGCTCGGCGTGCGAGCACGAGTTGTTTGTCAATCTTTTGACTTATATCCAATGGTGTCGATACCGGTGAACTGTCGAACATCCCAAATTTTTTAGTACATCCTCGATGTAGTGAGATTGAGACAAGACCAGTCCATTAGATGTCTTAGAGATCTTGATCCCTAAGATGACATCTTCAATGCCCATATCTTTCATGTCAAAACACTGTTTTAACATATTTTTAGTCTCTAGGATTATCCCAGAACTGCTTCCAGTGATCAACAAGTCATCTACATAAAGACATATCATGACGAAGAATTCAACATTTCCTTTCATGTAGACACATTTGTCACCTCCATTAATGGCGAACACTTTTGATAGTAGAGTACTATCAAATTTCTCGTGTCATTGTTTAGGGGCCTGTTTCAGTCCATACAATGATTTGACACCGACACACTTTTGTCTCTGGTCCTGGAACCACATACCCCTCGGGTTGATCCATATATATTTATTCTTCCAAATCACCATCTAGGAAGGCAGTCTTAACATCCATTTGATGTATTTCAAGATCCCTCAAGGCGGCGATGACTTTGAACATACATATGAATGTCATTCTTGACACCGGAGCGTAGGTGTCGAAGTAATCAAGGCCCTCCTTTTGGCGATAGCCCTTGACTACTAACCTAGCTTTGTACTTATCGATAGATCCATCTACCTTTAACTTCCGTTTAAGGATTCACTTACAACCCAACGGTTTGTTTCCCGGGGGAAGTTCAGCCAACTCCCAGGTGTGGTTATGCAGGATGGATTCTATCTCACTTTCTAAAGCTTTCTTCCAGAGCGATGCTTCTAGAGTTGACAATGCTTCGGCGATTGTCCTTGGTTCATCCTGAACCAAATAAGCTTCAAAATCTGGACCAAAGGACTTGTCCTTCCGGGACCTTTTGCTTCTCCTTGGTTCCATCTCTGAATCTTCCAAGTCCTGAGAATCCGGATTACTGAAATCCGGATAATCAGCCATTTCAGAATTCACTAGATCTGAACCGTTTGGATCTATGTAGTTATCGACTCCTAGATCCTCAGAGTTTTGATCATAACCTCGTTTGCTAGAGGTTATGTTGATTTCCTTGTAAGGAAACGTGTCTTCAAAGAACCATGTGTTCCTTGATTCCATGATCGTACCTTCATAAATGTCCGGATGATCCAACTTATGCACTATGAAGCGATAAACACTACTGTTATTGACATATCCGATAAATATCCAATCCACAGTCTTAGATCCAATTTTGACCTGATTTGGCATAGGTACTTTTACCTTGGCCAGATAACCCCATACTTTCAAATCCTTGTAGGTAGGTTTCTTTCCTTTTCATAACTCGTATGGAGTCTTGTCCTTACCTTTGTGTGAGACTCTATTAAGAATCTTAGTTGTGGTAAGGACACCTTCTCCCCACATGTGTTGGGGGAGGCCTGAATTGATGAGTAAAACATTCATCATTTTTTTAGTGTTCTGTTCTTGCGTTCAGCCACACCGTTTGATTGAGGTGAGTAAGAAGTCATTGTTTGATGAACTATACCCGACTGGATACAAAATTCTTCAAAAGGCGCTACATATTCTCCCCTTCTATCGCTACAAATTGTTTTAATCCGTCCGCTTAGTTGGTTCTCAACTTCTGCTTTGTAACATTGAACGCTCCAAAGGCTTCATCTTTACTTTTTAGTAAGTAAAAGTAACAAAACCTTATGACATCATCTATGAAAGTCACAAAGTACATGTTCCCCCCTCTAGTTTGAGCGAACTTCAAATCACATATATCAATATGTATAAGTTCTAGAGGAGCGGTTTCCCTTTCGACGGATCTAAAGGGACTCTTGGAAAATTTTGCCTCTACACACACCTCACACTTATGTTGAGGGTTTATGTCGATAGACGACAATAATTTCAGCTTTACCAACTTTGGATAGATTGATAGTTAACATGCCCTAATCTATGATGTCATAAATTAGATGACTCAATCAAGTAAGTAGAAGGTGCAATTTTATTGATAGAAGAAACATAAGACATTACAGGTGCAACATTGAACTTAAAGAGAAATTCACAGACGAAGCCCCTTCGTACAAATGTTCCATTCTTAGTGATTACAAATTTGTTAGCCTCTAATACTAGCCTAAAATCAGCATTTACTAACAAAGGTACATAAATTAAATTTCTTCGAATTTCTGGGACATGCATCACTTCGTTCAGAATTAGCTCTTTTCCGGACGTCATCTTTAGGGTCACCTTTCCTACCCCCAACACATCTGAAGAAGAATTGTTGCCCATGAACAACTTCTTATCTGTGATTGATGTAACCGTGGAGAAGACATCTTTATTGGAACAAATGTGACGAGTAGCACCCGTGTCTAGCACTCATTGCACAGGATTCTCAACGAGGTTAGCTTCAAGAACCATCGCTGAGAACTCCTCGATCATATCGTTGACGAGCGTGTCTTCAACGATGTTAGCCTTTGACCTTCTCTTTATTCTCACGTTTGAGCCTGCGGCAGTCTTTGGCCATGTGACCAACTATACCACAATGATTATAGTTTCCCCTGAACTTTTCAGTTGTTGGGGCTTTGCCTTCCTTCTGGAACTTCCACTTCTTGCTTGAGTTCCCTTTGACTTCCGTCGAGTTAGCCTCGTGGGTTGTTTCCCCTTTGGCATGGCCTTATTGTCCTCACGAATCAGGTTTGACAATAAGTTCATCTAAGGTCATCTCATTCGTTTTGAGTTTTAGATAGTTCATAAACTCAGTCCACGAGGGAGGCAGTTTCTCGATCAACGCCCCAACCAAGAATTGTCCGTTTGGCTTCAATCCTTCCAAATTCAGGTGATGTAGAATTATTTGAAATTCCTGGACTTGAGATGACACACTTTTGTTATCCACCATTTAAATTTCAGGAATTTTTCAATGATGAACTTCTTGCTACCCGCATCTTGGGTGTTGTATTTCTTCTGAAGTTTGTCTCATAACTGCTTGACAGTTTCAACGGTGCAATACACCATGTAGAGAGGATCATACAAACAGTTTAGAATATAGTTCCAACACATTAAATCACTATGTTTCCATGCTTCGCGAACCATCCTCATGTTGTTAGCGATATGGTTACCTTGGCCCCATCCTGCCAAATCATTTGGCTGAGGGTCCACGTCTTCCCCAACTAGTGGAAGATCTTCGGTTATGAAACGTGACATTCGCATAACCGTCAGGAAAAACAACATCTTTTGTTGCCATCTTTTAAAGTGAGCACCCATGAAGTTTTCAGGACGTTCATGGTGAAAACCAACAGTAGGGGCAGTGGCGACCCCCTGAACAGTTGCAAAGACGTTGGTAACGCCTATACAGGAACATAAGCGTTGTTGATGCCTTGGGCAGGAGCATAGGAACTGTAAGTGTCCGGAGCAGCAGTGGAGGCATTGGTTGAACCAAACCCAGTGTTGACACTCGTTGTACCAAAACCAGTGGAGGTACTTGAAGTGTCAAAAACAGTGGAAGCACTAGAAGTGCCAAAAGCAGTGGTTTGGAAGGCATTAGAAATGTCAGGATTAGTTGGAGTGTAGACAGTGTCATTGCCTAGAGTGGTGGGATTGAAGGCAGCGGGATTGCCTTGAGCATTGGCGTTGTTCAAAGCGTTGAATTGATCTTCAGCAGACATGTTGTTGTTGTTGAAATAACGAATATTATCTTAAGCTTGTGGAAACAAAGTGTGAAAATAAAGGAAATAAGAATACAACAACAACAATAAATTGTAAGAAAGCTGAAAATGATCAAATAAGAGGTCTTGCTGAGTCGACCAAATTCTTGATCTATCCTTAAGATAATATTGCCTCGTATATCCTTTCAATGTTTGTAATGACAACTTATCTCCCAAGATAAAACAACAATCAAACAAATGAGCAAAGGGAACTCAAGTGTTGCTTTGGAAGAAAGATCTTTTGAGTGTTTGTGATTGCAAGAGAGGAAGACAATTTCAGAGAATTGTTGAGTGTAAGATGTATTTGCAAATGAGCTCTCGCTCCATGTTTTATATCAGAGAGAAGATGATCTCGAGGCTCCATTTTATATTGTAGAAGATGATCTTCTACATAGCCAAAGTAAATGTATAAAGACCCAGTAAATGATTAAGCGAATGTAAATAGACCAATATAATAAATAATTAAGCCCAGGTACGATTAATGGATTAATAATGCTCAGTCAGGTCGTCAAAAAACCCGGTTTAATCTGATGCACTGATGCAGAGAACCATGTGCGCCGCTATAGACCGGAGCTGGGCCGCTAAAATAAAAGAGTTGAAGTGCGCTGGTGTGCGAGTACCGCCGAAACTTACTTTCGAGAGTTCGCTATATGTAACGAGTGGCCGCGTCTTTGCTAGGCGTTATTTTCGTCATTCATTCATCACACCACGTTGTATCGTCTTTTTGATACTTAGTTGAATTGAATTATACATAGCGAGTAATGGCGGCGATAGAGAGAGTAAATGGGCGTGAATGTGGAATAAATAAAATAATAAAATAATATAATAATTCATGAGCCGTATTAATGGATAATTAATGCCAAAAGTATCCTCCAAATTAATGTTTAACCTGTGCAAAACCGTGATCAACCCGCCTGGCATACGGGCCAAAAATCACGCTAATAAATCTCTGAGTTGGCGTCGTGGAAGCGGCTTCGATGGCCAGAAACTTTCGAGGGGAGTCGCCGCGCGGTGCGCGGTTGAGTCGACGCCATGGTATTTTGATTTCATCGTTCCGCACATCCGCACTATTTTCTTTCGTTTTCATCTTTCGCTTTTTTTTATTTCAACGTTTTTATTTATATTTCGTCTCAAACGAATACATTACCGTATCAATATCTCTTCCACTTAAGGAAATTACGATCCTTGACACTTTATGTGCACGTGTGCGGAAACCATGTTTTCGATGTGCGGGACCCCAATTATTGAATCATAATTAATAAGATTAATTTATATCACATTTAGTAAATTTCCAATAGTATATTTTAGTTTATACATACTTAATTAGTATATGTACTTTTTATATTCAAAAGTAACAAAATATTAGTAAAAAAAGTGGAGGAGAAAAACAAAAAAAGAAATAAAAACTACACGAATTCCCAAGTTCCTTGGGACCAAAAATTCAAAATCCCTAATCCATTCCCCCCAAAAGCTACTCATGAGATAGTACAAGTATATATGTGTAACCCGCAATGGTAGTCAAGTTGGTGTATGGCGATGAAGATCACGAAGTTCGATCCCCGCATAAACCTTCATGGCTTGCCAAGTGTGGTTTACATGGTGGCGTGGTTTGCGAGTCTTTGCGTCGATCAGGGGTTTAACACGCTTTACTCGAAAGAGTAGCGAAAAAAAAAAAAAGAAAAAAAAAAAGTATATATGTGTACTGTAAACATAAATCTTCAAGGTATGACGATCATAGTTTTTAAATTATTGCCATTGCGTTCCTACAGTTCTTGATTATAATAGTTTTTTCCAATTTCATAATTTTTCAGTGTGGTGGTTAAGTGTCTATTCCGACTTTAACTATATATACGAGAGTCATCATTCTCTCGGACCTAACTCATTTTTTTAGATTTGGATATCTTTTAAATTCTCGGTACTTTCACTGTATGGTGTAAGATGATATTAATCTTTCTAGTCGTTCTCATTAATATTAATATATATATTGTATAATATATATACCTTATACAATAGGGAATCGTAATCCTTATTACCAGATGAATTCTAGTTTACCATAATTATATATCACTAAATATTTACACAATATATGAGATATATTCTAATTATGGTAGGGTATATATTTATTATACACGTTTACAGTTAGTATGAAAGAACAATTTAGGGATTTTAATTCCTATAATTTCTTTTTGGTTTTGTTTTGTTTTGTTCAAATGATCTTGATGTTTACAATGTCCGGTTGAAGCTTGATTTTTGTAGTACTAAGCCCGTACAAGCATTCTGTCTCTTTATTTTTTTGTATATCATTTTGTCTTTATTAAGAGCATAGTCTGCTAGATCATGGCTTTCATGTTGGTTTTGGAAGAGTGTTTTGCTTGTTTTCACATGAAACTGCTCTTGAGATGATGATTCTTTGCAAACATTGATAATCTTAATATCAATTATATCTTAATTAAATTACAATGAGATTTCCCGGGTCATTTCATGTAATATTTACATTATCTTCTTGTCAATGGAAGGGACCTCGTTAAGTTGGCTGAACTTCAAGATTGAAAAGTTGCTGATGGAGCAACTTCTTTGTTATAGCTGCATAATTGCTTAAGGTATTTCTATTGATCTATTTCTATCTATCTAGAAATTCTAATAAATATTCTCTATTAAAGTAGGCGCGGCTTACGGTTGTAATAGTTAATATTTTTATAAATATTTGCAGAGAGTAAATGAGTTGGTGAGACACAGTAACCTTGATCGTCAATGAATATAAGGTGAGTATTTGCATTCATTTAATATGCAACTTATCAAGAAAAGTGTCCATCCTTCTTTGGATTCCAGAAATGCTACTTCATTTATATATGCTTTATGAAATAGGTCTGATGTTGACCTGCTATAATTTGTGATTTTTTTTTCCAGAACCTTGCTATTTGAGAATATAATGTTTTGGCAATTATGACTTTAAGGACTACCACGATTTCTGACCTAGAAGCTCCAGCTGTCAAATACTAAGAAGAATGTAACTCACGAGGTTGGAAACTAAGAACTGGTAAGCTTATCTTTTGAATAGTTTGTGCTCTTTTAGTACATACATAGCGTTAACAGTGTTAAGATTAAAAAAGCAAGGTATTTCTGGTAGAATTATACCTAGTCAAAGACACTGTTGTGCAGTTTAAAGGTGATTAAAAAGTCTCAACTAATTAATGTATAAGAAATTTATGATGTGAATTTCGTTTGTGTATATACAGATTAGATATATGATCAATTTATATTTGTGAAAATAGTAAGGACTCTCCGGGTAGGTTATTCACCACAGGACCCGATACTGAAAAAGCATTGGAGCACTTTTTGGGTTTATGTCACGCCCCGACTTTTCTTAAGTCTTTTCTTAGGGCGTGATGACACCTGACAACTATCCATTTTCCAGGCGAATCATTAATTTCTTTTTTTCTTAAATTAAACCTGTATTTTGATGCGCGATTTATGCACACACTAACACAAGTGCACGTGTCGTGACAAATAATATAGTCTAGAAGATCGAGTTATCGTCCTCAGAGATTAGTGTCCAATTCTCAAATTCTATTCTATGGTATCTATTTGGTAACCGATGATTGATAAATTGTTTATAACTATAATTAAGAATGCTAACTAAAATACTTTATTTTACTTTAGATATGGTGGAAATAGGGCTTTCAAATCTCCTCAACTATCCGCTCATCTTACTTGTTAATGCAATTAATTATGGTTCTTCTTCTATTTTGAGATAGCAAGTTAACTAAGCCGTTTTATACTCATGTTAAGGTAATATAAACACTCAACCCCAATATAGAACCCTTCTACCTTTCGGTGATAAGATTGACTATAAAGGAGGATTAAGAGCAATAACCTATTAAACTACACAAGTATCGGGGTACTTTCGTCCACGATTTAACCTATGTTTATTCAACTATAGCATATTCACAATCTCCCCTTTCGACTTTCGATTAGAAATCATATAGATTATGATAATTAGTGATCAATTAATTACCAAACATTCAAGACAAATATTAAATAAATCTCAACAATGATAAGAAGAAGTCAAAACATGCATTAATTCATAAGAATGAGTTTCAAGTTATTTGATATGGAAAGCCCTAAATTAAGTTAGTTCCTAGCCATGACATGACAAGAACTAAACTAACATCCAACATAAACTACAAGAAATAAAACAAGAATAAAGAAATTACACAAAAAATAGTCTCCAATCTTGATCTTCAAGGTTGTGATGAATTGCCAAGGTTTTGGAACCCTTATTCTGACCTAAAATCTCCTTTTTATAGCCTCCAACTCGTTTCTCAGGTTTCCTTCCAGGCCTTGGCCCATTACCATTCGAAATTGGCAGAAATCCCGCCTCGGCGCCGCGGCCCTGCAACTGGCGCCGCGGCGTCGAAACTCCTGCAGCTCTCTGTAATTTGGGCGCCGCGGCGCTCTGACACTGCTGGCTGGAGGCGCCGCGGCGCCGCCCTGTTTCTTTGCCCGGTTCGCCAACTTTCTCGCTTTTTGAGCTCTGGAACCTCTGTTTCTGCCCTCTTTTTGCTCCTTTTCGCCAATGAGCCACTTTAAACCATTATGACTCAAAAGAAAGAAAATATATCCTTAGACGACACGTATTTGTACAAAAATGGACAAAAGACTAACTAAAAATGACTCAAAAGGTGTATATAAAATACACCGATCAAACACCCCCAAACTTAACCTTTGCTCGCCCTCGAGCAAAGATCAAAATAAAGAAATAAAGACAGGAGGAAAAGGAAAATAGACTGACTCAAAGACACTGATCACTTTGCTGCACAATTGTCACTTAGAAAAGCATGAAGAGAATAATATGCAGGAACATATAGCATGAATTTTTAGCATTCTAAACACATCAAGTTAGATATTTCGCAAATTCACTTTAATCATGCTCAATGGAAGTAAGAATACCTAACTATGCATGTCAATTTCAAAATCCTATGACATGTTTACTTGCTATTCTCCATTAATCATAGATACACATGTAAGAGATCTTCAGGGCTTTTCAGGGTTGTAATGTAGGCTTAGACAGGGGTAGGTAAAAATAAGCATTTAGGCTCAATTTATGTACCATAAGCTCTTTTGCTTTTCAATTCTTCCATTTTCTTTTGATTTTCTTTCTTCACTTCATACATATCATTCCCCTCTTTTGTTTTGAAAAAATGAAGTGTATTATGAATAACAGGCACCCCCAAACTTAGGCTTTTGCCTATTTATTATTACTTTTTCATTGGGGTGCATCAAAATTGTTCACTCTTTTTGTCTATTTTTTTACCACTTTCTGTTCCAATCATCTCAATTTTCACTTATGGCACAAGTGTGGAATCATATGGTGTCAAAGAAAAGTCTTATTTTTAGGCTCAAAGGGGCTGACTAGGGATATAATTTGAATGTCAGGGATAGACAAAACTGGTAAGAAAGGGCTAACAAAGAAATGCCTGAGTCATCTCCCTAACATGCATATCTTAATTATTTCGCCTCAAATAGCAAGCAATCATACACATAGGTTTAATCATAAACAATGCACAAATTAAGCAAGATACCCCAAATAATCTGATTTCATGAATTTTTGGCATATCTAACCTAAGTGTTTATATGGTTGCTTCTAATTCCATTACATTATTCAATCTTACTTCACTAGGCGATTTCAGTAACTACAACATGCATGATCTTTTTTAAAAAAAAAATCTGACTCAAAAGATACTCAAAAATACACAAAACAAATCAAAAAGACTCAAAACAATAAGACACCCCCCAAACTTAAATCACACATTGTCCCCAATGTGTGCAAGACGCAAAAATAAAAGAAATCAGGACAACTTACAGACTTGGTTTAAAGTGGTGGCGGTGGCGGCGGATAATGCATGGACCACTGGTTGAACAAGGAACTCATCTCATCAAATCTTTGGTGCAACTGTTGTTACTCCTGCCTTAGTTCTTGATGTCCTTGCCTCAGGTCCTGTTGACCTTGTATCATTATGCCAAAGTTCTGTATCATCCTCCTCTGGTTCATGAGCAACTGCTCCATTATAGGCACTGGAGGTTCTAATTCAGGGGTTCTTCTGGCCGCTTCGCCTCATCTTTGAGCCTCTATCTCGTGCTCATCTTCATCCATGGCGCCTCTGCTGCTGCTGCGTCTTTGGTCTCGCCGTCTTCTTGTTGGAGGGATTGGTGCAGGAAGGAATGTACTATCCCATATGACACAGGAGGTTGACCTTTCTCATATGTATCAGTGGGTGGGGTTGGGATTCCATGTCTGGAGCATAAGCTGCTAATAAGTGAGCCATGTCCCAACCCATATGACGTTACCAATCTACTGGTTTCTCCAATGTTTTGCAATATTTCCGTCCCAACGTCAATCGTCTTTCCTAACATGATTCCATATATCATTTTTATTCTATCTGCTGGCACTACAGTGAAGTGCATCGATGGAATTAAGCGGGCACTGACGAAATATAACCAACTCTTGGCTGTTTTGTTGAACTGACATCTGCTCAGTCCTCTTGATCCATTTCTTGCAATATCGTACCCAGCCCCAGGGTAGCATAATGTGCTTGCGAATACATCCCAGTCGATGTTGTTAGTGTCTCTAGACCAAGTTCTGAAATAGCTCCGATCGTCACCTATTTCCTCAACATCGGCTGTGTTTAATAGCACATTCACCACTTCGGCCGTCACAAACATATACCTTCCCCTCACAAAACATCTACCATCCACCCTCTCTGAAAAGTTAGCATAAAATTCTCTCACCATTACGGTATTCTGCGGTGCTATTCTTTCTGGGTTAACAAATCTCTTCCACCCTATAACCTCTATCATCGCCCGAATAGGCTCATAGACATCTCATTCCTCAAATGACTCCCTTTGGTACTCCATTCCTCTCTCAGTGATCAAGGGTCTAGTACTAAGTTTGTGATATCTATCTTCAGTTTTTTGACTGACAAACCTAGTAGTATCATATTGAGGGACGGAGGTGGATGTGGAGGCTCACATCTTCTTGGCAGACATCTTTAGATAAATTCGGCAGTGTTTCCTTTGTTTCAGTGATATTACCCAGCAACTATCAATCAACCCAATCAACACACAGTGTAAACAACAGCTACAACACTCTTCAACCCCCACACTTCACTCAAAGCTCCGATACAACACCCCAATCTCACACCCAACTTTAACACACCACACACCTTCCACCAATAAAGCACCTCCCCACCTATTACCTCCCCTGATTGTATTGAAGATTTCAAGAAAAGTGAATAAGGTTACCTTGGACGGTGTTCTTCAAGATTTTCTTGTTTCTAATGCTGTATTGAGGCAATGGAATGAGGGTTATGTTATACCCCGTAGTTCTGACCCTACGTATGGAAACGTACGAAAGTATGTAGGACTTAAAATTTCAGAAGAGTCGAGGTTGTCGTTCGGACGGTTTTAGTCAACTTTGAGGCGGGTTATGACCCGATTCGTTGAGAGTTCCTAAGTATTTTAAAGGCCTAGGACGTAGTTCGTTGAGTCTTGATTCCAACGCAACCAACCGTTAAATCGATAGGCGTCGAGTAGAAAGTTATAGAGTTACAAGTTCAGCGCATGCGAGCGTAAATGCGTTCGAGCAAAGACGGCGGCCGCGCGCCAGATGCGAACGCGCGCGCTAAAGTATTGAGGTCGCAGAGCGTGCAGCGCCGCGCCAGATGCAGGTGCGCGCGAAAGTTCGAGAGCTGCGGAGGCCATTGCTGGCCAAGGGCGGCGGCGCCGAGGCGGGAATTTGGGCGAAAAACTTAGAAAATCTGATTTTTGTTTTAAAGAGACCATGGGAGGTGACAAGTGTCCCCATCTGATTTTCTGTTGCATGCAATATATTGACCAAGGCTTGGTCATTGTCTATCTTTCATCTTCTCTCTCTCTCTCAAATTGCTCCCTTCTCTCTAAAAACCCTTAGAAAAATCTGAAAGTTAAGAACAAGAAAAGGAAGCTTGTAGCTAGCTTGTTGGCATTGTTGTGGTAGTGTTCTTGGCAAGGAAGCTAGCAATATTTGGAATAAGTTTTGGCTAAAACTTTAAGGTAACATTTCTTCCTTTAAACTTAGTTCTAGTGTTGCATGCTTAGAAAGCAAGATCTTGTGGTAGTAAAATAATGCACTTAGAGTCTTTGCATGCAAGTAAATGTGGTTTGGATATGAAGAATGGGTTAAGAAGAACAAATGAGCTTGTTGTAGCCTAAAAACTACCTTAGAATTGTTAAGTGATTTGTTGTAAACTTATGAGGCAGAAATTTTGGGTGTGAAATCCCTTTGAATTGTTGGATTGATTGAGCCTAAAATGTGGTGTTTTGATGATAATTTCGGCCTTGAGAAAGGTGGCAAAGTGAGTAGAAACAAAGGAAATGCTGCCCGATTTTTCTTAGAATTTAGTGACTTTGAACTTGGATTGTTCTACATTAAGATTAGAGGTTAATAAACATATCATGACTATTATAGGTTGAAATATTACTTGCGGTAGTTTGGACTTGGCAAGTGGATTGACCAAAGAGGTATGTGAAGCTTTCCTATCTCTTGAGCATGAATAGATGAAACTATGTAGTACGGTAGACGTACAAGATTTGGTGTTCTTACTTGTTTTGAGTATAAAATGACTTTTCGTTTTAAGAACGTATAAGTCCCTTGGTTAAGGGAAAAGTATGATTTTTACTAAAGTATAGAGTTAATATAACAACTTTATGGGAAGTTGGTCTATTAGCTTCATAAAAGGTTAATGAGAAGGGATTTACTCTAAGTAAGATAATTATATGAAGAGGCAAATTGATTTAAAGGCATCAATTGCCCAAAGGCTTTTATGCATAAAGAAGAGTCACTTTTGAAAGAGTTGAAGTATGTAGTACTTGGGTTAAATTCCCGGTGTTCTTTTATTAAAGATATGGTTAAGTGCCTTAAGTAAACTAAAATGAGAGAGTATGTGAACAAGACTAAAAAGAAGTTATAAGTTTTCTTAACTTATTATTATTATGATATGATGACAGTTTGAGATAGGGTAAGAGTATGTCTGAGGGGCAAGCCCCAAGATCGTCATACCACCTCCTTCAGTAAGAGTATGTCCGGCGGGCCGCCAAGATCGTCATACCATCCGCCGATGTAAGAGTATATCCGGCGGGCGATCCAAGATCGTTATACCATCTGCACGATATAAGAGTATATCCGGCGGGCAAGCCCCAAGATCGTTATACCATCTGCTCCAGGTGTAAGAGTATATCCGAGTGCTGACCCCAAGATCGTTATACCATCTGTTTGGGGTAAGAGTATATCCGGCGGAAAGTCCCCAAGATCGTTATACCACGCTCCGTGGATTTGCTACCCATGATCGAGAATACCTCATGCGAGTCCTTATGGGCTTATGCGGGTGAAATAGTCCCGTGCCGGCAGTACACCGATCGGAGTACCTCATGCGGGTCCACGGGACCCGTGCGGGTGAAATAGTCCCGGAGTAGGATGGTTTCTTTTTGATACTACCTACGAGGTACCTGTTTTGATCATGAGCCTCCTATTTTATGCAGTATTATATATGTATATATACTTGTCACTCTCATTGTTAGTAAGGCACAGTAAAAGGTATTTTATTGTCTTCCATGACTCCATCTTGCTTTTAGACTTATGATATCATATTACAGTATTTTCCCAGCTTTACATACTTGGTACATATCACAGATCGAATTCTTCCGGGCCGCTCACGCCGCAGGTGGTAAGCGATTGAGGATCCTCGTTCTTAGGATCACTATTCCTTGCTAAGCTCCATTCCTCCAAGCTTATTTATTGGTATGGATATTCCCCGATGCTATAGGTATTTTGTACATCCGTGGTATGTATGGCCCCGTCCCGCCACGATTGTTATCTTTAAGGTCAGTGGCCACCTATATATATTTTGGGCTATAAGAACGATTGTATTATAAATACTTTGTTTAAGTATGTTTATGGAAAGCGACTTTATCGGTGGCGATTATGTTTTACCACTTTTATGAAGTTATGTGTTGTGTTATGTTCGCCGCTATTCTCTCGACATATACCGGCGGTACCCCATGAGGTACTAGTCGCGCCCGGCCTGGTCGTGACAAAAGTGGTATCGAGCGATTAGTCCTCGGAAAGTGTCCACGCATCGTGTCTAGTAAGTCTTGATTATCGGTGTCGTGCACCACATCTATAATCGTGAGGTCGCAGGATATTTAGGATTGGTTTCCATTCTTTCACTCTAAGATCGTGCAATAGAGCCGAGTTATAGGTTGAATCTCCCGATGTTTTCCTTTATGTATCGATTATGCCTCGCAAGGCAACCGCGCCCGGCGGCAAGGCACCGAGTGCCGCTAGTGGACGCGGAGAATCACGAGGGCACAGCCCAATCCTTACCAGAGATGATGTTTAGGGCGGCGAAGTTCCACGTCGTCGCCACAAAGCAGAGTTCGAGCGGCGGACGCGGCATCGAGATCACAGACGAGCCTCCAGCTCCATCGGGGCCCGAGTACGAGATTATGGGGAGCAGATTCGATCGACCAAAGATAGTGGCGGCGGCGCCGACAGAGCGGCGGCAACCCAGAGCCGATTTCTGGATTCGGATTTCTGGTTGTCACCCACCCGAGTTCTATGGTTCGAGATTCGATGAGGATCCGCGGAGTTTGTCCGAAGCGATTCTGCGGACCGTGCGAGTTCTTAGGGCATCGAATCGAGTCTTACACTAGCTTCTACCGTTACGCGATATTGCGTTGAACTGTTTGAGTCATGGGTATTGTCGAGGTGATGATGCTCTTCCGGTGATTGGGAGGAGTTCACGAGGCGTTCCTAGACCACTTCTTGCCTCACGAGGTGAGGAGAGCCCGTGAATAGGTTCTTGACCTTGAGACAGGCGGGAGGACTATCGGGAGTACACTGAGTTTGACTCCTTGGCCGGATATGCACACACCATTGTAATGATATGGCGCATGGGGTTCATAGATACGTGATGGGGCTGACCGTCGCACGACATCGCTTGCTTAGGAGTGGCACTTCAGCCGAGGATGGATATTGCCGAGATGCAGCATACGCACGAGGATCGAGGACGAGAGAGCAGATCGGCTAGATTTGGGCCACCAAGAGGCCGAGACATCGGGTTCTCGTGAGCGATTTCGAGGCGGCAGCTCGGCAGACTAGTCCACCTTCCGCCAGCTCGAGTGCTCCTTCACGCTTTTACGGCGGAGGTCCGATCGCGAGGTTATTCGAGGCGGTCGTGGCTCCAGGGCGTCGTTTTCGAGGAGGCAGACCAGACTAATCGAGACCACCTACCTCTCGGTGCGTTCGACGCGGTAGGTCTCATCCGGCGAGTGCCGTATGGGTTCGAGATCATGTTACTCTTGTGGCGCAGGCCATCCGCGAAGATTGTCCGCCCCAGGCGGCGGAGCATTACGGTTCACCGACGGCATTCTTTGGATCTTCATCTTCGATGGTTAGACGCCGAGGCGTGGTACTTATGGCCAGCGCCGCGAGAGGTCGTGGTAGGGTTCGATTAGCGGTCCTCGAACCGCATCTATGCTATGTCCCGATGACAGACCGAGGCGTCGCGGATAACGTCGCCAGTACATTATTGGTTTCTTCTTGTGATGTATATGCTTTGATAGATCCGAGTTCTACCTTGTCCTACATATCTCCTCATATTGCCGCAGAATAGGGATAGAGCCCGAGTCCATAAGACCTTTTGAGGTGGCTACGCCGATGAGTGATTGATGGTAGCCGAGTGTATAAGGCTTGTCCGTGACTATATATAACCGTCAGACTCTAGCCGACTTGATAGAGTTGGATATGACAGACTTTGATGTGATTATGGGTATGGATTGGCTAGCATCTTGCTATGCCAACGTGGACTGTATGGAGAGATTAGTTCGGTTCCAGTTTCCCGGCGAGCCGGTTATCGAGTGGAAGGGGAATCTCGTGACGCCGGCGGTAAGTTTATTTCTTACCTCAAGGCTAGGAAGATGGTGCGGAAAGGGTATATCTACCATATGGTTCGGGTATTCGACACTGAGGCTGAGGTACCAGACCTTCAGTCAGTTCCGGTCGTTAGAGAGTTTCCAGACGTATTCCCAGATGAGCTCGTATCCTCCCGAAAGGAGATTGAGTTTTGCATTGATTTGGCGCGGATACTCGTAGATATCTATTCCGCCATACGGATGGCACTGCCGAAATGAAGAGTTGAAGGACCAGTGAAAGATTTCTTTGGAGAAAGGCTTTATTAGGCCAAGTGTTTCTCCTCGGGAGCACGGTGTTATTTGTAAAGAAGAAGGATGGACGCCAGCGTATGTATTGATTACATGTGAACAAGGTAACTATCAAGAATAGATATCCTCCCAGATTGACGATTTGTTTGACCAGTTGCAGGGTGCAAAGTGTTTTTCCAAGATAGACCTACGGTCTGGTTATCATCAGGTGCGAGTTAGAGAGGTAGATATCCCAAAGACTGCATTCAGGACCCGGTATGGGCACTATGAGTTCAGGGTAATGTCTTTCGGGTTGACCAACGCCCCAAAGATTCGTGGATTTGATGAATAGGGTGTTCGAGCCATTCTTGGATATGTTCGTTATAGTGTTTATTGATGATATCTTGGTGTATTCGCGCAGAGCGGGGCATCTGGTCATTTGAGGCGGTATTGGAGTCCTCCGAGGCCGCGATTGTATGCCAAGTTCTCGAAGTGCGAGTTAGTGGCGTCGGTGGCTTTCTTAGGGCATGTTATCGGGGTAGATGGTATTCGGGTTGATACAAAGAAAGATTGAAGCGATCAAGACTTGGCCTAGACCCACTACACCGCAGTGCGCGACTTTGGGCCTGCAGTTATTATCGGAGGTTTGTGGAGAAGTTTGCTTATTTCACCTTTGACTAAGTGACTCGGAAAGCGGCTATGTTCGATGGACGGATACTTGTGAGAAAGTTTTGGTTGCTAAAGGAGAAGTTGACAACCGCGATTCTTACTCTTCCGGAGGGCTTAGATGGATATGTGGTTTATTGTGACGCGTCAGGTGTCGGGCTTGGGTGCGTCTTGATGCGGCGGCAAGGTTATAACTTATGCGTCCCGGCTTAGGAAACATGAGAAGAACTATCCCACACATGACTTGGAGTGGCGATGATTCATGCCTTAAAGATCCGGAGACATTATTTATATGGAGTTCATGTGGACATTTACAGACCGCAAGAAGTCTCGGTATATCTTCGGAGGAGCTGAACTTGCGACAGATACGGTGTTTGGAACGACTTAAGGATTACGAGGTTGATATTCTATACCACCCAGGGAAGGCCCATGTGGTGGCAGATGCCCTTAGTCGCAGATCGATGGTTAGTCTGTCTGATGCTCAGCCAAGAGAAGAGGGATATGGTCCGAGAGTTACATCAGTTAGCGAGCCTTGGGGTTCGTTTGGTTGATTCTGATAGTGAGGGAATTCGGGTTCGAGAGGTTGCCGAGTCTTCTATCATCGAGGAGGTAAGGAGGCGACAGTATGAGGATCCGATTTTGGTTCGGTACCGAGATGCAGCTCTCCAGCTGGTGAAGTGTCTATTTGAGGTAGGGCCTGATGGGGTGCTAAGATTCGAGGGCCGGTTGTGTGTTCCCGATGTGACAGGACTTCACAAGAAATTGCAGGAGGCACACGGTGCTCGTTATTCTATTCATCCGGTCGACTAAGATGTACCACCTCGGATCGTGTATTGGTGGGATGGCCTAAAGAGGGCGTTGCGAAGTTCGTAGCACGATGCGAATTGTCGTGAGTTAAGATTGAGCACCGAAGCTGAGGGTGTTGCAGCCATTGATATTCGACTTGGAAGTGGAGGTGATAAATATGGATTTTATTACGGGCTACCTACCACCGAGGAAGCATGATTCCATTTGGGCGATTATCGGCGGTGGTGAAATCGGCCCATTTTCTTCCGATCGAGCAGCGTTTTGGTGAGGACTATGCCCGATTATATATTAGAGAGATTGTGAGCGCACGAGTCGGTGTCGATTATATCGAGATAGAGAGCCCGGTTCTCGGCTAACTCGAGGTCCTTTCGGAAGGGATTAGGGACACAGTGAGTCTCGATGCGGCGTTTCACCTCGTGACGGGACGGACAGCCGAGCGCACTATCGACACTCGAGGATATCTGCGGGCTTGTGTTATTGATTTCGAGGTATTGGGAGGATCATTTACCTCTCGTGGAGTTTGCTTATAACAATAGCTACCATTCCGGATTCGGATGGCGCCTTATGAGGCCTTATACGGGAGGAAGTGCAGTCACCGATAGGCTGGTTCGAGGTGGGAGAAGTTCGATTAGTCGGGCGGACTTAGTCCAGTGACGATGGATAAGGTGAAGCTTATCCGGGAAGCGGTTGTTGGCGACTGAGTCGGCAAAAGTCGTATGCAGATCATCGGCGTCGACACTTGGAATTTGAGATAGATGATTGGGTTTTCCTAAAGGTATCGCCCGTGAAGGCGTGATGAGATTTGGAAAGAAAGGAAGCTTAGCCCAGTACATTGGGCGTGTCAGATTGTCCGTAGGGTAGGCAAGGTTGCTATGAGTTAGATCTTCCGTCCGATTTGGGCGGTGCATCGATTTTCATGTGTCCATGTTGCGGAAATGTATTGGAGATCCATCTAGAGTGCACCGGTTCGGGATGTCCAAGTAATGAGGAGTTATCGTATGAGAGAGTCCCATAGCGATACTCGATCGTCGAGTTAGACGACTTGGACGAAAGACGTGGCTTCCGTCGGTCTATGGCGGAGCAACGAGGAGGAAATGGCGTGGGAAGCGAGGATGACATGATGAAGAAGTATCCTCACTTATTCCCTATACCTCCGTAACCTACTTTCCGCTTGTTAGTTTTGACTTAGCATTTACGCTTCTGTATGTTGTGGCTCGTGGAGCTTCTTTATTACGAATGAATGGTTAAGAGGGTCTATGTCGATGTTGTGATTTGAGTAAGCCTAGAAGGAACATTCGGGACGAATGTTTCTAAAGGGAGAATGTTATACCGTAGTTCGACCCTACGTATGGAAACGTACGAAAGTATGTAGGACTTAAAATTTCCGACGGACAGGTTGACGGGTCGTTCCGGACGGTTTTTAGTCAACTTTGAGGCGGGTTATGACCCGATTCGTTGAGAGTTCCTAAGTATTTTAAAGGCCTAGGACGTAGTTCGTTGAGTCTTGATTCCAACGCAACCAACCGTTCGTCGATAGAGGCCGGAGTAGAAAGTTGAGAGTTACAAGTTCAGTATGATCGGAAATGCATTCGAGCAAAGCAGCGAGCAGCGGCGCAGATGCGAAGCATGGCGCCTAAAGTCTTGAGGTCGCAAGTTGCAGCGCTGCGCCAGAGCGAGGCCGCGCGCCGAAAGTTCGAAACTGCGGAGGTTTACGGCTGGCCGCCGCGCTGCGCGAGGCGGGGAATTTGGGCGAAAAAACTTAGAAAATCTGATTTTTTGTTTTAAAAGAGACCATGGGAGGGTGACAAGTGTTCCCCCCCATCTGATTTTCTGTTGCATGCAATATATTGACCAAGGCTTGGTCATTGTCTATCTTTCATCTTCTCTCTCTCTCAAATTGCTCCCCTTCTCTAAAACCCATAGAAAAATCGAAAGTTAAGAACAAGAAAAGGAAGCTTGTAGCTAGCTTGTTGGCATTGTTGTGGTAGTGTTCTTGGCAAGGAAGCTAGCAATATTTGGAATAAGTTTTGGCTAAAACTTTAAGGTAACATTTCTTCCTTTAAACTTAGTTCTAGTGTTGCATGCTTAGAAAGCAAGATCTTGTGGTAGTAAAATAATGCACTTAGAGTCTTTGCATGCAAGTAAATGTGGTTTGGATATGAAGAATGGGTTAAGAAGAACAAATGAGCTTGTTGTAGCCTAAAAACTACCTTAGAATTGTTAAGTGATTTGTTGTAAACTTATGAGGCGAAATTTTGGGTGTGAAATCCCTTTGAATTGTTGGATTGATTGAGCCTAAAATGTGGTGTTTTGATGATAATTTCGGCCTTGAGAAAGGTGGCAAAGTGAGTAGAAACAAAGGAAATGCCCGATTTTTCTTAGAATTTAGTGACTTTGAACTTGGATTGTTCTACATTAAGATTAGAGGTTAATAAACATATCATGACTATTATAGGTTGAAATATTACTTGCAGTAGTTTGGACTTGGCAAGTGGATTGACCAAAGAGGTATGTGAAGCTTTCCTATCTCTTGAGCATGAATAGATGAAACTATGTAGTACGGTGAGACGTCAAGATTTGGTGTTCTTACTTGTTTTGAGTATAAAATGACTTTTCGTTTAAGAACGTATAAGTCTCTTGGTTAAGGAAAAGTATGATTTTTACTAAAGTATAGAGTTAATATAACAACTTTATGGGAAGTTGGTCTATTAGCTTCATAAAAGGTTAATGAGAAGGGATTTACTCTAAGTAAGATAATTATATGAAGAGGCAAATTGATTTAAAGGCATCAATTGCCCAAAGGCTTTATGCAAGAAGAGTCACTTTTGAAAGAGTTGAAGTATGTAGTACTTGGGTTAAATTCCCGGTGTTCTTTTATTAAAGATATGGTTAAGTGCCTTAAGTAAACTAAAATGAGAGAGTATGTGAACAAGACTAAAAAGAAGTTATAAGTTTTCTTAACTTATTATTATTATGATATGATGACAGTTTGTGATAGGGTAAGAGTATGTGCGGGCAAGCCCCAAGATCGTCATACCACCTCCTTCATGTAAGAGTATGTGCGAGGCCAGCCCAAAGATCGTCATACCATCTGCTTGAGTGTAAGAGTATATCTGAGGTGTAGATCGAAGTTCTTTATAGCATCTTCACCAGTATAAGAGTATGTCTGAGGGGCCAGCCCCAAGATCGTTATACCATCTGCTTCAGTGTAAGAGTATATCTGAGGTACAGCCCCAAGATCGTTATACCATCTGCTTCAGGGTAAGAGTATATCTGAGGGGAAAGTCCCCAAGATCGTTATACCACCTGTTCCGTGGATTTGCTACCCGTGATGCGAGGAATACCTCATGCGAGTCCTTATGGGCTTATGCGGGTGAAATAGTCCCATGCCGGCAGGTACAGCCGATGCGAGGAGTACTCATGCGGGTCCACAGGACCCATGCGGGTGAAATAGTCCCAGGAGTAGGATGGTTTCTTTTTGATACTACGGGCGAGGTACCCTGTTTTGATCATGAGCCTCCTATTTTATGCAGTATTATATATGTATATATATACTTGTCACTCTCATTGTTAGTAAGGCACAGTAAAAGGTATTTTATTGTCTTCCATGACTCCAGCTTGCTTTTAGACTTATGATATCATATTACAGTATTTTCCCAGCTTTACATACTTGGTACATATTGCACTTGACCCTTCCTGGGCTGCGTTAAATCTGCAGGTGAGTAAGCGATTGAGGATCCTCGTTCTTAGGATCACTATTCCTGTCGAAGCTCCATTCCTCGGAAGCTTATTTATTGGTATGGATATTCCACGATGCTATAGGTATTTTGTACATCCAGGTATGTGGCGGCCCTGTCCCGCCACAGTTGTTATCTTTAGAGGTCTGTGGCCACCTATATATATTTTGGGCTATAAGAACCAGTTGTATTATAAATACTTTGTTTAAGTATGTTTATGGGCGACCTTATCATGGCGATTATGTTTTACCCTTTTATGAAGTTATGTGTTGTGTTATGTTCACGCTATTCTCCGACATATACCGATGGTACCCGATGAGGTACTAGTCGCGGCCCCGGGGTCGGGTCGTGACAGGTTATTGTTTAAGATGGTTAAGGGTGTAAGGATTCTAAGTACTTTGGTTGTGATTGAGTTTAGTTTGTGGAAGATTTTTAGGAAAAGGGGTTAATTTCGTGGGTTTTGGAGAGAGGGAAGGTTTGGGTTTTTGATTTGGAGAGAGGAAAATCGGATTAGGGCTCCTTTAAATTCAGATTTTTTTCGCCGCGCGCCGCGCCCCGCGTGAATCGCGCCGTGCGCCAAACTCTGCAATCCTCTGAAATTCCAGCGTCGTGGCGCTCTGATTTGGCGCCACGGTGCCCAAACTTATGCAATACTCTGAACTTCCAACGCTGTGGCGCTCTGATTTGGCGCCACGGCGCCCAAACTTCAGAGCGCCTCTGGACTTCTGGCGCCGCGGCGTTGAACCGATTTTTCTTTTCTTTTGATTTTTTTTTTCCGGTTTTCGTCCTCCAAAATTTTGGCCCTGCACCTGTCATCACAACATGTAAACAATAACCTCCGTGAGACTGTTCTAAGTAAAAGCTAAATTGCATTAAATTAAATTAAATAAAATAACCTTGGGTTGCCTCCCAAGTAGCGTTGTCTTTAACGTCTTTTAGCCGGACGCAAGTTCTTTACTCAAGAGGCATGGGGTAGATTAACCCCACAGCCCATCCATTTTATCAACATTTTTCGCTTCCTCCTTATGTTTTTTTTTCAAGAGGAGGTTTAACATTACTTACTTGTTTTGACGGACTTATTTCCCTTGCTTTTGCTTATGCTGGCTCAACCGATGTGCTGTCAGTGCTAACTGCAAAGCATTTGCTCATGACTGGGGGTTCAATGATGTGTTTGAACACTTTGAACACCATCTCTTCACTTTCCACTCTAAGTGTCAGCTCACCCTTCTCCACATCAATCAGGGCTCTCCCGGTTGTCAAGAATGGTCTTCCCAATATTATGGGGATCTCATCATCTTCCTCCATATCAAGGATGAGGAAGTCCGTTTGAAAGAAGAATCTTTCCACCTTAACTAAGACATCTTCAATCGTTCCCCTGGGATGCACCACTGTCCTATCTGCTAAATGCAAGCTCACAGTGGTTGGTTTAGCTTCACCTAACCCCAACCTATTAAAAACATACAAGGGCATAAGATTTATGCTAGCCCCCAAATCACAAAGGGCCCTATTACATGTCACCCTGCCAACTGTGCAAGGCAATGTGAAACTCCCTGGATCATTGAGTTTGGGGGGCAATTTCTTCTGCAAGATGGCACTGCATTCTTCTGTCAGTGCCACCGTCTCATACTCCACCAACTTCTTCTTCTTCCCAAGAATTTCCTTCATGAATTTAAAATAAGTGGGCATTTGGTCCAATGCCTCAATGAACGGAATGTTAATGTGTAGCTTTCTGAATATCTCCAAGAACTTGGAGAATTGCTTATCAACCACTTTCTTTTGCAACCTCTGCGGGTAAGGAATCCTCTCAGTATATTCCTTCACTAGGACTGTTGGAGCTTTCTCTAACATGGGGCGGTCTTCAGTAACCCTTTCCCTCTCTGCATCTACTTTCTGTTCAACCACAGGCTTGGGTGTAAGTCGTTTCTAATCGTTTTTCCATTCCTCGCTCCACCGCTGCATCGCTTCTCGGGTTCATCTCGTATTGCAGCAAAGTGCCATGTGGCTCATTGTTTGCCTTCTTCGCTAGTTATCCCACGCGTCCAAATTCCTGATGAGGATCCGCCCGCCATGAATTGGTGCATGAGTGGTGAGTGTCAGCAGGCCGCTCTCGCTCATCCGCTTCTTGTTGGCGGTGCACCAATTGTTGTGAAGATGAGGCCTGAGTGAATGGTTGTTGATTTTGGTATTGGCCTCGAAATTGGTTCTGCTGCCCTTGATCACCCCTCTATGAAAAGTTTGGGTGATTCCTCCACCCTGGATTGTAGGTATTTGAATAGGGATTGTTCTGGGGCCTTTGATAATTCCCTACTGCTTGGCATTCTGCTTGCTCGATCGAGATGTTGTTAGGATCAGATGATGGACATCTATCAAAGGTGTGTGGACCTCCACACATCTCACAACTCAATGACATTTGAACTGCATTCACTGACACTGTGTTTTGTTGCAGTTGCTTGGTCAAGAGAGCAACTTGTGCATTCAATGATGTGATAGCATCAATCTCATGAATTCCTATTGCTCTTCTACCACTCACCCCTCTGTCATCTGTTACATGATTATTGGTGGTCATGTCTTCTAATAAATCATGGGCTTCGTGTGCTGTCTTTCTCATGAAAGTTCCACCTGCGGCTGCGTCAATGATAGTTCTGGTGGTCCCGCTTAGCCCATTGTAGAAAATATGGACCAAATTCCACAACTCAATGTTATGATGTTGGATTTTGTTGAGAACGTTTTAAGGAGCTTGAATATCAAATTGGATATGTGTGGAGACGGTTTGAGGCAGATTTGAGCTCATTTTTATATTAAAAACTCGATATTTTTTTTGTATTGTTATGTGGAATTGAGTAGGTCGCTATGGTTGTGGTGTTGTGGTGGCACGGCAGAATATGTGAAGATGGGGGAAATGAACTCTTGAGGCAGTGTACATCTCCTTTTATATATTTGCATATCTTCTGTATATCAGTATATATCCATGGAAATCTATGTATTGTACAATAATCTACATGATATACATATATGATATTTATTTTCGCAATGACACTTTCTAGCTTGAATTCAGTTCAGAATTTTGACTTCAAACCAGTCCAAATCACCTCCAATATTTCTCAAATTTGTATATAGTTTCGTCTAGGTATTTCAAACCAAGCCCGCTAAAAGAAATTTAAAAAAGTGTTTTAGATGAAAAAGTGGAAACAATTTTGGACAGAAAATATGCCGAAACCGACTTTTAGGCTATAAAGGACTACCTTGAGATTTTTATGGGTTATCGAGTGGTTATTACATGAAATCAAGATGACAGTATTCAAATCCTGGTACTTTCATTATGTTCTAGAAGATTTGGCTATGTACTGCCAGTTTTATTGGGCTTTAGTTGTCAAGCTTAATCTTTAGCTTGGGAGCAAAAGGCAAAATCTTTAGCTAATCCGATGTCAATAGCGGTTACAAAACATTGCACGGTTTTTCCTTCAAAAGGGTTAGTGATGTACTGTGAAATTACGGTACATTTGAGATCATTGTTAGGAATATTTTGTATACACTTTTTGAGTCATTTGTAGTTAGAATTTTCTCCATTTTTGTTTAAATAAGTGTCGTGTTAGGGTCGTTTTTCTTCCTTTTGAGTCACAGCGGTTCCAAATGACAAAATGACAAAAAGACAAAAAGAAGCTAAAAGTGGACAGAAAAGGAGGCTCCCGAAACAAAAAGAACGAAAGTTGGCGATCCGCATTTAAAGCACGCAGGTCGCGCGGCCGAGCCAGGATCGCGGCCAGTAAATCTGAAGCCGCAGAACATTCGGTGCCACAGTGCCATAATGCAGGCTCGCGGCTCCGACGCGGAAAAAATCCGATCCGAGGCGAAATTGACCAGGGGCAGAAGGGTCCAGGGCACACGATTTTTGCAGCATATTTAAACCCTTGGGACAGAGTTTAGGGTGACAGATCGGATACTCTATCACACACAACGCTTGGAGGCTACAATTGGAGACCTAGTTCTAAGTATTTTTCTTTATTTTAATTCAGTTCATGTTTGAATTTGTATTAGTTCTTAGCATGTCTATGGCTAGGAGCTAAACACTTTATTAGGGTTTTCCTATTGAATCGCTTGAAACTCTTATTCATGAATTAATGCATTAGTTTGGTTCTTTTTCACTTGATTAAGATTTATTCAATATTAGTATGAATGTTTGATAATAACTGATCACTAATTATCATAATCTATATGATTTCGAATCAAGAACCGAGAGGAGAGATTTGGATATGCTGTAATTGAATAAATAGGTTAACATCGCGGACGAAAGTACCCCGATACTTGTGTAGCATTATATGTTATTGTTCTTAATCCTCCTATGTGGTAAAACCTATCATAGAAATATAGAAGGTTTCTGCACTGGGGTTGAGTGATTATATATCCTAACCGGAATATAAGACAGTCTAGTTAACCTGTTATCTTAACGTAGAAGAATAAGTCATTCTTGTTGCATTAAGGATTGAAAAGAGTGGATAGTCGAGGATATTGAAAGCCCTATTTTCATCATAACTGATTAAACCAAAGTAATTTAGTTTAATTCTTGTAATTACTCTAGTAGTGTTAGATAAAAACCCAAATCAACCATCGTTTGCCAAATAGATAACCTAGGATAGATGTTCGGTAATTAGAAATCAGTCTCTGTGGACGATATTCGGTCTTACCAGACTATATTACTTGTAACGATACGTACACTTGCGTGAGCAACTGGAAATCGGCTAACAATCATTTACTTAGGCTTTTGTAGCTCTTAGAGTGCATTTTATGACGTTTCTTACGTATTTGTGTTGTAGGACAAGTGCGGAGATTAAAAACAAGCAAAAACGAGCTAAGGATGCTGAAAACCTGACCTGCGAATCACAGGTCATTCCTGCCAATCACAGAAGAACAACAGAGTGTTGTAGTGAATTTGAAGAATTTCAACACTGAAGAACAAAGTATGTGACATGACCTGTGAACCGCAAACGGTGACGCAAATCATGCAGCTGAGGTAACAATTTGCACAACTTGTGATCCAAGTGCAAGACCCGTGAATTGCAGGTTGTGTCTACGACATGATCTGCGGTTCGCATCCTGTGACGCTGGGGTATTTTTGTCCAAAATATTTGCTCAATTTTTGGATGATATAAATGTTCTCCTAGAGTTTTGGAATAGACACTTTACATTAAGCTTTTGTTCCCTATATTCAATACCATCTATTTTAGTATTTTTGAGGAAGGAATGTAACTCTTGATTTCATCTTTGAACAATTTTGTATTTTCAATGATTCATTTATATTAAATGTTCTCTTTTCATTTATTATGAGTAGCTAAATATTTAATTAGGGTTGAGGGACTTTAAAGGTGACATTAATATGATTGGGTTTTGAAAAGCTTGACTAAATTAGTTACCATGAATGTATTCTATTAATGCTTTATTTTGTATTGTTCAGTAATAGTGGCTAACATTAATATTGTCTAAAAGCCCTTGCTTTCTTGAAAAAGAAGTACAGCGTAGGAAAGTATTAATAGCATGGATTTGAGAGTTTAAATCTCATCTAATAGCTAAAATTAGGAATAGAATGACTAATTTGAGATTGAATGAGTGTATTGAAAATCACATCATAGGGCTTGAAAAAGTTTAGTGATGATGTTTACCATTTAGGTTGGAAAACTTGTGGCAACCCTAAAGTAGCTCATAATTTGTTACATTTAGGTATCTAATCATAGTCAAACCTAACCTCAATTGTGTTATTTCACCTAAAGAGATCACAACCCTAGTCCTTCCATTAATTAATTCAACAACTTGAAATATTTCTCTCTAGTAATTAGTAAGACAATCTTTAAAAACAATCAATATTTTTCCCTTCCTTTAGAAATTAAGACTAAACGTTGAGGCTTGCAATTAATTTGTATTCTTCTCGTCGTATTTCATGTGGAATTCGACCCCAACCTTGTTGTGTTCTATATTTTATCAACGTCCGCTATACATCCCTTTAAAGGTGTAATTTGGGTGTATCAAATTTTGGCGCCGTTGCCAGGGAATACAGTTTAGAAATTTAGAAATCTACAAATTAGTATAACTCTATACTCTTAGTCTTTATTTCTCATATCACTTTTGTTGTTGTTTTTTGTTGTGGTAGGTGATATGGCTTCCGACTCCAAATCCGCTGATGAACTTGTGGGAGCACATGTATATGCAACCGCTATCCAACCTCACCCACTTCAAGAAAATATGAGTTTCCATCTCAACACCACCTTGTTGCACCTACTCAACACTAAAGGCATATTTGGAGGTCTTCCCACTAATGACCTAAATAAGCACCTTAGGAACTTTCTTAGGGTGTGTGCCACCAATGTTAAACCAAAAGACTCAAGTGAGGCCATCAAGTTAAGGTTTTTCCCGTTCTCTCTCATGAGATAAGCTACCGTATGATTGGATGATCTTCTGTCCGGGTCCATCACTATATGGGTGGAATTGACCGAAACATTCCTCAAGAAGTTTTCCCCTCCATCTCAGATGTTGCAACTCCGTGATGAAATCAACAACATTTATCAACTTCCTAATGAGGCTCTCCATGAAGCTTGAACTCGATTAAAGAAGAAAGTTAAAAGTTGTCCAAAGCATGAATTACCCAACATTGTTCTTCTCTAAACTTTTTATCAGTCACTTGATTCGGTCAACAAGTCGGTGGCTAATAATATTACAGAGGGGTCTGTTATGAACAATTCATATGATGTGGTGAGTTATTTACTCAATAAGTTGACCGAGACCAATGAGGTTTAGCATACTAAAGAGATGAAAGTCATTGGAGTAGGTTCTTCCAAAATCTTATTGTCTATGGAGGCAAGTAAGAGGAAAGAATAGAGATGAAAATATGGCTAAGATAATCACTCAAGTGGAGCTTCTTACTAAGCATGTAATGGGGTGGATTCTAAAAGGTGAATGTGGTAGGGTCTTGTGAATGTGGATCTCAAGATGAACATGCTACCAAGTATATGATGAAAAACCCCATTTTATCAATAATCAAGCGGGGGGGGGGGGGGGTCCCACACTAACAATCAAGGACCTAATCAAGGGGATTGGCGACAGGATCAAGGGAATCAAGGTTGGAACAAAGATCAATGAAGCTCTAATTGGAGGGATAACAATCAAAGGGGTTACAACAACAATTATAATAATTATCGAAGCTCTAATCCCTATGTTCCACTAAAGGGTAGCCAATAAATTTTAAATTAACCATGTACTAGTGATCTCGCTAGTTCAAAGATTAAAGATATGCTTTCGAAAGTATTGAGAAAAGGTTAGTCAACTGACATCTTTGTCAAAGATCTGAATGATGACATGAAAAGTATGAGATAGTATGAGCACTATGGGAAAGGTGTGGGCTCTCACTCCACTTCCATAAAACAATTGAAATCCCAACTTAGCCAAATCTCAGATATCCTAAATCAAAGGAAAAAAGGTACACTCCCTAGTGGCACGGTGGTGAACCTAATAAATAATGGTGAACATGCTTGTAAGGCTATTACTACTAGGAGTGGAAAAACATTTGGGAAAGAAAAGTTGGTGAAAGAAGACGGGATGGTTGATGATGAGACACTTATAGTGGAACCTATTGTTGTGGAAGAAGAGAGTATTCATAAAAAGAAGTGGGATAGTATTGAAACCCCTATTATCATTGATGAAGTGCCTACAAATGAAGAGATTTTGGAAGTTGTGACATCTATACCAAAATCCCCCACCAGTGTTTCCTCAAAGGTTAGTAAAAAGGCAAATAATGGGAAATTTATCAAGTTCATTGGAAAATTAAACCAACTATCTATTAACATTCCATTGGTGGAAGCCTTGAGCAAATATCGAGCTATGCTAAATTCATGAAAAGGCAAGTTAGCTTTGAGACGGTAGATGTGACGCATCATTATAGCTCCATCATTACTATGGATTTAGTTCAAAACAAAAAAAAACCCAGATCTTTCACTATTCCTTGTACCATTGGGGTTCATAAATTTACAAAGGCTTTATGTGATCTTGGTGCAAGTATCAACTTGATGCCGCTTGCAGTATTCAACAAGTTGGGTTTTGACACTCTCCATCCCACTACAATGAGACTACTAATAGCGAATTGAACCGTAAAAAGGCCGGTGAGAATTCTCTTTGATGTTCTTGTTTGAATGGATAGATTCATCTTTCCAACCAATTTCATTATGTTGGATTGTGAGGTTAACTTTGAAGTTTCCATAATTTTTATATGACCATTCTTAGCCAAGGGGCGAGCTCTTGTTATTGTTGAAATGGGTTACCTTTAAATTCTGAATGAACAATGAAGAAATCACATTTCATATTTGTAAGTCAATGAAGTAATCGTCGGACATTAGTGTGGTGTCAGTTATTGATACTATAGATGAAGTCGTAGAGACTACCGATGTGAATAAATATATTGGTGAAGTGTTGGCGGCAGTGTTGATGAATTATGATGGAGAAAACTATAAAGAATTCGAGGAGATGGTTAATGCCTTAGTTGGATGGTGGTCATACAATTACAACCCCAAGAAGCTTGATCTTTACTTAGAAAATTGAGAGACTCATCCTATCAAACCATCAATCATTGAATCGCCTACCGTGGATCTCAAACCTCTTCCTTCACATTTGAGATATGGTTTTCTTGGTCCAAACAACACCTTGCCCGTCATAATTTCCAACAACGTGAGAGATTGTTGGTTATTTTGAACAGGTACAAAAGGGCTATTAGTTGGTCAATTACGGATATTCAGGAAATTACTTCCGACATTTGCACTCATAAAATCAAACTTTATGAAGATGCATTCATAGTGTTGAGCATAAAAAGAGGTTGAACCCTCATATGCAAGAATTTATCAAGAAGGAGATCACTAAATAGTTGGATGCCGGTGTGGTATACCCAATTATGGATAGCCAATAGTTGAGTCTGGTCCATGTGTTCCAAAGAAAAGTGGTATTACTGTGGTTCCTAATGAGAAGAATGAATTAATCCCAACTCGTACGTTCATAGCTCTTCCTAAAAATGAAGAAAAAAGTATTACCGCATTCTTAAAAAAATACATGTTCTCGAGGTTTGATACTTCTATAACTATCATTAGTGATGGGGGTTCACACTTTTGCAACCGGTTGTTCAAGGCCCTTCTTGAGAAATATAGAGTTAAACACAAGGATGTTATGCCTTATTATCCCAAACTAGTGGGCAAGTGAAAGTTTCAAATAGGGTGATCAAGATTATCTTATCCAAAATGGTCAATATCACAAGAATTGATTGGTCATGAAAGTTTGATGATGCACTTTGGACATACCGAACCGTGTTTAAAACTTCAATTGGCATGTCGCCATATCGGTTGGAGTTTGTCAAGGCTTGTCATATCCCGATGAAACTTGAGCATAAGGATATGTAGGCCTTGAAAAAGTTGAATCTTGATTGGAATAATGTCTCAAACTTGAGAGTGGAACAATTGAACAAAATGGATGAATTCCGACTTAAGGCCTATGAGAGTTCGATACTCTACAAGGCCCGCATAAAGTACTTCCATGACAAGAAGATCATAAAAAGAGAGTTTAGCCCAGGGGATATCATCATTTTGTCTATATATCATAGCTGATTTGTAGCAGGTCAAGGAATAATTGAGTCCATTAAACTCTCATGATATAGCACATATGAGATCTATTCTACCATCAACGACAGAGTTATTCTCTACTCAGCATCATGTTCTCACCGAGCCACGTGTTGACCACTCTTCTGAGAGAGATGAGGAGGAGGATAGTTTGGAGAAGCAGAGTGAGGGAGAGCCAGAGAGTGATGTAGGTGATGATAAGTTAGAGAATGCTCGCTCGGCTGTGAGAGCAGCTGACATTCCTCGGGATGATGTGAATATAGTTATAGTAATGCAGATATCTATGGAAGAGCTACGAGAGCAGAGAGACAAGACTTCCGATGGAGCTAGTTCATACTTGGATGTCTTTATTCTGCCGTCAGTGGGTCATGTGATTCCTCCTAGTACCAGTGTTGAGCCTACACCGTCATCAAAGGTAGATCCCATTGGCCAGACTCCAGCCCCATCTGATTCGGTTGATGCAGACACGACTCAGACGGACGCCTGACGCGTCCTTAATGAGTTTCTCACCTCATAATTTACTATATATGGATTGGAGATAATACATGATTTTTTTTATTGGGGGGTATGCTAGTTTTGGAGTTGTGGATAGTATTTGTTTTGTTGCTCTTGGATTTTCTTAGCCAGTGTTCTTTCCCAAGAGCATTTATTTTCTGTTGAACCTAGAACATTTAGTTAGTTTGTTTTGTATTTTATTATTTATTGTTCAAGTATAACTGAAGATTGTGACTTATATAGTGTTGGTTTGATTAGTTTATGGCATGTGTGTTATGTTATTGAACTCACTCTTTCGAAATTTTTAATTGTGCACATGTACTTGATAGAATGATGTATTGACATGCATGACTCATTTTGTGACAGTGTGTCTATGATAATAGTTATTGATAAATGACTTGAGGATTTGGTTGGGAGTTAAAACGAAATGTGATCCATATATCATGTGTGTGAGATTGTCTTTGTTGAGTTCATATGCATTAATGTGATCTAGAACTTGCCCGATATGTATTTTAAGGCGAAATCCTAGACTAAATTGGTTTTACAAATGATGTTAGGCCTTCCTTGGACTGTTCTTGTGCCTTAAAATTCCTACATGTACATATTTTCCCTAGTCAACTTCTTTTGAGCCTTTAACCTTTTCTTTGGAAATCATATTACAAGTTTTATCCTTTTTATTCTCATTGAACTATTCTTTGATACCCGACCTCCCTAAGTACTTTGAAAGTGCAAACATAGATCAAAAACTTAAATTTGGGGGTGAGGGTTGAAAAAGTGTGTTGTAGGAGTTGTTTAAAAGGTGAAAAGGTGATATATATATATATATCCGAACCTTCCTTGATACTTTGAAGAGAAAACAATAAAAAGAATAGAGAAAAAGGAAAGGAAGAATAAAAGTTGTGAATAAAGAGAAGACTAGGTGGTAAAATGAAAAATGAAAGCAACGGGTGGAAAAAGTTTTGAAAGGAAGTGTGTTTGATTGTTAAAAAGTGTATTTAAATCTACTAAAATTTAAATACCTATTGGTAAGGGAGCAGTGATGGACTAACGAAATAATCATAGGGTGGGCCGATTAAAATAAAATAAAAAATATATTTAGCGCTCAAATAACTATATTACAATAGCAATTTACGTTCTTTCGAATCACGAAAGTCATTGATAATAGCATCTATGTCAAAGTCATCGACAATTTCTCTTTCAATATACAATATCAAAGTATTTGTAAGATAATCATCTGACATTTTGTTGCGGAGTCGACTCTTCACAATTTTTTGTAGCTGAAAATGCACGTTCATTTGTTGCAGTGGAAACTGGGAGCGTAAACACAAGAGAAACCAATCTGAATATCAACGGAATGATTTTCGATCTTCCTGTATCTACCATCCACTTACACAACATAATAATTCTCGTTCATTTACCACAGGTGCATCATTTTTCAAAGATTTAGTGAGTTCTTTTGTTTTAAAGAACAAATCTTTTTTTTTTGTGGTTTTAACATTTGTATAATATTTTCAAATCTGACAAAAAAAATCAAACATTTAAAATAACCAATCGACTAACTAAAATTGAATTGGGACCACAATATTACTATCATAAATTAAATATTTTTAACAATTCATCAAACCCAATCAATAAAAGAATTGGTTTAAAATTAATTATTTCCCTAATTTACAATCATAATTAACAATTCAAATTAAACTCAAAAATTCTATTTACAAAACCTTCAAATAATCAAATTAAATAATAGAGAGAATAATACACACCTGAAGAAAGCTTTCGTTGCCGTTCTACTTGTTGTCGCTGAAAATTGCAATTCTTCACTCACGCACGTGATTTAGAGTAGTGACTTCATAATTTTTTAATAGATTAATTTTTTTTTTTTTGAAAGGCAGTGGGTCAATACTAGTAGTTTTTTTTTTTTTAAATGGGGTGGGCCAGGCTGGCCAAAGGTATGGTCCGCCCCTATAAGGGAGGATGCAAACTTATAATATCGGGTTCATCTGAATCAGTAATTTTAATGGGGAGTATAAATTTATGTGAATTTTTTTACTAAAATTACAAAAAAATAGTTAGTCTAAAGTTATAATTTTAATTTTTTATTAAATTTAATGCTAAGAGCGTGAAGCCACAAAACTCAAATCTTGAATTTGCCTCTTCGTGCGTGAATTATATTTGGCAAGAGACTAATTTCTCTAGTTGGCAAAAAGATTACAATCTACAGATACAAACAGCATAGTTTTAAGGTTAAATTAGACAATGGCATCGAAATGGAAGCTCAAATTAGACAATGAATTATTTGTCGTGGTCGATAATTGAAGCTGTAAATCCTGTTCATATGTCGTGTCTCTGTGAATTATTTCTCCACATGTCTAAAATAATGGCACTACTGAAATAATTAAAGATAAGGAGAAAAACAAAACAGAAAGCAAGTTCTGCAACATTTTATACAAGGCTCTATTTTAGTCGGTATGGAATTGTTGAGTGAATAACTTAAAAAGGTCATTCAACCATAGGCTATAGCGAGTCTAGAACTTAAATGACGCACAAAGGGTGTAAACGTGTATGATACTAGTAACAATTGTATCACTATTCATAATTAGAATATATTTCATATATTGTGTAAATATAATTATGATAAGACTATGATTCCTCTTATGAGTAGGTTTAGGATTTCTATTGTATAAGAGATGAATATTGTACATTATATATACTTTGATATTAATGAGAAGACTCTCTAAGGAAGATTAATATCATCTTACAAAGGGGACAGTTGAACATAAATACCCCATAAAAAGAAAATTACATAAGTATCTTTTGTGCAGAAAATTCTTGTGCAAAAGAAGTTAACTGTAACGGCGCAGTTAACTCCTTTTGCATTACTGTCTCTAAAAGTTCAATTCTGGTCTTTAAAGATCAATAGCCACTGTTAAAATTTGGTCGCCACTAAAGGTATTTAGGGACGAGATTTTTTCGACTGGTCGTTAAATGTGTTTAGCGATGAGAAATTCAGGTTTTAAAAGTCTTTCAGCGACCATATTTCTGGTCTTTCAAACTCTTCATTGATAATTTTCTGCTGGTCCTAAAAAGTTTATAAAGACCAGAAATCTGGTCTGTATTTCATTTTTATGGACCACAAACTTTGGTCCCTAAATGGATATATGATCTTGTACATCCTATTTTCGTAACATATTATGGAATAGAAAATGAAATGCTGAAATAAAATATTATCAATAACATCATGCTTTCATATAATAATTAAATGAATAACATTCCATAGTAGCATTGTATGGAAACGATCCTCCAGCGGGCCCATTGCCCGCTGGACCTTCTGTCCCGACGAATCTGTTCAGTGGGCCAGTCTCTCACGTCCCGAGTCCAGCAATTGGGCAGAATATCCAGCCAAGTTTTGCCCCAGCTTCTATTTCCAATCCCGATCCGGCTTCCCGTGTTGGGCCGGTAGACTCACTGCCTATTGGCCAGTTCATCGCCGATCCGAATTTTCCCCAAAATTCACTAATTTTCTCCCCGAATCACACACCGATCAATCGTAGTCAACGATGTATTTTTAAATCAAAAAAATATTTTAATCTTAATTCTAATGTTCTTAAATCCCCCTACCCTGTAACTCGTGTCTGCGTTAAATGACCTGAATTGGAAATTGGCTATGAACGACGAATATGATGCTCTTATTGAAAATAAGACGTGGGAGTTAGTGTCTCGTCCTTCTGGTGTTAATATTATTCGGTCTATGTGGATTTTCACTCATAATGATAATTCTAATAGCTCTTTTGCGAGACATAAGACTCGTCTTGTAGGTGATGGTAAGACTCAACAGGTTGGTGTGGATTGTGGTGAGACATTTAGTCTGATGATCAAACCTGCTACTATTCACATTGTTCTCAGTTTGGCTCGTTCAAAGGTATGTCCCATTCATCAGTTAGATGTGAATAATGTTTTCTTACATGGTGATCTTAAGGAGACCGTTTACATGCATCAAGCCTTGGTTTTCGAGACCCCCAATATCCTCATCATGTCTATTAATTGAAAAAGTCCTTGTATGGGCTTAAGCAGGCTCCACATGCTTGATATAAGAGGTTTGCGTACTATATTTCATCTATTGGGTTTACTCACAGCAGGTCTGATAATTTAATATCGTCGTGGTACTTTCGTGGCTTATATTCTATTATATATGGATGATATTATCTTGACTGCCTATTCTAATGCTTTGCGCAAGTCTATCATGACAATGCTCAGTTCTAGATTTGCTATGAAAGATTTGGGGCCCTTGAGTTACTTTTTGGGGATTATTGTCACTCATCATGCAGATGGATTATTCTTATCACAACGGAAGTATGCCGCTGAGATCATTGAGCGTGTTAGTATGTCCTCGTGTAAGTCTACTTCCACTCCAGTTGATACCAAACCCAAGCTAGGCGTTGCGGCTGGCTCACCTTACGAGGATCTCACTCACTATCGTAGTCTTGCTGGAGCTCTTCAGTAACTTACTTTTACGAGATCGGATATTACGTATGTCGTGCAACAGGTGTGTTTGTTTATGCATGATCCATGGTTGAGCACATGAATGCGGTCAAATGCATTATTCGATACATCCAGGGAACACTTGACTATGACTTACATTTATATCCAGTATCGACGTATACATTTGTCTCGTATACAGATGTTGATTGGGGTGGCTATCCAGATACCAGATGTTCCACGTCTGGTTATTGCATGTTTCTTGGTGATAACTTGATCTCATAGTCTGTAAAGCGTCAGTCTACATTATCATGCTCCAGTGCAGAGGCCGAGTATCGTGGAGTAGCCAATGTGGTTTCTGAATCATATTGGTTACGTAATCTTCTTCTAGAACTTCATTGTCCCATTCAGAGAGCTATCTTGATTTATTGTGATAATATTAGTGTCGTTTATATTTCTGGTAATCATGTTCAACATCAGCGTACTAAACATATCGAGATGTATATCCACTTCGTTCGAGAAAAGGTAGCTCATGGACAAGTACGTGTCTTACATGTTACTTCTAGGTACCAAATTACTGACATATTTACTAAGGGTCTTCCCTCGGTTCTGTTTTAAAGATTTTATGGATAGTCTAAGCGTACGACAACCGTCAGCTATGACTACGGGGTGTGAAAGTATACTGTGATATACACGGCATATACAATGTCTTGTGTATACCATGTATATCACTAATACACAAAGCAATTTGGTACGTGATATACCTGCCTAGTATACACGACTTTAAGCTAATTTTGGTAATAGGTTTTTGTGTATAATTAGCATTGTATACTTATCATAATTGTAGAATTTTGTATAAATAGAATATGATTTTGGGAGTAGAATAAGAATAGAATTTTCCATATTATGAAAATTATAGATTATATATATACTCATTAATTAATTAAAATAATCAAGGGGATTATTTCTTTCATATATAAACACACATCAACCGACAATCAAACCAACATACTTTTCAAATGACAGAAACAGACTATTTTATCGAAGTTGTTTCCTACCCATGAATCAAAAGAGACATAACAAGCTTGTACTAGTTATGCATAGGTTGAAAAATGATACCAAATAAGATATTAGTAATACACAAAGCTAATGCATGCATAATTTTCTCTAATATATCCTACCGAACGACCTCTAATGACATGGTAACTGCCTCATTTATACCAATTCTCACCCTACCTACGGTAGAGTAGGCTTATTGTGATATGTGTTCTCAGAGATGTCCTTCCAAAAAGTCTCCTAGAATAGATCAATATTGGCATCAACTCCAACCACATATAATGCTCTTACACAGTTATGTGGAACATGGAATATCATGTCACTTATAATTTTCACACCATTTTCTTGATCAAAACAATTTTGTCATCATCCAAAATCTTTTGATAGAAAAAATTATTAGATTAAAGCACACAATGGGAATGCAATTAGTATAACATCAGGTGTGCAACATCCAGAAAATGAAACATAGTGAGATGGTATCAGGATGGACTGGGTTGCAGTCCTTGCTTCAATGATAGACTCACTATCATGATATATTCATATACTGAGATGGTATCATGAAGAAATTGATACTTTTTTAATATATATGATATACTATTTAGGCATCACGTGGTACTGATACATAGTATATGTGTGTGATAGAGTAATGATGTTTGTTGTTTTGATATGTTTTTTATATAATTATTGTGTTTGTAGGTTGGGAAATTTTTGTATCAACATGGATATTGACTATAAATCAAAGTTTGACTGCAACACCAACTGCGATATTATTAGTGAGTTGAATGGCAAGTTATCGGCTAGGCAGCTTGCACTGTTTAGAGAAACATGTCTTGGGTATTTTTTGGACATGCCTCCAATAATGGTGCAAGGGAGATTGTTCCACAATCTACTGATGAGGGAGGTGTGTTCCTTGAATGATGATGCATTGCATTTTATAGGGAGTGCTGTGTTTTGGGTTGGGCGAGTTTGCTCTTATTATTGAGTTAAAATATAAAGGTGGTACATCTCTCACAGTCAAATTAGTTCCCAATAGATTGGTGAAGAAGTACTTTAAGAGACCAGGTTACATAGTCTCATGCTGAACAATGTTTTAAGAAAAAATATTGCAAGTTCGATGTTGATGCGGTGAAGAATGCAATTTTGTATTTTGTAAACACGTTCTTGTTTTCTATGTTGAAGACCAAACCTGTTCGATATGACGTACTTTGATTTAGTCAAGAGTGGTGAATTTAATAACTATCCATGGAGGATAGATGTGTGTAAGGCGACAAATTAATCATGCTTGAAACAGTTCAAGACAAAGCCTTCTTTTTATCGACACAGTGGATTCCCTCTTGCATTACATATTTGGTTTTATGAGTGCTTTCCAGATTTGGGAAATTGTTTTGCCAACTATGTCTTTGACAAAACTCTGTGTAGTGTAATTGGAAAGTAGAGAAAAATATAGGCCACGATTATGTGTTTTTGCGAATATTTGGCTTACAACCCGATGACGTATTTTTTTTTATTTTAGTTCTGTACATGTTACATTTTTGTTATTTTGTGATGCTATTTTTTAGTTGATTTTTTTGTTAATTTTACTTGCAGGTGAATAATGTTTTCCCAACAGAGGTTGATATTAGACGTAGAAGTATTACCATTTGAACACGTACCTGAACATTCTCAAAGTCGGCGTAGCGATGGATTGTTTTGCACGCAGGCGCCAAAGGCATCTTATGCGTCAGAGTAATCATGGCGATATTGAATCTAGCAATATTTATATGATGAAGGAGTTAGAGTCGTTTCATGTTCATGTTGATTCAAAGTTTGTATAGATCCTTCAAAGCTATTGTGGATCTGAATAAGAAAGCAGATGCAAAATGTGGTTTGCCGTATTATTTTTTTCTTCTTTTTTTAGCTAGTATTTTTTCTAGATATTTTTAGGAGTTTTTGTGAGTGAAGATTTCTCTGTCTGATATGTTGTTAGTATACTATGGCAATATACTAGATATACTAAGATAGTATCATATAGGAGTGAACCTAGTTCCCTATTTTATTCTGCAGGATATCCTTATAGCATATTAATATACTGTTAGAGTATCATCAAGGATCAACCTTTATCTGTGATACTCAGTTGGTATATCTCATATAGTTTCAGAGTATCATAGAAGATAATGAGTAGTGCTTATCCTCATATAGAAATTAGTAATAACCCTTTTTGATCCCTGTATATGTTAGTATATTTATTTTTAAAATTGATGAATGCGGTGATTCTAAAAATTCTGGATGGTGGAGAAAACAAACATGTGGAATGAAGAAGAAGCCTTAAGACTATTTTTTTCATTTTGCTATGATTTGACTTTATAGTAATGTGAAAGTGTAAGATACAGTACAATCTAATAATTGGTAAATAAACATATTTTTTAAGAGATTAATAATGTGTTTTATTTTTAAAGCATTGAATGTCCCTTATTTTTGTTTTTTGAATAGTATATATGATATATGTGTTTGGATTTTATGATAGTCTATTTTCTTATTAATTTGTTTATGTGTTAGCATTCAATGATTTTGTGGGGAATACTCTTTATACTATTTTAGTATACGCATATACCATATGAGTATCATGTGGAACAACTGAAGTGCCCTCATTGATGGATTGTATAATGATACTATCTGAGTATGTGCATATACCATGATAGTATCATGTAGGACTGTGTGAAGAGCTCATTCAGTCATCAATGATACCATTTGTGTTTATGCATATACCATGATAGTATCATTGAGGACTATGTGAAGAGTTCATTGATGTATTGAAACAGTTCTACATGATACTATCTCAGTATATTCATATACCATGATGGTATCATGGGTACTACTTATTTGAGATTGAGGTTTGAGAAGTGTTTATTTTCCATTTTTATCATTTATTTGATTTTTTTTTGCATTTTGTACACTACACAACTATCTCAGGATGAGAAGGAGGATGTATTTGCTTACTCTGGCGAGTTGCACACAGATAACAATTAAGGTGTTCGTGGTGGTAATGAGAATATGAAGGATGGTGTAGGTGGTGATGATAGTACAAGGAGGTTGTTGGTGACGGTGTAGGTGATGGGGTGGGTGGTGGCGTAGGTGTTGGTGAAGGAAATAACTCTCAGTCTAACTTTATGTTTATCTCAGTGAGCGAGTCTATTATTGTTGCTATAACTCAAAAGTATTATAACGAAAAAAAGGGTGAAAATGATAAAGCTAAAAATGAGAAGGTACCAGACGTGAATGTAAATAGTTAGGATTTAGTGGATGAGGAATTTTAAAAAAAAATTGAGTGAGACTGATATAGCAGTTATTACATAAGCTCCTAAAGTTTGTGTTGCATCGACTGAAGTTTTAGGAGATGAAAAATCTATAAAAGATGATTGTCCGAAGAATACTAATGTATTGAACAAGCTAGAGAAGATGTGTTACCTCAAGGGGGTGATATTGAATCTGTAGATATTGGTAATGAATATATAGATGATAGATTGGTAAAAGGAAGCGAGTCTGTACTTGCTCCACGACCAGAAGATGTTACACCGCCTCGCCTCAGACTAGTCCGTTGGCAAATGAGCTTCCTGCCAAGGATTGTGAAGTTGGTCCGTCTGGGATAAGTGGCGGGAATAATGATTCTGAAGAGGAAGTTTCTGACTTTGTGATCCCTCCAGGAACGGATGTAGTGGAGATATATAATGATCAGACAATATATGTAGCACCTCGGAGGGGTAGGCCAAGATGACATGCTAATGTAAAAAAGTCACCATTTGTTCCTGGGTCTTGTCTTAGTGAGTTGGGTGAAACACCATTGAAATCGGTGAAAGGCAGGTCCCCGTTGATACCGAGTATAAGCTCTCTTGTTGATTACAAACTTATACATGAGTTCTCAAGCTTTGTCTTTATTTGTTATATCTGTTTTATTTTTTTAGTTTTTGTCTTTTTATAATATGCATTGTTTTTAAAAAGGGCATTTTTGTATCTTTGTTTTGTAGGGGAAGTAGTCATGTTTATAATGTTGATGATGATCATTTGGCGCTAAATTTCAATTTTGAAGTTTCCTTGGTTAGTAGTAAGACGTGATTCCATACGTTAAACTATTAGTTTGTTGTGTGTTAGCATTCAATGATTTTGTGAATAAGAACAACGTTCAGTCCTCAATGATATCATCATAGTATATGAATATACTAAGATGATATCATGTGTATATAGTACGATGGTATCATGGAGGACTAAAGCAGATCCACGTAATATCATCTTAGTATATTCATATACCATGATAGTATCATGGGTACTACTTAATAGTCTCATATTTATGAACATTTAGTAGTCTATTTATACCATCATAGTATATGCATATACCATATGAATATCATGTGGGACTGTTGAAGAGCACTCATTGATGGACTAAATCAGGCCTTAATGATACCATCTGAGTATGTGCATATACCATGATAGTATCATGGGAGGATTGTGTGAAGAGCCCATTCAATCATCAATGATACCATCTGAGTTTATGCATATACCATGATAGTATCATGGAGGACTGTGTGAAGAGCTCATTGATGCAGTGAAACAATTTTACATGATATTATCTCAGTATATTCATATACCATGATGGAATCACGGACACTACTTAACAGTCGCACATTGATGGATATTTAGTAGTCTTCTTTATACCATATTAGTATATGCATATACCATGTGAGTATCATGTGAGACTGTTGAAGAGCCCCTCATTGATGGATTGAATTAGCCATCAATGGTACCATCTGAGTATATGCATATACTATGATAGTATCATTGAGGACTGTGTGAGATATAACTGATGGACTAAAGTAATTCTACATTATACCATCGAAATATATTCATCTATAATAATGGTATCATACATATACTATAATGATATCATGTGTATATAGTATGATGATATCATGAAGGAATGAAGTAGGTCCACATGATACCATCTTAGTATATTCAACGATACCATCTGAGTATGTGCATATGCCATGATAGTATCATAGATGACTGTATGATGAGCTCATTCAGTTCTCAATGATACTATCTGAGTTTATGTATATACCATGATAGTATCATGGAGGACTGTTTGAAGAGATCATTGATGTAGTGAAGTGGTTCTACATGATAATATCTCTGTATATTTATATATCATGATGGTATCATGAGTACTACTTAATAGTCTCGCATTGATGGACATTCAATAGTCATTTTATACCATCTTAGTATATGCATATACCATGTGGGTATCATGGGAGATTGTTGAAGAGTCGCTCATTGATGGACTAAAGCAGTCCTCTATGATACAATCTTAGTATTTGCATATACTATGATAGTATCATGGAGTACTGTGTGAGAGCTCATTTATGGAATGAAGTAGTTCTACATGATACCATCGCAGTATATTCATATACTATGATGGTATCATTCAGGTCTGTCGGGGAGAGTCATTGATGTAGTACAAGCATTTACTTATTATATGAATATCCCATGAAAGTATTTAAAGCACCGATGTTTTTTTTTTATTTTGTAAACTTGAACTCATATTTAAACTAACAAAATGAAAAGTTGCTCTTTAGTTCTAACAAAATGAAAACACTATTAACAAATATCTGTTTTAGTAAGGGAAAATGGAAATATTTCAATATATAATGGAGATATTTCTGCATGTCTTTCGGTTGTGGCCTTTCTTACCACAAATACTGCATGTTACTGTATTTCCCCAAGGTATGCCTCAATCTGTTTAGTCTCTCTACTTTTTAGGCCTTTTTTGCCGGATTCTTGCATTTGTTGGAAGTATGGTATGAGCAAAGACGTGTTGTGAAATCTCGCACATAGCCTAATATGGCAGAGGATGTATTGGCATCTCATATGTTTTTATTAGGAAATTCATCTCCAAATAGTAAATGCGCTGCTGAGCTCAGATGTCCGCGCTCTCGAAGAGAGACAGACCGGACCGTCAAACTACTGATTAAGATTGGAAAGTCGCTTTTAAGCCCAAGTGCAATCAAACTAGCAGGAAATGAATGATTATTATCATGGGATACAGATATGTCATGCTAGTATGAGCTAGGCTTTCAACAGCATAAGCCACCTCTCAAGCGACTTCCCTCCAGTGCCTTTGACTAGAGAAACGGAAGGGACATCTTGAACTCAGGGGGAAGGGACGAGAAAAAACAACCTAGTTAGTGCACTAACTCAAAGGTCGGGTTTCCAGATCAGCATATACACGAAAAAAGGATCAAGCGCTACGCGCCTCTCCTTTTTATGGCTTCGCTCCTCTCCTTCTCCTTCTCCTAAAACTATTACTATAAGGAAAGAGAGTCGCGGCTGTGAATATGCCATTGGATGTATGTTGGCTCAAGAAGGGCCGCTTGATCACTCCATCTAGGTTTTCGTATCATGGATCTTGGTTCGCGCTAAGGCTCATTGGAATTGATCCGTTACGGGATTAACATTATACGCAACATGATGAAATCTATTCCTAAGAACTTACCTTACCTCGTAAAGAGCTTCTCAGAAAAGTAGGCAAGTGTCCTCTGGGACTTGAAAAAGAGGTTTCAACTATCAATCGTTGCCCTTATGTTGAGGAGATTTGGAAGCACTTGCTGAATACCCTCCTAGCCAGGGGAACCCCCACGATTCATAAAGAGTCCTAATAGTAAACTTAGAACAGCGTAGCAACTTTCCTAAGGAATGGAACCTTTCTTTTGCTCTTCTACGGGATAGAAAGTCTTTCGTGAGAAGAGATGGTAGGCTAAGGTGCCCAAAAGTCGAATTTCTTGATCTGACATGTCTCCTTTCAACTCAACAAAAACGGGAAAATAAGTGAAGTATTGATCTAAACAGACATGAAATGAACAGCTCTATGAGGCCAAATTCCAAGTCAAATATGGAGAGCAGTATTGGTATTTATTGAGGTAGAATTTTGTTAGAACTATCATTTCATGTGGACATGGCAGCTCATTAACTTGGAACATGCGATATTTGCATGTCTTTTGTTGCAGAGACACAATGCATTTATTGGACCATCAATTACTGAGTGCACAAACTGTGTTGAAGGGATAACCTGTATTGTTTAGTAGTAAAATGTCATTAGTGGGGGAACATAAATAATCAAAAAATTTACACCATATTTTTTTTTAAAATGCAATAAGATTTAAGAATATATCTCATCGACATCTTTTGCGATGATTTGATGTTTACAATCAGCACATCCTCATATTGTTGCTCTGTGTGGTATTTGCATATTTGAATATACCGATTCTACAATGTTTGATATCATTAATGTTGTTCGGTTGGCTACACAATGTACAAAGATCATTTGTGATATCCAACTTCTTGCAAATAGGGTTTTACTCGAGGATCAATTGTATCTAACTCTATCAGAAGTATGTTGAACTCTTGAGTTATGTATGCTTTTGAAAATGCGAAGTAAATAGCTTTAATCAATTTTTTCTCCTTTTTGAATTTTTCTTTGACGTTGTTCCACAATTGTCACATACAGACACAGTGATGGACTGTTGGATAAACAGTTACAACCGCTTTCGCTATGTTTTCATATCTATTTCAGACAACACACATTTCATGTCTATCCCCATAAACCTCTTTGAAACATGTGAAGAAATACTTTCAAGAAGCATCATTCTCCGAATCAACAATTTCATATGCAAGCGGTAAATTTTATCCTGTATAAATAGATATAGCAATGTCACAATGAGAGATAAAAATAAATTCATAAAAATAATATATCTTAGTAAGAAATTTTTGTAGTTGTTCCCACATGATACCCATGAAGTATGTTCTTATACCATGCATTTTTATGCATTGTAGGCAATGCATGGGGTACACTTACCTTATGCATATTGTGTGGAAGCTACCATTATGATCCTTCTATATGTTGTCTTTAGGAATATTCCATCAACTACAACTGTAGGTTTGCAGTACTTCCAACCTTGAATTAATGAATTTAGTGCTACGAAAACCTACAAGAAAGAGCCATCTTGTTCAATATCTTTTTTTGTAATTGTCCCTGAGTTTGCATACTCCAATATGTATAGATATGTTGCCAATTATTTGTATGAATCTTTTGAGCTTTTTTTGCCAATTTCAATGGCCTTTTCTATGCACGTCATGCTTGCATGTAGGACAAATTGATACCATGTGCATTTTTGACATCTCGTGTGTATAGTGTTTTTGGATCATCAAGCTTTTCTGGTATGATCTATTAACAAATATCATGGTGGTAGTTTTTTTCTGAGCAATTTATGTCATTCTTTGGGCAACTGTGGACGTCATTGAAATATGACACTCGAAACATGTTTGAGTTTCGTACACTTGCTGATTTAAGACTCCACGTGGATCCTTCGTTGACACAAGCAACATAATACCTGCATATAATAGTTGCATCGTGAGAATATTTTTTTTAAAAATAGGGGGCGTGCACATGGGGTGAATGACTGAAGTAATCATTCATGATATCATATCAGTATAATGAATATACTATGATGGTATCATGTGTGGACTGAGAAAGATCACACCCAATCCTTTTTCATACCATCTTAGTATATGGATAACCATAATGGTATAATGAAGTACTGAGGGTAGTCTCACATTGATGGACTTCACCCAGTTCTTCATAATACCATATCCGTATATGGATATACCATGACAATATCATCTGTGGACTGAGGGAGTTTCACATTGATGCACTTCACCCATTTCTTAAGTATACCATATCAATATTATGAATATACCATGATTTTATCATATGTGGACCAAGGGAAATTTCTCATTGAAGGACTTCAATCCAGTCCTTTATGATATCATCTCAGTATATAAATATAAAATGATGGTATCATGTGTGGACTGAAGGAGACCATACTCAATCCTTTATTATACCATCTCAATATATAGAAATATTATGATGGTAGCATGAAGGACTGAAGGGAGTCTCACATTGATGGACTTAACCCATTCTTTCATGATATCATATCGTATATGGATATAACATGATGATATCATGTGCAGACTGAGGGAGTATGTTATTGAAGGAAGGACTACAACCCATTTCATTATGATATCATCCCAGTTTATGAATATACCATGATAGTACCATGTGTGGACTGAGGAGAGTCTCTCATTGAAGGACTACAACACAATCCTTCATAATATCATATCAGTAAATGGATATACCATGATGGTATCATGAAAGATTAATGGGAGTCTCACATTGATGGACTTCATCCAGTTCTTCATGATACCATATCCGTATATAAATATACCATTATGGTATCATGTGTGAACTGAGGGAGTCCATCATTGAAGAAATGATTGTAACTTAGTCCATCATGATATCATCTCAGTATATGAATATATTGTGATGGTATCATGTGTGTACAGTAGGTATCATAGAAAGTCGTATAGAAAATTGACAAAAACAGGCACAAACCTTCTGTGACATGATTTTTTAGTTCGATATTAGAATTTCTCTTGTACTGAGTATTATCGCACAACAATAATTAGTGTTTTTTTGTCAATATAATTTGGCCAACTTCAATTGCTTGTTTGAATGGATCGATAATGATGATATTGTGATCCATGTGTTGCGGTTGATGAATGACGCTGTCAATCATATCTATGTCACCATCGTCGTCTAGTTTTGGTGAATTGATCAGTTATGTTATTTTGATGAAGTTTTAGCAACATCAATTTATGGTGTGATTGCGTCAACAATAATGTTTTTGTACGAGATTGACAATGGATACGAAGTTATGGCAGTGTTCTTCTTCTTCAAGTCGAAATACACTTTTATTCACATATCGTTGAAGATCATTATTGGTGAGACTCTCCCAAGTGTGTATTTGATTTCTAGTTTTGTTGTAGCAGGATCGTGTTGTAATTGAGTTACAATTTGTGCAACAAGATCATTGAAATTGCAGCTAGTGTTTATGAGAATTGTGTCAATATCATAATCAATGTATTTCTTATTCGAATTACAACTACCATTGTGTTGCACTAAAATTGTAATATCATCCATTGAAAACATGTTAATTTGCAGATCTGTAAATTAAGTTGAAGAGTATACAGACTTTGAGTTTGAGAATTGGGCAAAAAAGTAATTTGAAATCACAAAAACAAATTCGAAACTGGAAATTCTAAGTCAATTTTGAATCATACCTTTTTATTTTTGTTGAAGATGCTCGAATTCAGTAATTCAATTGTAATTTATAGTGTTCGTAATCCAATTATGGGTTGAAGATGCTCGAATTCAGTGACGAGTTGGGGGGGGGGGGGGTCACATCACATCACATCGCTCAATTTTGCAGTGGAGGTTCACGTTTTATTTGGGGCTGAAGCAGGTAAAGATTTGGGATATAGTGTGTAAATAGTTTAGGGGTATGTAAAGTAATAGGACACTCGCGCATAAATACTTTCATTTTAGGGGCATTTATGTAGTTTTCCCAAAAACATTACCCAAGTTGTACAGGAATTTGCCTTTGATATACAAGATTTCAGGTGACCAAATTTTCCCTCTCCTGTATCTGGCCTGTAATAGCTGACAAGCATATTCGTTTAATTATAAGTTTAAAGTAGTAAATATGCAATACTACGACTTATTGTTTGAGTTATACCCATTCTTTTTATTTCTATAGGTGAAAACTATTAAGTATCATTCATTTGTTAAAGAATTATAAGGGTCAACGATTTTAATTAAGGAATCAAACATATAATTTATCTAAACTTTTAGGCGAGCCCCGAACATTGGGTGTTGGGCGTACAGTGGGGCGCTTAGGGCATAAGCCTCATAGGAACTAAGTCCCACCCCAAGGCGAGTTATGAAACTGTCTTTTAAAACACCGCTTACAACTATGTGTATGCTAAACAATCTTTAGAAATTAGTATACCCGGGGCGAGTCCTGAAACTGTCTTTTAAAACACGATTACAACTATCTGTAAGCTAAACAATCTTTAGAAATTAGTATACCCGGAGAGAGTTCTGAAACTGTCTTTTAAAACAAGCTAACAACTATTTGTAAACTAAACCATCTTTAGAAATTAGTATACCCCGGGTGAATCCTGAAACTGTCTTTTAAACACCACTTACAACTATGTGTAAGCTAAACAATCTTTAGAAATTAGTATATGTATTAATATTTAGGGCACATTCATTGATGCAACAGAGCAGTGGTGGGTTCATCAGTACTTCAAGACCACTGAATTAAGGATTTGCCTGTGGTTCCAATGTGAAATCTGTTGTTTTCCTTCATCATATATTAGCTGAAATCCTTAGTCAAATAATGATGGATTAATCTATGAATAGTTATAGCACATAAAGCTACTCTTAGAAACATGTGAAACCTATGACTACTTTGCTGTTGGATATTTATATTATAAAAATTGGTGCATAAACATTCTGTACCACGACATCATGATACACAAAGTAAACATTCGTGGACATCAAAGTCAACAGTTTTTGTGCCCAGTATTAAAGCTGCACAGAACAGTAAAGAAGCAACTTGCTTTGAAGTTTGAACCGCAAAAAGAACCAACTTGAGCGGGAGAGTTTAAATACACATAGTATAAGGGATTTTATACTACCAATGTAGTTCAATCTATGGCTGTCTTGGCCGGGTCGGCCCGCTTCCAACCAGGCCCAATTACCGCTCCCTCAAAAAAAAATGAAACGAAATTATAGGTAGCGGGGTTCGATCTCGGGACGGGACTAGGGATCGTCCCGCCCTATCTCGTCCCGCTCCCGTCCCACCCCGCCCCGTTCTGTCTCGACCCGGTCCCCCTTTTGCAAAAATAACCGTTGCAATAACGGCCAAATTTTAATTTTGGCCGTTGTGCAACGACTATATCATTTTTGCCCCACCCCATAAACCCCCCTACCCCCTTAATATTTATTATCAACCCCATTTTTGGAGATTACAGTTTTATTCAGATATTGGATTAGAGCGGAGCGTAGAAGGTGCAGTCAACCGGAGATCAACGAAGAAGACGACTACAACTACAATGAAATCTTGTCCGAGGGAGCAGGAAGCAGCGTCGAACAATTTAACCAACAACTTTCAATTCCAAACGAAGATCCTCAAGACATTGTGAGGAAATTGGAAAAAGTATAGTTAACTATGTAATTTTTAATGACAATTTTACTATCTGATTTACAACTTTTGAACAACGAAACAAAGTTGCAATTTTAAAATTGTATTAAAAAAAACATATTTCTATTAAATAATATAAGAGGCAAAAAAACAACTTTAAGATATTTTTATTACACTATATTGTTTAATTATTTAAATATTTTTTTTAAAACATTAAGTGTCTAAAAAAATCCAAATCACGCTACCCGACCCGTCCCACCCAGCCAAATCCCGCTACCCGACCCGTCCCACCCCGCCAAATCCCTTTCCCTCTTCCGGCGGGATGGGACTTCTTCCCATCCGGCCTGCCCGGCCACGCCAAACCCCCGTTCCGCCGGAACCCGTCTCAGCCCGCCCGCCTCGCTGGACACCCCTAGTTCAATCTATGATAGTAAAATATTTATCATAAAAATTTACATGTAATTATCTAAAGTAACACAATTGTATATTTATTTTTTACATTGTCATTGAATAGAACTTATATTCTAAAAAAAGCAAGGAGAATAGCTAAAAGTAACATCTGGTTCTCCACTAAACTCGTGAAATGTTACAAAAAAGAGAAGCTAACAAAGAAAAGGTACACATTTGTTTCTGATATGTGCCGCTCATTACAATAGAGTATTACCATTAGTCTTTGTCATGATAGCTTTCTATTCTTGTTTTACAACAAAAGGCAGCCTGATGAAAGTGATCATTCTGCTAATGGAAATTCCCATCTGTAGTTTTAGCCCTTTCTGACTCCACCCTTTTTACTTTTTTTTCTGTTCCACCAACTTATGATGTTTGTACTAAACTCTGTTAAAACCCACAATAAAGTTATGCACATGTTTCCATTGCTTCTACGTTATAATATGCAGGCGTCTGAGTTAGTACTAGTGCCTTGTTCTTTTATTCATGTTCGTGAGTCTATCATCCATTAAGATCAGCACTGTCATCTCCATTTAGCTTGTCAATACATAATGTAAAATAGATCAATAACATTGTTCCCATACTTGACCTGTCAAAGACGGGGTACTATCATATTAATTAGATAAATAACAATTAAGCAAGAAAATATTGTTAGTTTCCAATTTAACTCGCATTAACCGATACTTATATTAATGCATTTTAACATGTTCTTTTTATGTCCTAAATTATGTGATGGTGTTTCACATGACTCAAAGTTTAAGAAAGGAAGAAGGCAAATAAAGAATATGAAATGTAATGGTAAAAAACAAATTATAAATATTTGTGCGGTTATAAAATGTAGAACAAAATGAAAAAAATATAAAATAAAATTAGTTACATTTTTTTTACTAGAGTACCGAATAACACTTATAAAAATTTACTTGTAATTATCTAATAAATGATTTGATTTGGTTAAGAGAAACTTACAAGGTAGCAAAGAAAAGGACGATCCTCCTAGGATCAATGGTCCAATTGGCAGAGGAAGAAGAGCGTTGGAAACTGAATCTTCTGCCACCAACTTTGCTTTCGGTGGCGCCGCCATGGCCGGCCACTATAGTGATTTGATTATGGCTTTGTGTGGTATGTTGATCACTACTGGTCCCCACAGTAGTAATAGTCAATGCCGTGGGCTTTTCTGGCGTGCTACCTCCTCCTAGCAAAGAAGCTGCATTGTTTTTTTTTCAATTTTAAAAATAACATTCATCAGAATATACCCATAATTATGTGTTGGCTTCATTCTTTATCACTCAATAATACTGATGCATGCATGTGCGACCCTTTTTTATATGAATGCAAACAAAAAGGAATGACACTATGTACTTTCATATTATTATATCTACAATATTAATAAAGTTACTTATGCCGTATTTGGATCCGTGCGAAATGTGATGTCGCACAGGTCCCGATAAACAAAAAATATTTGGGCCTCTTCTTTCATTTTTATTATCTAGTATTAGTCAGAATTTATCGTAAAGTTCTATAATTCGCAGGTGTTTGCCCAATTAAGGGCCCACTTTTACGAATTAGAACAGGGCTCGCAAAATGTTTAAGACGACTCTAGCTACTATAACCTGAATATTCAGAAGAAATGTTGACACAATAGGCTAATTGTTCGTCACATTCATTCTTATATGCAATCTTTTGATTGTATTCATTCGGTGTATATACAGCTTGGACCATATGAGTTTTAATTGGACTCAGGGCATTAGGTAAATAAATTGTTGATAACTCAATAGATTCGTCTTTTCAATCTCAGAAATAAAATCTTGGCAATACTTACACAAGGAGAAATCTAAACCTCTTCTTGTTTCTTTTGACTTGAGCTCCATATACATTATATACATAATGAATTGTGTTTATTATGAATCCACTGACTTTAAACCTGACTTACAGCTTATTGTACGTCCAAAATAAATACTCTCTCGGTCTCAATTTATTTGTCATTTTTTTTGTTTACACGCCTCTTAAAAAATATTAATTAGAAGGGTATTTGACCTATTTTACCTTATTTATGTCTAAATTATAATCTCTCTCCATTAAATATTTACTCTATTTATGTGTCATCTTTATTAATGGCAAAAGGTAAAATGGACAAAAATTAATTAATTTATGCCTTGAATTTATAAAATAAAAAATAATGCGAGACAACTATTTTTATAAACCACGACAAATAATTTGAGAAGGAGGAAGTATGGTTTGGTTGACAAAGAGATTGCATTGATCAATCAGTGGTATGTTTCATGTGAAGCCAAATATGGCTGATCAACTTGACATTTTTCTTGGAATGCTGTAGATATTTTTTAATCTTTGGGGGTGGGGGTAGAGAGTAGAGTGAGTAGAGTGTGAAAGTTTAACTCTGGCTAGAACATAACAACAATAACATATTCAGTAAAATTTCATAACGTGAGGTCTGTGGAAGATAAAGTGTACGCATATTTTAGGTAGAACGACTGTTTCTGAGAAACTCCCGGCTTAAGACAGAGCATAAGCACAAGCAAAACAAGAGAAACTGTCAGCCCCGGACAAAAAATTTAAAGCAGTATGAAAATATTGATATCAAAAGCTAATAAGCAATGCTAGCGCATTCTGAAAATGGAAGTCCTCTTGTTCTAAAAATATATTATAGGAGTAGTACTTATTTAGAAATAATTTAACCTTAAATAGTTTAATTTACCTTTAGTAAAATGATTTATGATCATATAAAATTTAATAAATAATTTTACACCACACATATCAATAACTTCTATCCATTGTTTATACGCAATAAAACACTATCGCATAAATTCAAACGGAATGGTAAAGTCATTGATGAAGTATAAGACGACCAAAACTGGTACAAGGAGTAATAAATGTAGAGAAGAATCGGATTCCTTTTAATTTGGAAGTTCTGGTTTTGAGAAAATAATCAAATATCAACTGGTTATAAAGGATCGTCTCAAATATTTTGGGGTTCTGTTCTAATTCGTAAAAGTGGGTTTTCAATATAAGTAAATATATGATTTTAATAATTATGAATTTGGGTCTCCACATACACGCATCACTGAAACTGAATCATTTTATTTTAATTGGGCTAAAAGCTGCGAATTATGGACATTTACAGTAAATTCTGAATAATACTACTTAATAAAAAATGAAAAAAAGAGCCCTCGTTTTTCGGGAGTACATGTACGATAGCACATCTCACATGAATTCAAAGACGGTACCGGTTATATATAGTCATTTTCCTTCACTTTCGACCATTGAATACCTCAGTGACAGAAGCACACATAAGACAAATACAACTTCTGATGATTGTTTTTGTTTTTAGCACCTCTTTGCTGTATTTGTTTTTCAAATATTAAATCATACAATACTAAATTAATAAAGAGGGAAAAGAAAAATATTACCTCTAGGGGAACTTGCCGTGAAGTTAGTGTCTTTCTTGTTGGCATCATTTGCATTTGTTTTTCTTTCGCCGCTTCGAAATGATCCTTTTCTTGAAAGGTTTCTCTGCAACTTATTAAAATTAAAATCATATATTATAAACATAAAAAGCACATTCTACCGGCTTTTCCAATATCATATGTAACTTTTTCAGTGTTGTACAGAGTCAAATTTAAGATTTAAAAGAATCTAGTTCAAAGGAGGAGGATTGTCCAAGTCATATAAGGATATCAAAGATCATTTATTTCATCGATGTGGACAATATAAGAGGGGGCCAACATCAGAAACAATGAATTGTATTAACGTGTACTAGAATCCCAATTTAATCTTACCACCATAATTATAATATATTCTATATATTGTGTAAATATTTAGTGATGTAGAATTATAGTAAATAGAAAATTCTTATTGTACTAGGGTTCTACACACTATTTATATAATACATGAGATATATTCTAATTATGGTGGTGGATTGAATTGAGATTTTAGTACACGTTAATAAATTGGGACGGGTTTGACTCTGATACCATGTAAATAATGAATCTGGAGCCTAACTCAACCCCAAAAGTTAGCTCAAAGAGAGGAGAATTGCACAATACGTATAAGGAGACCAATAACTACTTATCCCGTGGCAGAACTCAACACTAGTAAGCAAAAATTGACCAATAATGAGTTCTGTTCTCATTAGTCATTACGTTAACAAAGGGGTTGTTAGGATTAGGATAAACATGAATTAATTGTGAAATTGATTGATAATGAAAGAATTTGTCAAGGGGTCAATGGTTTCAGGTGAAAAAAGTAGGAATAGAGAGGATGAACAAAAAAAAGAGACCAAAAATAAAAAAAAATGGTAACTTACAGTAGTTCTTGAATTGACATTTATATCTTTCTCTATGATATTAGAAAAGCGTTCCATGTCCACAACAAAGCTTTCTGATGTTGTACTTGTATACTGCAATCCAGTTATATGATCAGATACACAAATTTCCTGAACATCCTTTCCTTCAAATTCTCCAAATATCCTTTGTTTCTCAGCACCCATATTTTCCTGCAAATTCATATCCAAAACTTAAAACAAATTTACGTACAGAAATGGTAGGAAAAAGACCAGAGTTTCAAGAACTCAATAGAACAGTATTCGGAGAAAATAAAAACAACTTTGAAAAATGAAAACAAGACTCACCATTTTGGTATAATCCAGATAAGGAGGGTTTTCACCTGCTAACGTACACAATTAAGAAATCACCTGATATATTTGACAATAAAATCAAACAGAGAACAGGTACTGATTAAAAGTCTAACTTTTCTATATATGAATAAACAACTATTAATGGTAAGTCTATATAGGTGAGAAATGACAGAAGCTTTATTTACAAGACACCTTTTTTTTCTTTGTTCTTGTTGAACTGCTAATTAATCTTTCGTTTCTTTCAGAGCTCCTAAGTTCTAACACTCACACAGTCACATATATATAGGAGTAACATTTTTATATATTTCTTGTACAGGTTTTGTTTTCTTGTTTTTATGTTATAAAGAATGATGGGGAAATTGAATGAATATTTGAGGAGCTTCGGAGAAGTTAGACCATGTGTGGTGTTGTGTGGACAGAAACTCTTATTTTAGGTCGACGATATGTTTGGGTGTCTGTATCAACTTAATTGGGTTATTAATCAATCAAAATTCAAAACTATGACCCATTTTTGTTAGTCCTGTGCTGATTAACTTTTTGGCGAAGAATGTTTTAGGGTTGGGTCCACTAGGTTGGGTTGTACATATAATAAGCAACCACGGCCATTTGTTTTCTTTTAATCAGTTTAAACTCATCATTCGATATTTGAAATAGTTACAAGTTCCAGCGTTTTTTATAGATTTTTTTTTATTCTTATGACTTGAACTAAAAACTTTTAATAAAATAAAAGAATTGTAATCATCTCACTGGCTATATCCCCCAGATGTGCATCCTTGGCCTTTTGTATGAATTATTACAATTGTGTTTCTTGATGAACAATGATTATTATTATAAATTTATTTTATTCTTTCTGGTTTGATTGTATCTTTTGCCTGCATAATACACGTGTCAATTATGATTCGAATAATTGGGATCCCGCATGTGAAAAATCTTATTTTCACACGCATGCACACATAGTGCCAATGATCATAATTTCCTTAATGGAAGAGATATTGGTACGTATACGAATTGTTTGAGACGTAAGGTAATAGACGGTTATTGACCAAATGACGTTTGTCTATTCAATTTCAGCATATCCAAATCTCTCCTCTCGGTTCTTGATTCGAAATCATATAGATTATGATAATTAATTGTCAGTTAACTATCAAGCATTCATACCAATTATTGAATAAATCTTAAACAAGCGAAGAAGAAACCAAACTAATGTATTAATTCATAAATAAGAGTTTCAAGCGAATCACAAGAAAATCCCTAATAAAGTAATTAACTCCTAGTCATAGTCACGCTAAGAACTAATACAATCTCCGACATGAATTGAAATAAAAGCAAAGAAAAGAGAAAGAAAATAATACTGAAAAGACTCCAAAGTTGTTTTGTCTCCTTGAATGGTGTTGTGGAATATTTACAATGATGTAGAATTGTATGGAATGGAATATGGAGAATAAGGTCTGTGAGGTATGATAATATTGAGCAGGGTTTTAGGGATTTTATAGGTTTTATAAGTAGAAAAAATTATCCCTTGTGGACTCTGAAAACACTGTCAAATTAGGCCCAAAAACTCAAAATCTCGCGTCGACGCCGTGGTTCAGAGTCAGCCACGGCACTAAAAATCGTGAGGCAAAATCGGACTCGCAGAATATCACGCCACGACGCCTGGGTAGTTTTCCGATTCTTCGTCCTTTTTTTCGTCCGAACTTCGTCTAATCTCTTCTATACTTCCCGGGATTTCTTAGGCTTCATTTCTTGGCCCTTTTGTGTGCAATTCCATCTCAAATAAGCTAATTTTCTTTTCTTTTCGTCATTTCTCTATTTTTGACCGCTGTAACACAAAAGGAAGAAAAACGACCATAATACTATACGAAACATAAACGAAATAAGTAAAATACTAACTAAAAATTACTCAAAAAGTGTATATGAAATACACCTAACAAATACCCTCAAACTTAAACTTTGCTCGTCCTCGAGTAAAGCACTAAACAAAGGCAAAACAAAACGAACAAAGACTCTATGAAATGAATCAAGTAGTTATAGCAATGCTTCTTCAAAAATCATGAATGAAAGATGGGATAATATGTTAGAACATATATAGCATGAATAATCAGCAATCTAGAATTTCAATTTATCTATACTTATTTCTAATTTTGTTGCTCCAAGAACAACTAACTTGTTCTGCGAGCATCTTTTATCACTTTTTGTTGTTTTTCTTATTTTGTAGGTAAAATTCGAAAAATTCAAAACAAAAAAAAGGGACACATGGACTACTCCTACTATCGTGGCGCAGATTTGACTACTATCCACTAGCAGCAGATCGACAAAGAATTTAACCCAAAGATTCCACGCGGCGTCGAACGAAATGCATGAAGCCTTACTCGTGCTCACCCAAAGGTCGTAATCCTCAAGGGAAATTTCAACAGCCACAGATTCAGGCCCCATCCGAGGAGCCGGATGAATTAAGAGCAGCATTGTTGGCACTCACAACCATATAAACTCAATTCATGGTAGAAGTAGCACTCTCTTCGTAACTCGAGACTAAATGGGACGGTTCAATCGGGAACCACAAACCGGGCAACTGATGGACATGGTAACCATTACACCTCAAGAAAGTCCACCAAGTGACCCAGTTACGAGGAATGGCGAATGCATGGAACTCGAACCACAACAAGTCAAGTATGAATTTGGAGAGGTAGTTGGTGTAGAGAAAGAAGAGGTCACTGAGGACCACCCTATTGCGAAAAATACTACACCAAATGTCATTACTGACCCTCAACCAGAAAGTCCATACCCTTAAGGGCACCACAAAAAGTTGAGAGATGTAGGGAGTTTCACTGATTCCTACATTATAGAGAGCCTTGAAGACAAGTCTGCCTTGTGTGAATGAGGGATAATCGTAAATCTGAGGCCCTTGTTTGAAACAATTGTTGTAGTCGAAGTGAGACCTGCAACAATAATCATGGACAAGCTAGCGCTTCGAAGGATCCACTGGGCACTAGTAAGGATTAATTGCGTCCGGCTAAAAGACGTTAAAGACAGCGCTACTTGGGAGGCAACCCAAGGTTTTTAAATTATGCTATTTCAATTCCTGTTTTTAGTTTGTTTTATTTTGTCTTGAACAGTCTCACGGTCTTGGGTTCTTGTCTTGTGTTGTGATGCCAGGTGAAGGAATCGGAGAATGAGCATGAGGAAAATGGTGTAAAACACAGAATCGAGTCAGCACCGCGGTGCCGAATATTCAGAGAGGTCCCAGGACTTTAGGCACTGCGGTGCCACTATGCAGAACCGCGGTGCCGATTAGCGAACTCCAAAAAATAAAAAGGCCCTGAACCGCCAAATCTTCTCCCACAGATACCGTCTCAGTGCAATATCTGCCGCCATCACCACCAATTTTGAGCCGCTATATGTCTGTAAGTCGTCCCTGTTTAACCTTTGGGACAATGTGTCAGTTAAGTTTGGGGGGGTACCTTATGTTTTTGAGTCTTTGATTTGAGTCTCTTATGTGTCCATATGTCTCTTGTGTTCATATGAGTCAAAAAAAAATTCTTCTAATCATGCATGTTATAGTTGCTGAAAACGCCTAGTGAATTAAGTGGGATAATGTAATGGAATTAGAAGCTAAAAATATGTGTGCTCAAGTTGGATATGCCAAAAATTCAGATTATCTGATTATTTGGAATATGTGTGCCTAGCTTATCTGCGTCTATTGAAAAATGTCTATGAAATTTGCTTGCTTGTTATTTGAGGCGAAATAGTTATGACGTACATGTTTAGGGAGATGACTCAGGCATTTCTTTGTTAGCCCTTCTTACCTTCCATTACCTACCATGCATTAAAATGTATCCCTAGTCAGCCCCTTTGAGCCTAAAATAAGTTATTTCTTTGACACCCTGTGAGTACCTTGTGTGTCATAAACAGTAATTGAAAAATTGGGATGAGTGATAAAGAAATACCAAAAGAGAATGAAATTTTTTATTTATGCACCCCAATAAAAAAAAATATAAAAGCATAAGTTTGGGGGTGCCTATGTGAATATGTTTCATACTCTCAAAAAGAGAAAAGGGGAGTGATATGTATGAACTGAAAAAGAATACCAAAAAGAAGGACAAGATGGTCGAATGAGAAAAACGCTTATGGTACATAAATTGAGCCTAAATACCTATTTTTTACATACCCCTGCCTAAGCCCACATTACAACCCTAAAAAGTCCTGAAGATCTCTAGAATGTATGTCCATGATTAGTGGAGAATAACAAGTAAACAGGCTCATAGAACTAAATGAAATTGACATGCATGATTTAGTATTCATATTTCCATTGAGTATGATTGAACTGAATTTGCGAAATATCTTGCTTGAAATTCTAGATTGCTATATATTCATGCTACATATGTCCCAACATATTATCCCACTGACGTTCATGCTTTTTCTAAGTAACCTTGTGCAGCTGCTTGATCCGAGTCTTTGAGTCTTTTTTTTTTGTTTCTTTGTTTTTGTTTTCTGCTTTAATCGAGGGCGAGCAAAGTTTAAGTTTAGGGGTTTGTTAGGCATATTTTATATACATTTTTGAGTCATTTTTAGTTAGTATTTTACTCATTTTGTTGGTGTTTAGTGTAGTATTAGGGTCGTTGTTCTTTCTTTAGAGTCACAACGGTCAAAAATAGAGAAATGACAAAAAGAAGATAAAATGAGCTTAATTGCACAAGAAAAGGCCAAAGAAATGAAGTCTAAGAAGTCCCGGGAAGTATAGAAGAAATCAAACGAAGTTCGGACGAGAAATGGTCTGGCAACCACACGGGGTCTACAAGGCAATTAGCACCGTGGTGCCAGAAAGCAGGACCGCGGTGACATATTTACTGGGAAGCTGCAAGAATTTCGGCATCGCGGTGCCAGCCTGCAGGACCGCGGTGCCGATGCGGGTTTTTCACGTTCCGGGCCGAATTTTGACACTTTTTCAGGGTACGAAAGGGCAACTCTTCCCAGCTATAAATCCCTAAAACCCTGACCTTGTGGAATCATCTTGTACATATTCTACAATTCTACTTTGGAGGCTAGGAAAGGAGGCAAGACACAAGATTGGAGACTTTTCAATTATTCTCTTTTCTCTTTTCTTAGTTTATTTCAGTTATGTTGAAGTGTAATTTAGTTCTTGACATGACAATGTTTAGGAGCTAATTACTTTAGTAAGGTTTCCATCGAATCTTCTTGAAGTTTCTTTCATATAGTTAATGCATTAGTTAAATTGGCTTCTTCTTCAGCGTATTAAGATCTATTCAATATTGGTATGATTGCTTGATAATTAATTAGCTACTAATTATCATTACTTATATGATTTCGAATCAAGAATCGATATGAGAGATTTGAATATGATGTAGTTGTTTAGACATAGGTTAAAATCGTGGACGAAAATACCCCGATACTTGTGTAGTGTTTTAAGGTTACTGTTCTTAATCCTCTTGTGCGGTAAAATCTATCATAGAAATATACAAGGTTTCTGCATAAGATTGAGGTCTCGAATATCCTAACTGGAATATGATGACAGACTAGTTAACCTGCTATCTTAATAAGAAAAAGACCCATTGGCACTACATTAACAAGAGAAATAGTAGATAGTTGAGGAGATTAGAAGCCATATTCCCTTCATAACTGTTATAAACCCATAGTAGTATCAACCTTAGTTTATTTTCTGCACTTAATTTTAATTCTTAGTCATAAATCTCAAACTAAAGAACGTTAGCCAAATAGAAACTAAAGCTTAGATAATCGGTACTTGATAACCAGTCTATGAGGACGATATTCAGTCTTACAGACTATATTACTTGTGAACGATACGTGCACTTGCGTAAGCATTTGTAAATCGCCTAACAAGTTTTTGGCGCCGTTGCCGGGGACTGACGTACTTTCAATATCAATTTATCTATTCTTATTTCTAATTTTGTTGCTCCAAGAATAAAAACTGACGTTTGAGCTGACTTTGGAGGATCAACTATTCATTATTTTGCTCTTGAATTTAGTCATTACTTGGCTGAATTGTAACTCCATACTAATGACCATTACTTGGTCATTCAAAGCCATAAATTGGCTAGTTGGAGGGTCTTCTTCTCAACACTATAAAATGAGGCATTTGACTCATTTGCAAAAAACACTTGACATCTTACACTCAACAATTCTCTGAAATTGTCTTCCTCTCTTGCAATCACAAACACTCAAAGATCTTACTTCCAAAGCAAACACTTGAGTTCCCTTTGCTCATTTGTTTGATTGATGTTTTATCTTGGGAGATAAATTGTCATTAACACCGTTGAAAGGATATACTGGGCAATATTATCTTAAGGATAGAAATCAAGAATTTGGTCGACTCAGCAAACCCTCATATTTAATCATTTCCAGATTTCTAACAAATAGTTATTGTTGTTATTTCCCGTTCTACACATTAACACTCACAACATGAGCCTATTATTGTGGGTGATACAAATTTTCTGAAACGATATACGTTCAGCTTATCTTATTAGAGACGAAACTAAAATATAATGGACTTGGATACAAGAAGAATCCTGAAACTGCTATCTATCGTTCATACTCTTGAATAAAAAAAAAGTGTCTATTTAGCTTCTTTTTTTTTTGCATAAAAAAGTGTTCGTTTATCAAATTAAAAAAGAATTAATTTTATTTTTTCAGATTTATTCATATTAAGTGTTATATGATCAAATTCCAATACATTTTAATTAGGAAAAATTTAGTCAAATTATCTATTCTTTTCTAGGGGTTAGTATTTTATTAAGGGGTGTGCAAATGACTAAGTGAACACTCTTTTTTATCCGGAGAAAATAGATTAAACTATTTTAATGGGATAAGACACTATTAGCCCCTTGAACTATACCTGAAGTTGCTACGACACATCTTACCTTTTTGGGGGTCATGTTACCCCCTAAACTTTTTAAAGTGTAATAAGTGTCACCCTAAGTGCTGACGTGGCATAGAGAACCAGACATTTGGCAGGCGGTGAAATACATGTGTTGCCACGTATAATTTGGTTTTTTTTTTTTAATTTTTTAAATCTATTTTATTTTCTTTTTAATTTTGAAATGTAATGAAAATATTATTTTGTTTTTAGAAAAATGAAAAGGACAATTTTTTTGTATGAACTTGAAAAATTATTAGAGGTGTTGAATATATTCGAAGGTTGTTGAATTTTTAAAGTTGAGATTCAAGTGCTAAATTCATTCTAAAGATTTAGTTGTTGATGAGATTTGAAAATGAAAAAGAAAATTAAATCCACCATTGTTGAGTCTTGAAATATCTAATTTAGGATAAGTTAGTAAAAATATTTTTTACTTTCTTAAAGTGAGTAAATTCTTTAAGAGGTATTTCCAAGCTAAAATGCACCATTTAATATGAATCGGAGGGTGTGCTACTTTACAAGGGGATATTTCTTGTCCAAAATGTTATAACAAGGTCATTTATGAATCATGATCCAAATAATCGACGCCATGGCGCTTATCATACGGAATTTACTCTCAAGACTCGAAAGAAAGAATAGCATGGCTCATTCAAAAAAAAAAAAAAAAGATCCAAATAACCTTTACAGAATATGTAGGCATCGGACTTCACTTACTTTTGAGTTGGACACCGTAAAATGAACTTCAAAAGTACTTAAATTCCTGGTTTTCAAATGTGGAAAGAGAACGTCCTTTTATCTCATAATAAAAGGACAAAAGGTGACCAGTAAACATTATTCTAAGTACGTTTTTTCAAGTAGGAATCAAGTTATATCATATATATATATATAGGTGCTCATCCTACAACACAAGCACGGGTATTCACACCGCCATAGAAATTAAATATTTCAGAGTTCATGTTGGAAATACATGAATTAATATTAATTTAATGACATTGTTACGTTAGTATTTGAGTCACAAATCTTATCTAATCAGAAAAAAGTAAATAAGTGATCGGTGTATTTTATATACACCTTTTGAGTCATTTTTAGTTAGTCTTTTGTCCATTTTTATACAAATACGTGTCGTCTTAGGATAGATTTTCTTTCTTTTGAGTCATATTGGTTTAAAGTGGCTCATTGACGGAAAAGGAGCAAAAAGAGGGCAGAAACGAAGGTTCCAGAGCTCGAAAAGCGAGAAAGTGGCGAACTGCACAAATAACAGCCACATGCCTCAGCCAAACTAGGATCAGAGCCACCGCCAATATTCGTGAGTGCTTCAGAGTTCGCCACACAAGGCCGGAAGTGAAAATCGTAAATTGAAAGTCAACGGGCCAAGGCACAAGGAAAACTCCGCATCACGCTTTGGAGACTATAAAAGAGGACTTTAGGTCGACGCAGGGTTCCTCTCTTGCCAAATCACACCACTTTTGGAGATCAAGATCGAGACCTTTTCTTAGTAAATTCTTGTTCTTGTTTTACTTTCTTTACGCTTTATGTTGGATATTAATTTAGTTCTTGTCATGGCTATGGCTAGGAACTAAATCAACTTAGGTTTTCCATGTCAATTCACTAACCTTATCTTTATGAATTAATGCATGTTTTGGTTCTTCTTCTTGTTGAGATTTATTCAATAATTGTCTTGATTGCTTGTAATTACTTGATCACTAATTATCATAATCCTTATGATTTCTAGCCAAAGCCAAAGGGAGGTTGTGAATATGTTGTAGTTGGATAAACATAGGTTAAATCGTGGACGAAAGTACCCCGATACTTGTGTAGTATTAATAGGTTATTGGTCTTAATCCTCCTCTATAGTCAATCTTATCACCGAAAGGTAGAAAGGTTCTATACTGGGGTTGAGTGTTTATATAACTTTAACAGGAGTATAAAACGGCTTAGTTAACCTGCTATCTCAAAATAGAAGAAGAACCATAATTAATTGCATTAATAAGTAAGTTAAGCGGATAGTTGAGGAGATTTGGAAGCCCTATTTGCACATTACTGAAGTAAAACAACATAGTTTAGTTAGTTTTCATAATTATAGCTATAAACAACATATCAATCATCGGTTACCAAATAGATAACATAGAATAGAATTTGGTACTTGAACACTAATCCCCGAGGACGATAACTCGGTCTTCTAAGACTATATTACTTGACACGACATGTGCACTTGCGTTAAGTGTGTGCATAAATCGTGCATCAAGTTTTTGGCGCCGTTGCCGGGAATTGGCGTAGTTCAATATCATTTTATATATTCTTAATTTCTAATTTGGTTTTTTATTTCTTGTTTGTATTTATTACTATTTTTTTATTTTGTGAAAACCAGTGTGCCGTGATCCGTTTGTTAATTTTGATCTGTTTCAGGCGTCTAGTTTATGCGAAGGAGAAGAGGAGCAGACACACTAGTTCCGTTCAACCCAGAAATTGAAAAGACTTGTAAATAGAACAGGAGAAACCAACGAGTTTCGGTCTTAATAGAGATGAGAGGCGTACAAAACAACAATGAGATGAACGAGGGGTTAGGTGATCATCAACCCAACCAAAGAATGCCCTAGAGAGTGCCGATGGATGTAGAAGAGAGGGTCCAGGTCCAAGCTGAGAGAAGCTTGGGAGATTATGTGCTGCCACGGGTGAATGGAGCACAAACTTGCATTAGGCTCCCAAAGAATGTGAGCAAACAATTTTGAAATCAAGTCTGCGATCCTAAGCATGGTACAAAATACGATTCGATTCGTAGGTCCGCCGAGGATCCTCACACGATATAGTGAATTTCTTAGAATTGTGTGCAACCTTCGTACAATGGCGCATCGATGACGCCGTCCGATTGAGGCTCTTTCCCTTCTCACTCAGGGATAGAGCGAAAGTGTGGTTGAATTCCTTGCCAACAGACTCGATATTCACATGGCAAGAGTTAGCACAAAAGTTCTTAGCTAAGTTCTTTCCACCATGCAAGGCCACGGTTCGAGAGGAGTTGAATAATTTCTATCAAGTCACTGAGAGTCACTATATGAAGCTTGGGAGAGATTCAAGGACTTGCAAAGAAAGTGTACACATCACAGCATTGAGTTGTGGAATTTGGTCCATATTTTCTATAATGGGCTAAGCGGGACTACCAGAACGATCATTGACGCTGCCGCAAGTGGAATTTTTATGAGAAAAACAGCACACGAAGCTCATGATTTATTGGAAGACATGACCACCAATAATCATGTAACAGAGGACAGACAGGTGAGTGGCAGAAGAACAGTAGGAGTTCATGAGATTGATGCCATCACTGCACTAAATTCCCAAGTTGCTCTTTTGACCAAGCAACTGCAACAAAATACATTAATCAGTAAACGCAGCAAATGCCATTGAGTTGTGAAATGTGGAGGTCCACATACCTTTGATAGGTGCCCATCACCGATCCTAACAATATTTCGATCGAGCAAGCGAGTGCCGAAGAGGGAATTATCGAGGCCTTAACAACCCTTACTCAAATACCTACAATCCAGGGTGGAGGAATCACCCTAATTTTTCATGGAGGGGTGAGCAAGGGCAACAGAACCAATATAGAGGCCAGTACCAAAATCAGCAACCTTTTACTCAGGCCTCATCTTCACAACAATTCAATGCACCTGTCCAACAAGCAGGCTGGGATGAGCCGAGAGCACTTGCTGACACTCACCAATTCCTGCACCTGGGCCACGGTAGAGACTAGGTCCTCTATCAGGAACTTGAAGACACAGGTGGGACAACTAGCAAAGCTAGCAAACAACAGGCCACAGGGTACCTTGCCCAGCAATACAGAGATGAATCCTAAAGAATACAAGCAATGCGGTGAGGAGTGGAAAATAGAATAAATTGACTCCCAAACTCGTGGTTGAACAGAGAGTAGAAACAGATAGAGAGAGGGTTGTTGAAGATCGTCCAATATTAGAGAAAGCTCCAGTGAAGGAGTACACTGAGATGATTCCTTTTCCACAAAGATTGCAAAAAGAAAGTGGTTGATAAGCAATTCTCCAAGTTTTTGGAGACATTCAGAAAGTTACACATCAACATACCCTTCATCGAGGCATTGGAGCAAATGCCTACTTACTTTAAATTTATGAAGGAAATTCTGGGAAAAAAGAAGAAGTTGGCAGAGTATGAGATGGTGGCACTGACAGAAAAATGCAGTGCCATCTTGCAGAAGAAATTGCCCCCTAAACTCAAAGATCCAGGGAGCTTCACACTGCCTTGCACAGTTGGCAGGGTAACATGTAATAGGGCCCTTTGTGATTTGTGGGCTAGTATAAATCTGATGCCTCTGTCTGTTTTTAAACGGTTGGAGTTAGGTGAAGCCAAACCAACCACTGTGAGCTTGCAGTTAGCAGATAGGACGGTGGTGCATCCCAGGGGGGAAGATTGAGGATGTCCTAGTTAAGGTGGGAAAATTCTTCTTCCCTGCGGATTTCCTCATCCTTGATATGGAGGAAGATGAGGAGATTCTCATCATATTGGAAGACTGCTTCGCAACGGAGAGCCCTAATTGACGTAGAAGGGTGGTGACACCGAGAGTAGAAAGTGAAGAGATGGTGTTCAAAGTGTTCAAACACGTTATCAACCCCGATGCAAAGCAGTGCTTGCAATTAGCAATGTCAGAACTTCGTGTGAGCCAGCGCAAGCCACAACAAGGGAGATAAGCCCGCCAAAGCAGGTAAGTGATACTGAACCTCCTCTTGAAAATATTATAAGAAGAAAAACAGAAGGAGAAAAAGGAAAATGCTGAAGAAGTGGATTGGTTGTGGAGGCAACCCAAGGTATTTTAATTTATTTACTTTAATGCAGTTAGTTTTACTTAGAACAGTCTCACGGAGGTATTATTTATATGTTGTGATGACAGGTGCAGAGCCAAGAATTTGCGAAATCGAAAGAAGCCAAAAGGAAAAAAGATTTCGGAAAAATCGGCTTAGCCATGCGCCAGAGCAGGGCGGCGCGCAAAAGATCGTAAAGGCGTAGAGATTCAGTACGCGCGCCAAAGTCCGTAAAAGTTCTGTTCAGCCGCGCAGAAGTTCGTAAGAGCGCAAGAGCTGGCGCCACGCGCCAGCTGCAGTGGTCATGCACCGCGACGGAAATCCAGAAGTTAAAAGAGCCCAAAAATCCGATTTTCCCCATTCCAAATCAAAACCTAAACCTTTCCTCTCCACAAAACCCACGAAAATCCACCTTTTACCTAAAAATCTTCCATAAACTAAACCCAATCACAACCAAAGTTCTTAAATTCCTTAAACCCTTAACTATCTTAAACAACAACCCTCATCCTATTGCCTCAAATCATCATTAGGAGCAAGAAAATCTTGAAGAACACCGTCAAAGGTAACCTTTATCTTTTCTTTAAAGCTTTACTATAATCAGAGGAGGTAGTAGGTGTGAGGAGGTGATGTATCTGTGAAGGTGTGTGGAGATTGAAGTCAGCGTGAGATTTCGGGAAGAATATACGTGAGTGCGGTGGTGTCGCGCAGAGCTTCGAGTGAAGTGTGGGGTGATAAGTGTTGTCAGAATTACGATTGTTGATCGATATTGTTGCACATCATTGAAACAAAGGAAACGCTGCCAAGGTTATCTAAAAATGTCTGTCAGAAAGAGAAGAGCTTCCACATCCACCTCCGCCCCTCAATATGATACTACTAGGTTTGTCAGCCAAACACCGGAGGGTAGATATCAAAAACTTAGTACTAGGCCCTTGATCCCTGAAAGAGGAATGGATTACCAAAGGGAATCATTTGAGGAGGGAGATGCCTATGAGCCCATTCGGGCGATGATTGAGGTGATGGGGTGGAAGAGATTTGTCAACCCGGAAAGAATAACACCGATGAACAAAGTGATGGTGAGAGAATTTTATGCTAACTTTTCGGAGAGGGTGGATGATAGATGCTTTGTGAGGGGACAGGAAGTGCCTGTGACGGCAAAAGTGGTGAATTTGCTATTAAAACAGCGGATGTTGAAGAAAGAGGTGATGACCGGAGCTATTTCAGAACATGGTCTAGAGACACCAACAACATCAACTGGGATGTCGTCGCAAGCACAGTAAGCTACCCTGGGGCTGAGTATGAATTTGCCAGAAATGGATCAAGAGGACTGAGCAGGTGTCAGTTCAACAAAACAGTCAAGGGTTGGTTGTATTTCGTCAGTTCCCGCTTGATTCCATCAATGCACTTCACCAGAGTGCCAGAAGACAGAATAAAATTGATATATGGAATCATGTCAGGGAAGACGATTGACGTTGGGAAGAAAATAATGCAAAACATTGGAGAAACCAGCAGGTTGGTAACGACATGTGGGTTGGGACATGGCTCACTTATTAGCTGCTTATGCTCCAGACATGGGGTCCCAACCCTACCCACTGATACATATGAGAAAATCCAACTTCCTGTGTCATATGGGATAGTGCATTCCTTCCCAGACCCAATCCCTCCAGCAGCAGCACGAAGGAGACCAACACCACCAGCAGCAACAGAGGCTGCCATGGATGGAGATGAGCCTGAAACAGAGGCTCAGTATGAGGCAGGAAGCAGCCAACGGCCACTCCCAGAATCAAAACCTCCAATGCCCATAATGGAGCAGTTGCTCATGAACCAAAGAAGGATGATGCAGAATTTCGACATGATGATACAAGGTCAACAGGACCTGAGACAAGGACAACAAGAATTAAGACAGGAGCAACAACAGTTGCACCAGAGATTTGATGAGATGAGTTTCTTGTTCAACCAGTGGTCCATGCATTATTCGCCGCCACCGCTTTAAACCAAGTCTGTAAGTTGTCCTGTTTCTTTTATTTTCTTTGAGTCTTGCACACATTGGGGACAATGTGTGATTTAAGTTTGTGGGGGGGGGGGGTGTTTTATTTGTGTCTTATTATTTTAGTATGTTTGAGTCTTTTTGATTTGTTTTAAGTATTTTTGAGTCATAATTTTCTTTCAAAGATCATGCATGTTGTAGTTACTAGAAACACCTAGTCAAGTAAGGTTGAATAATGTAATGGAATTAGAAGCAACTATCTAAACACTTAGGTTAGATATGCCAAAAACTCATAAAATCTGTCTATTTGGGGTTTCTTGCTTGATTTGTGCATTGTTAAATGATTAAACTCATGTGTATGATTGCTTGCTATTTGAGGCGAAATAGTTAGGATATGCATGTTAGGGAGATGACTCAGACATTTCTTTGTTAGCCAATTCTTACCACTTTTTCATATCCCTGACATTAAAAATATCCCTAGTCAGCCCCTTTGAGCCTAAACATTAAACTTTTTTTTCTGACACCCTATAATTCCACACTTGTACCATAAGTGAAAATGTGAAATAATTGGAATAGGAAGTGTTAAAAGAAGAGACAAAAAGATTGAACAATCTTGATGCACTCCAATAAAAAAACAATAAGAAATAGGCAAAAGCCTAAGTTTGGGGGTGCCTGCTATTCATAATACACTTCACTCTCTCAAAACAAAAGAGGGGAAAGATAGATATGAAGTGAAGAAATAAAATCAAAAGAAAAGGGAAGAATTGAAAAGAAAAAAGAGCTTATGGTGCATAAAATGAGCCTAAATGTCTATTTTTACCTACATATGCCTAAGCCTACATTACAACCCTGAAAAGTCCTGAAGATCTCTTACATGCATATCCATGATTAGTGGAGAATAACAAGTAAACATGTCATAAGATTTTGAAATTGGCATGCATAATTCAGTATTCTTACTTCCATTAAGCATGATTAAAGTGAGTTTGCGAAATATCTAGCTTAATGTGTTTAGAATGCTAAAAATTCATGCTATATGTTCCTGCATATTATTCTGCTAACCTTCATGTTTTTCTGAGTAACAATAGTGCAGCAAAGTGATCAATGTCGTTGAGTCTTTCTATTTTCTTTTTTCCGTGTGTCTTATTTCTTTCTTTTGATCTTTGCTCGAGGGCGAGCAAAGGTTAAATTTGGGGGTGTTTGATCGGTGTATTTTATATACACCTTTTGAGTCATTTTTAGTTAGTATTTTGTCCATTTTTGTACAAATACGTGTCGTCTTAGGATAAATTTTCTTTCTTTTGAGTCATATTGGTTTAAAGTGGCTCATTGGCGGAAAAGGAGCAAAAAGAGGGCAGAAACGGAGGTTTCAGAGCTCGAAAAGCGAGAAAGTGGCGAACTGCAACACAACAGCCAGGCGGCGCCCACCAAATAGGCTAGAGCGCCACGACGCCCAATATTCAGAGTGCTTCAGGAGTTCCGGCGTCGCGGCGTGATCGGTGTATTTTATATACACTTTTTGAGTCGTTTTTAGTTAGTCTTTTGTCCCTTTTTGTACAAATTAGTGTCGTATTAGGATAGATTTTCTTTCTTTTGAGTCAAGTTGGTTAAAATGACCCAATGGCGGAAAAGGAGCTAAAAGAGGGCAAAAGTGGAGGTTCCAGAGCTTAAACGACGAGAAAGTGGCGAACGAGGCAGAAGCACGGACCAGCACGCGCGCCATCGCAGAAGGTTCTGGCCGCGCGCTAATATCCGTGGCGCCGCAGGTTGCAGCGCCGCGCGCTACGCTGCATGCGTAGCGTGGCCGCGCGCCAAATCATCCGGCATCGCAGATTCTCGGCCGCGCCGATAGCAGGTGGCCGCGCGCCGACGCGAAAAATCGTGTTTAATGACGATTTTCCGGGCTGCACTGGCGGAAAAGTTAGAGGCGGTTTTGAGCCTATAAAAGAGAACCCTAGGCGCTTTTAAGGTTCTTTCAGACAACACGGCGCCAAGAGCAGGGCGCGCCGGCGCTGAAAAATCGTAAATTCGAAAGTCAATGGGCCAAGGCCTGAAGGAAAACTTGCATCACGTTTTGGAGACTATAAAAAGAGGACTTTAGGTCAGATGCAGGTGTTCCTCTCCTTGCCAAATCACACCACTTTTGGAGATCAAGATTGGAGACCTTTTCTTAGTAAATTCTTGTTATTGTTTTACTTTCTTTACAGTTTATGTTGGATATTAATTTAGTTCTTGTCATGTCTATGGCTAGGAATTAAATCAACTTAGGGCTTTCCATGTCAATTCACTTGAACCTTATCTTTATGAATTAATGCATGTTTTTGGTTCTTCTTCTTGTTGTTGAGATTTATTCAATAATTGTCTTGATTGCTTGGTAATTACTTGATCACTAATTATCATAATCCTTATGATTTCTAACCAAAGAAAGTGAGGTTGTGAATATGCTGTAGTTGGATAAACATAAGTTAAATCGTGGACGAAAGTACTCCGATACTTGTGTAGTATTAATAGGTTATTGGTCTTAATCCTCCTCTATAGTCAATCTTATCACCGAAAGGTAGAAAGGTTCTATACCGGGGTTGAGTGTTTATATAACCTTAACAGGAGTATAAAACGGCTTAGTTAACCTGCTATCTCAAAATAGAAGAAGAACCATAATTAATTGCATTAATAAGTAAGTTAAGCGGATAGTTGAGGAGATTTGAAAGCCCTATTTCCACATTACTGAAGTAAAACAACATAGTTTAGTTAGTTTTCATAATTATAGCTATAAACAACATATCAATCATCGGTTACCAAATAGATAACATAGAATAGAATTTGGTACTTGAACACTAATCCCTGAGGACGATAACTCGGTCTTCTAAGACTATATTACTTGACACGACACGTGCACTTGCGTTAAGTGTGTGCATAAATCGCGCATCAATAAGCGAATAATAAATAACACACACATATTTATAGTGGTTCACCTTCAATGCGAGAACTACGTCCACTTTGCCGCTGCAGATTTTACTATACAATTCTCTCATTCTCTCTTGCTCAACCTCAAAAGAAAACGACGCTCTAGTCTATATATAGTGAAAACTAAGGCGAATATAATACAATAAGTCCGAAATTTCCAAAATACTCTTCACTAAATAACCTTACATTATAACTTATATGCACATATATCATTCATACAAGTTTATCACTTAATCATATTTAAATAGTATGTGTAATTCAACCTTAAATATCTCGTAAGTTTGCTAAATTAGCATATACACACTTCCCTCCCTCAGTATTTCCACTTCTTGATAATTAAAGGACCTGCCATCACTTGATGATCAACCTTTAGAAATAATCGAATATGTCTAATGTCCTATTTATTTTGATATTTTTGTCAAGTACAAAATCATGGTATGCTACATGGCATTAGAATTGGGACGCTATATTTTTGGTCATTTATACTACTATACTAGTATAAAGTTGCATATTTTATCTGCTAAGAGTCCACATCAAAAATAAATAAAAATATGTCAATCATCACCTTACAAGTTAATTTTTGAGGTTGAGTTAGACCAAGATCCATTATTTAACTTACCAATATTTCAATTGAATTTTGCTACTACGACTAAAACTATGAATTGGAAAATCTTTCTGTGTGTAAAAAAGAATAGTGCCATGCCTATAAAGCCACCGTCCAATATAATGTACGTAGTTGTTTGTGATTGGACCATGCTGGTTATTAGGAGTTCTATATCTCCTTTATATTACTCTCCTCATTCTCCACCAAGTAAACTCAAAGATATTTTCTCGTTTTTAATTGTGGCAGTGATTGGATTTGGACCCTTATGAAGATCACGTTTTCCAAGTAATTTGAGTTCTCGTTGGATCCTGACCAATCAAAGGAGCATATTCTCATAATTATTCATTTACCTAACGTTTTCGGGAGTTATAATTAGACCCTTTTAAGTTCTATTTTAAAATTATTTGTTCTTAAAATTAAAGCGTTAAATCTTTTGGCTACAATTGTAGTTCCTAGATCATTTCTATACTCGATATCATTATGAAAATAACTCGATTGGATTCCAAGCGTTTTATGATGATGTTCGTTCCTCATTGTTAAACTTTTGTCTGAAAACAAATTCAACAAAAATAGCTTATCCGAAGTATATAAATTACTTCGGAAGATGTGTGTTTACCTCAAAAAAGGTACATTTAAATTTATAAGTGATTTTAAAAATATATAGATTGATTTGGAAAAAAGAGTAAGCAATTAAGAATAAGTAAGTTAATGAAAATAATAAGAAAGATAGGCTCAAGATGAACTCCTTCAGCAAATTTGATCAGAGCCTTAGTTTAACTGCTTCGGTTTTGAGCCAATAATGAGAGCTTTATGATTATGATTGCAATGAACGAAATCGTACAAGTGTGAATAATGAGAATGAGATGCTCTTCCAATATGAAGGTTGGACTCATTTTATAGCTATGATACATGATATTAACACCCAAGAATCATTCTCCAATTAAATGTTATTAAATGATAATAATGGTCTCTTGATGAACAAAGAGTAACGGGTGACGCCATATCCGAAATGGGTACAAGCTGGGCATCTCCGGCTCTCCACCCGGTGTCAACTAGTTCGGTCATTATTACCCGATCTCGCCTTGATACTCACACTTGTCTCGATACAACTCCATCCGATATAAAACTTTGTCGCCTCCCTCGGACTCCATACCTAAACCTTGCCTCATGTCATGCTGATTTTCACCATATATATATAGTCCCCACACTTCTCGGATCAAAATTTACCGAAGTGATGGAAAGTGAAAATAATTTCTTTGTTGTCTTTCTTTACAAACTTCTTTACAAATGACTCTGAAATATATGGAAAATGAAATGTTTCCTCTTCTCCAAACTTTGACTCACATATTATCATTATGTAAACTCGGACATGTGTCACTACTACATTTCTGACCTAATGCGACGATTTAGGTAGGTCTAATGCAACGGGCGTTGTAGAACTGTCGCATTAAATGTGGCTAATGTGACGGGTACAAGTTGTAATTCATGGTCGTCGCATTAGATAGGCTAATGCAACAACTTATATCGTCTAATGCAACTGTCGCGCCCGTTTTTTACCTCGGGGTCTGAACGGTATCCGCAACGTTGCTCTTTGGCGCGGTTCCCTGGATGGAGCAATAATGCTGATTTTGAGGAGTCGCCGCCTAATTAGTTAAGTGAATTAGGACACTTGATTTATTGCAATAAAAATACTGCAATTAATCTCCACTTAATGGTCTGCGAAATTAATGAGATTCTGAATCAGGGTTCTTTATTATCCTAAAGGGAAGGGGTTAGGCATCCTTTAAGATCCGCTAACTTGCGGTTATTTGTTCAAACCTAGGTTAATTATTTATTGCCTTTTTTATTCTACCTATTCTAAGCATTTTTTCATAATTTATAATTAAAAGAAAGTGCAATACAGAATAATAAAACTAAAATTAAATGCGACATAAAATAAAACTCCGGGACATCTTTTAGCCCTTTTTAGGCCTTCTGCGCAAGATGATCTTCGGGTACCTGCATAAACACTTAGTAAAAGTGTTAGTAATAGAATAAATAATTTTAATGCAATGACAAGAATTAATAAGTAAAGCCAAAAATAAATAAATTCGTCTTTTGTACAGAGGAGGCCTTGGAAATCAGACGGAGATTCCTTCATCGGTCAATATTGTTAAAAAAACAATAAAATAAATAAAACCTTCAGATCCGCACCAAACAATAATAATTTTAAACACGAAGGGCTAATAAATATTTATTTAAAATAAAACACTTATAAACTTAAAATAAGCTCAATCAAACACACACTTTTTCTTCTTCTCTTCTTGTTCAGTTTCTTTCCCTAATTTGTGGTTCCTTCTTATTGCTTAGTCAGCACTACTCTTGGATCGTTTGTCTATTTATAGGGTCCATTGACAGAGTGCTCCAGTGTCCTTTTTTATTCTTCTTTCACAGGGAAACACAAGTCAAGTTCTTGTGCACGTTTCTTTGCAAGGCCAATGATAAATTGACAAGAGAGAAGCTATTTCAATCAAAGCTTCAAGCCTTCAAGTAGCTGGGAATTGGGATGTTGTTATGGTTATAACACATACAGATTTTTAATGTTATGGGAGCAACCTTTAAAGTTTATGATATTAAACTTATTATCACTACTAAATTTTTTTATTTTCCCACTAAAAATATTTTAGTGGTTATTTCCTATAGAATGTCAGTGAAAAAAACTTAAATAGTAGTGTTTTCAGAGAAAAAAATTTAAAAATTGTTGGAAATATTTATTTAAACGTGAAATAAAGTTAATCCTATTTAATTATGACTCAAATAATTGGGGTCCCGCACGTGGGAAACCTTGTTTCCACACACGTGCACACGTAGTGCCAAAGATCAAAATTTCCTTAATGGAAGAGATATTGATACATATACGAATTGTTTGAGACGTAAGATAATAGACGGTTATTGGCCAAATGACGTTGGTTTCACGTTGGTAAATGAAGAAAGAAGTGTATAAATGTGTTTAAAGATGAAACGAGTGCCAAACACCTCTCTGAATATTGGGCGCCGTGGCGCCTCCCTGCAGGGCCACGGCGCCAACTTTCTGGAGTTTGGGCGCCGTGACGCCTGCAGGCCACGACGCCAGAGTCCGTAACTGTGACTAAGACGAAAAATACGACTTTGGGTGATTTTGAGGCATTAAACCTCCATTACATCCCAAATGAATTCAGCCATTATTTGGCTGAATTAACACTCCATAATCAAGACCATTACATGGGCAATTGAAAAGTCATCTTCATAACACTATAAAATGAGGCCTTAGGCTCATTTGCAAAACACTTGAAAATCTGAAATACTTCTTCTCTCTTGCAATCACAAAACACTCAAAGATCTTTCTTCCAAAGCAAACACTTGAGTTCCCTTTGCTCTTTTGTTTGATTGTTGTTTTATCTTGGAAGATAAGTTGTCATTACAACCGTTGAAAGGATATACGGGGCAATATTATCTTAAGGATAAATCAAGAATTTGGTCGACTCAGCAAACTCTTCTATTTGATCATTTCCAAGTTTTATTACAATTTGTTGTTGTTGTTATTTTCTCGTTCTACACATTATTTTCCACAAAAACATTCCAGTGTTTAAGTGAAAACTTGATTCCCACCATGTGTTTTTCTGGTTGAATGAGGTGAGAAAATTATTTTTTAGCACTAATTTCGCACTGAATATGGAGAGGAAAAGCCTTTATTTCTAATAGTGTATATTTTCAAAGTTATGTGTTTATATATACTATTTATTAAAATTTTAATATTTATACTCCACACTAAAAAAAAAAAATTGGACTCATATTAATGAAATACCACCTAGCTACATCCGCCCTGTTGATAATGTGATGCAATAGTATTTGAAATGCGATAGGACACAAAGATTTAATAATATATGTTCATGGTTTGGTGGTTGAATTTACCAAAATATTTTTGGTTTCGGTTTGTAAATTGTAATTGAACAACGTTCTCTGTTTAACGTTAGCCTTGGATTGAATCCTTCACATCAAGAAACAATGTTGTCACTTGGATTAAAATCTTAATATTAGTAATAAGTTATTTTTTATCACCTTAAATGTTGAATAATTAAAGATCCAATGAATTTAGACTATGCCAAGCACACTGGAAATTAAATATATCCCTTAGACTAAATCATTTTGACTTTTCCATTCTCTCAAAATGCCAAATTGATCAAAGCATAGCCTTAGAAAAGTATAAAGAGATAAACATTTTTTTAGTCTCTACCATCTTCTCGCCAATCTCATAAAACAAAAATGCTACGTATACATAGGTTGCCCACCCTAAGTTTGAAGTGACACAAGAACCAAATTTATCAATTTCTTTATCACTTTTATACCAAGGAGTTAAGGCCAAAATTATAAGGGGTTAAGTAAAAAATAGTCTCCAAGTAACTTATATATATGACGACGGTATTAATCTAATTTTTAGTGAGAATCTTACAGTAAATATCTTAAACTCAATTTTTAGGCTAATATAGTTGACATCTATGATCTTTTAGTAGCGTTTGCATGGGCAAGTTCCTAGGCTTTTGAATGAAACCTTCGACTATATAAAAATGATAGCTAGAGAGATACATTTTGTTATGTACCATCGTACACCAAATTGTTCCATAACTCAACCCCAAAAATTAATTTGTACGGTGAGGATTGTCCAAATTCATATAACGAGACAGTGTTTACATTCCATATTCGATGTGAAACTCTTAACATCACCGAATTAAATAGCCCATGAAACATGATGATCGAGACAACGATGATGATGCTGCAAGCCTGCACGTGGTTTTGAGTTAAGCTGGTCCTGAAATGCAGAAAATTTATTAAAAAGTCAAGAACTCCAGCATAGTGTGCTGGAAATTTATAACTTGTAAAATGTTTACCTATAAGGATTTTTTGAACATTTGCACTTGTAAAAACTTTGAGCTCCATGCTAGGATTTTTCCGTATTTTAGTTCGGAGAATTCTTGTTCAAATTTTATTTTCACATTAAAAAATAATTTTTTTTGAATTACATATCAAACGATGACTAAATATTTTCTAAAACCGACCATTTCAATCAATTTTTACTTATGTATCATCACTCTTTATTGGGCCCAGATACACTACTGCACAACAAGTTATGGGCCAATGGGGAATAATGTTACATATTACATGTTGCAATGTGCTGCAAAATGGGCATGCAAGTTAAATGGCATAATTTTGATAAATATTTGTTTTTGGGTTGCTAATTACAATATAATTAGTGTTCGTAAAGTAATTAAAAAATGTGAGTGATAATGTGTAGAACGGGAAAATAACAACAACAACAAATTGTAATAAAACTTGGAAATGATCAAATAGAATGGTTTGCTGAGTCGACCAAATTCTTGATCTATCCTTAAGATAATATTGTCTCGTATATCCTTTCAACGGTTGTAATTGCAACTTATCTCCCAAGATAAAACAACAATCAAACAAATGAGCTTCTGAAGAAGAATTGTTTCTCATGAACAACTTCTTGTCTGAGACTGGTGTATAAGTGGAGAAGGCTTCTTTATTGGAACATATGTGACGGGTGACACCTGTGTCCAACCAGCATTGCACCAGATTCTCAACGAGGTTAGCTTCAAGAACCATCGCTGAGAACTCCTGAATCATATTGTCTATGAGCTTGTCTTCAACGATGTTAGCCTTGGCCTTGCCTTTGGCCTTATTCTCACGTTTGAGCTTGCGGCAGTCTTTGGCCATGTGACGAACTATACCACAGTGGTTACAATTTCCCTTGAGCTTTTCAGTTGTTGGGGGCTTGCTTTCCTTCTGGAATTTCCGCTTCGCTGAAGTTCCTTGACTTCCATCAGTCCGCTTTAGCCTCACGTTGTTTTCCTTCGTACGACCTTCTTATCATTCGCTCAACTGAGTTTGACAATAAGTTCGCCTAAGGTCGCTCTTTGTTTTTAGTTTTATATAGTTCATAAACTCACCACGGCGAGGCAATTTCCGATCAACGCCCAACCAAGAATTGTTCGTTGGACGTTAATCCTTCCAAATCCAGGTGATGTAGAATCATTTGAAATTCCTGGACTTGGGATGTCACACGTTTGTTATCCACCATTTGAAATTTCAGGAACTTTCCAATGATGAACTTCTTACTACCCGCATCTTGGGTATTGTATTTCTTCTGGAGTTTATCCCATAACTGCTTGACAGTTTCAACGGTGCAATATACCGTGTATAGTGGATCGGACAAACTGTTTAGAATATAGTTCATACACATGAAATCACTATGTTTTCATGCTTCGTGAACCATCCTCACGCGTGATGACATGGTTACTCGCCCTCCCGCCAAATCATTTGGCTGAGGGTCCACATCTTCCCCAACTAGTGGAGGTTCTTCGGTTAGGAAACGTGACATTCCCATAACTGTCAGGAAAACAACATCTTTTGCTGCCATCGCTTAAAGTGAGCACCCATGAACTTTTCAGGACGCTCATGATGAAAACCAGCAGGTGTAGGGGCAGTGACTCCCCCTTGTGCAGTTGCAAAGGCGTTGGGAATGCTTCCAACATGAGCATAAATATTGTTGGCGCCAGGCGAGCACGGGCACTATAAGTCCCCGAGCGTGATGGAAGCATTGATTGTGCCAAAACCAGTGGTGGCACTCGTAGTGCCAAAAGCAGCGGTAGCACTAGAAGTTCCAAAAGTAGTAGTTTGGAAGGCATTAGGAATGCCATGATCAGTGGTGACACTAGAAGTGCCGAAAACAGTGGAGTTGAAGGCAACGTTAGTGCCTTGAGTAGTTGGATTGAAGGCAATAGGATTGCCTTGAGCATCGGTGTTGTTCATGGCGTTGAATTGATCTTCAGCAGACATGTTGTTGTTGGAATAACGAATATTATCTTAAGCTTGTGAGTGGTAATGTGTAGAATGGGAAAATAACAACAACAACAAATTGTAATAAAACTTGGAAATGATCAAATAGAAGGGCTTGCTGAGTCGACCAAATTCTTGATCTATCCTTAAGATAATATTGGCCCGTATATCCTTTCAACGGTTGGAATGACAATTTATCTCCCAAGATAAAACATCAATCAAACAAATGAGCAAAGGGAACTCAAGTGTTTGCTTTGGAAAAAAGATCTTTGAGTGTTTTGTGATTGCAAGAGAGTAAGAAGTAATTCAGATTTCAAGTGTTTTGCAAATGAACCTAAGACCTCATTTTATAGTGTTGTGAAGATGACTTTTCAATTGCCCATGTAATGGCCTTGAATGACCATGTAATGACCTTGAATGACCATGTAATGGCTTTGAATGATCATGTAATGACCTTGAATGACCATGTAATGACCTTGATTATGGAGTGTTAATTCAGCCAAATAATGGCTGAATTCATTTGGGATGTTATGGAGGTTTAATGCCTCAAAACCAGCCCAAGAGTCATGTCTTTTCGTCTCCCGTCGCAGCCTCTGGACTACTGGCGCCGCGGTGCCCAAACTTCAGAGAGTTGGCGTCGTGGCCCTGCTGGGTGGCGCCGCGGCGCTCAAACTTCAGAGAGTTGGTGCCGTGGCCCTGCAGTTTGGTCGGGCCGCGACGATTCATGACTCGTTTCATCTTTAAACACATTGTACACTTCCTTCATTTACCAACGTGAAACCAACGTCATTTGGCCAATAACCGTCTATTATCTTACGTCTCAAACAATTTGTATACGTACCATTAGCACTATATGTGCACGTGTGTGGAAACAACGTTTCCGACGTGCGGGGCCCCAATTGTTCGATTCATAATTAATAGATTTTACTTTATTTCACGTTTAATAAATATTTCCAACAAAAAATAGACACAATTTTAAAAAAATGCAGCACCTTATTTCTTCTTCTTCTTCTTTGCAAAATAGCATTTATTAGTTCTTCATGCCTCTTGAAGTAATTTGAATTCTCATGTAGCACAGCCTCACGTACCCGGAAGTTCAAAATGGCAGGTCAATCACGATATTAAAAGAGTAAGCAACATGTACACTAATTTTTATGTGAAAATGAAATTATAGTTCCACAATAGAATGAAAAAGAAGTCCTCAAGCTCGTTGAACTGGTCGTAGTAAACTATTTTGTTTATAAGTGATACAGTGGAACAATTACAGAGTTACAAGGAAATTCCAGCCAGGTTACTAATTCAGAATAAATTCAAGAGGAAGATATGGACATGAGATTTCACTTGCAGAAGCTCGAATTCTAGGACATGGTCCTTGAGTTTCACTAATAGTAGTTCAAGTAGTATAAGTTTCGAACTTCAGGACACGATCTTGAATTTTCACTTGTAGTAGTTTAAAAAAGTTTTTTCGGTTAAAACATCGCGCGACTCCGATTTTTTGGTCAAGCCAAAAATATTGTCAACTGGAGGCTCTTATTAAGGGTCTGTTTGGCCAAACTTCTGAAAAAGTGTTTCTGTTTATTGTTTCTACTATTAGGGTGTTTGACCTATAATTATAGAACTACTTAAAATGTAAAGCAGCTGCTTAAATTTCATATTTATGCAAATTTACTAGAATATTCTTTTTAATATATTTTAAAATATTCTTTTCTATCGTTTCTAAAAATTAGTAAATCTTTACAATTTAATAATTTTAAAAAAATATTTAATTGCAATATTTAATCAAAAAATAATATTATATTGTACATAAAAATGTAACGACAATATGATAGTCGATGACTCAAATATGTTCAAACCTACCCCCGCTCTACCCACACCTACCCCACCCATCCTCAAATTTCTATGCCATCTTTTTTTTACTTTTATAACTCATCTCTTTATTTTGAAAACTTCGAAAGCAATAAAAAGATCAAAAGAAATACCATTGTATATTCCATGAGTATACTTAACAAGAAAGAACAAATTTTCGTGAGTACTACCGAACAAAGCATACTTGCACATGACTTCAAGAATTGCATGATACTATACAAGAAATATTTGTCTATCAAGAATGTAACCAATTCATCTTATTCTTTCCTTTGTTGAAAGACTTGAACATTCTTTTGACATTACTTTGTACTCCAGCTAACCAACCTTCACATATATAATCATGTTCCTTAAATTTGGTCTTGTTCTTCAACTTCAAGAACAACATTAATCTCAACCATGTATCCTGTTCAAATGGATAACACGCACGAGTTACCTGTTTATGAAGATCAATATCACCCTCTAAGGAGGCACCACTCGGCTAAATACTATGCACACCATATTAAAGAAAGTCTAACTACTAGACTTTCAAAATTAGTTTGTACAATTTTCTTAACTCTTCTTGCAATTGTTGGAATCATCGCATTTATTTTATGGCTAGGTTTGCGCCCTCATCGCCCAAGAATTTTCATACACGACTTCTCAATTCCAGCTATAAGTCAAGGAATTGGACCTGAAAGTGCCCAAATTAACTTTAACGTAACAGCACGAAATTCAAATCAAGCTATTGGGATTTTTTATGATGCAATGCAGGTGACAGCGACTTATCAAGAGCAGAGTATTGGGAATTCCCAATTGTTGGCTCCATTTTATCAACTGCCCAAAAACACTACTGTTCTTGCTGGTACATTTTCTGGCCCCATGGTGACGGTGACCGGAACACAATGGCAACAAATGCTCGATGACAGGTCTCGAGGAACGGTGGTTTTTCGGCTAGAATTAACGGCGAGGATTCGATTTAAGATATGGTCGTGGAAAAGTAAACATCATAGGATGCATGCTAATTGTCCTGTTGGAGTAGGCCAGGATGGTGTAATCTTGTCTGGTTACATAGATAAAAGATGTCCAGAATATTTCAATTAGGACATTTCAATTCATGTTTTCCTCTCATTGAATTTTCTTTGGTCTGTATTTTGTTGTATAAAAAGAGTGCATTTTTTACCTGTCCCAATTACTCTAAAGAGCAAGGGCCGTACCTCTAATTTTTTTGTTTCCCCTATGATGTTCAGTATCTGCTTTGAACACCAACTAATTTGGATTCACGTCATGTAAATCCTATTAAAAGAAATTTGGGCGGAGGTTCTCCACTGGGATTTTTGTCATACCTAAAGATTGAATTAAGGGTGGCTAGTTGGACGGAATGAGACGGGACGGGACCGAGACGGGCGAGATGGGGTGGGCCGGGATTAGGGAGACGGGAAGTGGTCCCGTCCCACATCCCACTATCAGAGGGAACGGGATTTGGGGGGGACGGGACGGGTCGGAAAGAGGGATTTGCGGGGTCTTTTTTATTATTATTATTTTTATTTAAACACTTAAATAATTGAACAAGATAGTGAAAAAATATAACAACATGCCCAGTAAAATCTCACAACGTGAAAGTGTGAAAATAAACATCCCAAGGCTAATTGCCTCTTATATTATTTAATAGAAATATGATTTTTTTGTAATACAATTTCAAAATTGCAAATTTGTTTCGTAGTTCAAAAGTTGCAAATCACATAGTAAAATTGACATTAAAAAATTACATATGTAACCATATTTTTCTAATTTTCTGACAATCTTTTGAGGATATTCTGTTGGATTGGAATTTGTTGGTCAAATTGTTCAACGTCGCTTCCTGCTCCCTCGGATAAGATTTCATTGTAATTGTAGTTGTCTTCTTCATTGGTCTCTGGTTGACCGCACCTTCTACGCTCCGCTTTAATCCAATTTCTAAAGAAAACTGCAATTTTCAAACTGTCTCCTGCCAAATAAGTTTATGTGCTCTTATATTTGAAACCTTCCAACAAAAAAACGCTTTCAGAAGCTGTAGATGACACTTGAATATTCGGGCCATCTTTGATAGAGTCGGAAATGTCTTTTGATTCTCCCTCCAGTATTTCAGCAAGTCTTCACGTCCATTTTCATTAACAATTGATTCGAACGGTACAACACCCTGCAAAACATAAACATCCAATTCGCTAATTTATGAGACACTTGAATTACTATACATTCTATTTCGAAGGCCTTGAATACATGAAGCAGAAACTACATGTTTTAATAAAACACAGAATTACACTTTGCATTCATGATTTAGAATCACGTTGATGTTGCTAAAAATAGGATCTCACGTCAATATACTCAAAAGAGAATAAGAAGTCTTTTCTTTTTACACCTACAGAATGTTAGCACCTAAAAGGACTTGTGCAAAAATTGCTTTCTTGGATCCGTGGAGTCCATCTCCCTTTATTCATCCTTAAGACAAACACACAAGGTCATTACCTTACAAAGATAACTTATCCTAAAGGTGTCATCTCTACTACAAATTCACATTTTAACTAATTACACCCATAACTAATTTTTTTGATCTTAATTCACTTAAATAATAATTATTTTTGACACACTTCATATACTCATTATCATGCTCATGTGATATAACACTAGTCCATGTACTCTTTTGATAAACATAAAATATTATTTTCAATCATCATCGACACACTTTTAAGTCTTAAATTATTTCAGGACTTCATCCTTTTATACACCGGGCTCTTGATACACGTAAATATGACTAAAATTCTTCGGGGCTCGGGTCTACTTACATACGTCAAGTGGTTCCAACCATAGCTTGAACGTACAGGGTATTACATCAATGAAACTTATACTCACCGATTCGCTTAACCTCTAACCTTCACGATACTTACTTATCACTTGTTAAACATAGCATAAATACTTATAACCTCAAAAATAATCTTGTCCTTGAACTTATGTCTATTAACTTAAGACAAATCAAACTTACAAAAGTACGGGTAAGTTTTTTAGAGTGGTAGTTAGACCAACTATGTTGTATGGGGTGGAGTGTTGGCTAGTCAAGAACTCTCATGTTCAGAAGATGAAGGTGACAGAGATAAGGATGTTGCGTTGGATGTGCGGACATACAAGGAGAGATAAGATTATGAATAAAGATATTCGAGATAAGATGGGGTTGGTCTCAGTTAAAGACAAGATGAGGAAGCTAGGTTGAGGTGGTTCGGGCCTGTGAAGATGAGATGTACGGATGCCCCAGTGCAGAGGTATGAAAGATTGACTATGGATGGTTTCAGAAGAGGTAGATGTAGACCGAAGTATTGAGGAGATGTGATTAGACAGGACATGGTATAGTTCCAGCTTACCGAGGATATGACCATGGATAGAAAGTTATGGAGGACACAGATTAGGGTCGAAGGCTAGTAGGTAGTTGAGCGTAGTTATGTTTATCTTTCCATATTTGTAGTTATAGTATTAATCTTGTAGTTTCTTGGCCTCTGATTTCTGTTAGTATCTTGTGTTTTTTTACCTTCGCTTATTGTATGATTTATGGCAGTTGTTATGTTGTTTCGTTACTTTTGTTATTTCTTTATTCGATTGTTTATATTTTAATTTCATTAAGCTGAGGGTCTATCAGAAACAACCTCTCTACCTCCCAAGGTAGAGATAAAGTCTCCATACACTCTACCATTCCCAGACTCCACTTATGAGATTACACTGGGTTAGGGCTGCACAAATTTCGGTCCGGACCGAAAATCGATCGACCGAACCGACCGAGAAATTGATCCTGGTCTTGATCCTTCGATTTAAAAATTCTTTGGTCCTTGATTTAAAAATTCCTAATATATATAATATATATAATTTATAATTTTATAAATTCCTAATATATATAATTCCTAATTTTATAAATTTCTAATATATAATATTATATAATTCCGGGTTCGGGGCCCGGTTTTTTTTTAAAATTGAATTTACAATACTGAAATTGACATTCTCGGACGCGGTGACACGCAATTTTTACGTTGAAATCTATTGTAAATCGCGAGATATTTAGATTTGAAAATTGGAAAAACGTAACAATTTGGGGGAAAAGAGAAATTGAGGGGCAAGATGGACGTTTTTGGAGAAATCGGAGGAATCAAACTGCATAGCAGTTTGGCCACCCCCGTATCGAAAAAATACGCGAAATCAAAAAAAAATTTAGGTAAAACGGACGTCCGAGCGCAAAGTTATGACCGTATAAAGTTTGATCAATTTACAACCTATATTTCATATGTCAATACGTCCCGGGCTGTGGGGGCTGGCGGGAGGGGGCTGGCGGGGGCTGGGGGACTGGGGCTGGGATCACCGGTCCAAAACCCGACCGGACCGAATGAGCCAGACGACGACCGACCGAGAAATTCGGTCCGGTCTTCGGTCCGGATAATCCTCCGATTCGGTCCTCGGTCCGGTCCGGTTCGGTCCGGTCCGGTCCTGACCCTTTGTGCACCCCTACACTGGGTATGTTGTTGTTGTTGTATATAAAAGTACTGAAATTTGGGAGTGAGCTGAAAAAATGGGGTGTGAGACCGAGTAACAAACCCTAGCTTAACAGTGTTAGCAAAAGGGCCACTCTTTATATCATCTAGATGTGTCGCAGTTTTTAGAAAAAAAAAATCCAGGATTTAATGCCATGGTGATGTATATTTAGGGATGGTCGGTGGGCCGGCCCGGCCCGGGCCCAACCCGGCCCGGGCCCAACCCGACCCCGATTAAATTAAAAAAAAATAGCGGGTCCGGGGCTCGAACCGGGACGGGACATGGTATGGTCCCGCCCGATCCCGCTAGGACGACCCTGGCCCCTTGCCCCGCCTGGGCCTCATTATTTGTTAAAATAGCCGTTGTCTAACGGCCATTTTATATTTTGGCTATTAGACAACGACCAGTTTTGGCTTCCCCCACTCCCCCAACCCCCCTACCCATTTTATATTTATTTTTAACCCCTAAGTTATTATATTTACACTTTAACCCAATTTTCCAACTATAAATACCTAATTTTCTCTTCTTATTTCTCACAAATCTTCCTACATTTTCTCTAATTTCTACACAACTTTGTCTACTACATATTCACTCTATTTATTAATTTGAGAATTGAGAGTGAAGTTGGCAACTAGTTTGAGGATTAATCTATCAAGCAAAATTTCAATTTTCAACCTCTCTCGATTACACATCGACTCTACGTCGGCGTTTGGTACAAGTGAAATGCCTCCTATCCCCCCTAGTATGAGACGAGGTCCGGTTTTCCAAATCAGTCTCCCCTGAAGAACCACTTCCTTGTGATCCCCCTGAAGACGGCAAACGATTCCCACCATTACTCCAACAATTTCCATTCTCTTCATTTTCCTTAACAACAACTCTAACATTCTTCATTTTCTCCAATCTTTTCCTCTTTGCCTCCAAACGCCTTAATGATTGCAATTCCTTCATTTTCCTCCACTCCTCTTCTGTCTTCACAGGCAAAGAACACGTCCTAATAAGTGGAAATTCAAATCCATTTCCATTACTATTATCACCAGAAAACACAAAATTTGTTATTGAAGATGAACGTTTTAGTTTCTTTGCTCTTTTTGGATCAACCCCAAATCTACCGTTCAATGAAAGTCCTAAACTTAACTCTATATCATCTTCACCCTCCACATTTTCATCAAATTCATAATTCCTTTTTCCATTGATGAATTTATGAAATATATCTCTTGAAATACACCCTCTTTCTTTGTTTTCTTCAAATTTTCCATGTAAAATAAGCAGGAAAGTGTTAATACCCAGAAAGGTGTTGAATTTAGGAATACCCAACTGAGAATCTTGAATTAAATTTAAAAAAAAGATTATTTTTTTATAAAATGGGAATATAAGAAATTATATCGCCATGGGAGGTTATAAAAGAGAAGAAGTGTTGAGTAGCGACGTGGAACAATTTGACCAAGATATACCAATTCCAACCGAAGAACCACACGAAATTATAAAGAAACTAGAAAAAGTATTTTCAAATTGGTAATATATTTAATTGCAATTTTAGTAATTTTTTCTATGTCTTCTATAATGTTGTAATTCTGAATCTTGTATATTTCAATGAAATAATTAATAATATAAGAGGCACAAAAACAGCATTGGGATGTTTTTTTTTTACACTCTTCTTGTCTTTGTTTAATTATTTAGTTTATAAATATATATGAGTATAATACTATAATAGTATAACATGAGTATATGACTATCACTATAATATGACTATATGTTACTTTGTTAGTAATTTAGTATTTTTAATTTAGTGGAAAAAATTTTAAAAAAAAAGGGCTCGCCTGTCTGACTGCAGTCCCGTCAGACCAGCCGGCCGCCCAGAGCCGCGGGGGCGGACCGCGGACGGTCCCAAGATCGCCTGGTCCCGCCCGACCCCGCCCCTCCTCTCCGTTCCGACCCCGCCTATCCCGATCCCAGTGGGCCCGACCCACTGGCCAGCCCTATGTATATTATTCATGCAAAACACAAAGTGTGTGGGGGGGGGGGACTAGACCTTACTCATGTATACATCATTGATTGCATAGAAATCACCAAAAAAATGCTTTAGCAGCAATGCTGTACATTCTCACTAATCTACAAAGCAATAACTTAGCTAACAAAAAAGTTGACCTTATCATTTCTAATCCTTGTACTATGAAGCTGAATTTTATCCAAAAATAAGGACCTTTAGCACCTCCTGGTAACTGTTCAAGCCTGTGATATAGATTAGGTTCTTCCAAGGTTGTGGCCAATTATCACAACCTAATTCACGGGTCATGATGATACCTACACTATCCCCGGTAGGTGAGCTATCCCCTAAACCATTTAATCAATTAGAATAGGTTTTAAAGCGGAATAATACAGAAATAACATGAAAGCTGATTTTTCATAAAATGCTTGATTTGAGTGTTTTATGAATGCATAATGGTGTGTGAAATTCTTCTTAGAGGTGATTACAACTTTTAGTGGTCTATTGAATATTTGAATCCTCGTAATTGATTGGGAGGGCATTCTGAGACTTGATTTTCTTTACGAAAGTCCAACTTCGTTATGCCCGCCCAATGTGTGCTATTATATGTTGAAATGTGATCCATAATCGAAGAATTGAGGGTCGGGTGAAGTCTGAGTAGCCTAAGATTTGTGCCAAGTATGGTTTGCTGTAAAACTGATGATATGTGTAGGGATATGCGTCGCATACCACCGTATGCAATCACATAACCCTTGGCATATCATAACAGTGTCAGCCTTTAATGTGAGCCTGATATGCGCTGAGTTATGCGTCGCATAACACCCTATGCGATCGCATAACCCATCGCATATTTGGGCAGTTTTGAAAGACTTCATCTGAAGCTGTATGCGGCCATCTGCGTCGCATATGGCCTTCTGCGGTCAGTTAAGTGACGCAGATGGCCTGTTTTTCCTGCATTTCCTTCTTTTTCTTTTAGTTTTAGTTTTCATTCTTCTCTTCTTTCTTAATATTTGTTTTTACATTCGATAAACATAAAATCACAAAAATATGTTCTGTAGACACGTGATTTTTGACCCTCCTTTAGATTTTACACCATTTTGAGTTAAATGTTTCGTTTAAGCTTCATTTTGACTTTTATTTTTAATTTAGTAGGTTTTGTTTGTGGAAATGAAAAATGACAAAAAAATACTCAACATTTTTAGAGAACGAATTTTGTGTTTCAAAGAAAGAAAAATTACAAAAAATAAGGTTCCTTTTATTCTACTATTTTTTTAGGAAGAGGGAGGGAGAATGACCGGAAAAACTAGAATTCGTAGTGGGAAAAGAGGGGGGGGGGGGGGGGGGGGCGAGAGAGGTCGGCGGTCGCCCACCCAAAAGTCACCTTTGAGACAACTCTTTCTATTTCAAAACTTCTAACTTAGATTTTCTTCCCGAAACCTATCTAACTCTTCTTGAAAACCGTGTCACCCATCCGAGTCACAAATACCGAGAAGAGTCTACGGGAAGGGTAGTTAGGTTAAAATGATAAGCCTAAAATGACTGAATGAGTCGTTACACCAATTTAGCAAGGTAATCAGCCACATTGTTGGCTTCTCTATATCAGTGGGAGAAGGTGAAATCAACATTATTAATAAGGTCAGCAGTATCCTCCACAATAGTCTTCCAAGTGTAAGTTGTTAGAAGTTTTATTTTTCATCATATCTACAATGAGCAAATAGTCTAATTCTATGGTGCTCTGATGGTGGTTATTCTCCTTGAGCCACTGGACATCAAACATAACAGCCTTAGCCTCACCAATATTGTGATCTCTAGCTTGCTTGTACTGGCACAACAAAAGCAAATACATTGTCACCAGCATCATCTCTAGCAATGCCTCCAATGCCTGCTTTACCATTTTTGTTCCGTAAAACTTCCATCTGTTTTGAATTTAATCATTCCAGCATTGGGTTTGTTCCAAACCAGTATTCTTGTAATGCCTTTAGGTCCGAGCTTATCCACCCTATCACATAACTGTATCCAAGGCTAATCCATTTTTTGACGAGGATATGCCTTGTCCATAGCAACTTTGATGTTCCAATATATTTGCTGCTCCATTCTTCAACAATAGAATCTGGTTTCTGCGCCATATTTACAAGCACATCTAGTTTTCTAAAGTTCCCAGCAAATCATCACTGAAACTGTCTGAATCAACATCCTATGAATTGCATTTTTCCCTGGAGTTTGCCACCAATCTTGAAGGAAACCTTTTACTGAGTTGCTTTTGATCCCCATAGGATGACCAAAAAACTTTCACAAACACTAAGCAGGTTCGCTAACAATGAATAGATGTTTGATAGTTTTTGGTACAACTGACGAACAACATAAGCAATCCATAGGACTTTTTATTTCCAAACCTGCAAATAACATCATTAAAAGGAAGTCTAGATTTTAATAGTCTCCCAAACAAAAATGAAATTTTTAAAGGAATACTATTGTGCCAAATCTTCTTATAAAGAGGGTCTTGCACTTCCAGACTCGTAATGCTATCCCATGCTGACTTGTTAAAATATACACCATCACTTGTAGCATTCCATACAGTATGTCCTTCCTTGTGTTGGATCCAATCTTCAAATTGTGGATATGTTGTACCAGCCAGTCTGGAAGAGCAACTTGCAGCTTCTGAACATCTCTTGATTATTAAAGAATTCCTTCACTCGAGTTTTGATAGAATGTCTCTGATCAGGGCTGAATGTTGTAATATCACCATAACTTGTCAAGTTATCACAGCAAAAACTGCAGTCCCCTTGATGAGTTCTCCATATCATGTTGTGCTCAGTCATGGCTCTTTCTTGAGTAAGTTTTTCAGATGTGAGAATTTCAGGTACCTAAACTATAGTAGTAGGATGTGTCCTCACACAGTATTTGGCTTTAGTAAATTTAGCCCATAAAGAGTGTTGCCCTCTGAACCTCCACCACTTCTTGATGTTGAGAATTACATATATCCTTCATGTTTTTCATGCCTAATCCTCCTTCGTTTCTTGGATAACAAATGTTCTTCCTAGAGCTCCAATGATATTTGTCTTTGTTAGTTATGGAGCCCAAAAGAATCTGACAAAGTGCTTTTCCATTGGCTTGATAATACCTTTTGGAGGAGTTATTGCAGTGAGAGTATATATAGGCAAAGACTGGAGAACATGCTTAATCAGTATATATTTAATATTTCCCTCCATAAGATAGCATGTTACTTTTCCAAACACTTGATAACCTTGGACAGTAATTTCTCAAAGTATTCATTCTTTTTCCTCCCAATATAAATTGGACATCCAAGATAATCAAATGGAAACTCCTTGTTAAGAAAGCCAGTAGAACTTTCGATCTTGTTGATTCTGTTGGGACCAGTTCCAGGGGCAGTAAGAAATATTTGTTCTTGTTCATCACAGCTCATTGCTCTTTTCATACCAGTGTATCTATTTCATAATCATCTTGATGGACTTGATATTACCACTAGTGAAAATCACCATGTCATGAGCATATGAAAGATGATTTATAACAGGAATTCTATCACACATAGAAAATGGTAAGAAATGTTCAATATGAATAAGACTGTTAAGGAGTAGCTAACACTTCAGCACTAATGATAAAAATAGGAGAGAGAGAATCACCTTCTTTTAGACCGTGAGAAGAGGTAAAAAAATCCATATCTAGTACCATTCATAATAATAGTATACCAAACATTAGAAATAGTACCCATAAAAAAGATTAGTGACTTCTTGAGAAAAACCAAATTTGTGCAAGACAGCAACAATAAAGGGCCATGACATCCTATCATATGCCTTGGCTGTTGGCCATATCGAATTAATAACCACATTGCCTTCCATATTCTTGCACTTAATGTTTTGAACAATCTCTGGAGTTAATAAAATGATTTAGAAGGGACAAAGACTACATGCTTATGTACAAACGATCAGATGATTTAGAAGCGATTGGCTACTCTGATTCAAACTTAGCTGGCTATGTTGATTATCGCAAATCAATATCAGAATACATTTTTATGTTGGCTGTTGGAGCTATATCTTGGAGAAGTGTCAAATAGACTCTAATTACTACTTCCACTATGGAGGCTGAGTTCAATTCTTGTTTTGAGGCTACATTTTTGGGCTTAAGAATTGTTGACTCTATCTCTAAGCTATTAAAGTTATATTGTGACAATTCAACTGAAGACTTTATGGCTAAGAATAACAAAAGTGGCTTCGAAGCAAGCATATCAACATCAAGTATCTAGCCATAAGAGAATGTGTTAAAGATAAGAAAGTGGTCATTCAACACGTTAGCACTGAACTAATGTTAGTTGATCCTTTAACTAAAGACATGCCACCGCAGAAATTTAAGGATCATGTAGCCACAATGGGACTTAGTTCCACTATGTAAAATTTCATTATAACAACAACGTTTATGAAAGTCTATTTTATATAATATTTCTCGTATTTATTAATGTGTGCACATTCAATTTACTTTGAGAAATATCACTAAAGTATGGACCTAGAATAAACATTGAGTTTATTCATTAAGTAATATGGGCTAAACTTTAAAAACATAGTGCATTGTAATACATGGAAGATACTACCGCTCCTAGAGGAACTATCGCCATGATTCATGTATTATGTTTTATTTATGGTGTTAAGTAGACGGACCAAGTGAGAGAATGTTGACATAGGATCCGTTTGGATGGGCTTAAAAAAGTGACTTTTATGTATAAAGTGTTTTTAGAATTTTTAAATGCTCAAAGTTGTTTTTAAAAATAAACAGTTGAGTGTTTGGATAAAAGTGTTTATTGGTGAGAGGGTAGTGTGAAAATTTTAATAAAATATAAAGGATACAAAAGTAATCTTAAAAGTCAACAGAAATGACTTATAAGCCCCCAAAAAAAGTTAGAATTCCTAACTTTTAAAAAATGACTGATAGAACGGGTAAGCCGCAAAAGAATGTTCCTTGCTTCCAGCTATCCTCATGAGTCATTTTTGCTGTAATCTGTCTCTCGATAAGAAGCTTTCTTTTGATCCGGGTTAATCTCGTCTTCTCCATTTCTGATTGCTCTATTTGATTCAGGACCTCTTGCTGCTGCGTCTCCTCCAAGAAGAATTGTGCTATACCCCCCCCCCCTCCGATCCCTATAGAGCGAAAAAGCACTTTCAGGTTTAAAGTCAGCACTTTAAGTCAGAAAGTCAAACGGTCAAATAAGCTAAAAAAGCTTATAAGTTGATTTGACCTAAGCCACTAACTCATTACTCTCTTTGCTAACTGCCATGTAAACGTACTTGCCAATAACCACCCAGAAAACTGCTGCTATTGCAGTTTCTTCCAGAAATGTTCTTCATGGGAACTACTATATATACATATATCTGTTTCAAGGGTCCCTAAACATAAACTCTTTTTTCAAAACTCCACACCATCTTGAGTGAGATTTGAGTTCTTAGAAGATTCTTTGATGAACCGACTCTGACGACGTCGATCACAATTCCGTAACAATGGTCGGAGGTATGTCGATCTTCTTTCCGTTGCGATATTTCTCTTGTCATGTCTTACATGATGTGGCAGCTTCCATTGCTAAGCACCTGTTTGTCTATACATATTTTTCAAAAAAAATACTTGACATTTATTCTAAATAAGTATTTTTTAAATTGATTCATTATTTCAACTTCGGAGCATAAAATTTGAAGTTGGAAACATGTTCAATACAATTTTAACTTACAAAGATACTTGTAATAAATTAGTTGGATTTCGTTTTCTGGAATCATAAAAAATTGAAACATTCAAAGAAGAACAACTAGCGGCCAAATTTTCCCACCTTGGTCGCTGGTTGTTATTCACTCCCATAAATGGAGTTGTGGAATTCCATAACTCTGAGTCGGTCAACTCCAAGGATATAGACCAAGTCAAAACTTGACATTTCTTAATTCATTGTACGTGGAACTATTGATTTATTCCAAAAGAAGATTATTAGTCTGTTAATAAGAAAATTAACATTTTTTATATTTAAATATAATTTTATTTTATATATTAATGATATACTTTAATAATCACATAAAATTTTATGACATGTTTAAAATCAGTAATTCTAAATACTTGTTTTTTTCAGTTTAAATTTTGCATCCAATCCAACAAAGTATTAATTTTTGGTAGACCTGTCCATAGGGCCGGGGACCCTGCCCGACACAAAAATTAAGGGCTAGGGTCAGTGTTTTTCTGTCCTGAGAGTCACCTGACCCAAAAATGCAGAGACCCGATCACATGTAGGGTCGGGCCAAGGTCAAAATTTTTGACCCTCCCGACCCGACCTCGATCCGCCACTGTCCGATCATAATTCATTTGTGATGTAGACTTTGTGTTTTAATGTGAAGCATTTGTCAAACTTTATATGGTCATAACTTTGCCCTCGGATGTCCGATTTACTTTTTTTTTATTTTGCGTATTTTTTCGAGACGGGGTCGAACAAACTGCCAAATGGACTAGCCGATTTCTCCAAAAACGTCCGTCTTGCCAATCAATTTCACTTTTCCCCCAAATTGTTACTAATTTTCCCTTTTCTTCGCTAAATATCTCGCGATATATAATAGATTTCAACGTCCAAATTTCGTAGTAATATTTCTGAGAATGTCAATTTTAGTATTGGAAATTCAATTTTATTTTAAAAAAATAAAAAATTGTCTGGCCCCGACTCCGCCCCTCCTCTCCGTCCCGACCCCGTCCCGAGCCCGCCTATCCCGATCCCAGTGGGCCCGGCCCGGCTGATTTTGTGGGACCTGATTTTTTAAGCCAAATAAATAAAGATATAAACCCAACTCATTTTAACTCTCAAAAAATCTAAGCCTCTATATATCGAGCAACTTAGACAGCCATGACCATGGCTATTCAGAAGTGGCTACTCTTTCTATTTTTGCATATACATCTTCATGTTCTCATCACAGCCCAGCTGCCTGATTTAGATTACACCCGATGTAATACCACTAGTAATTATACTGAAAATAGTGCATACCAGAACAATCTCAAATCACTCCTCTCTTCCCTTTCCTCAAAAATCGATAAATATGGTTTCTTCTATGATTCCGTTGGCCGAAACCCCGACAAGGCCAGTGGTATTATGCTATGCAGAGGAGATGTGGATATGGAAGAATGTCGTAGCTGCGTCAGTAACATTACTCAAAAGCTTGTACAAGTTTGTCCTAACAAAAAAGAAGCTGTTGGTGGCTATGGTGAATGTTCGTTGCAGTACTCGAATCGACCCATTTTAGACACTGCGTCATATTCTCCTCTGTATCTCTTTTACAATATTATGAATGCCTCAAACCCCGAGGAATTTAACCAGGCGCTCAGAAAATTATTTGAGGATTTGCGAGACGATGCTGAAAATGCTGGTCCCTTTAGAAAATATGCTAGTGGTAATGCAACAGGTCCAGATTTTCAGACTATATTTGCACTTGTGCAGTGTACTCCTGATTTATCTCCTCAGGAATGCTCTGTTTGCTTAAGTGAGATTTATAGATATTTGTCTAATAGTCCCTGCTATGGAAAGGGGGGTTGCAGAATCATAGGGGTTAGGTGCAATTTCCGTTATGAAATTTACCCTTTCTTGAAGGTGCCGGAAGCTCCACCACCTGCAGGTGAATTACATCTTTCCTATTTGATATGATACTGGTGAAGACATATGTACCTAAGTAAATTTAAGTTTACCTTATTTAGCAATAAAATTTAATTCAACTAAACCTATAGACGAGATGGTTATAAAATAGTACTCCTTTCGTCCCAAAAAATTTGGTCTAGTTTGACTTGACACAAAATTTAAAAAATAATAAAAGACTTTTGAAATGTGTGGTCCAAAATAAATTTTAGATATTTATATGGTTGTAAATAATTTCGTAAAGTTAAATTATTTTTAAATATATAAGGAGTCAATCTTTTTTGGACAAACTAATAAGAAAAATAGATCAATCTTTTGGGACAGAGAGAATACTAAATATAATAGAAGAGCAGACACATAAAAAGAATTTCTACGTGTTTGAACCATAAAAAAATTAAATATGCACATTGATATTTTGCATGACCAAATATCTATCATATGCGAGCCCTAATTTTCACATATAGAATATACCAAGTTACTCTACCTGTTCTATGATAGTGTGTGCAGAATAATAGGAGTAAAAAAACAGAAAAGTAACGACACACACTATAAGAAAGTATGAAGTATAGGTTTTGTTGTCCTTACGACGGTATGGAATTGGCAATAAAACTTTACAACAATAACAACATATCCAGTGAAATCCAACAACGTGACGTCTGAGAAGGGTAGAGTGTACACAGACCTTACCTCCACTTTGGTAGATAGAGCGGCTATTTTTGATCTCAAGACAAAATATAATCACAAGCAAAGCAAAGCAAAGCAAGAGAAACAGTCATACTCAGACAAGAAATTAAAGTAGTATGAACATGTTGATAACAAAATCGAATACGTCATGGTAGCGCATTCTTACCAAAGGAAGCAGTAGCTAACACATCTAAATAATATAAACAAAGTACACTAAACAATACATAGCAGCAGAAATCAAACTACACGAGACTATAAAACAATATTGTACCTATAAGTGTGATAGGCTAATCGGGCGTACAGTAATAACATTACAACTATCATTTTGTAAGTGTAAGTAGGACTACACTCGACTAACTACTACCCTTCTACCCTAATCTATGTCCTCCACAACCCCCTATCTAAGGTTATATCCTCAGTAAGTTGCACCTGCGTCATATCCCGTCTAATCACCTCTCCCCAATACTTCTTTGGCCTACCTCTACCCCTCTTGAACCCGTCCATATTCAACCTCTCACACCTCCGCACTGGGGCATTTGTGTCTCTCCTCCGCACATGCGCGAACCATATGTTGCAAAAAACTTTAGCAATAATAAATATATTATTGCTAAAAAAGGTAAATGACAATAAAAGATTAATATATTATTAGTAGAAAACGTAAATGACAACAAAAAATATCTTATTGTTGCGAAAACTTTTTGCATCGGAGGTTATTGCAATGACATGCATTAATTTGTATTGTTGCGAAAAGTACTTTTGACAACAACATCCAACATATGACAACAAAAAATATTATTGGCAAATATTTTTCTTCTTGTAGTTACAGTATTTTAACGTGGAAACCACCCGACTCACAAAGGGTAAAAAAACCACGACATACACCTCTGTAGGATTTTTTTCCAAACTCCACTACAACGTGAGCCTTTGCAAATGCAAGTTACAAACTCTGTAACCTAGAAACTAAATTCTAATTCCTATCTCACAATCTCCCTAAACTAATGAGCCCACATCAAGTTGCCCCCAACTTGAATTTAAATTTGACAAATGTTTATACCTATGACAATTGCTTTTAGGAAAGCTGATAAAGGTACAACTTGATAAATAATCTTAATACACGAATCTAGACTTAAAGTCTCTAAACACAACTCTATGAAGCAGGTTCCTTCCGTCTTCTTTTTTTGTATCAGGTCACACTTTAGAAATCAGAACACTACATATGATATTGATGTATTTGCTCGAATTTTGTTTTCTCTCTATGAGTGCCTAAAACTTCTTGATGTCCGGACTTGAATATTTATACGTTTGATGTGCAATAAGTTAGCCCCAAACACTATGTGATGAGGCCCATTATTAGAAATAGGATTTGAGTTAGTTTAGAATTTTTGCATTTTCACGTGACTTCTGTATTCTTTTAAGAGTTTGAAATATCTTTGTAAGTATGACAAGAAATATTTCAAACTTGTATGCCAAGTCTATACCATAAAAATACTAATCATACTCGCAGAAGGACTCTGAGTTGGAACATGTTCTTGGACTTAGTTCAAGCATCTATTCCATTCAAATCTGTCTCATATCTATGTCTGAGATATAATATGTCCATAGACCTAGTTCATTCACTTTATCTCTGTGTCAGATTCATTCCTTCCTGGTTTATTCATTTTATACTATATTTGTCTTTTGGAAGGATCAAGTCCACAGACCTGGTTCATTCATTTTGTTCATTTACGTTGTCGATTATCAAAGACTATACTTGTCATTGCTAACACTAAACAAATTCCTCCTTTTTTATGATGATAAACTCATGTCTTTGACACCACTATGTAACTTGTTCCAAACATCTCACCGGCCAAAAAATGAACAGAACATCACTAAGATTAAATTAGGTTAGCATACACGAGTTGTAATCATTACACAATATTTCTTCCCCTTTTGACATCATTAAAAATTATTTTAGTTAAGGCTCAATTGAAAATTTCAATATTAAACTCATGACCACTAGGCTATCACATATACAACATAATAGAAACAATAGCTCTATTTATATCTCCTTGAATATTTAATACACAGAAATGTTCACACATGTATAAGAAAGAGCAAACAGTTGCCATTAATCTGATATTGTAACAACAAGCCATGGTTAGAAACTAAATAGGTTGATCAAACAACACAAGAAAAAAAAAACAAAATAAAAGACAAAGGGCACTAAGTTCAAAGCTAAACACCATATGACAACTAAATGAACTCAAGAGGAAGGCTTGGAGGACTGAAGAGGGTCTTTGGTAAGGGTTTTGACCAAGTATTGGATAGTCTTGTCAGCTCTCTCCTTATCTAGTACAGCTTGAAGATTTATATTTTGAGCCTGTAGCTATCTTTGCTCATGCTCACACTCAACGAAGCAGATTCAACTCGTGCTAATGTGTATCCCTTAGTGCTGCAATTTTAGCTATGACTGTTCATTTCGGATTATCCGATCCGAAATTTCGAATATTCAAAAATTTCGGATAGGTAAAATTATGATCCGAAAAAAAAATTGGATATTCAAAAATCGGATAGGTAAAATCTTTCCCTCTTTCTCCATATCCCCTACATATATATATATATATAATGTTTACTAGATAGTAATGTGCATAGCACAAGTGGTCCAGGATAATATGCGAATGCAACGCAATGAAATGCATGAATGGTAATACCATAGTCCAACCCCAACAGGTGACATATTACCTTTGTACCCTTTGATGACACTGAATATCATTATCTTTTTCATATGCCTCATTAAGGACTGACGTAGTTTGCAGGCTATTGCGTCAGTCCGGGGTTTACCCTGTGCGCACTCGAAAGAGTAGCGGCTGCGGGTTCCTTCGTCAGAAAAAATAAAAATAAAATTAAGGACTTAGAAACAATTTAGACATGCTTTCGACATAGAATCAATAACATGAACACCCTTAACTACTAACTGACTAAGAGTAGAGTACATTATGGAGTAACATGACGATTATGTTTGTCCACAAAATTATGCCAAAAGAAAGGAATGAATTACCTTCACATACCTTGTCATCGAAAATACTCTACATTTGAACCACAAAAGCAAATTAATATAGTAATAACAGATTTGTCATTCTATCGAATTTCTTATACGCGTATATGTTTCTTCTTTGTAGAAACCTATACATGTAGCGAAACATCCAGTCTTATTAACCCTTCTCTTTACCGCTACAACATCCAAACAATTCAGCAATTTCACATGCAACTTCTAATTTCATATCAACAACCCCAATAATACCCAACTAACCTTGTATTCTTGTTAATCACTTTAGAATTAGTAAGACTCATGTTTTATAATTGAGTAAACCTAAGAACAAGAATCATTACCTCTGTTTAGACGCAACGACGAGCGTCGTCGAAAAATCTTTTACCAATACTAGTTTTCGATAAGCAAAACAGGGCTCAAATTGGTCTTGAGCTTTTCGAATTCAAGGTCTCGACTTGATTCCAGAACTCAATTTCGCTGGAATTGAGGTTCAAATCGTCATGAACTTTTTTCCTTTCTAGTTGTACGAAAACTTACGGACAACTCCCCAAAATGATCGAGAATCTCTCAAGGGTTTTCCAAATGGGCTTCACTCTTCAACCTAGAGGGGTAACAATTCCCTTTCCAGTGGATGATTTCTACAACAATCTTGAAGAGATGAAAGAATTTTGAAGAAATGGAAGAAAATTATAAGAGATGAAGTAGTTTATTACCTTCAGTTGCCCATACTATCCTCTCACCAATAAGCACTTTTATTCAAATACTCAACTGCTTATTTATAAAAATAACTTTCAGCACTTAAAAGTTCTAAAAGCACTTTATACATAAAAGTCACTTTTTTAAGTCAATCCAAACGGGCTATTAGTCACTGCGTTGTTGTCTTATAAGACAACACGTATTGTTTAACCCAAAATAGGCCCTCCGCTTATAATTAATTAATCTCACAATTAATTAATTATACACACAAATAATTCCCGATACCAAATCACTTAAATCCTGACGACTTATAAAACATTCTTTTACTCAATGTCATAATTCTTATAATATGACACTAGTTCGTATCCTCTTTGGGGACATACAATTATTATTAATCCCCGTCGTCACATTTTGTTAAATCCAAATTATTTTGGGATCACATCCTTTTATATACTAATTTCCTTATTAGTATATGTAAGTACAACATAAATTCCCCGGAGTTCGGGTCCACTTGCCCACGTCTATGTGCTCAAACCATTACCCGGAAATACGAGGTGTTACAAGAACCCTATCTGATACCAATTGATATTTTGCATGATCAAATATATATCCTATGTGAGACCTATTTTTCGTCTATATGATAGATCTAGTTAATCTATATGGTCTATGCTAGCATGTGCATAATAATAAAAAAGAATAGAAAAGTAACAACACAATAATTTTACTTAAAAATCACCCGACTCACAAATGGTGAAAAAACTATAACCTACACCTCTGAAGAATTTTTCCCAAACTCCAGTACAACGCGAGCTTTTGAAAATTCAAGTTATAAACTATGTAACCTAGGAACTAAACTCTAATTTCAATCTCACTAATCTCCTTAGACTAATGTGCCCACTTCAAGTCTCCCCAACTTGAAGTTGAAGACAAATGTTTATACCTATGACAAGTTGATAAAGGTACAACTCGATAATCAATCCTAATACATGAATCTAGACTTGAAGACTGTAAACACAACTCTATGAAATATGTTTCTTCAATCTTCTTCTTTGTATCAGGTCACACTTCAAGAATCAGAACACTCAACATGAAATTGATGTATTTGCTTGAATTTTTTTTTCTCTCTATGGGAGTGCATAAAACTTTTTGATGGCAGGACTTTAATATTTAAACTTTTGAAGTGGAGCAAGTTGGATAACCCCAAACCCTATGTGATGCGGCCCATTATTAGAAATAGGGTTTGAGTTAGTTTAGAATTCTTGCATCTTCACGTGGCTTTAGTATCCTTTTAAGAGTCTTGATAAGTATAAAGATATCTTGCAAATTTGTACGCCAAGTCCAGAACTCTAAGCTGGAACATGTTCTTGGATCTGATTCAAGCATTTCCATTCAACTTTGTCTCGCATATGTGTTTGAGATGAAACATGTTCATATACCGGATTCATTCACTTCATCTCTTTGTCTGATTCATTCACTTTATACTACATCTGTCTCTTGGATGAATCAAGTCCACATACCTGATTCATTCGTCTTGTTCATTTACTTTGTCAATCATCAAAACCTACACTTGTCATTGCTAATGCCAACACACGTGAATGGATGTGTTAAAATATAATTAAGTAAATAAAATATGTCATCTGCAACAACTTAAGTTTTCCTCCTACTTGTGTGAGATTGAGCGTAGCTATTGCTGTCGTCTAACAACTTCAAATTTTAAATGAGATGATCACATAACACAAAATTTAACTTTGTGTCAAAGATAAATTATTGTAGGAACAATATTGTATTTTTGATATTTAATACGTATTAGTTTCTGTAATAACCTGTGAAAGGAAGCAGGACAAGCCAATTGAGAAAGAGAAGATAACAGTTTTCCAATTACGAAGTAGTTAAACGCTATAATATTATACTAACTTGACGCATTTTGTAGGGAATGATAATAAAACAGCTCCAACAGAGAATGATGGTAAAACAGTTCCAATTGGAAATGATAATACAACAGCTCCAATAGTGAAGGATGATAAGAAAGATCGAACCGTTATTATTATCATTGTGCCAACTGTTACAGTTGTTATTCTTACTGTATGTATTTCTGTCATATTAATGAAGAAGCGAAAGAGGAAGCTGATGGACAAAATTCAAGGTAAGGTAGCATATATTATTAATAGACAATATGATCAAGTAAAGTTGAACTTTTAGGACCATGTCTCACTAAATATTTGTTGTATGTTATTAGTACTACTTTGTGAAGGTACACTCGGGGATGATATTAGCAATGTAGAATCCTTGCAATATAATTTTTCTACAATTAGATCTGCAACAGACAACTTCTCAAATGCTAACAAATTGGGACAGGGCGGATTTGGTCCTGTATATAAGGTGATTAGTCCTGCTTGTTGCATAAACTGACAATGACGAAAGGCTTTGTTGTTGAGTTTATAATTGATTTTTCAATTTGTGCTCTTTTTCTTCAGGGCAAGCTCCCAAATGGACAAGAAGTAGCAGTGAAAAGATTGTCAGCAGATTCAGGGCAAGGTGATCTAGAATTCAAAAACGAGGTCTTGTTGGTTGCTAGGCTTCAACACAGGAATTTGGTCAGGTTGCTGGGATTTTGCCTAGATGGAACAGAGAGACTTCTCGTCTATGAATTTGTTCCCAATGCAAGCCTTGACCAATTTTTATTTGGTATATATTGCTTAACCTTTTATCAAGTATGAAGCTTCAGCATCAATAATTATGAATTTAACTTAGATGCACGTATGATAGAAATTATACCTATTTTGTCAACTTGATAAAATACATTTTTTATAGTATCAATATACAAAAATTTATTGTACAAGTTATATTCTTCCTCTTACCCCAGATCAAGTTAAACGTAGCCAACTGGATTGGGAAAGGCGATCCAAAATCATAGGTGGCATTGCTAGGGGAATTCTTTATCTTCATGAGGATTCTAGACTTCGCATCATCCATCGTGATCTCAAAGCTAGTAATGTTCTACTTGATGCAGAAATGAATCCTAAAATCTCAGACTTTGGCATGGCAAGACTATTTACACTGAATGAAACTCAAGGAAACACAAACAGAATTGTTGGGACCTAGTAAGTTTTACATCTCTCATTAGATAGACAGTTATTTTCCATATTGCTAGGAAGGATTCATTAATCATTTAGCAAATATAAACCTCGAGATGAAAATAAATCTTTCCTTGAAATGTTACCAGAATTTTCAAGATGAATTCTCTAATTGTAATTTTTAAAGAAGCGGTTACCTCAATTTTTTTGAACTAGAACTTTGATTGTCCCTCGAATTAGTATGATTCGAGATGAGGAATCTTAGTAGCTCAGTTGGTTGGCTATATGAACTCTCACATTGTTGGTGAGGGTTCGATTCTCCACCTTGTAATCCCCTCCCCATTTTCCCTTTCCCTATCCCCTATGTAATAAAACAATTCTTTTAAAAGTATGATTCGAGATGAATGGTCATCTAACTTTGTCTTTACACATATTTGGCTCTAACACACCACACATTTTTCAATCCTATCTAATACACGACATTTTGATTATGTGATGCATTGTACTTGAACAAAAATAAGTTGTTAACTGATAAATAAAAAGAACATGTGGCACTTTTTCTTCAAACTAGCAGTGACCATCTCACCCAAAAGACCCCTTTGCTTTGACGACGTCTTACTCTTTTTCTTCTCCCGACTCCCAAACCCACTTTCCTGTGTTGAAGTTGTGGCATGGACAACTGTCAGAAGTGTTAGCATGAACAGCTAGTTGTTAGGAGTTATAAATTAACAAGTTAGTTAGAGTTGTTAATGAAATAGTTAGTTGTTAATTAGGGATTAGAATAGGTCAGTGTATGCTAATTAGTTAGATGCTATAAATATCATAGCTAGGAGCAGTTATTCCTTGAGCTGTACTTTTTTCATTTCCTACATTTAAATGGAACAGTGTTCCTCTTTCTTTCTATCTATTATTTAGCTTTCGGTTCTTGGTTTCTCAACATGGTATCAGAGCTTAAGCACTCATAATACAACCATAGATAAGTGATTTAGGTGTTGAAGATATAGTACAGTTCATCGTATAAGGTTATTGATTTAAGAAGAGTTTGTTTTTGTTCTCTTGTTAATTGAAGATAGGGTTTGTAATTTCTTTCAGATCTATTAAAATTCTCAGCTGATTGATAGATAATCTGCACTTGTTCGAGTCTTCTCTATAATTCATCAATAATCGAAGTTTATAGGCTATAGCAGATCAATAATTAGTACGAGATTTTGAGAATAGGCTGAAGATTTACAATGACTACTTCAGAGGAAAGTGGTGACTAGTGTTGACACCCAATTTTGACCCTCCCGTCCAGCCATTAACTATAAAATTACACTAATTTTGTAAAATAAATTCTTTAGGATTTTTATAATAAAATGCAGCGATAAAACATAAATACAGGCATAAATAAATAATTTAATAATGGCATCGCATCTTACGTAGAGTTTCAAGCACTTAGAGTCTCGCGTCCGCGTTAATTAATTTCGAGCTCTGTCAAACAATTCTTAAGTAATTAATAAATACATAAAATAAGTAATTTAGCAATGACGTCGTGTCAGGTAGCATAGCCGCATTTATTAATAACCATTTGTAATTTGAAATCAATTTTAATCTAATACATGCTTTTAATAGCGTCGCATTTATAAAAAGTTTTAAAACAATTCTTAAAAAATCATACTTGCATTTAGCATTTAAATAATCTAATCTAACTTCGCAATAATGCATAATAATAAGTTTTTAAATAATAGCGCCGCATTTTTAAAATATTAAGCACTAATTAAATAGCACGTCCGCATTTATTTTAAATAATTTAATCAATTAATTTTTACCACTAACTAACTAATTAAAAGCCTAGAATTAAATAATTAAACACTGCCTAATTAATTAACCCAGCCCACGTCGCAGGCCCAGCTCCCGCGGCCCAACACCTCTTTATTTTCCCTTCAGCCCGCAAGCCCACGCCCCAGCTATATCCCCCTCAGCCCTATCACTTCCGTTCCCATCGTCCAAAGCCCTAAAAACATTTGGATACACCTTCTCCCTCACACAACCGAAAGCAAACCTAAACCCTAAAGCACCCAACCGCGCCGTGCGGATTTCTCACGAGAATCCGGCATTTCTACCCACGCACCCAGCCAACGTGTTTCTTACCATAACCAGCGCCCAAATCCTGATTCGAATCAGTAGCAAATCTCGTCGAAATCAGCACCAATATCAAGCCTAGAATCGTCCTTATTTACTTACCAGGTTTAGAACCCAAAAGGAGGCTATATATAGCACATGCAAAGGCAGAACGTAGGCATCGATGGGGACATCCCTTAGCAGCAGTCAACAATCGTAAAAGACAGAGAGGAGGGAGTTCAGTAGCAAGAATCGACAGAGCATAGGAAGTTAAGGGGGGCTCAGCACATAGACAATCAGCATAGCACAAATAGGAAATTAGAATCCTTTCCTTTCAATTCCAGCCAAAAATCAGTAAAGGAACTCGCCCTTTCATTCGCATCGCAAACCTAAAGCCCGTCGAGCGGACCGACGACTTGATACGCTGCCCCGGGTCGCTGTCCGGAGAAGGTAATCTCGCCTCCTTTCTTATCTTCTCTTTCGATTGATATTTTGTGATAGTATGTGTGAAATCTGTGTGTCGTGCGACGACTTAGGTGTATTAATTTGATTGCTGAATCTATTTAGTTGATATTAACTGTCATTAGTGCTCTCGACTGTGATTGTTAATGCATTTTACTAGCATTTGTTATGTGATTGAACTTTGAGAGTGGTTATATCTTAAGAAGCATGTCTTAAAGGTTTCATTTCCGGTACAGTGATTCAATACTAATCTCGACATTTGAATCAGTCTGTTAGCAATTAACTAAAGCAGTCTAGGGTCGCTAAGTTACTGATTGAGATATCAAAATATGGTATATCGCTAACTGATATGTTTAAAAAGGTTCGTGATCAAATCAGACGCTTTGTGTTTATTGCTGTTTGATAGACTGACTATGTTTGGTATTTTCTTCTAGTTTTGTATCGCTTAATTTCTTGTCAAGATGTTAAGATCTGGTGACAAAGCTCAGATTTCCGTGAAGATTCAAATTATGTGGTTATACAACATGTTTACGTGTCCCCTGTGATTTAGGAATAGCTGAAGCTTAAATTCATCTTAAACAAATACCAGCAACTGTGGTTCTATTGTGTTCATCTTGGCCAAAGTGGCCCTGCATAGCAAAGCAGTCCTTCTGAATAACTGTGTCTCATCCTTGTTTGTCTAACATCCTACTAAATTAGTCATAAATGAATAAAAAAATGCATATGCAATTTAGGATAACCAATATCAATCCTCTTGTATTATGTGAAATACTAATATCCAGAAACAACTTTATCTCTCATAATTTATAAGTAGGTCATTTTGAATGTATAGATATCATTTAAAGTATGTGTGAAACATGTCATCCATGCTATGATGAATCCCAGCCATGTCCCTTAGATTCTATATCCACTTTTTAAGGGGCATGATATCTTAAGTGTTAGTATGTTTGTAAAATGGTTGAAGATTAGACTTTAATTTGAGTTCTGTTCAGTAGTTGCCTCGTATAAACTCACTTTGTCAATATGATTAGACTTAAGCTATGACTGCAATCTACTATCTGAAATAAAGTACATACCTTACTGTTTGAAGATACAGGTGTTGATCCTGGATCATAAATTGTGGATACAGTTTATCTAGATTATTCATAAATGAGTAAGAGTGTACCTCAAATTGATTGTATGCTTGGATGTCCTCCTCTTTCTTTAGAATAACTGAATAGAAGAATGTTTAGTATTCAGTCACCATATGCCTCTGCCTTTTCTGCTTGAGTATAAACTGCCTCCATGCTAGCATGTTAAGTCCATATTGCATCATACCTTGATTGTTAAGTTGCCTGCATGCTGTCGAATCTGTCCTGTAATGTCTATCAGTAAAAACATGTAAGGATGTCCTCCTTTTCTTTAGAATAACCGAGCGTAAGAATGTTAGCATAATGTTTCGTCCGCAATGTCTCGCCATCGCTTATACCGATCGTGTACTTAGAGTAGATCGAGCACTTACCGCAGCAGTATACCGATTGCACCATGTCTAACGATCAAAGCTACTAGTGTTAGCATCTCTGATATACCAAGCATAGTTCGATTTTCTTTGTGTGCAGCGATTCACATGTATGCATGTATTGGCTAATCGGCTTCAATTATCATGGCCCATTATCTGCTCATATGTGAAATTTCTTCTTTGGTTGCCTTTACCGACACATTCTGCGTGTCGGAAGGCTTAACACCGGGCTTGTCTCATTGTTCTTTTCCTCATCCGCTTGTCGCCATCGCCTATCATTTCTCGGATGAAATGGCTTCAAGAAAAGGGGATTGCCAAAGCCTATTGTTTACTTGCCTTCACTTGGAAACTAGTTATGCCCTGCCCTTTCCTATGCTGCCTCTATCCTTATTATTATTGTTGGGATTAAAGCCCATATAATGTATACCCTGAATACAATTAGAATCTGTTCTCCGTCGTTTTTTTTTACTGGCTGCCTCAATAATATCGATGATGCTTAGTTGCAAATCATGTGCTTACTCTTTACATTTTTGACAAGTTTGGGTGCGTGCTAATCCTTATCTTTTCTTATTTTACATGAAACACATGCCTTGGAGCAAAGGGAGGAGTCTCAATACGAGACTCATCGCTATTTTCCCAAATGAAGATCCGTGCCTACATCCCTCGTTGCATCTCACATCTGATATCCTAAAGCCACGTTTAAATGCTCGCTACCATTCCTAGTGGTCATTTTATTTTCTCGCTTCCGCCCATTCATTTATTGTAATATAATTGTCTAACATTACGCTATTAGTAAAACATTTGGAGTAGTTAAACATTGACGCAATAAATTAGAAGGTAGTTTGCCCCCTCTTAAGTTAATTGCCTAAATTATTAAACCATTTAATCACATAATTACTCGGGTAGTCTATGACATTATTTCCGTCATTAAATCTTAACTTGCATAATTAATCACATATAGCTATGATATTATTTTCCAGATTTCTAACTCATTTGCTATAGCACCCATATAGAAATCTTATTTTTCATATTAAGAAAACCCCCTTAAGCATGTGTTATACCAATCAAGGTAGGCAAATGTGTATATTTAGTCAATTAGTCTATTTTTGCATTATATATTATTTAAAGCATGCTTTAAACTTTAGTAACATTTTAGCACCTTCCTAGCATTCTTTCTACTTTAGCATATAGCACCTTTTGCCCTTTCAAACATTTTAACATGCTAGCATCTATCTCCTAGCCTTCAGCACTTTAGTATTTAGCACTTTTAAGCACCTCTTTACACCTTGGCACCCTTTAGCTTTAAAATTAACCTCTTAGCACCTTTAAACATCTTCCAACATTTTAAAACCTTTTCAACTACTTAGCATTATTTTAACATCCAGCACTTTATTTTCTAAACATTGCACTTTTTATAGATCTTTTACTTTGCATTTTAAAAATATAATAATTAACCCTAGGTTTGGCAGGACAACCGCAAGTTAGCGGATCTTAGAGGGTGCCTAACCCCTTCCCTCTAGATTAATAAAGAACCCTTGCCTAATCTCACTAAGTTTAGCGGACCTTAAAATGGAGTTAATGTTTTACTTCAAACTAGTTAAACATTTAGGTGTCCTAATTCACCCAATTAATTGGGTGGCGACTCATGAACCCTTAGCATTCTAGCAAATTTCTTTAACCTTTTAACCTTTGTTAGCATTTTATTATTTTATTATCTAACCTTTTAATTTGAGCAGCAGGAGTTTAGAAAATAATGCCGCGGCCGGAAAAGGGCGCGACAGAAATGGCGACTCTGCTGGGGATTTTAGGTTCTTAACCACAACAGACCTAGGGTTATTGTTTGGCAATTATTTTGCATTTAATTTTGTGTATTGTATTTTGTTTATTTTTGCTACTTGCTTTACTGCTTTCCTTAAACTGGCATTCCGCTCATATTTCTTCCATTCTGGAAAATTCACACAATCACACACTCACGCTACCGTGTGCTCCGCACCCGCAAATTTCTTTCAAAATATCCAAATTTTAGGAGAGTTGGCGCTGCGAGTTAGATCGGTTCGTCTGATCACCGTAGCCTTCTCACTCGAGTTGTCCGCTCGGAACTCAAGGCCTAGTAAAGCCAAATCTTAGCAACTCGGGATAGAGCTATACCACCCTTATTTTAGGCATGCACGATTTACCTTAGGTGGGTCAATCTGCATTGACACCACAATTAGGAAGACACCAAACTTGTCGACGTTTCTCAACCCAAACGACCAACCAAAGATATTATGTAGCGTGGCAATGACAGACAAATCCAAACCCAATCATGGCGTGCGAAATTGGGAAAAGTGCACCGTCATTTGGTCGCCATTTCCAACAAAGGCATTATAGTTGGACGACTTGGACAAATCCGTCATGATCTCGCATAAGTGACGTTTAGGCTTCCCTCTGGCATAAAGAGGTCCCCCTGCATGTTAGGAAACGTTTGAATGTGCTATGTGCGATATATCTGCTACATACCTGCAAATTATGTGCTTTATGCTAACACCGTTTGTTGCATTTTTAGAAAGATTTATCACCTTCCCAAGGGTCGATTTGTATCTGACTAAGCAATGACAAAGCATCAATATTTCACAAGATCAAAGGCACGGTCCCAAATGATACGACCGATTGGGCGGCATCTAAGCGGGCAGTGAACTGTCTTCGTTCCTATAGCAAAGCAGGGTCTCGAAAAGAAGAGCAGCACGACACCTTCTCAAACTGGGACAATGTAGGAAACTGCATGTACGCAAATCCAAGCGCACTGTGCACGCAGATATCAAGGGACAAGGCGGCGAAGTCAAATGCGAATCGACCCCCCCCCAAAACTCACAAATTTTTCTTTGAGCACAGGTCTTTTCATATTAACAAAAGCAGAAAGTGCAATAGCCGAAATGGAAAATGCGGCGAAAGGTTTCTTCAGATAGCGTAAGAAGAAAGCAACAAAGGCAGAGGATGACAACAATCCAAAGTCCGCAGCAAAAGCAGCAGCAGCGGAAAAAGGGCATCAATAATCAGCAGTCAAAGTTCAGAGGTCCGCAACAAAACCTAACGCATCAACTCGGGCATAAAGTCAAATTGGCAACCCACGTATCGCACACAGCAAAGGCATCATGGCAATTCGTCAGCTGCAACGTTCAGCATGTCCGTGCAAAGACAACATCTCAGGGACAACATCTCTACCCATAAAATTGCACTTCTCGTATGTGTTTACCATTTCATTTAAACAGGTATACACTAATGTTTTCTCAAGCTTGCAGGAGCGCTTATCCTATAGGAGCAACAAAGAACACGCCCAGTAACGACGTTATCGATTGTGTCCAAAGCGGCGACATATATCCGACTCGGGCCGTTACCAAATCGGGACATCTTTAAGGACTTCGCCACGAAAGGACACCGACGAATATGATTCCATACGCTCGAGAGATAGAGGCACCGACAATCAACGAATAATTCAAAAGTCCGCAACAAATTATAGCACATCGCCGCCTGAGTCAAATGCGGCTCACGCAAATGCACAAACGCACAACAAAGACATCATGACAATCCACATGGTTCACGAATGCATCACAACAAAGGCATCATGACAATTCCGATGGCAAGATCTAGCATGTCCACCAAGGACAACATCTCAAAGATTCACAACACCCCGCATATCATACAGGAAGACATCCTTATTCACATAATTGCATTTCATATATATTTATCATTTTGTTTAACGGTATACACTAACGCGTTTTCTCAAGCTTAGCTCGCGGAGCATTTATTCTACGAGCGGCGGCACGTCGAGCAACGGCGTTATCGGCGTTATGTCAAGCGGCGACATCATCGGCGTGCGTCTGCGCAGCGCCCGGCGGCACGTCCGAACAGCGGCGTCGCCGGCGTGCGTCTGCACAACGACGCCGGCATTATGTCCGGCGGCGACATCATCGGCGATTGCGTCTGCGGCACGACGCCGGCGGAACACGTCCAGAACGGCGGCGTTATCGGCGTATGTCCGAGCGGCGACATCATCGGCGTGCGTACGCAACGATGCCGGCAACATTGTGTCCAGCGACACCGTCGGCATTGCGTCTACGCAACGACGCCCGGCGGCGCCCGTCCGAACGACGGCGTCGCGGCGTGCGTCTACACAACGACGCCCGGCATTATGTCCAGCAACGACATCATCGGCGTGCGTCTACGCAGCGACGCCGGCGGAACACGTCCGTAACGGCGTTATCGGCGTATGTCGAGGCGACATCGTGGCGTGCGTCTACGCAACGACGCCAAAGAACATTGTGTCGGCAACGACACCATCGAGATGCGTCTACGCAACGACGCCAAAGGAACACGCCCAGTAACGACGGCGTCGTCGGCGTGCGTCACACGCGACGCCAAAGAACATTATGTCCGGCAACGACATCGCGATTGTGTCGACGCGACACCATCAGCGTTGCGGCGCCCGGCGCGTCGAACGGCGGCGTTATCGGCCGCACAAGTCCGGCAGCGCCATCATCGTATTACATCTACGAGAAGATTTTCTCTGTTCTCAAAATTGCATTCTTATCATTCATGCTTTATTATTACGTCTTAGCGGTTATGCACTAACTCTTCCGAGCTTTAGTCTACGGGAGCGGCGGCCAACAAGTCGAAGCGACGCCGAATCCAAAACGACGCCAACGACGCCAAGTCCAAAACGGCGCCAAGTCCGAAAGCGACGACAAGTCCAAAGCGGCACGAGTCCGAAAACGACGACAAGTCCGAAAACGACGACAAGTCAGCATATCACATCTATGCAGGGACGATTTCTCTATTCTCATAATTGCATTTTGTTTCTCATATATTATTCTGCCTTAGCAGTTATGCACTAACTCTTTCTTGAGCTTTAGTATACAGGGACAATTGCAGCAAGGACAACGTATCCGCATTCACAATCGCAACACGTCCGTGGAAGGGCGAAATCACAGCATTTGCAGCATCGCATCAACACAACAGGCATCGTGTTTTGCAGGATAACCTTTTCTATTCCGCGATTACATTGTTTTTAAAATTATTTTGCCTTAGCGATTATGCACTAACCGCTTGTTCAAGTCTTAGCATGCGTGGCGAGAGCCTGGCGTGGATTTTCTCTTCTGACCGGGCAATTTGTTGGGGCCAACCTTCCCAACGATTGGCGGCGGCCTCAGCGTCGGTCCACTCGCTCGCATCACCATAGAACCAGCGCGCGGCCATAGCGCGGACACCCGAGTTCGAGCGGTTATATTCTTTTACTTTTTGCACCATAACCCGGTCGTCATAACTCGACCTTTCGACATCTTAAGTCCGCGTTAGCGCGCGAGTGTTTGACCATGGTAACCCAGTGTCGTAATAACTCGAAACTGGGACATCTTTGAGTCGCGTTAGCTGCGCGATGTTTCGACCATAGTAACCCAGTGTCGTCATAACTCGACACTGGGACAGTTTTGATTTTTGCGTCAGCCTTGTCTACCTGCCCAACATTTTTGCAATTCTGAAGATCGAGACAAAATTGGCTATGAGTCAACGTCTTTGTCCGAAGATTCTTCCATCATCTCCATACAAAGAGGGACATCTGTTGACACCCAATTTTGACCCTCCCGTCCAGTCATTAACTATAAAATTACACTAATTTTGTAAAATAAATTTTTTAGGATTTTTATAATAAAATGCAGCGATAAAACATAAATACAGGCATAAATAAATAATTTAATAATGGCATCGCATCTTACGTAGAGTTTCAAGCACTTAGAGTCCCGCGTCCGCGTTAATTAATTTCGAGCTCTGTCAAACAATTCTTAAGTAATTAATAAATACATAAAATAAGTAATTTAGCAATGACGTCGTGTCAGGTAGCATAGCCGCATTTATTAATAACCATTTGTAATTTGAAATCAATTTTAATCTAATACATGCTTTTAATAGCGTCGCATTTATAAAAAGTTTTAAAACAATTCTTAAAAAATCATACTTGCATTTAGCATTTAAATAATCTAATCTAACTTCGCAATAATGCATAATAATAAGTTTTTAAATAATAGCGCCGCATTTTTAAAATATTAAGCACTAATTAAATAGCACGTCCGCATTTATTTTAAATAATTTAATCAATTAATTTTTACCACTAACTAACTAATTAAAAGCCTAGAATTAAATAATTAAACACTGCCTAATTAATTAACCCAGCCCACGTCGCAGGCCCAGCTCCCGCGGCCCAACACCTCTTTATTTTCCCTTGACCGCATGACCACGCCCGGTATATCCTCACTCTATCACTTGCTTCCATCGTCCAAAGCCCTAAAAACATTTGGATACACCTTCTCCCTCACACAACCGAAAGCAAACCTAAACCCTAAAGCACCCAACCGCCGCCATGCCCGGATTTCTCGCCGGAGAATCCGGGCATTTCCTTTACCCACGCACCCAGCCAACGTGTTTCTTACCATAACCAGCGCCCAAATCCTGATTCGAATCAGTAGCAAATCTCGTCGAAATCAGCACCAATATCAAGCCTAGAATCGTCCTTATTTACTTACCAGGTTTAGAACCCAAAAGGAGGCTATATATAGCACATGCAAAGCGAGCGTAGGCATCGATGGGGACATCCCTTAGCAGCAGTCAACAATCGTAAAAGACAGAGAGGAGGGAGTTCAGTAGCAAGAATCGACAGAGCATAGGAAGTTAAGGGGGGCTCAGCACATAGACAATCAGCATAGCACAAATAGGAAATTAGAATCCTTTCCTTTCAATTCCAGCCAAAAATCAGTAAAGGAACTCGCCCTTTCATTCGCATCGCAAACCTAAAGCCCGTCGAGCGGACCGACGACTTGATACGCTGCCCCGGGTCGCTGTCCGGAGAAGGTAATCTCGCCTCCTTTCTTATCTTCTCTTTCGATTGATATTTTGTGATAGTATGTGTGAAATCTGTGTGTCGTGCGACGACTTAGGTGTATTAATTTGATTGCTGAATCTATTTAGTTGATATTAACTGTCATTAGTGCTCTCGACTGTGATTGTTAATGCATTTTACTAGCATTTGTTATGTGATTGAACTTTGAGAGTGGTTATATCTTAAGAAGCATGTCTTAAAGGTTTCATTTCCGGTACAGTGATTCAATACTAATCTCGACATTTGAATCAGTCTGTTAGCAATTAACTAAAGCAGTCTAGGGTCGCTAAGTTACTGATTGAGATATCAAAATATGGTATATCGCTAACTGATATGTTTAAAAAGGTTCGTGATCAAATCAGACGCTTTGTGTTTATTGCTGTTTGATAGACTGACTATGTTTGGTATTTTCTTCTAGTTTTGTATCGCTTAATTTCTTGTCAAGATGTTAAGATCTGGTGACAAAGCTCAGATTTCCGTGAAGATTCAAATTATGTGGTTATACAACATGTTTACGTGTCCCCTGTGATTTAGGAATAGCTGAAGCTTAAATTCATCTTAAACAAATACCAGCAACTGTGGTTCTATTGTGTTCATCTTGGCCAAAGTGGCCCTGCATAGCAAAGCAGTCCTTCTGAATAACTGTGTCTCATCCTTGTTTGTCTAACATCCTACTAAATTAGTCATAAATGAATAAAAAAATGCATATGCAATTTAGGATAACCAATATCAATCCTCTTGTATTATGTGAAATACTAATATCCAGAAACAACTTTATTTCTCATAATTTATAAGTAGGTCATTTTGAATGTATAGATATCATTTAAAGTATGTGTGAAACATGTCATCCATGCTATGATGAATCCCAGCCATGTCCCTTAGATTCTATATCCACTTTTTAAGGGGCATGATATCTTAAGTGTTAGTATGTTTGTAAAATGGTTTAAGATTAGACTTTAATTTGAGTTCTGTTCAGTAGTTGCCTCGTATAAACTCACTTTGTCAATATGATTAGACTTAAGCTATGACTGCAATCTACTATCTGAAATAAAGTACATACCTTACTGTTTGAAGATACAGGTGTTGATCCTGGATCATAAATTGTGGATACAGTTTATCTAGATTATTCATAAATGAGTAAGAGTGTACCTCAAATTGATTGTATGCTTGGATGTCCTCCTCTTTCTTTAGAATAACTGAATAGAAGAATGTTTAGTATTCAGTCACCATATGCCTCTGCCTTTTCTGCTTGAGTATAAACTGCCTCCATGCTAGCATGTTAAGTCCATATTGCATCATACCTTGATTGTTAAGTTGCCTGCATGCTGTCGAATCTGTCCTGTAATGTCTATCAGTAAAAACATGTAAGGATGTCCTCCTTTTTCTTTAGAATAACTGAACAGAAGAATGTTAGCATAATGTTTACGTCTGCAATGTCTCACTCTTTGTTTATACCGATGGTGTACTTAGAGTAGATCGAGCACTTACCGCGGCGAGTATCTTGATTGCACCATGTCTATGATCAAAGCTACTAGTGTTAGCATCTCGGATATACCAAGCATAGTTACGATTTTCTTTTGTGTGCAGCGATTCACATGTATCGTGTATTGGCTAAGCGGCTTCAATTATCATGGCCCGTTATCTGCTCGTATGTGAAATTTCTTCTTTGGTTGCCTTCAGGACACGTTCATGCGTGTCGGGGCTTAATTGAGGCTTGTCTCTTGTTCTTTTCCTCATCTTTGTCATTTACATCGCCTATCATTTCTTTGGATGAAATGGCTTCAAGAATAGGGAATTGCCAAAGCCTATTGTTTACTTGCCTTCACTTGGAAACTAGTTATGCCCTGCCCTTTCCTATGCTGCCTCTATCCTTATTATTATTGTTGGGATTAAAGCCCATATAATGTATACCCTGAATACAATTAGAATCTGTTCTCCGTCGTTTTTTTTTTTTTTTACTGGCTGCCTCAATAATATCGATGATGCTTAGTTGCAAATCATGTGCTTACTCTTTACATTTTTGACAAGTTTGGGTGCGTGCTAATCCTTATCTTTTCTTATTTTACATGAAACACATGCCTTGGAGCAAAGGGAGGAGTCTCAATACGAGACTCATCGCTATTTTCCCAAATGAAGATCCGTGCCTACATCCCTCGTTGCATCTCACATCTGATATCCTAAAGCCACAAGCGAAATGCTCGCTACCATTCCTTAGGGTCATTTTATTTTCTGCTTCCCCGCCCCATTCATTTATTGTAATATAATTGTCTAACATTACGCTATTAGTAAAACATTTGGAGTAGTTAAACATTGACGCAATAAATTAGAAGGTAGTTTGCCCCCTCTTAAGTTAATTGCCTAAATTATTAAACCATTTAATCACATAATTACTCGGGTAGTCTATGACATTATTTCCGTCATTAAATCTTAACTTGCATAATTAATCACATATAGCTATGATATTATTTTCCAGATTTCTAACTCATTTGCTATAGCACCCATATAGAAATCTTATTTTTCATATTAAGAAAACCCATGGCATGTGTTATACCAATCAAGGTAGGCAAATGTGTATATTTAGTCAATTAGTCTATTTTTGCATTATATATTATTTAAAGCATGCTTTAAACTTTAGTAACATTTTAGCACCTTCCTAGCATTCTTTCTACTTTAGCATATAGCACCTTTTGCCCTTTCAAACATTTTAACATGCTAGCATCTATCTCCTAGCCTTCAGCACTTTAGTATTTAGCACTTTTAAGCACCTCTTTACACCTTGGCACCCTTTAGCTTTAAAATTAACCTCTTAGCACCTTTAAACATCTTCCAACATTTTAAAACCTTTTCAACTACTTAGCATTATTTTAACATCCAGCACTTTATTTTCTAAACATTGCACTTTTTATAGATCTTTTACTTTGCATTTTAAAAATATAATAATTAACCCTAGGTTTGGCAGGACAACCGCAAGTTAGCGGATCTTAGAGGGTGCCTAACCCCTTCCCTCTAGATTAATAAAGAACCCTTGCCCGGAATCTCACTAAGTTTAGCAGACCTTAAAATGGAGTTAATGTTTTACTTCAAACTAGTTAAACATTTAGGTGTCCTAATTCACCCAATTAATTAGGTGGCGACTCCGCGAACCCTTAGCATTCTAGCAGCCCTTTAACCTTTTAACCTTTGTTAGCATTTTATTATTTTATTATCTAACCTTTTAATTTGAGCAGCAGGAGTTTAGAAAATAATGCCGCGGCCGGAAAAGGGCGCGACAACTAGCAATGCACAAGCATTAGTAGTTGGAGTTGATATTACATAGAAAGAACATGTGCATCACAATCATACTCTCTACATTCATCTTTCAGATACACAAGGTGTTGTTCTTATCTCTACTAAGTTGATAGGATCAGAAAATTACTCTATATGGAGAAAATCTATGCGTATTGTTTTACTTGGAAAGAATAGTCTAGGTTTTCTGCTAGGAACTTGTAAAAATCACATGTATCCTGCCAGTTTACACAATCTATGGGGAAGGTGTAATGCCATTGTTCTAGCCTAGATCATGACTATAATTTCTAAGGACCTAGTTAGTATGGGAAGATCTGTGAGAAAGGTCTGCTAAGGTGAATGCATCTAAGGCTTTGAACTTGCACAAGAAAATAGCTACTTTGACTCAGGGAAATAGCTCTATGTCAATCTACTTCTCTAGGTTAAGAGAACTTTGGGATGAGTTTGAGGCTCTTCTTCTTCATGTGTTTGTCCAGAATCTATAAGGAGTATACATAGCATTTTCATCTACATAAATTGTGGCAATTCCTTATGGGATTAAGTGAATCTTATGATCATGTCACGAGTCAAGTATTGATGATTGTATATAAAAACATACCCAGTGAAATCCCACAGCGTAGGATCTGGGGAGGGTATAGTGTAAGCAGACCTTACCTCTACCTTGGTCGGTAGAACGGCTATTTTTGAGAGACATTCGGCTTAAGACAAAGCAGGTTATCATAACAACTACCATGGAGGTGGTTCTACTAGTGGAGATCATGGAGGTGGTTCTGCAAGTGGATATCAAGAAGGTTGTTCTACTAGTGGATATCAAAGAGGTGGCTCTAACCGTGGATATAAGTCTAAGGGAAGTAGTTATGGAAATCACATCTCTATTATGATTTATGTATAACTGGAAAGGTCATACTAGGGAACATGCTATAGTATGACTCCAGGTACAAGAAGAAATGTGGAGCTTCAACATCTCGTGGTCGTGCCAGTAATGTTTTTATCACAGGAGGAAATACTGCAAATTCACAGGCTCCTAGTCCATCTTCTAGTTATTCATTAGGATCTGGTACAACTCTTTTTTTTTAATCCAGATCAATACAATCAAATTATGTCCACTTTGAGCAAGAAAAAAAAACCTGAGATTGCAGTCAGGAATGCAACTGCAACTTTATTTGGTGTATCGGGTATTATCACTACTTTTATGTCTGATATGACTAGTAAAAATGGAATCCTGATGCACTAAGCTCCCGCTATATGTGGGGTCCGGGAAAGGGTCGGACCATAAGGTTCTATTGTATGCAGTCTTACCTTACCTTTCATTTCTCATTTCTGCTAGAGGCTATTTTAACGGCTTGAACCCATGACCTTCTGATCATATGACAGCAACTTTACCAGTTACTCCAAGGCTCTACTTTGTCTAATATGACTAGTAACAGTTGGATAATTGATACAGTTTCTTCTAATCATATGGTTCGTTGCTTGAACAGTTGAACCTATTGCATAAGTATAAAGAATTGACAGAATGAGATAGTACCAAAGTTAACTTGCCTACAAGCGGACAGGTTCTTATAAGTCATATAGGGGATGCCATTGTGTTCAAGGATAAGATAGTACAACATGTACTATTTGTTCCAGAGTTCAAATATAATCTCATTTCAGTCTCACAATTGATTAAGGCCTTAAAGTGTGATGTGTTTTTTCCTGACTTTTGTATGTTCCAGGATCTCTACATTGGTAGGGTTCTGGGGATTGGTATAGAAGAGCAAGGTCTATACTTGTTGAAGGTAGGCAATAACATCAGGCAAGAGAGTGTTACTGAAGCAGTTTCTAGTTTAGACTTTAGATGGTCAATAAGGAGAATAATAGCTATGTATCTAAGCATATTGTGTCAAATGTGTCCAGTAACATTAGTTCTATGACTTTCTTGTGGCATAAAAGATTAGGACATTCTCCTTTGAAAGTTTTAAGAAGTCTACGCAGCTTAAACAATGTACAGTTGGCAGATCATCATTGTTCTATGTGTCCTATTGTCAAATAAGTCACATTATCTTTTCCTTTGAGCAATTCAATGTCTGCTTCTGTATTTAATGTTGTGCATGCTGATATATGGGGTCCCTATAGAGTTCCTACTCTTGCAACAGTTTTCTTGACTTTGGTAGATGACTTTTCTAGTTACTTAGATATTATTTATGACAAGTAAGGCAGACTCATTTGAAGTTTTGAGCTAGTTTATAATCATGGTATAGAATTAGTTCAGTACTACTCTCAAGTGCTTCAGAACAGATAATGGTATTGAGTTATTCAACTCTCAAGTGTGCACTCTATTTAAAGAGCATGGTATTCTACACGAGAGCTCTTGTGCCTACACTCCACTACAGAATAGAGTTGTTGAAAGGAGGCACAAATATATTCTGGATATGGCCAAAACACTTAGGTTTTAAGGACATATTTCCTTGAAGTTTTGGGGTGAATGTGTGAGTACAGCTGTGTATTTTATAAACAGATTAACTTTATAATTTTGAAGGGTCAATCACCTTTTTAGAGATTATTCAAACATGTCCCTTTCTTACAACATCTAAGGGGGTGTTTGGTTCTCTTTGTTATGCCACTGATGTGAAAAGAATAGACAAATTCTCTGATAAAGCCTATCGTTCAGTTTACTTAGGCTATTCCACTATATAGAAAGGATATGTTCTCTATGATCTGATATATAAACATATTTTTATCAATAGAGATGTTGTGTTTCAAGAGGATATCTATCCTTTCAAGGATCTTCAGTCTATACCCTCTCATCTATTTCCATTTTTAGAATTTCCTACTGAGCTATCATCTAATTCTTCTAGTACTTTGCCTTTATTTCCCCCTTGTTCTCCTTCCCCTCCTTTTGAGGATTCTACTTCTATTACCTTAGATTTCTCCAGCTTCTTCTCCTAGTGTTTGCATTCCTCCACATGTACCTACTTGAAAGTCCTCCAGATCATCTAAGCCGCTTGTTTTGGAGGATGATTATGTTATTGCTCTAAACCACATGTTGCTTGTTCCTATCCCATTTCTCACTATACATCCTATGAAAATTTATCTCCTGTTTACAGACCTTCCATTGTTGCTTACTCAACCACTATTAAACCAACCTCTTATAAGGATACTTGTACTGATCCTAAATGGATTGCAGCCATGCAACATGAGATTAAAGCTCTAGAGGACAATCATATTTGGTTTATAGTTCCCCCTGATAAGGTTCCTGTAAGCTGTAAATGAGTGTTCAAGATCAAATATAGGTTTGATGGTCATGTGGAAATATGTAAGGCCAAGCTTGTGTCCACGGGCAATAGTCAATATAAAGGCATAGATTATACTGAAACCTTTTCTCCTATGGCTAAAATGGTCACAGTGTGATCTGTGGTTGCTCTTGCTATTTCTCCTATGTGGTATGTCTTTCAAATGGATATGCACAATGCATTTTTGTAGGGTGACCTTCTAGAGGATGTATACATGAATGTTCATGTTGGTTTTGCAAACCAGGTGGAGTGTCAGATGGTTTACAAACTGCATAGTCCTTGTAGGACTCAAATAGGCTCCCAAACAGTAGAACCTTAAGTTGACAGAAGCTTTACTCAACATGGGATTTGTTCAATCTCATTATGACTACTCACTATTTACTCAGATGGTTGAAGATGATCTGGTTATTATCCTAGTGTATGTGGATGATCTTTTGATCACTGACACCAATCTAGTTCTAATTCAAAAGGAGAGAAAATGACCTACAACAGAGGTTCAAGATGAAAGATTTAGGTAAATTGAAGTACTTTCTTGGCATTGAATTTTTAAGATCTACGAAATGGATAATCATGTGCCAGAGGAAGTATACTCTTGATGATAAGTTGTTAGAAGATTGTGCTAAGTATCAAAGACTAGTAGGTAGACTGTTGTACTTAACCATGACTAGGCATGGTATTGCCTTTGTGGTTCAAGTACTTAGCCTGTACATGCACAGTCCTAAATAGTCACATATGAAAGAGTTGTCGGGTATGTGAAAGGAACTGTTGGTCTTAGATTGTGTTGGAACTTGTGTGGATTGAAGAAGAAAATAAGTGATTAAAATCTAGTTTTTTGAATTTTGGCCGAAGGACCGCGGTTCCTGAAAGGACCGAGGTGTCTGCGCTCCAGTAAGTCACTGGAATTTTCGACGAATTTGCACGTAGGTGCCTGGTGGAGGCACCGGGGTGCCTGGATGACGGTAAGTCACTGGAAAGAAAAAATCGAATTTGCACCTAGGTGCCTTGTGGAGGCACCGCGGTGCCTTCGACGGGATTTTCCAGTTTTGAACCAAAAGTTGCATCTCTTCACATAGAGTCATAACCTTTGGACTAAAGGATGCATATGGTCGAAATTCATGCTATATAAAGCATGTAGATCACTTTTTTAACATACACAATACAATTAACAACATCTAATCTTCTGATTTAAGAATCAAATCATTGGATGATCATTGTTGCTTTTTCTTCCTCTTCAAGAAATTTATGAAGAGCACATAAAGTAGATTCGCCAGGAGTGGAGTTCTTGTGCTAGAACTATCATTCAGATAATTGTATTCTCAAGACAGACGTCCGTTAAACTGCAACACAAGCGGGGGCGAATTTTTGTTTTATGACACTGTGTTGAGCAGACCTCTATCTACAAATAAGTTAGTATGTGTTTATGCTTTTGCTGAACATTATTGTTGTCGATTTCAATTTACTTGAGTTATTTGTATATTAATGTGATTTATATATTGAAGGTCTAGATTGAAACTAACAATCTAAGACAAAAATTCTCAGAAAATATATTTTTCTGACATTGTTGAGTTTGCAAAATTATTTTCAGAGAATACATTTTCTGATTTGCAAATAAATGGATCAATCTGGATCATCAATGGTGAAAATCATGTGGAGAAACCCGAAAAATTCAAGGGTTCTGATTTCAAGCGCTGACAACAGAAGATGTTCTATTTGACAACACTTCATGTGGCAAACGTGTTGACTGCTGAGGCTCCAACGGCACTGCCGGAGGGAGAAGGAGAGAATGCTCCAACTGAGGAGGCAAAAGCCGAAAGGCTGAAGGCGAGTGAGACTTGGTGGACACAAGAATTTCTATGTAAGAACTATATTCTCAATGCTTTGGATGATACTCTCTATGACATATACTCCACGTTCGGGACAGCACGGGAGTTATGGCAGTCACTTGAGAACAAGTACAAGATAGAGGTTGCTCGTTCAAAGAAGTTCGCCATCGGCAAGTTTCTAAACTTCAAGATGAGCGATGCCAAAGCCGTTGTCAAGCAAGTGGAGGAACTCCAAGTCATTGTTCATGAACTAGAGGTTGAAGGTATGGGCCTTAACCAATATTTCCTTGTTGGTGCTATTATTGAAAAACTAGCTCCTTCTTGGAAGAATTTTAAGGTTTATTTGTAGCATCTAACGAAGGAATTGAGTTTTGAGCAACTGGTTCTGAAAATTCGTGTTGAAGAGGACAACCGGAAGAATGAAAGGGCTGATGCTGTTTCATTGGAGCCTAATGCCAACATGGTAGAAGACAATGCTTCAAATGCCAAGTTTCAGAAAGACAAGGGAAAATTTGTTGGTGTTAAGTCATATTTTGCAACCGGGAGGAATGCACTAGCCCCACAAAGAACCAATGCATTCAAGAAACCACAATCATGACTATGTTGGGTATGTGGAAAACCCGGGAACATGGCAAAAAATTGTCGCCTTCGCAAGAGTCAAGGTGGTGGTGTTGGAGGTTCAAGTAATTTCAACCAATCCAACCGGACTGAAACAAAGAACTAATTCGTTGGGATTGTGGCTGCTCAAGCAAATCTGGTTACAAATTCAACCGATTGGTGGATGGACACAGGTGCTACTATGCATGTATGTTTAGAGAAGGACGTGTTTTCATCTTACCAAGCCATCAAGGATGGAGAACCGTTGTTTGTTGGGAATGCTGCTTCTGTGAAGGTGGAAGACAAAGGGATGGTGACTTTGAGGTTCACTTTCGGGAATGATCTTGTGCTCACAAATGTACTACATGTGCCTTTTGTAAAAATTTAATTTCTTGCCATGTTCTTAGCAACAAGGGTTTTAAGTTAGTTTTTTAATCTGACAAATTTGTACTCACCAAAGGTGGGGTGCATGTAGGCAAGGGCTACCTCAGTGAGAGGCTCTTCAAACTAAGTGTTGTATGTACTAAGACATTTGCCGCTATCAATGAAATGCAGACACTAGCACTGCTTCTGAGTATGTGATTGATTCCCTTTCTTCTTTATGACATTCTCGATTAGGTCATGTAAATTATCGTTCCTTACAAAGAATGGTAAAGATAGGCATGTTGCCAAAATGTTCCATGTGTGTTTTCATAGAATCAAAACATGCAAGACATCCTCATAAATCTGTTGTGAAATCAAATGAAGTGTTTGGTTTAATTCATAGTGAGTTGTGTGATTACCAATCAACCCCCTCTCGTGGAGGAAAGAATTATTATATATCATTTATTGATGACTGCGGTAAATTTTATTATGTATACTTAATACATACCAAAGATGAGGCTTTGAACATGTTTAAAACATACAAAACAGAAGTGGAAAACCAACTTGACAAAAGAATTAAGATTCTAAGGTCAGACCGAAGTGGTGAATATACGTCAAATGAGTTCAAAGAATTATGTTCTACTCATGGTATAGGTCATCCAACCACTGCGCCATATACTCCACAACAAAATGGAGTTGTCGAACGAAAGAATAGAACATTGAAGAATATGATAAATTCAATGTTGATTAGTTCGGGTGCACCTCTTAGTCTATGGGGTGAGACATTAATTACTGCAAATATGATATTGAATAGAATTCCTCAAAAGAAAAATGATCAATCTCCATACGAATTATGGAATGAAAGATTGCCTACTTTCAAAAGGATAAAAGTGTGGGGTTGCCTAGCGAAAGTTCAATTACCAAAGAGAACTAAACTTGGATAAAAAAGGTGGATTGCATATATATTGGCCATGCCAATAATAGTGCAACATATAAGTTTTTGGTGTAACATTCTGATGTTGAAGGTATTCACAAGAACACACAAATGGAATCTGCTGAAGCAAAAAAAAAATCGGATATATTTTCTTATAAAGACAAGAATAAAAGTGTTCCTAATTACAAGAAGAGGACACTGCCTCAAAATGAGTCAAACCAAGACACTCTAAATGTTGAGAATCTTACTTCTTTCATTCAAGAAAATACTTCTGAAATAAGGAGAAGTAAACGTGGAAAAGTCGTCAAAGATTTTGGACCAAACTTTATGACCTTTTTCGTTGAAGGAGAACCTCAAACGTATAAGGCAGCAATGAAATCATTCGAAGCACCTTATTGGAAGGAGGTCATCCAAAGTGAAGTAGAATCCATCGTACAAAATAATACATGGATATTGGTTGATCTTCCTCCGGGACAAAAACCAATAGGCCATAAATGGATCTTTAAACGGAAGTTAAGACCTGATGGTACTATAGAGAAATACAAAGCTCGGATAGTAGCCAAAGGATTCCAACAAAAAGAAGGTGTAGATTTCTTTGATACCTACTCACCAGTGTTTAGAATTACGTCTATAAGGGCGCTAATTGCTATAGCAGCGATTCACAATTTGGAAATTCACCAAATGAATGTGAAGACTGCATTCTTGAATGGTGAACTAGAGGAAGAAATATAAATGAAACAACCCGAAGGATTCGCTGTTAAAGGTCAAGAGCAGAAAGTCTGTAAATTAGTTAAGTCGTAATATGGACTTAAACAAGCACCAAAGCAATGACATGAGAAGTTTGATAATACATTATTATCAAATGGTTTTCAAATAAACGAATGTGACAAATGTGTCTACATTAAAAAATGTAAGAATGCATGTGTCATTATATGCTTGTATGTGGATGATATGCTAATTATGTGAACAAATAAGAATATAATTAATCAAACCAAAAAGATGTTGCATGTCGCTTTCGATATGAAAGATATGGGAATAGCGGATGCCATTCTTGGTAATAGAATTCAAAGGAATTTTGAGGGTTATATATTAACTCAATCCCATTATGTGGAGAAAGTCCTTAGAAAATTTGGACACTATGATGATAGGCCGGTTGTTACGCCATTTGATCCCACTTGTCACCTTAAAAAAAATGAAGGTGATAGTGTGTCTCAATTGGAATATACGCAAGTTCTTGAAAGCTTGATGTACATAATGAATTGTACGAGACCAGATTTAGCATATACAGTGAGTCGACTTAGTCGATACTCACACAATCCTAGAAATGATAATTGGGTAGCGCTAATACGGGCAATACGATATCTAAAGCATACAATGAACTATGAGTTGCATTATACAAAATATCCTCCCGTGTTAGAAGGATATTGTGATGCTAATTGGATTTCCAACCATTCAGAAAGTAAGTCCACAAGTGGGTATGTATTTACACTTGGTGGAGCGTCGGTATCATGGAAATCATCAAAGCAAACGGTAAATACGAGATCAACTATGGAAGCAGAGTTTGTAGTCTTGGATAAAACTATCGAAGAGACAGTGTCACGACCCGAACCCGGGCCCGTGACTGGTGCCTTACCCCGGACACCCTAGTGATACAACATCAGAGAAAACCAGCGGAAATAAAAACTTAAACATGCAAATAGACATGAATCAAGATGAAAGAAAACAGGCCACCAAAACGGTTGCCTTTCAACATATATATATATAAACATTTGAGCGATAATCCTTACAACCCCGCCACAACAAAGGCTACTGCACTCTAAGATTTTTTCAACAACTATGACGACGGGCCCCGCCATAGCCCCGAACGCATAAGAACCTCTGCACTCGTGGTAACATACCAAAGATAAGCCTCAAGGAACGGAGCTTCCCAATACGCTGAAATGAGATCCTAAACGCGGATCGACGGCGATGTACCTCTACTGCGGCATGAACGCAGCCCCGGGCGAGGTCGATAACAGTACCAAGTATGTGAAATCGTAAATATCAGAAATGAAATCATAGCGATTATAAAAGCGGAGACATGTATGATAACCAAACTACGATACACATATAACGCTTATATCAAGTCGTGGTCTCACGCCTCCACATCAATCATGCCCGTGGAATACCTTCCTCACCGCAATGCATGATATGATAACACCAAGAAGTACACCGCACACCAAGTCCTACCGATGCCAAAGCCGTACTAACAATCCAAAATGGAAGCATACCCAGCGCTACGATCGTGTCGGTATGCCCAAGGGAACAACAAGACAAAGAACCAAAATGGAAGCATACCCGCGCGCTACGATCGCGGTCGAGATGTCCAAAAGGGAAACACTAAGACAACATTCCAAATGGAAGCATACCCGCGCGCTACGATCGTGTCGATGTCCAAAAGGAAACAACAAGGCGGCAATCAAAATGGAAGATACCCGCAGCGCCACGATCGTGTCGGTATGTCCAAAGCGATTAGCAAAATAACACTATCAAGAGGAGCGCATCTGCGGAATTTCTCCACCGCTGCAGACGCCCCAATAAGTTCTCAATAAGTCAACCGCCCTCCATCGAGAGACACGGTAGTATAGAAACACAATTCTTGCACAACAAAAGCTATCACAACAAGATAGGCAAGTTTCACAACAACAAGCATAGTAAGTTATACATAACTCAAGGTACTTTCATTTTATGTTAAAGTCCTGTTTTAACCCTAAAGTACTACGTACGTTAAATTCCTTTTTAAAGAGATCCATTCCTTTTATAAAAGTCACCCGATACCCGTAGTATACAAATAGAGTGACTTACATCTTTCAAGTAAAGCAAAACAACTTCCATACTTTCCTTTTTAAAACCAAATCAAGGCAATACCATGCCTTCTTTTTGGACCAAAACACTTCTCTTTTTAAAGTCAAGTTACCACATTAAAATCAATGATAAAACCCTTTTTCATAAAGTCGTTATAACTAACTTCCCATAAAGATGTTATAACACTTTATGTTTTAAACCATTTTAAGACAAAACAATGCCTTCCTTTTCCCTATAGTTCCAGTTTGCCTAATTTCAATTACTCCAGTCTCTTTATTTTAGAAAAGTTTCATAGTTCAACGTCTTAATCTCTTTTTAAAACAATTGAGTAACATATGCCATAGGCGAGTAGGTTATTCTTGTTCATAAATCTTATTAAGCAGCCATGATCTAGGAAATGTAATATCATTTTGTCTCATCTTAGCTTTTATGCAGATGGAGGTTTCTACTGGTTTTAATAATACTTCATTATTCAATACATTTTCCTTTATTAACGCCGCAGTTGGTTTGTCGATACACATTCTCGATTTCCAAATCAAGAAACATTATTCCTTTTAAAACCACGCACTCATTACTCACGAATGAGGTTTCACACAAAACTCATATTAATTCATTTAAGTTAAGTCTCTTATCTTATAAGATCAAGTCTCTTAACTTCTAAAATCAATAAACCATTTTCTTTACCTCTCTAAGACGTTATACCTAACTCCCATAAAGCTAGTATAACTCTTTTAAAACCTTTAAAACCAAGTGTTACTCTACTTTCAAAAATGGTTTCTTAACTCTTGTGACATACTTCAAGTTTCTTAATATTCGTGCTTAAGTCAAAAGACATTGCCGCATAACCACGCTCAATTAGCACACGACGCCTACCGTACTATATATTATTCGGGCTTAAGTCAAAAGACATTGCCGCATAACTACGCTCAATTAGCACACGTCGCCTACCGCACTATATATTATTCGAGCTTAAGTCAAAAGACATTGTCGCACTATATATATCTTCCTTTAAAATATCATGCTCAAGAGTATAGGAAGAATCACATACCTCGTGACGATTATCGACTATAAGCAAAACGCCCACGGCTATAACCCGCTAGCCTTGTCCACCTTCTAAGTAGCACATGCTACTGCGTAACATTCAACCAATAAAGGTTTATCACCATCAGAATACAATTCATGTAAGTACTTTAAACTTCTACTTATATTCTTCTGATGTGATTTCGATTCAAGTCTATTCGTAATATCCTTCTATTACGATTCAATTCTCTTCTATGAATCTTATATTCATTTCTACTATTTACGCAGTATGTAATTTCCAATTACAATAGAAGACGATAGTATTTACCTCGATGAGCCCAAAATTATCCAAGTATAAAGTCGCTCCTGAGCAACGTTAAGCTCCTACTCCGAGTGCTCCAATCCGCTCCAATCAACCCTTAGAAGTTCTACGCAACTTCTACTTAACACTTCAACCGACTATGAAGGTTTTTCTTAGGGTTTCATTTTTATGACTAAAGGAAAGTATAATTGTATTTTCCGGGTTTTTGTATAAGTGTAACCTTGGGAATACTACAAGGTATTTGGGCCAAGGTATTTGGGCATTATAACAATACTAGGAGAGTATTTCTATACCACAACAAGGGGTAGTATTTCGACTAGCACAACTAGGCTAGGGGGAGGGGGTTCTCGGCTAGAACCACTAGGTAAGGGGGTTCGAGGTCTACAAGAGGGGAGAGGGGTGGTGTTTGACGAGACAAGCAAGAGAGGAGAGGAGTATTTGAGACTTGGAAAAGATTTTAGGATGAAGAAGTTCATCACTTGCGGGGTATTTATAGGTCAAGAAATGGCCAACCAATGGCCAAGATTCATCCAGTGTAAGGCAAGTGTAGGGCTAGATTTAAGCCAAGTGCACCTTATCCATCTACCACAACAACTTGCACAAATATCCTACCAACTCCTCGACCCTTTTCGCCCACCATTGCCGCCAACCTCATCCAATGTGAGGTGACACATGTCACCCTCCCGTTGGTCCAAAATGTTTCGTCTCTCGGAAAAATCCGCAAAATTATAAATGACATAGCGAATTTACCCTTCGCAAGTTTAGTAAAACGCGTTTAAAAACGATTCTTTTCGCACTTGTGCCCAAATTTCGAACTTGCCAAATCTTTAAGGCTCAAATTTTATACGCACGCCTCACGCATATACTGGAAATACGGTATAACATTCTCCTCCTTAGAAACATTTGTCCCGAATGTTCCTTCTCAAGACGGATAACGATGAAGTTCTTCTAACAAGTTGCCAACGCCACGCCCGCCACGAAGTAACACACGTTCTCTTCCTTCCTTACTCGTCGTGCCCTTCTCGAACACTTGAACTCTTCTAGTATACGTACCACACTTCAGTCATCGCTTCAGTTCCCAAAACTTTGGAGTCACCACCTCCAAACTTGGTCATCTTACTAGCCGCAATCTCCCTTAAGACCATTCCCGGCCTTTACGATCCGCTTCTGGTCGAACACATCCACGAACTCATACGATGGTCATCTAAACTGGGCCTAGCACCTCGTGACCTACCACCTGGCGGGACCACCCAGAGCTGACCCCACCTCGAACCAGGCCGCGGGTTGGCCCTCAACATGGCCCCAACCCGACCCACTTAACGCATCACGCTCTTGGTCCCCGATCCGGAACAATCTTACCTATACAGGTCATGAAAGCTACCACTTCCATTTAACACTACCCAAGGAAATTTTTCCCACAATTACTCCACGTATACCTATACGTTCTGACAGGGATCACTCGAAACAACTAGAACTCAAGACGACCTTACATCTAAGGTCTCAATCGTAATATTCTAAGGTTCATCATTTTCTCACCCCCAGGCTTACCCTTTTTCACTAACCAGGTTTCTAAATCATATTTTAGCACAAAGCTATCCGACATAACACTAAACACATCATCATAACATCAATACATACCAAACTCTAGAGGGTTAAGGATATACCTGAAAATAGGCGGTTCAAAGGACCGCTAAAACTGGGAACTTCCACCGCGACCTCTACCGTGGCCCGGTGTATGAACATCCTGCTGGCTATGGAAGGTGAAGAACCCGCAATCGATCCTCAGTCGTGCTATCCTACCAAAGACTACCCCTGGTCGGACAGTTTCTCCCACAATGGACCTGCGGGCCGCATGTAAAACAAACTCCCGGACTAGCACGACACTCCCTACTGTTGAGTCTACCACAGCGGTCACAACGAGGTAGGGGTGGCTTCACCGCTAACACCCCGCTTCTCCCGAAAATTCAACCTCGAGCCCCGACCGCTTCCCCGAATACTGGATGCCTTGAAGATTGCGAGGACCACTCAGACGCTGGAGGCGCATAACTAGTTCACGAGGCGGTCCGCCTCGAAAGTCACCAAAGGACCTGCTGCTCGCCTCTTCTCACGACTCGTTATTCCGCCGATTTCTCCGCCTCACCTCCAAGTGCATAGCTCGCACGCGGCAATGTCCATGCCCGATCAAGAGCTACACCAACAACTCTGCTAGGTAATCATCGAGCCTCAGAACATATCGGTGCACTCGATCCTCCATACTAGCTACCAACGCGGACGCACGCCAATGAGTCGAACTCACATTGTACTCCAATCGCACGCCGTTCTCCCGCAACACCAAAAATCTGTTTACCGAGCCCTCCTCATCCGCGAGGCAAGAAGTGTGCAAGAAATGCCTTTGAGAACTCGCCCCATATACCGGAAGGCATTCTCTCCCGACAGCTCACGAATCAAACTACCGATCATGCGGTATCATGCAAACCGACGAACCTAGACCACCGACTCGGTCTCCGATGCTGATCACTTCACGATTCAGAATCGCCGGATGAACTCCTGCGGATCATCCTCGTGCCTCGACCCATAAAACTCGGGCGTTACATCTCGTAAAATCCCGTAGCCTCAAACCGCTCGCCGGGGTGAACTACGGTGCTCTCGGGAGTGGAATCCGTCAGATCCTATCTCATATCGCCACGACCGCCAGAATCGCCATCTCTCACTTATCTCATCTCGCTTCCAGCCGTGGACTGGAGGCTCAGTATCAGAGTCTCAGCAGCCATCGCTGCGCTCTAAACTTCGCTGGTGCCGGGCGGTCGCAAAACTCGCCGTCAAGTACTATCTCATCGCCAAGGCTTGCGCATTCTCTCAGATTCCACTAGCGACTCCGCCGCTTGCCTGCTCGGGCTCGTTGCCTTACGCGAGGCATAATCGTAAAGGAAAGGAATACGCCGGAGGGTTCGACTTATCACACGCCTCTAAGGCACGATCTCGGAATGAGAAGAATGGAAACCAATCCTAAATGTCCTATAGCCTCCACGATTATAGATGTGGTGCACAACACACCGATAATCAAGACTTACTGTACACGTCAGACACTTTCCGAGGATTAATCGCTTCGATACCACTTTTGTCACGACCAACCCGCCCGTGATCGTGCCTTACCCCGCACCCTGGTGATACAACATCGAGAAAACCAATGAAATAAAACTTAAACATGCAAATAGACATGAATCAAGATGAAAGAAAACAGCCAACCAAAACGGTTGCCTTTCAACATATATATATATAAACATTTGAACAAGCATAATCCTTACAACCCCGCCACACAACAAGCATGATCTCTAAGATTTTTTCAACAACTATGACGGACAGGCCCCGCCATACCCGAACATACAATAACCTACTGCACTGTGGTAACATACCAAAGATAAGCCTCCAAGGAACTGAGCTTCCCAATACGTTGAAATGAGATCCTAAACGCGGATCGACGGCGATGTACTTACCGCGCAGATGAACGCAGCCGGGCGAGGTCAAGACAACAGTACCAAGTATGTGAATCAGAAATATCAGAAATGAAATCATAGCGATATAAAAGCAGGAGACATGTATGATAACCAAACTACAGTACACACATATAACAGTTATATCAAGTCAGGGTCTCACGCCCTCCACATCAATCATGCCCGTGGAATACCTTCCTCACTGCCGGCAGTCTATGATATGATAACACCAAGAAGTACACCTGCACACCAAGTCCTACCTGATGCCAAAGCCGTACTAACAATCCAAAATGGAAGCATACCCGTGCGCTACGCATCGTGTCAGTATGCCCAAAAGGGAACAACAAGACAACAACCAAAATGGAAGCATACCCGTGCGCTACGCATCGTGTCAGTATGTCCAAAAGGGAAACACTAAGACAACATTCCAAATGGAAGCATACCCGTGCGCTACGCATCGTGTCAGTATGTCCAAAAGGAAACAACAAGGCGGCAATCAAAATGGAAGCATACCCGTGCGCTACGCATCATGTCAGTATGTCCAAAGCGATTAGCAAAATAACACTATCAAGAGGCGTGCAGTGGAATTTCTCCACACCGCCAAGACGCCCCAATAAGTTCTCAACAAGTCAACCGACCCTCCATCGAGAGACGCGGTAGTATTGAAACATAATTCTTGCACAACAAAGGCTATCACAACAAGATAGGCAAGTTTCACAACAACAAGCATAGTAAGTTATACATAACTCAAGGTACTTTCATTTTATGTTAAAGTCCGGGTTTTAACCCTAAAGTACTACGTACGTTAAATTCCTTTTTAAAGAGATCCATTCCTTTTATAAAAGTCACCCGATACCCGTAGTATGCAAATAGAGTGACTTACATCTTTCAAGTAAAGCAAAACAACTTCCATACTTTCCTTTTTAAAACCAAATCAAGGCAATACCATGCCTTCTTTTTGGACCAAAACACTTCTCTTTTTAAAGTCAAGTTACCACATTAAAATCAATGATAAAACCCTTTTTCATAAAGTCGTTATAACTAACTTCCCATAAAGCTGTTATAACACTTTATGTTTTAAACCATTTTAAGACAAAACAATGCCTTCCTTTTCCCTATAGTTCCAGCTTTGCCTAATTTCAATTACTCACTCTTTATTTTAGAAAGGTTTCATAGTTCAATGTCTTAATCTCTTTTAAAACAATTGAGTAACATATGCCATAGTAGTAGGTTATTCTTGTTCATAAATCTTATTAAGCGACCATGATCTAGGAAATGTAATATCATTTTGTCTCATCTTAGCTTCTATGCAGATGGAGGTTTCTACTGGTTTTAATAATACTTCATTATTCAATACATTTTCCTTTATTAACGCCGCAGTGGTTTGTCGATACACATTCTCGATTTCAAATCAAGAAACATTATTCCTTTTAAAACCACGCACTCATTACTCACGAATGAGGTTTCACACAAAACTCATATTAATTCATTTAAGTTAAGTCTCTTATCTTATAAGATCAAGTCTCTTAACTTCTAAAATCGATAAACCATTTTCTTTACCTCTCTTAAGACGTTATACCTAACTCCCATAAAGCTAGTATAACTCTTTTAAAACCTTTAAAACCAAGTGTTACTCTTCTTTCAAAAATGGTTTCTTAACTCTTGTGACATACTTCAAGTTTCTTAATATTCAGGCTTAAGTCAAAAGACATTGTCGTATAACCACGCTCAATTAGCACACGTCGCTCACCGTACTATATATTATTCGGGCTTAAGTCAAAAGACATTGCCGCATAACTACGTTCAATTAGCACACGACGCCTACCGTACTATATATTATTCGGGCTTAAGTCAAAAGACATTGCCGCACTATATATATCTTCCTTTAAAATATCATGCTCAAGAGTATAGGAAGAATCACATACCGCGACGATTATCGACTATAAGCAAAACGCCCACTCGCTATAACCCGCTTAGCCTTGTCCACCTTCTAAGTAACACACGCTACTTGCGAACATTCAACCAATAAAGGTTTATCGACCATCAGAATACGGTCTATGTAAGTACGGTTTAAACTTCTACTTATATTCTTCTCATGTGATTTGATTCAAGTCTATTCTGTAATATCCTTCTATTACGTTCAATTCTCTTCTATGAATCTTATATTCATTTCTACTACGACGGTATGTAATTTCCAATTACAATAGAAGGGCGATAGTATTTACCTCGATGAGCCCAAAATTATCCAAGTATAAAGTCGCTCCTGAGCAACGTTAAGCTCCTACTCCGAGTGCTCCAATCCGCTCCAATCAACCCTTAGAAGTTCTACGCAACTTCTACTTAACACTTCAACCGACTATGAAGGTTTTCTTGTGGTTTCGTTTTGTGACTAAAGAAAAGTATAATTGTATTTTCCGGGTTTTTGTATAAGTGTAACCTTGGGAATACTACAAGGTATTTGGGCCAAGGTATTTGGGCATTATAACAATACTAGGAGAGTATTTCTATACCACAACAAGGGGTAGTATTTCGACTAGCACAACTAGGCTAGGGAGGGGTTCTCTCGCAGAACCACTAAAGTGGTTCGGTCGGTCTACAAGAGGAGAGGGTGGTGTTTGGACGAGACAAGCAAGAGGAGAGGAGTATGTGAGACTTGGAAAAGATTTTAGGATGAAGAAGTTCATCACTTAGGGGGGGGTATTTATAGGTCAAGAAATGGCCAACCAATGGCCAAGATTCATCCAAGTGTAAGGCAAGTGTAGGGCTAGATTTAAGCCAAGTGCACCTTATCCATCTACCACAACAACTTGCACAAATATCCTACCAACTCCTCGACCCTTTTTCGCCCACCATTGCCGCTCAACTCATCCAATGCAGGTGACACATGTCACCCTCCCGTTGGTCCAAAATGTTTCGTCTCTCGGAAAAATCCGCAAAAATTATAAATGACATAGCCGGAATTTACCCTTCGCAAGTTTAGTAAAACGTTTCGTCGAAAAACGATTCTTTTCGGCACTTGTGCCCAAATTTCGAACTTGCTAAATCTTTAAGGCTCAAATTTTATACGTACGCCCTCACGTACATACTCTGGAAATACGGGGTATAACAGACAGAATGGCTAAGAAACTTCCTAGAAGGTATTCCGTTGTGGACAAAGCCAGTGACCGCCATTTGCATACATTGTGATAGTATGGTTGCCCTGACGAGGGCGAAGAATCAAATATATAATGGCAAATCAAGGCACATAAGGCGACGTCATAATACAATACGAAGTTTGCTGAAGAATGGAATAATTTCCATTGATTATGTAAAGTCAGAGGACAATATAGCGGATCCTTTGACAAAAGGTCTTACACGAGAGCAAGTCGTAATTATATCGAGGGGAATGGGCTTAAAGCCAATACAATGAGTTGTGAACTGGTGGAAACCTAACCTATCATAATTAGAGATCCCATGATTTAGGTTCAATAGGCAAAATAGGCGGGGAAGACTCAAGGAGCATAAAACACACACATGCTCATTCCTATGGTGTACTAGTGTGTTAATCCGTTGACGATAGAGGGCTGAACTTTTGTTCTTAATAATATTAATAGCCATTATGGTGGGATAATACGGACTATTCTTGATTAATATTACCTATGTGAGATTGATGTGGGGTCGCATCTGGGAGAACTGAGATGGCTACGTTCTCTAGAAATTCTCATGAAGAAGGAGTTGTTCATGACCGAAAAGAACACAACCGTAAGAATTGAAATATGTTGATATGATATGTGTGACTTGTTGTCTCGGTTTACTACAAAACATGAATAGTTCAAGGCACTTCGTCCACTACTTCACAAGTAGACCCGATAGGTATTCACTACGAAAGGTTCAAGTTCAAAAGACACCTTTTCCGATATAAGTCATGTCTTGTTTGACAGAAATAATGATAAGTTCATTTTATCTTATTTTCTATCCACATGTGGGGTATTGTTGATGTGTGAATAGAAAATGTGGGGTATTGTTGAAACTTGTGTGGATTGAAGAAGAAAACAAATGATTAAAATCCATTTTTTGAAATTTTGGCCGAAGGACCGCGGTTCCTGATAAAAGGACCGAGGTACCTGCGCTCTAGTAAGTCACTGGAATTTTCGACGAATTTGCACCTAGGTGCCTGGTGGAGGCACCAGAGTGTCTTGTGGAGGCACTGGGGTGTCTTGTGGAGGCATCGGGGTGCCTGGTGGAGGCACCGGGTGCCTGGATGGCAGTAAGTCACTGGAAAGAAAAAATCGAATTTGCACCTAGGTGCCTTGTGGAGGCACCGCGGTGCCTTCGACGGGATTTTCCAGTTTTGAACCAAAAGTTGCATTTTTTCACATAGAGTCATAACCTTTGGACTAATGGATGCATCTGGTCGAAATTCATGCTATATAAAGCATGTAGATCACTTGTTTAACATACACAATATAATTAACAACATCTAATCTAATTTAAGAATTAAATCATTGGATGATCATTGTTGTTTCTTCTTCTTCTTCAAGAAATTCCTGAAGAACGCATAAAGTAGATTCATTAGGAGTGGAGTTCTTATGTTAGAACTATCACTCAGATAGTTGTATCCTCAATGCTGACGTCCGTTAAACTGCAGCACAAACGGGGACGAATTTTTATCTTAGGACACTGCGTCGAGCAGGCCTCTATCTACAAACAAGTTAGTATGTGTTTATGCTTTTACTGAACATTATTGTTGTCGATTTCAATTTACTTGAGTTATTTGTATATTATTGTGGTTTATACATTGAAGGTCTAGATTGACACTAACAAGTTATTCATGCCAAGTAAATTGAGCACAATGTAAATAGTACTTTATGAATAGTAATTAAAATACTAAATGCACACCAATAAATTTCTCGTGGAAAAGAAAACCCACGATAAATATTTCACTATAACAATAATAATGGGTACACAATACATTCTCAAGTTTTGACAAATACTTGAGGAATACACTCAAGACTCTCACACTGACTAGTGTGGTAATCTCACTATTTCTCTACAAAATATTTCTAACAATTTTTTAGGAACTAGCTTTTTCTTTCTCTCTTAGAGGTATTCTTTATTTTTCTCTCAAGATCCTAACTCTTTACTCTTGGAATATGAATAAAAATCAGAGGAATGGAGCTCAATTTATAGGGATGAATTTAACATGATGATGTCATCGCTGACATTACTTGAATAAAGGAAGTTAGAGTGTTCAATATGACGGAGAGATTGTTGCCAAGGTTGTGGGAGGAGAGACTTAGGAAGTTAGAAATGTGTGAGAGGTGGCAGTAGCAACGGACGTGATTAGGAAAGTATAGAGGTTCCCTTCGATATTGCATCGTGTAAGTAATTTCCCGGTACGTAGGTCCGTTACATAAATAAAACGGGTCAAAATTAATTGAGGCAGATTTATCTGTGGCAAATTTTCTAACGGATATTAAGTTCTTGATAATGTGTGGGGCATAGAGAACGTTATTTAGAGAGAAGTAGGGATGCGGTGGTGGGGTTAGAGTGTGTCCAAAACCCTGTATTGGAATGCGATGATCATTTTCAACCACAATATATTGTGGAGTATTTAAATTACGCATTTGAGGAAGATTATCAGAATTGTTGGTGAGGTGAGACGTGGCGCATGTATCCCTATAACACGCATTATCGGTTTCCGAGGACTCAACGTGTCGACAGTTTGGCCTAAACTGAATTGGGGAAGGCTTGGAGCGGACTGTTGGGTTCCAGGATAGTGGGTCGGATAGTTATGGCATGTTGTTGGTACGCCTGCATCGCTGAGCCGCTGTAGGCATTTGGGCACGATACCTAAGCCCGACAAGATTGTGCCTGTGCCGGGCTGGCAACCAATATGACATTTGGGCTTCAGGAGGGTAGCTGCTGGAGGCCCAGGCCCTCTGTTTGCGCCCACTGCTGCCAGAAAATCCACCTAGGGTGGTCTCCGCCATAGGTTGGGGGGGGGGGGTCGAGGCATAGCCGAGGTGGATGGAAGGCAGAATTGGCTATATACGAGGTGTATAACGGCTTAGAGAGGCTGTATACGGACAGTTTCAACCATATACAAGGTGTATATTAGCTTCGAGAGGCTGTTTACTAGTAGTATATGACCTGTTGGAGAATTATTAGAGGGGAGAGGACATATTAGTGATATATCAGAGGTATACGGGGTCGTGGAGGTCTAGGTAGGTATATGAAGTGTATATCAGTTGTATATCGGTGGTAGATAGTCGGTTTGACGTCAGAAAAAGGGGGAGGGCAACCGATTATGGGGTTTAGGGTAGGAGTCAAGTTTTGGTAGAATTGTATTAATCTCTCTTGGGGGGTCTTTCTCATTGATACAAAAATATATAGTGTACATTGTGGAATCATAATCCAATAGGGATTCTATTTCTACCATAATTATATAACACTAAATATTACAAACTATATGGAGTATATTTAATAATATACGCTAATAGATATTAAGTCTATCCAAGTATGGTCTTCTGCCAAAAGTCAGTTCCGGGAATGAATAAGCTAGATGCAATATCTGAACGATTCTGTTTCTTTGTTCCTTTCTTTTTGGCATATGAAATCTGAATTGAGTATTAACTCATCTAACATGATGTTTGCTCGGCTAAGAATATATCAATGGTCTAAGATCTTCACACTGCAGTGAGATACTCATTTTCACTACGGAAAGACTAACAATTAATTTTTCGTAAAAAACATACATTAAAAGGAGACCATAACTACCCCCATCTGGTCTATAAATTGCAGCACACTTTTTACTACTACAACTACCTAAGTTAATTGAAAAATGTCAAAGTTTATTGATTACCTAATACATGATATTCTGATTTCTGAGTGATAATATCATGTGGTTACCGATTTTGACTTGTAGAACGTTTAAGAGAGAAAATTAATTATAATGTAGATAAATACTCTTATAATTAAGTCTCTTAAATGTCTTTTCTCAAGAGGAATGAAAAACATCAAAAGACTTAATAATATGGATCTGAGTTTGATTTATGATTTTGTCTGAGAATTGAACTATCATAGGCTTAGTTGAACTGGCGCGAAGGAACAATTTCAAATTTGATAGACCCCATGCTCAGGGGAAGCTCAGGAGCGGTCGGTGACATAATGAGATACATCCACATAGCTTTATTGTGTGTTCAAGAAAATGTTGACAACAGACCAACCATGGGTGTAGTACTTCTCATGCTCAGTAGCCACTCTCCGAGTCTTCCAGTGCCACACAACGATGTAGGCCCAGAGATTCCACTCATTGAAGAATACAATTCAAGAATGTCAGAGTTAAGTGAACTAACGAAGGGTAAATCAATTTGTTCATCACAAAATGAGGCATCGATAACTGAGTTATATCCCCGATGACATCCTTCGACATAATAGCCTTTTTATAAGTTTTGTTTTTATTTACTTTGTTATGTGTTCGAACTCACCCAATTATTTAGGGAATATTGCGATTGATTGATTAATGATTGTGTTTTTGGACTAATTTGCTTCATAAGCATTATTGAACTTGTAAAAATGGTGGAATTTTTCAATTAGTTATGGAGATGTATTTTACCTTCAGTTATTTAGACTGGTAACCTGAAATTCTGAAGCATATTTCAACTCTGTAACCAATTTGCGGCACTTTACTTTCTAACCAATCCCTTCAATAGGTCCTTTTCTTCTTAAATCACAGTACTTTATAGGAATATCAAGAGACTTTTAATTTCTGAAAACGTTATTTTGTGTTGGATATTAATAGCTAATACCATTCTCTTTATTTGAATGGTTGTTTGTCAATAGGATCAGATGGGTAAAACCTCAGACAGGAATAATATCAAATTGCGTCGTAGGTTCATCAAAGTAGAAAATCAGACGATCACCAACTCTATAAGAAGATGAATCCAGGAGAATGATTGTAATCCTATTATGTGTGTATATTTTAGAAATTTATTGCATTTTCTCATAGTTCGAATCAAAACAATAAATCCAATTGAACCTATAGAACCAGCTTTATATCTGTTCGGTTTATAGATCCTCCTCTTTTTTTATCCAAGTCACTTTAATCTACTTGAAGGTATTTAGATGTTTATCACCAAATCTAGGGGAGAGCGGGTCCGGGTATCCTAACTTTTTTGAACTACCCGGACCCTACACAGTAAAAGATCGGTTCCTAAATTTACTACCCGAAACCTACTCGTAGCAATCATTACCCGGACCCTGTGATTCTGTTAGCGATTTTCCACACGCTTAACGCAAGTGTACGTATCGTTACAAGTAATATAGTCTAGGTAAGACCGAATATCGTTCTCAGAGACTGGTTTTCAAGTACCGGTTATCTATTCTATGGTATCTATTTGGTTAACGTTCTTTAGTTGAGATTTATGACTAAGAATTAAACTAAGTGCAGAAAATAAACTAAAGATGATAAATACTTTGGTTTAAATCAGTTATGATGGAGAATTAGGGCTTCCAAGACCCTCAACTATCCACTCTATTCAATCTTTAATACAACTAGACTGACTTATTCTTCTACGTTAAGATAGCAGTTAACTAAACTGTCTTATATTCCGGTTAGGATATATAATCACTCAACCCCAGTGCAGAACCCTTATATATTTCTATGATAGGATTTACCACATAGGAGGATTAAGAACAATAACCTATAATGCTACACAAGTATCGGGGTACTTTCGTCCGCGATTTTAACATATGTCTATTCAATTACAGCATATCTAAATCTCTCCTCTCGGTTCTTGATTCGAAATCATATAGATTATGATAATTAATGGTCAGTTAACTATCAAACGTTCATACCAAATATTGAATAAATCTTAATCAAGTGAAGAAGAAATTAAACTACTGTATTAATTCATAAATAAGAGTTTCAAGCGAATCACAAGAAAAGCCCTAATAAAGTAATTAACTCCTAGCCATAGTCACGCTAAGAACTAATACAATCTTCAACATGAACTGAAATAAAACAAAGACAAAGAAAAAGAGAAAGAAAAATACTTAGAACTAGCCTCCAAGAGTTGTGTTGTGGAATATTTACAAGATGTTTAGAATGTAGAATGAAGGATGGAGAATGCCCTCTAATGAGCAGGGTTTTAGGGATTTTATAGGTAGGAAAAGTTGTCCCTTTCGGACCTTGAAAACGTGTCAAATTCAGCCCAGAAATTCAAAAATCCCGCGTCGGCGTCGCGGCCCTGCATTTTGGCACCACGACGCTTTAAGCCTGTAGACCCCTCGCGGTTTACAGTGTATTTTCTTGTCCGAATTTACACAAGGCAGCCTTGTCTTCTAGGCTCTCTATAATGTAAGGATCGGTGAAACTCCCTACATCTCTCAACTTTTGGGGTGCCCTTGAGGGTATGGACTTTCTGGTTGGGGCTCAACAGTGACAACTGGTGGTATTTCTTCTACAATAGGTACAGGAAAAAGAATTTCCAAGGAATTCAAAAAGGTAAATAATTGGATCTTAGTAACCTTTTCTTTCTCTACACCAACTATCTCCCCAAATTCCTCAACACTCTGTTGTGGTTCAGGTTCCTCAATCTGATTATTACTTCCCACAATTGTGTCGCTAGGCAAATTTTCTTGCGGTACATTGGTCACCCTATCCATCAAATGCCCTATTTGTGTCTCCAAATTTTTGACTGACACCCTTAACTCAGTTATAAATTGAGACTGACACTTGGTGAGCCTGAGTATGGATGTCTGCAACTCATTCGATCTTCCTGTGGAACCTGTGGGTTAGGCTGTTGCTGATGAATCTGCTGCCCCTGATAGAAGTAGTAGTCATGTGTCCTGTTTTTTTTCGTTTTTTTTTTCTTGAATTTAACCTGCAAAATAAGAAAAACAACAAAAGGTGATAAAAAGATGCTCGCAGAACAAGTTAGGGAGCAACCAAATTAGAAATAAGAATAGATAAATCGATATTGAAAGTACGCCAGTCCCCGGCAACGGCGCCAAAAACTTGTTAGCGATTTTTCACACGCTTAACGCAAGTGTATGTATCGTTACAAGTAATATAGTCTAGGTAAGACTGAATATCGTCCTCAGAGACTGATTTTCAAGTACCGGTTATCTATTAAATGATATCTATTTGGTTAACGTTCTTTAGTTGAGATTTATGACTAAGAATTAAACTAAGTGCAGAAAATAAACTAAATATGATAAATACTTTGGTTTACATCAGTTATGATGGAGAATTAGGACTTCCAAGATCCTCAACTATCCACTCTATTCAATCCTTAATACAACTAGACTGACTTCTTCTTCTACGTTAAGATAGCGGTTAACTAAACTGTCTTATATTCCGGTTAGGATATATAATCACTCAACCCCAGTGCAGAACCCTTCTATATTTCTATGATAGGATTTACCACATAGGAGGATTAAGAACAATAACCTATAATGCTACATAAGTATCGGGGTACTTTCGTCCGCGATTTTAACCTATGTCTATTCAATTACAACATATCCAAATCTCTCCTCTCGGTTCTTGATTCGAAATCATATAGATTATGATAATTAATGGTCAGTTAACTATCAAACATTCATACCAAATATTGAATAAATCTTAATCAAGTGAAGAATAAATTAAACTACTGTATTAATTCATAAATAAGAGTTTCAAGCGAATCACAAGGAAAACCCTAATAAAGTAATTATCTCATAGTCATAGTCACGCTAAGAACTAATACAATCTCCAACATGAACTAAAATAAAACAAAGACAAAGAAAAAGAAAAAGAGAAAGAAAAATGCTTAGAACTAGCCTCCAAGAGTTATGTTGTGGAATATTTACAAGATGTTTAGAATGTAGAATGAAGGATGGAGAATGCCCTCTAATGAGCAGGGTTTTAGAGATTTTATAAGTAGGAAAAGTTATCCCTTTCGGACCCTGAAAACGTGTCAAATTCGGCTCAGAAACTCAAAAATCCCGCGTCGGCTGCCTCGCATTTTAGCCACTACACAAACTCACGCGACCTATTCGAACTTCAGCGCCACGGCCTGCATTTTGGCGCCACGACGCTTTAAGCTGTAGACTTCGCGTTTACGATGTATTTTCCGTCCGGATTGGCCCGATTTCTTCTATACTTATCGGGACTTCTTAGACTTCCTTTCTTGGCCTTTTATTGTGCAATTTCATCTCAAATATGCTCATTTCGTCTTCTTTTCGTCATTTCTCCATTTTTGACCGTTGTGACTCAAAAGAAAGAAAAACGACTCTAATACTATACTAAACATCAACAAAATGGGTAAAACACTAACTAAAAATGACTCAAAAAGTGTATATAAAATACACCGATCAAATTCCGGGTAGATTCCCGGGTACCCTGTAAACCATTTATGGACCAGTATCCCGTGACATATGCCAGGCCAGCTGAAGTAAAGTTTTACGAGAACTTGTCAAAACAAGCTCTGCAATTCTTGATGAAGATCGAATTGATAGATGTATGATACAGAGAAAGGAAAGAAAACCGAGAAGATGAAATAAGGAGGAGAAGGTTAGAGAAGAAGATGAAGAAGGCGGTTAGATGAGAGGTTAATCGAGAAGAGGTGAGGAGGGAAGAGAGAGAGTGGAGAAAATCAGAGCTTTGTATTATGAACCATTAACCAATATTTACTGTTATACCCCGTAGTTCTGACCCTACGTATGAGAGCGTACGAAAGAATGTAAGACTTAAAATTTTTAAGGATAGGTTGACGGATTGTTCCGGACGGGTTTTTAGTCAACTTTGAGGCGGGTTATGAACCGGTATATTGAGAATTCCTAAGTGTTTCAAAGGTCTGGGGCGTAGTTCGTTGAGTCTGGATTCCAACGCAACCAACCGTTCGTCGATAGGGCGTCGGAGTAGGAAGTTATGAGAGTTACAAGTTCAGTGCGCAGTCGGACGGAAACGTATTTCGGACTAAGGCGAGCGGCCGCGGATCGGACGCAGGCCGCGCTTGAAAGATCGGCGGTCACCGGTTGCAGCGCCGGCGCCAGGCGCAGGGCCGCGCAAGTTCGTAGGAGTAGCGGAGGTTTCACGCCACACGCCGCATGGCCGCGCCGAGGCGGATTTTTGGGCGAAAAACTTAGAAAAGTCCGATTTCTCTTTTAAAGGCCATGGGAGGTGACAAGTGTCCCCATCTGATTTTGTTTGCATGGCTTATATTGACCAAGTCTTGTAGACTTGGTCATCTCTCAACATCTTCCTCTCTCTAAAAATCAGCTCTCCCTTCTCTCTAAAAACCCAAGAAAAATCTGAAAGTTAAGAGCAAGAAAAGGAAGCTTGTAGCTAGCTTGTTGGCATTGTTGTGGTGGTGTTCTTGGCAAGGAAGCTAGCAATATTTGGAATAAGTTTTGGCTAAAACTTTAAGGTAACATTTCTTCCTTTAGAATTAGTTCTAGTATTGCATGTTTAGAAGAAAGAACTTGTGATAGTAGATAATGCTCTTAGAGTCAGTGCATGTTAGAAATGTGGTTTGGATATGAAAGAATTGGTTAAGAAGTGATTATGAGCATATTGTAGCCTAAAAACTACCTTAGAAGTGATAAGTGAATTGTTGTAACTAATGGGGCAGAATTTTACACACCCAAGTTTGGATGTGTAATCCCCTTTAAAATGTTGGATTGTTGAGCCTTAATTGTGGTGTTTGGATGATAAATTCGGCCTTGAGAAAAGGTGGCAAAGTGAGTAGAAACAAAGGAAATGCTGCCCAATTTTTCCATAGAATTTAGTGACTTAGAATTTGGATTGTTCTACTTTGAGATTAGAGGTTAACAAGCGTATCATGATTATTATAGGTTGAGATATTACTTGCGGTAGTTGAGCTTAGCAAGTGGATTGACCAAAGAGGTATGTGAAGCTTTCCTATCTCTTGAGCATGAATAGATGTAACTATGTAGTACGGTAGACGTACAAGATTTGGTATTCTTACTTGTTTTAAGTATATAAAGACTTGTTTCGTTTTAAGAATGTATAAGTCCTTTGGTTAATGGAAAAGTATGATTTTACTAAAGTATAGAGTTAATATAACAACTTTATGGGAAGTTGGTTTATTAGCTTCATAAAAGGGTAATGAGAAGAGATTTACTCTAAGTAAGATAAGTATATGAAGAGGCAAATTGATTTCAAGGCATCAATTGCCCAAAGGCTTTTTATGTATAAAGGGGAGTCACTTTTAAAAGAGTTGAAGTATGTAGTACTTGGGTTAAATTCCCGGTTTTGCTTTTTATTAAAGATATGGTTAAGTGCCTTAAGTAAGCTAAAATGAGAGGGTATAAGAACAAGACTAATGAGAAGTTATAAGTTTTCTTAACTTATTTATTATTATGATATGATGACAGTTTGAGATAGGGTAAGAGTATGTCTGAGGGGCAAGCCCAAGATCGTCATACCGCCTCCTTCAGTGTAAGAGTATGTCTGAGGGGCCAGCCCCAAGATCGTCATACCATCTGCTTCAGTGTAAGAGTATATCTGAGGGGCCAGCCCCAAGATCGTTATACCAGCTGCTTCAGGGTAAGAGTATATCTGAGGGGTAAGTCCCCAAGATCGTTATACCACCTGGTTCCGTGGATTTGCTACCCACGATGCGAGGAATACCTCATGCGAGTCCTTAGGGGCTTATGCGGGTGAAATAGTCCCATGCCACACCGATGCGCGAGTGAGTACTCACGCGGTCCACAGGACCTATGCGGTGAAATAGTCCCGCGAGTAGGGTGCTTATTGATACTACAAAGCGAGGTACTGCCTTGATCCTAAGGCCCCTATTTTATGCGATTATATATATATATATATACTTGTCACTCATCATAGTAAGGCACAAGAAAAGGTATTTTAATTGTCTTCCATGACTCCACTTACTTTTAGACTTGATATCATTATTACGATTTTCCAACTTTACATACTGTACATATCAGGTATGCGACCCTTCCTGCCGTGCGTTCATGCCGCAGGTAAGGGTAAGCATATTGTGGATCCTCATTCTTAGGACCACTCTTCCGGTGTCAGAAGCTCCATTCCTCCGGAAGCTTATTATTTTGGTACGGATATTCCCTGATGCTATAGGTATTTTGTACACTCAGGGGTATGGCGGGGCCCTGTCCCGCCACAGTTGTTATCTTTAGAGGTCTGTGGTCACATATGTATTTTGGCTATAAGAACCAGTTGTATTATTAATACTTTGTTCAAGTATGTTTATGAAAGCGACCTTATCGGTGACCGAGATGTTTACCTTTTATAAAGTTATGTATGTTCACGCTATTCTCTCGACATATACCGACGGTACCCTTGCAGGTACTAGTCGCGCCCGGCTCGTCGTGACAAAAGTGGTATCGAGCGGTTAGTCCTGAAAGTGTCCACAAACCGTGTCTAGTAGATTCGATTATCGGTGTCGTGCACCACATCTATAATCGTGAGGTGCAGGATATTTAGGATTGGGTTCCATTCTTTCACTCTAAGATCGTGCAATAGAGCTGAGTTATAGGTTGAGTCTCCTCTGATGTTTCCCTTTTTGTATCAATTATGCCTCCACGTAAGGCAACCGCGCCCGGCGGCAAGGCACCGGCGGTGCCTTGCTAGTGGACGCGGAGAGTCACGAGGCACAGCCCGGGCCCTTACCGTAGATGATGCTTAGGCGGCGAAGTTCCACGCCGTCGCCAGCCTCAGCAAAGTTCGAGGCAGCGGACGCGGCCATCGAGACCGCAGACGGAGCCTCCATCCCACGCCGTGGCACGAGTACGTAAATTACGAGAATGATTCTATCGACCAAAGATAAGTGGCAAGCGACAGAGCAGCGCCAACCCAGAGCCGACATTTTACTGATTCGGATTTCTGGTTGTCACCCACCCGAAGTTCTATGGTTCGAGATTTGATGAGGATCCGCAGGAGTTTGTCCGGCGATTCTGGACCACGCAGTTCTGTGGCCTCGTGATCGAGTCATTATACTAGTTTCTTACCTGCTACGATATCGTTGAATGGTTTGAGTCATGGGTATTGTCGAGGTGAGGATGCTCTTCCACCGATTGGGAGGAGTTCACGAGGCGTTCTGGACCATTTCTTGCCCCGAGGTGAGGAGAGCCCGTGTAGATAGTTCCCGACTTGAGACAGACGGAGGACTATCGTGAGTACACCTGAGTTTGACTCCTTGGCCGATATGCGCACACCATAGTAGGCGACACGGCGCATGTGGTTCATCGATATGTGACGGTTAGACCGTCATCCGACATCGTGACGTGGGGTGGCTCTTCACCGTGGATGGATATTTCCGTGACGCAGCGCACGCATTGCGGGATCGAGCGAGAGGCGCAGATCGCCTAGATATGGGTCACCAAGAGGCAGACAAGCAGGTCTCGGGCGGTTCGAGGCGGCAATTTCGGCAGAATAGTCCACATTCCACCAAAGACAGAGTGCTCCTTCTCGATTTTCCGGCGAGATCTAATCAGCCAGGTTATTCGTGAGCGTCGTGGCTCCAGGACTTCGTTTCTGCGAGGCGAGACCAACACCAATCGAGACCACCTACCTCTCTGCGTTCGACGCGGTAGGTCTCATCCGGCGAGCGCGTATGGGTTCTGTGAGCATGTTACTCTTGTGGCGCAGGCCATCCGAAGAAGGATTGTCCGCCCCAGACGGCGGGAGCATTACGGCCACCGACGGTCTCATTCTGGATCTTCATCTTCTATGGCTGACGCCGAGGCGGTGGTACTTATGGGCGGAGCCGCGGCAGAGGTCGTGGTAGGGTTCGATTCGCGGTCCTCGTAACCGCATATATGCTATGTCCAATGACAGACTGCGAGGCGTCACCGGATGTCGTCACGTACATTATCGTTTCTCTTGTGATGTATATGCTTTGATAGATCCAGTTCTACCTTGTCCTACATATCTCCTCACGCCGCAAGAGTAGTGGATGAGCCCGAGTCCATAAGACCTTTGAGGTGGCTACGCCCGAGCGATTCGATGGTAGGCGGCGAGTGTATAAGGCTTGCCCGTGACTATAGATAGTCGCCGACTCTCAAAGACTTGATAGAGTTGGATATGCATGACTTTGATGTGATTATGGGTATGGATTGGCTAGCGTCTTGCTACGCCAACGTGGTATGAGAGAGACTAGTTCGGTTCGGTTCTACGAGCCGCCATCGAGTGGAAGGGAATACGGCGTCGTAGAGGTAAGTTTATTTCTTACCTCGGCGCTAGGAAGATGGCGGAAAGGGTATATCTACCATATGGTTCGAGTATTCGACATCGAGGTCGAGGTACCGACCGACCTTCACACGGTCGTTAGAGAGTTTCCAGACGTATTCCCAGATGAGCTTTCGGGTATCCCTCCTGAGAGGGAGATTGAGTTTTGCATTGATTTGGCGCCAGATACTCGACCGATATCTATTCCGCCATATAGGATGGCACCTGCCGAGTTGAAGGAATTGAAGGACCAGCTGAAAGACTTATTGGAGAAAGGATTTATCAGGCCAAGTGTTTCTCCCTGGGGAGCGACAGTGTTGTTTGTAAAGAAGAAGGATGGAACGCTGCGTATGTGTATTGACTACAGGCAGCTGAACAAGGTAACTATCAAGAACAGATATCCCCTCCCCAGGATTGACGATTTGTTTGACCAGTTGCAGGGTGCAAGGTGTTTTTCAAGATAGACTGGTGCAGTTACCATCAAAGCGAGTTAGAGAAGCGGATATCCCAAAGATCGCATTCAGACCGGTATGGGCATTATGAGTTCAGTGATGTCTTTGGTTTGACCAACGCCCCAAAGAGATTCATGGATTTGATGAATAGGGTGTTCGTGCCATTCTTGGATATGTTCGTTATAGTTTTCATTGATGATATCTTGGTGTATTCGCGCACGCGAGCGAGCATACGATCATTCGGCGGATTGGAGTCCTCCGAGACCGCAACATTGTATGCCAAGTTCTCGAAACGCGAGTTCGTTAGCTTCAAGAGCTTTCTTAGGGCATGTTATCGGGCCATGGTATTCGCCGATACAACTAAGATTGAGGTAGTCAAGACTTGGCCCGCACCCACCACGCCGGAGGTGCGCAGCCTTTGGGCTGGCAGTTATTATCGGAGGTTTGTAGAAGTTTGCTTCTATTTCAAAGATTTGACTAAGTCGACTCGAGAAGCGGCTATGTTCAATGGACGGATACTTGTGAGGAAAGTTTCCAATTGCTAAAGGAGAAGTTGACGACCACCCCAGTTCTTACTCTTCCGCAGGCTTAGATGGTTATGTGGTTTATCAGGACGCCAGTGTCGGGCTTGAGTGCGTCTTGATGCAACATGGCAAGGTTATAGCTTATGATCCCGACTTAGGAAGCATACGGAAGAACTATCCCACACATGACTTGGAGTTGGTAGCAGTGATTCATGCCTTGAAGATCTGGAGACATTATTTATATGGAGTTCATGTGGACATTTACACAGACCACAAGAGTCTCCAGTATATCTTCAGCCAGAGGGAGCTGAACTTGCGACAGAGACGGTGGTTGGAGCTACTTAAGGATTATGATGTTGATATTCTATACCACCCGCGAAGGCCAATGTAGTTGCAGATGCCCTTAGTCGCGATCGATGGGTAGTCCGTCACGATGTCTGCAGAAGAGGAGTATGGTCTGAGAGTTGCATCATCTAGCGAGCCTTGGGGTTCGTTTGGTTGATTCTGATAGTGAGGGAATTCGGGTTCGAGAGGTTGCCGAGTCTTCTATCATCGAGGAGGTGAAGAGGCGACAGTTTGAGGATCCGATTTTGGTACCTGCATCGAGATGCCACGTCGGAAAGAGAAGAGTCTATTCGGTAGCGCTGATGGGTGCTAAGATTTGAGGCCGGCCAGGTGTTTCCGATGCGGACAGACTTCACAACAGATTCTCGTGTGAGGCACACGGTGCTCGTTATTCGATTCATCCGGTCAACTAAGATGTATCATGACCTCGACGCGTGTATTGGCGGATGGCCTTGCCGACGCCATGGAGTTCGCGCGCAGCCCGAATTGTCGCGAGTTAAGGTTGAGCACCGGTCGGTGGTCATTGCAGCTATTGATATTCGACTGGAAGTGGGAGGTGATAAATATGGATTTTATTACGGGCTACCTACCACTCGAGGAAGCATGATTCCATTTGGGTGATTGTCGCGAGTTGACTAAATCACCACTTTCTTCCGATCGTAACGACGTTCACCGAGGACTATGCCAGATTATATATTAGAGAGATTGTGAGACTACACGAGTCCCTGTCGATTATATCGATAGAGGCCCGCTTCTCGCTAACTTCGAGGTCTTTTCTGAAGGATTAGGGACACGCGTGAGTCTCAAGACGGCTTCATCCCTGCATCGACGGCAGCCGAGCGCACTATCCGCATACACTCGAGGATATCTTTGCCGCGCTCAGGTTATTGATTTCAAGCGGTAGCCGAGGATCACTTGCCTGCGTGGAGTTTTCTTACAACAACGCTACCATTCCAAAGATTCGACGGGCGCCATGAGGCCTTATATGGAAGAAAGTGCAGTCACCGATAGGATGGTTCGAGGTAGAAGTTCACTGGTCGCCAGATTTAGTTCAAGAGTGATGGATAAGTGAAGCTTATCTAGAGCGGTTGTTGGCGGCTCGTAGCCGGCAGGTCGACGCAGATCATCCGTCGACACTGGAGTTTGAGATAGATGATTGGGTTTTTCTAGGTATCGCCACGGCGGCGTGATGAGATTTGGAAAGAAAGGAAGCTTAGCCCAAGGTACATCGGGTCGATCGATTGTCCGTAGGGTAGGCGCGTCGGCTATGAGTTAGATCTTCCGTCCGATTTGGAGGCGGTGCATCCGATTTTTCACGTGTCTATGTCATGGAAATGTGTTGGAGATCCATCTAGAGTGCACCATTCACGATGTCCAGTGACAGAGGAGTTATCGTATGAGGAGAGTCCCATAGCGATACTCGGCCGTCAAAGTTAGACGACTTCGGACGAAAGACGTGGCTTCCGTCGAGTCCTATGGCGAACGAAACAGGAGGAAATGACGTGGAAGCAGAGGATGACATGATGAAGAAGTATCCTCACTTATTCCCTATACCTCCAGTAACCTACTTTCCGCCATAGTTTTGATTTAGCACTTACGCTTCAGTACGTTGTGGCTCGTGGAGCTTCTTATTTGTAAAAGAATAGTTAAGAGGGTCTATGTCGATGTTGTGGTTTGAGTAAGCCTAGAAGGAACATTCGGGACGAATGTTTCTAAGGGGGGGAGAATGTTATACCCCGTAGTTCTGACCCTACGTATGAGAGCGTACGAAAGAATGTAAGACTTAAAATTTTTAAGGATAGGTTGACGGATTGTTCCGGACGGATTTTTAGTCAACTTTGAGGCGGGTTATGACCCGGTATATTGAGAATTACTAAGTGTTTCAAAGGCCTAGGGCGTAGTTCGTTGAGTCTGGATTCCAACGCAACCAACCGTTCGTCGATAGGGCGTCGGGTAGGAGTTATGAGTTACAAGTTCGGCAATGATCGGACGAAGCGACGGAGCGCGGCGCGACAGGCGCGACGGATGCAGCGCGCCTAAAGCATCAAGCGGTCATCAAGTTGCGGCGCGCAGGCGTGGCGCGCCAAGTTCGAGGAGTAGTGGAGGTTTCAGCGCCACGGCGCCGATGCGGGATTTTTGGGCGGAAAAACTTAGAAAAGTCTGATTTCTCTTTTAAAAAGGCCATGGGAGGGTGACAAGTGTCCCCCCCCCATCTGATTTTGTTTGCATGGCTTATATTGACCAAGTCTTGTAGACTTGGTCATCTCTCAACATCTTCCTCTCTCTAAAAATCAGCTCTCCTTTCTCTCTAAAAACCCAAGAAAAATCTAAAAGTTAAGAGCAAGAAAAGGAAGCTTGTAGCTAGCTTGTTGGCATTGTTGTGGTGGTGTTCTTGGCAAGGAAGCTAGCAATATTTGGAATAAGTTTTGGCTAAAACTTTAAGGTAACATTTCTTCCTTTAGAATTAGTTCTAGTATTGCATGTTTAGAAGAAAGAACTTGTGATAGTAGATAATGCTCTTAGAGTCAGTGCATGTTAGAAATGTGGTTTGGATATGAAAGAATTGGTTAAGAAGTGATTATGAGCATATTGTAGCCTAAAAACTACCTTAGAAGTGATAAGTGAATTGTTGTAACTAATGGGGCAGAATTTTACACACCCAAGTTTGGATGTGTAATCCCCTTTAAAATGTTGGATTGTTGAGCCTTAATTGTGGTGTTTGGATGATAAATTCGGCCTTGAGAAAAGTTGGCAAAGTGAGTATAAACAAAGGAAATCTTCAATTTTTCCATAGAATTTAGTGACTTAGAATTTGGATTGTTCTACTTTGAGATTAGAGGTTAACAAGCGTATCATGATTATTATAGGTTGAGATATTACTTGCGGTAGTTGAGCTTACCAAGTGGATTGACCAAAGAGGTATGTGAAGCTTTCCTATCTCTTGAGCATGAATAGATGTAACTATGTAGTACGGTAGACGTACAAGATTTGGTATTCTTACTTGTTTTAAGTATATAAAGACTTGTTTCGTTTTAAGAATGTATAAGTCCTTTGGTTAATGGAAAAGTATGATTTTACTAAAGTATAGAGTTAATATAACAACTTTATGGGAAGTTGGTTTATTAGCTTCATAAAAGGGTAATGAGAAGAGATTTACTCTAAGTAAGATAAGTATATGAAGAGGCAAATTGATTTCAAGGCATCAATTGCCCAAAGGCTTTTTATGTATAAAGGGGAGTCACTTTTAAAAGAGTTGAAGTATGTAGTACTTGGGTTAAATTCAGCTTTGCTTTTTATTAAAGATATGGTTAAGTGCCTTAAGTAAGCTAAAATGAGAGGTATAAGAACAAGACTAATGAGAAGTTATAAGTTTTCTTAACTTATTTATTATTATGATATGATGACAGTTTGAGATAGGGTAAGAGTATGTCTGAGGGGCAAGCCCAAGATCGTCATACCGCCTCCTTCAGTGTAAGAGTATGTCCGGCGGCCACCAAGATCGCCATACCATCCGCCTGGTGTAAGAGTATATCCGGCGGCCACCAAGATCGTTATACCACCGCCTGGTAAGAGTATATCCGGCGGGTAAGTCCCCAAGATCGTTATACCACCGGTTCCGTGGATTTGCTACCCACGACGCGGAGAATACCTCACGCGAGTCCCAGGGCTTACGCGGTGAAATAGTCCCACGCCGGCGTGGTACATCCGATGCGGTGAGTACCTCACGCGTCCACAGACCTACGCGTGAAATAGTCCCGAGTAGGGTGCTTATCGATACTACAAAGTAGACTCGCCTCGATCCTAAGGCCCCTATTTTACGCGATTATATATATATATATATATACTTGTCACTCATCATAGTAAGGCACAAAGAAAAGGTATTTTAATTGTCTTTCATGACTCGAACTACTTTTAGACTTGATATCATTATTACAGATTTTCCACTTTTACATACTTGGTACATATTATCAGGTAATCGAATTTCCTGCGTTCATGCCGCAGTGTGGTAAGCATATCAGGATCCTCATTCTTAGGACCACTCTTCCGGTGTCAGAAGCTCCATTCCTCCGGAAGCTTATTATTTTGGTACGGATATTCCCTGATGCTATAGGTATTTTGTACACTCAGGGGTATGGCGGGGCCCTGTCCCGCCACAGTTGTTATCTTTAGAGGTCTGTGGTCACATATGTATTTTGGCTATAAGAACCAGTTGTATTATTAATACTTTGTTCAAGTATGTTTATGAAAGGCAGCCTTATCGGCTGGCCGGAGATGTTTTACCCTTTTTATAAAGTTATGTATGTTCCGCTGCTATTCTCTGACATATACCTGACAGGGTACCCCAGTAGGGTACTAGTCGCGGCCCCGGGGTCGGGTCGTGACATTTACATTGCATCATCTATTTATATAGAAATGTAAATGACTAATTATGCAGCTAAGTAGTTACAACTAATTAATCTTCTAACTAATTCTAACTTCTTTAGGTAGCTACTCTATACATTGTGATCCATGTAATTAGAATACACCTTCATCCTTTTACACCCCCCTCAAGCTAGGGGAAATGAAGATATTCTTCATTCCTAGCTTGGATAAGAGATGATCATATTGTGGTCGTCCCAAAGCTTTAGTCGGCAGGTTGATCATGCGATTCCAAAAAAACAGTCTTGATCAACCCTTTCTGGATAAGTTCTCGGATGAAGTGACAATCGATATCAATATGCTTTGTTCTCTCGTGGAAAATTGGATTCGAAGCAATTTGCATGGCAGATTTGCTATCTGTGTAGATAGGCACATGCTGCTGAACTTCAACACCTAGTTCTCGAAATAAGCCTGCAAGCCAAATGACTTCAGCTACTGAAGATGATAAGGCCCTATATTCACTTCACGAATCGCGAGACACGCTTTCGCTTCGATTTCCAAGTCACTGGTGATACACCAAACATCACAAAATAGCCAGTGACAGACCTCCGACTGTTAACACAGGCCCCTCAATCCGCATCGCAGAATACTCGAAGTTGAGGGACACTGGAACTAGAAAGAAAGATACCCAATCCAGGAGCTTGCTTGACATATCTAACAAGTCGCAGACCAGCTTCCATGTGGGAAGTCTTAGGTGTATGCATGAATTGACTCAAGAAGTGAACTGTGTAGGCTATATCTGGCTTTGTAGTTGTGAGATACAACAAATGACCAATCAGCCTTCTATAGACACTAGGATCTGGAACTAGGGAATCAGTTGCTGATGCTGCAAATTCTGAGCCTGAAGTGGATGCTATAAGCTTGTCAAAATCAACAGTAGTGAACTTGGCATTGGCATCCATAGGTGAAGATGAAGGCTTGGCACCTGCCAACCCCATGTCTGAGATTAACTTCAGTGCATATTTTCGTTGATACATAAGAATGCCTTGGGAACTTCTGACAAATTCTATACCAATGAAATACCTTAACTCTCCAAGATCTTTTATCTTAAAGGCTGACTGTAATGCCAACTTGGTAGCTGTAATAAGGCTCTGGTCATTTCCAGTAATTAAAAGATCATCAACATATACCAGAACTATCACAATCTTATTTGCATCCTTCTTTGTAAACAGTGAGTAATCCCTGTGGCTTTGTATAAAACCAGAGGAGACAAGAGAGTCAGTTAACTTGATATTTCATTGTCGAGATGTTTGTTTCAATCCATATAATGACTTTAACAGTTTACACACTTTTGTCTTCCCTCCTGCATCACCAAAACCTTCAGGAATTGTCATATAAACTTCTTCAAAAAGATCACCCTGCAAGAAGGCATTGTAAACATCCATCTGCTGGATTATCCATTGCTTTGCTGCTGCAATAGATATAATTTCCCTTACTGTACTCATTTTCACCACTGATGAAAATGTCTCATGGTAATCCAGTCACTCCTTTTGATTATATCCCTTTGCAACTAATCGAGCCTTGGATCTTTCTACTTCACATGTTGCCTTGTATTTTATTTTATAGACCCATCGACATCCAATAGCCTTCTTCCCCGCTGGTAGATTAACCAGCTGTCAGGTACCATTGTCTTATAATGCTTGAATTTCATTCTTTCTCTCATCTTTGATTGCCTCTGAGTATTTCTGAGGCTCAGTAACAAGAGAAGCTTTGGAAATGAAACTCTGATACTTAGAGGATAGACCTGTATATGCAACATGATTAGATATAGGATATAAACAACTGGAAGCACCATGCTGAGTAATATAATCTTTGTGCCATATGGGAGGTCTGCTGATTCTAGCAGATCTCCTAGTATCAGATGCTGAACTTGGCCCTGTGGAAGTATCCTCATTGTTAGGAAGAATAGCAGCAACCTGATCCTCACATGAGATCTGTGTATCATAACCTCATGTCTGAGAATCTGAACTAATGTTGTCAAGTTCAGATATAGAAGTATGTTGTATTGTTGTGGTGTTGTCCACTAGTTCATCATAGTGGAACTGATCATGGGACTTGATGGGATCAATCTATTCACTGCTGCTGCCTTTAAGTGGAAATACATTCTCCATGAAAACCACATCCCTGCTCATAAAAAAACTCTATTTTCCATGTCATAGAGCTTGTAGCCCTTCTGTACAGATCCATAGCCAAGTAGTATAACTTTCACAGCTCTGGGACTAAACTTGTCATGGTTAGTTAAAACAGTTGCAAAGCACAAACAACCAATTGCTCTAAGATGATTAAGGGAGGTAATCTTTTATGCAATACTTCAAATGGTGACTTGTTTTGTATGGCAGTAGATGGAATTCTATTAATTATATAAACAACATTTTCAACACAAATGCTCCAGAACCTGTCTGTATCTTAATTGCCCTTGCTATTTCAAGTATGTGTCTATATTTTTTCTCCACAACACCATTTTGTTGTGGTGTATATGGACAAGAGCTTTCTTGTACCACACCATGCTGCAAAAACAATGCCTTACAATACTTGTTAAAGAATTATGTCCCATTGTCAGATCTCACCTTCTGTATTTTAGTTTCAAACTGTGTATCAATCTCAACAAAGAAATCCCTAAGTAAAGTTGACACATCAGACTTTAGCCTCATAAAGAAAATCCAAGTCCATCTGGAATGATCATCCACAATAGTGAGAAAGTACCTCATTCCATTATGTGTTTCAGTTTTAAAGGGTCCCCATACATCCATGTGCAGTAATTGAAAAGATCTTGATGCTCTACTAGTACTAATAGGAAAAGGAATCCTAGTTTGTCTAGCAAGAGGGCATACTTCACAATTAGACAAAAGTAAGAACAACAACATCCTTTTTAAAGCAGGAAATCCTTTTCAAAACATTCATGAGAACATGGCAGAACCTCTGGTGCCATGTTGCTGCATCAATCTGCTGAGAAGCTGAAAGACAATTATTTACTCATTCTCCTTTATTCTGAAGATCTGCATATAGGATGTATAATCCATCATTTTCAGTCTCAATCCCTCTCACCTTCCCAGATGAGAGATCCTGAAATACACATGTGGGGAAAAAATTGACACTGCAATTTAGTTCTATAGTGACCTTGGACACAAACATCAAGTTGAATTTAAAATATGGCACACACAAGACATTTCTAAGGATATCACCTCATCCCAAGTGACAGTCACCAATATGGGAGATTTTAGCTGAGTCACTTGTTGGCAACTGAACTTTGCTGGTACTTTCTGTGAAATTTTTGACATGTAAATATTTGTGATCACTAATCATATGATTAGTCGCACCTGTATCTATAATCCACTGCAGTATATCTCTTGGATTATAGAAACAGTTACCTGCCACATTTGCACTAATCTTGGCATTATGCTGGTTCAGCAAGTTGAGGAGTTGTTGATGTTGCTGAGGTGTAAGCTGATTATATGGCTAGAACTGCTGATATCCATGACTTTGCTGAGGCTGAGATTGCTGAAATCCATGACTCAGAGAATTTTGATTCATTCCCAGCTTGTGCTCCTGACCAGTATCTTCAAATGAGGAAGAACTTCCTCCTGTTACTACATATGCTTTCTTATTTTTGTTGTTCTTGGAATTCTGATTCTGAGAATTGTCAGGATAACCATGTAACCTGTAGTAGTCATCTTGTATGTGTCATGTCTTATGGAAATAATCATATTTCATTAGCTTGTAACAATCTATTTTCCAATGCCCCTTCATATGACAAAAGTCACACAAGACATTTGGATTATATGGCTTTCTTGGTTTCACTCCTCCAGTTCCATTCTTTCCACTTCCATTCCCGACTGTGAACATGACAGAAGATTCCATCTGTTCCTGCACTGTTCTTCTTGATCCAGCCACCATCCTTTGACTCTCCTCTTGGTTGATCATAGCATATACTTGATTTAGGCTCAGATTTGTTGCATCATAATAATCTGACTCCTTGCCTGACGATAACTCTCATTTAAGCCCATCATAAATTGCATCAACCTCTGATATTGAAGATAATTAACAAACTCCTTCGATTTTGGACAACATGAGGGAAGTGGAATGATCGAGTCATATTCATCCCATAATTCTCTCAATCTAGAATAGTACATTGAGATCGATAATGATCCTTGTCTCATAGTAAAGATGTCTTTATGCAATTGAAAAACACCGGAGCTATTTATTTTATCAAATCTCTCTTTTAACTCTTCCCATATAATGTAGGAATCTGAATTAAAGAGCATTCTAGTGAGCAGAACTTTGCTTACATTTCCCATCAGCCAGGAAACTACTATCGCATTGCACCTATCCCACAATTTTGCCAAGTCTCCATGAAATGAAGATCTCTTAACCGATCCATCAATAAATCCTATCTTATTCTTCCATAACAACGCAAGTTTCATAGCTCTACTCCGAAGTGTGTAATTATCCATTCCATTCAAAGTAATACCAACTGACAATGAGCCAGGGGCATCCGAAGGAAATAGTTATAGAGGATGGTTGTGATCAATTGTTATATTGACTGTCATATTCTCACTAGTTAAAACTTATTCACTGTTCTCCATTATTATCAATTCAATATGAGAAAAATATATATAATCGAACAAATGTCGATCAAAAGATAGAAATACCAGTAGATCGAACAAATCACATCTCAATCTGCTTTCTAATCTTCCAATCTGTCACTGCATGTGACTCATTCTTTCCGATCCATTTATGAACCAATTGCATTTAACTGATTCCATTCGATCTGTTCAGAATTTCAACTACTCGATCTGTGATGTTCCAACTGATTGCATGTGGCTTAATTCAATTCGATCTTCGATCCAATTAGACCAGTCTTTGATACCATGATGAAGATCGAATTGATAGATGTATGATACAGAGAAAGGAAAGAAAACCGAGAAGATGAAAGAAGGAGAAGAAGGATGAGGCGGTTAGAGAAGAAGATGAAGAAGGCGATTAAAGGAGAGGTTAATCGAGAAGAGAAGAGGTGAGGAGGGAAGAGAGAGAGAGAGAGTGGAGAAAATCAGAGCTTTGTATTATGAACCATTAACCAATATTACATTGCAGCATCTATTTATATAGAAATGTAAATGACTACAACTAATTAATTTTCTAACTAATTCTAACTACTTTAGGTAGCTATTCTATACATTGTGATCCATGTAATTAGAATACACTTTCATCCTTTTACTATATTACAACTTTCATTAAATTAGATTGCTCTGTTTAAAGTTAAAAGCTTATCTTCATCCGTATTTCATCTAGTCAAATAGAAAATCATTAGAAGGCTAGATTATGTGGCACAATCTCATAAACCTCAAGTGTTCTAGAAAGGGAAGATCTCTTTGTATTTAAGAAATCAGTAAGATTTCCTAAATATATTTGTCACTTCCTTTTCATATATTTGTCACAGAAATCAACCCAAATTAAGCTAAAACATGTTAAATCAGATAATACTAATAAAACACAATTAATTAACAAAAATATGAAAATGAAACTAGATCGAGAGGAATTCGAGCGCAACCTATGTCAAGATTCTGGAGTGAAGAACAGTGACAACAAGAGAGAGGAGAGGTGGAGTTGAGTTATTTTGGGCGTAATCGAAAATAATGGCTAGGGCTTCTGACTTTTGAGTTCTGCCCTTTTGCTTTTTTTTAAAGAGAATGCTCCTAGGCTAGGGTTGGACCTGGGTCGACGGGAGTCACGGGACTGGGCTGGAAAAAAAATAAAGAAATGCCCTAAAGAGTAAAGCCTAAACCTAATAACTTAAAAGGGGTGTGGATAGGTTCCGGATATTGGGTCCGGGTCCGGGTACCCGGTCTCTATTTGTCGGAATTTGAACAAGACCCGACATTGATCGGTTCCTAATTTTACTATCTGAAACCTAACCTTTATTATAATATATCTACTCGGAACCTACCCGTTAGTGGCGGTTCCGATCGAGTATCTGAGTACTCTATACATGTGCTCACCCTTAACCAAATCTGTGTATATGTACATACAGTACATCATCAAATTGATCGGGTAGTGAATTCAGTGTCATTAGCGATGTACCAAAAACAGTCCTTGCCCAGAGCAACTATTTTAGTCAATATCGAAACTACAGAAGAAATGTGGAAAAAAGATCCAAAAGATACAGCCCTCAAAAAAAGAAAAAAATCGTCCTTCAGGAATACTTAAAAATATTTGGCGAATCTATCATTTTTCAGTAGTGTTAGATATTGTCAGAGAGTATTTCACTATTAAATATATTAGATATTGTCAGAGAGTATTTTAACTATTAGATATTGTATCAGATAGATAGTCAAATATTGTAGGTAGAATGCATGATCTCAGAGATCTACTCTTGACATTTTGTGTCTAGCTTTGTGTATATATTCAGGTGTAATATATCATTTTAAGTATGAAGTGAAATACACTTACATTATTCACATGGTATCAGAGCCTCTACGATTTCTGTATAGACTCAAATGACCTTTTTGTTAAGAGTCGCACATCAGATATGAATTGAGAACATGAACTGGGATAATCATCACCCTACAAGCTAGCTTTTGGGTTGAGTTAAACCCAAAATCTATTCTTTACATGGTATCATAGTCAAACATATTTCAATTCTTTGTTCACCGATGTTGGCCCCCAAATTATATTATCCACGCTCCAATTAACAAAGTCTGAGCGTGCGGGGAAGTGTTAAGAGTCTCACATCGAATATGAAATAGAAATATAAACTCCTTATATGGACTTGAACAATCATCACCCTACAAGCTAGCTTTTGGGGTTGTGTTAGACTCAAAGATCCATTCTTTATATGGTATCAAAGTCAGACCTATTCCAATTCTTTGTTCACCGATATTGGGCCCCCATGTTGGGACCCAAATTATATTATTCACGCTCCAGTTAACAAGGTCTAGACATGCGGAGAGTGTTAAGAATCTCATAATTGAATATAAAATGGGAACATAGACTCCTTATATAGACTTGAACAATCAAGCTAGCTTTTGGGTTGAGTTAAACTCAAGATTAATTCTTTACCTTTTCTAGTGACGGTTCCAGCAGCACTGCTCCGTCCGAGCTTTTCAATAATCGAAGGCGAAGTTCTCATTCAATTCAAATACAAAAAAAAATCTATCAGATCTTTAGTCTTGTTCATTTCAGGTCTCCGGTCACAATTTCCGGCAAAAATTCCGGTCATATTTTGTTAGCTTCTGAGTCGACTCTCCAAAGTAGACTCCTCTCCGACAAATTTGAAGAAATTCAGATCCGTTTTTCTCTGAGTTTCGAAACTTCTCAAGCTCGCTCTCTGATCTTTTGAAATTTCATCAGACCCATTTCTCTCTGATTTTTTTTCTAAAATTTCTCACTCTTCAGATCTGTTCTCATATCTCTTGGAGACCAGTTCTCACTCTTCATATCTGTTCTCACTTCTCTCGAAAGTTTTCTCTCTAATTGCTGAAGAAATCCATAGGAAGAAGAACAAGAAATTTTCTTTAAAACTCTTATTTTTCTGTCAAAGTGCTGTTTTTCTTTTCTTTTTTGCCACTTTCTTATCCCAAGTAATCACTTAGCTCTTTGGCCCACCCAACTACATTAGACTTTTTTGGATTCTAATAGAAAATAGTTGTCTGAGGCAAATTTACACATGTTGGATCTTTTAGTGTTAGAATAATTATTTGCATACTTGGCCTTTTCAAACTTAAAATTTCAACATGTCAGAGAAAGGTGATTCTTCACACATCAAACCATTCTTTTCACTGATTTCAAATTCTCCCACCATTACAACAGTTAAATTACAAGGTAGTAATAACTACACACCATGGTCTTCGTCCTTTAAGATGTGGTTTATGGGACAGGGATATGAAGATCACTTAGTTAAAAATACTAGTGAAATTATTGATAGTGAAAAGACTAAGTGGTCTCAGATTGATGCTCAATTATGCAACCTCTTATGGAATTCTTTGGCTCCTAAATTACTCAACCTTTTTCAATCTTGTAAAACTTTCTGAACTAAAGCTAAGGCTTTGTATACTAACGATATACAACGTATATACAAAGTTGTCTTAGATTTAGTCCAACTTCAGCAGAATAATCAAGATATGGCGAGTTATTTAGGACAAATAGATACCTTGAAAGATCAGCTTGACTTTCTCATGCCACTTTCTGAAAGTGTCACCATACAGGAGCAACACACAGATAAGTTCTTTATGGTGTTGGCATTGAAAGGACTTCCGTCTGATCTCACCCTTATAAGGGATCAGATTTTGTCAAGTTCTACAGTTCCTTCCTTAGTCAAAGTTTCAACTCATTTATTGTGTATTGGTTCATAAACAATCGATATCAATAGAGTTGAGACATATGTGTTAGCTGTGAAAAAATGAAAATACACGAGAGAACAAACTGTCTATCAAAAGGGGAATGGTAAAAACTCTAGACCCTATTGCAACAAGCCAGGTCATACTCACAAACTTGTTAAAAATTGCATGATCGATCACCACGTACTAACAATCGCAATGTGGCTCATGTAGTTCAGACTCACAGAGACACAGATGGTCAACATGTCAATTCTATTACTTTGTCTGGAGCAGATTATAGTTATTACTTGCAGTATCAGAAGGCTAGACAATATACACTTTCATTTGACACTTGTTAGGCGTATTTTGTATACGCCTTTTGAGTCATTTCTAGTTAGTATTTTACTCGTTTTTGTTGTATTTAGTATAGTATTAAGTTTGTTTTTCTTTCTTTTGAGTTACAGCGGTGCAAAAAGGCGAAATAGTAAAATGGCAAAATGACAAAAAGGAACGAGAAATTGGCAGAAAAGGTGCTCCCGAGGCGAAAAGGACGAAAGTTGGCAACCCAGAGCGAAAGAAGGCAACACCGCGGTGCCACTATACAGAACCGCGGTGCCATATTTACCGAGGAGTCACAGATTTCAGCATCGCGTGCCATTAGCGATCACGCGGTGCCATTTGGCCGAAGTCGCAGGAGTTTCGTGACCGCGTCTGTGATAAATCTGCGCGGCTTACCGAAAAATTTCGATTCAAGGCAAATTGGCTAAGGACAGATTGGTCCATAGGGCACGAAAATTAGAGGATATTTAAGCCCTAGGGATTAATGCTATAGGAGGTTGGTCATTCTACAACACAACACAAGGCAGATTTGGAGCTATAATTGGAGACTTTGTTCTACGTAATTTTCTTTCTTTCATTTTTAATTCAGTTTATGTATGGATATTGTGTTAGTTCTTAGCGTGACTATGGCTAGGAGCTAAACACTCTATTAGAGCTTTCATTATGAATCACTTGAAACTGTTATTCATGAATTAATGCAGTAGTTTGATTTCTTCTTCACTTGATTAAGATTTAGTCAATATTTAATATGAATGTTTGATAATTAATTGATCACTAATTATCATAACCTATATGATTTCGAATCAAAAACCGAAAGGAGAGATTTTGATATGCTGTAATTGACTAGACATAGGTTAAAATCGCGGACGAAAGTACCCCGATACTTGTGTAGCATTATAGGTTACTGTTCTTAATCCTCCTATGTGGTAAATCCTATCATAGAAATATAGAAGGGTTCTGCACTGGGGTTGAGTGATTATATGTCCTAACCGGAATATAAGATAGTTTAGTTAACCACTATCTTAACGTAGAAGGAGTCATTCTAGTTGCATTAAGGATTGAATAGAGTGGATAGTCGAGGATTTTGGAAGTCCTAATTCATTCTTCTTTCAGCTCCTCTCCTTCCTTATAGTAAAGGCGAGAGGTTCATAACTGATTACAATTTTATTGGTGTAAATATTGCAATTATTCTAGTAGTTAAATAAAAATCTCAATCAAATATCGATTGTCAAATAGATAACATAAAATAGATGAACGGTACTTAGAAATCAGTCTCTATGAACGATATTCGGTCTTACATACTATATTACTTGTGAACGATGCGTACACTTGCGTGAGCAGTCGAAATATCGCTAACAGCAGGTCTTCACCCATTAACCCATGGATACTAGATTCTGGTGCATCTGATCATATCTCTAGTATTCAAAATCTTTTCTCGAACCTTATACATTTCTCAACTCTCTCTGCAGTTACCCTTGCTAATGGCTCACAAACTACAGTAAAAGGAATAGGGGGAGTGCAACTTCTTCCCTCTATTTCCTTGAACTCAGTTTTATTTGCTCCTGAGTGCCTATTCAATTTGATATCTGTTAGCAATTAACCAAACATCTAAATTGCGGTGTCACTTTTTTGGCTGACTCTGTTGTTATACAAGACTGGAGAACGGGAAAGACGATTGGAACATGATATAAGTCACAGGAATTATATCACATGTCAAAATCACCACCTCCAGCTGCCTTCACTTCCGCTACCTTAGCTGATCTTCTCCATAACTATAATGATCACCCAAGTCTTGCAAATCTTCATAAATTAGTTTCTAGTCTTTCCACCTCCACCCCTTCAAGTATACTCCAAACGTGCTCGTCCTCTTGCTAATACCAATGATAGCACGTCTCCTGATCCAGATACACTCATCGCTTTTGTTGACTTATCTCTTGCTCCAACGTCACCGCATCATGTCATTTCTTCATCAGATGCAACGACTCCACCAATTTCCATACACAAAGGTATACGTACTACTAAAAAACCAAAAAGATATAATTGTTTAAGTTATCATCAGTTGTCCCCATTATATTTGTTACACCCCGTATTTCTAAGGCAATGAAATGAGAACGTGCGTAAGAATTTAAGATTTGAATTTTGGAAAGAAAGAAGAATTACTTTTTCTTAAGGAAAAATCTCGGAACCTTGTGAAGGAAAAAAGTTAATAACTTGGAATTTGATTCCCAAAATTGGTATATGAGATTAGTATATGATTATGAAGGTTTAAATTTTTAAGTCTCGGATTTGGTCATGTGGGGCCCACAGAGAATTTTTCGGTTTTGTGGGGCCCACGAGATTTTTAGTTATTTTGGCCAAGTACGGAATTTATTGGGGAAGAAATAATTTTGGACCAATAGGAGGGTGTCACGTGTCACCCCTCTACTTGTCATACTACACTAGATATATATATATATATATGGATAGCATTGGAAGACTTTGACTCTTTAGATATTTTGGAGACAAGTGGACAAGTGGGTCTCACTCCACTTGGCTTGAGATATTATATATACATAAGGGCTTGCAAGACTTAGCCAACACTTAGAATAAATTCCATCTACCTCTCATCCATTATTGCTCTCGGCCAAGGGCCTCTTTGAAGACCAAAAATTCCTAAAATCTTCCAAGTTAGTCTGTTGATACAAGATTAAGGTCCCTAAACCAAGGGCTATTTTATTCCAAGAAAATAATGGTTGGGCCGAGAATGAGGGTGTGAAACTCTAAGGTTCCGTCGACTTTTTGGAAGCGAAACGTGAAGGGAAGATGAGTGTAAAGTTGTAGAGGATATGTATATGCAATGGGAACTTGAAAAAGTGGAGCGAAATGAAAATTGCGGACCATTGTAGCCCGAACTGTTTTGGACGTTATTTTGGGGAAAATGAGGTAATAATTCTTCTTCTTTTAAAGTAATTGGATATTACTTATTGTTGATATATATAGATGAGCTTGTGCTAAAAAGAATGAAGATTAAAAAGTATTTGGGCCATTTTAGGGTGTTGGGCCGAGAATGGACAGAATTGGTGTCTTCGGATTTCGTTGGTTATTGTCGTTGTTAACGTCACCTATTGCATGTTATAATGAATTAATAATGTTGTTGATAATTTGATGGACTTTTATATAAGTGTTGGAACTTGAATTGGAATAAAATGGATTATGGAAAATGACTTTGGATTGTTGTAGTTGTTGTTGGCCGAAAAACTGCCCAAAATTATTAGACGTCGTTATGTCGTTTTATGGACTGTTTTGGGGTGTTATTATGCTGGAAAAATCAGCCCCTAACACGCATGATTAATGTGATAAAATGGCTAATGAAAGTCCTAGGGAATAAGGGTGTTAAAGGCTTCACATTGTACCCTTAACATAGATTAATTGTGGACTGTTTTTATGGACTATTTTGTATAAATTGTGGGGCAAAATTTTACACGTCAAGTTAGGCGTGTAATCCCTTTTGGTTAACTGTTGGTTGTGCCTTAAATGTGGCTTGTTGGTTGATGAATTCGGGTCTTGGAAAAAGTGGAAAAGTACGTAGAAACAAAGGAAGTGCTGCCCAAATTGCCGTAGAATAAGAGGACAATTATTTGGTATAAGTCTTACACTTGATAGCTTGAAGTTGATAGAAGTGCTATTGTCATTTTAGGTTGAAGTACTACGTGTATCATATTCTACTCGTACGTGGAATAGCGATAAGGTTGAAGACATCAGCGTATGCTACTTGTCGTGTTGGTTAGTCGGCAACGAGGTATGTGAACTTCTTCCTTCAGCATGATTGATTATTGGAGTATACATGACTTGTTTCTTGAAGTATACTTGCCTCGTTATTAGAGTATTCATGTTATTGATTCTATGTTAAAGGCACGTCTAAATTATTCCTAAGTCCTTACCAAGTCTTATGAGAGATGTTGGTAAGAGTGTTTAGTAAGCATTGGAGTCGAGTTGATCTTGCTAAGTTACAACACTAATGAGTCTTGATTTATTTGAAAGTCATGAGACTAGATTTATTTGAAAGTTATGAGACTTGATTTAATTGAAAGTCATGAGACTAGATTTATTTAAAAGTTATGAGACTTAGTTGAAAGTAAATGAGACTTTACTTGAAGGTATATGAGACCTTACTTGAAAGTATATGAGATTTGATTAGATGAAGTATAAAAGACTTGATTTATATGCATTATAAATGACTTGATTTTGGGAAAGAAGAAGTAACTTGATTTAAAGGTATAGGTTACTTAAGTTTACAAGTGTAAATAACTTGATTTTGATAGTAAAAGTATTTTGGGGTTCAACTCCCTAATATTGCATGAAGTGATTCTTTATATAAAGAATAAATGTACATAGTACTTTTGGGTTTATTTTCCTAATATCACATGATTTGAGTCTTCTTGTAAAGAATGGATGTACATAGTACTTTTGGTTCATTTCCCTAATGTTACATGACATGATAATGTTGTATTAAAATAAAAGATGTGGTAGTGCTTTAGTTTTCTAAAATGAAAGTTGTTATAATGGCTTTATGAGAAGTTTGTTATAACAGTTTCATGGAAAGTCAAGAGATGGTTTAAAATGTTATATGAAAACATGTGAGAATGTCCATGATTAAGTCCTTAATATAGTACATGAAATGAAAGTGCCTTGAGTTTATAAAGTGAATGTACGACGGACGTACATTGTTGTAATGAATCTTAATCCTTAATGAACTATGTGATAGTGCCTTGGTGTTATAAAATGAAAGACTTGTTAGTATCTTGATTTTTCTAAAAATGATAGTTCATTCTATTTGTGTTAATAAGAGTTGGAGATGATTTAATTTGTACATAGTTGCTTGTGATAGCTATATGTGTACAGTCTTGATATTGGGACCGTGTCCCTCACTGGAGGGCCGACAATGTTATTGTGTTATTTACATGGACGTGCTTACATGATAGAAGAATTCCATGGGCATGCTTCCACTATATTGTTTCATGGACATGCTTTCACGATGGCGAATTACGTGGCGTGCGCCATGACGCCGCTCAATCCGGGTGATATTATTATTCCATGTACTAGCTCTCCATGATGACATGTTCCCGAGATGCAGAAATTCCACGGGCATGTTATATATTATACTTTGAGCATTCCGACAGTGATGCAAGAATTCCACGGGCATGTTATATATTATACTTTTTGCATACCGACAGTGATACAGGAATTCCACGGGAATGTTATATATTACACTTGTTACACACTGACAGTGATGGAGGAATTCCACGGGCATGCTTCTATATTGGGGGTTTAAGACCCATGGTTAGAATTGCATAATGATTCTGAGGGCAGGTGTCCCTGATTTTGACATGACTTGCATATCTTGAAAGGGTACAGTTGACTCTCGGTGATATAGTAGTACATTGGTACGGTGATACAGTGATATAGTAGGATAGTGGTACAGGGGTATAGTGATACAAGGTACAGTTGGCTTTTATTTTTATATGACACGGTTGGATCTGGTATTTGATTATTTTACTTGTCCCTGTTATTTCTTGGCCATCTATGATTTTAATACTGTACTTTATTTCCGTTCCATACTTAGTACATGTTGATCGACTTCTTCGAGGCTGCGTCATGCCCGCAGTATTAGTTACTCGGTTGGGTGATCCGTGAGCTTAGGATCTCCAAATCCTTATTGAGACAACTCCACTATGTGAGTCTTGTCATTAGCTGCACGAGTTTGTAGAGAGTCTTGTACGCTTATGGGTACGGCGGGCCTTGTCCCGCATAAGAATTATCTAAACTCTGAAGTGCAGTATTCATATGCTGGCCGGATCGTGAGTGGTATTTACATTGTTGTACGATTGTAGACCCATTCGGGTGTTATATATATTATGACAGCCTTGACGGCTTTGCCTTTGTTTGTTAAAAGAAAAAAATGAGTGTTATTTATCTTCCGCGGGTTACTTGTATTGTATGGATAGAAGGGTGCCCAGGTAGGGCACCAGTCGCGGGCCCGGGGTTCGGGACGTGACAGAGTGGTATCAGAGCAGTTAGTCCTCAGAATGTCTACAAACCGTGTATAGTAGAGTCTTGTTTTTCGGTGTGTTGTGCACCACATCCATAAACAGGAGACTATAGTACATTTATGATTGGTTTCCCTTCTTCTCACTCTGAGATCGTGCGATAGAGTTGTGTTGTTAGGGTAGTCTCTCTCTAACGTATTATTGTGATTGCAGCTGTGAGAAAAGGCAACAGTGGCCCAGAAAGGATTATATGGACTTCGTATCCAGGTTGGTAAAACTATTGTATAGTTGGTATAATGATGATGTGTATCTGTACGAGCGTATTTATTAGGACCGTGTGTGTGTTGCCTGAAATGATTATGGGTTATCATGAGTTGGTTAAGCTTTGATAATAGCTTGGAAGGTGTGAAACAGTTTATTGAATCCACACCTAGGCTTTATATATGTACTGATTTGGAATAGTCTGGAGGTAATGAACTGACTAAGATTGTAATAGACTCTTGAAAGATCAGGTTCAATTGACTTAAGGACATACCATGTTGTTGGATTAAGCCGTGTTGTACGCTTAAGTGATATGTGTGAATAATATTGATATGGAGTAAATAGGGTTGTTATGGTTAAAACAACGTGATTTTGAGATTATGAGAAGCTACCTTACCCGTATGTGGGGACAGATAATGTAAGCTTGGACATGGAATAATTGTGAACCTAAGAATATTGATAACCGCTGAGACCTTAGATGTACAAGGCCTTCTCGGGTAGTAAGATTATTTCAGACCAAGAATGAGAGTTAAGTGTGACGATGGGTCGGGTTATGGGCCAATTCTGGGTCGACCCATAGCATGGAATGGAGTGGGGTCGGTTGGAGATGGTCCCGCTACGTGATAGGGTTACGAGGATGCAAGGCCCAAGTCTATTTAATTGTCGTACGAGTTCGTGGACGCGTTCCACCAGAACCGAGTCGTGAGAGTCGAGAAGGGCCTTAAAGGAAATTGAATCTAAGTATAATGACCAAGTTTGGATATAGTAACTCCAAGGATTTGACAACAGAAGAAATGATTGAAATTTTGTACGTATACTAGAATAAGTTTGAAAGTACGAGAATAGTACGACAAGTAAGAAAAAGAGCGAACAAGTGTTTATAGTTATGAATAATGAAGGTACGAAAAGAGAATCATTTTAGGCCATCAATGAGAGTTAATAGTGGTGATATACACTCTAGATTTGATTCCTCTTTTGATTGATGTATATGCATGTGTGATATATTGTGGCCATATGTGGCATAATTGGTTTCGTTGAGTGTAGTATAAGGGGACTATACCGATATCCGTTTAGATTGAACCTAGTATGAACATTCGGGACGAATGTTTCTAAAGGGGGAAGGATGTTACACCCCGTATTTCCAAGGCAATGATATGAGAACGTGCGTAAGAATTTGAGATTTGAATTTTGGAAAGAAAGAAGAATTACTTTTTCTTAAGGAAAAATCTCAGAACCTCGTGAAGGAAAAAGGTTAATAACTTGGAATTTGATTCCCAAAATTGGTATATGATTATGAATGTTTAAATTTTTAAGTCTTGAATTTGGTCATGTAGGGCCCACAGAGAATTTTCGGTTTTGTGGGGCCCACGAGATTTTTAGATATTTTGGCCAAGTAGGAGATTTATTGGGGAAGAAATAATTTTGGACCAATAGGAGGGTGCCACGTGTCACCACTCCACTTGTCATACTATATATATATATGGATAGCATTGGAAGACTTTGACTCTTTAGATATTTTGGAGACAAGTGGACAAGTGGGTCCCACTCCACTTGGCTTGAGATATTATATATACATGAGGGCTTACAAGACTTAGCCAACACTTAGAATAAATTCCATCTACCTCTCATCCATTATTGCTCTCGGCAAAGGGCCTCTTTGAAGACCAAAAATTCCTAAAATCTTCCAAGTTAGTTTGTTGATACAAGATTAAGGTCCCTAAACCAAGGGCTATTTTATTCCAAGAAAATAATGGTTGGGCCGAGAATGAGGGTGTGAAACCCTAAGGTTCTGTCGACTTTTTGGAAGAGAAACGTGAAGGGAAGATGAGTGTAAGATTGTAGAGGATACATATATGCGATGGGAACTTGAAGAAGTGGATCAAAACGAAAAATGCGGACCATTGCAGCCCGGACTTTTTTGGACGTTATTTGGGCAAAAATGAGGTAATAATTCTTCTTATTGTAAAGTAATTGAATATTACTTATTGTTGATATATATATATGAGCTTGTGCTAAAAATAATGAAGATTAAAAAGTATTTGGGCTATTTTAGGGTGTTGGGCCGAGAATGGACAGAATTGGTGTCTTCGGATTTCGTTGGTTATTGTCGTTGTTAACGTCACCTATTGCATGTTATAATGAAGTAATAATATTGTTGATAAGTTGATGATACTTGTATATAAGTGTTGGAACTTGAATTGGAATAAAATGGATTATGGAAAATGACTTTGGTTTGTTGTAGTTGTTGTTGGCCGAAAAATTGCCCAAAACTGTTAGACGTCGTTGTGTCATTTTATGGACTATTTTGGGGTGTTATTATGCTGGAAAAATCAGCCCTTAACATGCATGATTAATGTGGTAAAATGGCTAATGAAAGTCCTGAGGAATAAGGGTGTTAAAGGCTTCACATTGTACCCTTAACATGGATTAATTGTGGACTGTTTTTATGGATTGTTTTGTATAAATTGTGGCGCATAATTTTACACGTCAAGTTAGGCGTGTAATCCCCTTTGGTTAACTGTTGGTTGTGCCTTAAATGTGGCTTGTTGGTTGATGAATTCGGGTCTTGGAAAAGGTGGAAAAGTACGTAGAAACAAAGGAAGTGCTGCCCAAATTTCCATTGAATAAGAGGACATTTATTTGGTATAAGTCTTACACTTGTTAGCTTGAAGTTGATAGAAGTGCTATTGTCATTTTAGGTTGAAGTACTACGTGTAGCATATTCTACTTGGCATGTGGAATAGCCAATAAGGTTGAAGTACATTGGGGCGTATGCTACTTGTCGTGTTGGTTAGTCGGCAACGAGGTATGTGAACTTCTTCCTTCAGCATGATTGATTATTGGAGTATACATGACTTGTTTCTTGAAGTATACTTGTCTCGTTATTAGAGTATTCATGTTATTGATTCTATGTTAAAGGCACGTCTAAATTATTCCTAAGTCCTTACCAAGTCTTATGAGAGATGTTGGTAAGAGTGTTTAGTAAGCATTGGAGTCGAGTTGATCTTGCTAAGTTACAACACTAATGAGTCTTGATTTATTTGAAAGTCATGAGACTAGATTTATTTGAAAGTTATGAGACTTGATTTAATTGAAAGTCATGAGACTAGATTTATTTAAAAGTTATGAGACTTAGTTGAAAGTATATGAGACTTTACTTGAAGGTATATGAGACCTTACTTGAAAGTATATGAGATTTGATTAGATGAAGTATAAGAGACTTGATTTATATGAAGTATAAATTACTTTATTTTGGGAAAGAAGAAGTAACTTGATTTAAAGGTATATGTTACTTAAGTTTACAAGTGTAAGTAACTTGATTTTGATAGTAAAAGTATTTTGGGGTTCAACTCCTTAATATTGCATGAAGTGATTCTTTTTATAAAGAATAGATGTACATAGTACTTTTGGGTTTATTTCCCTAATATCACATGATTTGAGTCTTGTAAAGAATGGATGTACATAGTACTTTGGGTTCATTTCCCTAATGTTACATGACATGATAATGCCTTGGTTGTATTAAAAGGAAAGATGTGGTAGTGCTTTAGTTTTCTAAAATGAAAGTTGTTATAATGGCTTTATGAGAAGTTTGTTTTAACAGTTTCATGGAAAGTCAAGAGATGGTTTAAAATGTTATATGGAAATCATGCGAGAATGTCCATGATTAAGTCCTTAATATAGTACATGAAATGAAAGTTCCTTGAGTTTATAAAGTGAATGTACGACAGACGTACATTGTTGTAATGGATCTTAATCCTTAATGAATTATGTGATAGTGCCTTGGTGTTATAAAATGAAATACTTGTTAGTATCTTGGTTTTTCTAAAAATGATAGTTCATTCTATTTGTGTTAATAAGAGTCGGAGATGACATGGTATTTACATGGACGTGCTTACATGATAGAAGAATTTCATGGGCATGCTTCCACTATATTGTTCCATGGACATGCTTTCACGATGAAGGAATTCCGTGGGCGTGCGGCCATGATGCGGGTTCAATCCCCGGGTGATATTATTATTTCATGGACTAGCTCTCCATTATAACATGTTCCCGAGATGCAGGAATTCCATGGGCATGTTATATATTATATTTTGTGCATGCCGCCAGTGATGCAAGAATTCCACGGGCATGTTATATATTATACTTTGTGCATACCGACAGTGATGTAGAAATTCCACGGGCATGTTAAATATTACACTTGTTACACGCTGACAGTGATGGAGGAATTCCACGGGCATGCTTCTATATTGCGGATTTAAGACCCATGGTTAGAATTGCATAATGATTCTGAGGGCAGGTGTCCCTGATTTTGACATGACTTGCATATCTTGAAAAGGTACAGTTGACTCTCGGTGATATAGTAGTACATTGGTACGGTGATACAGTGATATAGTAGTACAGTGGTACAGGGGTATAGTGATACAAGGTACAGTTGACTTTTATTTTTATATGACACGGTTGGATCTGGTATTTGATTATTTTACTTGTCCCTGTCATTTCTTGGCCATCTATGATTTTAATACTGTACTTTATTTCCGCTCCATACTTAGTACCTGTTGTACTGACCCCCTTCGGAGGGCTGCGTTCATGCCCGCAGGTATTAGGTACTCAGTTGGGTGATCCGCGAGCTTAGGATCTCCAGTCAGCTTCTATTGAGACAACTCCACTATACCGGAGTCTTGTTATGTTGGTACGGAGTTTGTATTAGAGTCTTGTACAATTATGTGTATGACGGGGCCTTGTCCCGTCATAGTAATTGTCCAAACTCTTAGAGGTATGTATTCATATGTGGGCTGGACTGGCGTGAGTGGTATTTACATTGTTGTCTGGCCAGAGATCCATTCGGTGTTATATATATTATGGCGACCTGCGGCTTTGCCTTTGTTTGTTAAAAGAAAAAAATGAGTGTTATTTATCTTCCGCGGGTTACTTGTGTTGTATGGGTAGAAGGGTGCCCAGGTAGGGCACCAGTCGCGGGCCCGGAGTTCGGGGCGTGACAATATTATACCTTTGTTGTACCCTATCTAATAAGGTCTTAATAATGTAATACATAAGGTCTAAAACAACTCCTCAAAACCTATACACCAAAGACTGTTAGTGAAATATTAGAACATCCAAGGTGGAGAGATGCTATGATCGAAGAAATTACTACTTTACAAACCAATAACACTTGGGAGTTGGTCCAATTACCATAGCGAAAATAAGTCGTTGGATGTCTATGGATCTATATAGTTAAGGTTGATTCAGATGAAAAAATTGATCGACTGAAAGCTCGCCTTGTTGCCAAAGGATATACCCAGATTTATGGCCTTGACTATGGTGACACATTCTCTCCAGTTGCAAAGATTGCATTTATCCGACTTCTTATCTCTTTAGCAGTAATGCATCATTGGCCGCTTCATCAATTGGATATTAAGAATGTATTTTTGCATGGCGAGCTTGCTGAGGAAGTTTATATGGAGCAACCTCCTAAGTTTGTTGTTCAGGGGGATTCAAACTTAGTATGTTGTCCCAAACATTCTCTATATGGCCTCAAGCAATCTCCAAGAACATGATTTGAAAAAGTTAACTTTGTTGTCCAATAATTTGGAATTTCGCAGAGTAACACAGATCATTCGGTTTTCTAGCGACATAATGGTGCAAAAAATTACATTTATTTGGTCGTTTATGTTGACGACATTGTCATAACTGGAAATGATCAAGAAGGAATATCTTAGCTAAAACAACATTTATTCAGTCACTTCTCAACCAAAGACTTAAGAATGTTAAAATACTTTTTGGAAATCGAGGTAGCACAATACAATATCTCACAAAGAAAATATGCTTTGGACATATTAGAGGAGACATGTATGTTAAATTGCAAACATGTTGATACTCCTATGGATCCAAATGTCAAACTTGTGTGCAGGGGGAGCCATTGGAAGATCCTGCCAGATATCGAAGATTGGTAGGTAAACTGAATTATCTCACTATTATACGACCAGATATTTCATTTGCAGTAAGTGTGGTTAGTCATTTTCTCCAAGCTCAGGGTAAAGATCATTGGGATGCAGTAACTTGCATCATCATATAGATCAAAAGAACTCTAGGACAAGGACTGCTCTATGAAGACAAAGGTCACACTAACATTGTTGGATATTCTTACGTGGATTGGGCAAGTTTCCCGTAAGATAGATGCTCTACTTCTGGATATTATTTCATGATTGGAGGAAATTTAATCTCTTGAAAAAGTAAGAAGCAAGATGTTGCCAGATATAGTGCAAAAGCTAAATATCAAGCTGATGCGCGAAAAGATGCACACACTTTAACGCAAGTGCACGTTATCGTGACAAGTAATATAGTCTTAGTAAGACCGAATATCGTCCACAAGGATTAGTGTTCAAGTACCAATTATCTATCTTTTGGTATCTATTTGGTAACCGATATTTGATTTTGTTGTTTATAACTAACAATTATAAATACTAATTTAACTAATGTGTTTACTTCAGTAGTGATGGAAATATGGCTTCCACGTCTCCTCAACTATCTGCTTATATTACTTATTAATGCAATGAATTATGGTTCCTCTTCTTTTGGAGCTAGCAGGTTTACTAAATCGTTTTATACTCCCGTTAAGGCTATATAAACACTCAACCCCAGTATCGCTCCTTTCTACCTTTCGGTGATAAGGATGACTTTATATGAGGATTAAGACCAAAAACCTAGTTAACCGTCACGCGCCATGCGTAAAATTAGGTGTTTAAACCTCTCATTAACGCTACATAAGTAATTGAGGTATTTTCATCCCCAATCCAAAATATGTCTACCCAACTTACAACATATTCACAACCTCCTCCTTTCGAAGTTTGATTAGAAATCATATAAATAATGATAATTAGTGATCAATTAATTACCAAGCATTCAAAGCAATTATTGGGTAAATCTCAACAATAAGAAGAATAACCATAAACATGCATCAATTCATAATATAAGGTTCTAGTGATTTAACATGGAAAGCCCTATAAAGGAATTAGTTCTTAGCCATTGACATGACAAGAACTAATTCAATGTTCATCATAAAAACTGAAATAAAGAAAAGAAAAGAAAGAAAGTTACTAAATTATGGTCTCCAATCTTCAATCCAAGAAGCCTTGCGTTGTGCAAGAAAGGGAACCCTTGAAAACTGCCTAGGGTTCTCCTTTTATAGGCTCAAAACCGCCTCAAACTTTTCCTTGTGCCCGCCTAAATTCATTAAACTCGATATTCCGCGTGGCGCGGCGCTCATGCGCGCGGCCACGGAACTCGCGATGTTTGGATGATTTGGCCGCGACCGCACTGTCAGATAGAGCCATGGCGCTGCAACTTCGCGCCTTATGGATATTGGCGCCGCGCCCAGTTCGACTGCAGGAGAGGCCTGGCTGGTCCGTGTCCGTGCCTCGTTCGCCACTTTCTCTGCTTTTAACCTCTGGAACCTCCACTTTTGCCCTTTTTCGCTCCTTTTCCGTCATTGGGCCATTTTAACCACTTTGACTCAAAAGAAAGAAAATCTATCCTAATACGACACGTATTTGTACAAAAAGGGATAAAAGACTAACTAAAAACGACTCAAAAAGTGTATATAAAATACACCGATCAAATACCCCCAAACTTAACCTTTGCTCGCCCTCGAGCAAAGATAAAAAGAAAGAAATAGAGACTCAAGGAAAAGGAAAATAAACAGACTAAATGACATTTATCACTTTGCTGCATTGGTATTACTTAGAAAAACATGAAGGTTAGCAAAATAATATGCAAGAACATTTAGCCTGAAATTTTAGCACACTAAACACATTAAGCTAGATATTTCGCAAACTCATTTTTATCATGCTTAATGGCAATCACAATACTGAATCATGCATGTTAATTTCAAAAATCATATGGCATGTTTACTTGCTATTTGATCGGTGTATTTTATATACACCTTTTGAGTCAGTTTTAGTTAGTCTTTTGTCCCGTTTTGCACATATAAGTGTCGTATTAGGATAGTTTTTCTTTCTTTTGAGTCAAAGTGGTTAAAATGGTCAAATGGCGGAAAAGGAGCGAAAAGAGGGCAAAAGATGAGATGCCAGAGCTAAAAATGTGGCGAACGAGGCGAAAACCACTGCAGGCACGCAAGACTTCCCGCAATCAGCGCCGCGGCGCCCACTATCCAGAGAGGCTGCAGAAGACTCAGAGCCGCGGCGCCTCATGGCAGCAGGTGCAGGGCCGCGGCGCCTAAACATCCGAGAAGCTACAGGAGTTGCAGCGCCGCGGCGCCCTCAGACAGCAGATATCAGGGCCGCGGCGCCAAATCACCCGACGGATTGCAGAACTTCCGGCGCCGCGGCGCCGACGCGGAAAAATTAGGTTTTGGACGAAATTCTGGGTCAGGCCTGAAGGAAAAGAGAGAGGCGGTTTTCAGCCTATAAAAGGAGAACCCTAGGCAGTTTTTAAGGGTTCCCCTTCTTGCACAACACAAGGCTTCTTGCTTGGAGATTGGAGACCATAGTTTAGTAATTTCTTTTCCTTTTCTTGTTTTTATTTCAGTTTTGCGTGATGAACTTTGAATTAGTTCTTGTCATGTCAATGACTAGGAACTAATTCCTCTATAGGGCTTTCCATGTTGAATCTCTAGAAACTTATGTTATGATTTAATGCATGCTTATGGTTATTCTTCTTCTTGTTGAGATCTATCCAATATTTGAGTTGAATTCTTGGTAATTAATTGACAACTAATTATCACTATATGATTTCTAATCAGACTCAAAGGGGGATTGTGAATATCTTTGTAAGTTGGGTAGACATTCTCGATTGTGGATGAAAATACCTCAATTATTTATGTAGCGTTAATGAGGCTTAACAACCCTAATTTTGCGCATGCGTGAGCTTAACTAGGTTTTTGTTCTTAATCCTCCTATAGAGTTATCCTTATCACCAAAGGTAGGTAAGGCGCGATCTGGGTCGAGTGTTTATATAACCTAACGGAGTATAAAACGATTTCAGAAACCCGCTTTCTCCAAAGAAGAAGACCATAAGTTATTGCATTAATAAGTAACATAAGCGGATAGTGAGGAGACGTGGAAGCCCTATTCTCATCACCACTGAAGTAAACCCTTATAGTTAAATAGCTTTTATAATTCTTAGTTATAAACACAAAATCAAATATCAATTTACCAAATAGATACCAAAAGATAGATAGTTGGTAATTGAACCCTAATCCTTGTGGACGATATTCGGTCTTATCAAGACTATATTACTTGTCACGATAACGTCTGCACTGCGTTTAGCGTGCGTCTTACCGCGCATCAAGTTTTTGGCGCCACGTTAGGATTAGGCATAGTTCAATATCAAATTTGTCTATTTTTAATTTCTAATTTGGTTTTTAATTTTTATTTTTATTTTTAATTTTTACGTTTTTTTTTATTATTTTTGGAAAATTCGAGGTGCCGTGATTTGTTGTCTGTTTTTGATCTATTTCAGGAAATCAGTTTATGCGAAGGAGAAGAGGAGCAGACACTCTTGTTCCATTCAATCCAGAAATTGAGAAAACTCAGAAATGTAATGTAAAGAATCAATGATTGCAACTTTGATAGAGATGGACTGTTCAAAACAACGGGATGAGAGGCGGTTAGGTGAAAATCAACCCCATCCAGAATACCTCGCAGCGCCGATAGACGTGGAGGAGAGTCCAAGTCCACGAAAGAAGTTTGGGAGACTATGTGCCGCCAAGAGTGAATGGAGCACAGACATGCATTAGGCTCCCCGCACAGAGCCAACAACTTCGAGATAAAACCGCAATTCGAGCATGGTACAGACACAAAGCAATTCGGAGGATCGCCATCTGAGGATCCACATATGCACATAGCTAATTTCGAGCTATGTGCAACTTTTCGATATAACGGCGCATCGATGATGCCGTCAGATTGAGGCTCTTTCCCTTCTCACTCGTGGATAGAGCAAAAGTATGGTTGAATTCCCGCCACGATTCGATTTTTACATGGCAAGAAAGGCACGTAAATTCCTAGCCAAGTTGTTTCCCAGGTAAAGCAAAGAAACCGAGAGGAGTTGAACAACTTCTACCAAGCAGATGGAGAGTCCTTATATGAAGCTTGGGAAAGGTTCAAAGATCTACAGAGAAAGTGCCCACACCATTGCATTGAGTTGTGGAACTTGGTCCACATCTTCTACAACGGGCTGAGCAGTACAACCAGAACCATTATAGATGCAGCACCAGGTGGAGCATTCATGAGGAAAACAGCACACGACGCTCATGAGTTATTAGAAGATATGGCCACTAACAACCATGTCACAGAAGAGAGGTCGACAAGTGGGAGGAGAACAGTGGGAGTCCACGAAATAGATGCTATTGCTGCCTTGAATGCCCAAGTGGCCCTTTTGGCGAAACAGTTGCAAAGAACATACAAATGTCGATGAATGCGCAGCTGCAGATGCCTAAAAGGTGAGATATGTGGTGCCCACATACATTCGATAGGTGTCCTTCAGCTGATCCCAACAATATACCAATGGAGCAGGCAGAGTGTCAGGCAGTAGGTAATTATCAGAGGCAACAGAACAACCCCTACTCCAACACTTATAATCCAGGGTGGAGGAATCACCCAAATTTCTCATGGAGAGGAGACCGCGGGCGCAGAATCAATACTGAGCGGCAGAATCGATGACAGGGCCGCATCGTAACCAGCAGAATCGAATCAGCACGCTTCATTCAAGTCCCACAACCTCAGCGATTCAATGCACCGGTTCAAGAAGAAAAGCGAGACGAGCCGAAGTGGCATAAAGACTTGCCAACGCCCGACGCGATTCATGATGAAGCTAGATCCTTGTTCAGGAACTTGGAAACACAAGTGGGTCAGCTAGCAAAGCAGGCAAACAGCAGGCCACAGGGGACATTGTCAAGCAATACAGAGGTAAATTCGAGGGAGCAGTGTCAGGCAGCGCAGTTGAGAAGTGGAAAACAATTGGAACAGCAGTCACCTCAGCCAGTAGTTGAGAAGAAGGCAGAGTTAGAAAAAGAGAAGGTGATTGAGCCCAGCCCAGTAGTGGAGAAAACTCCAGAAAAGGAGTATACAGAGAAGATCCCTTTCCCCCAGAGACTTCAGCGAAAGGCGGTTGATAAACAATTCTCCAAATTTTTGGAGACATTCAGGAAGCTGCATATCAACATACCTTTCATAGAAGCATTAGAGCAGATGCCCTCCTATTTCAAGTTTATGAAGGAAATATTGGGGAAGAAGGTTGTCAAGTGAGTATGAAATAGTAGCACTGACAGAGGAGTGTAGTGCTATCTTGCAAAAGAAGTTGCCACCAAAACTAAAGGATCCAGGAAGCTTTACACTACCTTGCACAGTGGGCAGGGTAACTTGCAACAGAGCCCTGTGTGATTTAGGGGCAAGTATAAATCTAATGCCTTATCGATTTAAAAGATTGGAGTTGGGTGAGGCCAAACCAACCACAGTAAGCCTGCAACTGGCCGACAGGACAGTGGTTCATCCAAGAGGCAAGATCGAGGACGTGATTGTAAAAGTAGGAAAATTCTTCTTTCCTGCAGACTTCCTCATTCTTGATATGGAAGAAGACGCGGAAATCCCTATCATATTGGGGAGGCCATTCCTAGCAACGGGGAGAGCTTTGATTGATGTTGAAAGAGGAGAGTTAACATTAAGGGTGGAGAATGAAGAAATGGTGTTTAAAGTTTTTAAACACGTCATTGAGCCACCAACCATGAGTGGGTGCTTTGCAATCAGCACCATCAAACCCCCATGCGAGCCAATACAAGTCAACCAAAGAGAGATGAGCCCAAGAAAGCAGGCATGGTTTGCTGAAATTCCACTAAAGGAGGTAAGTGTTCCTGAACTCCCCCTTACTGATAATGCTAAGAAGAAAAGAAGAAAAAGAAAACGCAAAATGTGGAGGAAATGGATTGGTTGGGGGCTTAATCCACCCCACGGTTATTAAGGCTAAGGAACTTGCGTCCGGCTAAAAGACGTTAAAGACATCGCTTGTTGGGAGGCAACCCAACATTTTCAATTATGTTATTTTAATTTCTGTCTTTAGTTTATTTTATTTTATCTAAGAACAGTCTCACGGTCTTGGGGTCTTGTGTTTGTGTTATTGACAGGTACATGAAAATAAACCGGAGGACGAAAAGATGAACGAAAGCCAGGATTTCGAGCAAAGTGTAGCGCGAGGCGCCAGGAGTGGCGCGCGCTAAAAGAATCGAACAGCGCTGAAGTTTAGCGCCATGCAGCTCAGAGCAGGCGCGCGTAAATCCGTAAATGTGTTAGTTTAGCCGGCATACCAGAATGTGGCCGCGCAGAAAGTCCCGGGCGAGCGCAGATCAGCCGCGCGGCTAAAAGGTGGCGCCGAAGCGGAAATCCAGAAACTTAAAACGCCCAAAAATCAGATTTTCCCCAATTCCAATTTCAAAAAACCTAACTCTCCCTCTCCAAAAACCCACGAAAATTCCAAAAATTTGCCCACAAATCCTCCACAAATCCAACCCAACCACAACCAAAACTCTTAAATTCCTAAAAACCCTTAGCTATCTCAAACAACGAAGCTCCATTCCATAGCCTCAAACCACCAATTGAAACAAGAACAGCTTGAATCTTCTCATAAAAAGGTAATCTTTTTTTTCTGTTCTTGAGTCCTTTACTGAAGTCACAGGAGGTAGTAGTTTGAAGGAGTATTATAGTTGAAGTAGTTTGGGTACTGAAAAGTTGATTGTGAAGTTTGGAGAAAAGAGTAGAAAAGGAGTGTGGGTATTGGGTAGAAAAGTTGAAGTTTAGGGGTATTGTGTTCGCTGCTAGTTGTTGATTGTGTAGGAAACATTTGTGCCACTAAATTATAAGCTGCAGACTTTGTTTTAAAAAAAAATGTCCACCAGAAAGAGAAGAGGCTCCACATCCACCCCAACCCCACAATACGATGAAAACAGGTTTGTGAGTTACCAAGCCTTTCAAAGATACAAAAAGCTTGATACCAGACCCGTAATACCAGAAAGGGGAATGGATTACCAGAGGGAATCATATGGGGAGGAACACGTTTATGAGCCCATCCGGGCTATGATTGAGCTAAGGGGGTGGAGGAGATTTGTAAATCCGGAGAAAATAGCACCAATGAACACAACAATGGTGCGTGAATTTTATGCGAACTTTCCGGAGAGGGTGGAAAGGGGATGCTTTGTAAGGGGTAATTATGTGTCCGTGACAGCAGAAGATGTAAATGCACAATTAAAGACAGTTGATGTTGAAGAAAGAAGTGATTGGAATCATTTCAGAACATGGTCTCGAAGCACCGACCGCATCGACTGGAATGTCGTTGCAGACACCGTGAGCTACCATGGGGCTGTTTTTGATATCGGAAGAAATGGATCAAGAGCACTGAACAGGTGTCAATTCAACAAAGCAGCCAAAGGTTGGCTATATTTCGCCAGACGATTCCATCCACGACTTCACCGCGAGTGCGAGCATGTGATTAAACTGATATATGGAATTATGAGGGGAATGACGATTGATGTGGGGAAAGAGATAGTGCAGAGCATTGAAGAAATCAGCAGGTTGGTTACAACAGGTGGATTGGGACATGGCTCACTTATCACTAGTCTATGTGCCTTCCGAGGGGTCCCAACCCTACCCACTGACACTCACGAGAGAAACCAACTGCCGGTGTCCTGTGGGATAGTGCACTCTTTCCCAGACCCAAGCCCCCCAGCAGCCAGACGAAGAGCACAAAAACAAACAGCAGCAGCAGAAGAGGCCGCCATGGACGAAGATGAGCCTGAAATAGGGGCTCAATATGAGGCAGGACCTAGCCACCGGCCAACCACAGGAGCAGAACCTTCAGCGCCCACGATGGAGCAATTGTTTCAAAATCAGATGAGGATGATGCAGACCTTGGACACAGTAGTACAAGGACAGTAAGAAACAAGGCAACAAATCAACGAGTTGAGTTCCTTGTTCAGTCAGTGGTCCATGCACTATCCCATGCCACCGCCACCACCACCATTTTAGCCATAATCTGTAAGTCTTATCTCTTTTATTTTCTTTGAGTCTTGCACACATTGGGGACAATGTGTGATTTAAGTTTGGGGGTGTTTTATTTTCTTTGTGTCATGTTATGTTTTATTTAAGTCTTTTTTATTGTTTTATGTTTATGTTGAGTCACCAAAATTTTTAAATTTTTTCTTTTTGAGTCATAATTGCCTGTCAAAGATCATGTATGCTGTAGTTGCTAGAAACACCTAGTGAAGTAAGGTGGAATAATGTAACGGAATAAAAGCAACTATCTAAACACTTAGGTTAGATATGTCAAAAACTCACAAAATCTGTCTATTTGGAGTTTCTTGCTTGAATTGTGCATGCTAAATAATGAAAACCTATGTGTTATGATTGTTTGCTATTTGAGGCGAAATAGTTAGGATATGCATGTTAGGGAGATGACTCAGGCATTTCTTTGGTAGACAATTCTTACCACTCTTTTCTATCTCGGACTTTAAATATATCCCTAGTCAGCCCCATTGAGCCTAAAAATTGAAACTTCTTCTTTGACACCCTATATTTCCACAAATTGTGCCATAAGTAAAAATGTGAAGTAGTGGAATAAATTGTGTAAAAAAAAAAAAAAAAAAAAAAAGTGAATGAGCTTGTTGCACCCCAATAAAAAAAAAGTAATAATAAAGAGGCAAAAGCCTAAGTTTGGGGGTGCTTATCATTATTATATACTTCACTCTCCCAAAACAAAAGAGGGGAAAGATAGAATTGAAGTGAATGAAAGAATCAAAAGAAAAAGGGAAAAATTGAAAAACTAAAGAGCTTATGGTACACAAAAATGAGCCTAAATGCCTATTTTTACCTACCCGTGCCTAAGCCTACATTACAACCCTTAAAGTCCTGAAGATCTCTTTTATGCATATCCAGAATTAGTGGAAAATAGCAAGTAAGCATGTCATAGGATTTTTGAATTTTCTCGCATGATTTAGTATATTGACTTCCATTAAGCATGATAAATATGAGTTTGCGAAATATCTAGCTTAATATGTTTAGTGTGCTGAAATTTCATGCTATATATTTCTGCATATTATTCTGCTAACCTTCATGTTTTTCTAGATAACACTAATGCAGCAAAAGTGATCAATGTCAGTGAGTCCTTTATTTTTCGTTTCTTGAGTCTTTTATTTTATTTCTTTCTATCTTTGCTCGAGGGCGAGCAAAGATTAAGTTTGGGGGTATTTGATCGGTGTATTTTATATACACCTTTTGAGTCAGTTTTAGTTAGTCTTTTGTCCCGTTTTGCACATATAAGTGTCGTATTAGGATTGTTTTTCTTTCTTTTGAGTCAAAGTGGTTAAAATGGCCAAATGGCGGAAAAGGAGCGAAAAGAGGGCAAAAGAGGAGATGCCAGAGCTAAAAACAGAGAAAGTGGCGAACGAGGCTGAAACCTGCATCAGCACGCGCCTCGCAGCTGTGGCCGCGACGCCACTATCCGCAGAGGCTGCAGAAGACTGAGCCGCGGCGCCACGGCAAGAGTGCGCAGCGCGCGCTAAACATCCGGTGTTGCAGAGCAGTGGCCGCGCGCTCGCATGCCAGATATCGGCCGCGCGCCAAATCACCCGACGGATTGCAGACTTCCGGCGCGCGGCGCTGTCAGCGGCGCCGACGCGGAAAAATTAGGTTTTGGACGAAATTTCGGCCAGCTCAAGGAAAAGAGAGAGGTTTTCACCTATAAAAGGAGAACCCTAGGCGCTTTTAAGGTTCTTCGCACAACACAAGGCTTCGCTTGGAGATCGAGACCATAGTTTAGTAATTTCTTTTCCTTTTCTTGTTTTTATTTCGCTTTGCGTGATGAACTTTGAATTAGTTCTTGTCATGTCAATGACTAGGAACTAATTCCTCTATGGCTTTCCATGTTGAATCTCTAGAAACTTATGTTATGATTTAATGACGCTTATGGTTATTCTTCTTCTTTGAGATCTATCCAATATTTGAGTTGAATTCTGGTAATTAATTGACAACTAATTATCACTATATGATTTCTAATCAGACTCGAAAGGGGATTGTGAATATCTTGTAAGTTGGGTAGACATTCTCGATCGGGGATGAAAATACCTCAATTATTTACGCAGTTAATGAGAGGCTTAACAACCCTAATTTTGCGCACGGTGCGTGTGCTAACTAGGTTTTTGTTCTTAATCCTCCTATAGAGTTATCCTTATCACCGAAAGGTAAGGTGCGATCATCGGGTCGAGTGTTTATATAACCCTAACGGAGTATAAAACGATTTCAGAACCCGCTTTCTCCAAAAGAAGAACACCGTAAGTTATTGCATTAATAAGTAACATAGTGATAAATGGCGAGACGTGGAAGCCCTATTCTCATCACCACTGAAGTAAACCCTTATAGTTAAATAGCTTTTATAATTCTTAGTTATAAACACAAAATCAAATATCAATTTACCAAATAGATACCAAAAGATAGATAGTTGGTAATTGAACCCTAATCCTTGTGGACGATATTCGGTCTTATCAAGACTATATTACTTGTCATGATAACGTGCACTTGCGTTTAAGTGTGTGCATCTTACCGCGCATCACTATTCTCCACTAATCATGGATATGCATAAAATAGATCTTCAGGACTTTTAAGGGTTGTAATGTAGGCTTAGGTATAGGTAGGTAAAAATAGGCATTTAGGCTCATTTCGTGTACCATAAGCTCTTTAGCTTTTCCATTTTTCCCTTTTCTTTTGATTCTTTCCTTCACTTCAATTCTATCTTTCCCCTCTTTTGTTTTGAGAGAGTGAAGTGTACTATAATAACAAGCACCCCCAAACTTAGGCTTTTGCCTATTTCTTATTACTCTTTTATTGGGGTGCATCAAAGTTGTTCACTCTTTTTGTCTCTTTTTTTTAACACAATTTATTCCACTATTTCACATTTTTACTTATGACACAATTTGTGGGAATATAGAGTGTCAAAGAAAAAGTTCAACTTTTAGGCTCAATGGGGCTGACTAGGTGTCACGACCCGAACCCGGGCCCGTGACTGGTGCCTTACCCCGGGCACCCAAGTAGCCATACATCAGAGTAATCAGCGGAATATAAAACAAGACATGAAATATCAAGAAGTAAGAAACAGTAATCTGAGAAAACTTGCCTTTCGGCATATATATAAAAACTTAATCCGAACAGTTACATCCCATACAACTTTGCCCACAACAGTACTACAGACCTCTACGAAAGGTATGACAACAACGACGGGACAGGGCCCCGCCATACCCCTGAATGTAAGAACCTACAACAACAGGGGACTATACCAAAGATAAGCCTCCGGAGAAACGGAGCTTCCCAAACGCCAATCGTGACTCCTAAGAGCGAGGATCAACACGTGTACTCTACCATGCAGATGAACGCAGCCCCCGGGCGAGGTCGATAACAGTACCAAGTATGTGTGAAATCAAAAATACTGTAAATAAAATCATAGTAGTCTATAAAGCAGGAGACATGTATGATAACCAAACTACAGTTCACAATAAATAAGCGATATGTCAAGTCGTGACTCACGCCTCAAAGTCATCACTCAAATATAACTATGGGTCTCATGCCCACAACATCAATCATGCCCGTGGAATACCTTCCTCACCGCAGCCTATGATATAAAAGCACCAAGGAATACATACGAACACCGTGTCCCACCTGTGTCCAAATAAAACAAAGACAGTGGCACGAAGGCATAGCCGACTACTAACACCTACAAGATTAACAAGGTCATAAATCAGATTATGATATCTGCTCTGCATCATACATGATCAAAGCCGTCACTCGCGCAGATCAAATGTGCGCTGCCTAGCCCTCGAACTCCTCGCAAGATAGGCCAACCTCATAGGCCCGCATGGTATAACCCCGCATCGAGGTAGCTACTCCCGATCCGCCTCGACTCGCACCGCATGGCCACATGCATCGCGTGACCATAAAGGCCGCACACTAACTCGAACTCGTAGCTCCGCATAGGTCCTCGACCCGCATGCAGGTATTCTCGAATCACGGTCCTGCATCACCGAAGTCTACCCCGCACGGAGGCGCTTAACCTCCTAAATACGCTGTCGCGAGTGGTACAATACCAACATAACTACTGATAGTTAAACAACTTAAGCGCAATCGAGGAAAACCCTTTACACAAACATCACAAGATACTAACACACGTGGATCCTAGCATGTTTACTTATCAAATCAACAAGAAAGTATTACAAGGCTATCACAAACCAACACAAACAAGTTAAACAAACAAGGTACTTTCTACTATATGTCAAAGAAGTTCGGTTTTTATCCCCAAAGTACTTCATACATTAACTCTTTAAGAGATCGCTTTCTTTCACAAAAGTCACACAATACCCGTAGTATAAAATAGAGTGACTATCTTTTAAAGTAAAACAAATACTTCTCTTTGTAGAATCAAGTAACAACATTCTTTCCAAACGCTCAAGTTTGCCTAATTTCAATTACTCAAGTTCTCATTTTTCAAAGGTTTTCATAGTTCATAGTTTTAATCCTTTAAAACAATTTGAGAAACATATGCCTTATGTGTGAGTAGGTTATTCTTGTTCATAACAATCTTATTACAAAGAAATGCATGATCTAGGAAATGTAATATCATTTTGTCTCATCTTAGCTTCTATGCAGATGGAAGTTTCTACTGGTTTTAATAATACTTTATTAGTCAAAACATTTTCCTTTATTAGCGCTGCTGTGGTTTGTTCGATACTTATTCTGATTTCCGAAATCAAGAAACATTATTGCTTTTAAAAACCAAGTACTCATTTCTCACGAATGAGGTTTCACACAAAATTCATTTTAATTTAATTAAGTCAAGTCTCTTATCTTTTAAGATCAAGTCTCTTAACTTCTAAAATCAATAAATCATTCATTTTATCTCTCTTAAGCCGTTATACCTAACTTCACATAAAGCTAGTATAACTCTTAAGCTTTTAAAACCAAGTGTTACTCTTCTTTCAAAAAGGTTACTTAATTCTTCTGAAATACTTCAGATTCTTTTTATTCAGGCTTAAGTCAAAAGACATTGCCGTAAAACTACGTTCAGTTAACACACGTACGTCTACCGTACTATATATATTCTTTAAAATATCATACTCAAGAGTATAGGAAGAATCACATACCTCACGACGTTTATCGACTATTAGCAAAACGCTCCACGGCTATAACCCGGCTATCCTTGTCCACCTTTCAAGTAGCACATGCTACTCGCAGAACATTCAACCTATAAAGGTTATACGAGTCTATCAAAGTCTAGACTACTCTGCAGAATATTCAGTAGTTTCTCTATTCTACGGAAAAATCGGGCAGCACTACCCTACCCGCTAAGCTACACAAGTCTAATGTAAATACAGTCCTATGTAAGTACAGTTTAGTCCTTCTTCTTTAATATTCTTCCATTACAGTTCAACTCCCTTCTATGAATCTTATATTCATTTCTACAACCACAGTATGTAATTTCTAATTACAGTATAAGGACAAGAATATTTACCTCGGTAAGCCCAAAATTATCCAATGTTTAATGTCGATCCTGAGCAACGTTTAGCTCCTACTCCGGGTGCTCCAACCCGCTCCAAACAACCCTTAGAAGTTCTACGCAACTTCTTCCTAATACTCCAACCAACTATGGAGATTTCCTTAGGGTTGTGTTTTGTGACTGAAGGGAAGTATAATAGTATTTCTGGGTTTTTCGTATAGGTATAACCTTGGAATACTACAAGGTATTAGGTCCAAGGTATTTTGGTATAGTAACAATACTTGGAGAGTATTTCTACCATGGGGTAGTATTTATACGACAACTCAAGGTAGGGGTGTGTCACACAAGACCACTGAGAGAGTGGTACCTCTACCAAAGGCCTCTCAAAGTGGAGGGTGCTCTGGCTAAAGCCTCGCAAGGGAGGACGAGAACACTTACAAGAGAGAGGAGGATTTTCAAGACTGAGATCAGAATGGATTTAGAAGTCTTCAAAGTGGGGTATTTATAGGAAATCAAAGGCCAAGATCATGCCAAGTAGTAGCAGTGTAAGGTCAAGATTTGGACAAGTGTTTGTGGGTCCCACCTTATCCATCTAACACACAAAATATCCTACCAACTCCACTCTCCATTTCGTCCCATTACCGCTCCATACGTCCACCAATGAGAGGGTGCCAAGTGTCGCCCTCTTGTTGGTCCAAAATATTTCGTCTCTCGGAAAAATCCGCAAAAATTAAAAATGACATAGCCGGAATTTTCCCTTCGCAAGTTTTGTAAAACGTTTCGTCGAAAAACGACTCTAATCGGGTGTTGTGCACAAAATAATTTCGTCCAAGCCTACTTTCAAGTTCAAACTTTTCTACGTACGTCCTCACGTACATACTCTGGAAATACGGGGTATAACATTCTTCCCTCCTTAGAAACATTCGTCCCGAATGTTCCTTCTAAGCCTCAAAACAAACGCGCGCCAGTATAGTCTTCACTACTATACTTACGAGAACGATCCTGCCACACCTGGCCACAGAAACACCTGCGCAATTTCTTACATCCAAGTCCACGAGGAAACACCTCTAACATCACCACAAACCCTTACCCGAGGTCTAAAATATACTTCCTTCGCACCTTCTCTTTACAAAAGAAAGGATCACATCTATGTTCGCCATACATGCTCGCTTCTTCCCTTACGCGTCGTACCCTTCTCGTACACTCGAACTCTTTCTCATAACCTACCACACTTCTGTTACTGCTTCAGTTTCCAAAACTCGTCACACCCTAACTACATTCTGCTGAAACAGATATGAACCAACAATCTGAACCTTGCCAACATCGAACCACTCGACCGACAACTTACGCTTCTGCCCCTACAAGGCTTCATAAGGCAATATCCAAATACTGAAATGGTAGCTAAAACACTCCCTCAACAGGAGGCAACAATCCCCACAGCTACCCCTGAAATCAAAACATTGGCCCGAGGATGAAATACGATTCTGAGACTCATCTGAGTTCCTAACCCTGCCTGGTAAAACTTTCAGAAAACGAAAAATAGCCACAACCTGGGCTTCACTGTCTGCCATAAGGTGAAGGTAGGCATCCGTGCAGCCTTACAACCTTTCTGATATATCATCACTGCCAAGCAACGGTCCTGACTGAAAGACACCATGGGCTGACCCCATCGGCCCGACTACTGGTTGAACGCATCCACGAACTCGTACGATGGTTATCTAAACTTGGGCCTAACACCCTCGTGACCCTACCACCTGGCGGGACCACCACAAACTGACCCTACCATAAAACAGGTCACGGGTTGACCCGCGGCATGGCCTCAACCCGACCCACTCTCGCGTAAAGCACTTGCTCCACGATCCGGAACAATCTCACTAATCACGCTATTTAAAACCTACGGCCTCTTAGCTCAACTACCCTCTTTCATATTACGCTACTCAGGGACTTATCCCCAAAAACATAGCTCACGTGCACTATGCACTCCGATAAGGGTCAAACATAACATAAAATAAATCTTTCTCTCAAGATGGCCTTACCTCTAAGGTCTCCACGTATAAAACTCTAAGGCTCACACTTTTCCTATCCCCCAATCTTTCCCGGTTACTAACCATGATTTCTAATCACAATTAACACACTGCTATCAGAACATAGCACTTAAGATATACTCATCTTATCATACGTACTAATCTCTAGAGGGTTAAGGATATATCTATATCTACTGTTTCACTCCCCTTAGTCGTTCTAATCAAACTCGCCTGCAGGCGATACCAGGGAAGATGACGAACTACCCACCGATCCCGGCGTCGAGTCCTCCTACTTGCATCCTCCTACTAGACGCCCTTTCGCACACGGCCACGTCACGAAACGAGCACCAACAAAAAGACGACATTCCCGATGACGCCGTCCCATCGAACACCGGGAAAATCAACTGGCCGGGCCGAACCTACGTGTAGCCGTGAATCGGAAACTCGAGTTCTCGACCAACTCCTCGCATACCCCGAACGCCCCGAACCCCGCGAGGACCTCTCTCAGACCGCGGATGTGCATAAAATTCACGCGAGGCGACTTCGCCAAAGTTACCAAAGGACTCATTGCTCGCCCTCTTCGTCGCCCTTCGTTAACCCGCCGATCTCTACATTTTTGGCTCGCTGCGCACAAGCCCGCATACGTGCCATGCTCAAGCCTAATCAAGAATTACTCTTGCACAACCTCTCTTAGATAGTCATCAAGACTTGCGACATCGGATACTCTCCGTAGCCAAATCCATACTAGTAATGTGGTCGCTTTGCAATCTATATTCTCTGCTCCCTGGCCGTGGAACTAAAGGTTCAAATATTATGGTCGCAGAGGCACCGCCGCCATGCAGCAAACTCACGGGCCGCGACGAGCATAACTCCCGAATGAAACATCGCCAGTGATGATTGGGCTCGTGCCTTCTAACTCTCTCAGATTTACTCGCAGCCTCCTACGCTTTCGCCTTCCGGGCCCGAAGGCTCGCGCGAGGCATCACCGTAAAGGAAAGGAATACGTTAGAGGGTCCAACTTATAACACAGCTCTAAAGCACGATCTCAGAGTGAGAAGAATGGAAACCAATCCTAAATATCCTATAGCCTCTCGACATTATCGCGTGCACAACACACCGATAATCAATACTTCATCGATACGGTCATAGACACTTTCCGAGGATTAATCGCTCGATACCACTTTGTCACGACCAACCTGCTCGTGGATCGTGCCTACCCGCACCCAAGTAGCCATACATCAGAGTAATCAGCGGAATATAAAACAAGACATGAAATTCAAGAAGTAAGAAACAGTAATCTGAGAAAACTTGCCTTTCGGCATATATATAAAAACTTAATCCGAACAGTTACATCCCATACAACTTTGCCCACAACAAGATTATGCACTTCTACGAAAGGTATGACAACAACGACGGGATAGGGCCCCGCCATACCCCTGAATGTAAGAACCTACAACAACAGGGGACTATACCAAAGATAAGCCTCCGGAGAAACGGAGCTTCCCAAACGCTGAACTGTGACCCTAAGAGCGAGGATCAACACTGGTGTACCTCTACACGCGCATTTAACGCAGCCCCGGCGATGTCAAGACAACAGTACCAAGTATGTGAAATCAAAAATATCAGAATAAAATCATAGTAGTCTATAAAGCAGAGACATGTATGATAACCAAACTACGCTCACAATAAATAAGCAAATATGTCAAGTCGTGACTCACGCCTCAAAGTCATCACTCAAATATAACTACGGGTCTCATGCCCACAACATCAATCATGCCCGTGGAATACCTTCCTCACCGCCTAGCCTATGATATAAAAGCACCAAGGAATACACACGAACACCGTGTCCCACTCGTGTCCAAATAAAACAGCATGTGGTAAGTACGAAGGCATAACCGACTACTAACACCTACAAGATTAACAAGGTCATAAATCAGATCATGATATCCGTCTGCATCATTACATGATCAAAGCCGTCACTGCCGCAGATCAAATGCGCTGCCTAGCCCTGAACTCCTCGCAGCTCGCGATAGGCCAACCTCATAGGCCCGCATTGAGGTATAACCCCGCATCGAGGGTAGCTACTCCCAAGATCCGCTCGACTCGCACCGCATGGCCACATAGACCGCATGACCATAAAGGCCGCACACTAACTCGAACTCAGAGCCCGCATAGTCCCCGACCCGCATGAGGTATTCTCGAATCATGGTCCCAGACCGCCTGAGTCTACCCCGCATCGAAGGGCAGCTTAACCTCCGGAAATATGTCAAGGTGAGTGGTACAATACCAACATAACGGCTGATAGTTAAACAACTTAAGCGCAATCGAGGGAAAACCCCTTTACACAAACATCACAAGATACTAACACACGTAGCATCCTAGCATGTTTACTTATCAAATCAACAAGAAAGTATTACAAGGCTATCACAAACCAACACAATCAAGTTATACACACAAGGTACTTTCTACTATATGTCAGCAAGTTCGGGTTTTTATCCCCAAAGTACTTCATACATTAACTCTTTAAGAGATCAGTTTCTTTCACAAAAGTCACACAATACCCGTAGTATAAAATAGAGTGACTATCTTTTTAAAGTAAAACAAATACTTCTCTTTGTAGAATCAAGTAACAACATTCTTTTCCAAACGTTCAAGTTTGCCTAATTTCAATTACTCAAGTTCCTCATTTTTCGAAAGGTTTTCATAGTTCATAGTTTTAATCCTTTAAAACAATTTGAGAAACATATGCCTTATGTGTGAGTAGGTTATTCTTGTTCATAACAATCTTATTACAGCAGCCATGATCTAGGAAATGTAATATCATTTTGTCTCATCTTAGCTTCTATGCAGATGGAAGTTTCTACTGGTTTTAATAATACTTTATTAGTCAAAACATTTTCCTTTATTAGCGCTGCTGTGGTTTGTTCGATACTTATTCTGATTTCCGAAATCAGTAAAACATTATTGCTTTTAAAAACCAAGTACTCATTTCTCACGAATGAGGTTTCACACAAAATTCATTTTAATTTAATTAAGTCAAGTCTCTTATCTTTTAAGATCAAGTCTCTTAACTTCTAAAATCAATAAATCATTCATTTTATCTCTCTTAAGCCGTTATACCTAACTTCCCATAAAGCTAGTATAACTCTTAAGCTTTTAAAACCAAGTGTTACTCTTCTTTCAAAAAGGTTACTTAATTCTTCCAAATACTTCGATTCTTTTATTCAGCTTAAGTCAAAAGACATTGCCGAAACTACGCTCGATTAACACACGACGCCTACCGTACTATATATATTCTTTAAAATATCATGCTCAAGAGTATAGGAAGAATCACATACCTCGCGACGCTTATCGACTATTAGCAAAACGCCCACGCTTATAACCCTTAGCCTTGTCCACCTTCAAGTAGCACATGGTACTCGCAGAACATTCAACCTATAAAGGTTATACGAGTCTATCAAAGTCTAGACTACTCTGCAGAATATTCAGTAGGTTCTCTATTCTACGGAAAAATCGGGCAGCACTACCCTACCCGCTAAGCTACACAAGTCTAATGTAAATACAGTCCTATGTAAGTACAGTTTAGTCCTTCTTCTTTAATATTCTTCCATTACAGTTCAACTCCCTTCTATGAATCTTATATTCATTTCTACAACCACAGTATGTAATTTCTAATTACAGTATAAGGACAAGAATATTTACCTCGGTAAGCCCAAAATTATCCAATGTTTAATGTCGATCCTGAGCAACGTTTAGCTCCTACTCCGGGTGCTCCAACCCGCTCCAAACAACCCTTAGAAGTTCTACGCAACTTCTTCCTAATACTCCAACCAACTATGGAGATTTCCTTAGGGTTGTGTTTTGTGACTGAAGGGAAGTATAATAGTATTTCTGGGCTTTTCAGATAGGTATAACCTCGAATACTACAAGGTATTAGGGCAGGTATTTTGGTATAAGAACAATACTGAGAGTATTTCTACCAGGGGTAGTATTTATACGACAACTCAAGGTAGTGGGTGTGTGCTACACCAAAGACCACTGTGAGAGTGGGTACCCTCTACCAAAGGCCTCTCAAAGGGGAGGGGTGCTCTCGGCGAAAGCCTCACAAGGGGGAGCACGAGAACACTTACAAGAGAGGGGAGGGATTTTCAAGACTTGGAGATTGTAGAATGGACGGAAGAAGTCTTCAAGGGGGGTATTTATAGGAAATCAAAGGCCAAGATCATGCCAAGTAGTAGTGTTGTTAGGTCAAGATTTGGACAAGTGTTGTGGGTCCCACCTTATCCATCTAACACACAAAATATCCTACCAACTCCACTCCATTTCGTCCCATTACGCCCCATACGCCCACCACCAATGAGAGGGTGCCAAGTGTCGCCTCTTGTTGGTCCAAAATATTTCGCCTCGGAAAAATCCGCAAAAATTAAAAATGACATAGCCGGAATTTTCCCTTCGTAAGCTTTGTAAAACGTTTCGTCGAAAAACGACTCTAATCGGGTGTTGTGCACAAAATAATTTCGTCCAAGCCTACTTTCAAGTTCAAACTTTTCTACGTACGTCCTCACGTACATACTCTGGAAATACGGGGTATAACACTAGGGATATTTTTAGTGTCTGGGATAGAAAAGAGTGGTAAGAATTGGCTATCAAAGAAACGCCTGAGTCATCTCTCCTAACATGCATATCCTAACTATTTCGCCTCAAATAGCAAGCAATCATAACACATAGGTTTTAATCATTTAGCATGCACAATTCAAGCAAGAAACTCCAAATAGACAGATTTTGTGAGTTTTTGGCATATATAACCTAAGTGTTTAGATAGTTGTTTTTATTCCGTTACATTATTCCACCTTACTTCACTAGGTGTTTCTAGTAACTACAACATACATGATCTTTGACAGACAATTATGAATCAAAAGAAAAAAAAATTATGACTCAAAAATACACAAAAACAACAAAAAGACTTAAACATACTATAACAATAAGACACAATTAAAACACCCCCCCACCCCCAAACTTAAATCACACATTGTCCCCAATGTGTGCAAGACTCAAAGACAATAAAAGAAAACAAGACACTTACAGACTTGGTTAAAATGGTGGTGGTGGCGGTGACATTGGATAGTGCATTGACCACTGATTGAACAAGGAACTCATCTCGTTAATTTGTCGCTCGCTTGTTGTCCTTGTATCACCGTGTCCAAACTCGTGATCATCCTCATCCGATTCTCGAGTAATCGCTCCATCATGGCACCAAGGTTCTGATTACGTGGTTGGCCGTGGTCGCTTCCTCGCCGCATATCGAGCCTCTATTTCGTGCTCATCTTCATTCATTGCGCCTCTGCCACACGCTGCGCGCGCGTGCCGCTTCTTCTTCTTCTGGGGCTTGGTCCAGGAAAGAGTGCACTATCCCATATGTCATGTGCAATGGTTTCGCATTAGTATCGCTGGTAGGATCGACTCCATTCATGTGGCATAAATTAGTGATAAGTGAGCCATGTACCAATCCACCTGTTGTTACCAACATGCTGATTTCTTCAATACTTTGCACTATCTCTTTCCCCACATCAATCGTTTTCCCCTTCATAATTCCATATATCGCTGATCTCATCTTCCGCACTCGTGAAGTGCGGATGGAATCACGCGGCGCCGAAAATACAACCAACCTCGTCGCCTTGTTGAACTAACACCGCCACCCTTCGACCCATTTCTCGCAATATCAAACGCATTTCGTGGTAGTTTCATCTGCGACGGCATTCCAATTGATGTTGTCGTGCTCCTAGACCATGTTCTAAAATAGTTCCATCGCCATCTCCTCCTTCAACATCAATCGCTTTTAGAGACATATTTATCGCTTCACACACAGGCATATATCTTCCCCTCACAAAGCATTTGTTGTCCACCTTCTCCGGAAAGTTAACATAGAATTCACGCACCATCGATGTGTTCATTGGTGCTATCTTCTCCGGGTTTACAAATCTCTTCCACCCCATCATCTCAATCATTGCCCGAATGGGCTCATAAACATCCTCCTCCCCAAACGAATCCCTTTGATAGTCCATTCCCCTTTCAGGGATTAAAGGTCTAGTACTAAGCTTTTTGTATCTTTGGTAAGCTTGTTGGCTAACGAACCTAGTATCATCGTATTGCGGGGCTGAGGTGGATGTGGAGGCTCTTATCTTTCTGGCGGACATGGTTAAATCACTTTTTGCAGCTTACCACTTAGTATCACAAATGTTCCCCAACACAATCACACAACAACTGGCAGCTACAACACTATCACCCCCAAACTCCAACTCCTGCACTACACAATACCCACACCCTCTTTGTATACTTTCTCCTCTAAATTTCACAACCAATTTTTCAACACCCCAACGACTTCAACAATACAACACTCTTCCAAACTACTACCTCCTTTGACTACTGTAAGGCTTTCAAGAACAGAAAAGATTACCTTTTTATGGTGTTCTTCAAGGTGTTCTTGCTTCTAATGGTGATTTGACGCAATGAGATGGAGTTTTGTTGGTTGAGATGGCTAAGGGTTTTAGGGATTTAAGAGTTTTGGTTGTGGTTGGGTTTGATTTGTGGAATATTTGTGGGTAAATTGTGGATTTTCGTGGGTTTTTGTGGAGAATAAAGGTTAGGTTTTGGTTTTGAAATTGGGGAAAATCGGATTTCTGGGCGTTTTATCACTTTCTGGATTTCGCCGCGCCGCGGCCAGATTTGGCGCCGCGCTCGCATGGCGCCGCGCCTCGCCATGGTAGGCATGCGCTAATCTTCAAGACCTTTTCGCTTTTCGCGCCGCTTTCGCTCGGGCCAGCAAGGCCACCTGCTTTTTGAAATCCCGTTGTTCTTCGCTTTTCGCCCTTCAATTTATTCGCCTACACTGCCAATCACAACACAAACACTACTCCGTGAGACCGCTTTTAATAAAAACTACTTATATTAAAGTAAAATAAATCAAAATACCTGGTTGCCTCCCAAGTAGCTGCTTTAACGCCTTTTAATTGACGCAAGTTCCTTAACTCAATAAATGCTGGTGGATTAACCCCACAACCAATCCATTTTCTCCACATTTTTCGCTTTCTTCTTCTTCCTCTTAGCATTATCGCCAAGGAAGGTTCGTGAACACATACCGCTGTGGAGGTTCAACATCACATACCGCTTTTGGGCTCATCTCCTCGTTTGACTTATCGCTCACGCGGGTTTGATGGTGCCGATTGCAAAGCACTCGCTCATGGTCAGGTGGCTCAATGACGTGTTTAAATACTTTAAACACCATTTCTTCCTTCTCCACCTCAATTTCTCGCTTCCTCTTTCTACATCGATCAAGGCTCTCCTCGCCGCCAGAATGGTCTCCCAATATGACGTGGATTTCTCCATCCTCTTCCATGTCAAGAATGAGGAAGTCCGCAGAAAAAGAATTTTCCTACTTTAACAATCACGCCCTCAATCTTCCTCGATGAACCATCGCCCCATCGCCACCGCAGCTCACCACGGTTGGTTGGCCTCACCTAACTCCAATCGCTTAAATACCGATAAAGGCATCGATTTATACTTGCCCCTAAATCGCATGCAGCCCTCGCTGCACGTCACCGCCAACCGTGCAAGGTAGTGTAAAGCTCCCGGTCTTTTAGTTTGTGGGCAACTTCTTCTCGCAAGATAGCACCGCACTCCTCCGTTAGTGCTACCATCTCATACTCCGCCGCTTTCTTCTTCCCAAGATCTCCTTCATGAATTTGAAATAGAGGGAATTTGCTCCAACGCCTATAAAAGGTATGTTGATATGCAACTTTTCAATGTCTCCAAGAATTTGGAGAATTGTTTATCAACCGCTCCATTGTAATCTCCGGGAATGGGATCTTCTCTCGTATACTCCTTCTCCGAGTTCTCTACTACATGGCGAGATTCAACAACCTTCTCTTGTTCTATCCTCGCCGTTGTTCAACCATCGCCGAGGTGATCGTTGCTCCAATCGCTTACCACTTCTCAATCAGATCGCTCGACATTGTTCTTTCTGATCCATCTCTCGTGTTGCTTGGCAGCACTCGCCGTCATTGCTCGATTGCTTTGCTAGCCGACCTACTTGTGTTTCCAAGTTCCCGAACGAGGATCTAGCTTCGCCACGAATCGGTCTGGCGCGCGAGTGCAACAAAGCCGCTCACTGCTCGATTTTTCGCCGAACAGTGCATCAATCGCTGGTAATGCTGGCCCGAGTAAAGCGGCCGCTGATTCTCGTGCCGGTTTGCATCGCCCCTATATTGATTCTCGCCGCCTCGGTCTCTCTCCATGAGAAATTGGGTGATTCTCCACCCCGGATTATATGTGTTGGAGTATGGATTGTTTTGTGGCCTCGATAGTTACCCACTACCGACATTCTCGCCGCCGATTGACATATTATTAGGATCACCAAGGACACCTATCGAATGTATGCGGCCTCCACAGATTTCACAACTCTTTGGCATCCGTGACCGCATTCATCGACATCAGATGTTGCCGCAATCGCTTTCCAAAAGGGCCACTGGGCATTCAAGGCAAGAATGACATCTATCTCGTGAACTCCCATCGCTCTCCTACCACTCATTGATCTCTTCTCGTGATACGGTTGTTGGTGGTCATATCTTCTAATAATTCGTGAGCTTCGCGGGTCGCTTTTTCTCATGAATGTCCCACCACGCCAGATCTATAATTGTTCGCTGTACCGCCACCGTTATAAGATGTGTACCAAGTTCCACAACTCAATACAACGTGTGGGCACTTTCTCTCAGAATCCTTGAACCTCTCCCAAGCTTCGTATAATGATTCTCCATCCGCTGGTAGAAATTATTCACTCCCTCTTAATTTCACGCTTGCACGGGAAAGAATTTGGCTAGAAATTTTGTGCCGCCTCTGCCATGTAAAAATCGAATCACCGGCAGGAATTTAACCATACTTTGCTCTATCCTCGAGTGAGAAGGGAAAGAGCCTCAACTGACAAATACATCGAACGCCGTTATATCCGAAAGTTGCACATAGCTCCAAGAAATTAGCTATGCGTATACGTGGATCCTCACGGCATCCTCCAAATTGCACTGTTCTCGCACCATGCCTAATCGCCGCTTTATCTCAAAGTTGTTTGCTCCTATGCGGGAGCCTAATATATGTCTGGTTCGCTCACCTCGCAAAGACGTAGTCTCTCAAGCTTCTTTCTGCCTGGGCTTGAACTCTTTCCTCTACGTCCATTGGCACTCTCTGAGGCATTCCTGAGTTAGGTTGATTTTCACCTAACCCTTCTCTCATCACATTATTGTTTTGAACACCGTTCATCTCTACTAAGGTTGCAATCCGCTGGTTCTTTCTGTTCTGTTTACAGGTTTTCTCAATCTCTGGATTGAAGGGAACAAGAGTGTATGCCCCTCTTCTCCTTCGCATAAACTGATTTCAAATGTATCAAAAGCAGACAAGCATCACGCACCTCGATGTTTAATAAATAGTAAAAAAATTAAAACGTAAAAAAATAAATAATAATAATAATAATAATAAAAAAACCAAATTAGAAATTAAAAATAGATAAAATTGATATTGAACTATGCCTAATCCCCGGCAACGGCGCCAAAAACTTGATGCGTGAAAAGATGCACACACTTTAACGCAAGTGCACGTTATCGTGACAAGTAATATAGTCTTTGTAAGACCGAATATAGTCCACAAGGATTAGTGTTCAAGTACCAATTATATATCTTTTGGTATCTATTTGGTAACCGATATTTGATTTTGTTGTTTATAACTAACAATTATAAATACTAATTTAACTAATGTGTTTACTTCAGTAGTGATGGAAATAGGGCTTCCACGTCTCCTCAACTATCCACTTATATTACGTATTAATGCAATGAATTATGGTTCCTCTTCTTTTGGAGCTAGCAGGTTTACTAAATCGTTTTATACTCCCGTTAAGGCTATATAAACACTCAACCCCAGTATCGCTCATTTCTATCTTTCGGTGATAAGGATGACTCTATAGGAGGATTAAGACCAAAAACCTAGTTAATCACACGCGCCATGCGTAAATTAGGTGTTTAAACCTCTCATTAACGCTTACATAAGTAATTGAGGTATTTTCATCCCCAATCCAAAATATGTCTACCCAACTTACAACATATTCACAACCTCCTCCTCCTTTCAAGTTTGATTAGAAATCATATAAATAATGATAATTAGTGATCAATTAATTACCAAGCATTCAAAGCAATTATTGGGTAAATCTCAACAATAAGAAGAATAACCATAAACATGCATCAATTCATAATATAAGGTTCTAGTGATTTAACATGGAAAACCCTATAAAAGAATTAGTTCCTAGCCATTGACATGACAAGAACTAATTCAATGTTCATCATAAAAACTGAAATAAAGAAAAGAAAAGAAAAGAAAGTTACTAAATTATGGTCTCCAATCTTCAATCCAAGAAGTCTTGTGTTGTGCAAGAAAGGGAACCCTTGAAAACTGCCTAGGGTTCTCCTTTTATAGGCTCAAAACCGCCTCCAACTTTTCCTTCGTGCCCGCCTGTAAATTCGTTATTAAACTCGATTTTCCCGCGCCAGCTGTTCGCTATCAGCGCACGGAACCTGCGATGTTTGGATGATTTGCGCCGCGCCTCAGACTTCGCTCAGATAGAGGCACCGCGGCCGCAACTTCGCGCTTCGAAATCGGGCGCGACCGTTCTCGATCGCAGAGAGCCGCTACGGGTCCGTGTCCGTGCCTCGTTCGCCACTTTCTCTGCTTTTAAGATCTGGAACCTCCACTTTTGCCCTTTTTCGCTCCTTTTCCGCCATTGGGCCATTTTAACCACTTTGACTCAAAAGAAAGAAAATCTATCATAATACGACACGTATTTGTACAAAAAGGGACAAAAGACTAACTAAAAACGACTCAAAAAGTGTATATAAAATACACCGATCACAAGCTATGGCTATTGCTACGTGCGAGCTTATTTGCTTGAAGCAACTCCTTCAATAATTAAAGTGTGTTAAATTCACAGAGATGAAGATTATATGTGACAATTTTAAGTTGCCCTTCATATTGCCTCAAACCAAGTTTTCCATGAAAGAACAAAACATATAGAGGTAGATTGTCATTTTATTTGGCAGAAGATTGAGTCTGGATACATTACCACAAGCTTTTTCAGTTCAAATAATCAATTGGCACGTGTACTTACTAAGTCTCTTAGAGGAGCCCGAATTGAACACATTTGCAACAAGCTTGGAGCATATGACATGTACGCTCTAGCTTGAGGGAGAGTGTTAGACATTATCGAGAGTATTTCAACTATTAGATATGTTATATATTATCAGAGAGTATTTCAACTATTATATATTGTATCAGATAAATAGTCAAATATTGTAGATAGAATGCATGATCTCAAGAATCTACTCTTGACATTTTATGTATATACTCAGATGTAATCTATCATTCTAAGTATGAAGTGAAATACACTTACATCATTCACAAGTATCATATGTACCCTCTTCATTTCATGTACATTGCAATTGATGATAAAATATTCCAAATCCTAGTATATGTACATCTGGGAACAATCGCCATAAGAAAGTATAGCAATGGCAACAACTCTTTGGCAACAAAAATAATATTGTTGGCAAAATTTAATATTTGGCAACAGCTTAATTTATTGTTGGCATATTTGATGAAAATTTTAAAAATGAACTTTTTTTGTTGCCAAACAATTTAATTTTGATGCCATATATTGACTATTGTTGCAAAAAATATTTTTTGCAACAACAAAAAAGTTGTTGCACGTCGTTGCAATAATAGCCGATGAGAAAAGTTTATGCAACAATAAAAAAATGTTATTGTCAAAAATACTTTTTGTAATAATAAACAATACTATGACAACAACAAAAAATTGTTGACAAATATCTTCTATCTTGTAGTGAATTTTACCTCAGTAACTTTTAAGCTTTGAATATCTTCGGTGCTTTTCAATTTGAAGATTTTCAGCTATTTAACTCATAATATCAAGAATTGAATGCTTGAATGATCACTCAACTTATACTAATTGACCATCGAAGTTAGTTAACTTTGTTTTATCTCTCAAAAGTCATCAGTTTTGCCATGGTCATTTTAGCAAGAAATACAATTTTCGATACCTATTTAATGACGTGGCAGATGTAAGTTCTTAGAAAAAAATATTTTAAAAATTAAAATCAATTAGTCCCTGAACCAAACGACGTGTTAAGAGTCAATTAGTCAAACTTCAAAGATATAGACTAAGTGTTTTGTAGAACTTCAAAACGTGCTTCGCTTTCTCGTAAGTAGTTCGTAAACTGCTTTTAGAATCGCCAGGATGTTTGGCCAAAAATTATGGAAGTGCTTCTGAGAAACAGAAATTGTTTCCTGTTTGACCAACATTTATGCAAATTTACTAGAATATTCTTTTTAATAGATTTAAAACTATTTAAAATATTCTTTTATATCATATGTTTCTAAAAATTAGTATATCTTTACAATTTAATAATTTTTTTTAAAATTATTTAATTGCAACATTTAATCAAAAAATAATATTATATTGTACATAAGAAATGTAACGATAATATTATCGTCAATGACTCAAATATGTCCAAATCTACCCCACCCTACTCACACCTACCCCCACCCCATCCTCAAATTTCTATGTCATATTGTTTTTACTTTTATAAAAAATATGAATTTTTTTCTTCTCCCCGCCCTACCCCCAACCCCACCCCATTGCCCTACCCCATCCTCAAATTTCTATTTCATATTTTTTCTTACTTTTATAAAAAATGATTGAAAATATGAAATTTTTTCTTCCCCCCCCCCCCCCCGCCCTACCCCTACCCCCACCCCATTGCCCTACCCATCCTCAAATTTCTATTTCATATTTTGTTACTTTTATAAAAAATATTAAAAATATGAATTTTTCCTACCCACCTCATGGCCCGACCCCATCCTCAAATTTCTATTTCATATTTTTTGTTACTTTTATAAAAAAAAAATTATTAAAAAATATTAATTTTTTTCTTACCCCCACCCCATTTTTGTTACTTTTATAAAAATGATTGAAAATATGAAATTTTGTCTTACCTCCCGCCCTACCCCACACCCCATTTTCCTACCCCATCCTCAAATTTCTATTTCATAATTTTTGTTACTTTTATAAAAAAAATTATTAAAAAATATAAATTGTTTTCTTACCTCACACCCCACCCCATTGCCCTACCCCATCCTCAAATTTCTATTTCATATTTTTTGTTACTTTTATAAAATAAATTATTAAAAAATATAAATTTTTTTCTTACCCCACACCCCACCCCATTGCCCTACCCCATCCTCAAATTTCTATTTCATATTTTTTGTTACTTTTATAAAAAAAATTGTTAAAAAATATAAATTTTTTTCTTACCCCGCCCTACCCCTACCCCCACCCCATTTTCCTACCCCATCCTCAAATTTCTATTTCATATTTCTTGTTACTTTTATATAAAAAAAATATATTAAAAAATATGAATTTTTTTCTTACCCCCCACCCCATTGCCCTACCCTATCCTCAAATTTCTATTTCATATTTTTTGTTACTTTTATAAAAAAAAATTAAAAAATATGATTTTTTTCTTAACCCCGCCTTACCCCCACCCCACCCCATTGCCCTACCCATCCTCAAATTTCTATTTCATATTTTTTGTTACTTTAATAAAAAAAATTATTAAAAAATATGAATTTTTTCTTACCCCCCGCACTATCCCTACCCTACCACATTGTCCTACCCATCCTCAAATTTCTATTTCATATTTTTTGTTACTTTAATTAAAAAAAATATGAATTTTTTTCTTACCCCCACCCTACCCCTACCCTACCCTCACCCCACTCCATTGCCTTACTCATCCTCAAATTTCAATTTCATATTTTTTGTTATATTTATAAAAAAAATGATTTTTTTCTTACCCCCGCCCTACCCCCGACCCCCACCCTACCTCTATTCCCAAATTTCTATTTTATATGGGGATATTATATGAGATTAAAAGGAATTTTGTGAAAAGAAAATAATAAATGAGTCCAAAAAAAAATTCAATGAATGAGCAAAAAGGACTTCTACAGAAGCACCAAATTGGTGTTTCTGCTTCTCTTCCCATCTAAAAACATTTTTGTCTTCTGAAAAAAGTGTTTACTTACGGAAAGAGTGTTTGTTAAAGAAGCTTTCGGTAAATGTAAACACTTTTGTGTTTCTACAAACACCACCTAAGTGAAAAGCTGATATTTCCTATACCATTTTACTGGCATTATTTTGTTTTTGGTTTATTAGTTCAAAAAGAATTGTTAGTCTATTTGAAAGAAACTTGATATATTTTATATTTAAAATAATGTAATTTTATACTTTTATTTTTATCTTTAATAACATACTTGTATAACCACATAAATTTTACAATATGTTTCAGTAATCCTAAAAGCTTTCTTTTCTTTTAAATATAAAAAATATCAATGTCCTTTTCTTCCTTGATTAACGTATGTCAGAGATTGTACACTTTTTTCTGCCAAGGAAAGTGTAGTCCACTGCGCCCTTTCAATACGTTTTCTCTAACTGTATTTACTCTTTCAAGCTCTTGCAATTCTAGGTCCTATGAACAAATTACTTGGTATTATTACACAGTCAGCACTAAATCACTTGTAGCCAACCATTCTATCTATTTTATTTTCTTCAAAATATCGAGCAACATAAACTGCCTTGGCTATGGCTATTCAGAAGTGGCTGCTGTTTCTGTTTTTGCATATACATCTTCACGGTCTCATCCTAGCCCAGCTGCCTTATTTAGATTACCTCCGATGTGGTGATGGTAACTATACTGAAAATAGTGCATACCACAAGAATCTTAACTCAGTCCTCTCTTCCCTTTCCTCGAATATGGATAAATATGGTTTCTACAATGCTTCCATTGGTCAAAGCTCCGACATGGTCAGTGTTATTGTGCTATGTAGAGGAGATGTGGAGCTAGAAGAATGTCGCAGTTGTGTCAATAACATTTCTCAAAAGCTTGTGCAATCATGTCCTGACAAAATAGAAGCTTTTGGTGGCTATGGTTTATGTAGGTTACAGTACTCGAATCGATCCCTTATAAACACTCCGTCATTTTCTACTCGAATGTACTTGTTGAATATGGGGAATGCTTCAAAACCTGAGGAATTTAATCAGGAACTATTTAAATTATTGGATAGTTTGCGAAGCAGTGCTGCAGATGGTGGTCCCCTTCGAAAATATGCTAGTGGTAATGCGACAGGTCCAGATTTTCAGACCATATATGCACTTGTGCAGTGTACTCCTGATTTGTCTCCTCGGAGTTGCTCCGATTGCCTAACTGCGGCTTATGGAGATATGCCTAATTGTCCCTGCAATGGAAAGAAGGGTGGCAGAATTATAGGCGCTAGGTGCAACTTCCGTTATGAAAGTAACCGTTTCTTTGAGGATGTGCCAGCGGAAGCTCTGCCACCTGCAGGTGAATACATTTTTTTTATCATTCCTTACTGGTCATTCCAATTTGACGATTGTCCAATTTTAATGTGACTGTTGAAGACATCATTAAGTAAATAAAAGGCTGTGTACTCAACAAGTTTAAGTTTTTAGATGAAATAGTAATACAATTCCACAAGGCAGAGAAAAGCATAGCAGACAAGGTTCTAGATTCAAATATCACTGTCACCCCTATCAAGAAGAATTACCACATGCTTGACTCATAAAAGGAATCAGGCCCGCCCTTAAAGTGGCGGGTTGAAGACATTAAGTAAATAAAAATGTATCGTCTTTAACAACTTAAGCCTTTAGATGAGATGGTCACACAATTCAACACAACCACAATTTTTGACTTGTTTCAAAGAAGAGCATTATACTATAGGAGCAATATTGTATTTGTGAAATAGTAATTATGTATAGTCTCAGAAATAACCTGAACAGGGAAGTAGGAGAAGTCAATTGCGAAAGGGAAGATAGTAACTTACTTTCACATTAGTAGTTAAAAACTGATACTAATATACCAACTTGAAGCGTTTTTGTAGGGAATGATAATATAACAGTTCCAATAGGGAGGGATGATAAAACAACTCCAACAGGGAAGGATGATAAAACAGCACGAACAGTCATCATTATCGTTGTGCCAACTGTTACAATTGTTATTCTTATTGGTTGTATTTCTGTCATCTTATTGAGGAGGCGAAAGAGGAAGCTGGTGAATGAAATTCAGAGTGAGCGTAAACTATAAACAAACAATAATTAAGGAAAGTTGAATTCTTAAGACCATGTTTCACTAACTTATTTTATGCTATTACTACTATGTTTATGAAGGTATACACGGGGATGATATTAGCACCGCAGAATCCTTGCAATATGATTTTTCTACAATTAGAGCAGCAACAGATAACTTTTCGAATGCTAATAAGTTGGGACAAGGCGGATTTGGTCCTGTGTACAAGGTGATTAAGTTTACGTATTTTTGCATGAGTTTAACTTCTATAGTAAAAAAAATGCCACCTACATATATAAGTTAACTCCTTATTGCATACCAACCTACTTGGAGCAAGAATCACTGCTTATTACAATTTCTTTATTTCAATTGATAATTTTCAATTTGTTGTCATATGCTTCAGGGTAAGCTTCCAAATGGACAAGAAGTAGCAGTGAAAAGATTGTCAGCAGATTCAGGCCAAGGTGATCTGGAATTCAAAAACGAGGTCTTGTTGGTAGCTAGGCTTCAACATAGGAATTTGGTTAGGTTACTGGGATTTTGCCTAGACGGAACAGAGAGACTTCTTGTCTATGAATTTGTTCCCAATGCAAGCCTTGACCACTTTTTATATGGTAGGTATTGCTTAAATTTTTATCAAGTATAGAGCTTGAATCAATAAGTTATGAATTTAACTTATATAATCTAATACAACACTTATTTTGTCAACAGTATTATGAAATTTGATATCTTATCTGGTTGTCTGCCTTATTTACCATAAAACTAGTAGCACTTATATTATGAGCAGTTGTGTGTAGTAATATTTTAATTAACTCACTATTAAAAGTCTTTTAGATTGTCAATGTATAGAAGCCTAACTCGTAAGTTATATTCCTCATCTTGTTCGCAGATTCAGTTAAACGTAGGCAATTGGATTGGGAAAGGCGATCCAAAATCATAGGAGGCGTTGCTAGGGGAATTCTTTATCTTCATGAGGATTCTAGGCTTCGGATCATTCATCGTGATCTCAAAGCCAGCAATGTTCTACTTGATGCAGAAATGAATCCTAAAATCTCAGACTTCGGCATGGCAAGGCTATTTACATTGGATGAAACTCAAGGCAACACAAGTAGAATTGTTGGGACCTAGTAAGTTTTACAACCCTCGTTAGATAGACTGTCATTTTTTATTTTGCTAGGAAGAATTCTTTAATGATTTACCACAATAATCAATATGAATTAGAATTATCAATATGAACTTTGCATGACATTGTAATCTCTTCAGAAATGGTTACCACAATTTTGGTGTTGTCTAAAATTTGTATTATTCGAGATGAATGGTCATATACCTGGAAATGAATAGGCTGAATTTGATTACTACAGTTTTGCTCTCAACTTGGTCACTACCAAAGTTGCAATCTCTGATAATTAAATGAAGTTCATTTCCAGAAATATGATCTTCAGCCAAAACAGAATTCTGGAAATGAATAGGCTGAATTTGATTTTTTTCTAAAACAAAAATATTTCTTTTTCTTTTCGGCATATGAATTCTCATTGTTCAGAGAGGTTAATTAGATATGATCTATTGGCCGTAAAATAAAAGATATAGGTCTTAAGTCTTAACTCATCAAAAGTTTCTGTTTGCTCAGCCAACAATAGATCAATGGTAAGAGTTGTCTTCACATTGCAGTGAGATAAATTCTCACTAAGGAAAGACGCAAGGAAAAAAAACGGACATCAAAAGGAGCCAATAACAACCCAATTTGCTGTATAAATTGCAGCACAATGTTTTCTACTTCCTAGGTTCATTGAAAAATGTCCAAGCTCATTAATAAAACATGTTGTTAAATCTGAGAATTGAGATTGTATGGAGAAGGAGAAGGAAGAGCAGTAGCTTATGGGAGCTTTTCGTTTGTTCTATTCTCAAGTCTCAGGAAGAGACAATGTAACCAGAGGACTACAAATAGAAAATGACTTGAAGAAAATAGGAAAAGACCAATAGGCCCCTCACTTATTAATGACAATTACACCTACTTAATAACACTACTTAATAACTTCAACACCCCCCTCAAGCTAGGGGTTAAGAACAAATTCTTCAATCCTAGCTTGGAAAGAAGATGAGTGTGATGTCCCGGTAAAACAGCCTTGGTGAGTATATCTGCTGGTTGATTATTAGTCAAGATGTACTTGGGTGAAACCAGACCCGACTGCACTTTCTCCCTGATGAAATGGCAGTCGATCTCGATGTGTTTGGTGCGCTCGTGAAATACCGAATTAGTAGCAATCTGGATTGCAGACTTTGCCGTGAATGAGTCGACGGGAATTGCAAAGTCACATCGAGCTCAATATAATCCTCTAATCCGCACTAGCCGCTACCACCGATGCTAAAGCTCAGACTCAGATTCACGAGCTTCGAGACATCGTTGTCGCTTGGACTTCCAAGAAATGAGAGTTGATCCAAAATATACCAAGTAGCCTGAAACTGACCTTCTGGTAACAGGGCATGAAGCCCAGTCTGCGTCACAGTAAGCCGACAAGACATTGCTCCCTTCTGCTGCTATCAACACTCCCAGCCCTGGAGCTTGCTTCACATACCTTATCACCCTTTCTGCTGCGAGCATATGCGACTGTTTAGGAGCTTGCATAAACTGACTTAGACATTGAACTGCAAAAGATATGTCCGACCTCGTATTAGTCAAATAAAGTAATCGTCCAACCAGCCTTTGATATGCTGTTGGATTTCGCAGAAGATCATCAGCACCTACAATATCATCTCTGCCTTTTGTCTCCAGTGTCTTTGTTGTTTCCAGATTCTTTATGTGTTCATCATACTCAGCAGATGTAAGCCTCACATTGGCCTCCATTGGTGAAGTAGCTGGCTTGCAACCAGTTAATCCCATATCCTCAATTAGCTCCAAAGAGTATTTTCGTTGGTGCATCACCATCCCCTCCTTGTTCCTTGCAAATTCAAAACCTAGGAAGTACCTAAGTTCACCAAGGTCCTTGATTTTGAAATGATGCTGCAGAATGGACTTTGTCTCATTTATTATCCCCTGATCATTTCCAGTGAGAAGTAAATCATCCACATATACCAACACTATGGCTATCTTACTTCCATCTTTCTTGATAAGTAAGGAATAGTCAAGGTGACTCTGGACAAAACCAGATGAGACAAGGGCTGTAGTCAATTTGATATTCCACTGTCGGGAGGCTTGCTTGAGTCCATATAGTGACTTAAGCAACCGACAAACCTGTCCATGCCTGTGTTCTATCCCTTGTGGCAATGTCATATACACTTCCTCATCTAGATCCCCTTGTAGGAATGCATTGAACACATCCATTTGTTGAATGGCCCAGCCTTTAGAACCGCACGATAGAGTACACTCCTAACAGTGACCATCTTCACTACTGGAGAAAAGGTCTCTTGATAGTCGACTCCTTCTCTTTGGTTGTACCCCTTGGCTACAAGTCTGGCCTTGAATCTCTCCACCTCTCCAGTTGCCTTATACTTAATCTTAAATACCCACTTACATCCAACAACCCTTTTGTTGTGAGGCAAGTCAACAACTTCCCAAGTTTTATTGTCTTCAAGGGCCTGAATTTCAGAATTCATAGCCTCGACCCACCTCGATCCTCGGCGCCTCATGAAACGACCGTGACTCATGCTCACGAGATGTTTGCCAAGTTGTGATAATCGTCGACACCCTGAGTAGTCATCGCTTTGACATTTGATAAGCACAGTTTGTTGTCACTGAATCTGCCCCTGGATGTAAAAAATCATTCAACCAAATTGGTGTTCTCCGTATTCTAGTAGATCTTCTAACCTCCTCAGCAACTTCATCATTATCCAAAATGTCCATATTGATTACACCAGCATCCAGATTATCCATGTAGTCATCAGCACTAGTGGCATCAGGTGAAGGCAACCCTGCTGTCACACCATCTGTATTTACTGTCACATCTTCAGGAATTTGTGCAGGAGACATAGTTCTCATATTCTCTTTTGGGATATGTTGGGAAGGAACCTGTATATCATCAACAAACAAATTATTTTCAAAGTGTGAAGACAAGGTTGAGTCTCCATTCTCCTTGAAATGCTGGTAGGGAAATATATTTTCATGGAAAGTCACATCTCTACTGACAAACACTGTCTCAGTAGACAAATTCAGCAGCTTGTAACCTTCCCGCTGACGATATCCCAAAGAATATGCCCTTGAGGGCTCGAGGTTCGAACTTGTCCTTTCTCACCAAATCGACGATAACATGTACATCCTATCACCCTCAAGTGTGATAGTGATGGTATCCTTTTGAATAACTTCTCATAAGGGAAAATGTTCCTTAATACAACAGAAGGAATTCTGTTAATGAGATAAACAGCTGCTTCAATACATTCACTCCAGAACTTAGTTGGTAAACAACCATGTAACTTGATTGCTCTAGCAATTTCCAATATATGTCTATGCTTTCTTTCAACTACTCCATTTTGCTGTGGAGTATAGGGGCAAGACTTTTGATGTATAATCCCTAGTTTATCAAAGAGATTCAACAGTGTAATTTGTAAATTTCGTCCATTATCTGTCCGACACTTTTAACAACCATACTAAATCGAGTTTTAATCGTGAGCAGATTCTTAAAACGACCACATCAGATTTAAGATGCATCAAGAAAATCCATGTCCACCTAGTACAGTCATCCACCACAGTGAGGAAATATCGCATGTTATTATAAGATTGTACTTTGTATGGTCCCCATACATCAAGGTGTAAAAGTTGAAAAGGAACATTAGTCCTGCTAAGACTGTCAGGGAAAACCTTTCGTGTTTGCCTAGCTAATGGACAAACATCACAATGATCTATTGAAAAATTTGACTTAATTCCAAAAGCAGTAATCTTCCTTAGCATACTAAATGCTACATGACCCATTCTTTTGTGCCAAAGGTCCGCCTACCATCCTTAGTGATCACGGTTGATGACGAGCATGTGCCTTTATTGCTTCCTTGTAGTTCCTCCCTGAGTCCAGTATGTACAAGCCACCAACTTCTTTACCAATCTCCTTGACCCTCCCAGTAAACAGATCCTGCAGGACAAAGAAATCAGGAAAAAATCTTGCGCAACAGTTCAATTCCCTGGTCAACTTCGACACTGATAACAGGTTGAATTTAAAAGTAGGAACACATAACACATTCTCAATGATATCACCATTCTTCAATCTACAACTGCCTGCTTGAGTAATTTTAGCTATATCACCTGTGGGAAGTTGTACATGTCCTTCACTGTCCTTATCTCCTCTGTCTATCATATTTTTATTGCTAACCATATGGTTAGTTTCCCTTGTATCCACTATCCAGTCTGAAGAACTGGTATGTCTATGTTCATGACACATAATGTTACTCGCCATATGAACGCGCTCTCACGCTTTATCATTATTCCCTTCCTGCTGATCAAGTACATGTTGCAGAAATTCCTGCTGTTCCTTGGACAAATGCATCTTGTTTCTACTGTGTTCATGGTCAATAGCTGGATCCACCTGAAATCCCATTACTGCGACATTCACCTTCTTCTTTTCCTTAGAATCTGCTGGATGGCCAACCAATCTATAGCACTTCCCTGCGACATGCCCCTGCTTCTTGCAATGATCACAGAACAACAAAAGTCTGCGACAATTCTCTCTAGTATGCCCCTTCATTTGACAATAGTCACAGAAGGTATACTGATTTGGCTTCCTCTGATAATACTGTGTCGACTTACCATATAGTGCTAAAGATTCATTTGAATCATTGCTACCAAATCTTCCAGTAATACACTTTTGACTTTCATCTTGCGCAATCATAGCATATGCTTGATTGACACTAGGAGTAGGTGACAACAATAAAATGTGACTTCGCGCTTGATTATAGCCGTCATTTAGTCCCATCAGAAATTCTAACGATCGATTGGCGGTGATCAAGATAAGCCCGAGGACTATCGATTCACACGTGAGCGAGGAATAATAGAATCGATTTCGTCCCATAGATCCTTCATTCGTGAGTAATAACTGGCTACTGGAGACACTCCTTGCTGCAATATACTGAGTTTCTTCTTCAATTGATACACACGCGACAAATTTATTTTGTCGAATCTCTCCTTTAAATCCCTCCAGACAGCTAGAGCAGTCGATCGATACAAAATTCCACTCAATAGATCACAGCTAACATTTTTCATAATCCACGACATCACCATTGCATTACAACGATCCCATTGCTTCACCAAATTGCCTTCATACATATCCCTTCGCACTGTACCATCAATGAATCCGAGTTTATTTTTCGTCAACAGATTTAACCTCATCGCACGACTCCATAATGTATAATTCTCCGTTCCTGTCAACTGTATTTCCACATGCACAGCTCCGGGAGCATCAGATGGACTCAAGAATAGTGGATTGTTATGGTCCACTATGTTTGAACTCATGTTCGAAATCTCATCAGTGACGACTGGTGCATTTCGTGAAGTGTCTTCCATCGAAAATTGATTATCACCAGATTAATACACAACAGAGTCGATAGACACAAAATCGATACTAGTGAGATCTACAATCAACCAATCGACCTTCAGAATCCCAATATCAACAAAATGAACAATATCGAACCAGTAACCTGATTTTCACCTATCGATTGTAACAGTTATGCTGCAAACTGCGTTGCATGTGTCGGATTCCTCTCAAATTGAGTTGCGAGCGAATCTCGATCTTCAATGTTTTTCAATTATTCCAGAATCGAATTTTCAGAATCGAATTGATATTCGATTTGTCCAACAACGTTCTCGCCTGCTTCGATATTCAACAACAATCGTCAGCTGGCTTTGATACCATGTTAAATCTGAGAATTGAGATTGTATGGAGAAGGAGAAGGAAGAGCAGTAGCTTATGGGAGCTTTTCGTTTGTTCTATTCTCAAGTCTCAGGAAGAGACAATGTAACCAGAGGACTACAAATAGAAAATGACTTGAAGAAAATAGGAAAAGACCAATAGGCCCCTCACTTATTAATGACAATTACACCTACTTAATAACACTACTTAATAACTTCAACACATGTAGTTCTGACTTTTAACATCAAATAGTTCCCTGTTTTTACAGCTTATTTAGTTTTGCTGATCCCACTGTTTGGATTACTGAACTCCAGAACTGAAGTTTTAGCCTTTTTACCTTGGTCAGTTGATGAGAAGTGCAAAATATGTGTACAAAAAACTTTAACAATCAAATTATATTTAAGTTGCTGAATGTTATGTAATTCTTGTTTTTGTTTTGCAGTGGATATATGGCACCAGAATATGCAATGCACGGGCAATTCTCAGTCAAATCAGATGTTTTTAGCTTTGGAGTACTACTCTTGGAAATTTTAAGTGGCCAAAAAAACACTTCTTTCAGAAATGGAGAATCTGTGGAAGACCTTCTGAGCTATGTAAGTAATCCGACCAATCAATCAATTAAGTATTCCTCAATACTAAACTAGTTGGGACCTTCTACCTGGGTTATATGAAAATATGTTACTCTCTCTACCTCCCAAATATTGGTAAATTAAATTTATTCCAATATATTTTATGCTTTAGGAAAACAGGAATGAATTATTACTTTTTCTTATTCAAATTCACCCTTACTGCTCCAATTAGCTGAGCGCTAATTAAGTGAGTTGTTCAAGAGAAAAATAACGATTAATTTTGACAAATACTCGTAATTTTTTTCAAGACAAATACTCTTATGAATAAAGCTATTTAGTTTTTTTCTTAAGTTACGTGCAATACTCTTATGATCGGAGGTAGTATGAAATATGATTTCGTCATACTCTGAGAATTGAACGATCGCAGGCTTGGTCAAATTGGTGCAATGGAACAGCTATAGAGTTTATAGATCCAATGCTGAAGGGAAGCTCAGGACTGGTTCGCGACATAATAAGATGCATCCACATTGCCTTATTGTGCGTTCAAGAAAATGTGGCTGATAGACCAACCATGGCAGCAGTTGTTCTCATGCTCAGTAGCCTCTCGTTGAGTCTTCCAGTGCCTTCGGGGCCTGCATACTATATGCACAGCAACATTAGCGCAGAGATGCCGCTTATGCAAGAATACAACACAAGAATGTCAGAATCTAGTGAATTAGCCAAAAGTAAATCAATTGGTTCATCACGAAATGAGGCGTCGATAAGTGAGTTATATCCTCGTTAACATCCTTGACATAATAACCTTTTCTCTTGAGTTTACTTATTTTCTTTGTTACTAGTTTTAGTGTACGTGCCTCGCACGTGTAGTCTAATGGTTATTGTAAAATTTATATTTAAAAGTAACTATCTTTCAATATAATACATAATTTAGAAATAGATATTTAACTTACTAGTTTCTGGACACGGGAGATGCACATGTGGCCCAATTCAATCCGTATAGATTTATAAGAATGATATAGATCATATTATAATGTGTGTAATGAGTAATTGAAATTTTGAAGAAAGAAGATACAAGTTGAATTTGATAAATCTTTTAAAACAATATGGATAATATTATAACATGTGTGTAATGAGTAATTGAAAATTTGACGAAAGGAATTTGATAAACATTTAGCGACTTGATTGTTTAAAACAAAATATTATGGATCGTCTAAACCTGCAATGTTGAACTTTGATTTAGTTAGGTAGGTGTGATTGTAAAATAAAATAAGTTATATAGGATTTCCAAAATTTCCCTCCTTGTCTACTTCTATCCCAGAAATTAGAGTTGTTGAATTCAACAAATTCTACAGCGAATTTGTCAACTCCAAGAAAATACCAAGTTAAAAGTTGATATCTGAGGCCAAATTTGAGGGTACGTTTATATATTACGCCTTCTTTTTCTAAGTAATAGTTACTTTCACTGTATCAATTATGTAGTGCAATTTGATTGAATACAAAATTAAAAAAAATAATCTAAAAAATGATATGATATCTCCGTGACCGGAAAAACATGTCATAAAACAAAAATAATATTCAGACATAGAAAAAGTTGAAAGTTTGATAGTGAAAGAACTGAAAGGTCCCCACATTTGGTGGAACTGAGGAATTAAGAACCTTCACAATAACGCGTTCCCTTTTTGATAATTTCAATTACTTCAAATGTTTCAACGCAAAGAAAGCACCTTTTCAGTGTTTTATTATCATTTTTTAGCGACTTCATAAACTGAAAAAGTCAGTGGTCAATCTTTGAAACAAAGTTGAGCACGCATATTTGACTCTTTTTGAATCTGTCGCCATTCAATTTATACTTGTCTCTGACAGTTAAGTTTTGCGTAGCCGATGAGAAAGACAGCTATGAGTTTCTTGAAATGGCTGGTCATTCTACTGTTCCAATTTTATTACCTTTTCAACCTCAGCATAGCACAGCCTAAATTCATTTCTTCTGTATGTGCAAAATCTAATAATACTGAGTTCTCCCCAAATAGTGCATACGACACTAACCTTAAAACAATCCTGTCATCTGTTTCACGGAATATAGATAGTTTTGGGTTCTATAATTCTTCCATAGGCCAAAACTCCGACACGGTTAGTGTCATCGCACAATGTAGAGGGGATGTACAATTACAGAGATGCCGTGATTGTATAAATAATGCGACTCGTAAGATTTTAGAGGTATGTCCTTACAAGAAGTCAGCCGTTGGTTATTATGATCGTTGTCTGCTACGATATTCAAATGAGTCCATTATAGGCACTGCGTCAACTAACCCACAACAATATGTATATAAGAATGCAAATGCCTCGAGTCCTGATGAGTTTATGCAAGATCTAAGAACCTTGTTAGAAAGTTTACGAAGTCAAGCTTCACGGGGAAGTAAGCGGAAGTATGCTAGTAATAATACTCAGGGCCCTGATTTTCAGACTATATTTGCACTTGTACAGTGCACTGCGGATTTATCAGCTGAAAGATGCATCAATTGTTTAAGCGCTGGCTATCGAAGTTTACCTACCTGTCCATGTTATGGTAAGCAGGGTCTCAACTTTAGGATGCCCAGCTGCAATTTTCGGTATGAAACTTACTCTTTTTTCGATGAGCTACCGACCGAAGCTCCGCCACCCTTATTGACACCGCCACCGCCACCGCCACCATGGGGTAAGTGAAGTCTATATGGAATTGTTATCCACTTCAACTCTTAGCTAAGAATAATTTTCTTTTTACACTTTTAACTAGCTTTATATATATACTTTGTGATCGAACTTCGGGTATTGATTGCTAATCAAATGCATTTGGTCATGCTTTTACAGGGGAAAAAAGTATTCCTCTGTTTTACTTTATGATATGTACCTATTTGTCTATCCACGTAATTTCAAACAAATATTTTTGAAACTTGTGATTTTAAATATGTTATAACATTTGTGTGACTAAGAGACTTAAAAGAAAAGAGTAGCTGCACTAAGCTCCCGCTATGAGCGGGGTCCGGAGAAGGGTCGAACCACAAGAATGTATTGTACGCAGCCTTAATTAACTTTTAAAATTTGTAATATTAAATATGACATAATATTTGCATGGTTATGAAAACTTATTATTAAATGAAGCTTAAGTAAATTGTTTCCAAATTTAGAAAGTGGTCATTATCATTGGAACACAACAAAAAGGAAATAGGGTCACAAGAACTGAAACAAAGTATTGTCTAACAAATACTAACTTGAAGCATTCCTGCAGGAAATGATGGAAAAACAGCTCGAACCGTCATTATTATCGTTGTGCCAACTGTCACAGTTGTTGTTCTTATTGTTTGTATTTCTGTCATCTTAATGAAGAGGCGAAAGAGGAAGAAGTTGGAAGAAATTCAGAGTAAGGCACAGATTATTAACAGGCGATAATTAAGAAAAAATGAACCTTTAAGGCCATGTTTCACTGAATATTTATTGTGTGCTATTACGACTATGTTTGTGAAGGTATACACGGGGATGATATTAGTACTGCAGAATCCTTGCAATATGATTTTTCTACAATTAGAGTAGCAACAGATGACTTCTCAATCGCTAATAAGTTGGGCCAAGGTGGATTTGGTCCTGTGTACAAGGTGATTACTGATTAGCCTACTTGATGTATAAGAGGACACTGAGACTTCATATAACTGACCCGTTTGTTTTTTAACTCATATTTTTTCAACTTGCTCTTGTCTACTTCAGGGTAAGCTTCCAAATGGACAAGAAGTAGCAGTGAAAAGATTGTCAGCAGATTCAGGACAAGGTGATCTAGAATTCAAAAACGAGGTCTTGTTGGTTGCTAGGCTTCAACACAGGAATTTGGTTAGGTTACTCGGATTTTGCCTAGATGGAACAGAGAGAATTCTTGTCTATGAATTTGTTCCCAATGCAAGCCTCGACCACTTTTTATTTGGTACGTAATGCTTGATGCACAGTGTAATTTGACATTTAGATGTTATCTGGTTCTCTGCCATATTTTCCGGAAAACTAATTCCACTTGTGCAGTTACTTATAGTAATAATTTAAGTGACTTGATTTTGCAAAATTCTTCTAAATTGTTGGTGTAACTGGTAAAGTTGATGTCATGTGACTAGAGGTCATGAGTTGTGGAAATGGCAGAAATGCAAGATAAGACTGCGTACAACAGACCCTTGTGGTCCGGCCCTTCTCCGAACCTCGCGCATAGCGGGAGCTTAGTGTATCGGGCTGCCCTTTTTGTTGGTGTATAGAAGCTCAACTCATCATTATATTTTTCATCTTGTTCCCAGATCGAGTTAAACGAAGGCAATTGGATTGGGAAAGGCGATCCAAAATCATAGGAGGCGTTGCTAAGGGAATTCTTTATCTTCATGAGGATTCTAGACTTCGCATCATTCATCGTGATCTCAAAGCTAGTAATGTTCTACTTGATGAAGAAATGAATCCTAAAATTGCAGACTTTGGCATGGCAAGGCTATTTACATTGGATGAAACGCAAGGCAACACAAGCCGAATTGTTGGGACCTAGTAAGTTTTACATCTCTCATTAGATAGACTGTTATTTTCGTATCACTGGGAATGTTTCTTTAACTATTTAGCAAGAACAAAATCTGTCTTGAGACAAGAGCAAATCCTTCCTTGAAATGTTACTAGATGGTAATTTTTCAGGAAGGTTACCACAGTTTTGTTGAACTAGAACTTTAATTGTCCCCAAAATCAGAATTATTCGAGATGAATGGTCATACCTTTTGTTGTCAATTTGGTCACCACCAGAGGTTCTATCTGTGGGAATGAATTGGCTTAATTTTTTTATAGAACCAATAATTATCTTTTCTTTTCGGTATAAGATTTATCCTTGTTCAGAGAGGTCAGATATGATCTCACGGCAGCAATTTATAACATGTAGGTCTTACTCAACTCATCAAAACTTGCTGTTTGCTCAGCCAAGAATAGATCAATGGTCTACGAGTTGTCTTGACGTTGCAGTGAGATACATTCTCACTACGGAAAGGCGAGGGGAAAAAAAAAAGTAGACATCTAAGGAGACTACAAAACTACCCAATTTGCTGTTTAAATTGCAGCACAACGTTATACTACTTCTTAACTTCATTGAAAAATGTCTAGTTCATTAATGACCTTACATGTAGTTCTGAGTTTTAACATAGGTTACCTATTTTGGCAGCCTATTGTGTCGTACTGGTAAGAATGTATTAATCTCCCTTAGTGATTCTTTCTCATTAATACTATATATATATATATATATATATATATATATATAGTGTGTACAATGTAGAATCCTAATACAAAAGGATCCTATAATTACCATAATTATACAACACTTATAATTATAAAATATATGATGAATATTCTATTAATATTCACTAATACATCTCCCCTCAGTCGGAGCGGGAAGAGACCGGATTAGATTGGATATGAAGTCGAGGAATAGCTGTCTAGGTAGTCCTTTAGTGAATATATATGCATACTGATATGAAGAGCGCACATGTAATACATTGATATGTCTGATATCAACCTTCTCACGAACAAAGTGTATATCCATCTCATTGTGTTTGGTTCGCTGATGTTGTACCGGATTGTGAGATAAATAAACAACAGATATGTTATCACAATAGACTATAGACACCTTACGCAAAGGACACTGAAGCTCCAAGAGTAGATTTGGAACCAACAGATCTCAGTAACAACATTGGCAACGCCTCGGTACTCTGCTTCTGCACTCGAACGGGATAGTGTGGTCTATCTCTTGGCATACCATGAAATTAGATTATCTCCCAAGAATACACAATAGCCGGAGGTGGAGTGTCGCGTGTCCGGACAACCTACCCAATCTGCATCCGTATATGATAGTAATCTGATAGGTGCAGAGGGGTATAGATGTAATACATGACCAAGTGTGCCCTTAATGTATCGGATGATACGCTTAAGGGTAGTAAAATGAGGCTCCCTGGGCATGCATAAACAGACACATGCTGAACAACATAAGCAATATCAGGCCTGGGGCCTGGTGAAGGTGAGATAATGTAGTGCACCTGCAAGACTCCTGTAAAGTGTGGGATCGGACACCGGATTACCATCAACAACACTAAGTTTTGATTTAGTGTCAACTGGAATGGACATATACTTGCGGTTTGCCATTTTATTCATGTATACTATCTCATCTGCATACCTATGCTGACATAGAAATATAGAGTCTGCAGATCTAGTCACTGATATCCCAAAAAAAATAACTCAAATTTCTCAAATCGGTCATGGCAAATTCGGTTTTAAGCAATGTAATTATCTCATTTTTCAACAAATCAGATGAGACAGTAAGTACAATGTCATCCACATATAACAATAAATAAGCGATGTTGGTAACTCGATGAAAAATGAAGAGAGAATTATTACACTTGCTATATACAAACCCAATCCGCATAAGATATTGTGCAAAACGATCATATCATGCTCTAGGGGCCTGTTTCAAATCAGAAAGTGACTTACGGAGACGACATACATACTGAGGGGTTGCTGGATGTACAAAATCAGGCAGTTGGTGCATGTAAACAGTTTCTTTTAAATCCCCATTAAAATGCATTTTTCACATCAAACTGATAAATGGGTCAATGCTTACCCATAGCAATACTCCGAACGGTGCGAATGATAGCTGGTTTAACAACCAGACTGAATTTCGCACCACAATCAATACCCTTCTGCTGATTACTGTCATTAGCCACAAGTCTCGCCTTATATCTCTCTAGGTCACCACTGTCTCTGAATTTGTGACGAAAAAGTCACATGCATCGGATCACATTCACCCCCTCCGGTCTAGTAACTAAATCTCAAGTATGTTATTTTGTTAAAGCATTAAATTCATCACACATGATCACATTCCAATTAGGGTCTTGTTTGGCTAATTTTGGGTTTTTATGAATTGGGATATGGTTTGTGTACAATATATATTTAATGTTTACAATTTGAAATTCTAATACAAAAGAGATTCTATAATTACCATAATTATACAACACTGCTAATTACAAAATATATGGTGAATATTCTACTAATATTCACTAGTAGTGCTGGTCCCACTGTTTGGAATAACTAACTAAACTACAAAACTGATTTTTCGCCTTTTTACCTTAAGTCAGGTTGATGAGAAGTGCAAAGTATATTTGTAACAAAAAACTTTTACAATTGAATCATATATAAGTTGCTGAATGTTATGTAATTCTTGTTTTTGTTTCGCAGTGGATATATGGCACCAGAATATGCAATGTACGGGCAATTCTCAGTCAAATCAGATGTTTTTAGCTTTGGAGTACTACTCTTGGAAATTTTAAGTGGCCAAAAAAATACTTCTTTCAGAAATGCAGAATCTGTGGAAGACCTTCTAAGCTATGTAAGTAACCCGGCCAATCAATCAATTAAGTATTCCTCAATCCTAAACTAGTTGGGACCTGCTACATGCGTTATATGAAAATATGTTTTCCTCTATCTCCCAAATATTGGTAAATTATATTGTATGCTTTAGGAATGAATGAATTATTACTTTTTCTTATTCAAATTCACCCTTACTGGTCCAATTAGCTGAGCGCTAATTAAGTGAGTTGTTCAAGAAAAAAATAACGATTAATTTTGACAAATGCTAGTAAATATTTTCAAGACAAATACTCTTATGAATAAAGCTATTTAGTTTTTTTCTTAAGTTACATGCAATACTCTTATGATCGGAGGTAGTATGATATATGATTTCACCTTATTCTGAGAATTGAACGATCGCAGGCTTGGTCAAATTGGTGCAAAGGAACAGCTATAGAGTTTATAGATCCAATGCTGAAGGGAAGCTCAGGACTGGTTCGCGACATAATAAGATGCATCCACATTGCCTTATTGTGCGTTCAAGAAAATGTGGCTGATAGACCAACCATGGCAGCAGTTGTTCTCATGCTCAGTAGCCTCTCGTTGAGTCTTCCAGTGCCTTCAGGGCCTGCATACTATATGCACAGCAACATTAGCGCAGAGATGCCGCTTATGCAAGAATACAACACAAGAATGTCAGAATCTAGTGAACTAGCCAAAAGTAAATTAATTGGTTCATCACGAAATGAGGCGTCGATAAGTGAGTTATATCCTCGTTAACATCCTTGACATAATAACCTTTTCTCTAAGTACTTATTTTCTTTGTTACTTGTACGGCACGTGTAGTTAAATGGTTATTGTAAAATTTATATTTAAAAGTAACTGTCTTTAATAATTTAGAAATAGTTATTTAACTCACTAGTTTCTGGACACGCGAGTTGCACGTGCGACCCAATTCAATCCGTATAGATCATATTATAATATGTGTGTAATGAGTAATTGAAATTTTGAAGAAAGAAGATACAAGTTGAATTTGATAAATCTTTTAAAACAATATGGATAATATTATAACATGTGTGTAATGAGTAATTGAAAATTTGACGAAAGGAATTTGATAAACATTTAGCGACTTGATTGTTCGAAACAAAACATTATGGATCGTCTAAACCTGCAATGTTAAACTTTGATTTAGTTAGGTAGGTGTGATGTGTAATAAAATAAATTTTGACATAATTAAATGATATGATTGTACCTGACCTAATACTTTCTTATAGACAACATTTACTATGTATGTTCATGTTAGGTGTATTTTATATACGCTTTTGGAGTCATTTTTAGTTAGTATTTTACTCATTTCGTTTGTGTTTAGTATAATATTAGAGTCGTTTTTCTTTCTTTTGTGTCACAGCGGTCCTAAATGGCAAAAAGAAAATGAAATGAGCTTAATTGATGTAATTGCACAATAAAAGGCCAAGAAATGAAGTCTAAGAAGTCCCGAGAAGTATAGAAGAAATCAGACGAAATCCGGACGAAAAAAAGATGAAAATAGCAAAAATCGGGAAAATAACGTCACAGGCGCCGCGACGCTAATTACCTAGAAAATGCAAAAATTGCTTCAGTACTTTCGGCACCGTGGTGCCGTTCTGCAGCACCGCGGTGCCGACGCGAGAAATCAGAATTCGAAGTAAATTTGACCAAGGGCAGAAGGGTCCATAGGGCACAAAATTTGCAACATACTTAAGCCCTAGGGATTATTCTATTGAAGAATTGGACATTCCATCTTGTACATAATTTAAAATCCTACTTTGGGGAGAAGGAAGGAGGCTACAACACAAGATTGAAGACAATTTTGGTTCAAGTTTCTTTTTTTTTGTCTTTATTTCAGTTTATGTTGGTTTGTATTAGTTCTTAGCGTGACTATGACTGGGAGCTAAACACTTTATTAGGGTTTTCCTATTGAATCGCTTGAAACTTTATTTTATGAATTAATGCATTAGTTTGATTTCTTCTTCACTTGATTGAGATTTATTCAATATATTTGGTATGAATGTTTGATAGTTAACTGACAATTAATTATCATAATCTATATGATTTCGAATCAAGAACCGAGAGGAGAGATTTGGATATGCTGTAATTGAATAGACATAGGTTAAAATCGCGGACGAAAGTACCCCGATACTTGTGTAGCATTATAGGTTATTGTTCTTAATCCTCCTATGTGGTAAATCCTATTATAGAAATATAAAAGGGTTCTGCACTGGGGTTAAGCGATTATATATCCTAACCGGAATATAAGACAGTCTAGTTAACCGATATCTTAACGTAGAAGGAAAAGTCATTTTAGTTGCATTAAGAATTGAAAAGATTGGATAGTTGAGGATATTGGAAGCCATAATTCCATCATAACTGATTTAAACCAAAGTATTATCATAGTTAATTTATTTTCTGCAATTACTTAGTCTTAGTTATTAGATAAACATACAAATAAATTAACGTTCACCAAATAGAAACTAAAGCTTAGATAATCTGTACTTGATAACCAGTCTCTGATGACGATATTCGATCTTATCAGACTATATTACTTGTGAACGATACGTACACTTGCGTAAAGCATAAGGAATATCGCTAACAGTTCACAACATTTTCAGTTATGATCACAACTCAAATCTTTTTGTTGTTTCATCATAGCATAAAAGCTAATTAAGTTTAAATGATCAATATAACAAAAGATATAGCAAAAAAAATAAAAAAAATTCTATGGATCCAATGTAGCAAAGTTTAAATGATCAAATCTCTGCCTGGTTACACGTTCATTTTTAACGGAGGAGCAGTGAGCTGGATGAGTTCCAAACAGGCTACTACTGCAGACTCGACTACTGAAGCGGAGTACATTGCTGGAGCGGAAACTGCTAAAGAAGTTGTCGCGATTTCTGAGTTCCTGAAGGAGCTAGGGGTTGTTCCGAGTGCTAGTTGTCCAATAACCATTTATTGTGACAACACTAGTGCCATTGCACAGGCAAAAGAACCAAGATCAACGAACAAAAACAAGCATGTGCCGAGAAAGTACCACATCCTGAGAGAGATGGTGGAAGATGAAGATATTAAGATAGATTATATTCCCACAGACAATAATCTAGCAGACCTGATTACTAAACCATTAAGTTTGGTTAAACATAATGGTCATTTTGAGAACATGAATATTAGATATGTTGGTGATTGGCTCTAGGCCAAGTGGGAGATTGAAAGTATATGTATGTCCTAGAGACAATCAGTATTAGGACACATGTACTTTATACACATTCATATTTATATATTAATTGTTGACACCCAATTTTGTCCATTCCCCCCTTAAATAAATAACCAATAAATTAAACAATTTTCTTTTTTTTAGAACCATAATTTTACATCGCAAAATACACATAATAGGTAGTTTTTAATAACTGCCTAGCATTATAAAATGTTAAGCATTAATTAATTAGCACAGCGACATTCATCATTATAATAATAGCTTAGACTAATAAACACCTAATTAATTTAATAACAATTTAGATTTCATTAATTTACCATTAATTAAATAAAATACCTAAGGCTAACCCACAAACCAATAATTAACAGCCCACACAACCCTTACCTCGTCCAGCCCACAACCCTTACCTTTCAGCCCACGACCCGAAACCCTCGTCCAGCCCATAGCCCACTTCCCTTAAATTATCCCTCGTCCAGCAGACTACCCTACACCCTTAGCCCCTTCTTCCATCGACTTCTTAAGGACAAACCCTAGCTTCCCCCATCCACGCCGCCGACAGAGAGCAAGATCCTCGCCGGATTTTTCGGCGAGTCAACAGTATTGCCGTTCTGTACCCCTTCCATATCGCGCAGGCATCCCAAGATCTTTCCCTCAAATCACACCCCGAATCAAACCTTCCTTTCTGTTTCAAACCTTACCAATCAATCCTCGAATCAGTGAGATAATAACCAAATCTCGTGTTTCCTTCCTGAAGACTTGCCATAACCATAAGCAATACTTACCTTAACAGACTATACAAGATATTAGTACCAAGATTCGTCCAAAAATAAGCAGCAAAATCTGTCCGAATTACTTATTAATGGTAAGAAGTACCTCACGAATCAAAACCTACCAACTTGGAGTACCAAATCCTAGCTATAAATACAGAACCACTATGCATGCAATAAAGGGGAATCGATCAATCAGAGAGCAATACCCCCACAACATCGTGCCAAAAACTCTTCTCTTTTCTATTCAGTTGACTACTTTCTATTCTGCCAAACTAGCTCTTCACGAACTTTCCTTCGACGATTCGGGAAAACCTTTGTCGTCGCCTCAGTTCGCTACCCACAAAAGGTCCGGAAACCCGCCCCTTTCTATTATTTAGTCATTCAGTATTGTGTGCCCTGCATGATAATATCTGTATGTCATTTTGTTTGAACCTATTTGATTTGGTTTAGTCATCGTTTCCAGATAAATCTGTTAGTCATGGTTTCTTTTTTTTTATTTGTTTTATTTTGCGGTGTCGACTCTGTTCTAAGTATGTGTATATTCGATCGCTATTCTGTTTTCTGTGAGTATAGTTAGATATGTAACAGTGGTACAGGGGTCGTAGATCCATTTTGTGTTGATTATCTGTTATTAATTTGTGACTATTTGAATGTTGATTTGGGTATTCTATCTTTGTATACTTCATGTCACGGGATTGCGCATGTTTATGTGAACATTTAGATGTGTGTTTAATATTGTGTGGTGTGGGATCTGCCGTGCTATCTCAGGGTACTTGTAATTTAGTTAAGTGAATAATACGACATGGATTCATCTTCAGGATCATAATCTGTGGCATTTGAATATTTGTTTGTTAACTCATTCAATTGAACAAAATAGTTTGTCTTGTTAGTCCTTTAGAAGCTTCATTGAATTATGCGGAAGTGTATGCTACCTGTTAAGAGTCAAGATATTTTAGTCATTTGTACCGTTGTCCCGCCTAGTATGACTCTATTTAGACCGTATCTATGTTACCATTTGAATCATTTTTCGAATATATGAATGCGTGTTAGATTGCACGAGTTGTTTTCCTTCAGGACGTCGCATCATGGATATGCAGCATAAGGGTGACCACACATGCTTAGCCAGTCCATCAGTGGTTATGTATGATATGATATGTATTGTTTCTAATGAGTCATCTAGCCATTTATGTATGTTGGTTATGTCTAATAAGCCATTATGCCTCACATATCCTGCTAATGAAGTTATTTGTATGCTCAGTTTGTGGACATATCTGATGGATCTCCCTAACTTTACATGAATCTGGAGGGGGGGGGGCTGTCATTTAGTGGACAGGGGGATAGTTTCGGATGGACTGATTTTGTCTACATGTTTTCTTATACCCTTGATTTATGTGTAACTGAATAAGTTGGGAGATATACCTGTTACGTGACTTTTCCAGCAGTTTATCTAGGATATAAAAAAAATGAGTTTGTCCCACAAGGAATATATCTAAACTATGGGTCTCGAACATATCTGCCTCATATCTTCTTTAGAATTCTGCCCGTCCAGTGTAGTAGTGGTCATACATTGCAACAGATATACCTGCTGACTTACCTGCATATCTACACTGCTGCTCAATTGCCCACTATTTCCCCATTATCTGATATGTTGTTCAAATTGCATTAGTATATATTCAATATACATGAGTTGTATACCTCTCTGGTTTATGCGAATGTCCTGTGTGTATCGACTTTATATGGTTAGATACATTGAAAATCAGTTTGTATAAATGGGCCTGCTTGAGGTGATAACATTGATATTTTCTTTAAAAAATCTGAAAAGCAAAATCTGATGTTATTGGGGCCTGGGTCACGTTTCTTGCATATTAAGGCCCATCACTGGTAGAATATATGTATGGCAGTAATTAGTGCTGGCAGCATGTGTGCTTAGTTTAATATTTCATTTATTTTCATATATGATGGAGTTTAGAATATTTACTAATCCTTTTCCTTCTTATTTTTACATGACATGCATCGGAGGATAATCGAGAGTCTCGGCATGAGACTCATCATGACTTCCATATCGTCAACCACACTTCCGCCGCAGGGCTTCCAAACAGCTATAGGATAGATGGTGTCACCATCCATTCTAGACGTCATGTCAACTACGACCTCACTCCCGCCTTTGCTTATTTGTGTATTTATTTATTTTTGCTTATTTATCATTGATATATTTGTTAATTCTGTAATTAATAGGATAATTAACTCTAATAGTCTTTGAATACTTTGGAAGGGGTAGTTTAAAGATAAATTCGTCTTTTACTTAGTCTAGGCTCATCATATAAATCTGAATCTAAAATAATTAATCCTAGCTATGCTTTAGCCATGTAGTTAATATATTCCTCCATATTTAATTCTTAAACTTTTTCATAAACTCGTCATAAATATCATAGGAAGTAATTTTCGCATACACGTATAAAAAATAATTTCATAATTAACTTTTATATAAGAGTCTTAAATATATTAATAGGAGTAACGTATCATTTTCTTACTTTTGTTAAATAAAATAATTTCATGTCTTATAATTGTATAATCAACTTTGTATATTTTTGTGAGTCTAATAAGACCCTTTTAGTTATCAATATATATATTCTTTAGATATTTACCACATCCCTTTTACTTAAATAATCTCTTTTCTAAAATATACATCCCTTAGCCATATAAATTAACCTATGTTTGAACGGACAACCGTAAGTTAGCGGATCATTTAGGGTGCCTAACCCCTTCCCTTTAGGATAATAAAGAACTCTTGCCCAGAATCTCACATAGTTTCACAGACCTTTAAATGGAGATCATTAATTGCAGTATTTACTGCAATAAATCAAGTGTCCTAATTCACTATAATAATTAGGTGGCGACTCCTTAAAATACATTCTAGGAATCAACCATACGTGGCACTCCCGTTTCGACTCCGGTTTAAAATGGGGTGTTACAGATGGCGACTCCGCTGGGGAAAGACAGGTTCTTAACCATAACAAACATAGGTTAATTTTTCTTTCTTTATTTTTTATTTGCTTAATTTGCTTATTTTGTGTTTCACACTTATTTGCTTTTATGTTTTGCCTAAACTATTTTGCTTTACATATAAATATTTGCATATTGTTTTAACTGCTATTTGTTACTGCTTTCCTTAAACTGGCATTCCGCTCATACTTCCTCCCTTATGGAGAAATCACACTATCACACACAACACGCGGGTGTGCTTTGCGCACCTGCAAATTTCTTTCAAACACCGAAATTTAAGAGAGTTGGTATTTTGCGCGGAGAATCCGGTCCAACCGGTGGTCGCGTAGCCTTCTCACTCGAGTTGTCCGCTCGAACTCAAGGCCCGTAAAAGCCAAATCTTAGAAACTTAAGATAGAGCTATACCACCCTTTATTTTAGGGCATGCATACATTTACCTTAGGTGGGTCGGTCCTTGGCATCGGCACCACAATTAGGAAGACACCAAACTTGTCGACGGGTTTCTCAACCCAACGACCAACCAGCATATTATGTGTAGCGTGGCAATGATAGACAAATCCAAACCTAATCATGTCATGCTAAAATTGGAAAAAGTGCACCGTCATTTGGTCGTCATTCCCAACCAAAGCATCACAGTTGGACAGCTCGGACAAATCCATCATGACCTCGCATATGCGACGTTTAGGCCTACCTCTGGCATACAAGGGTCCCCCTGCATGTTAGGAAACGTTTGAATGTGCTATGTGCGATATATCTGTTACATACCTGCAAATTATGTGCTTTATGCTAACACCGTTTGTTGCATTTTTAAAGAAAGATTTATCATCTCCCCAAAGGTCGATTTGTATTTGACTAAGCAATGGCGGAACATAGATATTTCACAAGATCAAAGGCACGGTCCAGCGACGTGACCGATTCAAGGGCATTTGAGCAGAACGAGTCGGAACCTGTCTTGGTTCCTATAGGCAAAGCAGGGGTCTCAGAAGAGAAAACAGCATAGACCCGATCGAACACCTCGCACAATTACCACAGCAAATGGCAACCCTGCAGGCCGAAATCAAAAGGCTCAAGAACCTCACCAGAGCACTCGTCACTGCAAATAACCAAAACAGTCAAAACCCTCCAAATTATTACCAGTACCCGCTTACTACATATCCCATTCAACCAATATACAATGCACCCATATATCCCACACAAAACCGAATGCCTAACGTACTCCAGCTAAACACAAACCAAAGGCCACCACAAACCTATTTACGCAATACATATGACAACCCCTTGCGATACCCACACGTGTATACGCCACAGCCAAAAGCCCGTCCACCAAACATCTTCACACCCCGCCTAAATGCCACAGAAAGGCCAGCCAAAGTATACACCCACCTAGCCGAGCCCTTGTCGCAGTTGTACGAGAGGTTGAGGTTTGCAGGGATACTCCGGCCAATTCCAAAGAATGTGCCCAATCCCAAGTCCAAAGCTCATGATGGGAACAAAAGCTGTGCATACCATTCTGGAGCCATCGGACACGACATGGGAAGGTGTTATACACTCAGAGACAAAGTAAGGGAGCTGATCAAGGAGGGAGTCATTCAGGTGGAGGATGCTTACCCCAATGAGTACAATGAACCCCAAAGGAAGAGAGGTGTTCCCTGGACAGAGCCCGCTCCGCTTGAATCAGTCATGCACCACGCAGAAGCCAAAAGAAGGAGATACTGACAGCAGAGCATGAAGACCCAGCCAGCCATGATGCAGAAAGGCGTATTGGTTGGGCTTGCACCCTTGTTCTGGTCCGCCTAAAGCCCGGATAAGAAAAAGCAATTTAGTTTAGCAGAATAATCTAAAACTCATATTTAAGCTTTAATGATTGGAACTACGTGTGACCTGATTCCCCCGTGGGGATACGTAGGCGGCCATATCGGCTTCGGTCCCACCTTTTAGAAAATCCCAATTTCTCTTTTGCTTGTAATGAACTACGTTCGACCTGATTCCCTTGGCGGATACGTAGGCGGCCACATCGGCCTCGGTCCCACATTTAGAAATTTTAATTTCACCCCAAAATTTGCTTGTAATGAACTACGTCATGACCTGATTCCCTCATGGGGATACGTAGGCGGCCTAAATCGGCTTCGGTCACACCATTAGGAAACTTTCCCTTCGTTCTGAAAATAACAAGAATACACATAACATACAAGCAACTCCATTGAGACCCCCCTTAGGGCAAACACCTTTTCAAAACTGGGACAATGTAGGAAACCAGACAGGGGTTGCAAGTCCAAACAGGCCAGGCACGCAGATGTCAAGGAACAAGGCGGCGAAGTCAAATACGAATCGACCACCCCCCCAAAACTCACAAAATTTTCTTTGAGCGCAGGTCCTTCATGTTAGCAGAAGATACAACAAAAGTTCGTCATATTAGCAAAAGCAGAAAGAGACAACATAAGCAGAGAGGGGCACCGACAATCAACAGTCAGAATTCAAAAGTCCGCAACAAAGTCTAGCGCATCAGCTCGGGCATAAAGCACGCAACAAAGGCATCATGGCAATTAAATCGTCACTGAGAAACATCTCAGGGACGACATCTCTACCCACATAATTGTCTTTCTCAAATATTTATCATTCTGTTTTAACAGTTATACACTAACTTTTCTCAAGCTTAGCTTGCAGGAGCATTTATTCTACAGGAGCAGCAGCAACACGTCCAGGCAACGACGTTATCAGCATTATGTCCAGGCGACAACATATATCCGACTTCGGCCCGCTACCGAATCGGGACAATTTTTAAGGACTTCGCCACGAAATGACATCGACAGATATGATTCCATATGCTCGAAAAGATCGACATAAACTGGGAAAATTTTAAGGACTTTACTACAAATGACATCAATGGACATGGTTAATTTACCCAAAGGGTTCCATGTCCCAAAACTGGGACAAATTTTAAAAGAGAGCCTGACGGCAGCGGAGCACCGAGAGTATGGGAGAATATACCGCCGATTTCGGATAAGGAAGTTTGCTTTGTTTCACAACATGTCACTATTCAAATATCGACATAATTTCCTACTAGCACATTTTTCAACAAATGTTTTGACCGAGACTCGAAATCAGACAGGGGTTACATGTCCAGACAAGACAACGCGTGCAAATATCAAGAGCCAACACAAATCGGCCGACCCCCTCCCCGAACTCACAATTTTTCTTTGAGTGAATTTTGCAGGACAATAGGAACAAGGAGGACAACAACATTCCAATACAACAGATCCGCTCACGAAGTCCATCTGCAACAAGTCTACATCAAATACATCTCGCAAAAACCACATCTTCGTTACTCAGGCTACATCATTTACACTTTAATTATTTCATCTAGCTTTGATTATGCATAACACGATTTTTATCTATGCATCTCGATTCCGCCCATACAAGGCGTCATTTGCATTTCGTCCATACAAGGCGATAACGCCCATACAAGGCGTCATTTGCATTTCGTCCATACAAGACGATAACGCCCATACAAGGCGTCATTTGCATTTCGTCCATACAAGACGATAACGCCCATACAAGGCGTCATTTGCATCTCGTCCATACAAGACGATAACGCCCATACAAGGCGTCATTTGCATTTCGTCCATACAAGACGATAACGCCCATACAAGGCGTCATTTGCATCTCGTCCATACAAGACGATTCCGCCCATACAAGACGATAACACCCATACAAGACGACAACGCCCATACAAGGCGTCATTTGCATTTCGTCCATACAAGACGATAACGCCCATACAAGGCGTCATTTGCATCTCGTCCATACAAGACGACAACGCCCATACAAGGCGTCATTTGCATTTCGTCTATACTAGACGATAACACCCATACAAGGCGTCATTTGCATTTCGTCCATACAAGACGATAACGCCCATACAAGGCGTCACTTGCATCTCGTTCATACAAGACGACAACGCCCATACAAGGCGTCATTTGCATTTCGTCCATACAGGACGATAACGCCCATACAAGGCACCATTTGCATTTCGTCCATACAAGACGACAACGCCCATACAAGGCGACATTTGCATCTCGTCTATACAAGACGGCGTATCATCACATCATTCCATATACAGTCCGACTACAACCACAACATAAATTTACATACTTGCATTGTTTTGTTTTGACAGTTATGCACTAATGCCTCTATCTTAGCTTCAATCTACAGGAACGTTTACAAGCTGCGAAAGACGGAGCACAACGTGGACCTACCTCTTACGGCGAACTGAGGTAATTTGTTGGGAGCAAGGCTTCCCAACAAAAGGCAAAAGTGGACCAGAACGTCGACCTACTCTCTCCCAACATTCTAGCACCATAATAACTCATTGGCACCATAGCTTGACACTGAGACAGATTTTGAATCCGCGCCGGCCCCACCTTTAGTTTTCAGACACCAACAATACTCGTTCCAATTCCGATGACCCAGATAAAATTGGCTATAAGTCAACGTCTTTGTCTGGAGATTCTTTCATCTTCCCCATACAAAGAGGGACAACTGTTGACACCCAATTTTGTCCATTCCCCCCTTAAATAAATAACCAATAAATTAAACAATTTTCTTTTTTTTAGAACCACAATTTTACATCGCAAAATACACATAATAGGTAGTTTTTAATAACTGCCTAGCATTATAAAATGTTAAGCATTAATTAATTAGCACACCGACATTCATCATTATAATAATAGCTTAGACTAATAAACACCTAATTAATTTAATAACAATTTAGATTTCATTAATTTACCATTAATTAAATAAAATACCTAAGGCTAACCCACAAACCAATAATTAACAGCCCACACAACCCTTACCTCGTCCAGCCCACAACCCTTACCTTTCAGCCCACGACCCGAAACCCTCATCCAGCCCATAGCCCACTTCCCTTAAATTATCCCTCGTCCAGCAGACTACCCTACACCCTTAACCCCTTCTTCCATCGACTTCTTAAGGACAAACCCTAACTTCCCCCATCCACACCGCCGACAGAGAGCAAGATCCTCGCCGGATTTTTCGGCGAGTCAACAGTATTGCCGTTCTGTACCCCTTCCATATCGCGCAGGCATCCCAAGATCTTTCCCTCAAATCACACCCCGAATCAAACCTTCCTTTCTGTTTCAAACCTTACCAATCAATCCTCGAATCAGTGAGATAATAACCAAATCTCGTGTTTCCTTCCTGAAGACTTGCCATAACCATAAGCAATACTTACCTTAACAGACTATACAAGATATTAGTACCAAGATTCGTCCAAAAATAAGCAGCAAAATCTGTCCGAATTACTTATTAATGGTAAGAAGTACCTCACGAATCAAAACCTACCAACTTGGAGTACCAAATCCTAGCTATAAATACAGAACCACTATGCATGCAATAAAGGGGAATCGATCAATCAGAGAGCAATACCCCCACAACATCGTGCCAAAAACTCTTCTCTTTTCTATTCAGTTGACTACTTTCTATTCTGCCAAACTAGCTCTTCACGAACTTTCCTTCGACGATTCGGGAAAACCTTTGTCGTCGCCTCGCCACATTTCCACAAAAGGTCCGGAAACCCGCCCCTTTCTATTATTTAGTCATTCAGTATTGTGTGCCCTGCATGATAATATCTGTATGTCATTTTGTTTGAACCTATTTGATTTGGTTTAGTCATCGTTTCCAGATAAATCTGTTAGTCATGGTTTCTTTTTTATTTGTTTTATTTTATGTCGATTCGTTTCTAAGTATGTGTATATTCGATCGCTATTCGCTTTCTGTGAGTATAGTTAGATATGTAACGATGTACGCGGTCGTAGATCCATTTTGTGTTGATTATCTCATATTAATTTGTGACTATCCAATGTTGATTTGGGTATTCTATCTTTGTATACTTCATGTCACGGATTGCGCATGTTTATGTGAACATTTAGATGTGTGTTTAATATTGTGGTGTGGGATCCGTGCTATCTCGTGGTACTTGTAATTTAGTTAAGTGAATAATACGACATGGATTCATCTTCAGGATCATAATCTGTGGCATTTGAATATTTGTTTGTTAACTCATTCAATTGAACAAAATAGTTTGTCTTGTTAGTCCTTTAGAAGCTTCATTGAATTATGCGAAAGTGTATGCTACTGTTAAGAGTCAAGATATTTTAGTCATTTGTACCGTTGTCCGCTAGTATGACTCTATTTAGACCATGTCTATGTTACCATTTGAATCATTTTTCAGAATATATGAATGCGTGTTAGATTGCCTGAGTTGTTTTCCTTCTTGTGACGTCGCATCATGGATATGCAGATAAGGGTGACCACACACGCTTAGCCATCCATCGTGGTTATGTATGATATGATATGTATTGTTTCTACGAGTCATCTAGCCATTTATGTATGTTGTTATGTCTAATAAGCCATTATGCCGCACATATCCTTCTAATGAAGTTCTTTGTATGATCAGTTTGTGGACATATCTTATGGATCTCCCTAAGTTTACATGAAGGAAATTTTGCCATTTAGTGGACAGTGGATAGTTTCGGACGGACTGATTTTGTCTACATGTTTTCTTATACCCCTGATTTATGTGCAACTGAATAAGTTGGGAGATATACCTGTTACGTGACTTTTCCAGCAGTTTATCTAGGATATAAAAAAAATGAGTTTGTCCCACAAGGAATATATCTAAACTATGGGTCTCGAACATATCTGCCTCATATCTTCTTTAGAATCCTGCCCGTCCAGTGTAGTAGTGGTCATACATTGCAACAGATATACCTGCTGACTTACCTGCATATCTACACTGCTGCTCAATTGCCCACTATTTCCCCATTATCTGATATGTTGTTCAAATTGCATTAGTATATATTCAATATACATGAGTTGTATACCTCTCTGGTTTATGCGAATGTCCTGTGTGTATCGACTTTATATGGTTAGATACATTGGAAATCAGTTTGTATAAATGGGCCTGCTTGAGGTGATAACATTGATATTTTCTTTAAAAAATCTGAAAAGCAAAATCTGATGCTATTGGGGCCTGGGTCACGTTTCTTGCATATTGAGGCCCATCACTAGTAGAATATCTGTATGGCAGTAATTAGTGCTGGCAGCATGTGTGCTTAGTTTAATATTTCATTTATTTTCATATATGATGGAGTTTAGAATATTTACTAATCTTTTTCCTTCTTATTTTTACATGACATGCATCGGAGGATAATCGAGAGTCTCGGCATGAGACTCATCATGACTTCCATATCGCCAACCACACTTCCGCCGCAGGGCTTCCAAACAGCTATATGATAGATGGTGTCACCATCCATTCTAGACGTCATGTCAACTACGACCTCACTCCCGCCTTTGCTTATTTGTGTATTTATTTATTTTTGCTTATTTATCATTGTTATATTTGTTAATTCTGTAATTAATAGGATAATTAACTCTAATAGTCTTTGAATACTTTGGAAGGGGTAGTTTAAAGATAAATTCGTCTTTTACTTAGTCTAGGCTCATCATATAAATCTGAATCTAAAATAATTAATCCTAGCTATGCTTTAGCCATGTAGTTAATATATTCCTCCATATTTAATTCTTAAACTTTTTCATAAACTCGTCATAAATATCATAGGAAGTAATTTTCGCATACACGTATAAAAAATAATTTCATAATTAACTTTTATATAAGAGTCTTAAATATATTAATAGGAGTAACGTATCATTTTCTTACTTTTGTTAAATAAAATAATTTCATGTCTTATAATTGTATAATCAACTTTGTATATTTTTGTGAGTCTAATAAGGCCCTTTTAGTTATCAATATATATATTCTTTAGATATTTACCACATCCCTTTTACTTAAATAATCTCTTTTCTAAAATATACATCCCTTAGCCATATAAATTAACCTATGTTTGAACGGACAACCGCAAGTTAGCGGATCCTTTAGGGTGCCTAACCCCTTCCCTTTAGGATAATAAAGAACCCTTGCCCAGAATTTCACATAGTTTCACAGACCTTTAAATGGAGATCATTAATTGCAGTATTTACTGCAATAAATCAAGTGTCCTAATTCACTATAATAATTAGGTGACGACTCCTTAAAATACATTCTAGGAATCAACCATACGTGGCACTCCCGTTTCGACTCCGGTTTAAAATGGGGTGTTACATTAATGATGATTGTTATTATGGCATTTGCATTTGTTGAATTATTAGTTGATTGTTTATAATATTCTATGAGTGCATCCCTCGAGGTTACGTGGTTATTAATAGAGTGAGAAATTAATATCATAGCGTGACGCTCTTAAAATCGTCTCGACTAATGATCATCGAAATTGGGATATTGATGATATGTAATACATCGACATGTGATCTGCATCATCCTTAGGGGATGTAGTATGTCTCACTTACTATGAGTTATGACAACTCGTGATGGACGCATGGATACTTGTTGAAGTATTGGTATACCCTACTGATGCACTATTAGTTATGTCTAAAGTGTCATCGGTGTGTGGGAGATAGACGTCCTTAGACTTGAGGTCAATACACACATTATTCACGGAGTAATGTACTTTGATCATGTCCTAAGCTCAAATACCTTATAGGTTGAGACGCGACTTATTTTGGGTACGTTACGAAGTGGATTAAATGTGGTAGTTGAGCCAAGATTAGGATTCATTCCTCGAATGCATCTTCGAGAGAGCACTCAGATTCTCGTAAGATATTAGGTTGGCTAAGTCGTTGGCCAACGCAGTGGACATGTCTTTGATATGGTCATGTTGTCAACTAATATAGATGAGTTATTATGGTCAAGTCATTTGGATAGACACTTGACAAATCCTAAGTTTGATTGAGTGTGTCGTGAATGAAGGGATTTTATCTTCCCACATTAGAGGTTCTGTTCATGTGCTTCGTGTAGCTAAACTTTACATATTGAGGTTCATCTTCCGGCGCAGTCTAGGAGTTTCGTGAAGATCCTAATGATATTAGTGTCAATATGTAGAGGCCTGAAGGGTAAACACTAAGTCAAATGTTCTGTTAATTGAATGATGTAATTAGAAAGAGATAATATATATGTTCGGTTGATAACCGGGACATTAGAAATGGGAAAGGGGTCAGAAAATAGGACAGGACCGCGGTGCCTTGATTCAGGACCGCGGTGCCAGAAACACGTTCCAGCACCGCGGTGCCACCTCATGGAACCGCGATGCCGACGCGTGTTCTGGCAGTCTGATCCAGTCCAGGTTTCTGCTGGGCCTGGCCCATGAAAACCCTAAAGCTCCTATTTTTTATTATAAATAGGAGGCTTCCCTTCCCACTTTAGACGCACTAAACCTAAGAGAGGTAAATCTCTTCTAAAACTCTGTAGAAATTCCTAGCATTTTTGCGGATTGCTATCTCCAAAATGTAAGTCTTTTATCGAAGTATTACATTTGTTTTGTGTTTATTTTACATTACATATTCATACTACAGTTTGATCGCCACATTGAGTTTGAAACATAAATTTTCAAATTCCGCTTGCGTGTACGAATCCGACACAAAAAGCCTTCAGTAGAATCATCCTTACCTCTTTATTTTCCTACAGAACCATTAAAATATATTTATTTTTTCGTTGTTTGTGATAGTAAAAATAGGAAAAAGACAATTCAAATATACCTAAAATTAGTTCTGCGTGTTATAGGTAATTTCGTACATACTGTTCCGCCTTCATCCATTTTTGTGTGTGAGCTTATATTATGTTCCATCAAAAACTTATTTAAAAGGATGAGCAGAGTGAATTAAAAATGTTTTTTATTTGTTTTATTAATAGTGTTTTTTTATCTTGTTGTTTATCTTAAAAGACGATAAATTTATCGTGAATTGCTTTATGCTACAATTTTGAATTTTCATTTAAAAAATTATGTCTGAGCTGATACAATTGGGTCAAGACAAACCTCTAGCAACAACATCTTTGATAGGCCAAAAATCTCAATACCATTGATCTTCAAAAGGTTATTCCAACTGCAAAATTCAAAAAAAATTATCAAATCTTTTCATATTACAAAATAACAATATTTGCTGCAAAAATTGAACGTTAGAGCAGAAGAACAAAGCAACTATTATTTATCAGATTCAAAAATGAATTTACAGAAAATTATGAGATCTATTTCAATAAAGAATGGAAGGTATAGAATCCACATCGAATATGGAATGGTAACATGAACTCGGACTTGGACAATCCTCACCCTATAAGCTGATTTTTGGGTTGAGTTAGACCCAAAATCCATTATTTATATGGTATCACAGACACATTCCAATTGTTTGTTCACCGATGTTGGACCCCAAATTATATTATCCACGCTCCAGTTAACAAGGTCTGGACGTGCGGGGAGTGTTAAGAGTCTCATATCGAATATGAAATAGAAACATAAATTCCTTATATGGAGTTGGACAATCCTCACCCTATAAACTAGCTTTTGGGGTTAAGTTAGACTCTGATACCATATAATCCGATGTGAGACTCTTAACCTGAAATAAAAAGAAAAGGATGAAAATGAAGTACATCAAATAATTGTTTGTGACAAAAGAAGGGGAACATGGGCAAAGTGATTTGATATTTTGATGTCAAATTTTATAGAGTATGAATAACCGGTAGAAGTTTAGATGACTAAACCAATAAAAAGTTAGGATGTGAAAAGGTTGCATTCTATATTAATTACTGTCAGATGAATCAATCATCCACCATTTATCCAGTTCAATTAATGCATTTGATTTTCATCATTTAATTTATTAACTATTAATAATAGTCTTTTTGTTTATCTTAACGTTATGGGGGAAAAGTTAATAGGGAGGAATATGAAAGGTAGAAACAATTATTAATACTACTACTCTAATAGCTAAGGGAATTAAATTGCTACTAATTAAAGAGCTTCATACTTTTAGTATAAGACGATAAATATAAATTAAAACTTACAAAAAGAATGATTTAGTTAAATGCTGCAAAAGACCTTTTAGTTCCTCTTGATTCAATTTTCTTAAAGGAGGAAGGGAAATATATATTGACAATAAAATCAGTTGGATTTTCAAAAATTCCCTCCTTGTTGGCTAGTTCTCATCTACCTCTATCCCAGAAATTAGAGTTGTTGAATTCAACACATTCTTACAGCGAATTTGTCAACTCCAAGAAAATACCAAGTTAAAAGTTGTTATTAAACCTCTAAGCTACGAAGCAGTTCTTAGAAGAATCAATCTCCTTTGTTCCTTTGATTTAACATGGTTCTTAGAAGGCATAATAACACGGATCCACAAACTTGGCGGCCGATATGTCCTTCAAACTTTTGGTGTGTACATACACCTTAACTTGTATAAAATTAAATACGTAAATACAAATAATGATGTAACACTGACGTGACAGTGACATGATACATAAATTTTGAGGTGTCTAGATGACTTGGAGTGTTCAACTGATAAAACGGAAACAAATTCAGATGCCTACTTGTGTAAACTCAAAATTTGGAGGTCATACTTGTTGGATTTAAATGATAGATTGAATGAGAAATGGAGGGAGGGAAAATGGTTGTTCCTCTTGCTCTTTAAAATAAGCATTTGTCCCTCATTGGTAGTGGAAAGAAAAGTTATTCTACTTAAAAGTAGAAGTACTCCTTCTTGTTGCTAAAGGGTTAGGAAGAGGGTCTCCCCTCGCGCTATCGTCGCTCGGCTCGGCTTCGGATTCGGTCAAATGATCTGATTGATTGATAATCTTTTTGGACAATCCTACCCGTTAGTAACCCGGATCTGCGTGTCTGACCCGCGACCCGGTTCTTTCCCAGATTTTATTTAAATTTCCCACCATTTTAGAGTGACTGTTCAGAAGGGTTGCAAACCTTCAGAAACAGTTCTTCCATGGCTATAAATTCATTTGACTCCTCAGAATATTACTCGCTAATTTTCTGAATTCCGAAATCCTCTTCTTCTTCTGCACAAATAAATTCTAGTGTAATTTACTGTCGTTGAGTGGTTCGCTGACACCGTTGTTCTAGGTACCGATACACCGGTGAGTAAGATCGTTCTATCCTGGGAGGATATATTCCATTAACCTCGGGTACTTGAGGGGAATAATTTCCTTAAGGACACAATGTGCATTCATTGGGCTCGATTTTGATTCTTAATAATTTTTCGGAAACTGTTCTTACTTTTTCAGAATCTGTCCAGTTTATGTTTCTGGTTTCATAAAGTATTTTTATTGTTTCAGCGTTTTTGTAATACAGATTGATAACAATACTTGACAGCTGAGACCAAATTTAATATTACCCCTATTAGCATACATGATAGTTCAAAATTGGCCCTATACTATACGTGCTTGTTTAAAGGACTAGGGGGTTGGTTGGGGGTGGGGGTGGGAGTTAATTAATTAATATGTGACATTCTTTTGGTTTTAAGAACCTTCATTGTTTTTAAATACTTTTTGAAAATTCTCAATTCATTGTAAAGTTTGAACGCATAGAAAGCAACTCCCTATATTTTCTCCTTATAATTGTCCACTCCCATCCTTTTCAGTCTCTTATTTTTCTTTTTTTAGACTTCAAAAAACTAAAAAGTCCATAGTCAATCTTAGCAATAAAATTGAGCACAGAATTTTGGGTCTTTTTGAATCCGTAGCCATTCTATTTATACTTGTCCTAGACAATGTTAAGTTTTGCACACACAATGGGGAAGACAGCTATGAGTTTCTTGAAATGGCTGATCATTTTAATTTTCCAATTTTACTACCTTTTCGACCTCAGCATAGCACAGCCTGGTTTCATGTTTCCTGCATGTGAAGGCAATAAGACCGAGTTCTCCCGAAATAGTGCATACGACACTAACCTTAACATAATCCTCTCCTCTGTTTCACGGAATATAGATAGTTTTGGGTTCTATAATTCTTCCATAGGCCAAAACTCCGACACGGTTAGTGTCGTCGCACAATGTAGAGGGGATGTAGAATTACAGGAATGCCGTGATTGTATAAATAATGCGACTAGTAAGATTTTAGAGGTATGTCCTTACAAGAAATCAGCCATTGGTTATTATAATCTTTGTTTACTACGATATTCAAATGAGTCCATCATAGGAACCGTTTCAACTGACCCAAAACAATTTATATCTAACCCGGGAAATGCCTCGAGTCCTGATGAGTTTATGCAAGATCTAAGAACCTTGTTAGAAAGTTTACGAAGTCAAGCTTCACGGGGGAGTAAGCGGAAGTATGCTAGTAATAATACTCAGGGCCCTGATTTTCAGACTATATTTGCACTTGTACAGTGCACTGCGGATTTATCAGCTGGAAGATGCATCAATTGTTTAAGCGCTGGCTATCGAAGTTTACCTACCTGCCCATGTTATGGTAAGCAGGGTCTCAACTTTAGGATGCCCAGCTGCAACTTTCGGTATGAAATTTACTCTTTTTACGATGAGCTACCGACCGAAGCTCCGCCACCCTTATCACCACCGCCACCCTCAGGTAAGTGAAATATTTATGGTATTGTTATTAAAAGACCGATTTACACGGTCCGGTATACCGTGTATATCTTGGTCCGATTTGGACTCCAATTGGAAAAATTCCTGCTCAAGAGTGACAGCACGAGCATTTTTGTTATCTTGAAATATATCACGCACTCTATTCCAAATTTCCATCGTCGTGGCGTCAAGTTTAATAATCATCTGCAAGAGGTATGTAGAGATAGTGGAATAAATCCACTGAAGAACGGTAGCATCAAGGGTTTTCCATAACACAGGATCGTCCTCGGGGTTAGACACCTTCTCCTTGCCTGTCATTGAGGGGATGATGTGATGAAGGACGTGATGCGAGCGTGCGTGAGCCTTAAATAATTCCGCCCACGTCGCGTATTTGACGTTTTCCATCTCAAGAACTATAGATATATGGTTCTTGATGTTGGAGACGGTAATGGATGAATGAAACATGTTCTTTGAGGTAAACATGATGAAAGAACAAGTGAAGAATTAGGGATTTGGGAAAATATTTTTTTTTGAAAATCGGAGAAAGTATGGCCGCCGTCGGCCACTGGTCACGTCGGGCAGCAGAAGAAAAATATTTGGAGAGGAAAAGTTTGTCCTAGAGCTCTGATATCATGAAAGAAATAATCCCTTGATTATTCTCTGATAAAGAGATATACATACAAATATACAATTCCTAAATATGAAAAATAATTTTATATTTTTCTAGTACAAGACTAATATCATAATTGCAATTATACATTAATTATAATTTGTGGAGTTCAAATCGGACCATGATATACACGGTCTACCGGATCTTAATATTTGTGTGACTAGAAGACTTTTAAAATTTATGATATTAAGTATGACATAGTATTTGCGTGGTTATGAAAACTTATTATTAAATGAAGCTTAAGTAAATTGTTTTTAAATTTAGAAAGTGATGATTATCTTAGGAACACAACAAAAAGGAGACAGGGTCACAAGAACGGAACAAAGGATTAATACTAACTTGAAGCATCCCTGCAGGAAAGGACGGAAAAACAGCTCGAACCGTAATTATTATCGTTATGCCAACTGTCACAGTTGTTATTCTTATTGTTTCTGTCATCTTAATGAGGAGGCGAAAGAGGAAGAAGTTGGAAGAAATTCAGAGTAAGGCACAGATTATTAACAGGCGATAATTAAGAAAAATTGAACCTTTAAGGCCATGTTTCACTGAATATTTATTGTGTGCTATTACGACTATGTTTGTGAAGGTATACACGGGGATGATATTAGCACTGCAGAATCCTTGCAATATGATTTTTCTACAATTAGAGCAGCAACAGATGACTTCTCAAGCGCTAATAAGTTGGGCCAAGGTGGATTTGGTCCTGTGTACAAGGTGATTACTGATTAGCCTACTTGATGTATAAGAGGGACACTGAGACTTCATATAACCGACCCGTTTGTTTTTTAACTCATATTTTTTCAACTTGCGCTTGTCTACTTCAGGGTAAGCTTCCAAATGGACAAGAAGTAGCAGTGAAAAGATTGTCAGCAGATTCAGGACAAGGTGATCTAGAATTCAAAAACGAGGTCTTGTTGGTTGCTAGGCTTCAACACAGGAATTTGGTTAGGTTACTCGGATTTTGCCTAGATGGAACAGAGAGAATTCTTGTCTATGAATTTGTTCCCAATGCAAGCCTCGACCACTTTTTATTTGGTACGTAATGCTTGATGTACAGTGTAATTTGACATTTAGATGTTATCTGGTTCTCTGCCATATTTTCCGGAAAACTAATTCCACTTGTGCAGTTACTTATAGTAATAATTTAAGTGACTTGATTTTGCAAAATTCTTCTAAATTGTTGGTGTAACTGGTAAAGTTGATGTCATGTGACTAGGAGGTCATGAGTTGTGGAAATGGCAGAAATGCAAGATAAGACTGCGTACAACAGACCCTTGTGGTCCGGCCCTTCTCCGAACCTCGCGCATAGCGGGAGCTTAGTGTATCGGGCTGCCCTTTTTGTTGGTGTATAGAAGCTCAACTCATCATTATATTTTTCATCTTGTTCCCAGATCGAGTTAAACGAAGGCAATTGGATTGGGAAAGGCGATCCAAAATCATAGGAGGCGTTGCTAAGGGAATTCTTTATCTTCATGAGGATTCTAGACTTCGCATCATTCATCGTGATCTCAAAGCTAGTAATGTTCTACTTGATGAAGAAATGAATCCTAAAATTGCAGACTTTGGCATGGCAAGGCTATTTACATTGGATGAAACGCAAGGCAACACAAGCAGAATTGTTGGGACCTAGTAAGTTTTACATCTCTCATTAGATAAGATTGTTATTTTTATATGACTGGTAATGTTTAACTATTTAGCAAGAACAAAATCTGTCTTGAGACAAAAGCAAATCTTTCCTTGAAATGTTACTAGATGGTAATTTGTCAGGAAGGTTACCACAGTTTTGTTGAACTAGAACTTTAATTGTCCCCAAAATCAGAATTATTCGAGATGAATGGTCATACCTTTTGTTCTCAATTTGGTCACACCAGAGGTTCTATCTCTGGGAATGAATTCGCTAATTTTTCGTCTGGAACCAATAATTATCTTTTTCTTTTCGGTATAAGATTTATCCTTGTTCAGAGAGGTCAGATATGATCTCACGGCAGCAATATAAAACATGTAGGTCTTACTTAACTCATCAAAACTTGTTGTTTGCTCAGCCAATTGTGTCGTGTTGATCCCACTGTTTGGAATAACTAACTAAACTACAAAACTGATTTTTGGCCTTTTTACCTTAAGTCAGGTTGATGAGAAGTGCAAAGTATATGTGTAACAAAAAACTTTTACAATTGAATCATATATAAGTATATGTGTAACAAATAACTTTTACAATTGAATCATATATAAGTTGCTGAATGTTAAGTAATTCTTGTTTTTGTTTCGCAGTGGATATATGGCACCAGAATATGCAATGCACGGGCAATTCTCAGTCAAATCAGATGTTTTTAGCTTTGGAGTACTACTCTTGGAAATTTTAAGTGGCCAAAAAAACACTTCTTTCAGAAATGCAGAATCTGTGGAAGATCTTCTGACCTACGTAAGTAACCAAGTTAATTAATCAACTACACCTCAATACAGAACTATTTTAGACCATCTTCATGTATTAAATTCTTTTACGTTTTTAGTGCATAGAAGTTAAACTCTTGAATTATAATGTGACAGGCTTGGACGAACTGGCGTGAAGGAACAACTACAAATTTGATAGACCCCATATTGAAGGGAAGCTCTGTTGGGTTTTGATATTGGTGAATAGGAAATGATGGGATAAAAATTAAAGAGGGTAAAAGGCTCTTTTGTCCCACATCGAAAAAAGGGAAGGAAAGAGGTGTATATATTACATTACACCTTCTCGAAGCCTAAAAAGGTTGAGAGGGCAAGGACTCGCGCGCCGTCGCCGCCGCTCGGCCGCTTCGGCCGCCGGCCGGCCGAGTCGGGCTCTCCCTCTCTTTTTCGAATTTCCCTCCAAAATGAGGTGACTATTCTGAATGGTTGCAACCATTCAGAATCAGTACCTCTAACCCTATAAATTCTTGATTATTTCAAGAATTTATTCACTAATTAATATTCTAATCAATTCTGAACTGGTAAGATAATCGTTCTATCCTGGGAGGCGATATTCCGTTAACCTCGAGTACTGTGAGGGGAATAATTTCCTTAAGGACACACTTTGAACTAAGTGGGCTCGATTACATTCTGAAATTATTTTTCCAAAACAGATTCTGTTTTCGTTTATTGTTTCATTAATGTTATATGTTTCTCTAAGTGATTAACATATTGTTTTGACATTATTTAGCCAAATACAGATTATTATACCAACAATCTTAAGGAAATTATGTTTATTGTATTTTAATCTGTATCCTGGTTTGGAGATTAAAATCTGTGTGGTTTTCTACTCCGTATGTAATTTCATATTCTAACTTGAAGATATAAAAACTTCGTTGGAATATTAAAGTCCAGGAAAAAGTGTTTTCCAAAAGAAAAAAAAATGTTTTTTTTTTGTATGTTGTTTGGAGATTAAAATCTTCGGATTTTCCACTCCGGTTGAGATTAAAGTTTTCATAACTTTCTACTCATTTGGATACTTGATTTGAAGATATAAAAACTTCATCAAGTATATAACATACAATTTATTGCACTTCGTTTCTATCAATTTTGATTCGGTTTGAAGAAATAAAATCTTCACCATTGTGTATTATATTTGTTGCTATCAAAATTGATTCGGTTTGAAGAAATAAAATCTTCACCGTTGTGTATAACGATTTGAAGAACATAAAAACTTCATCGTTCTGTTTAAGGAGATTAAAACTTAAGTAGTTTTCTACTCCATATGAATATTAGTATTCCGACTCGAAGATATAAAAACTTCGTTGGAATACTAAAGTTTCATAATTATACTACGATTTGAAGAACATAAAATCTTCGTCGTTCTAAGGAGATTAAAACTTGTGTAGTTTTCTACTCCATATGAATATTAGTATTCTGACTCGAAGATATAAAAACTTCGTTGGAATACTAAAGTTTCATAATTATACTGCGATTTGAAGAAATAAAATCTTCATCGTTCAAATTAAGATTTGAAGAAATAAAATCTTCATCGTTTAAGTTTCACAATTATACTCCGATTTGAAGAAATAAAATCTTCATCGTTTGAGTCTGTGATTTAATTGCTATTCTGGTTTTATTAAGTAAAACAGTTTGTCGATTGTGATGACAAACAAATAATGGCAATTGATATGAATGATCCGTGTGCAATCTTTGTCGGTGCAATTTGGTTGGAAACCCAAAGGAGTGGTGGCTGGATTACGGTGCCACTCGACGTATTTCTTGTTGCAAAGAAGCATTTGCAACATATGCTCCATTGGACAGAAGATGTCTTGTTTATGGGAAATCGCAATGACCGAGGTTGAAGGATATGGGAAGATACTTCGAGGATGACTTCCAAGAGTCGACTCTCAACAATGTTACGCACGTTCCAACAATTCGGAAGAATTTAGTTTTGATCGGACTACTCGTCAAAAACGGGTTTAAGTGTGTGTTGGTTAGTGAGAAAATTGTAATAAGTAAGAATGATATGTTCATAGGAAAGGGCTACCTCGAGGGCCTTTTCAAACTCAATGTAATGGTTGTTGTGATATTAATGGAAATTCGACCGTCTTACTTATCGAGTCAAATGATTTATGGCATGTTCGTTTAGGACATGTCAATTACAAAACATAAAATTGATCAATTTAGAAGTATTGCCTAAATTCGAGTGCAACAAATCAAAATGTGAAATTTGTGTTGAATCTAAGTTTGTTAAACATCCATATAAGTCTATTAATAGAATTCAAATCCTTTAGACTTAATTCACAGATATATGTGATATGAAGTCAATACCATCTCGTGGTGGGAAAAAGTATTTTATAACTTTCATTGATTTGCACTCGATACCGTTATGTGTATTTGCTTAATAGTAAGGATGAAGCAATTAATGCATTTAAGCAATACAAGCGAAGTGGAAAATCAATTGAATAAAAAGATCAAAATGATTAGAAGTGATAGGGGTGGAGAGTACGAATCTCCTTTACGAGACATGTTTGGAATATGGAATTATTCATCAAACTCGCCCCTTACACACCACAATCAAATGGAATTGCGGAAAGGAAAAACCGAACATTAAGGGAAATGATGAATGCCTTACTAATTAGTTAGGTTTCTGCAGAGCTTGTGGGGAAGCTATCTTACGACTAATCGAATACTCAACAGAGTACCGCGTAAAACACAATCTATTCCATATGATCTATGGAAAGGAAGAAAACCCAACTTGAAATATTTCAAAGTGTGGGGTGTTTAGCAAAGGTCCAAGTTCCTTTGCCCAAAAGTGGTAAAAATCGGACCAAAAGCGTGGATTGTGTTTTTATTGGCTATGCTACAAACAGAAAGCTTGTCGGTTTTGGTTCACAATCGGACAATCCCGAAATTCATGTTAATACGGTAATTGAATCGGATAATCTGAATTCTTTGAAAACATCTATCCGTATAAACTGAATGTGAGTCGTCAAGTGAAAGATCTAAACGACCGCGAGAAGAACCAAAGGAAAGTATACCAAGCAAAGAGGATCTAAGGCGTAGCAAACGTCAAAAGACATCTACTTCCTTTGGACCAGACTTTGTAACATTCTTGCTTGAAAATGAGCCTCAAACATTTAAAGCGGCAATGTCATCTTACGATTCAACATTTTGGAAAGAAGCAGTCAATAGTGAGATTGAATCAATTTTAAACAACCATACATGGGAGTTAGTTGATCTTCCTCCTGAAAATAAACCTTTAGGATCAAAATGGATCTTTAAAAGGAAAATGAAAGCTGATGGCACTATTGACAAATACAAGGCAAGACTTGTGGTCAAAGGTTATAGACAAAAAGAAGGTCTTGATTACTTTGACATACTCGCCGGTGACAAGAATAACATCTATTCGGGTGTTAGTGGCACTGGCGGCCGTATATGGTCTTGAAATCCATCAAATGGATGTCAAGACAGCTTTCTTAAATGGAGAATTGGAGGAAGAAATTTACATGGAACAACCTGAGGGTTTTGTGGTTCCTGGTAAAGAAAGGAAAGTGTGCAGACTTGTGAAGTCACTTTATGGACTTAAACAAGCACCCAAACAATGGCATGCAAAATTTGACCAAACAATGTTGGCAAATGGATTTAAGATTAATGAGTGTGACAAATGTGTTTACATTAAAAATACTCCAAATCATGAAGTCATTGTTTGTTTGTATGTTGATGACATGCTGATAATGAGTAAAAATATTGTCGATGTAAATGCTACGAAGCGTATGCTCGCTAGCAAATTTGACATGAAAGACTTAAGGGTTGCCGATTTGATCTTAGGAATTAAGATCCATAAAACACCACAAGGTCTAGCATTATCACAGTCACATTATATTGAAAAAGTACTTGACAAGTTCAAGTATTTAAATTTCAATGTTGCAAAGACTCCAATTGATGTAAGTTTTGCACTTCAAAAGAATGAAGGTGAAAGTGACTCACAATTGGACTATCATGAAGTTTTGGGAAGTTTGATGTATATTATGAATTGTACACGACCAGATATAGCATGTGCTATAAGCAAGCTGAGTCGATTCACGAGTAATCCCAATCAAACTCATTGGATGGCAATGAAATGAGTCTTGGGATATTTACAACACACCCAAAACTATGCTTTGCATTATAATAAATATCCCGCAGTACTTGAGGGATATAGTGATGCAAATTGGATCACCGGATCGTTTGAAGTTAAATCCACGAGTGGATATGTTTTCCTTGTTGGCGGAGGCGATGTCTTGGAAATCATCAAAGCGGACATGCATCGCCCGCTCTCTGATGGAATCAATTTATAGCTTTAGACAAGGCGGTGAAGAAAATTTGAATGGCTCGGAATTTCTTAGAAGATATTTCATTCGCCCAAACCTTTGGCTCTATATGTATACCTTTGTGATACCAAGCGGAATAGGTAGGGCGGGGCGTAATGTATAACGGAAAATCTCGTCACATACGACGGAGACACAATCTGGTTAGACAACTCCTCTCTAGTGGCGTTATCACAATTGATTATGTAAAGTCAAGAGATAACGTTGCGGATCCGCTACAAAAGGCTTATCTAGAGAGAGTTGGTAGATCATCAATGGGAATGGGGTTAAGGCCAAGGACAAGTCATCATGGCGGTAACTCTACCTAGCGATGGAGATCCCAAGAGCTAGGTTGAGGAGATCAAACAAAGTTGTGTCGACGGTTCAACATTGTCAAATAACTCAACCCATTCTTGGATGAAGACAATGTTGAAATAAGGATAAGACTTTATGGCTTGTTAATGAGTTAATAAAGCATTAAGGTTTTTAATGGTTATCTAAATCAAGCGATGTATGACGGATAATGTGGCTATAGGACCACATGTTTAGAAATCACCTATGTGAGTGTTAAGTGTAAGCCGCTTTAAAGGAATGACAGAAAGGCCCATTCTCATGCACTCGTAGAGACCGGCGGTGTTCATGGTCAAACGAACCTGACCGGAGAACCATAAACGGTTGAGGGTTGATTGTGTGTCTTATGTTGTCTAGGTATACAACAAAGTTCGACGGTTCAAAGATATCAAATCTACCGATTGATCGAGTATATCCGATATAAGTTCACTACGGAAAGTTCAAAGGAAACCTACTTATCGGATCACGATCAATTCTCGCTTGTATATCACACTCGTCCGTACATTCTTCTATCTTATAATCATTCCCCATTCATGTGGGGGATTGTTGGGTTTTGATATTGGTGAATAGGAAATGATGGGATAAAAATTAAAGAGGGTAAAATGCTCTTTTGTCCCACATCGAAAAAAGGGAAGGAAAGAGAGGTGTATATATTACATTACACCTTCTCGAGCTGCTAAAAGGGTTGAGAGGGCAAGGACCCCTCGCGCCGTCGTCGTCGCTCGCTCGGCTCGGCTTCGGCTTCGGTTTTGGATTTGGATTTGGATTTGGATTTGTCAAAAGATCGATTGATTGATAATCTCCAAACGGATCGACCCGCGACCCGATCCGACCCGTCCGGCTCTCCCTCTCTTTTTCGAATTTCCCTCCAAAATGAGGTGACTATTCTGAATGGTTGCAACCATTCAGAATCAGTACCTCTAACCCTATAAATTCTTGATTATTTCAAGAATTTATTCACTAATTAATATTCTAATCAATTCTGAAATTCTGAAGTTGCTCTTCAAACTCGAAAATTTCATTATGTGTGATATACTGCCGTTGAGTGGTTCGTTGCTACCGGAATTTGGAGTACTACTATTCTGGTAAGATAATCGTTCTATCCTGGGAGGCGATATTCCGTTAACCTCGAGTACTGTGAGGGGAATAATTTCCTTAAGAACACACTTTGAACTAAGTGGGCTCGATTACATTCTGAAATTATTTTTCCAAAACAGATTCTGTTTTCGTTTATTGTTTCATTAATGTTATATGTTTCTCTAAGTGATTAACATATTGTTTTGACATTATTTAGCCAAATACAGATTATTATACCAACAAGCTCAGGACTGGCTCGTGACATAATAAGATGTATCCACATTGCTTTATTGTGCGTTCAAGAAAATGTGGCTGATAGACCAACCATGGCAACAGTTGTTCTCATGCTCAGTAGCCTCTCGTTGAGTCTTCCGGTGCCTTCAGGGCCTGCATACTATACACAAAACAACATTAGCCCAGAAATTTCGCTAATTCAAGAGTATAATACAAGAATGTCAGAATCTAATGAACTAGCCAAAAGTAAATCTGCTCGGTCATCACGAAATGAGGGGTCGATAACTGAGTTATATCCTCGTTAGCATCCATCAACATAATAGCCTTCTTTTCTGAGTTTTCTTAACTAATTTATTATTTGTTCAAACTCCAATTAGTTTAGAATTGAGATTTGATTTATTAATGGTTTTGATAGAAACTGTACACAAATATGGAAAGTAGTTTAGAATGGTTTTATGGATCCCCTATTTTGAGTACGGATGACCATCAATATTATGGGTTATTTTTGGAAAATTATTCCAACTTTTTATGGACTTTTTCAATTGAAATTAAATTCTAGGTCTACTCCATTTTTTTCATTTAGTGCTTTCGTAATAACACAATTTGAAAAGAACGTTAAATGTTTTCAATGCGACAATGAGAGGAAATTCAATAATAACCAATTCAAACAGTTTTGCTCCAAAAATGGTCTTACCTTTCATTTTTCCTACCCTCACACATCCTCCCAAAATGGTAAAGCCGAAGGGAAAATCCGAACCATAAACAACCTCATTCGTGTCATACTTACTCACGCCTCAATTCTGGCATTACGCACTCTCCATGACCACCTATCTTCTAAACATAATCTCAAACAAGTCTCTAGCTCAATGGTCGCCCACCCAAGTTCTGTATCGCATGAATCCCTTCTACCAACACTTGCGTATTTTTGGATGTCTTTACCCTCTCCATCCGACCACTTACAAACTTCAACCCCAGTCTTTCTCGTGTGTGTTTTTGGGTTACCCTGCCAATTATCATGGTACTCGTGCTATGACTTGCCGAGCCGTAAAATTATTATTTCACGTCATGTCATATTTGATGAGTCTCAATTCCCCTTTGCCTATCTACACTCGCCACTTCGACATTCTTACGACTTCCTAGATGATGGCCTAAACCCTCTTCTAATTCACCATTTACATAGTCTGTTGTCCCAGACTTCGGCACCCGCCACCACCTCGGCCAGTTCGGGACTATCTGCCCACCCGATTCTGCCGCCGGTGGCCCGGAACAGTCTGCCTCAAGGTTATTCCGCAACCACCTCTCGGCAAACTGAGGTTTAGCCAGTTGGTCCCGCCACCCCTGTCCTTTTTCCTCTTTCCGGCAAACCCCCCTCCAGTACCACGTCCCTAGACACACTCTCGGACCATGAATGTCACGACCCGACCCGATGGGCCGCGACCCGGTACCCTAATTAGACACCCTTATACTGACCTGTCACATATAATCTGACTGATACCCAAAACAACATATTAACCTCGTGAAAATAAGTTGTTGACTCATAACGTATATATATCAAAGGAACCTGCCTCTTGAGGAGTCACATCAATTCAACATAACAACCTAGGCAAGCCGACAAGGCTGCCTCTATACATGGGACTATCCAAGATAAAAAACAACTGACACATGTCTTGCGTCACACATACACAACCCACAACTGTCTACAGACCTCTAATGAGTACGATAATGATGGTACGAGTAGTACCACTCAACCCATTATAAAAAATATGGACTAACATCCACTTCTCTATGCCATGATGGGGGAATTTCCTTTGCAGGTCCTTAAATCGCTCTCATACATCATAGAGCGACTCACCATCCACCTGGTAGAAATTGTTTAACTCTCCCCTTAACTTTGCCGCTTTTAAAGGTGGGAAGAACTTTGCAAGAAACTTTTGTGCTAGATTCTGCCAGGTAGTGACAGAGTTGGCAGGTAGTGGTTGACTTGGCTTTGTCCCTAAGTGAGAACGGAAAGAGCCTCAGTCTAATGACATCGTCAGTAACTTCATTGTATTTTAAAGTGGCACACAGCTCCAGAAAATTGACAATGTGCATGTGGGGGTCTTCAGATGGAAATCCCCCAAACTGTACTATGTTCTGGACCATGCTCAGGATGGTTGACTTGATCTCAAAATTGTTTGACCCTATTGCTAGGAGCCTGATGCATGTATGTGCACCAGTAACCGTGACAGAACATAATCTCCAAAGCTTCTTTCTGGAGGTGGTGGGACTTGTCCCATGTCAGTAGGTACCTCATTATTCAACACCTCTTCAGGTACCCGTTGTTATTATTCTGTTGATTTTCCATGGCTAGTAAATCAGCAATTCTTTTCTCACGCCTGTTTTGCTTGCACTGTTTTTCGATTTCAGGGTTGAAGGGAACAAGTGTATATGCTCCTGATGCGCGGTAAGATGCACACACTTTAAACTCAAGTGCACGTTATCGTGACAAGTAGTATAGTCTTGATAAGACCGAATATCGTCCTCAAGGATTAGGGTTCAATTACCAACTATCTATTTTTTGGTATCTATTTGGTAAATTGATATTTAGATTTGTTGTTTATAACTAAGAATTATAAAAGCTATTTAACTAAAAGGGTTTACTTCAGTAATGATGAGAATAGAGCTTCCACGTCTCCTCACTATCCGCTTATGCTACTTATTAATGCAATAACTTATGGTTTTCTTCTTTTGGAGAAAGCAGGTTCACTAAATCGTTTTATACTCCCGTTAGGGTTATATAAACACTCAACCCCAGTATTGCACCTTACCTACCTTTCGGTGATAAGGATAACTCTATAGGAGGATTAAGAACAAGAACCTAGTTAACCGTCACGCACAATGCGCAAAATTAGGGGTTTTAAGCCTCTCATTAACGCTACATAAATAATTGAGGTATTTTCATCCCCAATCCAAGAATGTCTACCCAACTTACAGCATATTCACAATCCCCCCCTTTCGGAATCTGATTAGAAATCATATAGTGATAATTAGTTGTCAATTAATTACCAAGAATTCAACTCAATTATTGGATAGATCTCACAATAAGAAAAATAACCATAAGCATGCAATAATTTATAACATAAGTCTCTAGCAATTCAACATGGAAAGCCCTATAAGAGAATTAGTTCCTAGTCATTGACATGACAAGAACTAATTCCATGTTCATCATACAAAATAGAAATAAAGAACAAGAAAGGGAAAAGAAATTACTAAACTAATGGTATCCAATCTCCAAGCAAAAGTCTTGTGTTATGCAAGAAGGGGAACTCTAAAAAACTGCCTAGGGTTCTCCTTTTATAGGCTGAAAACCGCCTCCCTCTTTTCCTTCAGGCCTGACCCAGAATTTCGTCAAAAGACCTAATTTTTCCGTGTCGGTGCGCTGACGAAAACAGGCGCGGCCGGAAGTTCTGCAATCCGTCGGGTGTTTTGGCCGCGCCCGATATCTGGCATGCGAGCGCGTGCACTGCATCTTCTCAGCTCCCGGATGTTTAGCGCGCGCCCTGCATCTGCATGCGAGCGCCATGCCAGTCTTCTGACCTCTCTGAATAGTGGGAGCGCGGCCTGCTGATCAGAGGCGCCGCAGCTGGTGCAGATTTTACCCTCGTTCGCCACTTTCTATGTTTCCAGCTCTGGCATCTCCTCTTTTGCCCTCTTTTTGCTCCTTTTCCGCCATTTGGCCATTTTAACCACTTTGACTCAAAAGAAAGAAAAACTATCCTAATACGACACTTATATGTGCAAAATGGGACAAAAGACTAACTAAAACTGACTCAAAAGGTGTATATAAAATACACCGATAAAATACCCCCAAACTTAACCTTTGCTCGCCCTCGAGCAAAGATAGAAAGAAATAAAATAAAAGACTCAAAGAACGAAAAATAAAAGACTCACTGCCATTGATCACTTTTGCTGCATAAGTGTTAACTAGAAAAACATGAAGGTTAGCAGAATAATATGCAGGAACATATAGCATGAGATTTCAGCACATTAAGCTAGATATTTCGCAAACTCATACTTATCATGCTTTAATGGAAGTCAATATACTAAATTATGCATGTAAATTCAAGAATTCCTATGACATGCTTACTTGCTATTCTCCACTAATTCTGGATATGCATACAAGAGATCTTCAGGACTTTAAGGGTTGTAATGTAGGCTTAGGTAGGGGTTGGTAAAAATAGGCATTTAGGCTCATTTTTTGTGTACCATAAGCTCTTTGGCTTTTCAATTTTTCCCTTTTTCTTTTGATTCTTTCCTTCACTTCAATTCTATCTTTTCCCTCTTTTGTTTTGGGAGAGTGAAGTATATAATAATAACAAGCACCCCCAAACTTTGGCTTTTGCCTGTTTCTTATTACTTTTGTATTGGGGTGCAACAGACTTATTCACTCTTTTTGTCTTTTTTTTTAACACAATGTATTCCACTATTTCATATTTTCACTTATGGTACAATTTGTGGGAATATAGGGTGTCAAAGAAGAAGTTTCAAATTTAGGCTCAATGGGGCTGACTAGGGATATTTTTAAAGTACGGGATAGAAAAGAATGGTAAGAATTGGCTATCAAAGAAATGCCTGAGTCATCTCCCTAACATGCATATCCTAACTATTTCGCCTCAAATAGCAAGCAATCATAGCACATAAGCATTTATCATTTAGCATGCATAATTTAAGCAAGAAACTCCAAATAGACAGATTCTGTGAGTTTTTGGCATATCTAACTTAGGTGTTTAGATAGTTGCTTCAATTCCGTTACATTATTCTGCCTTCCTTTACTAGGTGTTTCTAGCAACTACAGCATACACGATCTTTGACAGACAATTATGACTCAAAAAAAAAAAAAATTGGTGACTCAAAATAAACATAAAACAATCAAAAAGACTTAAATAAAACATAACGTGACGCAAATAAAACAAGACACAAATAAAATACCCCCAAACTTAAATCACACATTGTCCCCAATGTGTGTAGACTCAAAGACAGTAAAAGAAATAAGACACTTACAAACTTTGGTTAAAATGGTGGTGGTGGCGGTGGATAATGCATCGACCAGTGGTTGAACAAGGAACTCAACTCGTTGATTTGTTGCCTTGTTTCTTGCTGTCCTTGTACTAATGTGTCCAAGGTCTGCATCATCCTCATCTGATTTTGAAACAATTGCTCCATCGTGGGCGTTGGGGGTTCTGCTCATGTGGTTGGCCGGTGGCTAGGTCCTACCTCATATTGAGCCCCTATTTCAGGCTCATCTTCGTCCATGGCGGCCTCTGCTGCTGCTGCTGCTGGTGGTTGTACTCTCCGTTTGGCTGCTGGGGGGCTTGGGTCTGGGAAAGAGTGCACTATCCCATAGGACACGGGCAGTTGGTTTCTTTCATGAGTATCCATGGGTAGGATTGGGACCGCACTCATATGACATAGCTTGGTGATAACTGAGCCATGTCCCAATCCGCCTGTTGTTACCAACCTGCTGATTTCCTCAATGTTCTGCACTATTTCTTTCCCCACATCAATCGTCAATCCCCTCATAATTCCATATATCAGTTTAATTCTATCATCTGGCACTCTGGTGAAGTGCGTGGATGGAATCATGCGGCCGATTTAAATATAGCCAACCTTTGGCTACTTTGTTGAATTGGCACTGTTGATGCTCTTGACCCATTTCTTCCAATATCAAAACGGCCCATGGTAGCTCACGGTGTTTGCGACGGTATCGATTTATGTTGTCGGTGCTCTAGACCATGTTCTAAAATGGCTCCGATCACCAATTCCTCCTTAAACATCAACTGTTTTCAATTGTATATTTATATCTTCTGCCTTCACAGGCACATAGTGTCCCCTTACAAAGCATCCCCTTTCCACCTTCTCCGGAAAGTTGGCATAAAATTCACGCACCATTGTTGTGTTTACTGGTGCTATCTTCTCCGGATTCACAAATTTCCTCCACTCACTTAACTCAATCATAGCCCGAATGGGCTCATAAACATCTTCTTCCCCATATGACTCCTGCAGTAGTCCATTCCTCTTCGGTATTAAAGTGCAGTATCAAGCTTTTTGTATCTTTGGTAGGCTTGGTAGCTCACAAACCTATTTTCATCGTATTGTGGGGTTGGGGTGGATGTGGAGCCTCTTCTTTTCCTGGTGGCCATGGTTAAAACAGTTTCTGGAGCTTACAATTTATTGGCACAAATGTTTCCTACACAATTAACAACTAGCAGCGAACACAACACCCCCAAACTTCAACTTTTCTACCCAATACCCACACTCCTTTTCTACTCTTTTCTCCAAACTTCACAATCAAATTTTCAGTACCCAACTACTTCAACTACAATACTCCTTCAAACTACTACCTCCTGTGACTTTAGTAAAGGATTCAAGAAAAGATTACTTTTTTCTGAGAAGATTCAAGCTTGTTCTTGTTTCAATTGGTGGTTTGAGGCTATGGAATGAAGCTTTGTTGTTTTGGATAGCTAAGGGTTTTTAGGAATTTAAGAGTTTTGATTGTGGTTGGGTTGGATTTATGGAGGATTTGTGGGCAATTTTTCGGATTTTCGTGGGTTTTGGAGAGGGATAGTTAGGTTTTTGCAATTGGATTTGGGAAAAATCTGATTCTGGGCGTTTTAAGTTCTGGATTCCCGCTTCGGCGCCGCGGCGCCTAATCTTCTGCGCTCTTTCGGGATTTTCTGCGTCGCGGCCCTGTTACGGGGCGCCGCGGCGCCTAAACTTGGCAAATTTTCTGGGATTTTGGCGCCGCGACCTGCTCAAGGCGCATGGCCAAACTTCAGCGCGTGTTCGATTCTTTTAGCGCGCTACCTGCTACGAAATTACGGCTTTTCTTGATTTTTCGCCGCCTTGATTTATTTCCTGCACATCAATCACAGCACAAACACAAGACCCCAAGACCGTGAGACTGTTCTTAGACAAAATAAAATAAACTAACGACATAAATTAAAATAACATAATTGAAAACGTCGGGTTGCCTCCCCACGAGCGCTGTCTTTAACGTCTTTTAGCCGGACGCAAGTTCCTTAGCCTTAATAACCTTGGGGTGGATTAAGCCCCCAACCAATCCATTTCCTCCACATTTGTCGTTTTCTTTTTCTTCTTTTCTTTTTAGCATTATCAGTAAGGGGGAGTTCGGGAACACTTACCTCCTTTAGTGGCATTTCAGCAAACCATGCCTGCTTTCTTGGGCTCATCGCTCTTTGGTTGACTTGTAATGGCTCGCATGGGGGTTTGATGGTGCTGATTGCAAAGCACTCACTCATGGTTGGTGACTCAATGACGTGTTTAAAAACTTTAAACACCATTTCTTCAGACTCCACCCTTAGTGTTAATTCTCCTCTTTCAACATCAATCAAAGCTCTCCCCATTGCTAGGAATGGCCTCCCCAATATGATAGGGATTTCCGCGTCTTCTTCCATATCAAGAATGAGGAAGTCTGCAGGAAAGAAGAATTTTCCTACTTTCACAATCACGTCCTCGATCTTGCCTCTTGGATGAACCACTGTCATGTCGGCTAGTTGCAGGCTTACTGTGGTTGGTTTGGCCTCACCCAACTCTAATCTTTTAAATACTGATAGGGGCATTAGATTTATACTTGCCCCTAAATCACATAGAGCTTTGTTGCAAGTTACCCTGCCCACTGTGCAAGGTAGTGTAAAGCTCCCTGGATCTTTTAGCTTTGGTGGCAACTTTTTCTGCAAGATAGCACTACACTCTTCTCGGTGCTACTATTTCGTGATTCTCGCCACTCTTCTTCTTCCCAAAATCTCCTTCATAAACTTGAAATAGGAGGCATCCGCTCGATGCTTCTATGAAAGGTATGTTGATATCAGACTTTTCAATGTCTCCAAAAATTTGGAGAATTGTTTATCAACCGCCTTTATTTGTAGTCTCTGGGGAAAGGGATCTTCTCTGTATACTCCTTCTGCAGTTTTCTCTCTTGTTGGGCTAGGCTCAATCACCTTTCTTTTTTAACTATGCTTTCTTCTCAACTCTTGGTGAGGTGATCGCTGCTCAATCGTCTTCCACTTCTCATTGCCCGCTGCGCTGCTCGCCGGATTTACCTCTGTATTGCTTGGCAATGTCCTCGTGGCTCTTTGTTTACTGTTTGCTAGTGACCACTGTGTCTCAAGTTTACGAGCGAGGATCTAGCACATCATGAATCGCGTCAGGCGTTGGCAAGTCTTTATCGCACTTCGGCTCATCCGCTTTTCTTTCTGAACCGGTGCATTGAACTGTTGATGATGTGGGGCTTGAATGAAGGGTTGTTGATTACAGCTCTGCTTGGTTACGATCGCCCTATCGGTCTGCGCTTACTGATTCTGCGCCCGTAGTGCGGTCTGCGCCCAATGCGGTCTGCGCCATCTCCATGAGAAATTTGGGTGATTCCTCCATCACGGATTATAAGTGTTAGAGTAGGGGTTGTTCTGTTGCCTCTGATAATTACCTATGGCCTGACACTCTGCCTGCTCCATTGGTATATTGTTGGGATCCGCTGAAGGACACCTATCAAATGTATGTGGGCCACCACATATCTCACAGCTTTAAGGCATCATCTGCATTCATCGACCAGTATGTTCTTTGCAATCGTTTCGCTAGAAGGGCACTTGGGCATTCAAGGCAAAGATAGCATCTATTTCGTGGACTCCCACTGTTCTTCTCCCATTTGTCGACCTCTCTTCCGTGACATGGTTGTTAGTGGCCATATCTTCTAATAACTCATGAGCGTCGTGGGCTGTTTTCCTCATGAATGCTCCACCTGCTGCTGCATCTATGATGGTTCTGGTTGTACTGCTCAGCCCGTTGTAGAAGATGTGGACCAAGTTCCACAACTCAATGCAATAGTGTGGGCACTTTCTCTGTAGATCTTTGAACCTTTCCCAAGCTTCATATAAGGACTCTCCATCTGCTTGGTAAAAGTTGTTCAACTCCCCTCTCAGTTTTGCTGCTTTACACGGGGGAAAGAACTTGGCTAGGAATTTATGTGCCAGCTCTTGCCATGTAAAAATCGAATCGGCCGGCAGGTAAATCAACCATACTTTTGCTCTATCCCTAAGTGAGAAGGGAAAGAGCCTCAATCTGACGGCATCATCGCGAACGCCGTTATATCGAGCGTTACATAGCTCCAAGAAATTAGCTATGTGCGTATGTGATCCTCCGATGGCGATCCTCGAATTGCACCGTGTGTTGTACCATGCTCGATTGCCGGTTTATCTCGGTTGTTGGCTCTGTGCGGGAGCCTAATGCGTCTGTGCTCCATTTACTCTTGGCGGCACATAGTCTCCCAAACTTCTTTTTCCGCTGGACTTGGACTCTCTCTTCCACGTCTATGGCGCTTGCCTAGGTATTCTGGATGGGGTTGATTCTCTCTAACCCTTCTCCCATCCCGTTGTTGTTAACGCCGCTCATCTCTAACAAGGTTGCAATCCGATTCTTTCTCGCTTGCAGGTTTTCTCAATTTCTGGATTGAAGGGAACAAGAGTGTCTGCTCCTCTTCTCCTTCGCATAAACTGACTTCCTGAAATAGATCAAAAACGGACAACGAATCACGGCACCTCGAATTTTCAAAAGAAAAGCGTAAAAATTAAAAATTAAAAGAAAAGTTAAAAACCAAATTAGAAATTAAATATAGACAAATTTGATATCGAACTATGCCTAATCCCCGGCAACGACGCCAAAAACTTGATGCGCGGTAAGATGCACACACTTTAAACGCAAGTGCACGTTATCGTGACAAGTAGTATAGTCTTGATAAGACCGAATATTGTCCTCAAGGATTAGGGTTCAATTACCAACTATCTATTTTTTGGTCTCTATTTGGCAAATTGATATTTAGATTTGTTGTTTATAACTAAGAATTATAAAAGCTATTTAACTAAAAGGGTTTACTTCAGTGATGATGAGAATAGAGCTTCCACGTCTCCTCACTATCCGTTTATGCTACTTATTAATGCAATAACTTATGGTTTTCTTCTTTTGGAGAAAGCAGGTTCACTAAATCGTTTTATACTCCCGTTAGGGTTATATAAACACTCAACCTGATTGCACCTTACCTACCTTTCGGTGATAAGGATAACTCTATAGGAGGATTAAGAACAAGAACCTAGTTAACCGTCACGCACAATGCGCAAAATTAGGGTTTTTAAGCCTCTCATTAACGCTACATAAATAATTGAGGTATTTTCATCCCCAATCCAAGAATGTCTACCCAACTTACAGCATATTCACAATCCCCCTTTGAATCGATTAGAAATCATATAGTGATAATTAGTTGTCAATTAATTACCAAGAATTCAACTCAATTATTGGATAGATCTCACAATAAGAAAAATAACCATAAGCATGCATTAATTTATAACATAAGTCTCTAGCAATTCAACATGGAAAGCCCTATAAGAGAATTAGTTCCTAGCCATTGACACGACAAGAACTAATTCCATGTTCATCATACAAAATAGAAATAAAGAACAAGAAAGGGAAAAGAAATTACTAAACTAATGGTATCCAATCTCCAAGCAAAAGTCTTGTGTTGTGCAAGAAGGGGAACTCTCAAAAACTGTCTAGGGTTCTCCTTTTATAGCCGAAACCGCCTCCTCTTTTCCTTCAGTTCGCCTAATTTCGTCAAAAGACCTAATTTTTCAGCCGCCGCGCTGCCTCAAGACAAGCGCCGCGCACCTAAGTTCTGCAATCCGTCGGGTGTTTTGGCGCCGCGCCCCGATATTCGCTGTTCGGCGCCGCCACTGCATCTTTTGTAGCTCTCGGATGTTTAGCGCCGCCCGTGATTCGCTGTCGAGCGCCATGCGCCGAAGTCTTATGTAGCCTCTCTGAATAGTGGGAGCCGCTACCGCTGATCGCAGAGAGGCCGCGGCGCTGTCCGATTTTACCCTCGTTCGCCACTTTCTCTGTTTCCAGCTCTGACATCTCCTCTTTTGCCCTCTTTTTGCTCCTTTTCCGCCATTTAGCCATTTTAACCACTTTGACTCAAAAGAAAGAAAAATTATCCTAATACGACACTTATATGTGCAAAACGGGACAAAAGACTAACTAAAACTGACTCAAAAGGTGTATATAAAATACACCGATCAGCTCATCTCCTTCTTCGCATACACTAGATCCCTGAAATAGACCAAAATCAACAAACAAGTCAAGGCAACAGTGTTCTAACACTAAGAAAAAATAAAAATAAAGCCAAAGTAGAAATAAAAATAGATGGTTCGATATTAGATGTACGCCAGTCCCCGACAACGGCGCCAAAAACTTGTTAGCGATATTTTGAATGCTCACGCAAGAGCATCTGCGCATGCATCGTTGACAAGTAATATAGTCTGATAAGACCGAATATCATCCTCAGAGACTGATTTCTAATTATCGTTCATCTATTTTATGTTATCTATTTGGCAATCGATAATTGAGTTGGGTTTTTATTTAACTACTAGAATAATTGCAAGAATTACTGAACTATTTAAGTTTTAATCAGTTATGAATGAATTAGGGCTTTCAAAATCCTCGATTATCCACTATATTCAATCTTTAATGCAACTAGAATGATTTCTTCTTCTACGTTAAGATATCGGTTAACTAAACTGTCTTATATTCCGGTTAGGACATATAATCACTCAACCCCAGTGCAGAACCCTTCTATATTTCTATGATAGGATTTACCACATAGGAGGATTAAGAACAGTAACCTATAATACTAAACAAGTATCGGAGTACTGTCGTCTGCGATTTTAACCTATGTCTAGTCAATTACATCATATTCAAATCTCTCCTCTCGGTTCTTGATTCGAAATCATATATATTATGATAATTAGTCATCAATTAATTATCAAGCATTCATACCAATTATTGACTAAATCTTAATCAAGTGAAGAAGAAATCAAACTACTGCATTAATTCATGAATAGAAGTTTCAAGCGATTCATAAAGAAAGCCCTAATAAAGTGTTTAGATCCTAGCCGTAGTCACACTAAGAACTAACACAAAATTCATACATAAACTGAATTAAAAACGAAAGAAAAGATATTACTGCGAACTAAGTCTCCAATTGTAGCCTCCATTGTTGTCTTGTGTTGTTCTATGTTGTAGAATGACCAACCTCCTCCATAACATTAATCCCTAGGGCTTAAATATGTTCCAAATTCCGAGCCCTATGGACCAATCTGCCCTTTGCCAATTCTTCTTCGGAACTGAGATTTTCCGCATCGGCACCTCGGTTCTGCATAACGGCATTGCGGTGCCGAAACTCCTGCATTCTCTCAGTAATAATGGCACCGCGGTTCTGCATATTTACACCGCAGTGCTGACAATCCTTCGTTCTGATTTGGCAACTTTCGTCTTTTTTGCCACGGGAGCACCTTTTCTGCCCAATTCTCTTTTTTTTTGCCATTTTGCCATTTTGCACCGCTGTGACTCAAAAGAAAGAAAAATAACCTAACACGACACTTATTTGAACGAAAATGGGAAAATACTAACTAAAAATGACTCAAAAGACGTATACAAAATACGCCTAACATATATTTAATAATATTTTTTAAATTTTTTATACACATTGATATGGTCACACGCGCAACGCGCGTACCCAAAAATTAGTGACTATAAAATATAAATGCATATCCCTTAGAAGAAGTAGGGGTGGCACATGGGTCGTTTGAGCTGAAGTTGGGCGGGTCAAGATGAGCTGAAGTTGTAGATGAATCAATGTTCAACCCGCCCAAAACTTACCTGGGCTAAGATGGACTAAATGATGGGTCATTACCCAAATTGCCCAACTTGACCCATTACTTTTACAAATTTCAAACTTATCTTCTATGATGTTATTTTATTTTGTATGATATATGATTTTTCCATATCTTTATTTTTAAAATAAGAATAATATTTTTAAGAATTTTTTTATTTTTTATAAAAGTAAAAAAATATGAAATAGAAATTTAAGGATGGGGTGGGGTGGAAAGGGGTAGGTGTGGATAGGGGCGGAATAAGAAAAATATTCATATTTTTTATAAATTATTTATAAAAGTAAGAAAATATAAAAAAAAAATTTGAGAATGGGGTGGGGGTGAGGTGGAGGGGGGTAAGAAAAAATATCATATTGTTTATAAAAGTAAAAAAAATATAAAATAAAAATTTAAGAATGTGGTAGGGCGGGGAGGGGGTAGGGTGAGAGGTGGGGGTAGGGGGCGGGGGTAAGGGGAGGTACAATTTTTTTTCATATTTTAATATCTTTTTTTATAAAAGTAACAAAAAATATAAAATAGAAATTTCAGGATACGGCGGGAATAGGCAGGGTTAGGGAGGTAGGGAGGAGGAAAGAAAAAATTTCATATTTTTTATAAAAGTAAAAAAAAATGTGAAATAGAAATTTGAAGATGGGGTGGGGAGGAGGGGGTAGGTGTGAGTATGAGGGTAAGAAAAAAATTCATATTTTTATAAATTATTTATAAAAGTAAAAAAAAAATATAAAATAGAAATTTGAGATTGGGTAGGGCGGGGGGAGGGGGGAGGGGTAAGGTGATAAAAGGTAAAATTCATATTTTTAATATTTCTTTATAGAAGTAACAAAAAATATGAAATGAAAATTTAAGGATGGGGTGGGCGGTAGGTGTGGTTAGGGCGATAGGGGAAGGTAAGAAAAAAACTCCATATTTTTTATAAAAGTAAAAAAAAAATATGAAATAGAAATTTGAGGATGAAGTTGGGTGGAGGGGGTAGGTATGGGTATGGGTGTAAGAAAAATATCATATTTTTATAAATTATTTATAAAAGTAAAAAAAAATGTAAATAGAAATTTGAGATTGGGGTAGGGCGGGGGGAGGGGGTAGGATAGGGGAAGGTAAGATAAAATTTTATATTTTTAATATTTCTTTTATAAAAGTAAGAAAAAATATGAAATAGAAATTTAAGGATGGGTGGGGTAGGTCGGGTTAGGACGGTAAGGGGAGGTAAGAAAAAAATCTATATTTTTGATAAAAGTAAAAAAAAAAAAAAAAAAATTGAGGATGGATGAAGATGGAAGTACAATTATGTGTATTTCTTTGATTCTTCCCTCAAAAAACTTTTTCGAGTTGATCTTAGGGAAGATCTCCTTAGTTTTGAAAAGACAATATTTAATGTATTGATTTCATTGGGAATATTTTGAGTTTATGAAATTTTAGTGAAAGGTCCCCACATTTTGTGGAAGTGAGGAATTCAGAACCTTCACAAAAGCGCGTCACTATTTTAAATTACTTGTTGAAAGTTTCAAAGTCAAGAAATCACCTCCCAATAATATATCCACTCCCATCTTTTTCAATGTTTTTTTCCGTTAGACCTTTCACTTGTCTTTCTACCTTTCTTTTCAGTGACTTCGTAGACAATAAAGTCAGTAGTCATACATCGTGATTAAACACTCTGAATTATATTTTTTTGTGTTATATGAAGACTTGAAACCTCATTTTACGTAACAAATGAAACATTCAAATAACAGTCGATTCTTCCATGATATTTTAAAAATAATGTGTCAAAAATTAACCAAATCATATCGAGATGGAAGAAATGATTGAGACAGTTTCGAAAAGCACAGTTTTTGATATAAGAGTAACCGGAAAATTAATACCATACAAATTTCTTGAAATAACATGTTGAACCAAACCATTGACGACACCTCCAACTCCCATCCTTTTCAACGTGTTCAATTTCCGCGTTTCATATTCTGTGGAATGAAGAATCACAAAATCACCATTGATAAAAAGTACAATGAAGAGAAGATCAAGTCAAATAAGACGAAGTCAAAGATGAAGTCTTTGACGAGTACTTTGACAAAATCAAAGTAAACAACACATCGATGAGTTTTCTTCTCACTATTGGGCTCACTTAATGTATGGATATGTGGGCTTCACTTCGTAACAGCCCAATATGAAGCAAATTGAGAAATGGGCCCAAAATGATGATCCGAAGATAAATGAGGATACATATGTATACATAATTACATAAGATAGAATCTTGGAATTATTCTTTATTTTTGTCTTATACCGAGTTTGTTACAACTAGATAGTGTTAGGTGCTAGGATGAATGACAAGTGTACATATTAGTTTAATTTTATCTCTACTTGTATAAATTTACATGAGCAGTGTATTGAAGAAAATTCTCCAATCAAGTCTTCATCAAATGTTTCATGGTATCAGAGCATTCAGTCTTCTTTTCAATTTCTTTCTTCTGCAAATTGTTCCTTTAGTAAGAAATGGATGGAACAACTATAACCCTACCAACAGGAAATGTTGGAAAAGAAATCACCATTGATCACAATCACCCTTATTTCTTTGCATCCTTTGATTCTCCCGAAATGACTTAACAGTGAATTTGATGAGAGAGGATATCCTGGATGGAGAAGATCCATCCTCTTGTCTTTATCTTCCAAAAAGAAACTAGGTTTCATTAATGAAACATGTAAACCTCTAGATCCAAATGCAACAGACTATGAACAATGAAAATGTTGTAATGATATGGTAATTTCTTGGATTCTGAATGCATTATCAAGAGATATAGCTGATAGTATAATCTATTCTAAAACAGCCAAAGAGTTATGAGAAAGTTTAGAGCAAAGGCTTGGCAAATTCAATGGAGCTAAACTATACCATTTACAAAAGAAACTTTCTGCTTTGGTACAAGGGAACAATGACATAGTTGGGTATTTCACTAAGCTAAAAAAAATATAGGATGAACTAGACTCACTAAATGTTGTTGTATTTCCACTTCTGTACATGTCAATGTTATCCCTAGTGTAAAACTTTGGCATGTAAGATTGGGAGATCTCTCATTTTCAGCAATGAAACATTTACCTTTTATTCATTGTGTCTCAGATTCTAAGTTCAAACAATAGCTAAGATCAAGACATTAATACTTGGATAACTAAAGAAGTAATAGATTATTCTAATAAAACCGCTAATTTTTAAGTTTCCGATAATGGCGCTAAAAACTTGTTGCTTCCAAACGCACACGCAAGTATACATGGTAGCCAAGTAATATAGAGAGTTTAGCTACTCATAATTTGGAGAATATTAACAATAATCATGAATAAAGAAGGGTTCAATTGATGACGCAACTAGTACCAACAGCTTGCCAAATGTCACAAAATACGTTCTAGCCGCTATTATAACGTTTTAAACCTATATTTATTGTCTAGGGTAAAATAGCACCAAAACCCAATCAAAATACGAAACTGCTCGTCTATGTGCGTTGGACCCCGTCTCGCATATGCGACGCAAATGTCTTCTAATTCCTGTAGGTTTGGTGATACAAAAATATTCTTTTGCGCGATGGGTGTGCGCGCGTACCCAACACATGGTTTCTCCTATCCGCGACGCATGCTAGACGCACGTTTGCTTTCAGTTCTACTATTTCCTCATAAGTACACCTCTTCTCGTCTTCATGTATTAGTGCAAACACTTCCAATTTCTAACAAAATTGCTCGGTTATCATTCATTTGTCCTCGTTGTACATACACACATAAAACATACCCATATAAATCTGAATACAATGATTTTATCATGATTAAGGCGATTAAAATGCTAAAAATAAGAGGTAAAGTGACGCAAAACATAGATATTTGTGACAAATATCAGTTACCCTGAAACATATGAGAAAAAATTGAAAACTTATGAATTAGAAAAAGAGATAATGGTCAAGAACACATTTGAACTATCACTTTTTCATAAGTTTCCTACCTGAACTTCAGGTGTGCGAGTTTCCTACCAGAACTATCACCAACTATTTATCAAAACACACCTCAACTATGGCTCGTACTCTAAACTACATACTTTTTTGTTTTTAAATCAGAGAAAGTGAGCATTGTTTGCACTGCGAGGCTGTAAGATGTGGCAGTGATGCGCGGTAAGATGCACACACTTTAAACGCAAGTGCACGTTATCGTGACAAGTAGTATAGTCTTGATAAGACCGAATATCGTCCTCAAGGATTAGGGTTCAAGTACCAACTATCTATTTTTTGGTATCTATTTGGTAAATTGATATTTGGATTTGTTGTTTATAACTAAGAATTATAAAAGCTATTTAACTATAAGGGTTTACTTCAGTGATGATGAGAATAGGGCTTCCATGTATCCTTACTATCCGCTTATGCTACTTACTAATGCATTAACTTATGGTATTCTTCTTTTGGAGAAAGCAGGTTTACGAAATCGTTTTATACTCCCGTTAGGGTTATATAAACACTCAACCCAAGTATCGCACCTTACCTACCTTTCGGTGATAAGGATAACTTTATAGGAGGATTAAGAACAAAAACCTAGTTGACCGTCACGCACAATGCGCAAAATTAGGGTTGTTAAGCCTCTCATCAACGCTACATAAATAATTGAGGTATTTTCATCCCCAATCCAAGAATGTCTACCCAACTTACAGCATATTCACAATCCCCCCTTTTCAGAATCTGATTAGAAATCATATAGTGATAATTAGTTGTCAATTAATTACCAAGAATTCAACTCAATTATTGGATAGATCTCACAATAAGAAAAATAACCATAAGCATGCATTAATTTATAACATAAGTTTCTAACAATTCAACATGGAAAGCCCTATAAGAGAATTAGTTCCTAGCCATTGACATGACAAGAACTAATTCCATGTTCATCATACAAAATAGAAATAAAGAACAAGAAAGGGAAAAGAAATTACTAAACTAATGGTATCCAATCTCTAAGCAAAAGTCTTGTGTTGTGCAAGAAGGGGAACTCTCAAAAACTGCCTAGGGTTCTCCTTTTATAGGCTAAAAACCGCCTCCCTCTTTTCCTTCAGGCCTGGCCCAGAATTTCGTCAAAAGACCTAATTTTTCCGCGTCGGCGCCGCGGCCAAGAAAACAGCGCGCGGCCGGAATTCTGCAATCCGTCGAGTGTTTTGGCGCGCGGCCGATATCTCTGGCTGCGAGGCGCGCGGCCTGCATCTTCTGTAGCTCCTCGGATGTTTAGCGCGCGGACCTGCATCTGGCTGCGGCGCCGCGTGCAGGTCTTCTGCCGCCTCTCGAATAGTGGCGCGCGCCAGCTTTCGTGCGAGGCGCCCGCGTGCCGTCTGGATTTTACCCTCGTTCGCCACTTTCTCTGTTTCCAGCTCTGTCATCTCCTTTTTTGCCCTCTTTTTGCTCCTTTTCCGCCGTTTGGTCATTTTAACCACTTTGACTCAAAAGAAAGAAAAACTATCCTAATACGACACTTATATGTGCAAAACGGGACAAAAGACTAACTAAAACTGACTCAAAAGGTGTATATAAAATACACCGATCAAATACCCCCAAACTTAACCTTTGCTCGCCCTCGAGCAAAGATAGAAAGAAATAAAATAAAAGACTCAAAGAACGAAAAATAAAAGACTCACTGTCATTGATCACTTTTGCTGCATAAGTGTTAACTAGAAAAACATGAAGGTTAGCAGAATAATATGCAGGAGCATATAACATGAAATTTCAGCACATTAAGCTAGATATTTCGCAAACTCATACTTATCATGCTTTAATGGAAGTCAATATACTAAATCATGCATATAAATTCAAGAATTCCTATGGCATGCTTACTTGCTATTCTCCACTAATTCTGAATATGCATAAAAGAGATCTTAAGGACTTTAAGGGTTGTAATGTAGGCTTAGGTATAGGTAGGTAAAAATAGGCAATTTAGGCTCATTTCGTGTACCATAAGCTCTTTAGCTTTTCAATATTTCCCTTTTTCTTTTTTTGTTCTTTCCTTCACTTCGATTCTATCTTTTCCCTCTTTTGTTTTAGGAGAGTGAAGTATATAATAATAACAAACACCCCCAAACTTAGGCTTTTGCCTGTTTCTTATTACTTTTGTATTGGGGTGCAACAGACTTATTCACTCTTTTTGTCTCTTTTTTAACACAATGTATTCCACTATTTCATACTTTCACTTATGGTACAATTTGTGGGAATATAGGGTGTCAAAGAAGAAGATTCAAATTTAGGCTCAATGGGGCTGACTAGGGATATTTTTAAAGTACGGGATAGAAAAGAATGGTAAGAATTGGCTATCAAAGAAATGCCTGAGTCATCTCCCTAACATGCATATCCTAACTATTTCGCCTCAAATAGCAAGCAATCATAGCACATAAGCATTTATTATTTAGCATGCATAACTCAAGCAAGAAACTCCAAATAGACAGATTCTGTGAGTTTTTGGCATATCTAACCTAAGTGTTTAGATAGTTGCTTCAATTCCGTTACATTATTCCACCTTACTTCACTAGGTGTTTCTAGCAACTACAGCATACATGATCTTTGACAGACAATTATGACTCAAAAAAGAAAAAAATTTGGTGACTCAAAATAAACATAAAACAATCAAAAAGACTTAAATAAAACATAACATGACACAAATAAAACAAGACACAAATAAAACACCCCCAAACTTAAATCACACATTGTCCCCAATGTGTGTAGACTCAAAGACACTAAAAAGGAAATAAGACACTTACAGACTTTGGCTAAAATGGTGGTGGTGGCGGTGGATAATGCATCGACCATTGGTTGAACAAGGAACTCAACTCGTTGATTTGTTGCCTTGTTTCTTGCTGTCCTTGTACTACTGTGTCCAAGGTCTGCATCATCCTCATCTGATTTTGAAACAATTGCTCCATCGTGGGCGTTGGAGGTTCTTCTCCCGTGGTTGGCCGGTGGCTAGGTCCTGCCTCATATTGAGCTCCTATTTCAGGCTCATCTTCGTCCATGGCGGCCCCTGCTGCTGCTGCTGCTGCTGCTGGTTGTACTCTTCGTCTGGCTGTTGGGGGGCTTGGGTCTGGGAAAGAGTGCACTATCCCATAGGACACAGGCAGTTGGTTTCTTTCATAAGTATCCGTGGGTAGGATTGGGACCGCACTCATGTGAAATAGCTTGGTGATAACTGAGCCATGTCCCAATCCGCCTGTTGTTACCAACCTGCTGATTTCCTCAATGCTCTGCACTATTTCTTTCCCCACATCAATCGTCAACCCCCTCATAATTCCATATATCAGCTTAATCCTATCTTCTGGCACTCTGGTGAAGTGCGTGGATGGAATCATGCGGGCACTGATGAAGTATAGCCAACCTTTGGCTGCTTTGTTGAATTGGCACCTGTTCAGTGCTCTTGACCCGTTTCTTCCAATATCAAAAATAGCCCCATGGTAGCTCACGGTGTTTGCGACGGTATCCCAATTTATGTTGTCGGTGCTCCTAGACCATGTTCTAAAATGGCTCCGATCACCAATTCCTCCTTCAACATCAATTGTTTTTAATGGTGTATTTACATCTTCTGCTGTCACAGACACATAAACTCCCCTAACAAAGCATCCCCTTTCCACCTTCTCCGGAAAGTTGGCATAAAATTCACGCACCATTGTCGTGTTCACTGGTGCTATCTTCTCCGGATTTACGAATCTCCTCCACCCCCTTAACTCAATCATAGCCCGGATGGGCTCATAAACATCTTCCTCCCCATATGACTCCCTCTGGTAGTCCATTCCCCTTTCTGGTATTAAGGGTCTGGTATCAAGCTTTTTGTATCTTTGGTAGGCTTGGTAGCTCACAAACCTATTTTCATCGTATTGTGGGGTTGGGGTGGATGTGGAGCCTCTTATTTTCCTGGTGGCCATGGTTAAAACAGTTTCTGGAGCTTACAATTTAGTGGCACAAATGTTTCTTATACAATTAACAACTAGCAGCGAATACAACACCCCCAAACTTCAACTTTACTACCCAATACCCACACTCCTTTTCTACTCTTTTCTCCAAACTTCACAATCAACTGTTCAGTACCTAAGCTACTTCAACTACAATACTCCTTCCACTACTACCTCCTGTGACTTCAGTAAAGGACTCAAGAACAGGAAAAGATTACCTTTTTATGAGAAGCTTCAAACCGTTCTTGTTTCTAATGGTGGTTTGAGGCTATGGAATGGAGCTTCGTTGTTTGAGATAGCTAAGGGTTTTTAGGAATTTAGGAATTTTGGTTGTGGTTGGGTTGGATTTGTGGAGGATTTGTGGGCAAATTTTTGGAATTTCGTGGGTTTTTGGAGAGGGAGAGTTAGGTTTTTGGTTTTGAATTTGGGGCAGATCTGATTTTTGGGCGTTCTTAAGTTTCTGGATTTCCGCGCCATGGCTTGCTTTTAGCGCGGCTAATCTTCTGCGCTCTTTCCGGGATTTTCGCGCACTGGTTCTGAGGCGCGGCGCTAAACTTGGCAAATTTTCGAATTCTCCGCGCGGCCTGCTCGCAGCGCGCGGCCAACTCTGCACTGTTGATTCTTTTAGCGTCGCGGCCACTGCTCGCAGCGGCGTGGCCTACGCTTTTCTCGAAATCCGGCTTTCGTTGACTTTTGTCCTTCGTTTATTTGCTGCACTGGCCAATAACACAAACACAAGACCCCAAGACCGTGAGACTGTTCTTAGACAAAATAAAAATAAACTAAAGACAGAAATAAAAATAACATAATTAAAAATATTGGGTTGCCTCCCAACAAGCGCTGTCTTTAACGTCTTTTAGCCGGACGCAATTAACCGGTACGAGTGCCCATTGGATACTTCTGCGAACTGCTTGCAATCCACAAATTTATTGTTGTAGGTCTCAATTTCCCTACGACCATTTGCTCAACCAAGAGCCTTAAACATACAATTATCCCCCAAGTACACAAGACAGGCTTGTCTTTTATGCTTTTTATAACGTAGGAATCCGTGAAATTCTCTACATCTCTCAACTCTAGGGGGTACCCTTGATGGTATGGGCTTCCAAATTGGGGATCAGCCGTGATAGCTAGTGGTGGTTCTGCCGTAATAGGTGCACGAAAAAGGATTTCTACAGAGTCCAAGAAGGTAAATAATTGGATCTCTGCAATCTTTTCCTTTTCTACACCAACTATCTCACCAGATTCCTCAATAGTTGGGTTTGGTTCAGGCTCCTCAAATTGTTGTTCGTTAAAGATGATCGTGAGTTCTCCTATTTGCGCCCAGCTTCTTTATGGTCAATCTCATTTCGCCCACGAATCTGCGCTGATACTTAGTGAGACCGAGTATGACTTCTCGCAATTCCTCTCTCTTCCTCTACGGTCGAGCTCGATCATATCGACAGAGAAATCCATGTCTTGAGGATCCCTGAGATGCATCAAAACCAACAACGGATCACGGCACCCTTGTTTTCACACAATAAATACATAAAACGAAAAAGAATAAAATAAAATAGAATAAATGAAATCATATAAAAATTAACAAAGAGTAAAAACCAAATTAGAAATTAAAAATAGATAAATTTGATATTGAACTATGCCTAATCAATAACTACGCCAAAAACTTGATGCGCGGTAAGATGCACACACTTTAAACGCAAGTGCACGTTATCGTGACAAGTAGTATAGTCTTGATAAGACCGAATATCGTCCTCAAGGATTAGGGTTCAAGTACCAACTATCTATTTTTTGGTATCTATTTGGTAAATTGATATTTGGATTTGTTGTTTATAACTAAGAATTATAAAAGCTATTTAACTATAAGGGTTTACTTCAGTGATGATGAGAATAGGGCTTCCATGTATCCTTACTATCCGCTTATGCTACTTACTAATGCATTAACTTATGGTATTCTTCTTTTGGAGAAAGCAGGTTTACAAAATCGTTTTATACTCCCGTTAGGGTTATATAAACACTCAACCTCAAAGATCGCACCTTACCTACCTTTCGGTGATAAGGATAACTTTATAGGAGGATTAAGAACAAAAACCTAGTTGACCGTCACGCACAATGCGCAAAATTAGGGTTGTTAAGCCTCTCATCAACGCTACATAAATAATTGAGGTATTTTCATCCCCAATCCAAGAATGTCTACCCAACTTACAGCATATTCACAATCCCCTTTCTAACTGATTAGAAATCATATAGTGATAATTAGTTGTCAATTAATTACCAAGAATTCAACTCAATTATAGGATAGATCTCACAATAAGAAAAATAACCATAAGCATGCATTAATTTATAACATAAGTTTCTAACAATTCAACATGGAAAGCCCTATAAGAGAATTAGTTCCTAGCCATTGACATGACAAGAACTAATTCCATGTTCATCATACAAAATAGAAATAAAGAACAAGAAAGGGAAAAGAAATTACTAAACTAATGGTATCCAATCTCCAAGCAAAAGTCTTGTGTTGTGCAAGAAGGGGAACTCTCAAAAACTGCCTAGGGTTCCCCTTTTATAGGCTAAAAACCGCCTCCATCTTTTCCTTCAGGCCTGGCCCAGAATTTCGTCAAAAGACCTAATTTTTCCGCGTGCCGCAGCCTCGCATGTGCCAGCGCGGAAATTCTGCAATCCGTCGGTGTTTTGGCGCCGCGCCCGATATCTGCTGTCGGTAGCCGCGGCCAGCATCTTCGTAGCTCTCGGATGTTTAGCGCCGCGCCTGCATTCGCTGTTCGGTAGCCATGGCGAAGTCTTCGCCGCTCGAATAGTGGCGCCGCGCTGATCACAGGAGGCGTGTCACGACCCAACCTCGGCCGCGATCGTACCCTACCGGTACCGCCGTATATGTCGAGAATAGCAATGAACATACATAACACATAACTTATAAAAAGTGGTAACATCGAGGCCACCGATAAGTGCCGCTTTCCATAAAACATACTTAAACAAAGTATAGTAGTACAACCGTTCTTATAGCCCAAAACATACATGTGACCACGCACTCTAAAGATAACAATCGTGGCGGACAGGGCCCGCCATACCCTGAATGTACAAAATACCTATAGCATCGTGGAATATCCGTACTAATAAACAAGCTTCCGAGGAATGAGCTTCGACAATCGAGTAAAAGATCCTAGGAATGAGGATCTACCACCGCTTCCTTACCGCAGATTTAACGCACGGCGAAGGGTTCAAGACACAACGTATCAAGTATGTAAAATCGAAAAATATCGTAGTAATATCATAAGTCGAAAATAAACTGGAGTCATAGATAAAATCAATTTCCTTGCATTGTGCCTTACTAACAATGAGAGTAACAAGTTTAAATCTTATAGCATAAAAATAGGAGGCTCACGATCAAAACAGGGTACCTCGCCCGTAGTATCATTAAGCAATCCTACTCGCGGGACTATTTCACCCGCACGGGTCCTGTGGACCCGCATGAGGTCATCCGCCGTCGTGGGACTATTTCACCCGCACGGGACTATTTCACCCGCACGGATCCCGTGGACCCGCACGAGTACCATCGCCGTACTCGCACGGGACTATTTCACCCGCGTGGATCCCGCGTGGTCCGATCCGCATGAGTGCAAGCGCCGCACTCGCATCATGGGTAGCAAATCCATGACATAGATAATAACCCGGGGTTTACCCCGTAATAATACAAATATATAACATAGCTCATCCGGCTATCATACATAACATAAGCACTACCGGCCTATCATATCATACATAAGCACTACCGGCCTATCATATCACAACATAAGCACTACCGGCCTATCATATCATACATAAGCATAACATAAGCAAGTTAAGAAATCCCCTAACTTCTTATTAACATTATTAATATATCCTCTCATTTTAGTATCCTAAGGCACTAACATGTCTTAATATAGAAAATCCGGGAATTTAACCCAAGTACCATGTACTTCTAACTTTTTAAGTAAAACTCTTTTTATACAAAAATTCCAAGATACTATTCACCATAGCATCAAGTTACGATTTCTTTTCAAGACAAGTCACATTTCCTTTTTAGAAATATAATAGGCTTCTAAATCACGTGACTTCATTTCCTTTAAAACCTTAGGCAACCAATGCCTAAAAATCAATTCACCTTTCTTAGTTTCAAATCCTTTACCCGTACTTGTTTTAATTAGAGTAAACCTTTCTTTGTGAACCTTTCAAGAAAACTAATATAACCAACTTCCCATAAAGTCATTATATTAGCGTTATCCCTTTGTCAAATACATTTTTCCCTCAATCCAAAGGACTTATACTTTTGAAATGAAACAAATATCATATACTTTAAAACAAGTGTAGATTATCAAATCTTGTACGTATACCGTACTACATAGATACAACTATTCATGCTCAAGTGATAGGAAAGCTCTACATACCTCTTCGGTCAATCCACTTGCTACGTCCAACTACCGCAAGTAATATGTCAACCTATAATAACCATAGTGCGTTTATTAACCTCTAATTTCAATGTAGAAATTCCAAATTCAAGTTACCAATTCCTAAGGAAAATTGGGCAGCATTTCCTTTGTTTCTACTCACTTTGCCACCTTTTCAAAGGCCGATTTTTCAACACTCAAACGCCTCATTAAGGCCCAACATCCAAATCAACACAAAGGGGATTACACACCTAATCTTGGGTGTGTAAAATTCTGCCCCATAAGTCATACTAATACACTTAACAATTCTAAGGTAGTTTGTAGGCTACAACATGTTCATAATATCTCTTTAGCCAAAACCTTCATGCCCAACCCACATTTCTTGCATGCAATGACTCTAATAACATTATTTACTACCACACGTACTTTCTTCTTAACATGCAACACTAAAAACTAATAATAGAGGAAGAATCATTACCTTAGAGCTTTAGCCAAATTTATCCAACAATTTGCTAGCTTCTATTCCAAGAACACCACCACAACAACCTTCACAAGCTAGCCACAAGCTTCCTTCTTGCCTTTTACTTTTTCAGATTTTTCCTAAGGCTAGAATACCTCTTAGAGTTTTAGAGAGAAGGAGGAGCTTGAAATAATTTAAGAGAGAAGGAGGAGCTTTTCTAAGAGAGAGATGAAAGATGACCAAGTCTTTAAGACTTGGTCAATATAACGACGCAGAATCGATGTGGGGACACTTGTCACCCACCCATGCCCTTTTAAAAGAAAAGATCGATTTTCCTAAGTTTTTCCGATTTCACTTGGCCAGCTGTTCGCATGGGCCATGGCACAGAACTCCGCGGACTTCTGAACTTTCCGGCCTGCTACTGAAACTTCGACCCTCGATCTTCCGAGCCGCGGCCTTCAGCGCCGCCCTCCAATCGCCGCTTAGCCGCGGCCGAGACCACGACCATGTCCGGACGAACCACGGTATAACGCGCGCCGCGCCGATCCGATTTTACCTCGCTCGCCACTTTCTCTGTTTCCACTCGACATCTCCTTTTGCCCTCTTTTTGCTCCTTTTCCGCCATTTGGCCATTTTAACCACTTTGACTCAAAAGAAAGAAAAACTATCCTAATACGACACTTATATGTGCAAAACGGGACAAAAGACTAACTAAAACTGACTCAAAAGGTGTATATAAAATACACCGATCAGACAGCTTCCATTGCTAAGCACTTGTTACTCCACACACAAATAATATCTCTGATGGTCACTCGACTAAGGGTAGTTCACTTAGAAAGTCACTCAATTTTGTTTTTAACACAAAAGTCACTTAACTATTGATATTTCACTTAGAAAGTTATCCAACCTATTTAAGTAATTTTTCATTAAATTTTGCAGACATAATTTTTTATTTAAAGCCAAAGTTTTAAGAAATAAAAAGAAACCAGCTTTAACGATTTTATTGACCCCACCCCCAAAATATATATATTGACCAAGAGCCAACGGATACAACTTACATAAATTGACAAAATATAAATTGAAAAAATTGAGTGACTTTCGGGTTAGAAAACAAAGTTGAATAAGTTGCTTAGTGAACTAGTCTTAGTTAAGTGATCATCTGAGATATTATCTGGGAGATTATTTCAAGCTTGTTTATAAAAATGAGATAATTACGTTATATGAATTTTAGGGCAACAATGCTACGAAAATCAACCAACCTTTGTAAATGTTACAAAAAATTACCCAATTTTTTTCTCTCTATCGCACTTTCTCTCTGCCTCCTCTCTCTCTGCCGCCGTCTCTATCACTCTTTCTCTCAGCACCACCGACGTCTCCTCACCGTCATTGCCGCGGCGCCACCGGTGAGTGACTGCGCTCTCTCACCTCCCCTCTCTCTTAGATTTGGTGCTCTCTCTCGCTCTTCTCTCAGATCTGGTGGTGGTGAGCTGGAGCTACGGCGATGACTGATCGCAGGTGTATATGGAGCTAAAGATTTGAGTTTTGGTGGTGTATATGGGAGTTGGTGGCGTAGAAGTAATTTTTGTATAATATTGTATATGGTGGTATATGCGTGTTTATGAGAGTTAGTGGTGTTGAAGTTATTTTTTTGTATAATAGTGTATATGGTGGTATATGAGTTTTTATGTATATAGGTGTATAAATATGTATACAACTTCAAACACATATATACATAATGTATTTGTCATTTGTATATAAGTGTATAATAACTATATAAAAGTGTTTTTGGGCCAAAGCTTTACAATATAAATTTTGGGCTACTTTTTTACAATGTAAGTGAGCAAATTGTATATTTTTTAAATTCCACCTATCAAAATGACTCATTATTCAACTTCAAATATTATTTTTCAACTTAACTTCAGATGTTACTTTTTAAAAAATATCAGCTATTTATGTCCAAACGCCTGCTAATTGCTTTGTGAATTCACTTTGAATCACTTAAAATATGAAGATATTTGTACTGGGAATCTAGAAGTCAAATACAAGCCGGAGAAATCACGACCAAATTGCCAAAATACTCCTATTTTAAAAAATAATTATCAAAATACTCTTCTTTTAAAACTAATTCTCATTTTATTATTATTTTGTCATGCGGGCTGTCATCACGAGCAACATTTGAAAATTATTTTTTAAAATAGGAGTATTTTAACAATTTGCTCAGAAATCACTATGAAATGAAATTAAAAACACTAGGAAAAAAGGCAAAATAAGATACATGTAGAAAATTCGTTGGATTTCGTTTTCTGGAAGCATATAAAGTTGAAAGTTCCATCATTTCCCACCTCGGTGGCCTGTTCTTATCCAGTCATGTCCCATCACCCCCCATTAAATTAGAGTTGTTGATTTTTAAGAGTCAATTTGTCAACTCCAATGATATAGACCAAGTCAAAAGTTGACATTTTCTGTTCCATTGTACCTTCCATCATTTTCTTATTGGTTTATTTTAAAAACATTTATTTGCCTGTTTAATTATTTTTTGATATAATTTTTATATTGTGAAATAATTAACTTTATAATTTTTATTTTATCATTAATGAAGTACTTTTATAACCACATAAAGTTCTTAAAGCTTTTTTAATTTTTTTTGTTTGCATCCAATCCAATAGAGTATTAATAACATACATTTTCTCTAGATGTATTTATTCAGTCAAGCTCTTGAAATTCTAAGGCGAGCTTGTGAACAAATTACTTGCTACTATTACATATTCATGAGCAACCAATTTCTATCAAGATTCTGCCTACTACTTGTAGCCAAACCATTCTATCAATTTTTATTTTCTTCAAAAAATATTGATCTAATTAAGCTTGTACATATCGAGCAACTTAAACAGCAATAACGGCCATGGCTATTCAGAAGTGGCTGCTGTTTCTGTTTTTGAATATACATCTTCACGGTCTCATCCTAGCCCAGCTGCCTGGTTTACGATACAATTTATGTGGTGACAATGGTAACTATACTGAAAATAGTGCATACCACAAGAATCTTAACTCACTCCTCTCTTCCCTTTCCTCGAATATGGATAAATATGGTTTCTACAATGCTTCCATTGGTCAAAGCTCCGACATGGTCAGTGTTATTGTGCTATGTAGAGGAGATTTGGAGCTAGAAGAATGTCGCAGTTGTGTCAATAACATTTCTCAAAAGCTTGTGCAATCATGTCGTGACAAAATAGAAGCTTTTGGTGGTTATGATGTTTGCACGTTACAGTACTCGAATCGATCCATTATAGACACTCCGTCATTTTCTACTCTAATGTACTTGTGGAATATTGGGAATGCCTCGAAACCTGAGGAATTTAATAAGGAACTATTTAAATTATTGGATAGTTTGCGAGGCAGTGCTGCAGATGGTGCTCCCCTTCGAAAATATGCTAGTGGTAATGCGACAGGTCCAGATTTTCAAACCATATATGCACTTGTGCAGTGTACTCCTGATTTGTCTCCTCGGAATTGCTTCGATTGCCTAACTGCGGCTTATGGAGATATGCCTAATTGTCCCTGCAATGGAAAGAAGGGTGGCAGAATTATAGGCGCTAGGTGCAACTTCCGTTATGAAAGTAACCGTTTCTTTGAGGATGTGCCAGCGGAAGCTCTGCCACCTGCAGGTGAATACATTTTTTTTATCATTCCTTACTGCTCATTCCAATTTGACGATTGTCCAATTTTAATGTGACTGTTGAAGACATCATTAAGTAAATAAAAGTCTGTCTACTCAACAAGTTTAAGTTTTTAGATGAAATAGTAATACAATTCCATAAGGCAGAGAAAAGCATAGCAGACAAGGTTCTAGATCCAAATATCACTGTCACCATCTATCAAGAAGAATTACCACATACTTGACTCATAAAAAGGAATCAGGCTCGTACTTAAAGTGGCGGGTTGAAGACATTAAGTAAATAAAATGTATCATCTTTAACAACTTAAGTATTTAGAGGAGATGGTCACACAATTCAACACAACCACAATTTTTTACTTGTTTCAAAGAAGAGCATACTATACTATAGGATCAATATTGTATTTATGATATAGTAATTATGTATAGTTTCTGAAATAACCTGAACAGGGAAGTAGGAGAAGTCAATTGCGAAAGGGAAGATAGTAACTTACTTTCACACGAGTAGTAGTTAAAAACTGATACTATTATACTAACTTGAAGCGTTTTGTAGGGAATGATAATAAAACAGTTCCAATAGGGAGGGATGATAAAACAATTCCAACAGGGAAGGATGATAAAACAGCACGAACAGTCATCATTATCGTTGTGCCAACTGTTACAATTGTTATTCTTATTGGTTGTATTTCTGTCATCTTGATGAGGAGGCGAAAGAGGAAGCTGGTCGACGAAATTAAGAGTAAGCCTAAACTATTAGTAACAAATAACGATTAAGGAAAGTTGAAATCTTAAGACATTGTTTTACTAATTTGTTGTGTGCTTTCACTACTGTGTTTGTGAAGGTATACGTGGGGATGATATTAGCACCACAGAATCCTTGCAATATGATTTTTCTACAATTAGAACAGCAACAGATAACTTTTCGAATGCTAATAAGTTGGGACAAGGCGGATTTGGTCCTGTGTACAAGGTGATTAAGTTTACATATTTTTGCATGAGTTTAACTTCTATAGTAAAAAAAATCCCACCTACATATATATAAGTTAACTCCTTATTGCATACCAACCTACTTGGAGCAAGAATCACTGCTTATTTCAATTGATAATTTTCAATTTGTTGTCATATGCTTCAGGGTAAGCTTCCAAATGGACAAGAAGTAGCAGTGAAAAGATTGTCTGCAGATTCAGGGCAAGGTGATCTGGAATTCAAAAATGAGGTCTTGTTGGTTGCCAGACTTCAACACAGGAATTTGGTCAGGTTGCTTGGATTTTGCCTAGATGGAACAGAGAGACTTCTTGTCTATGAATTTGTTCCCAATGCAAGTCTTGACCAATTTTTATTCGGTATGTATTGCTCAACTTGTTATCAAGTATTTAGCTTGAGAATCAATAAGTTATGAATTACACTAACATTCTAATTAATACAACACTTATTTTGTCAATGTTTTGTGATTGTCTGACTTACTACCATAAAACTAATTGCACTTATTACGATTAGTTATCGTGTAGTAATCTTTTAAGCGGCTTCGTATTATAATTATTTTATAATGTTATCGTATCGAAGTCTAATTCGTAAGTTATATTCTTTCACTTGTTCCCAGATTCAGTTAAACGTAGGCAATTGGATTGGGAAAGGCGATCCAAAATCATAGGAGGCGTTGCTAAGGGAATTCTTTATCTTCATGAGGATTCTAGACTTCGCATCATTCATCGTGATCTCAAAGCTAGTAATGTTCTACTTGATGAAGAAATGAATCCTAAAATTGCAGACTTTGGCATGGCAAGGCTATTTACATTGGATGAAACGCAAGGCAACACAAGCAGAATTGTTGGGACCTAGTAAGTTTTACATCTCTCATTATTAGATAACTATTACTCCTTTTTCATATAACTGGGAAGGATTTTTCAACTATTTAGCAAGAATAAAAGCTTCCTCGAGACAAAAGGAAATATTTCCTTGGAATTTTACTTGAATTTTCAATTTTCAGATGAATTTTGTTATGGGAATTTCTTCAGGAATGATTACGTCAATTTTGTTGAACTTGAACTTTGATTGTCCGCAAAATCAATACTTCTCTAGATGAATGGTCATACCTTTTGTTCTCAATTTGGTCACCACCAGAAATGCTATCTCTGATGATGAAATTGAAGTTTATTTCAAGAAGTATGATCTTCTGCCAAAATTGAGTTCTGTGAATGAATAGGCTAAATTTTGATTTCGTCTAGAACAGAATATTTTCTTTTTCTTTTCGGCATATGAATTCTCCTTGTTTAGAGAGGTTAGATATTGTTGGGTTCCGGAGTCCGAGGCTACGGATCAGAAAGTAAAAGAAAGATTAAAAATTCAAAATTAAATGCTGAAACATTTTCTGATGTTGCCAACAATGTTGTGCAACACTAGTGTCAACACCTGATAAGAACAGTATAAACCTTAGAAGAGTAATTACAGCGGAAAGTAAAAGACACAAATGTTTATATTTTCAAGGGTATATATTAATATAGCCCTTGATGGTCAATGACTGAAGTAATGTATATATTATATACTATTACAAAGAATTTCTTTTTACAATGAATTGAAACAAAATAAAAGAAATTACAAAAACGAAGTCGTAGATGACTTCACCTAAGTACTAAATAATAACGTAAAAATCTACAACATCATCACAACAATTACTTTTACATTAGGCTTAATCTAGAATAGAGATATCAATTGTAGTGTGGGACAGATGTTGCTAAACGACTTAGGCTAAGGTGTTGATCGGGATTTCTGAAGCGAAATCCCGAGAGCTCTCTTGGATTTTTTACATTTTGATTCTGGATACCAATACTCTGAAGTTCCTTCTCTATTTATAGTGTGGAACTTCCTTGAAACTCTCACCGGTAGGTTGTAGAAGTTGAGCGAAAGAAGGCAGCAGCTTGGACCTCTTCCAGCTCCTTGAATTTCTTAACAGCTTTGACTTGGCCTTCAAGTTGCTTTGATTCCAAGCTTGACTTGTTCAATTTCCACGTTTTAAACACAACTCCATATTCAGCTTGCCTAGGACATTTTAAACTCACAGTAACAATTACTGTCTTGACCGGAAGAATAGGCAAATCGTTTTTTAAGATGTTGACATGAGATGTTGCACAACACCGCAGGCAACATCTGCAGGACACTGCAGGATGTTGCGCAACACTGCGGGCAACATCTGCAGGACGATGTTGTCTAGGCGTAAAACCTGGTATTGCCACAACACTCACCCAACATCAACAATCTCCCCCTTTTTGTCTTTCTTCACAAAACTCTATACAAACCTAAAAATGCCTAGGATACGACTGATTGTAAATGTTTCCCTTAACATTTCAAACTTAGCAAGATTATAGTCATGCTCCTCCTCAACCTACAGTTTCAAGTATTGTATTGTAATTTGGGTTAGTAAGAACATATGTTTGTCATATTGTTGTAAGTACCAAGAGACTAACATCCATACATCATCCACAAATAAAATATATACATATATATTTACAGACCAAAAATAGAACTGTCTCATTGTCCACACATATCAATATCAGTAAGACAAAACCAGTTTAGAAGTAATGTTGGTCAAAGTGTTGCATAACATTTGTCCCAACATATCTCCATACATGTATGTAGATATGTTGTTACAAATGTTACTGTTAGTGTTAGGTTCTGTGTCCTAACATTTTCCGTAACATGTCTCTTTTTGGTGTTAAGTAAAAACAGGAAAATGTCATCCCAAAATGTCGTGACATCTGGGAGGACATTTCTGGCAAAAGTTTTGCCTATCTTCACGGAGCAGATTCTGAAGCTGAGAAGATTTTATCACGTGAATGTTTGGCTTGGTTAGGAGCTAAGGGAAACACGATAGTACTTGACAAGACCAAGTCCAAGGAGAGTGCATAACGGAAGGAGCATTCTCAGGAAGACAAAGTCAAATCTGGTGAGAGTTTTAAGGCTAAAGAATAGCTCCAACCAACCCTATTCTGCTCAACCTCCACCGAGAATCAAGGAGCCTCTCGGGTGGACTCTCCACTATAAATAGAGTGTTCACTCGAGGTTTTAATATCCGGTTTTGCGAACAAAATTCAGATCCGAGACGTCTCAAATATTGCCTCAAACATAATTTGGATCGAGCACTGTTTTGTGATTACACTTGTTCAAAATTACAATTGCTTTCTTAGACCTATAAGTGTTCTTTCAACTCAAAGCAATTGTAATAGGGTGTTTTCAACTTCTATTTTAGATAGATTTTTGGGCTTAGAAGTTAGGATTTAACTTCTTTTAATCCCTTTTTGTTTTACGGATTACTATTCATTCTCGAGGATTTGTAAGATTGTATAAGTTTTATACAATAAATTTTTGGTCATGAGACCACTATAAGTTATATACAATTATATAACTTATGAAAAACAATCTTTGGTGTCCTTGATTTATTTCACGCATCTTAAACTCGGTTTTTAGTTCTGCGTTTTTGTTAATGTTCGATTCGTATCACGTAACATTTTTGGGAACATTACTTCATCTTTAAGTTTACCTCTGTTCTTCTTGCTGATTTTATTTATTCCATAGTTTAAATGCGATAATCCCTTTCAATTGGTATCAAAGCCGACACTTGACATAATAAGTGCTACGGTCCTTTTACTTAACTATGGATCCGTAATCCAAATATTGGTAGACTTCCTATTTTAGATGGATCAAACTATCCTTATTGGAAGATTCGCCACGTTCTCACATCAAATCCATTGATGTTAGAGCATGGAGATCTATTACAAATGGATACATCGTTCTATCTTCCACCTGACGAGGAAGGCGACATTTTGGTCAAGCTCGAGGCGAATGGACTTTTGAAGAAACTAATAGTGCGAGCTTCAGCGAAAAGGCACTAAATGCTATTTTCGGATGGGTTAATCTTTATATGTTCAAACTCATCCAAAATTGCTCTCTTGCGAGATGCTTGGGATACTTTACAAACTCATTGTGAAGGTAGCTCGAGTGTTAAATGACGAAGCCAGCGTACTCGTGAGTAAGTATGAGCGTTTAAGGATGGAGGAATCGGAGGATATTAAAACCTATTTTGAAAAGTTGATTGATATCTCTAATGAATGTCAAGTTCTTGGTTCTCCATTGACCAACAATCAACTTGTTGAAAAAGCCTTCGATCTCTTCCTGAAAAGTTCAACATTAAGATTTGTGAGATTGAAGAAGCACACAACCTTGCCAAAATGGACATACATACCTTAATGAGCATTCTCAATACATATGAGATGAACATGGAAAATCAAAGGTCTTTATACAAAGGCAAGGATGTTGCCATGAGCAAAATCCTTAGAGGCGGAAGTCGATGAAGAGGATGAAACACTTCAAGAAATTGGGGATGGTGTCAGCGTTGCTCTTACTCGTAGGTTCAATACGATGTTAAGAAGATTCAACGAAGATAAGAATAAGTCTAAAGAGCACCAAAACCAAGGACTCAATCCACGAATTACCAAGAATTTTCCCACCGCACAAAAAGGCAATCAACTTAGGAGAATAAATTACGGAACCGAGTTCGATCCCTGACTCGGCGGCATTCAATGTCATGCCTGCTCGGGATGGGGTCATTATGCCAACGAGTGTGCAAACACTCTAAGAAAGGTTGGCAAAAGTCTATGGATTTCCCTAAGTGATGATGAAGGTGAAGGGGAAGAGAATACTGAAATAGAGTCACAAGCAATGCTGGCCACTGTTTTTGAACATTCTCTGTCAGATGATGAAGGTTTAGCTGACTGTGATACACTAAATGTCATGACATTTCCGGGAACATCAGCTGTAACATCTGCAGAATCTGACAGCAATGACAGTATGAGTTTTTAAATTTTGGATGTCGATTGCTTATGGCTTTATTTCAAAAAATGATTCTAATCCTAAGACTCAAGAAGACTACAAGGATGATATGATTAAGGAATTGCAAGCCGCTGCAAGGACTTAATCATTGAATCTAATCAACTTGAATCAAAGGTGAAAACTCTAACTCGTGAGAATGCAGATTTGATAAGTACCATTACCATTGGAAGTGACTCTTACCAAAAAGATCTTGGTCGGAAGATAAGTGCAAAGTTGGATCCGCCAAGCAACCTTCAAAAAGCTTAACACGAGGCACCTCCAAATTAGATGAAATCCTTAGTATTAGTCAACCTCGATGTACTTGGTTTGGGCTCTGAGAATCCTATCAATACATTATGCTCCAACTTGTTTGTTAAAAATGGGGAAATGAACTGTAAGAAGGGTAGCAACTATGTGTGCAATTATTGTAATAAATCTGGACATTTAAAACCTTTTTGCTTTAAGTTACTAAAACTCGTAAAGAAAAGGTCTTCCGAATGTTGTCAAGAACTTGAGACACTCTGGGGACTCCTCTATCTACAAAAATCGTAAGGTAACAAAAAGGTTTGAGTTCCCATCAAAAACAAGTTGTAATGTAGCCATGCTTAACTGGGACCGATATCTACGGATCGTGGTACTTTGTGATGCTGTTCATCGTATAGCGGGAACAAAGGCATCTAAGAACTACGAAGCTCTAAATGGAGGAAATGTTACATATGGAGGAGGTGGAAAGAGTAAGATAATAGGAAGAGGCGTAATGTCACTGGAATTCCGGTATTTGAATAATGTCTTGCGTTGATGTGCGATGGCTAACCTAATTAGTATAAGCCAAGTGTGATGACAACTTAGAGGTAAGCTCGATAAACATGCGTATGCGGTGGTGATGAAACTAACAAATGCATAATGGCCAGTCTGAGAACAAGTGATAATTGTTATCTTGTCGGAGAACATAAAGTATGTAATAGTGTTAGGGGTGATGACCTGACATTGTGGCATCAAAAACTAGGACATGTCAATTATCGCAACCTTAGAAAATTGATATCTTATGAGGCGGTAAAGGCATTCCTAAACTAAGTCCTATGAGTGAAACCGTGGTGTGTGAAGACTCTCAAAGGTAAGCAAACGTGTCCTCACAAAGTTGTTGATTGATGGACATTTCTCGTGCGTCTCATTGCTTTCAACTTTTACATATGGATCTTATGGGTCCAATCGAGGTAGATAGCCTAGGAGGCGTGAGGTACTCGCTGTGATTGTAGATGACTTTTCAAGATACTCTTGGATATTCTTTTGAAAGAAAAGTCTCAAAGCGGTTGACATGTTTAGAATATTGTACTCTAGAATTAGAAATCTATATCATTCCTCTATTTATCGGATAAGATCGATCATGGAAAGGAGTTTGAAAATAATCAATTTTCTACATTACGTGAGAAAAAGGTATTTTCCATGAATTTTTGCTCCCCAAAACCCCAACAAAATGGTGTAGCGAGAGAGGAAGAATAGAACCTACAAGAAATGGCTAGAGTCATGCTAAGTTCTAAAAAGCTCCAAAAGCGTTTTTGGCGTAAGCCCTAAACACTGCAAGTCACATCTACAATAAGTCTATCTTAGACCAGGAACAAAAATGACACCTATGAGATCTTGAATGGAAAGAAACCAAATCTACGTTATTTTCATGTTTTTGGGTGTGTATGCTATGTTCTAAATGATAGAGATAATCGAGCAAAGTTTGACTCTAAGAGTGATAAGGAATTTTCATAGGCTATTCTCAAAATAGTCATGCTTACCGAGTGTACAATCTTGAACCAAATCCAGTACAAGAATCATTAACATTGTTTTTGATGATAATGCAGATCATGCAGAAATACACGATGTGAATCTTTGTCGTAATAATACAAGAGAGGCGGACCACGAAAATGCAGATGTTACACCAAATGTCACAACATCTGCGCAGCATCTATGTAGAAGATGAGAACACTGCGAGGATCGATGAGGATTAAATCGAACTTCGTGATTCAAGATGCAGGATCCTCATCGAATCGAAGAAACCATCCCTGAACAGGTAATAGGAGAAGTATTCGAAGGAATAAAAACAAGGAGAAAAGAGCCAAAAAATTACCGAGACATGGTGAAGTATGCGTGTATGTCCACCATACATCACAAGGTAAGTCAATCTTGCTATGTTTCTACTTTGGAACCTAAAAACATTAATGAAGCACTAAAAGACAGTTGGTGGATACAAGCCGTACGCAAGAACTAGAACAGTTCACGAAATGAGGTTTGGGATCTAGTTCCTCATACGATGAGACTAATGTAATAGGAACTAAATGGATCTTTAAGAATAAATCGGCGAATCTGGAACTATTACTAGAAATAAAGCTAGACTAGTGGCTCGAGGATACTCTCAAGTCAAAGGTATCGACTATGATGAAACCTTTGCTCCGAGAGCTAAATTGAATCAATTAGATTATTACTTGCCATAGCTTGTTGTTTAAAGATAACTCTTACCCAAATGGATGTGAAAGGTGCCTTTTTGAGCGGATATATTGATAAGGAGGTATATGTTGAACAACCCAAAGGATTTGAAGATCCTCACCATCCACAACATGTATACGAGTTAAAAAGGCCTTGTATGGACTAAAACAAGCTCCACGTGCATGGTATGGTCGTTTAACTCAATTTCTTCTTGAATTTGGCTTCAACGTGGTGTAGCCGATTGTACTTTATTTATAAAACACCATGGATCAGATATGGTTATTGCTCAAATCTATGTAGATGACATAGTTTTTGGTTCGACTTGATGTCTCATCTTAAGACTTTTGTCGAAGCTATGTCCTCAACATTCGAAATGAGCATGATTGGGAACTAACTTTTTCTTAGGCTTGCGGATAAAGCAGAATGAGGAGGGTATCTTCATTTCACAAAGCAAATATGCAAGAACACGGTTAAAAAGTTTGGATTGGAGAACGCCAAACACGTAGAAGACTCAGATGGGATCAACCGGACTATATCCAAAGATGATGTTGGGGAGAATGTTGACCAACTTTATACGGATCTATGATAGGTAGTCTTTTGTATCTCACTGCGAGTCGTCCGGATCTTATGTTTAGTGTTTGTGTGTGTGCACGATTCCAAGCATGCCACTAAAATTTCCCACTTAAATCTTTGTCAAACGTGTCATAAGATATGTTGCAAGCACGTGTGAGTTAGAATTTGGTATTCAAAGACACTAATCCTAATCTAATAGGATATAGTGGCCTTGGATTGAAGTGAGGATGTGGAAGATAGAAAAAGTACTAGTGGAGGATGTTTTTACCTTGGCAATAACTTAGTTTCTGATGCGATCGTAAACAAAATTGTGTCTCACTCTCAATCTTGAATGGAATATGTAGCGGCGGGAGTTGTTGCTCTCAATTAATATGGCTAAGACACGTGTTGACGATTATGGTGTTTGAAAAATATCTTAGTTTTGTCTTTGTGATAATATGAGTGCCATCAATATATCTAAAAATCCGGTTCAGCACTCTCGTACAAAACATATAGATATAAGACATCACTTTCTTCGAGACTTGGTTGAAAAACAGCTAGTTAGAATCGATTATGTCGACACTTCTCATCAACTAGCTGATATTTTTACAAAAGCTTTAGATCATGAGAGGTTTTCAAACTTGAAAAACTCTCTCGGTCTCTTTCGATATAAAAATCAACAACTTTTGGGGTGTGTTATCCAAATGTCCACGACATTTGTGGTAACATTCATCCGATGTAAAATCTGGCTATGCTTTTGGTAAATGTTAAAGTTGTTTTGTGTTTCTAACAGTCATGACTTCTCAAAGGAACACCTTTTTAAAAATGATACCGTTCTCTGCGATGATATAAAAATCATAAAAAGGGAGTATCAAAAAATAAGGCAAAGCCTTAAAATTCTCGGCAATTGTAAAATGTTGGGCAAAGCCCACAAAAGTGATACCGTTCCTATTCTATAGGAGTATCAACATACTTTATATTATGATAGACACAAGATCTTATATATTTGGACTCAATATCATTGTTCACTAACGTAGAGACAAAACTCTATAAAGTGTCTTGTTTAGTTCAGAAATTGTTGTTCCTATGAGAAAATGACTCGTGTTACACAAAATGTGCTAACATTTACGATAACACTCAGTTTCAGTTTTATGTCGATTAATGTTGAGTTGGTTTTTGTTGAAAAATTTCTCTTGGTTTTGATGTCTATTTTGAAACAACCTCTAAACCTTAGGAACTAGTCTTTGTATAGAACTTAAACACTTATGTAGATAGTTTTTGCCAAGTGTATAAATACCCATTCACTAAAATACTAATTCTCACTTCCAAACAAAATTCCCCCAAAAAAAAACAAAAAAAAAAAAAAAAAAAAAAAAAAAAGGGGGCGGGAACAAAATTTTAGCTCATTACCCACAATGAACCCCTCGCACAACACATCTCCCTCACAAACCTCTCCCATTCAGTAACCTCAGAAAACCCTAACTTCACATTCTCTTCTTCCCTTTCTCTCCAATGGATGTCTCACCCATATCACCAAAAATGTCACCACGGTCCGAACACTCTCCAATGAGCACAAGTACACCATTGTGCAGTTTAGTGATAAGTGCTTTCGAGAACCTCTGAAATCGCCTATCCAGGGAAACAAATAATCCTATCAACTTAGAAACCGGATGTTTCCGTCTACCAAAGAGGACAAATCAAGCAACTTTTCCCACTCGCAGATCGGTCGAAACTTTGAGAAGGCCTTTGGCGATGGTGAATCCTCGCTGAAAAGGAAGAAGTCGGCAACTCCTCCCTCTTGAGCTCGATTCTGGCGATTGAAAAAGACCTTTTGGGTGAGTCCCAACCGAATCACCGCTTCCTTCCTTCACAATGCGAGAATCCGGTGAGGAAGATGAGATTCAGACGACACCCCTCGAATAAGTTTTATTTCAAGAAATCGTCATACTTCGCGGAAACAAAATCATCATCAACCCGCCAAGATGTCACGAGAAAATGTTATGACATCTTACGAATCATCTTGATTCCGGTGTCAGAGGTCTAACAAGCGGTAGCTCAATCTGTGCGAGGTAACCCTTTCTCTTAGGAGTTTTTAACGACCAATCACTCAAAACATTGGTCTTGGTTCAACTGGTCGAGCCATTCGAGGAAGGTATTGGACATTGCGTCTTGTAGTAGCCACGATGCGGTGGATTTCTTCACTTCAAGAAATCTACTAGATTCCGTAAATAACAAATGTCCTTATGTAGACAAGGTAGTGAAATTATTTTATGCAAATCTAACAAGCAAACAGAGAAACCCAGTCGAAAAACTTTGGGAAAGTGTTTCTCTATAACAAATTTTATGACTTCACACCGACTACAATTAACAATGTTTGAATAGAGTGAATGATGATGAGAGGCGAGCGGGAAGTGATAAATGATAGGGATGAAGTGATTTCATACCTCACCGTGGAGTTGTGAAGAAATGGATTTCAAGGTGTCAACATCCATACTCACCGCCTTATTTCTTTGTTTTGCACAAGTTAATGATACAATTGGTTGTGTTCTTTGAACAAATCAATTGTAACAATTGAACAAGCATTGTTCTATACAAAATAGGAAAAGGTTTAAGTGTTGATATAGGAAAAACAATCTTTCAATGATTGTAAATATGGCGAGAAAAGGACACGGTATCATCCTTCCCTTTCCTCATTGATCTTTAAGGTACTAACCTCACAGGATTTCAAGCCCTGGCGGGATCTGCTCTGGAAAGAACACGAAGTATCGTCGTTAATCGACGATCTGAAGAGCAAAGCGAATCATTGATCTTCCATGGGCGAATACGGTGGAAGTGCTAGTGTTACGAAATGTCCCTGCGTCTCGAACATCTCACGATGCCCTTACAATCGCTTGGCTGGTGCGAGATTGCAAAGCTCAATGCCCGGATCACGAGTGGACCAGTCGAAAAGCCACAGTGGAAGCTAGGAACGTTACTATTTTTGCTTTCTTCCCAAAGGGAGATGGAGTGCAGTCCGAGCAAGCGATGCGGTGAATGTTCAAACCAGAGGATCTTGATACTGAGAGATGAAACCGAAGACATCCGAAATGAAATAGCTACGAGGTTGTGTTCTTTGTGTTTAGCCGCTAAGTAGCGATTGTTGAATACTCTTAGTTGTGATGTAGTTATTTGGCTTGATTTGAGACATTTTAATTACATTTATATATTGTTGTTTATTCTATACTGTTTATGTGTATATTGATGGTTTCAGTGCATTAATCTTTTAGATGTATACTCGCATTTGCATCATACTCTGATTCGAGTAACTTACTGGCACATAGTGTATATATCGTGCTTTATAAGCTGTGCAGTTGAAGGTTGAGATATTTGCATGTGATAAAATCATTAAACTATTTAGTTTTGTGAAGAAAGGCAAAAAGGGGGAGATTGTTAGTGTTAGGTTCTGTGTCCTAACATTTTCCGTAACATGTCTCTTTTTGGTGTTAAGTAAAAACAGGAAAATGTCATCCCAAAATGTCGTGACATCTGGGAGGACATTTCTGGCAAAAGTTTTGCCTATCTTCACGGAGCAGATTCTGAAGCTGAGAAGATTTTATCACGTGAATGTTTGGCTTGGTTAGGAGCTAAGGGAAACACGATAGTACTTGACAAGACCAAGTCCAAGGAGAGTGCATAACGGAAGGAGCATTCTCAGGAAGACAAAGTCAAATCTGGTGAGAGTTTTAAGGCTAAAGAATAGCTCCAACCAACCCTATTCTGCTCAACCTCCACCGAGAATCAAGGAGCCTCTCGGGTGGACTCTCCACTATAAATAGAGTGTTCACTCCAAGGTTTTAATATCCAGTTTTTGCAGAACAAAATTCAGATCTGAGACGTCTCAAATATTGCCTCAAACATAGCTGGATCGAGCAGCCTGTTTTTGTGATTACACTTGTTCAAAATTACGAATTGCTTTCTTAGATCTATAAGTGTTCTTTCAACTCAAAGCAATTGTAATAGGGTGTTTTTCACTTCTATTTTAGATAGATTTTTCAGGCGTAGAAGTTAGGATTTAACTTCTTTTTAATCCCTTTTTGTTTTACGGATTACTATTCATTCTCAAGGGATTTGTAAGATTGTATAAGTTTTATACAATAAATTTTTGGTCATGAGACCACTATAAGTTATATACAATTATATAACTTATGAAAAACAATCTTTGGTGTCCTTGATTTATTTCCGCTGCATCTTAAACTCAGTTTTTAGTTCTGCGTTTTTGTTAATGTTCCAGTTCATGTCACAGAACATTTTTGGGAACATTACTTACTGTCTTTAAGTTTACCTCTGTTCTTCTTTGCTGATTTTATTTATTCCATAGTTTAAGTACGATAATCCCCTTTCAGTTACAACACTAATTCCAACAGATATGATATGATCTTCTGCCAAAAGTGAGTTCTGTGAATGAATAGGATATATTTGATTTTGTCTAGAACAGTTTTTTTTCTTTTTATTTTCGTCATATGATTTCTCCTTGTTTAGAGAGGTTAGATATGATCTCATTGCAGCAATTAACTCATCAAAACTTAGTAGTTTGCTCAGCCAAGATCAATGGCCTAAGTTCTCTTCACATTGCAGTGAGATATGTTCTCACTAAGAGAAGTGGAAGGAAAAAACAGACATCAAAAGGAGACCATAACTACCCAATTTGCAGTATAAATTGATTGCAGCACAACGTTAACGTTTTACTACTTCTTAAGTTCATTGTAAAATGTCTTAATGAAACAAGCAGTTCTGACTTTTAACATCAAGTAGTACGTTCCCTATTTTGACAGCAGTGTTTGGACTACCAGGATTGTATTTTTAGCCTTTTTACCTTAGTCTGTTGATGAGAAGTGAAAAAATATGTGTATGAAAAACTTTAACAAGTGAATCAATCATATCTAAGTTGTGGAATGTTATGTAATTCTTGTTTTTTTTTTTTGCAGTGGATATATGGCACCAGAGTATGCAATGCACGGGCAATTTTCAGTCAAATCAGATGTTTTTAGCTTTGGAGTATTAGTCCTAGAAATTTTAAGTGGCCAGAAAAACACTTGTTTCAGAAATGGAGAATCGGTGGAAGACCTTCTGAGCTATGTAAGTAACCAAGTTGGTTAAGCTACTACACCTCAATGCAGAACTAGTTGGTACTATCTTCATGCATTAAGTTCTTTTACATTGTCAATGTATAGAGTTTGAACTCTGAATTAAAATGTGACAGGCTTGGACGAACTGGCGCGAAGGAACAGCTATAAATTTGATAGATCCCGTGTTGAGAGGAAGCTCAGGACTGGTTCGAGACATAATGAGATGCATCCACATTGCTATATTGTGCGTTCAAGAAAATATTGCTGATAGACCAACAATGGCTGCAGTAGTTCTCATGCTCAGTAGCTTCTCTTTGAGTCTTCCAGTGCCTTCAGGGCCTGCATACTATACGCACAGCGATAGACCAGAGATTTCCCTTATTCAAGAATATAATTCAAGAGAGTCAGAACCTAGAGAATTAGCTATAAGTAAATCTGTTTGTTCATCACGTAATGAGGCATCAATGAGTGAGTTATACCCTCGTTAACATCCTTAGAATAATAGCCTTCTTTTCTGAGTTTTCTTAATCACTTTGTTATTTATTCGAACTCCAATTAGTTAAGAATTGAAATTGCTTTATTCATGAATTTGTGCTTCGCACAAAAGATCAAACTTGTTTCATATGTAGTACTGTATTAGTTATTACACTAGCAAAATTAGTGAAAATTTCCAACTAGTGTTGGAAATATATATTACCTTTATTTGTTCTGGTAATCTGAAAACTTGAAGAATCTATTAGCTCTCTAACCAAATTAGGTATCACCATTCACCAAGACCAATAGTCTAACCGTATTAGTGAAAGTTTTAACATGTGTGGCTTCGATTTTCACTGAACCTTTCCGCGATCCCCCAATGTAATGACATTTTCAAAAATACAAATTGCAACAGTTTACTCTCAATCAAATCCCTTCTGTATATCTTTTTTCTTGTTTCTTGAAAGTACTTCCTGAGAATACAGAGAGAAAGTAACTAACCTAGGTTTGGAAGCCAAAAGTTTTAGTGTTTTTTAAGGGTCAACCGAAAACATCCTCTCTATCCCATAAAGGTGGGATAATGCTGCATATAAGAAAGCTAAAAAGAGCTGAGGCATAATGAAATACACACTTTAAATTATACAATGTATACTAACTTTTTATGAAACAAATCAAACATCAAACAAAAAATAATGTCTACATTCTTATATTACTAATTCACGCATCACTTGTATAGTTGTATTTGAGTCGAACAACCCCTAAAACATTGTATAGTATAACTGTAAAGAATGGATCTTGGCCTAACTCAACCCCAAAAGCTAGCTTATAGGGTTACGATCGGTGAACAAAGAATTGGAATAGACACGACTTTGATACCATGTAAAAAATGGATCTTGGGCCTAATTCAATCCAAAAGCTAGCTTGTAGGGTGAGGATTGTCCAAGTCCATATAAAAAGTTCATGTTCTCATTCCATATCCGATGTGAGACTCTTAACAATAACATTGAGAGCTTTTGAAATATTGTATAGCATTAGCCATCTCTTAAACTTGAACTTAATAACTTTTTCTTATCTACAAAGTTTTCATATAAATTTTGGCATTTTAAAGTTAAAAGTAGTAAATTAAAGTACTTTTCATGTAATTACTAATTATCTAATCCTTGTTTGAGTTATGATCGAAAATTAAAAGAATTTGATTTTCGTACTCCGAACCACATGTTTTTAATAACAGAGAGAAAGTGAACATCACTGGCTTTGAGAGGGTGCATGGAATGGCAGCTCCCATTGCTAATTGCTTTGTGAATTTTTTTTAATTACATAGGAGGTAGAGGTAGGGGAAGAGGAAATGGGGAGGATATTATAACATGGGGATTCGAATCCTCACCAATAAGGTGAAAGTTCAGGTAGTCAATCAATTGACTACTAGATCCCTATATTGCTTCATGAATTCAATTTGAATAAGTTTAAGAAGTTTCGCAGGGTATCTAGAAGTCAAATGCAAGAGAAATTACTATGGAGTGAATTTCTTAAAATCTAGTCTAGGAAAAAAGAAAATAAGATATAACTAAAAGATTAGTTGGATTTCTCCTTTGCTGGAATCAGTAATCAGGGTGTAGCTCAGTTGGTTTCGCGTGGTGATTAACAAAGAAGCGATTCGGCGCAGCGTATGATGTGGAGTTCATTTCTTTTTGAGAGATGACTCATGTGGGCGTGAACCATGTCCCACCTAGTGGCCGAAATCTGTGATTCACCTTCTTCCACGGATCGGAGGGGTGGGGACCCTGTGGGCGAGGAATTTCGCCTTTTGCTCCCACGTAATCAGGTATTGAAAGGTTCAAAGAAGAGCAGGAAGCAACCTAAATCCACATATTGTTAGCTTGTGTCATCCACATAAAAGTAGAGTTGTTGGCTTCCATTATTGTACGAAATAATTTGTCAAAAGTTGATATTAATGATAGGCTAAGGACATTAAGCTACGCAGCTAGCCTTAGAAGAATCAATCTCCCTTTTACCTTGATTAGCATCGTTCTTAGAAATAGTTAAGTCTCTCCTTATCAATTAAGTGATTGAACTCGATTAACAAAAGAAAAAAACTTCTAAAATTTGTGACATGAGATTTTTATGAGTATAATATAAATGCATGTAAAAGAAAACAAATTTCCGTTTTAGGATAGAAGTTAGTTTGAACTTTGAAATCCTAATCATAGACGAAAAAAGGTTTCATGTGGAACTGAGGGAAGAGCCTTCACAAAAACGCGTTAAAAATGGCAGCTCATAGCACTAAGGTTCCGCTATGTGCGGGGTCTGGGGAAGGGCAGGACCACAAAAATATTGTACGTGTTAATACATAAACAGTCACTCAAATTTATCTCAGCCGGAAAGTATGTCCTCCAATTTTGGGTGTGTACAAATAGGCCCCTCAACTTGTCTCCACTTTGTCAGTTGAACACTTCAACTTACAAAATCATCATCTAGACACCTCCAACATTTATGACAAGGAGACCACTCATCTCATTAACTACCGATGTGATACTTTTTCATTCTTTAACACCCCACCTCACGTCCATGACTGGACATCTGGTGAGTGGACAATTTAATTTGGGGGTCTATCATCGGGTGAGATGGGTCATGTTCTGATATCATATAAAGAATGGATCTTGGGTCTAACTCAATCCCATAAACGAGCTCATTGTTGGAAAAACTAATTCAAAGTTGTAGGAAACCAAAGTTAGTTAGGTTTTGATATTTTAATTCATGTCTAGTTAGGATTTATAGTCAAATTAATATAGGAATAGATTTTCCTATTTTGAGTTAAAGTAGGTTTCATACTATTATAAATAGGGGTGCAACTAGCTATTTTCATAACAAGAGATATTGTGGAGATTGTAGAGAGCATTCAGAGATTCATAAAGTTTATCAAATAAAATATTCTTCTTCAAATCGGTATCAGTGCTTCAACAAAAATTAAAAGATGGTGACAAGTGCATCAAATATTGTATATATAACTTTGAATTACGGGAGAATGTTAGAAAAAATAATTCAAAGTTGTAGGAAATCAAAGTTGGTTAGGATTTGATATTTTAATTATATGTTGGCAAACATCGGGTCAATGATATATGCTAATCATGCTAAGAATGATTGAAGAAAAATATTACAGATTTAAAAAAGGAGAAAGTATATCTAGCGCAAGAGAAAGGAACGATCTTCTCTAAAAGTTAGAGAAGTGGGTTAAAATAATTAGGTGTTAGAGAGAAGTGCTCTAACTATTGGAAATTGAAGGGAAGTGCCCCAACACAACCAAGAAAAAAATGGGGTTAAAGACATGTAACATCCCGTAATTTTTGGCAATAGTTTGAGCACCTAAATGTAGGCAAGTAGACCCGAGCCTCGGGAAATGTATGCTAATAAAGAGATTAGCATATAAAAGGATAAAACACTGAAATAATTTTGGACGTAATAAGTATAACGACGGAGATCGAAAATTAATTATGTGTGTGATTGATTGATTATGGGTATAATTAATCCTAATGGGAGACAAGAACTAGTGGGCTTGTTAAGGTGAATTTTACGTGCAGGCTTTAGAGGAGGCTCTTAAACGACTAAGGTAGTATAATTAGGTGGTGACAACACTTGGGATTAACAGGTAATGGGGAATAATTAATAGGGGAAGGGGGAAACGGTGGTCTAGTAGGCAGACCCATTCGACTACCTTGTATATAACAAATATATCTCACTTTTAGACCTAGGTAGTGTTGAAACCCAATTTTGTCCCTCCTTTTCAATTATTATCGATAAAATTAAACTTTTTTTAACACCGCAAAAATAATTTTCCTTTTACTAAACTAAAACACCTAAACTCTACCCAAACATTATAACCAGCCCAACCCCCGTTATTTCAGCCCAATTCCCACAACCCCCTTTTAATTCCCGAAACCAGCCCAAACAATTTCCATTTATTCCAGCCCAAAACCCGACCAGGCCCATTCCATTAACTAAAATCGTCCATTTCATTCCCAACCAGGCCAAACCAGTAACCCAAAACACTTCACTCTTCTCACCCTTTACCCACGAGACAATCGATGAAAACCAGAACCAGAAAACCCATCACCCTGACACCACCCATACATATACCCATCACTTCACCCCTGCAACACCCCGAAAAAAACTGTGCCTTCACCCCGAAAATTCTCACTGTCACGCCCCATTTATTCCATCTACGTTACCCAGGCTCCTCAAGCCATGCGCCTGTACATCCTCAACGGTAACACACTTGTCTCCCATCAACATTTGAATTCAAAATTCAAATTTGTGAAGAAGGGATGGGGGTTTCAAATTCAGTATAAATACAACCTCATTGGATTGTTGTAAGGGGCTGGATTTTGAAAAGGCTTAGAACCAATATTCAGTTTGTTCACTGGGAGATCAAAAATTCTGAATCTTAGTTTGAAGTATAGAACAAAACATTTTTATTACTTTCAAGGGATTTACACTCAGGAAATAGATATCCTCTGTTAAAACCAACCTCAAAACTCATTTTATTCTCAGTTTTGGTTCTACAAAACGATAAATACCTAAGCTTTGTTCTTTTTCCAATCGCATAAGAAACAAACAATTCTCTGAGCGGAGTCGATGAGTCGAAACATGCCCCGGTTCGCTGTCCGGAGAAGGTAACTCACTTTCCTGTCAAATTTCGGTTCTTCATGTGGATTTATGTGTTTTCTGTTATGTGTTTCTTGATTATATTTGTCAACATTGTTATATAAGTGTTCAACATGTCTTAGCTTATCTTAGCAGATTTTAATTATCTAAGTTATTGATTAGGTTCATATTTAATATCATAAGCCGAGTATGCTTGTCTAATATCTGATTGTGATATTGATTAATTGAAAGTTTCCATAGTGTCGACATGTTTAGCCGACTGTTTTGTCCAGTATGTTGGTTTAAAATCGAGTCATGCCTGTTTAAGAATTCATGTGTTGTTTTGAACCACAATGATAGTATGTTGTTCTTGTGTAAGATATTCATGTCTACCTTAAGTTATCTATTGATAGTTTGATATAAATAATCACTTACATGTCTGGTTGTAACTCTGCCCTGCTCATGTTTACCTTGCTTCATGTTCTACTCTCGTGTGTTAGCTTTAATACCATACACAACTAAGCCATGTCAGTACCCATGTAAATTTAATCTTTCCTGAGTGGTCCTGTTTGTATATTAATCATATATATAAAGGCTCATTTAAGTTATAGGAGTTCATGTTGCTTATTTTTATGACTGTCAGTTGTCTAACTTCAAACTGAACAACTCTGTCTGTTAGTTTTCTTCATGTTTATTTGAGATTCTTATGCCCAATATGTCTAAATATCATTATATCAAGTATATATCACGAGTTGGACCTTGTATGTCCAGCAAATACGGAATGGTTTCATGACCTTTAGGATATTATTCTTTAAAAGGATCACATGTTCATTTGCTAGGCTGACATATCTGTTGGTTTATCCACCTATTTGCCTTGTATGTTGTTAAGTGTATTTTGGTACACTCTTTTGAGTCATTTTTAGTTAGTATTTTACTCGTTTATTTTGTATTTATTATAGTATTAGGTTTGTTTTTCTTTCTTTTGGGTCACAACGATCATAAAAGAGAAAGTACAGAATTGAGGATGAAATGAGCTTATCTTCCAGTCTTAAGTTCCTTACTCCTCTCCCTACGGTCGAGCAACTTGAAGTTATTCCTGATTAACTGAGATGGAATTGCATAATAAAAGCCCAAGAAATGAAGCCTAAGAAGTTCCGGAAAACATAAAATAAATCTGACGAAGTCCGGACGAAAAAATGAAGAAAATCATAAAGGGCGCCAGTGCGCTGACCAGCGGCCGTGGCGCCAAACTCTGCGACCACTAATGATTTTCATGTTGTGTGACTGGCTGCGACGGTTTTCCAAATCTGGGCCGAATTTTGACAGGGTTAAAAGGGTCCGAAATGCAATTTTTCATAAATATAAAAACCCTAAACCCTCACATACTTTACATCATACTTTGGGAGAGGCAAGAAAGGAGACAAGCTACAATTGGAGACTCTTGTTCAAGTTCTTTCTCTTTCCTTTATTTTAATTTCAGTTTATGTTGGATTGTAAATTAGTTCTTGACATGACAATGTTTAGGAGCTAATTTCTTTATTAGGATTTTCCATCGAATCTTCTTGAAGCTCTTTCATATAGTTAATGCATAGTTATTATTTCCTATTCAGCATATTAAGATCTATTCAATATCGTATTTATTGCTTGATAATTAACTGGTCATTAATTGTCATAATTTATATGATTTCGAATCGAGATCCGAGAGGGGAGATTTGAATATGTTGTAGTTGTTTAGACATAGGTTAAAATCGTGGACGAAAGTACCACGATACTTGTGTCGTATTGATGGTTATTGTTCTTAATCCTCCTGTGTGGTAAAATCTATCATAGAAATATAGAAGGTTTCTGCATAAGGTTGAGTTTTTATATGTCCTAACCGAAATATAGAACAGATTAGTTAACCTACTATCTTAATAAGAAGAAGAATCATTAGTATTGCATTAACACGTGAAAGAGTGGATAGTTGAGTAGATTAGAAGCCCTATTTCCTTCATAACTGTTTAAAACCAAAGTATTATCATCTTAGTTTATTTTTTGCAAATTACTTTAGTTATAGTTCTTAGTTATAAAATCAAACAAAATAACGTTAGCCAAATAGATACCATAGATTAGATATTCAGTACTTGTTAAACCAGTCTCTGTGGATGATAACTCGGTCTTACAGACTATATTACTTGAGCGATACGTACACTTGCGTAAGCATACAGAAATACCGCAACAAGTTTTTGGCGCCGTTGTCGGGGACTGACATACTTTCAATATCGAATTATCTATTCTTATTTCTAATTTGGTTTTTATTTTATTTTGTTTTAGAACATTTTTGTCGTGATCTGTTTGTTGTTTTTGATCAATTTCAAGAGCTTAGTTTATGCGAAGTAGGAGAGGAGCAGACACTCCTATCCATATGAACCCTGAGATTAAAAGATTGTGCAGACAGAACAGGAAGTATAAAAGACTGGCTGATTTGTTAGCAATGAAAAATCAGCAAAACAACAATGTGGGGAATGATGAGTTACCAGTTGTGATGAGACAAGTCCTGCTGTGAAGTCCCAAATTGTTGTTACAATAACAATAATAATAATAATAATAGTAGTAGGGAAATTTGTTGGGTTACTATTTTTTTTCTTTTTCAATTGTACTCTCTGTTAGTTAATTGGCATTTCCAAATTGTTATCTTGTAAGACAAAAAATTTTATAACGAGAAGAAGAAAGATCTCCGCACTATATTTATTAGCCTAGAGAAAACATAAGGTATAGAGCAAAAAAAAAAACCTTTTATTAAGTACTTGAGGAGAGACATCTTATCAAATACATAGATAACGTGAAGGATATGCACAAAAGAACATTCTAGGTGTGACAATCCTTCTCTCGCTATATTATAATGGCATTAAGGGCCACAATCTGCCTTTAGAAAAATGATAGTAATGGCATTAAGAGCCATACATGCACATTTCCCCTCCACATTTTCATCTTCCTCAACTCTTGTCTTTCCACCTCCATATGTTATACAAACACCCTTACTTATACACAAACAAAGTACTTACCACAAAGGTTAGAAAATCAGGAAAAAAAACAAGTGAAAAGAAGAGGAAAAAAATACCAAGAGGCAAGAAGACAAGAAGCAAAATACTAGAGAGTAAGGATAATTTTAGCAACCACACAACAATAATCTTCACACTTACAAGGTGAGTTTTCTCACTCAGAAATTCTTGGTAACATCCTTTATTTTTAGTTCAATACATGTTAGAATAAGAATTGAGTGTTGAAAAAGAAATATTGAACTTTTGATTGTTTAGATAACTAGTTGCGTCATGAACTTTACGAACTGTTCTCACTGAGTTATAATTGTTAGAATTTGATGAAATTCGGAAGAATGGTACACCTCTCTAATATGATCATATAGAACCAAAAATGAGGTAAAATGGACATACGGTTTGAAAGTTATCATAGTTCAAAGTTCCTGCCTTAGATTTGGCCGAAATTCGGAAAGGCATAATTACGGACTGTTTTTATTGAGTTTTACTTACTAGACTTATATGAAAATTTACATGGTTGTAAATCTCTCTGTTACGGACATATATAGATAAAGAGTTGTTAAAACGGACTTACGAGTTGAGAGTTATTGTAGTTTGAAGTTGCTGCCTCGGATTCATCGGAATCCAGAAGGGCAGGACGTTGAAACGTAAAACTGTACTAACCCGTGGGGAATATGAAAATTGTTGCTAAATGAAAGTTCTAGATCTCTCTGTTATGGACATTTTGAGACCTTACGGGGGTCTATTCGACTTACGGATTGAGAGTTATCGCTGTTTAAAGTTTCTGCCTCGGATCTATCGAGATCCAGAAAGGGCAGCGAATAAAAGTGTAAAACTGTACCAAATGGTACAGAATATGAAAGTATGGTTCACATGGAGACGTGTAGCTCTCTGTTCTCGTCGTTTGAGATTTTATGGGGCTTGAACGGGTTTCTGAGTAGGAGTTATGACTATTCTAAGATTGGGTTACATTTAATAAAATTCTGCCAAAACAAATCTCATATGGTATTTTGAGGATAAGTTTGTGTTAATTAACCAAAGTAGTTTTAAATGAAATTTGGTACGATGAAAGATCTCTGTCTTACCTTAGTTTCCGCAGAAACACCTTAGTTGGAGTTATGGTTAAAAAGTTATAATCGTTACAAGTATGAATGACGTAATGTTGGGAAAGAGAATATTATTTATTCAATCTTCAAAAATATGAAAAGTGAATACGTGTTCACATAAATATATAAATATAAACATAATGGATCGGGTTGCACGCAACAAAGCGTAAAGTGAATACGTGTTCACAAATACGTAAATATAATGGATCGGGTTGCGCGCAACAAAGCGTAAAGTGAATACGCGTTCACAAATACGTAAACATAATGGATCGGGTTGCGCGCAACAAAACGTAAAGTGAATACGCGTTCACAAATACGTAAACATAATGGATCGGGTTGCACGCCGCAACAAAACGTAAAGTGAATACATGTTCACAAATACGTAAATATAATGGATCGGGTTGCACGCCGCAATAAAACGTAAAGTGAATACGCGTTCACAAATACGTAAACATAATGGATCGGGTTGCACGCCGCAACAAAACGTAAAGTGAATACGTGTTCACAAATACGTAAATATAATGGATCGGGTTGCACGCCGCAACAAATATGAAAGATGAATACATGTTCACCTACATAAACAAATATGAAAAGTGAATACGCGTTCACAAATATATAAATGTAATAAACATATGGAAATGCAGGGGAATGTCTTAACGTATAATATGAGATAAAATTAAGTGTTAGTTAAACGAGAATTTCCTATGAGGAGATGTTGCATATTTAAAAGTGTTGTAACCTGATATGTTTTTGCAATATGCTTATTACGTTATAATGTGATTGCACTTGGAATATTGTGGTGTTACTTTGAATTGCAGGGTAAGGTTCTCACTCAGCCCCAGATGGTAGGGCTGACTCTTTATTTAACTTGTTTCAGGAAAGCGCGATAGAGGAAAGGCTCCACGCCAAGGCTAGCGATCGTCCCGCAGCCTCTTGTCATACAAAGTCCATTGCTTCGGGCTTGGTACTCGTCGGAGTTCGAATGTCGGTTCGGTGTCTCGAAATGCGGGTGTGGAATGGGCTCCTCTAACTTAGAATAAGATTTGTCGATGCGTCATGTAGAAACAATGTTTGCGAGCATGGGCTCGCGTTATATTTTCAATAAAGGCATGAACAAATTTCTTTATTATTTTTATTAATAGCTCGTATTTGAATATAAGTTTAAATTTCTAAATAAAGAGAATTAAATGGTGCTCTGGTGGAAAATAATTGTCAGTGCCATCACGCCTAAGTAAAGACTTAGGAAAATTTGGGGCGTGTCGGGTTGCGCCGCAACAAAGCGTAAAGTGAATCTGGCGTTCACAAATACGTAAACATAATGGATCGGGTTGCGCAACAAAGCGTAAAGTGAATACACGTTCACAAATACGTAAACATAATGGATCGGGTTGCGCGCAACAAAGCGTAAAGTGAATACGTGTTCACAAATACGTAAATATAATGGATCGGGTTGCGCGCAATAAAGCGTAAAGTGAATACGCGTTCACAAATACGTAAACATAATGGATCGGGTTGCGCGCGCAACAAAGCGTAAAGTGAATACGTGTTCACAAATACGTAAATATAATGGATCGGGTTGCGCGCAACAAATATGAAAGATGAATACATGTTCACCTATATACAAATATGAAAAGTGAATACGCGTTCACAAATATATAAATGTAATAAACATATGGAAATGCAGGGGAATGTCTTAACGTATAATATGAGATAAAATTAAGTGTTAGTTAAACCGAGAATTTCCTATGAGGAGATGTTGCATATTTAAAAGTGTTGTAACCTGATATGTTTTTGCAATATGCTTATTACGTTATAATGTGATTGCACTTGGAATATTGTGGTGTTACTTTGAATTGCAGGGTAAGGTTCTCACTCAGCCCCAGATGGTAGGGCTGACTCTTTATTTAACATGTTTCAGGAAAGCGTGATAAAGGAAAGGCTCCACGCCAAGGCTAGCGATCGTCCATGACCTCTTGTCATACCAAGTCCATTCTTGGACTTGGTACTCGTCGAGTTCGAATGTCGGTTCGGTGTCTCGGGAAATGCCCGTGTGGAATGATATTCCTTCCAACTTAGAGTAATCTTTGTCAGTATGTCTATGTAGAGACAATATTTGCACGAGCATGAGCTCGCGTTATGTTTTTAATAAAGTCATAAACATATTTTTTTAATGTTATTTTTATTAATAGCTCCGTATTTGAATTATAAGTTCAAATTTCTCAATGAAGAAAATTTAATGGTGCTCCTGGTGGGAAGTAATTGTCCAGGTGCCATCACGCCCTAAGTAAAGACTTAGGAAAAGTCGGGGCGTGACAAGTTGGTATCAGAGCTAAACCAGGTTAGGAGATTCTAGGAAGTTTCTTCGAGTTGGGTGTTTGAACGGTTACTTATTGCGACGGTGTGCGCGCCACCTTAGTAATAAGTAAACAGAATAACATCCTAAAGTTTCACTTCTTTCATACTTTTCTCGTGCCTATTTTGAGTCTTTTCAAAGACTTGATTTCTCGTACTACCTCCTTCACACGGGTTAGAAAAGGGGATTGTACAACGTTATACTGACTAATATGATTTGTGTAGATGGCGATTATAAGGCGAGTTCCAACAAAAAGGGAAGTACTCATGGAACAGGCAAAGGAAATGAGAGCTCAGAGGGAGTTCATGCGTCGTAAGATGGACTCAGAAGAAAATGGTGAATTCACAAATCCCGGGGGCTCAAGAGGAGGTTCATCACGAAGCTCATGTACCTCCAGTTGACGTAGTGGTGTCTGAAGGGAGCGGAGAAAATGTCGGAGAAAATGTTGGAGAGAACGAGAGTCAAATGGCCCAAGAAACAGTGGGACAAAAACTAGATAGACTCATAGAGTTAATGGCAGTGCGATTCCACACATGGTTCCGCGCACCTAGTGTCTGTCATAGCCCCGAACTGAACAGACGGCCCGGGGACCGATTGCGGCGCACCACGGACCGAGAGTGTAGAAGCTCAGCGGCACGATAGGCTATGGGCAAATTTTATGAGGAGAGAGAACCACAGTACTCGGGGAAGGACCCCGAGGCCGGCGATGGTATTCCTCGATGAAGTTGAAGACTTAATGTTCACATTGGGATGCGTGGAGGCAGGCGTCAACTTGGTAGGCCGCGACTAGTGGATGATGCGGGGTGTGGTGGAGAAATTTTAGGAAAAATCGTCCCGATGTCACCACCAATGACTTGGGAGGGCTCGAGCGGCATTCGTTGAAATTTATGCCTAATACGGCGCAGGATGCGCTCGGGCGGGAGTTTGAACAATTGAAGCAAGGTGACGCGATTATACGGGAATATGACACAGTTCGTGAGGTTATCGGCATACAACACACATGTCGTCCCTACATAAATGGATAGAGTCAAGCGATTTGTAGAGGGTTTAAACCCGAACATAGCAGAGAAGGTGGTGGCGTTAGCCAATGATCGAACTTATCTTCAGATTGTCGATATGGCTTTGAGGTAGAAGGTTTTGCTAAAGCAAAAAGAGAATATTCGCGAAGAGATTTGGACGTCGGGATCATTTAACGAGTCAAAATCGAGCGAGGAGTTTAGTAAGGGATCTTGAGGCCGAACCAATCAATGGGCGATCTTATTTCAAGCCTAAGGGGCACAGTTGGTCTAATTACCAAGGTAGCAAGGACAAGACCACCAACCCTAACACAGGAGGTGACAAATCGATTTGTAAGATTTGTCAAATAAGACACACTGGAGAATGTCGTCTCTTAACGAAGACATGTTATAATTGTGGAGAGTCGTGCCTATGCGGGGATTGCAAGAAGACTCAAACTCAATCGATTCGGGGAGGTCGAAGCAACCACACCGCCACAGGAAATCGGAAACCAACCCGCGAGTCGGGAGGTCAACAACCCAACAATTCTAACCGGCTCTACGCTTTGCCCCAGAGGAATGAGGCAGAAGCATCTAATGCGGTGGTCACAGGTATTTTGCTAGTCTCGAGTATTCCTGCATTTGTATTATACGATCCCGGCTCTACATTTTCATATGTGTCAATGGGCTTTGCTAAGAATTTACATGTAGAACCTTCTTATTTAATTGAACTGTTGAGGTTATGACACCGATGGGGCCTCGATTTGGGCCTCTCGGGTGGTAAATAATTTTCCATTAGAAGTGAATGGCGGGAACAATGGTGAACCTAGTACTACTTGATATGGTAGACTTGACGTCATTTTGGGTATGGATTGGTTGTCGGCATGTTATGCCATGTTAGATTGTCGACGAAGATAGTGAGATTAACTTTTCGGAGAACGAGAAGTTGTTATAAGGGTAGGGTTGGAATATCCTCGTGTCGCTTTATTTCCTACCTTGGGGCTCAAAAGTTATTGAGAAGTCACAGAGTGGAGTATGCATATCCGCTAATATAGTGGATACCCAAAAGAATCCTCGGTGAATGATGTTCTATTGTTCAAATTTTCCGAGGTTTTCTGAAGATCTTCGGGCCTTCCTCCGGATAGAGAAGTGGAGTTTGCTATAGAGTTAATTCCGGGTACAAGACCCATTTCTATTCCTCCATATCGAATGACCTCAGCTGAATTGAGAGAGTTAAAAGAACAATTGAATGATCTTCTGGATAAATGTTTTATAAGGCCTAGTGTTTCCCCTTGGGGTGCACCAGTCCTGCTTGTGAAAAAGAAAGACGGATCGCTCTGAATGTGCATCGATTATCGGCAGCTCAATAAGGTCACGATCAAGAACCGATACCCATTACCAATAATCGATGATCTTTTTGACCAACTTCAGGGAGCTAGCTATTTTTCCAAGATTGATCTCCGTTCGGGATATCATCAGTTGAAAATAAATCCAGATGATATATCCAAAACAGCCTTTAGAACCCGATACGGCCATTATGAGTTCTTGGTCATGTCTTTTGGGTTAACCAATGCCCCAACATCTTTTATGGATTTAATGAACCGAATCTTCAAACCATTCCTAGATTTGTTCGTGATTGTGTTCATAGATGATATCCTAATCTACAGTAAGAGTGTGGAAAAACATGAAGAGCATTTAAGAGTAGTACTTCAAGTCTTGAAACGGGAGAAATTGTATGCTAAATTCTCAAAGTGTGAATTTTGGTTGGAAAAAGTAGCCTTCTTGGGCCATGTGGTGTCAAGGGATGAAATTATGGTAGACCCTCAAAAGATAGAAGCAGTAAAGAACTGGCCAAAACCTGCCACTCCAACAGAAGTTAGGAGTTTCTTGGGTTTGGCTGGGTATTATAGAAGATTTGTGAAGGGTTTCTCTAGTCTTGCTGCTCCGCCCGACCGGTTGACTCAAAAAGCGGTTAAGTATCGATTAGTCGAAGCAAGTTTTGAAACTAAAGGAATTATTGACTCTGCGCGATCCTAACCTTACCATCGGGACAAGAAGGGTTCACAGTCTATTGCGATGCCTCTAGAGTTGGGTTAGGATGTGTCTTGATGCAGTTTGGAAAGGTTATTGCGTATGCATCTAGACAATTGAAGATACATGAGAAGAATTACCCAACTCATGACTTGGAATTAGTCATGCGGTGGTGTTTGCCTTACGAATATGGAGACATTATTTGTATGGTGTGCATGTGGACATATTTACATACCATAAGAGTTTGCGATACATAACCACGCGAAGGATTTGAATCTCAGACAAAGAAGATGGTTAGAGTTGCTTAAGGATTATGACCTTAGTATTCTTTACCATCCAGGAAAGCTAACGTGGTGGTGGCGCTCGATAGGAGATCAATGGGCGCAGCCCGTTTGGCAATACAAAGAGGTATTGTTCGTGAGGTACAAAGATTAGGAAACCTCGGGGTTAGCTTAATCGAGATCGGTGAAGGTAGGGTGGTGGTACATGATACCTCGCATCGCCTTAGCTTCGTAAATAAAAGAAAGTCGGTTTGAGGATACGGAGTTTGTTGGATTTGGAGAGGATCCAACAGGGAAAACCTTCACAGTTTACATTGAGAGATAATGACGGAACCCTTCGGTATAAGGGTAGGTTATGTGTTCCTAAGGTAAAGGATCTAAGGAGGAAGATCTTAGATGAGGGTCACAACACAAGATATTCCATTCATCCAGGATAAAAAAATGTATCGTGACCTCAAGGCAAATTCGGTGGGACGGGATGAAGAAAGACGTTGCGGAGTTTGTCGGAGGTGTATTATATGTCGTGAGTGCAAGTGAACATCAAAACTCAGCGGATTACTTCAGACATTGGAGTCCCCATGTGGAAATGGGAGACGATTCATATGGATTTCGTAACTGGTCTACCGAAAAGTCGAGAAGGGTATGATTCTATTTGGGTGATTGTTGATCGGCTTACAAAGTCATTCCATTTCTTACCGGTCAATACTACGTATCGCGCACCACAGTACACACAGATTTATTTGAAAGATATTGTGCGGTTACACGGGATTCCCTTACAAATTATTTCAGATAGGGGTTCCCAGTTCACCTCACACTTTTGGCAAAGTTTCCAGCTGGGTCTCGGGACAAAAGTTAAGTTAAGCACGGCTTTCCACATGGCCACCGACAAGCTGAACGAACAATTCAAACATTGGAGGATATGTTGTGGTCGTGTGTGCTGGACTTCCAGGGCAATTGGTTGGACCATTTATGTCTAATTGAGTTCGCTTACAACAACAACTTTCATGCTAGTATACAGATGGCCCCGTTCAAAGCATTGTATGGGCGAAAGTGTAGATCTCCACTTGGATGGTTCGAAGTGGGCGAAACACTACTGTTTGGACCCGAAGTCATTCAGGAAACAACTGATAAAGTACAGATAATTCGGGAGCGGATCAAGACAGCTCATAGCCGCCATAAGTCTTATGCGGATAATCACAAAAGAGATCTTGAGTTTCAAGAAGGAGAGAAAGTATTTTTAAAAGTCTCTCCAATGAAGGGAGTGATGCGATTTGGAAAGAAAGGGAAGTTGAGTCCAAGGTTTATTGGACCATATGAAATCTTACGAAGAGTGGGGAATGTGGCTTACGAACTAGCCCTTCCACCAGAATTAGAAGCAGTACATCCGGTGTTTCATGTATCAATGTTACGAAAATACTTGCACGATCCAAGTCATGTCGTCCTTCCCCAGGAGATAGTTATTAATGAAGAGCTTCAATATGAAGAGGTTCCGGTGGAAATACTTGATAGGAAGGTTAAGCGCCTTAGGAGTAAAGATATTGCTTCAGTGAAGGTCCTATGGAGGAATCACTCCATAGAGGAAGCCACCTGGGAAGCTGAAGAGGCGATGAAAGTCAAATATTCATTCCTATTTGACTAAGGTAAAAAAAAATGTGTTACATAGTACTTCATATGTGTGTCATTTGTGTGTCTATATGCGTATGTTACAACCTTATTCCCATTCGAGGACGAATGTTTCTTAAGGAAGGGAGAATGTGAAGTCCCAAATTATTGTTACAAGAATGTAAAGTTCCGAAATTTGTTGTGTGTCTATGTGATTAAGTTCCGAAATTTGTTGTGTGTCTATGTGATTATGTTACGACCTTATTCACATTCGAGGACGAATGCTTCTTAAGGAAGGGAGAATGTGAAGTCCCAAATTAATGTTACAAGAATGTAAAGTTCTGAAATTTGTTGTGTGTCTAGGTGATTATGTTACGACCTTATTCACATTCGAGGACGAATGTTGCTTAAGGAAGGGAGAATGTGAAGTCCCAAATTGTTGTTACAATAACAATAATAATAATAATAATAATAGTAGGGAAATTTGTTGGGTTACTATTTTTTTTCTTTTTCAATTGTACTCTCTGTTAGTTAATTGGCATTTCCAAATTGTTATCTTGTAAGACAAAAAATTTTATAACGAGAAGAAGAAAGATCTCCGCACTATATTTATTAGCCTAGAGAAAACATAAGGTATAGAGCAAAAAAAAAAAAAACCTTTTATTAAGTACTTGAGGAGAGACATCTTATCAAATACATAGATAACGTGAAGGATATGCACAAAAGAACATTCTAGGTGTGACAATCCTTCTCTCGCTATATTATAATGGCATTAAGGGCCACAATCTGCCTTTAGAAAAATGATAGTAATGGCATTAAGAGCCATACATGCACATTTCCCCTCCACATTTTCATCTTCCTCAACTCTTGTCTTTCCACCTCCATATGTTATACAAACACCCTTACTTATACACAAACAAAGTACTTACCACAAAGGTTAGAAAATCAGGAAAAAAAACAAGTGAAAAGAAGAGGAAAAAAATACCAAGAGGGCAAGAAGAACAAGAAGCAAAATACTAGAGAGTAAGGATAATTTTAGCAACCACACAACAATAATCTTCACACTTACAAGGTGAGTTTTCTCACTCAGAAATTCTTGGTAACATCCTTTATTTTTAGTTCAATACATGTTAGAATAAGAATTGAGTGTTGAAAAAGAAATATTGAACTTTTGATTGTTTAGATAACTAGTTGCGTCATGAACTTTACGAACTGTTCTCACTGAGTTATAATTGTTAGAATTTGATGAAATTCGGAAGAGTGGTACACCTCTCTAATATGATCATATAGAACAAAAAATGAGGTAAAATGGACATACGGTTTGAAAGTTATCATAGTTCAAAGTTCCTGCCTTAGATTTGGCCGAAATTCGGAAAGGCATAATTACGGACTGTTTTTATTGAGTTTTACTTACTAGACTTATATGAAAATTTACATGGTTGTAAATCTCTCTGTTACGGACAGATATAGATAAAGAGTTGTTAAAACGGACTTACGAGTTGAGAGTTATTGTAGTTTGAAGTTGCTGCCTCGGATTCATCGGAATCCAGAAGGGCAGGACGTTGAAACGTAAAACTGTACTAACCCGTGGGGAATATGAAAATTGTTGTTAAATGAAAGTTCTAGATCTCTCTGTTATGGACATTTTGAGACCTTACGGGGGTCTATTCGACTTACGGATTGAGAGTTATCGCTGTTTAAAGTTTCTGCCTCGGATCTATCGAGATCCAGAAAGGGCAGCGAATAAAAGTGTAAAACTGTACCAAATGGTACAGAATATGAAAGTATGGTTCACATGGAGACGTGTAGCTCTCTGTTCTCGTCGTTTTGAGATTTTATGGGGCTTGAACGGGTTTACAGAGTAGGAGTTATGACTATTCTAAGATTGGGTTCTGTTTAATAAAAATTCTGCCAAAACAAATCTCATATGACTGTTTTGAGGATAAGTTTGTGTTAATTAACCAAAGTAGTTTTAAATGAAATTTGGTACAGTGAAAGATCTCTGTCTTACCTTAGTTTCCGCTTGAGAAACACCTTAGTTGGAGTTATGGTTAAAAAGTTATAATCGTTACAAGTATGAATGACAGAATGTTGGGAAAGAGAATATTATTTATTCAATCTTCTGAAAAATATGAAAAGTGAATACGTGTTCACATAAATATATAAATATAAACATAATGGATCGGGTTGCACGCCGCAACAAAACGTAAAGTGAATACGTGTTCACAAATACGTAAATATAATGGATCGGGTTGCGCGCAACAAAACGTAAAGTGAATACGCGTTCACAAATACGTAAACATAATGGATCGGGTTGCGCGCGCAACAAAACGTAAAGTGAATACGCGTTCACAAATACGTAAACATAATGGATCGGGTTGCGCGCAACAACACGTAAAGTGAATACGTGTTCACAAATACGTAAATATAATGGATCGGGTTGCACGCCGCAATAAAACGTAAAGTGAATACGCGTTCACAAATACGTAAACATAATGGATCGGGTTGCACGCCGCAACAAAACGTAAAGTGAATACGTGTTCACAAATACGTAAATATAATGGATCGGGTTGCACGCCGCAACAAATATGAAAGATGAATACATGTTCACCTATATACAAATATGAAAAGTGAATACGCGTTCACAAATATATAAATGTAATAAACATATGGAAATGCAGGGGAATGTCTTAACGTATAATATGAGATAAAATTAAGTGTTAGTTAAACCGAGAATTTCCTATGAGGAGATGTTGCATATTTAAAAGTGTTGTAACCTGATATGTTTTTGCAATATGCTTATTACGTTATAATGTGATTGCACTTGGAATATTGTGGTGTTACTTTGAATTGCAGGGTAAGGTTCTCACTCATTGAGATGGTAGGTGACTCTTTTATTAACATGTTTGAAAGCGTGATAAAGGAAAGGCTCCACGCCAAGGCTAGCGATCGTCCAGCCTCTTGTCATACCAAGTCCATTCTTGGGCTTGGTACTCGTCGAGTTCGAATGTCGATTCGGTGTCTCGGGAAATGCCCGTGTGGAATGATATTCCTTCCAACTTAGAGTAATCTTTGTCAGTATGTCTATGTAGAGACAATATTTGCACGAGCATGAGCTCGCGTTATGTTTTTAATAAAGTCATAAACATATTTTTTTAATGTTATTTTTATTAATAGCTCCGTATTTGAATTATAAGTTCAAATTTCTCAATGAAGAAAATTTAATGGTGCTCCTGGTGGGAAGTAATTGTCCAGGTGCCATCACGCCCTAAGTAAAGACTTAGGAAAAGTCGGGGCGTGACACCTGCATCCTGCGGAAAGGATCTTAGGGGACTATGTGATGCCGTCAATTACAGGGGTGCAGACTTGCATCAGGCTTCCAGCTGTGGAAGCTAATAATTTTGAGATAAAACCAGCAATCTTGCACATGGTTCAAGGCTCAGTTCAGTTTGGGGGGTTACAGTCTAAAGATCCCCATATGCATCTAGCAAATTTCCTGGAACTGTGTACAATATTTAAATACAATAGTGTTACTGATGATGTCATTCGGTTGAGGCTCTTACCATTCTCACTCAGGGAAAGAGAAAAGAGCTGGTTAAACTCATTGCAGGCGAACTCCATTACCACATGGCAAGACTTGGCCCAGAAGTTTTTTGCCAAGTTCTTCCCTCCATCCAAAGCAGCAAGGCTCAGAGGAGATTTTAATAACTTTTATCAGCTGGAGGGAGAATCACTATATGATGCATGGGAGAGGTTTAAAGAATTACAGAAGAAGTGCCCGCATCATGGGATTGAAAAGTGGATGTTTGTCCACATCTTTTATAATAGGTTGTGTGGTACTACACCATTATTGATGCTGCAGTAGGAGGAACATTCATGAGAAATAGTGTCAATGAGGCACATAATTTGCTAGAAGACATGGCCACAAACAACCATCAGGGGGCCGATTAAAGACCAGCAAGCAGCAGAAAAGTGGCTGGGGTTCATGAGCTATATGATATCACTGCATTGACTGCTCAGGTTGCCACTTTGACAAAGCAGATGAAGCAAAGTATTATGTCCTTGAATGTTGTCCAGACACCAGTAAGTTGTGAGATTTGTGGGGGTTCCCATACTTTTGATAGGTGCACAGAAGTGGATCCAAACAATGTACCTATGGAGCAGGTTCAGGCAGTTGGAAATTTTCAGAGGCCCTAAAACAATGCATTCTCCAACACATATAATCAGGGGTGGAGAAATCACCCAAATTTTTCATGGATGAATGATAAAGGGCAGCAACCTCAGTTTCAGGAGCTACTTCAATAGACCACTCCAGCTCGTCAGGGACAGATCCAGCAGCAGCCCAAGCCACTAGCCCCACAAGAGAAGCCAAATGAGATAAGAGCAACACTGTTGACCTTGGATAACTCCCAGACTCAATTCATGGCAGAAACCAGGTCATCACTTTCATCCTTCGACAATACCCAGATGATGCGCGAAAAGATGCACACACTTTAACGCAAGTGCACGTTGTCGACTCAAGTAATATAGTCTAGGTAAGACCGAATATCGTCCTCAAGGATTGGTTTTCAAGTACCGGTTATCTATCCTATGGTATCTATTTGGTTAACGTAGTTGATTGGGATTTTAGACTAATAATGCAGGAAATAAACTAATTATAAATATACTTTGATTTAAATCAGTTATGATGGGGGATTAGGGCTTCCAAGATCATCAATTATCCATTCTATTCAATCCTTAATATAATTAGACTGACTTCTTCTTCTACGTTAAGCTAGCAGGTTTACTAATTCGTTTTATACTCCCGTTAAGGCTATATAAACACTCAACCCCAGTATTGCTCCTTTCTACCTTTCGGTGATAAGGATGACTCTATAGGAGGATTAAGACCAAAAACCTAGTTAGCACGCGCCATGCGTAAAATTAGGGTTGTTAAGCCTCTCATTAACGCTACATAAATAATTGAGGTATTTTCATCCCCAATCTAAAATATGTCTACCCAACTTACAGCATATTCACAACCTCCTCCTTTCGAAGTTTGATTAGAAATCATATAAGTAATGATAATTAGTGATCAATTAATTACCAAGCATGCAAAACAATTATTGGATAGATCTTAACTAAGTGAATAAGAAATCAACTACTATATTAATTCATGAATAGAGTTTCAAGTGAATCACAAGGAAATCCCTAATAAAGTAATTAGCTCCTAGTCATTGTCACGCTAAGAACTAATACAAACTCCATACATGAACTGAAATAAATAAAGCAAAAAGAAAGAAAAGAAAAATACTCAAGAACGAGACTCCAATCCTTCTAGCATCCAAGGGTTGTGTTGTGGAATATTTACAAGATGGAGTGGTGGATGGATGGATGTAGAATGATGAATGGTGGAATAGAGAATGGTTTATTCTTCTAATGATGTAGAGTATTTATAGCCAAAGAATCCTTTTGGTGAAGGGTTAGGGATTTTGTAGGTAGGAAAAGTTATTAAAATCCTTTTTGTTAAGGGTTTTAAGGTAGGAAAAGTTATCCTTTTAGGTAGGAAAAGTTATCCCTTTAGGATTCTGAAAACATGCCAAATTCGGCCAAGACTTCATAAATCCCGCGTCGGCGCCGCGGCCCTGCAGACTGGCGCCGCGACGCCTGAAAACTTGCAACTTTCTGAGCTTCCGGACATTGGTATGGCGCCGCGCGCCAGCGCCGCGACTCGTGGCGTTTTTTCCGGTCGCTCGTTGCCCTTTTTTCGTCCGGACTTCGTCTGAACTCCTCTATAATTCCCGAAACTTCTTAGACTTTATTTCTTGGCCCTTTTTGTGTGCAATTCCATCTCATTTATGCTCATTTCATCTTTTTTCGTCATTTCTCCATTTATGATCGCTGTGACACAAAAGAAAGGAAAACGACTCTAATACTATATTAAACATAAATAAAATGAGTAAAATACTAATTAAAAATGACTCAAAAAGTGTATATAAAATACACCGATCAAATACCCCCAAACTTAACCTTTGCTCGCCCTCGAGCAAAGATCAAAAGAAAGAAATACAGACTCAAGGAAAACGAAAAATAAAAGACTCAATGACATTGATCACTTTGCTGCATTGGTGCTACTTGGAAAAACATGAAGATTAGTAGAATAATATGCAGGAACATATAGCATGAAATTTCAGCATTCTAAACACATTAAGCTAGATATTTCGCAAACTCATTTTTATCATGCTTAATGGAAGTCAAATACTGAATCATGCATGTTAATTTCAAAATTCTTATCGCATGTTTACTTGCTATTCTCCACTAATCATGGCTATGCATCTAAGAGATCTTCAGGACTTTTAAGGGTTGTAATGTAGGCTTAGGCACGGGTAGGTAAAAATAGGCAATTAGGCTCATTTTTGTGTACCATAAGCTCTTTGGCTTTTCAATTTTTCCCTTTTCTTTTGATTCTTTTCTTCACTTCAATTCTATCTTTCCCCTCTTTTGTTTTGGGAGAGTGAAGTATATTATAATAACAAACACCCCCAAACTTAGTCTTTTGCCTCTTTCTTATTACTTTTTCATTGGGGTGCATCAAACTTATTCACTCTTTTTGTCTCTTTTTTAACACAATTTATTCCAACTATTTCACATTTTTACTTATGGCACAATTGTAGGAATATATGGTGTCAAAGAAAAAGTTTCATGTTTTTAGGCTCAATGAGGCTGACTATGAATATTTTTAAAGTCAGGGATAGAAAAGAGTGGTAAGAATTGACTAACAAAGAAATGCATGAGTCATCTCCCTAACATGCATATCCTAACTATTTCGCCTCAAATAGCAAGCAATCATAACACATAGGTTTTAATCTTTTAACAATGCACAAATCAAGCAAGATACTCTCAAATCACAGATTTCATGAGTTTTTGGCATATCTAACCTAAGTGTTTAGATGGTTGCTTCTAATTCCATTACATTATTCAACCTTACTTCACTAGGCAATTCAAGTAACTACAGCATGCATGATCTTTAAAAAAAATTATGACTCAAAAATGACTCAAAAATACACAAAACAATTCAACAAGACTCAAAAACAATAAAACATCCCCCCAAACTTAAATCACACATTGTCCCCAATGTGTGCAAGACTCAAAAAAAAATTAGTGACAACTTACTGACACAACACAGCGGTCATAACGGAGGTCTAGGAGGAAGAATTCTGGAATTTGCACGGAATATGGTCCTCTGAGTTCGCCGCGACCACGAGATTCAGCGCCACCGCTGCTCTGATGGCTCTCTGAGTTCCAGGCCACTGACGATCGCTTTCCCTTTTTCAGCGTTTTTGCTCCTTTTTCTTCGGTTTTAACTTTCAGTCCACCTGTCATCCAACAACACAAAACACGAACTCAAGATCGTGAGACTGTTCAAGGCAAAATAAAATAAACTAAAGACAGAAATTAAAATAACATAATTAAAAAAAACATTGGGTTGCCTCCCAACAAGCGCTGTCTTTAACGTCTTTTAGCCGGACGCAATTAACCTTTACGAGTGCCCATTGGATCCTTCTGCGAACTGCTCGCAATCCGCAGAGTTATTGTTGCAGATCTCACTTCAACTACAACAATTGCTTCAAACAAGAGCCTCAAATATACGATTATCCCCCAAGTACACAAGACATGCTTGTCTTTTAGGCTCTCTCTAGTGTAGGGATCAGTGAGATTCCCAACATCTCTCAACTCTAGGGGGTGCCCTTGATGGTATGTACTTTCTATTTGGAGATCAACAGTGACCGTTGGTGGTATTTCTTTTGCAATAGGTATAGGAAAAAGAATTTCCAAAGAATCCAAAAAGGTGAATAATTGGATTTCAGTAATCTTTTCCTTCTCTACACCAACTACCTCGTCAGATTCCTCAACAGCTAGGTGTGGTTCAGGCTCCTCAATTTGATTGCCACATCCCTTAATGATGTCGCTAGGCAGATTTGCTTGATTTGTATTGCTCATCTCATCCATCAATTGCCCTATTTGTGTCTCCAATTTTCTGAGGGACTCTCTTGTCTCAGTCATAAACTGAGTCTGACACTTGGCGTATATAAGTATGCCTTCTTGCAACTCATCTAGATCTTCCTCTGAATAATGTGGGTTAAGCTGCTGTTGATGACTCCACTGTCTCTGATAGTAGTAGTCCATGTGTCCTGATTTTTTTTTTTTTGATTTTTTTTTCGAATTTAACCTGCAAAATAAGAAAAAAAAAATGATAAAAACAAATGCTCGCAGAACAAGTTAGAAACTTGTTCTTGGAGCAACCAAATTAGAAATAAGAATAGATAAATCGATATTGAAAGTAAGCCAATCCCCGGCAACGGCGCCAAAAACTTGATGCGCGAAAAGATGCACACACTTTAACGCAAGTGCACGTTGTCGACTCAAGTAATATAGTCTAGGTAAGACCGAATATCGTCCTCAAGGATTGGTTTTCAAGTATCGGTTATCTATCCTATGTTATCTATTTGGTTAACGTAGTTGATTGGGATTTTAGACTAATAATGCAGGAAATAAACTAATTATAAATATACTTTGATTTAAATCAGTTATGATGGGGGATTAGAGCTTCCAAGATCATCAACTATCCACTCTATTCAATCCTTAATATAATTAGACTGACTTCTTCTTCTACGTTAAGCTAGCAGGTTTACTAATTCGTTTTATACTCCCGTTAAGGCTATATAAACACTCAACCCCAGTATTGCTCCTTTCTACCTTTCGGTGATAAGGATGACTCTATAGGAGGATTAAGACCAAAAACCTAGTTAACCGTCACGCGCCATGCGTAAAACTAGGGTTGTTAAGCCTCTCATTAACGCTACATAAATAATTGAGGTATTTTCATCCCCAATCCAAAATATGTCTACCCAACTTACAGCATATTCACAACCTCCTCCTTTCGAAGTTTGATTAGAAATCATATAAGTAATGATAATTAGTGATCAATTAATTATCAATCATGCAAAACAATTATTGGATAGATCTTAACTAAGTGAAGAAGAAATCAACTACTATATTAATTCATGAATAGAGTTTCAAGTGAATCACAAGGAAATTCCTAATAAAGTAATTAGCTCCTAGCCATTGTCACGCTAAGAACTAATACAAACTCCATACATGAACTGAAATAAATAAAGCAAAAAGAAAGAAAAGAAAAATACTCAAGAACGAGACTCCAAGCCTTCTAGCATCCAAGGGTTGTGTTGTGGAATATTTACAAGATGGAGTGGTGGATGGATGGATGTAGAATGGTGAATTGTGGAATGGAGAATGGTTTATTCTTCTAATGATGTAGAATATTTATAGCCAAAGAATCCTTTTGGTGAAGGGTTATGGATTTTGTAGGTAGGAAAAGTTATTAGAATCTTTTTTGGTAAGGGTTTTAAGGTAGGAAAAGTTATCCCTTTAGGTAGGAAAAGTTATCCCTTTAGGATTCTGAAAATATGCCAAATTCGGCCCATACTTCATAAATCCGTGTCGTGGCCGCATGCGGTAGCGCGCGGCCAAAAACTCGCAACTTTCTAAGCGTCCAGCACATTGGGCGCCGCGGCGCTGCTGCCGCGCGCGGTGACGCTGGCGTTTTTTCTCGTCTCGTTTTTTCGTCCGGACTTTGTCTGAACTCCTCTATAATTCCCGGAACTTCTTAGACTTTATTTCTTGGCCCTTTTTGTGTGCAATCCCATCTCATTTATGTTCATTTCATCTTCTTTTCGCCATTTCTCCATTTATGACCGCTGTAACACAAAAGAAAGGAAAACGACCCTAATACTATACTAAATATAAATAAAATGAGTAAAATACTAATTAAAAATGACTCAAAAAGTGTATATAAAATACACCGATCACCAGACACAATTTATGACAGAGACCAAGCAGTTCATGACAGAAACGAGATCCTCTATTAGGAACTTGGAGACTCAGATGGGGCAGTTGGCAGGGAAGTTGAATGACAGACCTCAAGAGACTCTCCCTAGTAATATAGTGATTAATCCAATGGATCAGTGTCAGACAATAAGTTTGAGAAGTGGTAAACAGTTAGAGCAGGGTGCACCCCAATCAGTGGTTGAAAAAGAGAATGAAGTGGAGAAAATAGTAGATGCAGAGAAAGAGGGGGTTACTGATGACCTCCCTATTTTAGAAAAAGCTCCACTAGCAGTCATGAGGGAATATACAGATAAAATTCCTTACCCTCAAAGACTTCAGAAGAAGGCCATGGACAAGAAGTTTTCCAAGTTCTTGGAGCTCTTCAAAAAGTTGCACATTAATATCCCCTTCATTAAAGCCTTGAAGTTAATGTCAGCATATGTGAAGTTTATGAAAGACATCCGTTTTAAAAAGAGGAAGCTGACATATTATGAGATAGCGGTGCTGATAGAGGAGTGCAATGCTATATTACAGAAGAAACTTTCCCCGAAGTTGAAAGATCCAGGGAGTTTCACTTTACCTTACACCATAGAAAATGTGACATGCAAGCGAGCTTTGTGTGATTTGAGGGCAAGTATCAACCTGATGCCCCTCTCTGTGTTTAACAGACTGGTTTAGGGGAAGCAAAGCCAACCATTTGTTAACTTGCAGCTAGCTGATCACTCTATCGTACATCCCCGTGGTATAATTGAAGATGTATTGGTGAAAGCGGGAAAATTCATCTTGTCTGCTGACTTCCTCATTCTTGATATAAAGGAAGATGAGAATATTCCAATGATCCTTAGGAGACCATTCCTAGCTACAGGGATGACACTGATTGATGTTGAGAAGGGAGAGCTCAAGCTCCGAGTTCAAGATGAGGAGATGACATTCACTGTTTTCAAGCCTCCAACTGATCCACAAGTCAATGATAGATGTTTTGCGGTTGGTGTCATTGAAGGAGTTATCTTTGAGAATAGCCTCACAAGTACTGATGCTCGTGGGCTACCATTAAAACAGTATGCAGAACAGGATGGTAAGAATTCTGAAATTGTGGATGATGTCCAATGGGTGAACCTCTCTGAAGTTAACATTGTGAAAAAGGAAAGGAGGATGAGGAAGAGAACGGTACTGAACTAGATATGCGGGGGTAATCTCCCCCCTTGAGTGAGTAAGAAAACTGCGTCCGGCAAAATAACGTTAAAGACAACGCTAGTTGGGAGACAACCCAATGTTTTTAATTATGTTATTTCAATTTTTTATTTAGGTTGTTTTATTTTGTCTTGAACAGTCTCACAATCTGGTATGTTTAGTATTTTTGGATGATAGATAAAAGCAGGGACTGACCCCTAGTGGAAAAAGGGACACAAATGCTGAAAAAAGGGAAAATCGAGCACAGCGCCATGGCGCCAAAATGCATGGCCACGACGCCAGAATTTCAAAGAGTCCCGATGCCTGTGTAATTTCAAGAATCTCCTCTCAGAACTCCGTTATGACCGCTGTTGTGTTTGTAAGTTGTCCCTTTAATTTTTAGTCTTTACACATTGGGGACAATGTGCCGATTAAGTTTGGAGGGATCTTATTTTGTTTTGTTATTGGTTTTGAGTCTTTTTGTTGTCTTTTTATTTGTTATATGTGTCTGTGAGTCATAATTTTTTTTATGAATCATGTATGTTGTAGTTGCTAATGATATTGAGTGGCTAAAGTGAGATAATGTAATGGAATTAAAAGCAACAATCTGTGTGCTAAGTTAGATAAAATTCATGACATCTAATATTATTGGAATATTTGTGCTTAGCCTATGTGTTGTCAATTATGGAAAGAAAGATTGAAAATGTCTATAAAATCTATTTGATTATTATTTGAGGTGAAATGGTTAAGATATACATGTATAGGGAGATGATTCAGACATTTCTTTGATAGCACCGTTCATTACCTACTCTGACATAAATTGTATCACTAGTCAGTCCTTTGAGTCTAAAATAATATCTTTGTTTGACACCCTATGATTCCCTAGTTGTGCCATAAGTAATAATTGAAAATTCGCGGGATGAAAAGTGTTGAAGAAAGCAATAAAAAGAGTGAAAATTTGACGCACCCCAATGAAAAATACGCAAAATCCTAAGTTTGGGGTGTTTGTTATTGATAATATACATCATTCTCTCAAAAGAAAAGAATGGAGGAAATAGGTATGAGACTAAAAAGAAAACCAAAAAAAGGAAAAATGAGTTGAATGAAAAATGCTTATGGTACGTAATTTGAGACTAAATGCCTATTTTTACCTACTTTTGCCTAAGCCTATATTACAACCCTTGAAAGTCCTGAAGATCTCTAAAATGTATGTCTATGATTAGTGGAGAATAGCAAGTAAACAGGTCTATAGCATTTTGGGAAAGATGGAATGAAATTGACATGCATAGGTTATGTACTTGTATTTCTAGTGATTATGATATAATTAAATTTGCGAAATATCTTACTTGAAATTCTAGATTGCTGGAAATCCATGCTATATATGTTCCAACATATTATCATAGTTTTCATCCATGATTTTGAGGCAGCATTGCTATAGCTACTTGATCCATTTCATAGAGTCTTTATTTTTATTTTTGTTTTTGTTTAATGCTTTACTCGAGGGCGAGTAAAGTGTAAGTTTCGGGTGTTTGTTGAGTGTATTTTGGTACACTATTTTGAGTCTTTTTTAGTTAGTATTTTACTCGTTTATTTTGTGTTTAGTATATTATTAGGTTTGTTTTTCTTTCTTTTGAGTCACAACGATCATAAAGGATGAAGTATAAAATTGAGGATGAAATGAGCTTAACTGAGATGGAATTGCACAAGAAAAGTCCAAGAAATGAAGCCTAAAAAGTTCCGGAAAGCATAAAATAAATCTGACGAAGTCCGGATGAAAAAATGAAGAAAACCAGAAAAGGACGCCACCGGTGCCGCGGCGCCAGCCAGCAGCCACTGATGATTTTTCACATTGTCGGCGCCGACGCGGGGTTTTCCGAATCTGGGCGAATTTTGACACGGTTAAAAGGGTCTGAAATGCAATTTTTCATAAATATAAAAACCCTAAATCCTCACATACTTTACATCATACTTTGGGAGAGGCAAGAAATGAGACAAGCTACAATTGAAGACTCTTGTTCATGTTCTTTCTCTTTCCTTTATTTTAATTTCAGTTTGTGTTGGATTGTAAATTACTTCTTGACATGACAATGTTTAGGAGCTAATTTCTTTATTAAGGTTTTCCGTCGAATATTCTTGAAGCTCTTTCATATAGTTAATGCACAGTTATTGATTTCCTATTCAGCTATATTAAGATCTATTCAATATTGCATTGATTGTTTGATAATTAACTGACCATTAATTGTCATAACATATATGATTTCGAATCGAGATCCGAGAGGAGAGATTTGAATATGTTGTAGTTGCTTAGATATAGGTTAAAATCGTGGACTAAAGTACCCCGATACTTATGTAGTATTTAAGGTTATTGTTCTTAATCCTCATGTGTGGTAAAATCTATCATAGAAATATAGAAGGGTTCTGCATAAGGTTGAGTTTTTATATGTCCTAACCGGAATATAAAACAGATTAGTTAACCTGCTATCTTAATAAGAAGAAGAATCATTAACATTACATTAACACGTGAAATAGTGGATAGTTGAGGAGATTGGAAGCCCTATTTCCTTCATAACTGTTTAAAACCAAAGTATTATCATCTTAGTTTATTTTCTGCAAATTACTTTAATTATAGTTCTTAGTTATAAAACTAAACAAAATAACGTTTGCCAAATAGATACCATTGATTAGATATTCAATACTTGTTAAATCAGTCTTTGTGGACGATAACTCGGTCTTTCAGACTATATTACTTGAGCGATACGTACACTTGCGTAAGCATACAGAAATATTGCAACAAGTTTTGGCGCTGTTGCCGGGGACTGACGTACTTTCAATATCGAATTATCTATTTTTATTTCTAATTTGGTTTTTATTTTATTCTTATCTTATTGTCCAAATGATGAATGAGCTATTATTTTGAGGTCAATTGTTATGTTTGATTGTTGCTGTTACATTGGGTTGTTGTTGCATTTATGGACCATCATTACCACCTAAACAACTGTTGCACTTGGGGAAAATGGTTGCTCTTGTGAGGTTCCTCAGTGTTGAGTTCTGACAAAGGAGTTGCCATAATCGGGAGCTACTGATCTCATAGAGTATGTTATTGTTGCACTCATGGTTTGTTATGGCAGCACCTTGAGGTAAGTGAATGTTGCCATCTATTTGTGGCTATCTGGTTTGTATTTGTACTTTTAAACAACTACTGATGTCCCTGAAAAATGAGCAGATATTACACTTGGAACTTTAAAACTACGGCTATGCTCGAGCTTGTTGCTTGGTTTGCAGTTGCTATATTTTATAGTTGTTTGATTGCTGCATTACAATGCTATTTTGGGCTGAAAATTGCTATATTTTTGCCAAAAGGCTGTTGCGTTTCTGAGATAAAATAATACTACACTTCTGTTATTTTGCTAGTGCATTTTTTGCCAGTTGGGTCGTTATATTATAGTATGTGATTGCTCCCCCTTTTTCAAATGGTTGCTGCCTTTTAAGAGATGAAAAATGCTATACTTTGGGGTGAATATGCCTTCTTCTCTGTTGCTATTTCTTGCGTCATTTTAATTCTACACATTGCTGCATATCTTGCAGATTTTGGTTGAATCATTTGCTATTTTTTGCCAAACTACTTGTCACGACCTGACCCGATCCGACGGGCCATGACCCGACGCCTTAATTGAACGTCATTACACTAACTTGTCACATAATCAACTGACACTTAAGGGTAATAGAAAATTCGGCAGCATAACGCTGCATCTATAACATATGCCCAAAGTAGGCGAGCCGACAAGGCTGCCTTACACAACTAACCAACATGTCATAATAGGCTAGCCGACTAGGCTGCCACCAAATAGCATCACATAAATACGGAAACAATCAAAATAGACGAGCCGGCAAGGTTGTCACTATATACGGGAATCTCCCCAAAATAGAGTACAACAACACATATACCAAAAACAGATTCACATATCTACATACGTACAACCCACAACTGTCTACAGACCTCTAGAAGTACAATAATGACATATGAATATGCGTAGGTCCAAGATTAAAGATCTATACCAAACTGACTAAGCTCCGAATCAATGGAGTCTTCCAACCAGCTGAGTAGGAGTCCTAGGCCTGAAGATCACCAAACTGAGAATCTATACCTGCGGGCATGAACACAGCCCCCCAAGGAAAGGGGGGTCAGTACGAAATAATGTACTGAGTATGTAAAACATAAAGTACTGTGAATAAGATCAAAACAGGCCAAGAGATAACATGAGACAAATATAATAATCAAATTACCATTTCAACTGTGTCATATACGAATGAGAGTCATATCAAAACCATGAGTGTCTGTCCATCTAATTATATATATATATACATATACTATCCTGGGTATTTATACCCGCATCATGGATGTCTGTCCATGAAATCATCATACGTATACTATCACGGGTATCTATACCCGCATCGTGGATACATGTCCACGGAGATCATAACTGGCCAGAAGTTAACCTGAGACATGTATGAAAAATCAGAGATACCAATGCAACTGTACCATATGAAAAGAAAGTCATGTATGTCTAACAATCATCATAATCAAGGATACCTCCGTACATATAGCTACCCGGCCCATTCTGGAGCTCGGTCCTCATACTATGTACATATAGCTACCCGGCCCATTCTGGGACTCGATCCTCATACTCTGTAAATATAGCTACCCGGCCCATTTTGGGACTCGGTCCTCATAACTTATAGTCACAACTTACACAAGTAGAATATCATGAGGAATCATAGGCAATACACATCATCATCATCTGGGACTCAATGGAACAATCATATGCATTTCAAATAATCATATGTATTTTAAATCATCAGTGGAGACTCGATGAAATAATTAAGACGAACTATCATTTAGGAATTCAGACACTATCATATTATATATCACTTTTAATCATCACTTGGAACCTCAAGATACTTATCGTGTCACGTATCATTTGAAATTTCTGTATAGAAATCATGTACGTCCGTCGTATGTTCACTTCACATAAATTATATCAAAATAAAGGGAGGAAGAGTTTCACATAGCGTTTGTCGTCTGTATCTAGGGTTGGCCAGTGGGCCGGGCCGACCCGACCCCGTCCCGGTCCCGACACGACCCCGACACGACCCCGTATAAAAAACAAATCGGGACCGGGGCTCGAATCGGGGTGGGACAGGGTATGGTCCCGCCCGACCCTGTTATACCCCGTATTTCCAGAGTATGTACGTGAGGACGTACGTATAAAAATTTAAGTCTTAAGGTTGGCAAGGTTCGAAAATTTGTACACAAGTGCCGAAAAGAATCGTTTTTCGACGAAACATTTTACAAGACTTGCGAAGGGAAAAATACGGCTATGTCATTTATAATTTTTGCGGATTTTTCCGAGAGACGAAACATTTTGGACCAACGGGAGGGTGACATGTGTCACCCTCACATTGGACGTTGGTGGGCGTCAAAGTGGGACGATTTGGCTTGCTTTTTGGCATGTTTTGTGGCTTGTTTTGTGGCCTAAAACATGGGTCAATGTTTTGTGGAGTAGGATAGGGTGCACTTGGCTTGATCTTGGCCTTACACTTGCCTTGCACTTGGCTTGATCTTGGCCCTTGGTTGGCCTATAAATACCCCTCTAAGTTGAAGACTTTCTTCATCCTCACTTGATAATTTCTAAGGCAAAAATCCCTCCCCTCTTAGTGAGAGTTCTCGTCCAAAGTCCCCTCCCCCTTGTGAGGCCCTTGGCCGAGAGTACCCCCCCTTGCCTAGTGGTTCTAGCCGAGCCTACCCCCCCTCCTAGTTGTGCTAGTTGAAATACTACCCCCCCCCCCTTGGTAGAGAAATACTCTCCAAGTATTGTTATAATGCCAAAATACTCTAGCCCAAATACCTTGTAGTATTCCAAGAGTTACCTCTATACGTAGAGCCCGGAAATACTACTATATTTCCTTAAGTCACAAAAACGAAACCCTAAGGAAAACCTTCATAGTCAGTTGAAGTGTTAAGTAGAAGTTGCGTAGAACTTCTAAGGGTTGTTTGGAGCGGATTGGAGCACTCGGAGTAGGAGCTAAACGTTGCTCAGGATCGACATATATACTTGGATAATTTTGGGCTTACCGAGGTAAATACTCCTGTCTTTATATTGTAATTGGAAATTACATACTGTAGTAGTATAGAAATGAATATAAGATTCATAGAAGAGAGTTGAACTGTAATAGAAGGATATTGCAGTAAAGACTTGAACTGAAATCACATCAGAAGAATTTAAGTAAAAGATTAAACTGTACTTACATAGGACTGTATTTACAGTAGACTAATAACCTTTATTGGTTGAATGTTCTGCGAGTAGCATGAACTACTTGGAAGGTGGACAAGGCTAGCCGGGTTATAGCCGTGGAGCGTTTTGCTTATAGTCGATAATCGTCGCGAGGTATGTGATTCTTCCTATACTCTTGAGCATGATATTTTAAAGGAATATATATATAGTACGGTAGACGTACGTGTGTTAACTGAACGTAGTTGTACGGCAATGTCTTTTGACTTAAGCCTGAATAATAAGAATCTTGAAGTATTTCAAAAGAATTAAGAAACCTTTTTGAAAGAAGAGTAATACTTGGTTTTGAAAACATAAGAGTTATACTAGCTTTATGGGAAGTTAGGTATAACGTCTTAAGAGAGATAAAGAGAATGGTTTACTGATTTTTAGAAGTTAAGAGACTTAATCTTAAAAGATAAAAGACTTGACTTAAATGAATTTATATGAAATTTGTGTGAAACCTCATTCGTGAGTAATGAGTACTTGGTTTTTAAAAGGAATAATGTTTTACTGATTTCGGAAATCAGAATAAGTATCGAACAAACCACTGCAGCGCTAATAAAGGAAAATGTATTGAATAATGAAGTATTATATTAAAACCGGTGAAACCTCCATCTGCATGAAGCTAAGATGAGACAAAATGATATTACATTTCCTAGATCATGGCTGCTTAATAAGATTGATTATGAATAAGAATAACCTACACTCATATAAGGCATATGTTACTCAATTGTTTTAAAAGAGATTAAGACATTGAACTATGAAACTTTTCTAAAATAAAGAGACTTGAGTAATTGAAATTAGGCAAACTGGAACTTTAGGGAAAAGAATGTGGTTGAAAAGGAAAGTGTTTTGGTTTACCTAAAAATGTGAGTCACTCTATTTTATACTACGGGTATCGGGTGACTTTTATAAAAGGAATGGATCTCTTTAAAAGGAATTTAACGTACGTAGTACTTTAGGGTTAAAACCCGGACTTTGACATAAAATGAAAGTACCTTGAGTTGTGTATAACTTGCCTATGCTTGTTGTTGTATAACTTGCATATGCTTGTTGTTGTGTAACTTGCATATGCTTGTTGTGATAGCCTTTGTTGTGCAAGAATTGTGTTTCCATACTACCGCGTCTCTCGATGAAGGGCCGGTTGCCTTGTTGAGAACTTACTTGGACGTACCGGCAGTGACGGAAGATTCCACGGGTATGCTTCCATTATTATTGTTACATGGGCATGTCTACACCGATGATGGATTCTGTGGACATGTGACCATTATGGTTATTTATGGCGAAGTATCGTGACTTACGGTTGTGATCGGGTGTGTAGGCTGTTTACTTGCCCCCGTCAGCTACGTGACGCAGGTGGATCTGGTATAGGTTATTGCACTTGCCACGTGTCAGCTTCGCGGCGAAGTATCGTGACTTACGGTTGTGATCTGGTGCTTAGCCGATTCACTTGCCCCGTCGGCACGTGGCGCGAGGAGGAGGCGGTGGAGGCTAGTGCACTTGCCGCGTGTCGCCTTCGCGAGTTAGTGTTTGGATGGAGCGTGACTTACGGTTGTGATCAGTGCGTGGCGATTCACTTGCCCCGTCGGCCTACGTGGCGCGAGGAGGAGGCGGTGGAGGCTATTGCACTTGCCACGTGTCGACCGTGATATGGTTGTGCAGTATTAGTGGTACGGTCGGATCGGTAGTTATACTTGCCGTCACGGTTTTATGACACGGTGGGACACGGTGTCCATGTATACTCCTTGGTGTTGTTATATCATAGGCTGGCGGTGAGGAAGGAATTCCACGGGCATGAGTGATGATTTGGAGGCGTGAGTCCACGACTTGATATATTGTTTATATGTTGTGTCTTGTAGTTTGGTTATCATACATGTCTCCTTTTTATAGACTATTATGATTTCATTTCTGATATTTTGATTCACATACTTGGTACTGTTATCGACCTCCTTGAGGGCTGCGTTCATCTGCATGAGTAGAGGTACATCGGTGTCGATCCATTTTAGGATCACTTTCAACGTATTGGAAGCTCAGTTCCTTGAGGCTTATCTTTGGTATGTTACCACACAGTGCAGCAGGTTCTTGCATTCGAGGGTATGGCGGGGCCACTGTCCGTCATAGTTGTTGTAAAAATCTTAGAGGTTTGTAGCCTTTGTTGTGGCGGGGTTGTAAGATTATGCTTGTTCAAATGTCTATATATATATATGTTGAAAGGCAACCGTTTTGGTTGGCCTATTTTCTTTTATCTTGATCCATATCTAAACTGTATGTTTAAGTTTTTATTTCCGCTGGTTTTTCTCTGATGTTGTATCACTAGGGTGACCGGGGTAAGGCACCAGTCACGGGCCCGGGTTCGGGTCGTGACAGACCCGACCCCGCCAGGCCCCGATCCCGCCCCGACCTTGCCCCGACCCCGCCCCGATCCCGCCCCAGTCCCGCCATTTGCCAAAAATAGCCGTTGTCTAACAACCATTTTACATTTTGGCCGTTAGACAACGACCATTTTTGGCTTCCCCCACTCCCCAACCCCACCCTTTATATTTATTTTTAACCCCTAAATTATTATATTTACACTTTAACCCAATTTTTCAACTATAAATACCTCATTTTCTCTTCTTATTTCTCACAAATCTTCCTACATTTTCTCTAAGTTCTATATACAACATTGTCTACTACATATTCACTCTATTTATTAATTTGAGAATTGGGAGTGAAGTTGGGAACTAGCTTGAGGATTAATCTATCGAGCAAAGTTTCAATTTTCAACCTCTCGATTACACATCGACTCTACGTCGGCGTTTGGTACATTCGTTCCCTCATTAAATTATTATTTTGTTTTTACTTCATTTAGCACATTTAATTTCATTATCTTTAAGTCTTTAATTATTTATTATCATAATTAAAATGAAAAGAACAAAAAGTCTTTTCGGTAAGGGTAGTTCTTCTAGTAGGGCGGGTAACAAGGGCAAGGGTACTTCTTCTAGTATTCCAGCTATTCCTAGACAAGATGATTTTATAGATCCTGAACTGTTTCCTGAAATACCATATGATCTTGACACAAATGTTTATCCTCAAATTGAAGAAGATTTTAATTTAGATGACACTCTAGATGATGATACACCTACTAATGAAGATGATGATATACCCACTAGTGAAATGCCTCCTATCCCCCCTAGTATGAGACGAGGTCCGGCAAAACGACCATTAAAATCAGTTGTATGGAAATATTTTAACAGGGACGTACCGAATCAAGTAGCTATATGTAAAACTTGTAAAAATGTTTATTCTTTTAAAACTGGACAAGGTCATGGTGGGATGGGGGGGTTTAGGAAGACACCTATTGCAAAAACACAAAGCCTTGCATTCCCAATACATTATTGAAAAAGATGGTGAGCAAACGTCCTCTCAATCGGGACAAGGTTCACATACTGTCCCGGACAAAGTCTGGTCAAATTAACCTATGGCGGGGAGTTGTAGGCCCTAAATACGATAAACATAAAGATAGGGAAGCACTAGCAAAATTAGTTGTTGTGGAGGGTTTGACTTTTTCATTTCCTAAATCGCCTGGTTTTATTCATTATATTAGAGATATGTATAATCCTGATTATAAAGGTTTTCCTAGATCAACGGTTAAGAGAGACGTGTTTAAATTTGCACACGAATATCAACAATATTTGCGTTATTCATTATATCATTTAAATTGCAAAGTCGCTCTAACTTCTGATATAGGTCGCAGTACTAACGACCATGATTATTTAACGGTAACCTGTCATTGGATAGATTATAAATGGTCTATGCAAAAACGTATTTTAGCATATATATATATATATATATATATATATATAGTAGGCACACTGGTGAGTTTATTTCAGAAAATATTTATTCAGTCTGCGATTATTACGGAATAACTGATAAAGTTATGAGTATTACATTAGATAATGCATCTTCTAACAATGCTGCTATTTGTATTTTAAAAGATGTTTTAACTCCGTCTTTTCCAAAATATTTTCATATCAAATGTGCGTGCCATATTTATAACTTAGTTGTAAAGGATGATCTTTCACTTTTTCAAGATATTCTTGAAAAAATACAATTTGCTATACACTTTATTTTTAAAAATAATAGAATTCAACAAAGAAAAGAATATAAAAAAACTTGTCACGATTGTGGACTATCTTACAGAAAAATTCCCGAAGAAGTACCAACTAGGTGGAATTCTTTATATGACTCCGGTGAGCCCGGCCCGGCCCACTGGCCAGTTCTATATGTATCAACTCATATCATATCATCTTGGGTAAAATATGAATGCATGAATGACAATAAACATTTTTTGAATTTATTGGGTGACAATAATGTCCTTGCTTTTCTGGTTAACATCATGGAACTATCTGATTGGTGATAATAAATCCTAATTGCCTAATTAATTCATTATACACGTCGTTAGTAGGTTATATTTTTATAGAGATCTTATCTAATCAAATGTGAACTAGCAAATGTAAAACAAATTGGTTCTATCTTAGTTTCTATGCAGATAGAATTCTAATCATTTTTAATATAATTGTTTTGCCGATACCTTATTCATTTGCTGCTGCAATGGCTTATTTTAACATGTTCATTAAAAATATACCTTCCTATTTATTAAACCAGTTCCAGCATTTAATACTTATTAGTTACTTTGGATGTGCAGAGTCAATTTGGCTTCAGTGCTTACTAAAAACTCTCATGAATACCAACATCTTCCCTATATGCCTTAACAAGGACTTAGGAACAATTTAGACATGCTTTTAGCAAAGAATCAATAATATGAATACTCCTTAACTTCTAAGAGTAGAATAACTGATGGAATAACATCACATTTATCTTCATACGCAGAACATGTCAAAAGAAAGAAGAAGTTGTCTTAACATACCTTTTATTCGTACAAGCCAACTCAATATCAGAATACGCCCCGTCTTAGAACTTCAACCTATTATAATGGTAATATGACTGTCAATTTCTAGGATTACTAGTATACTTTATATCATATGACAACTTCCTATTCCACAAAAATTCGGGCAGCACTTCCCCTGTTTATACGCATATCCACAGTTAACCAACAAGCTCAACAAACCAATAACAAGTCATAACTTATATCCCATCATTATAACTTAACAAAACAACCTTAAGACGAGACAACCACGTCCAATAAGTCCATGTAAATTTCGACCAACAACAACATAATTTCATACTTTCTTATGTAAACCATTACTTCCTTTAAATATCAAGATTCCTATATTTTAACATGCAATTTGTGATAATTTTAACAATAACGACAATCAATCCCAAGGTGTCCAAATCAGTCCATAATCGACAATAGCGCCCAAACCTTCACATGCATTGTCTAAATTCCAAATTTCTTCTTAACACAAGTCCATTACTTAAACTAAAACAACATGAAACTCTAATTATTTAATAGGAAGAAGAATCTTATACCTCAACGAAGTCAAAACAGTCCCAATGTCGAACCCACTGCCCTTATCCGAATACCCACTGTTTTATCTATTTCTTTTGCTCAATTCTTCACTTCATCAACTCCAATTCAACATCCATAAGTCCCACCATGTAATCCATCATTGATACACGTTTTTATTTCCTAATTTCTCTCCAAAAATTGAAGAAAATCTGCCCTAATTTCGGTCCAGTGAGGACCGAACTGCTCACTGTTTTGTCATCTGAAATGGTAACGTCCATAATTCTCTACTCCGATGTCATATCGACGAGAGGTTTATTGAGTTGGAAACTAGACTCGGCGAACTTCATCTTAGGCTTTTGAATAAACTAAAAACTCCTAATATACTAGGAGATATACCCCTCAAAAGTTGACTAAAAATCTGCCCAGCTGTTTCCGATTTTCTGCCCCAATTCTCTCGGTTTTTGCCCACTGTTTGGGTGTTGTTTTTGGTTCCAAGTTTTGGTGAACAATGTAGTATAAGGAGGGGAAAATAAACTATAATTTTTGTTATGGAGAATGAGCAAAAATCGGCTAGGGAGAGAGAGAGAGAGGTAAGGGAGTTTGAAATTTTTGTTGTTAAGTGGGGAAGATGAGTTTTTGTTAGGTTATAAGTAAGATTTTTCATATTTTTATTAATACACTTTGGTCCCCCTAAATATTACACTTTGATCCTCTAATTGTCTATTTACATTAATTTAATTTCCCAAGTAATAACTCTTAATCACACTTCTATTAATCATAACTCTCGTTGCCTTAAATTCTCGTTTTCGTCTTATATACATCACCAATCCATAACGGGATATATAACTATCATTAAAGAAATTTCCGGCGTCACATTCGTCATTACCAAAATTATTCTGTATCAGCATGTAAGAATATACTTAATAACCAATATTCGTATCTTATTCCCTTAATTACATTCTTAATTATCGCCTTAAATTTACGAGGTGTAACACTACTGTTATGTTTCTCGGCTAAAAATCGATACTGATACGTTCGGATCACTGTTTTGGCATTGAATTTGGAGCTATTTTGGTCTAAATTCAGGGTTGTTTTGGCCTAAATTCGAGATTGTTTTGGCATTGAATTCGGGACTGTTTTGGCCTAAATTTGGGGACTGTTTTTGCATGAACTTGGAATAATACTCTACTTCACCCATTGCATTAAGGATTCTGACCCGTATCTTGACAGGGCAATCCAGTTTGATATTTGCAGCCATGGCGAGTGTCATTTTCTCTTTATATTGTTTACTTGTGTTGATTCATTTCACATTCAGTTTGAGAGCAATACTGCTCTGTTTCGGTGATTTCACCCGGAAATGCAATTCTGGTGTACGCGTATACCGCTACAATCTCGGCAATGCTGCTCCTTATCATTTTTGGTTAAATTGTGTTGAACATTGGCACACTTATCAGATTGCACTATGATTTCATCATAATACTGCACTCGTAATGGCCGTTGAAGAATTTATCCGTCGATTTGGAGGCCTCCATGGTAAGTAAGACGAAATATTTGGGCAAGGATGAAAGTGAAAAGAACAATATAAAGACAAGAATGCATAGTGTCACCGGCAAGGCGAGTCGACCGCAGCCGAGGTGATATCGGCTTCTCATGTTTTAGTACCCATGGCATAACACTAGCTGAGCTCACACTATATAAAAAGTAAAAAAAAAAAAATTACATATATATATATATATATATATATATATATATATATATATATATACATACGTTGTGTTTATTTTATAAATTCATTTATTATATACTAACTCTTTTACTAAGTGTTTTTGCAGGTACCCGGAGACGCATCTCAAGGTTAAAGTCTGCGCGCAGAAAAAATATAAAAGTGACATACCGCTAAGTTCTCTCCACTCTCTCTTTATATGATTTTTGCTTTCGTTACAATCTTGTTAAATATATCTTATTTAAATATTTGCATGTCTAGTTCAAATATCTATTAATTAGTTTAATAATTGTATAACACATTTAGAATTGTAGAATACATATTATCACAATAATATTAACTTAAGTTTGACCGGACAACCACAGGTTAGCGGATCTTAAAGGATGTCTAACCCCTTCCCTTTAGTATAATAAAGAATCCTTATCCGGAATCTCATAAATTTTGAAAACCCCTTAAAAATGGAGTTTAATGTTGACTTTATTTAGTTGACATTCAGATGTCCTAATTCACCCAAATAATTAGGTGGCGACTACTTAAAACAGTGATTCAATTCAGGAATCACCCATATATCGTATTCCGTTTAGACTTCAGTTAAAATGAGATATTACATGTAGCACCCTTTATTAGTTAATATAGGCAGTAAATGTTAGCAAAACAAGAAGCAGTTAATTAGTAGCAACTTGTTGAATTTAATGGCAGTAAATATTCAAGCTTCACCTCACCAACGTGATTCAAACAACAACGTGATATCTACTCCTTCACAATAGCAACATTATTTTCATAAAGAAAAGGTATGTTAAGGCAAATTATTTCTTTCTTTTTGCATGTTCCATGTAACGGAATATAACCGTGAAATTGTTTCATAAATTACTCTACTCCTAATAGTTAAGAATATTCATATTATTGATTCATATGTTGAAAGCATATCTAAATATGTTCTTAAGTCCTTATTGAGACATACAGAAAAGATATTGATATCCATAGTGTTAGCCGAAGGTACATGGATATTATGTCACTCAGAATGTTTTATTATCATTCATTCATTTTCATTTGCAGTATATTCATGTATTACCCTAGACCACATGTGCTATGCACACTACTATATGGTAAATATTATATATATGTATGGGATGGATAAAAGGGAAAGACGTTATATACGCACACCGCCTGCAGCTGGTATATACTATCACAAAAGAGCCCGAAGAAGTCAATATTGATGCCCTTGTGTGGCCAATATGATAATGAAATGATGCCCACAGAGGATGTTATAGGAAGGAAGATTCCCTTGTGTGGCCAATATTTATATGTATACTGCATTTACATTGTGCATAACATTTAGGGCATTTACTGCTGGTCAGCTATTTATGTTTCAGATCATTATGTATCTCTGCTATGTTATTTCTTATGCCTGACATACTCAGTACATCAGTCGTAATGTCGTCCCTTTTGTCAGAGAACGTTGTGTTACATGCCCGCATGTTCACATAGGCAAGGCGACGATCCACGTTAGTAGGTTGCTGACTCAGTGGATTTTGGAGCACTCCCCTTATTTCGGAGTGTCAATCTAATTTTGATACGGTATATTTTTGCATGTATATATGGATATGGCGGGGCCCTTTTGATGTCGTATACTTTTTAGAGGCTTATAGATGGTATCATGTGTGTAGTAGACTTGTATGGCCTTGTTGGCCTTGGTATGATTATGTATATATATAAGTTGGTTTTCTGGATAAAGACTTCACATAGTTTTCTTTCGGCTTAGTCTGTACTCAATTGTGATTAGGTGTTGAGAGTGTGATTGGTGGTACCCGGCGGGTAGGGTCTGGGTGTCCGTCACGACCTTCCGGTTTGGATTGTGACAAACTTGATATCAGAGCATGTCAGTCTCAGGGAGTCTACAATTTATGTCTAGTAGAGTCTTGTTTATGTGTATGTTGTGCACCATACTTATAAACAGGAAGCTATCTGACATTTAGAAATAGTTTCTATTTTTTCATATTCTAAATCGTGCAGTAAAGCTGAGTTATAAGTATTTCATTTCTATTCACTCTCGCATTTATGATTTCACCAATGCCTACAACAAGGAAGAAGTTCAAGAATGTGAGATCTAATGTAGTGATGGATATTACCTTATGTGGCCGTTAAAAATTAGTTGTATATTCGGTCTACGTAACGAGGATTAGATATGTCACCCCAACATTTGAGGACGAATGTTTCTAAGGAGGAAGGATGTAACATCTCATAATTTTGGACAATAATTTGAGCACATAAACGTATGCAAATATGACGATGGAGATCGAAAATTAATTATACGTGTGATTGATTGATTGTGTGTATAATTAATCCTAATGTGAGATAAGAACTAGTGGGCTAGTTAAGGAGAATTTTACGTGTAGGCTTTAGAGGAGGCTCTTAAATGACTAAGGTAGTATAATTAGGTGGTGGCAGCACTTGGGATTAAGTAATGGGGAATAATGAATAGGTGAAGGGGGTAAACAGTGGTCTAGTATGTAGACCCATTCGACTACCTTGTATATAACAAATATATCTTACTTTTAGACATAGGTAGCACCCTTCATTAGTTAATATAGACAGTAAATGTTAGTAAAACGAGAAGCAGTTTGTGGTATTTAAAGGCAGCAAATATTCAGTCTTCACCTCACCAACGTGATTCAAACAACAACGTGATATCTACTCCACAATATCAACGTTATTTCCATAAAGAAAAGGTAGGTTAAGGTAAATTATTTTTTTCTTTCAGTATGTTTGATGTAACAAAATGTAACCGTGATATTATTTCATAAATTATTTTACTCCTAATAATTAAGAGTATTCATATTATTGATTCCTATGTTGAAAACATGTCTAAATATGTTCCTAAGTCCTTATCGGGGGACGCTGCATTTCATGCTCGCAGGTTCGCATAGGCAAAGCGATGATCCACGTTAGTAGGTTGCTGACTCAGCAAATTTTGGAGCACTCTCCTTGTTTTGGAGTGTTAGTCTAATTTTGGTACGGTATATTTTTACATGTATATATGGGTATGGCGGGGCTTGTCCCGTCCTTTTGATGTCGTATACTCTTTAGAGGCTTGTAGATGGTGTCATGTGTGTGTAGTAGACTTGTATGACATTGTCGACCTCGGTATGAGTATGTATATATATAAGTTGATTTTATGGATAAATATTTCACATAGTTTTCTTTTGGCATAGTCCGTACTCAATTGTGATTAGGTGTTGATAGTGTGATTGGTGCTACCCGACGAGTAGGGTCCGGGTTCCCGTCACGGCCCTCTGATTTGAATCGTGACAAGACAAGTGCTTCAACAAAAATTGAAAGTTTGTGACAAGTGCATCAACGGGGTTGAAGAAAAGTGCTTCAACAGGGTTGGATACTTCAATAAAATTGAGTGTTGGTGACAAAGTGCATCAACGGGGTTGGAGACAAGTGCTTCAATAAAATTTGGTGTTGGTGACAAGTGCATCAACAGGGTTGAAGACAAGTGCTTCAACGGAGTTGGAGACAAATGCTTCAACAAAATTTGATGGTTTGTGACAAGTTCATCAACGGGGTTGAAGACAAGTGCTTCAACAAAAAATAAAAGATGGTGACAAGTGCATCAAATATTAGATATACAACTTTGAATTACGGGAGAATGTTTGAACAACTAATTCAAAGTTGTAGTAAACCAAAATTAGTTAGGATTTGATATTTTAATTCATGTCTAGTTAGGATTTATAGCCAAATTAATATAGAAATAGATTTTAATGTTTTGAGTTAAAGTTGGTTTCATACTATTATAAATAGGGGTGCTGCTAGCTATTTTCATAACAAGAGAGAATAAGAAATATCGTGGAGATTGTAGAGAGCATTTAAAGATTCATAGAGTTTATCAAATAAAATATTCTTCTTCACTCAATAGGAGAGAATTTCCAAAGTCCATATAAGAAGACCACCAATCTCATTAACCACCGATGTGATACTTTTTTCATTCTTTAACAGTGTCACATCAATATTGTGTTTACATGTTTAATTTTATACATGTTAAGGTGTCTATTTGTGCACACCTAAATTGAAGAATATTTTTATCAATTGAAGCCAAATATTCTTCTTTACTCAAGCATTTCACTGAATATGTTCGTTGTATTGAAATATTATTCTGCATAACAAATGAAACATTTTAACAAGAGTCGACCATTGACACCTCCAACTCCCATCCTTTTCAACCCCTTTTAATTTCCGCGTTTCATATTTTCCATTGACTTCATAAACTGAAAAGTCAGTCAATCTTCCAACAAAATGAAAAATCGGATTCGATCTTCCTAACAAATGAGCAAAGCTACTCTGACACGTTAAATAAGTCTTTGCGTAGATTTGGGTATACTATATTTTTAAAAATAAAAATAAAGAAAAGGTATCCAGCTATGAGTTTCTGCTTGAAATGGCTGATCATTCTAATATTCCATTTTTATTACCTTTTCTACTTCAACATAGCACAGCCTAATTTCACTTTTCGATCACCATGTGAAGGTAATGAGACAGAGTATATGATCAATGGTTGATTAGTGATTGGTGCGTCAATATTGAAGAGTTGCATCTTGAGTTCTTGACAATAAGCATATAAGCATACACGTTGAGGAAATCGTCTTGATTAACGTTTTTAAACTGATTTTCAAGGTATAACACACATTGAATTTTGTTGTCGTGGAAGATACTTTCCAAACATTCCCACGTTTGGCGGACAGTGGTATAGGTCTCAATGATGGTGTGCAACAGATCATTAGAGATCGTGTTGTATATCCACTGGAGGATGACTGCATCCAAACGAGATCAAAGTGCATCATCAGAAGTCAAAGTCGAGGGTAGGTCTGTGGACTTCGATTTAGGAGGGATGATGTGGTAGATAACTAATGAATTTTAAAAAACTCCGCCCACGAGGAGTATTGACCCTTTTCCATCTCAATGGTGATAGAGATGAAGTTTTTGATGTTATTGACTGCAAGTGCAGGATGGAATTTGGTTTTGTCAGTCATGGAAGATGAAATTAAGGAGGAGAAGAGAGAGAGAAGACCACTAGGGTTCCGTCGCGGGGGTGGCGGCCGAGAGGTAGGGTTCGGCAACGTGGGATGGATATTTTTAGGGTTAGACTTCTGATACCATAAAGGAATATGTTCATTTATTTTATTGATGAATGATTTACAAAATTATTTACCTTGCTACAAACTATGTAACTAATCAAACCTAATTACAAAAGGAATATAATTCTATCTAAAATAGGGATAAAATAGGAATATACAATTAATGTAAGAATATTCGGTAAATATTATATTAAGGATTACAATATGGAGATTTAAACTCTCACCAATAAGGTGAAAGTTCAGGTAACCAACCAACTGAGTTACTAAATTCCTATGTTGCTTCATGAATTCAATTTGAATAAGATTAAGAAGTTTCGCACGGTATCTAGAAGTCGAATGCAAGAGAAATTACTATGGAGTGAATTTTTTAAAATCTAGTCTAGGAAAAAAGAAAATAAGATATAACTAAAAGATTAGTTGGATTTCTCCTTTGCTGGAATCAGTAATCAGGTACAGTTGAAAGGTTCAAAGAAGAGCAAGAAGCAACCTAAATCCACATATTGTTATCTATAATCAAATTAATATAGGAATAGATTTTCATGTTTTGAATTAAAATATGTTTCATATTATTATGTTGCTAGCTATTTTCTTAACAAGAAAGAATAAGAAATATCGTGAAGATTATAGAAAGCATTTAGAGATTCATAGAGTTTATCAAATAAAATATCCTTCTTCACTCATGAGGTAGAATATTCCAAGTCCATATAAGAAGACCATCAATCTCATTAACCATCGATGTAGTACTTTTTTTATTCTTGTCACATCAATATTTGTGTTTACATATTTAACTTTATACATGTTAAGGTATCTACTTGTGCACGTTCAAAATTGAAGGATATTTTTATAAATTGAAGCTAAATATTCTTCTTCACTTACGAGGGATTTCACTGGGTAAGTTGTTATTTTGTTGAAATATTATTGTGCGTAACAAATGAAACATTTGAACAACAGTCGACCATTGACACCTCCAACTCCCATCCTTTTCAACCATTTAAATTTCCTCGTTTCATATTTTCCATTTGACTTCATAAACTGAAAAGTCAGAGTCAATCTTCCAACAAAATGAAGAATCGGATTCGATCTTCCTAACAAAACGAGCAAAGCCACTCTGAAACGTTAAATAAGTTTTTGCGTAGATTTGGGTATACAGACAGCTATATTTAAAATATAAAAATAAAAAAAAGGTATACAGCTATGAGTTTCTACTTCAAATGGCTGATCATTCTAATATTCCAATTTTACCACCTTTTCTACTTCAACATAGCACAGCCTAATTTCACTTTTCGATCACCATGTGAAGGTAATAAGACCGAGTTCTTCCCCAATAGTGCTTACGACACTAACCTCAACACACTCCTCTCTTCTGTTTCGCGTAATATGGATAGTTATGGGTTCTATAATACTACCATAGGCCAAGACCTCGACAAGGTTAGTCTCATCGCACAATGTAGAGGAGATGTTGAATTACAAACATGCCGTGATTGTATACATAATGCTACTCGCTTGATTTTAGAGGTATGTCCTTACAGGAAATAGGCATTTGGTATTTACGATAGGTGTCTGCTAAGATATTCAAATGAGTCCTTCATAGGCACCGTGTCAACTGATCCACGAAGAATTTTTTATTACAACAGAAATTTCTCGAACCCTCGATTATTTTTTAACCAATATCTGACACCCTTGTTGACAAGTTTAAGGAGTCGAGCTTCAACGGGTGGGAAGCGTAAGGTTGCTGCTAATGTTACTAGTGTCCTTGATTTTGTAACAATACATGCACTTGTACAGTGCACAGCTGATTTATCAGCTCAAGGTTGCTTCGAATGTTTGAGTACTATCTATATTAGTTTGCTTGACTGTGAATGTTATGCAAAGTGGGGCAACTACATTTTGATGCCCAGCTGCATTGTTCGCTATGAACCATACTCTTTCTTCGACCAATCGTCATTGACTGAAGTTCCGCTGCCACCAGCTTCATTGCCATCGCCACCACCAGACTCAATGCCACTGACACCACCAGGTATTTGAAAATCTTGGTGAAATTATATTGTTAGCCACTTCATCTTCGTATTCATCTTCAGGGTTACATCTTTACATATTGGATTTGATATACAACTTCTGGTATTGCTAGACCAATGCATCTGATCATGTTTTACATGAAAAAATATTTAATAACCTAATACTAAGTTGAAGCATTTTTGCAGGGAAGGATGATAAAACCGCACAAACTGTCATCATTGTTGTGCTCACTGTCGCATTTGTTATTTTTGTTGTTTGTATTTCTGTCATCTTGTTGAAGAGGCGAAAGAGGAAGATGATGGACGAAATTCAGAGTAAGAGTTTCTTATTAAAAGACAATGTTAAGGAAAGTTGAATTTTAATTAAGACAATGTTTCACTAATTTGTTTTGTGCTATTACTACTACTTTCGTGAAGGCATACGCGGGGATGATACTACTAGTTCTGCAGAATCCTGCAATGGGATTTTTCTAAAATTAGAGTAGCAACAGATAACTTCTCAAATGCTAATAAGTTGGGACAAGGCGGATTCGGTCCTGTGTACAAGGTGATTATATTAGGTTTACTTATTTTTGCACGAGTTTAACTTTTACAATGTAGAAAGTCTTCACACTATCAGTGTATATAATTAAATCATTCTTCCAATCTGCGCTCGTCTGCTTCAGGGTAAGCTTCCAAATGGACAAGAAGTAGCAGTGAAAAGATTGGCTGCAAATTCAGGCCAAGGTGATCTGGAATTCAAAAACGAGGTCTTGTTGGTTGCCAGGCTTGAACACAAGAATTTGGTTATGTTACTCGGATTTTGCCTTGATCGAACCGAGAGACTTCTTGTCTATGAATTTGTTCCCAATGCAAGCCTTGACCACTTTTTATTTGGTATGTATTGCTTAACTTTAAATCTTTGAGTTGCCCTGAATCATGATCTTCTACACCATCTATAAAAATTGAACTTTTTGTATATTATGGAGCTTATTATTCATTTCATTTGTCCAATGGAACGCAGATCCTCTTAAACATAGGCATCTGGATTGGGGAAGACGATCCAAAATTGTAGGAGGCATCGCTAGGGGAATTCTTTATCTTCATGAGGATTCTAGACTTCGAATCATACATTGTGATCTCAAAGCTAGTAATGTTCTACTTGATGCAGAAATGAATCCTAAAATTTCAGACTTTGGCATGGCAAGGCTCTTTACAATGGATGAAACTCAAGGCAGCGCTAGTAAAATTGCTGGGACCTAGTAAGTTATATATCTCTCATTAGATAGATCGACAGTTATTTTTCATAACTACCCAATTTGTAGTATAAATTGCAGCACAACATTTTACTACTGTATTTCCTAATTTCATTGGAAAAATGTCTTAATGAAATATGTAGTTCTGACTTTTAACATCAAGTGGTTCCCTGTTTTGAAGCTTATCTAGTTCTGCTGATCCCACTGTTTGAACTACTAAACCCCAGAACTGATTTTTTTAGCCTTGTTACCTTAGTCTTGTTGATGAGAAGTGCAAAATATATATGTTCAACAAACCAATTAGCTATTGAATCATATCTAAGTTGTGGAATGTTATGTAATTCTTGTTTTGGCTTTGAAGTGGATATATGGCGCCAGAGTATGCAATGCACGGAAAATTCTCTGTCAAATCGGATGTTTTCAGCTTTGGAGTATTAGTCCTTGAAATTTTAAGTGGCCAAAAGAATACTTGTATCATAAATGGAGAATATGTGGGAAACCTTCTGAGCTATGTAAGTAGTAACCAAGCCAAATTAATGAACTATACCTTTCAATTCCAAATTAATTTGGTTCAGTTACATATAAATTATTTTACACTATCAATATATACAAGTTACAACTCTTAAATTGAACTGTCACAGGCTTGGAAGAATTGGCGCGAAGGAACAGCTATAAATTTTATAGATCCAATGCTGAGGGGAACCTCAGGACTGGTTGGTGACATTATGAGATGCATCCACATAGCTTTATTGTGCGTTCAAGAAAATGCAGCTGATAGACCAACTATGGCTGCAGTAGTTCTCATGCTCAGTAGTCTCTCTCTGAGTCTTTCAGTGCCTTCAAGGCCTGCATATTATATGCACAATGATGTTAGCTCAAGGATTACGCCTATTCAAGATTACAATTCAAGATCAATGCCAGAATGTAATCAACTAGCCAAAAATAAATCTAGGTGTTTATCACAAAATGAGATGTCAGTAACTGAGTTATGTCCTAGATAATAGACGTAGATATAATTGCCCTTTCCTAAATGTTAATTAATTACTTATTATGTCATTTATTCGAAGTTTCATTAGTTTGAGCATGATCGATGATTGATTGATGATTTAAGGATTCAATTTGGCCATAATCACAAAGATTGATATATGTAATTAGACTTCTAACTATTTCATTTTCAAAACATAGCAACAAAAGTTTCACATTATATGAGATCGTGGATTTGCAAGCCAAACAGCACCTCTATACGCCCCCTGTATGTATATGTACTCGATTAATCTAGTGTTAGGAAATAAGGTGTTAGAAACTGCCTTAATAATGATTCAATGACAAACTTCTACAGAAAAATAAGTTACTTACACCCTGTGATTATAGTAAACAAAAAAAGAAGATATAAATATGTACGTATTTATTAACTATAATTAATTAGAAATGTTTATATGAAAACACATATTATTGTATGTATTTATAAACTTGATATAAGTACGGGGTACATGCATGTCTTCTTCTTTTTTCCCCCAGTTTACTCCACCAAGTAAAACCAAAAGACATCATCCAACTTATCAAATCCAAGAAGCTTCGATGATGCTTCATTTCATCCGTTTCTGTTCACATGCGCTCCAAAGTCCAAAATATGGTTGCTAACCTTCTTGCCTTCCCTGATGTATCAATTGATTTAAAAACCAGTTACACGTCATTTTTGTCTATTCTAGGTGAGTACTAGGCTCTATCATCATTACATGATTTGCAAGTCATAGAAAAGCTACATTGATTGTAACATGCATATAGCTTCTATTTCTCAACAAGTCTTTCTCAAATACTCCTACGTGCTATTGCCTTAAAGACAATTAATGTTATGTAGAACTCGAAGCTTTAAGCATTGAACTGTCCCAATTTTTCAACCCCTTTAATTTCTTCACTTAAAAGAGTTGCAATTTGATCAGTCACCATAATGCATCTAATATATTTATCCCATCCTAAGAAGCAACTCCACTGTGCTACTGTTAACAAGCCAAATATAAACTTGGATGTTGATGATGTAGACAATTCATGATAGCATATAGACATAGATGACAAGTGGCAAAAAAAACCAAAATAATTCTACTTTCCCCATGCATTTTGTACTATTCATTCACTAAGTCCCTTATTACTCACCTCTCAAAATACGTTTAATTATACGCCTCTTAATAAAACATTTATAAGGATATTATTTTAACTATTTATTCTCTTAACATATTTCATTATATTATCACTCTTTAATAAATATTTACTCCATCAAAAATGAAAACTTATTAAAAGTTACTAATTAATACAAGAGTAAATTTGAGAAAAAAACTACTTAATTTTATCTTGATTAAATAAAATGACAAATATTTTGAGACAAATAATTTTAATAAAGAGCATGCCGCAGGTAAAGTGTACACGATTGTTGATCATAGGCTCCTAGGGGTCATGATTGTTTTGGGAAGTCCGCCTTTTCTCTAGGAGTAATATCCCTAATCACTGTGTAGTACATTCGTACATTCATTGGGGTATGCGCTGTCCACGTTCGTTGTGTTAATAAAGTACATAGCATGTGTATGTATTATATGTAGGAGGATAGTTAAATAGATATGTATTATATAGTTGTTATTTATATATATATTCTCTAACTTTTCACAACTTTTTTTTATATTTGTTTCTTATAATTTTATATTTTGTTTTTATATATTTTATAAATTTGATGTATGTGTAATTACTGTGTCGAGGGAATACCAGACAAAATACAATTATTTTGGGAAGGAGCTAGTATAAATCATCACTATTTTAGGCCACCATACCATCTTAAAAAGTTAAAAACCTCTCCTCCAAAGCACTTTCTCATTGTAACAAAAAAATTCAAGAAAATGAATCGTCATAACAACAACTTAAAGTTAGCATTTTTCCTTATTTTTCTGACCACCTTTAGATTTTCCATAGCAAAACAAACAAACCCCGCCTCAGATAACCCCAAGTTAGATCAATTCTTGAATGCAACCTATGAATGGAGGACTAATTTGCAACAAAAACAAGTAAATGAAGGTCTACAATTTGGAGTTCCAACTGTAATAGCAGGGGTGCTATGTTTTTTAGCAGCCTCAATATCAAGTGCTGGTGGGATTGGTGGTGGAGGTTTATATGTACCTATACTCACTATAATTACTGGTGTAGACCTCAAAACAGCTTCAAGTTTTTCTGCATTTATGGTCACAGGTGGATCTATTGCTAATGTTGTTTGTAACATGTTTATTCAAAGTCCTAAAAATGGGGGAAAGATTTTGATTGATTTTGATATAACATTGTTGTCAGAGCCATGCATGTTGTTAGGTGTTAGTATTGGAGTTATATGCAATAGGGTGCTCCCAGAATGGCTTATCACTATACTGTTTGCTGTGTTTCTTGGTTTTTGCACTTTCAAGACATGTAAATCAGGGTTCTTTTATTGGAAATTGGAAAATAGGAATCAAGAAGTAGAAAATGGGTTGTTGAAAAATGAAAGTTGTGATGAAATAAATGAGACTTTGTTGAAGAAAGAAGCTAAGGGAGGGATTAGCAGCAACATACCATGGCTGAAAATGGGGATGTTGGTGATGTTCTGGTTTTCCTTCTTTTTCCTCTATCTTCTTCGTGGAAATCGATATGGACAAGTATGTCTACTTTTAGCCTGTCTTCATTTCACTTCTTTTGATGTTACACGTATCTTTTTCATTTGTCTTGAATTTTCCTTTTTTTGGACACTTCATGTGTCATAACTTAGTCTTATATATGATCCATCATTGAATCTGGATGGGATATGAATTTACTTCAGGTTCTCAGCAATTTGGACTTCTTAAGTCCTCTCTTCTCTGTTCTCTTTTAAGGCTAAGTTTAATTTTATTTCTAATCTTTTTTGGTGTACTGCTGATTGCTCATTTTTAATGTCACATGCAATTTTTTCATTAAAAATGATTATTTAAAAAAAAACGTCCGCCAAAAGAGTATATTTGCTTCATTTGTGTAACAACAGGGGTATATATGCACCACCTTTTAACGAATGATATATTTGCACCTTTGCCCCGTTTTTTATACTACTATTGATAGCATCAGAAACAATATGCCAATTCCTGTCTTCTTTCAGTATTCTGAGAATTTTTGTCCTGTAAATACTCTGTTAAAATAATAAACCGAAAGGTGAGAGGCAGGGCTCGGTCTCAAGGTTGAATTGAAAGTCACTAGTCAGTCCAACTGCACGAGTGAAAGGCGAATATCAAGATTACGTGCAACCAGGTGTAACGTGTCAAAGGTCACCGAGTCGTCGTAAAGGGGAATAGGTTGTTTTGCTCATAAGTTTTATTGATTCAATATTTAAGGTTTTTAGGATTGAACTAATTATATTTTTAAAATAATAGGTTCATATCTACTATTTAAGACCGCATCCGCCTCTTCCATCTTTAATAACCTCATTTGTTCCTCACCATAGAGGTGGATAGCATACACATAACTGCGTATTCATAAGGTCATCTCCAACACTTAAAATGTACTTTGGGCACTTGGTGCTCAAAAAGCTACTTAAATTCAGCTAAGCCGCTCTAGTCTCTTTCTGGCATCGTAGAGTAAAAGACATTTAGTTGAGAGACCCGCTATTTTCACTTTCTTCAGTTCTGAACATGAAAGGAAGTGGGCTCTGGTACTCTAGATTATAGACGTTAGATGTGTTATTGCTGAAGTGTTTGCTACTAGTATTAGCGAATATTTATCATATATTAGCGAATATATGGTAAATATTCGCTAATAACTAGTTCCTATTATTTTAAAAATGCTTATGGCAAGACGTGGAAAGATATATAATAGAGAGAAATGACGAGGATAGTATAACATCTTTTTTATGTTAGGTTTTATATTTAACTGAAACAGTTTGATCAATGTCCAGGGAATCATTCCTATGGAGGCATGCGGAGTGGGATACTGGATCATTTCATCAGTTCAGTTTCCTATGGCTATCATCTTTACATCATGGATCTTGTATAATAGAGAGAGTCAGCAGCACATGCCTCCCAAGAAGCAGGTATTTATAAGAAGGTATACATATTCTTTTGCTTACTCTCTTGATTAAAATTAACTTGGTTCATTCGTTAAATGCAGGCAGGAACCAGTGAAACTAAACATGGACCTTCAGGGAAACTCATCTTCCCAATAATGGCACTACTAGCAGGGGTTCTAGGAGGTGTTTTCGGAATTGGTGGTGGAATGCTAATTAGCCCCCTTCTAATCCAAGTTGGAATAACTCCTGAAGTAAGCTTTGCCTTCCAGTTATTCTTCCATCTTAGTTATACTTAAATTTGTGTGTTTTTCTCATAGGACTGATGGCTTTGTTTTACTACAGGTGACAGCAGCAACCTGCTCATTCATGGTGTTTTTCTCCTCTACCATGTCAGCTATGCAATACATATTTCTAGGGATGGAGCACGTGGACGACGCCCTCATCTTTGCAGTTGTATGTTGTGTTGCCTCGATCATTGGATTAGTAGTGGTTCAGAGAGCCATAGAACATCGTGGGAGAGCATCCCTTATTGTGTTTTCTGTTGGCACAGTTATGGCTTTAAGCACTGTTCTCATGACTACTTTTGGAGCTGTTGATACCTGGAGGGATTACACTAGTGGGAATTACATGGGGTTCAAGCAGCCTTGTTGAGAAAAGAAAAGGTGCAAGTCTTAAGGATGGTCCCGTTCAAACGCATGCTCCAAGTTTTGCATTTTATGCTCTATAAAGAATTATTAGATGCTTCTTGGGAAGCTTTTCTTAAGAGAATCATGTTAGAGAACATGAGTGAAATGAGCTCTGAGATATTTGTAACGTCGATTGTGACGTTTAGCTGTTTAAGCAATAATTTTTACATATACTTATGTACTAGTGAACTTATTCGCGCTTCACGTGGTCATTAAAAATGATGGTAAATAGCTGAGATATAAGAGATATATTTTAATCTATACGCACATATATATCTGCAAATTTATTCATCTAAATCCTAGCAGTAAGAATATTATTTTGTAGTAATTGATCATGCACTCCACTAAATTCCATTCTTCTGGAATATTAGCCGCTGCCAGTGGGAATGGTCCTGGAGATAATAATCCTTTGGGAACCCAACAGGCTTGTACTGACTTGGAGGAGGTGCTACTCCATTGCAACTTTGGACAATATAGCATGGCTTGAAAAGCATGAAAAAAAGTGCTCTTAACCTCATTGATAGTGAAGATGTCATATACTGATAATCAAGACTGAAATACTACAACAACATTTCCGGTGAAATCCCACAACGTTGGGGTCTGGAGATGGTATAGTGTACGCAGATTTTACATTTATCTTGATAGGTAGAACAGTTATTCCGAGAGACCCAAGACTGAAATAATTTTGTGCAATAATTGAAAAGCCAAACTCAGGTACTATAATAAAATTACGTTCTAGATTTATTTTCTTTAATCTGTGTCTTGAAACTCTTGTGATTCTTAAAATTATGTTTTAATTTTTTTGAAAAATTATTACAATTTCATGAGATATAAGAAGCTTGTTGATGGCCAACCTGTCAGCAAGTATCACCCAAAACACTTTCATTATCAAGATTTGTTTCGGACAGTTTGCACCCTATTTATTAGAACTTCCCTCTGAGATTTTTCCCTTCGTTGGTAATTGCACAAATAAATCTTGCAAGCCCAGGCAATACAGTCCAACCTTAAACACAATTTACAGTAAGTAAACACATGATAACAAATAAAAAGATTCAGAAGACCTAGATAATCACATATGAGTATTGATAAGATATGATAAGAAAAAATATACTACTTACCGAGTGCAAAGCCAGAAAATGGTTTTTAGAAATAAGAAGAACAAACTCATCCAGATTTTGGCTCTTCATTATTCTATATACTCTTTTAGTAGTACAACAATTGAGTGATTACTACTTGTTCTGCTACTCCTTCCTTAATATGTAAACATTTTTAAAATCAATTACTTTTCTTATCAAACTAAACACTATAAAAGCATTTAAAACTTTCACGGACATTCTTCTTTTTTCCCTCTCAGGCCTGTCACCTTCTCCACTTCAGTAGTGGAACAATATGCCCTTTCAAATCACAAAAAAAATCCTTGTTCCCCTTGTCGCGCCCGTTTTTGACCTCAGGGGTCTGAACGGTATCCGCAATGTTGCTCTTTGACGCGGTTCCCTGGATGGAGCAATAATGCTGTTTTGAGGAGTCGCCACCTAATTATTTAAGTGAATTAGGACACTTGGTTTATTGCAATAAAAATACTGCAATTGACCTCCATTTTATGGTCTGCAAAATTAATGGGATTCTGGATCAGGGTTCTTTATTATCCTAAAGGGAAGGGGTTAGACATCCTTTAAGATCCGCTAACTTGCGGTTATTCTTTCTAACCTAGGTTAATTATTTATTGCCCTTTTTTTATTTTATGTATTCTAAGTATTTTTCATAATTTATAATTAAAATAAAATGCAATACAAAAAAAATAAAAAAATAAAATTAAATGCGACATAAATAAAATTCCGGGACATCTTTTAGTCATTTTTAGGCCTTCTGCACAAGATGATCTCCGGGTACCTGCATAAACACTTACTAAAAGTGTTAGTAATAGAATAGATAATTTTAATGCAACGACAAGATTTAATAAGTAAAACAAAAAATAAATAAATCCGTCTTTTGCACAGAGGAGGCCTTGGAAATCAGACGGAGATTCCTTCATCGGCCAATATTGTTAAAAGCAATAAAATAAATAAAACCTTCAGATCCGCGCCAAAACAGTAATAGTTTTAAACACGGAGGGCTCAGATATATATAAAAATAAAGCGGGACATCCTAAACAAGTCCGGCTGCGAAAATTCGCCTCGTCAGCGCATGTTGGTTATCCAGTGTAAGTAGAAGAAATCATCCTTGCCCAGAAAGCTTCATTTATTTTTATTTTCCGTCTTTGCAACTGTGGAGGCCTCAAAAATCGACGGATAACTTTTTCATCAGCCAAACAAGTGTAGCATCTTGTTCAAATCAATAAAATACCAACAGTGTAGTATTTGTTCTAAATCAGTAAACCAGCAAAAAATGTAGCAAAAATAGCCTAAAAATCAGTCTAGCAATATGGCCAAAACCAGTCGATAATATGGCCAAAATAGTAACAAAATGGTGAAAATTAGTCGATAAAATGGCCAAAACGATGAGCAAAATGATCGAAAATCGGTGACAAAAGATAACCAAAACAGAGACGAACAGGCAAAACGAAAATGACCAACATCGCGGAGATTTCAAAGCTTCACGAGTAAAACTCCGCGTAATACCAAAAAGAAATCAAATCGCCGCAACAACGGATAACAAGACGCGATCGACCCAACAACAATGGCAAATCGGACAAACAACAAATCGAAAACAACAATAATATCAACAAAATGAAGCAAATCAGAACGTCGCGGAGTTTAAATCCGAAAGGCGTTCAGCGTTACCAGCGGAGAGAGCGGCGTTGCGTCGCTTCTATGGCGAGGTCGCCGGAGCGACGCCACCGCAGTGGTGAGATTGCTTTGCCGACGCTGGGGGTTCGCCGGAGGTAGAGGTTCGTCAGTGGTTGACGGTGGTTCAGGGAGGGGCGACGGAAATGGTGGTTTGACGGGGGAGGGGAAGAATGAGAGGGAGTGAGGTGAGAGAGTGAGACGTCTGCATGGTGGTGGTGGTTCACGGTAGCGGCGCGACGGAAAAGGGTGCTGTGCAGGCGACGGTCGAGTGAGGCGACGAGAGGGGATAAGGCTGCGAGAAGCGGCGCAGTTGGGTTCGCCGTCTTGGCGGCGGAAGAGCGGCATGACAGTGAGAGGATAAGGCCGCGAGAAGCGGGTAGGCTTCATGGCTAGTGGTCAAAACAAAAGGAAATGTTTGTTTTATAGGGGGTAGATTAGGGTTTGGTATTTGGGGGGGGGGGGGGAAAAATTAAAAGTGGGGTATTGTTTTGGGGGGAAAAAAATGAAAAGTGGGTTTTGATTTTAGGGGGGGAAATAAAAGAGTGTGTTTGGGTGATATTAAAAAATAGTGTTGGCTTGGACTGATTCAATTGTGTCTTGAACTGGACTGGTTTAACAAAAATGCAAGACTGGTTAATTATTTAAAGAAAAAATTATTTAAAAGATGCAAAATTATTAAAATATAAATGCCGACGCAATAATACTAAAATGCAATATTTAAGACATGTTTAATGCCTGATTAAAAGTAAAAGTGCGGATACCAATTAATTATTTAAAAGATGCAAATATTATTAAAATAAAACGACGGTGTAACAATAATAAAAACATAATATTAACGAAGACATGATGCTTATTTTAACATAAAAAGATAAAAATGCAAAAATGCTGATTAAAATGCGATGTGCTAAAATACTTAGAATTGCAATAAATATACAAAAAACGGGTCAAAATTGACTGTCAACCCCCCTCCTAATTTTCTGTGAATTTCTAAAATATGATTATTTTGCCAAATAATTTGTCTTGCCCTTTGAACACTCTCATCAGTCTTTCTATATACTCGTCAATCAAATTGGAATCTGTTCTCATGAAGCCTCAATCATGTGAAGGAGAAGAGACAAAGTTTGTGAGCCATTGTTGTTGGTTGCACACATTCTAACGTTTTTGTTTTATATGCTAAGATCATAAATCATCATTTTTAGAAAATGAAAGGTTTTTGGCCTTTCATCTTTCATTTACTTGACTCTAAAATTGTAACAGATGTTCCAGGGGGACGTCATTGAGATGTATCACAGGATTGTTTATTCCTAGCTTTATTATATATATATATATATATATATTGATTGATTTCCAATTGGTATGTTTAAGCCATGACTACTATAAAACAATAGCTGGTACTAATCAAATGAGTGTTCAAGAAAACCTACTTCAGTATTAAACATAATTTCTGAAAATAGTTAAAACTGCAATATACAGTAAAAAGTTATGGACAAATATAACTCTCAAGTCTCAACAGGTTGCATGTACAGTAAAACCAGACCCAGAAAACAATCATATTTGACAAATAAATTGCATGTACAGTTACTAATCAAATGAGTGTTCAAGCTCTTCCTTTCATGTCCATAAAACTAGAGTTAGTAGCTGACAATATATTTAGGATAACATCCATACATTGTCGCTCTAAAACATCAGCATTGTTCACATACGAATGCATTAATCATTCCTGGCTCTAACAACTAGAAGCTCTTAGCTGAGTGCAGCACTAGATTCAAAATGGTCAAAATTGAACAACCACGACTAGCATGTCTTCAGGATGCTATGCTTGGTCAGATGATATAACATAAGGTAGGTATTCATGTAAACTTCAACGAGATTTACATTTTAGTGTACATAATCAGTTGATCAACTACCTCATTATAGTATATGTACCAATCTGCTCATATTAGGAGAACAAAATGTCAGCAAAGTTGTTGACATAGGAAACAAACATTCGCATAATTTTGGCAACAAGAAGTCACCATAACTTAAGCAACTGGAGGACGGAGAGAATGATCTTCTGAGGTATCAACTGCAGCAGGAGGCACAAACTGCCACATAGGGATTCCAGGGTAGCCCATATATGGCATCATTTTGCTTGCATAGACTTGATGTGGGGCTGAAAAAGGAGAAGCCATTGCAGGAGGATGTGGTAAAAAACCAGGTTGAGTGTTCAATGCCTTCAGATGCTGCTCGAGTTTCTCTTTCTCCGCTTTTAGCTTCTGTTTCTCATCTCGGATTTCATTTTTCTCAGCCTACAAAAGATCAAAACAATAACCACTTTATACATAGCTCGTTAAAGAGAATAACAAGATAGGAAAACTCAATCAGTATACAATTGATTTTTCACATGACCCCATACTACTGGTATAGAGACAACGAGATAATGAGTTCAATGACCGCACCTTCAATTCATTAACCTTCTCCTGCAAGTTGTCGTATGACTCTTTGAGCTTCTGAGCTTCATCTCTCAACTGCACCACCATTCGAACCGCATCACCCAAGATAACATTTTTATCCATTTTGGGCTGCTTTCCAGGTTCCAGGATAGAGCTTAATTCTTGGAACCTTGAAAAAAGAAAGAGAAGATTATTAAAACAATTTACTATTTTACAAAAATCCAACAAGCAGTAAAAACAAATTTAAATGCAGCACAACCACCAATCAAGCATGCATGAGTAATAACACACAAAAAGAGAGGGAGTGAGAGGGAGTGTGCCTGTCATTCAGCTTGTCCCTACGCATTTTTTCCTTATGAGCTTTTGAATCAGATGCACATGATCCAGACCTCCCCCTGAAACATATAAAAGTCTTTCATATAAGGGAAGAGGGGAAACAGGGAAAAGAAACACTTCACAAACAAAGAAAGAACATGATATGTTAGATAATGTTACAAGACATTACTGATATTTTCAATTTACAATACAACAGAAAACATAACACATTAGCACAAGACATATTATGGTGTTATGTGCTAGAGGCTACTGTTTTCGACTCTTATTTTCTTGTTTCAAAAGCTCCAGCAAATAATTGATTAAAAGAAAAATACCTCTTCTTGGAGCCGCATTCCTTCAAACTATCTGAGTTGCCATAGGAATCCTCTAATCCAGAACTGCAATAAGGTACGACACACATCACATAAACACACAGATTCTAATGATCAATTGGGTTGGTTGTGAAACACAAAATGGAAACATTTGCATAAAAATCATGGTTATTAGTGCTAGATATCGAACCGTCTGCTTAGACCGAAAGGACTTAGCACATACAAGTTCCTCCTAATACCAGATTTAAGTTTAAAAAAATAGATAAGTAACTCCTCATCTATGATTAAGGTTGCAGATTAAACTAAAACAATCTTCAGACGAAGATCCACCAGGAAAATCTCTTCAAAATCAAGTGTGCCTAAACCTCGTAAATTCAAAACGTATCCATAATCATTGAACTGATTTTTCTTTTTAATTGTTCGGAAAATCGTTTTCTCATAATCCATGAAGCTTGTTTTATCCATGATCTCTGCATCTTAACATAACTCCTAATTTATTCATCAGTATTTTATTGGATTAACTAAAGCATCTGACTTGGAAATCCTTGAACACCTATATGTTTATGGATAACTCTATCCAACCAAGAGCTAAACAACAATAAAATCAATCATTTGACAGCTTCAAAACTAGTGAGGCACCTACAGACCAAATCCAATTAGACTAACAAAATCTTCTTAGTTTTATGCCCTAGTTTATTCACAAACTTTCTAGTACTTTGATCATCATATTCATTTGTTGTTTTTGCCCAGACTGCTTTATCCCATTTTTGTCATGACTTTTTATACTGCTTTGGCTTGCGTGTTCCGAGAGTCTACCGGAAACAACCTCTCTACCTCCCAATGTAGGGGTAAGTTCTGCGTACACTTTACCCTTCCCCTACCCCACTAAGTACTTTGTGGGATTTCACTGGGTAGGGTGTTGTTTATTCACAAACTAAACATTGATATAGCCTACTTAGAGATAAACCATCCACAGCTTACCCACAGCCTCTTTTATTCTGAAATAGACTAGCATAACAACAACCCAAATTCCCCTGTACATGGAAACTTGAACTGACGCTATTTTCCAAATGAACAACAAGCACACCATTTTCAGTTTTTGTTTAAATAAGGAAGTGAACAAGCTAAAACTACTTGGTGGTCAGCAGTCAACAGATAATGAGTTGCATACACTGCAGAATTTTTTTTACTATTTTCTTTTTTTGGGACATTTTTAAGTTGTACACTTAAAGTTGTTTATTCAAGAAAATCCAAACCCCACATTCCCATACTTAACTATTTATAAAAATAAAAAAATTAAAGAATGAAACTTGAATCCTTATACAAAAGGGTCAGTCAAATTTACTTAATTGTGCAGGAAACAATAGAGAACCTGATATTATTAGGAAGGGAGAAGGCATTGGAGGGCCATTGAGCATTGGGTTGAAGAGAAGGAAGGTCTTCCATTAACCCTAATTCTATTAGCCAATTTGAGCCGTCTTCCTCCGTTTCCCCCATTTTAGAGCTACCGGTGCCGGAAAATTGTTTTGTTGATGAGTTGCGTGTTAGGTGGAACGGGAAAGGAGGACAAGTGGAAGCAAATTAATATGTGTGGTGCTGGTGGGAGGGAGGGAGGGAGAGCACTGCTTTTTCACGTCACAAATTCAGTGGCGGTATGGCCTTTTCACACCATTATATGTTCTTTTTAGTCCTCCCTTCCGAAAAAAAAAATTGAAACTATTCACGAGAATCAAATTAATTATAATTTTATAAATATTTTAAATTATTAATTATGATAGCTTATGCCTTATAGTATTTGTTTATTTTTTTAGGTAGTTTTTTTATTTTAAAAATTTAAAGATTTTATGTTCTGAGTTCTAACACACGATCAAAATTAAAAAAATTGAGTTTTAAAAAGCGAAAAGTGTCAATCTTTTGAAACAAAGAAAATAAGAGATAAGGATAAAAAATATACCTCCAATGTTACTTTTTTTGAGTTTGCTACATGTGTGAGAGTCCTACCTACATTATCACTAATTAGTTAGCAAAACATATTTTAACTGTCATTTGTTCATTTTTTTTATTTCAACTATAAATTGAAAAAATAAACAAATGATAGTTTATGTGTATTTTACTAATTAATTAATAATAATTCAGATAAAAAAATGACACTTAAATGTATTTGTGACCCTTTTGACTCTTTTACTGAATCATCTAGATTCTAGGGAGTAAATAGTTATACTTCTAAAGAGAGGTTTACTGGCACGCTTAAATTCGAATTTTAACCAGGAATGTCCATTAAGGTAAAGATAAAATTCTTAAAACTTTTGGTTAAAGATGGACATATTATCGTTGGGCCGTGCCAAAAGAAGTGCTAAAATTGTTCCAAAAGAATAATCAACAGTTCTCTTGAAAACCTTTTTTTATTAAGGGTGTATTCAATTAGGATTTTAAAAGATTATTTTGGGATAAATAAATTCATTGGATTTAAAAGACTATTTAGAAATGTAATGACTTATCAAATTTTAAAAGACAATCAAAATAGCCAATTTAATGTAGCACGAAAGTCAATTGGTTCAAGATAACAAAGAAATGTAACAATAAAATAAAAAACAAACATTCAAAGTTACAAGAGTCAATAAAAAAGAGTAGCGGCTGCGGGTTCCTTCGTCAACAAAAAAAAGAGTCAATAAAAAAGATAATAATAAAATTATAATTAAGCCAATATAATTTTTCCAATCTTTTAATAGTCAATTTGATGTAGCTTCATGTTCTCCTAAATAGCATTTCTCTGCATATCTAAAGCTATGCTAGCTCTCCATGCATTAGCATCTTCTCGTTGATGCTCTTGGGTTTGAACAATATGTTCAAAATTATCTTTTTCATTAACTGGTAATACTGAAGATGAAGATTCGGCTATTAGTTCAATTGGAGATTCATCAGAACGACACTCTTTGCGAAGAAAGTTATGGAGTGCTACACATGTTAACACAAGCTTTGCTTGTGTCTTAAATAAATATGGAGGCACTGACTTAAAAATTGTGAACCGTGATTTAAAAATATCAAATATCCTCTCGATCACATTCCTCAAGTAATTTGATCTTGAACAATAACATATATAAATTTAATGGAAATATTGGACCAATAACACATAAATTTAATGGAACAATAACACATATAAAATATCGACTATTTATATTTTCAGCAATTTGATATGAAAATATTTAAACAATAACACGTGTATTTGAAAAAGAGTTGTTTATCTTGTTCACGAAACCCAGAAATAGACACAAACCAACAAAGCATATAGACACAAACCCAAAAAAGTTGTTTATCTTCTGGAAATATATAGACACAAACCCAAAAGAGTTGTTTAATTTCGATCAATCAAACTTGCAACACAAGGTCAAGATACTCCACAATTCAGTAGCCAAATGATTTATCAACAGATTCCCTTAAAGTAATCACGTTCAAGACTCAGTTCGACCATATCTTTGCAATAAAAAAAGGACAATGAACTCTAAGATACAAAAAGTATACTCGAAAAGGTAGTATATTTTGTTCACGAACCCACAAAGCATGAAAAAGGTAGAAGCAATACATTGTTCACGAAAAAGAGTTATTTATCTTCACAAAGAGATGTTCATCTTCTCTAGCAGAAAAAAATATATGTGAAAAGTCTGATGGTTAGAGTGAGATTGTTTATAGGGTTTGGTATTTATATCTCCCGCTAAAAAGTCACACAAAATCATAATTAAAAAAAATCGAAATTAGTAAGTTTTTGAATACCAAAAGACTTTTTGTTACTTGTTTAAAATCCTGATTGAATACCACTATATTTGGATACCATCTTTAAAAAATCTTAATAGTCTTGATTAAATACTACAAGACTTATTTAGATTATTTAAAAGTCTTAATTGAATACCCCAAAACTTATTTATCCCAAAATAATCTTTTAAAATTTAATTGACTACACCCCCTAGTTGACTGGATAATTCAGTTGTCCAGAGAATACAATTTGAATTGGATGGTTAGTCTTATTTTATCTCGATCAAATGAGAGGGTAGAATATTTATTATTAATAATATAATTACGTAGAATCTTTTGTATATGGTAAATAGTATTATGTATTAAATAGAATAGTATTAATATAGGGAAAGGAATATATTATGGGATAGGTAGGAGGATTTTAAGGAAGACTTAATCTTCCTATTAATTGTTACTTAGTGTATATATTGTGACCATTTGGGATGAATAAAGATTAAGGAAGATTCTCCAGTTCTAAATAATTCTTACATGGTATCAGAAGGTAATTCAAAGATCTTACTCTAAATAAAATATTCCTTCCAAATTCGGTCATCTTCCTCATCCATCCAACCGAATTTGTCTTCTCCATTGTTATACTTTATTTTCCTCCATTATTGTTGTCAACCATGTCTGAATCAAAATCTTCGTTTCACTCAGCCCTTACTATTTCCAACATCAAAACACATATCTCTGTCAAACTAAAGATGGAAACTGTTCACTACGCAACATGGGCGGAGTTGTTCAAAATATGTTGTAAGGCTCACAAAGTTCTTCATCATATAATTCCACCAAAAAATGGTACAACAACAGAACAATCGTGCAAGCGGACAAAGAATCGGGATACCGCGATGCCACAGCTTGGTTGATTTATGCAACAATATCCACGCATATGTCGCATACAATAATGGAACCAGATTCTATCGCCACGGCGGCGTAGGGAACGCAGAGACATTTTTCAAGATAATCAAAACTCTCGTGTCGCCGTTGGAACAAGAATTTTCAACCATTGTCATGGCGGACTTCCCTAACGTTTCAACCTCATCGGCGTCTCAAAGTGGTGGCGGTCAATTGAAAGCGTAGGTTCACCGCTTCGACAAGCGGTTAGTTTCTGATTAGTTGCCGGTCTCACGGATGCTTATAGTGGCGTGGGGACACTAATCCGTCAAAGTAATCCCTTACCAAAGTTTTATCAAGCAAGATCCATGCTTGTTCTTGAAGAGTCGGGTTTGATTAAGAAGGTTTCAACAAATTCCGCCATGGTTGCCACGTATTCAAATGAAGGTAATTATTTTGACTATTCTTCACAAAATAAAGTCAAAAGGGCGTGGTAATAATAATAAGAAGGGTGAAAATCGCGAAATAATAAAGGTGAAGTCGCCGAATTTGGTGGCGGCGAAATAAGCGGCAACACTAACTCGGCGGCGGTATGGCGACAGCGACTAACGGCGGTGGCTCTGGCAACCACCGGCGGCGCAGCCCGGCCAATGGCGGCGCGGCAGCTTCAGCGGCAGAATACGAGCGAAGTATTGGGCGAGCAAACCAACGAGCCCGATGGCGATGGCGGCCAACCCTTTCAAAGCAGAGAGGCCAACAGCGAGTTTTCAGAGCGGCCCAGCGAGCCCGATTCGCGAGAAAAGAATTCAGCAGCGGCGATTTTGGACTTGGGCGAGCCCGATTGGCTGGAATGTTTTGACGGCAGCAGCGATTTTGGGCCTCCTCCGCCCGATGGCGAGGCCCATTCAACCACGACCCATCCTACGGATATTGAAGCGGCTATGCACACTTGGACTCAATCCACGGATTCTAATTGGTATATGGACTCGGCAACGCGTCACATATAGCGGCGTCCCAAGTACACTCTCACCCTATTTTAATTTGAGCAAAGAAAATTGTATTATTGTCGGAAATGGACATGCATTCCGATAAAGGTTATGGGTCAAACACACCGTCACCGCACATTCGCCACTAGTTTTAAAAATGTCTGCATGCTCCCAAATTAATAAAAATTTGGTTTCTGTTAGGAAGTTTACTAGTGATAATTGGGTTTCTGTTAAATTTGACCCATTTGGTTTTTCCGTACATGACTTTCAGACGGGGAAGCTTCTCATGAGATGTGATAGCAAAGGGGAGCTCTATCCAATAAGTTTACCAAATCCACAGTCTAAAGTTCCTTCCACTTTTGCAGCCTTGGCTCCATCACTATGGCATGAACGATTGGGACATCCGGGGGAGTCCGTTTTGGCCTCTCTTAAACAAAACAATTTTATTTCATGTAGAATAATATAATTATGTAGAATCTTTTGTATATGGTAAATAGTATTATGTATTAAATAGAATAGTATTAATATAGGGAAAGGAATATATTATGGGATAGGTAGGAGGATTTTAAGGAAGACTTAATCTTCCTATTAATTGTTACTTAGTGTATATATTGTGACCATTTGGGATGAATAAAGATTAAGGAAGATTTTCCAGTTCTAAATAATTCTTACAGATTGCTAGTTAGAAAGGAAATTATTTATGTATTAAAATTAACATAATTAATATTATGTTTAGTAATTTTTTAAAAACTTTGTATAAAATTCAGCACATCCATTATAATATTTGACTATCATTTTACAATTCAATATAACTAAAATATGTACTCCTATAAGTTATTAATCAATTCATGTATTATAATTTTATGCAGGATAAAAAAATAATGAATAAATAAAGAAACGTTGCATATAACTAATTCATTCATGCATAACTCTAAGCAACCAATAATTAAACGGCTCCTAGTTTTTTAAATGGATTATGCATGAGCAAGAGCTCTTATCATTCTGAATTATAAGGTATAGTGCTAGCGATGGCAACGGATTGAATCTGGACCGGATCCTACTAGATCTAGATCCGTTTTCATACCTGGATTCAGATCAGGATCCGGATCCATCGGGTCCATAAAAATCAAATTCAAATTCGGATCCACGAATCGAATCTAAATCCACATTAGATATCACAAGTTTGGCTTTGTGCAAATGGAGAAAACATTGTGTGCCTTTTGAGGATATTTTATTGAAATTTTGTATGGTTTTATTGCAGGAATCAGCCAAAGTTAATTATGGAAGGAGGAAAAAATATTACACTTTGGATTAAGTTTCTTTTTAATTTTTTATTTAAATTTTTTAGAATTTTGTAGACGCTAATTTAAACTCCTCCATGAAGAGTACGATGATTAAGAAAAATTTAAAGTTGAACGTTATTATTTAATAAACCAATAATGTTCCCTTCTTAGTGGAAGAGGAAAACAAAATATTTTTGTCAATCCGTCACTAAGGATAAGGAACTGTGTATGAATATTCATCTTATGAGCTATTTTTGTTATGTCTTTAACTTAAACTATACATTCAACATGTTGTTATACAAACTGGAATCTAATCTAAATTAATATAATCATCGGATTGGTCTTATGAATGTATAAATATATAATGTATTTAATAAAAAACAGATTCATGGGTCGGATCTGGATCGGATACGGATCTCAAAGACAAGATTCATATTCAGATCCGATCCGTCATAAACGGATCCGGGTCCGATCCGGATCTATCGAGTCCAAATTTTGAAGATTCGTATCTTATAAAATGGATCTGGATCCACCGGATCCAGAATCCGTTGACATCTCTAGATAGTGCACTATAGTTGTTGGGCCATAAGTTTCATAGTTTAATCATTAATCTTCCCTTTATTATTTTAATTAAATAAGCCATGTGGACGACTTTTGTAAATTTTTGTTAGCATAAACGTGTGTAAACAGAAAACGTGTTTGAACAGTGACAACTTTTTGTGAAGATTTTTGCAAGTGTTCTTTGAAAATTTGCATCATTCCTATTCATCACTAAAAAAAATTGGATTATTTTTCGGAAAGAATGTGTAAAACACTTTAAACAACATATAAACTTGTCGTAGAGCAGTTACTTTAATATTTTGCTAGTTCTGTTTATGCATATTAGAATATTTGCTGGGGGGAAACAAATATGTACTAAGAAATAAGAATATTTGCAAAAAATTGCCCATTCCTATTTTAGATTTAAGGTTTAAAATGAGTGATCTATGTTGGTATACTTTAACTGTCTAGTTTGACTTGACATAAAGTTTAAGAAATAAAAGTAGATTTTTGAATCTTATAGTATTAAATTAAAGATGTATGAAGTCTTTTAAATCTTGTGGTGTTAAACTTGCTTTTGAATTGAAAAACTTACTAATTAAATATAGAAAGATACACTCTTTTTAGGACAAATTAAAAAAAAATACTTAAATTGAAACGGGGAAGTATATGTTCTGGTGCCACAATGTGCCACGACTACTGCTTATATAGTTTTGGTATGTTCTATTTATTACTATTATATATACTATATCCTTATCCTATGACAATATTAATTTAAGAGTTAAATCATTTTGGTATGACGACAATTGTTTCAAACATCGTGTAAATGTTTATAAGCATAAATGATATTTGTAATTATGTAATTTCTATATGTAAATTTCATTTCATAAAAAATCATAAACAAGTATTTAAATTTATACCCAATATTAAATGTGTAGGATGTTGAAATAATTTCTCTTAGAGATTTCTTTCATTAATCACAATATATATAGTTGTACAAAGGTGATTCCTAATACAGTAAGAATCTTAAGTTACCTTAAATACATGATACTAATAAATACAATATATATTGTGAATATTTGAAGAATATTCGCTAATACATCCCCTCAGACGGAGCGGAATGAGGTCGATTGCTCAGGCTGGATCTGAAGTATGTGAACAATTGTCTGGGTAGTCCCTTTGTGAAGATGTCTGCATACTGATAGGAGGAGGGTACATGTAGAATTTTGACAAGACCACACGCGACCTTCTCATGGACAAAGTGAATATCCATCTCAATATGTTTGGTCCGCTGATGCTGGACCGGATTATGAGACATATAGATAGCACGTATGTTATCACAATAGACTATAGATGTCTTACGCAATGGACAACTGAGCTCCAAGAGAAGATTTCGGAGCCAACAGATCTCAGCAACTACATTAGCAACACCCCTATACTCTGCCTTTGACAAGCGGGATAACGTGGCTTGTCGCCGCGACGAGAGATAAGATTATCCCTAAAACACACAATAGTCGAAGTAGGCGTCGGCGTGTCACGACACCTGCCCAATCAGCATCTGTGTAAGAGAGCAACCTGTTCGGAGCGGAGGGGTAAAGATGCAACCCATAGTCAGGAGTGCCCTTAATGTATCTGATAATACACTTAAGAGCAGCAAAATGGGGTTCCCTCGGAGCATGCATGAACAGACACACCTGCTGAACGTCATATGCAATGTCAGACCTGGTAAATGTGAGGTACTGAAGAGCACCTGCAAGACTTCGATAGAGAGTAGGATCAGACATTGGATCACCCTCAGAAGCACTGAGCTTGGATTTCGAATCAACAGGAGTAGACATAGCCTTTCAATTCAACATCTTAGCTCTGAACACAATTTCTTCTGGATACTTACGCTGACTCAGGAACATAGTATCTGCAGATCTAGTAACTGATATACCCAAGAAGTAACTCAACTTGCCCAAATCAGTCATAGCAAATTCAGTTTTGAGAAGAGCAATAATGTCATTTTTCAACTTGTCAGAGGAGGCAATGATAACAATGTCATCAACATATAATAACAAGTAAGCAATGTCACTACCATGATGAAAAATAAATAGAGAGGTGTCACACCTGCTGCAAATAAACCCAATCTGCATAATGTATCTGGCAAAACGGTCATACCAAGCACGAGGTGCCTGTTTTAGACCATAGAGTGACTTCCTGATATGACAAACATACTGGGGAACAACATGATGAACAAAACCAGATGGATGATGCATGTACATGATTTTTTTTCAAATCCCCATGAAGAAATGCGTTCTTGAGATCCAGTTGATGAATCAGTCACTTTTTACCCATAACAATACTAAGAACAATACGAATCGTAGATGGTTTAACAACCGGGCTAAACGTATCACCACAGTCAATTCCCTCCTGCTGATTAGTGTCATTTGCCACAAGTCTAGCCTTGTAGCATTCCAAAACACCACTATCTCTGAATTTGTAACGAAAAAGCCACAAGAATCTGATCACATTCACCCCCTCTGGTCTAGGAACAAGATCCCAAGTATGCTGCTTAGTTAAAGCATTATATTCCTCAGACATGGTCGTATTCCAATTAGGGTCAAGTTTGGCCAATTTGGGGTTCTTTGGAAGTGGAGAAATGGTTTGGGCAGACAGGTTAAACTGGACTTTAGGTTTGAAAATTCCGTGTTGACATGAGTTTCCATTTCGTGACTAGGAACAGTGGGTGGTGCATTGATGAAGTAGCTAGATTCGAGATGACTGGCTCACTGGGAGGATGGCACCGCGGTTCAACCCCGAGGGACTACGGTGCTAAAGGAGAGGCAAAAACAGTTTGCTCACTGGGAGAATGGCATTGCGGTGCCTCCCCGAGGGACCGCGACGCTAAAGGCGAAGCGATCGGCTCAGCTGGAAGGATGGCACCATGATTCATCCTCGAGGACCGCATGGCGCTAAAGGAAAACGAAGCTTGATGGACACACTGGAGAGCTGGCACTGCGGTGCGCCGCGGTGCCAAAGACGGGATACAATTGAGCTGACTTAGGATGATGGGAGATATGACTGGTTCATTAAGAAATGAGTAGTCTGGTTTTCAGTATTTCTGAGGGTTCGAAAACGGAAAAATTATTTCGTCGAACATGACGTGACGAGAGATGTGAATTTTACGAGTGGACAAGTCATAGCACAGATAACCCCTATGATTAGGTGGAAAACCGAGGAATACACAAGATGTAGTTCGAGGAGCCAACTTATGAGGGGTGGTGGAGGTAAGATTGGGATAGCACAGACAATCAAAGATTCGTAGGTGTTCATAAGATGGAGTCTTACGATATAGAACATCTGTGGGGGTTGATGCGCGATATATGCACACACTTTTAAACGCAAGTGCACGTTATCGTATCAAGTAGTATAGTCTTAGATAAGACCGAATATCGTCCTCTGGGATTAGGGTTCAAGTACCAATTGTCTATTTTCTAGTATCTATTTGGTGAATTAATGAGTGATTGGTTGTTTATGACTAAGAATTATAAAAGCTAATTAATTATAAAGATTTAATTCAGATGTGATGAGAATAGGGCTTCTATGTATCCTTACTATCAACATGTTACTTACTAATGCATTACTTATGGTGTTCTTCTTTTGGAGAAAGCGGGTTTCTGAAATCGTTTATACTCCGTTAGGGTTATATAAACACTCAACCCATATTGTTCCTTACCTAACTTTCGATAAGGGTAACTCTATAGGAGGATTAAGCACAAAAACCTAGTTGGCCGTCGCGCCTGATGCGCAAAATTAGGGTTGTTAAGCCTCTCATCAACGCTTCTGAATCTAATTGAGGTATTTTCATCCCCGATTCAAGACCGTACCCAACTTACGGCGTATTCACAATCCTCCTTTCGAGAATCGATTAGAAATCATATAGTGATAACTAGTTGTCAATTAGCTACCAAGAATTCAACTCGATTATTGGATAGATCTCTCAATAAGAATAATAACCATAAGCGTGCATTACTTTATAACATAAGGTTCAAGAATTCAACATAGAAAGCCTATAAGAGAATTAGTTCTAGCCATGAATATGACAAGAACTAATTCAAAGTTCATCATCGTGCAAAACTGAATTAAAGAAAAGAAAAAGAAAAGAAATTACTAATGTTTGGGTCTCAATCTCTAGGCAAGAAAACCTTGTGTTTGGCAAGAAAGGAACCTTGAAAGCGCCTAGGGTTCTCCTTTTATAGGTTTAAAAGCGTCTCCTCTTTTCCTGAGCTGGCCCAAAAATCCGTCAAAGACCTAATTTTTCGCGTCGGCGCGCGGCCCTGCAGATGGGCGCGCGGCCTAAAGTTCTGTGCCGGGTGTTTTGGCGCGCGGCCCGATATCTGGCTGCGAGGCGCGCGGCCTGCAACTCTGTGGCTTCTCGGATGTTTAGGCGCGCGGCCACAGTCTCACGAGCGCGCGCGCTGGATCTTCTGCGGCTTCTGCGAATAATAGCGCGCGACCTGCCATTGCGAGGCGCGCGGCGAGTCTGGATTCGACCTCGTTTGCCACTTTCTCGTTTTGGCTCTAGTACCTCCTCTTTTCCCTCTTTTCGCTCCTTTTCCGCCATTTGGCCACTTTAGCCACTTTGACTCAAAGAAAGAAAATCTATCCTAATACGACACTTTGTATGTACAAAACGGGACAAAAGACTAACTAGACTGACTCAAAAGTTGTATATAAAATACACAGATCAAATAACCCCAAACTTAAACTTTGCTCGCCCTCGAGCAAAGATAGAAAAGAAATACAATAAAATAGCAGACTCAATAAATAAGAAAATCAACAAAGAAAATAAGCAGACTCCTGCCATTGATCACTTTTCTTTGCATGAATGTTAACTAGAAAAACATGAAGGTTAGCGAGAATAATATCGAGGAACATATAGCGTGGAATTTCAACACATTGAGCTAGATATTTCGCGAACTCATACTTATCATGCTTAAATGGAAGTCAGTGTACTCAAGTATGCATATAAATTCAAAAATTCCTATGGCATGCTTACTTGCTATTCTCCACTAATTCTGGATATACATAGAAGAGATCTTCAGGACTTTGGGGGTTGTAATGTAGGCTTAGGTAGGGGTTGGTAAAGATAGGCATTTAGGCTCATTTTTTCTGTACCAGAAGCTCTTTGGCTTTTCAATTTTTCCCTTTTTCTTTTGATTCTTTCCTTCACTTCAATTCTATCATTTCCCTCTTTTGTTTTGGGAGAGTGAAGTGTATTATACAAATAGGCACCCCCAAACTTAGGCTTTTGCCTCTTTTCTTGTACTTTTCCATTAGGGTGCCTCAAACTTGTTCACTCTTTTTGTTTCTTCTTTTTAACACAATGTACTCCACTATTTCATATTTTCACTTATGGCACAATTTTGTGGGAATATGGGGTGTCAAAGAAGAAGTTTCAAATTTAGGCTCAATGGGGCTAACTAGTGATATTTTTAAAGTACGGGATAGAAAAGAATGGTAAGAATTGGCTATCAAAGAAATGCAGAGTCATCTCCTAACACGTATCCTAACTGTTTAGCCTCAAATAGCAAGTAGTCATAACACATAAGCATTTATCATTTAGCATACATGCTTTCAGCGAGACTCGAATAGGCAGTTACGTGAGTTTTGGCATCTCTAACCTAAGTGTTTAGATAGTTGCTTCCATTCCTTTACATTATTCCACCTTACTTCACTAGGTGTTTCTAGCAACTCTGATACATGATCTTTGTGAGCAATTATGACTCAAAAAGAAAAATTTTGGTGACTCAAAATAAACGTAAACAAATAAAAGACTTAAATAAAACATAACAATAAACACAAAAAAAACTAAAACACAAAAACACACCCCGAACTTAAATCACACATTGCCTCAATGTGTGTAGACTCAAAGACAGTAAAAGAAAACGACACTTACAAACTTTGGCTAAAATGGTGGTGGTGGCGGTGGATAATGCATCGACCATTGGTTGAACAAGGCACTCAGCTCGTCGATTTGTTGCCTTGTTTCTTGCTGTCCTTGTACTACTGTTTGCAAGGTCTGCATCATCTCCTTCTGGTGTTGGTACAATTGCCCTATTGTGGGCTCTGAAGGTTCTGCTCTTGTGGTTGGCCGGTGGCTGGGTCCTGCCTCATATTGAGCCCCTATTTCAGGCTCATCTTCATCCATGGTTGCCTCTGCTGCTGTTGTTGCTGCTGCTGCGGGTTGTACTCTTCGTCTGGCTGCTGGGGGGCTAGGGTCTGGAAAAGAGTGCACTATCCCATAGGACACCGGCAGTTGGTTTCTTTCATGAGTATCTGTGGGTAGTTGCGGATTGCACTCGTATGGCATAGGCGGTAATAAGTGAGCCGTGTCCCAATCCACCTGTTGTCACCAACCTGTTGATTTCTTCGATGCTCTGCACTATCTCTTTTCCCACATCAATTGTCAGCCCCCTCATAATTCCATAAATCAACTTAATCCTGTCTTCTGGCACTCTGGTGAAGTGCGTAGATGGAATCATGCGGGCATCGAAAATCTGACCAAGCCTTGGCGCCTTGTTTAATTGGCACCGCTTTCGGTTTCTAGATCCATTCCTTAGATCTCAGCGGCCGGGTAGCTCATCGTGTCTGCATATTATTCGATCAATGTTGTTGCTCCTAGACCATTTTCTAAAATGGTTCCAATCATTACTTTCTTGACATCAACTGTTTTAGCGTTGTATTTATTGCTTACGATACAGCATATAATTTCCCACAAAGCACCCTTTCTCTTCTCCGGAAAGTTTGCATAAAATTCCGCACCGTTGTTGTATTCACGGTGTTATCTTCTCCGGATTGACAAATCTTCCACCCTTAGCTCAATCATCGCCCGGATGGGCTCATAAACGTCTTCATCCCCATAGGATCCCCTTTGGTAATCCATTCCCCTTTCTGGAATTACGGGTCTAGTATCAAGTCTTTTGTATCTTTGGTAGGCCTGGTAACTCACGAACCTATTTTCATCGTATTGGGGTGTTGGGGTGGATGTGGAGCCTCTTCTCTTCCTGGTGGCCATGGTTAAAACAGTTTCTGGAGCTTTTAACTTAGTGGCACAACGTCTCCTACACACTCAACAACTAGCAGCGAAAAACAACACCCCCAAACTTCAATCTTTCTACTCAATACCCACAACCTTCTTTTCTACTCCTTTCTCCAACTTCACAATCACTTTTCAGCCTCCGAACTACTCCAACTACAATACTTCTCCAAACTACTACCTCCTATGACTTTTAGTAAAAGGATTCAAGAACAAGGATAGGGATTACCTTTTTTATGAGAAGATTCAAGCTTGTTCTTGTTTCAATTGGTGGGTTGAGGCTATGGAATGGAGCTTTGTTGTTTGAGATAGTTGGGGGGTTTTGGGAATTTAAGAGTTTAGGTTGTGGTTGGGTTGGATTTGTGGAGGATTTGTGGGGGTGTTTATGAAATTTCGTGGGTTTTGGAGTGGGAAGGTTAGTTTTTTTTTTTTTTTTTTTTTGAAGTTGGAATTGGGAAAGATCTGATTTTTTGGGCGTTTTAAGTTCGATTTTCCGCAGCGCGTTGGCTTTTAGCCGCGCGCCTAATCATCTGCGCTTCGGATTTTCGCGCCGTGCCTGCTCCCAGCGCGGCTAAAGCTCGCCAACTTTGCGAATTCCACCGCGGCCTGCTCGCAGCCGCGGCTCTAAACTTCCGAGCCTGTTCGGATCTTTTACGCGCATGCCTGCTCTGGCATGGCGCGGCTACCCGCTCTGAAATCCTTGCTTTTCTTGATTTATTTCGTCCCCGGTTTAATTTCTTGTACTACAATCACAAAACAACAAGATCCAATCTGTGAGACTGTTCTTAGACAAACTAAAATAAAATAACGGCGAAATTAAAATAACATAATTAAAAAAGCGTTGGGTTGCCTCCCAACAAGCGTTATCTTTAACGTCTTTTAGCGGACGCAAGTTCCTTAGACTTACTAGCCTGGGGTGGATTAAGTCCCCAACGATCCATTTCGCCACATTTGGCGTTTCCTTTTCTCCTTTTCTTTTTAGCATTATCGGTAGTAGGGAGTTCCGAACAATTACCTCATTTAGTGTCGTCTCGAAACCATGCTTGCTTTCTTGGGCTCATCATTCTTTGGTTGCATTGCAATGGCTCGCGTGGGGTTTGGTGGTGTTGATTGCAAAACACCCACTTACGATTCTTGGCTCGATGGCGTGTTTAAAGACTTTAAACACCGTCTCTTCGTTCTCCACTCTTAGCGTTAGCTCTCCTCTTCAACGTCAATCAAGGCTCTACCCGTTGCTAGGAATGGCCTCCCGATATGATCGGGATTTGCATCTTCTTCCATATCCGAATGAGGAAGTCTGCGGGAAAGAAAAATTTTCCTACCTTCACAATCACATCCTCGATCTTCCTCGTGGATGAACCACCGTCTGTCGGCTGGTTGCGGACTCACGGTGGTGGGTTTAACTTCTCCTAACTCGATCTTTTGAAAAGCGATAGGCATCAAATTTATACTCGCCACCAGATCACACGAGAACTGTTGCAGTCACCCCTTGGCTGTGCATGGTAGTGTAAAGCTTCCAGGTCCTTTAGCTTTGGTGGCAATTTCTTTTGTAAGATAGCACTACACTCTTACATTAGTGCTACTATCTCATATTCGGCCGGTTTATCTTTTTCCCCAAGATTTCTTTCATGAACTTGAAGTAAGATGGCATCTGCTCCAAAGCCTCTATAAGCGGTATGTTGATGTGCAACTTCTGAATACCTCAAGAATTTGGAAAATTGTTTATCGACCGCCTTCCTTTGTAATCTCTGGGGAAAGGAATCTTTTACGTATACTCCTTCTCGGAGTTTTCTATCATCACTGGGCTAGGTTGACCACCTTATCTTTTCTAACTCGCTTCCTCAACTATTGGTGGCGTTTGCTCCAATTGTTTTCCACTTCTCATTGCACTTCCCACATTGCTCCTCGGATTTACCTCGGTATTGCTTGGCAATGTCCCGTGGCTTTGATGTTTACTGCTTTGCTAGGCCCTACTGTGTTTCCAAGTTTCGAGCGAGGATCTAGATCTGTTATAAAGCTGCGTCGGGCGTTAGCAAGTCTTTGTCATGGTTGCTTTAAGCTCATCTGGTTTTCTTTGACTGGTGCATTTTGTTGAGGTGGGGGGCTTGAGTGAAGAGCATTGATTCAGTGCTTCTTTGGATTACGCATCGGCCTATATCGTCTGCTGCCACGATATTGGTTTTGTTGGCCACAGTGCGATTTTCTGGCCCCGATCTCTCCATGAGAAGTTTGGGTGATTCCTCCACCTGGATTATAAGTGTTTGAGTAGGGGTTGTTCTGTTGACTCTGGTAGTTACCTACTGCTTGACACTCTGCTGCTCCATTGGTATGTTGTTGGGATCAGCTGAAGGACACCTATCAAATGTGTGTGGGCCGCCACATATCTCGCGATTTTTAGCGATTGCACGGCATTCAGCGACAGGTATGTTCTTTGCAATTGTTTCGCTAGAAGAGCCACGTGCGTTCAAAGCGAGAATAGCATCTACTTCATGGACCCCAGATTCTTCTCCCAGTTGCCTCTCTTGATGACATGGTTGTTAGTGGCCATATCTTCTAATAACTCGTGGGCGTCGTGGGTTGTTTTCCTCATGAATGCCCAGCGTGCGGTGCATCTATGATGGTTACGGTTGTCTTTGCTCGGCCGTTGTAGAAAATATGAACCAAGTTCCACAACTCAACGATGGTGTGGACACTTCCTCTGTAGATCCTTGAATCTCTCATGCCGTATAAGGACTCTCCATCACGATAGAAGTTGTTCAACTCCTCTTAATTTTCTGCTTACTGTGGAAAGAACTTGGCTAGGAATTTCTGCGGCTCGTGCCATGTAAATATCGAATCGGTGGCAGGAATTCAACCATACTTTTGCTCTATCCACGAGTGAGAAGGAAAGAGCCTCAATCTGACGGCATCATCGATGCGCGTTATATCACGAAAGTGGCACATAGCTCGAAGAAATTTGCTATGTGCGTATGTGGATCCTCCGATGGCGATCCTCCGAATCGCATGTCGCACCGTGCTCGTAATCGCCGGTTTTATCTCGAAATTGTTGGCTCTGTGTAGGGAGCCTAATGCAATCGTGCTCCATTCACTCTTGGTAGCACATAATCTCGAACTTCTTTCTTTGGATTCGAACCGCCCTCCATATCTATTGGCACTTGCCGAGGATCTCACGGGTTAAGTTGATTTTCACCTAACCCTTCTCTCATCTGTTATTGTTGGGAGCACCGCCCATTTTATCAACGTTGCAATTACGATTCTTTACGCTCGTTTTGCGGGCTTTCTCAATTTCGGATTGAAGGAACGAGTGTCGCCTCCTCTTCTCCTTCGCATAAACCGATATCACGAGAAAGATCAAAACAAACAAAGAATCACGGCACCACGATTTTCGTAGAAACTAAAATAAATAAAAAAATGAAAAATTAAATCCAAATTAGAAATTAAAAATAGATAATTTGATATTGAACTATTGCTAATCCCACGGCGCCAAAAACTTGATGCGCGATATATGCACACACTTTTAAACGCAAGTGCGTTATCGTATCAAGTAGTATAGTCTTAGATAAGACCGAATATCGTCTCCGGGATTAGGGTTCAAGTACCAATTGTCTATTTTCTAGTATCTATTTGGTGAATTAATGAGTGATTGGTTGTTTATGACTAAGAATTATAAAAGCTAATTAATTATAAAGATTTAATTCGGATGTGATGAGAATAGGGCTTCTATGTATCCTTACTATCCGCTTATGTTACTTACTACTGCATTACTTATGGTGTTCTTCTTTTGGAGAAAGCGGGTTTACTAAATCGTTTTATACTCCGTTAGGTTATATAAACACTCAACCCAGTATTGTTCCTTACCTAACTTTCGATAAGGGTAACTCTATAGGAGGATTAAGCACAAAACCTAGTTGGCCGTCACGCACAATGCGCAAAATTAGGGTTGTTAAGCCTCTCATCAACGCTTACAAATCTAATTGAGGTATTTTCATCCCCAATTCAAGACCGTCTACCCAACTTACAAAGATATTCACAATCCTCCTTTCGTAATCGATTAGAAATCATATAGTGATAACTAGTTGTCAATTAGCTACCAAGAATTCAACTCAATTATTGGATAGATCTCTCAATAAGAATAATAACCATAAGCATGCATTACTTTATAACATAAGGTTCAAGAATTCAACATAGAAAGCCTATAAGAGAATTAGTTCCTAGCCATGAATATGACAAGAACTAATTCAAAGTTCATCATGCAAAACTGAATTAAAGAAAAGAAAAAGAAAAGAAATTACTAATGTTTGGGTCTCCAATCTCCTGGCAAGAAAACCTTGTGTTTGGCAAGAAAGGGAACCTTGAAAACTGCTGGGTTCTCCTTTATAGGTTTAAAACGTCTCCTCTTTTTCCTGCAGCTGGCCCAAAAATCCGTCAAAGACCTAATTTTTCCGCTGCGCGGCTGCAGATGGCGCGCGCGCCTAAAGTTCTGCAATACGGTGTTTTGGCGCCGGCCCGATATCTCGCTGCGAGGCGCGCGGCGCTGCAACTCTTGTGGCTTCTCGGATGTTTAGGCGCCGCGGCCTGTTTCGTCTTCGAGGCGCGCGTACTGGATCTTCTGCAGCCTTCTACGAATAATAGCGCGCGACCGCTTCGATCGCAGGAGGCCATGCAGTCTGGATTTCAGCCTCGTTTGCCACTTTCTCCGTTTTCAGCTCTAGTACCTCATCTTTTTCCCTCTTTTCGCTCCTTTTCCGCCATTTGGCCACTTTAGCCACTTTGACTCAAAAGAAAGAAAATCTATCCTAATACGACACTTTGTATGTACAAAACGGGACAAAAGACTAACTAGACTGACTCAAAAGGTGTATATAAAATACACCGATCAGGGGTCTTGTTTGGTAGGGTGCTAGTAGGTAAAATATTTAAGAGGTATTCTACCATTTTGACAACATAGACCCAGAAAGATGATGGCAGACATGCATGAAAGAGGATGGTACGGACCATGTTATTAATAGTAGGAATAATTCATTCAGCTTTACCATTTTGAGGTGAGGTGTGAGGACAAGAGAAGCGAAACACCATGCCTTGTTGGGAGCAAAAATTATGAAAAGCTGAATTATTAAATTCACGTCTGTTATCACATTGAAAGGATTTTATGGATTTTTCAAACTGAGTTTTAATAAATCTGTGAAACTCAAAAAATTTAGCAAAAACTTCAGATTTGAATTTGAGTATATAAATCCATACAAAGTGTGAAAAATCATCTAATAAAACAAGATAAAATTTGTGACCTAAAGAGCTAACAACAGGAGAGGTCCACAAGTCAGCATGAACAATGTCAAATGGTGAAACTGTAATACTCATTGAAGACAGGAAAGGAAGACAAGTATGCTTGCCAAGCGGGCAAGAAAAACAGTTTTGGACAAGTTTTTCATTATTACATTTAATACGCTGATTATTTTTTAAGAAAAGAAAAAACATGATCTCCTGGATGTCCGAGCTTATTATGTCAGGTGTTAGCGATATTTTGAATGCTCACGCAAGCGTACTGTCGCGCCCATTTTCGGCCGCGGCATTTGTTAAATAGCGAACCCTGCTCAAAATGCAATGTTAGAAAAATATAATAAAATGCTAAATAGTTTAAGAGGCTTAGAGGTTTTAAAAATGCTAAAAGGATGCTAAAATTGCAAAAGATGCTAAAGTTTAAAAGGGTGCTAAAATGCTAAAGGGTTGCTAGAATGCTAAGGGTTCGCGGAGTCGCCACCTAATTAATTGGGTGAATTAGGACACCTAAATGTTTAACTAGTTTGAAGTAAAACATTAACTCCATTTTAATGGTCTGCTAAACTTAATGAGATTCTGGGTAAGAGTTCTTTATTAATCTAGAGGGAAGGGGTTAGGCACCCTCTAAGATCCGCTAACTTGCGGTTGTCCTGCCAAACCTAGGGTAGTTATTATATTTTTTAAAATGCAAAATAAAGCTCCACCTGCTTAATAAGATGTTAAAATGTTAAAATGTTTAAAAGGTGCCTTAAAGTAAAAGGTTGCTAAAGGTATTAAATGCTAGAAGGGCTCCTGCTTAGAAAAAGTGTTAGAAAAATAAATAAGATGCTAATTGTTTAAAGGAAGGCTTAAAAGTATTTAAAAGGGTGCTAAAATATTAAAAGTGCTAAAAGGTTAAAAATGCTAAAAAAATGCTAAAGTTTTTAAAAAATGCTTAGAAAGCTTAAAAAGAAAGGTGTCAAAGGTGCAAAAGTAGTGCTAGCATATTAAAGGTGCTAAAAGTGCTAAGAGGGGCTAAAAGGCTAAAGGTGCTTGAGAGTGCTAAAGATTAATTTTAAAAGTAAATGGTGCTAAAAGTGCAAAAAGAATGCTAAATGTTAAAGAGTGCTTAAAAGGTGCTAGAAATGCTAAGATGCTAAAGGTGCTTTATGTACTAATTATATGCTCATGCAAAGATTATTTACGGACTAATTGTGTATACTGCTAGCTAAATTAATTTTGCCTAACCTGCGTACAGTATTATATAAGAGATGCTTTAAGACGATTTTTGAGAGTTTAGGAGAAATCTGTTATGTATTTTAATAAGAAACAAAATGTTGGTTTTATGATGCAAGTTAAATCATTTAAATCATTTTTGCGAATTTAGACATGCTCAATATCCAAAAGCAAGTAAGTTAAGCGATGAACTTGAATTACCTCCCACTTATATGTTTAAAGGCTAATTATTCTAGATATCCTATTAATTACAAAGTTAGCCAATTAAATTTCAACAAATAAACAAACAAATATATATATAAGGCAGTATAAGATTAAGAGGGCAAAGGATGTTTTTCTTTGGGGATGACAATGTCGTCTCGTCCTCTTTTGTTTGGAAATTTCGAGGCGGAATGTGGTGGACATGTCACGGGCACTCATGCGGTGTGGCTTGTGAAGAGTCTCGCAATGAGATTGCTCCAATGCATTTTCATGTAAAACAAGAGAAGAAAAGGATTAATACATGTCCACAATTTTACCAAACATAATAACTAAGTATTGGCCTAAAAAATCGACACATAAAAGCTATACTTTGTCGTGACAGATATCAGCAGATAGCAATGTAAGCGAAGCGTAATGGGTTTAAACAGCACTTGTAGGCCCCAAAATCGTCAACAAACCGTCGAAACCAAAGAACCATAGAAAGCCAAAACCGGCGACCAAAAGGAGGCCAAAATCAATCTGAAGTTATGGCTGAAAATCAGTAGTGAAACGACCAAAATCGGTCCAGGCAAACTAGTTAAAAATCAGTCATAATCGGTCGAAACTTGTCCGAGAATGACCAAACCAGCCCAAAACGATTTAAATCGATGGCGAAATGGCTAAAATCGATCTAGAAAAATATAGCTAAAATCGATGCGAATGTTCCTAAGCTAATCTAACAAACATTAATATCAGCCCGTGGCAATTAGAACATTTAAGGAGATGCAATTAAGTTCTTGTTAAGTCCAAACATGATTTGGGATTTAAAACATAGCAACTAAACCAGATGTCGCTCATTTTTAGACCATTTCTTAACTAAACACGGGCTAAGGGACACAACATATGCATCTTCCATAGCCTTAACAAAATATGATTCTTAACAGTAACACATAAATAGCACCAGGTTGACCTCAAACAACCCTTATTTAGCTTAAACTAACAATGAAAGGATAAGCACACAATGGTATGAAACTGGTTAAACATAGACTCTTATTAACTACACTAGGCTGCTGACTTCTTTCAAGGAGCATTTCAATAAACATATGAGAGACATGCTAGGGACATAGATCGTGAGCTTCACAAAAAAATGAAAATACGCAAGATACATGCAATTGCTAACTCGCACTATATCATCTATCTATTCCCGGAAAGACTAAGCCACAAATTTAAGTGTTGTCTTTGTTTACGGTATGCAAGGTATGTCCATTTTACTAATCTCATTTCTCTTACAATTTTCTTATTAAGGCGAAACATAAATAGACAAAATTAATGCTCCAACATCAACTAAGAATTAGTCAACCAAACACTGCATATTATCTGACCAACAGCTAAGTATATCTAAATGTAGTATGTTGATCAAAGGTATACTAATCTTTTGAGATAAATGACGTGATTAAGGAGACGTTTGAATGAACTAGGACTGATCATCTTGTACAAACAGAAAACAGATCCAATCACAAGATAAGATAAGCCAACACAAAATGTATATATTTCAAAACAATTATTTAGAAAAGAAGGTTAGTCATGGTGACTTAACAAAGAGAGCAATACAAGGAAGAGAGCAAATTTAGCAAACAACAAAACAACCAAAAATCATAGCTAAACATGTTATGAAATATACCTCGACAAGTACATACACCATATAATAATACTTATTTCCACCATGTAGGCGGTTTATTGCCATCGCCTCAGTCTTTCATTCCTATTCGGATAATTTCCATATTATTCAAAAACTAATAAGATTTATATTATAACAAGAATGCCAACAGGGCCTTGATTCGCTAACACCCAACACAATAGATCCAAACAATCATCAATACTAAACTAAACACATTCTACATTGTTTAAAAGGACAAACATACTAACACGCCATGAATGCCAAGATAACATAAACACATAAACAAATACAACTGAAATACATAACGTAAAATGCACCAATTCACATAAAGGACTGAAATTCGACAGGAAAGTGAATTACCTTCTCCGGACAGCGAGTCGGGGCAGCGTATCAAGTCGTAGGTCCAATCGACGGGTTTAGGTTTTGCGATGCGAATGACAGGTCGACTGGTTTGTTTTGCTGATTTTTGGTTGGAATTGAAATAAGGAGATTTGAACTACCTATTTCGTGCTATGCTAGTGATGCTTTGTGTCCTCTCCAACTGAGCTCTTCGACTGACCCCTCTGTTGCCTTGTTCGATCTCCCCTCAATTTCGACCGCTCTCTCGCGTGTTTGATCACGCTAAGGTTTCGATGCTATCGGTTCCCCTAAATTGCTATGTAGTTTTCTGCTCCTCACTCCTCGATCGCCTCTTTCTCCCTCATTGCATGTCGTTTAAATAGCCTCACTCTAGGTTCTACAATTGGTAAGTAAATAAAGGCTGAGATTTCGTAAGAGATTCGTGCTATTTCTAGGTGTGATTCGGTGCTGATTCGAAGGGATTATGTGGAAGATTTCGCGATAGGAAGGAAAGTAGATAGTGGGTTTAAGGTAAGAAATCGCTGGAGACGGGTGCGTGGGTAAGGAAAGGCTCCCGGATTCTCCGGCGAGAATCTCGGGGCTGCTGGTGTTGCGATGGGGAGGGGAAGAGGCGAGGGAGGCTGCTGGTTTTTTAGGTTTAGGGTCTGCTTTGTCGACGGCGGTCAAGAAGCAGGAAATAAGGCTAGGCGCTTCGATAAGAAAAAGTGTGGCGGCGACGGTCGACGGATTTGGGGCCACGTGCGGGTTTGGGCTGGGTAGAGTTAGGGATTAAATTAGTTTTAGGCTAGTTAATTAATTAGGCTTTTAATTAGTGACAAATTAATTAATTAATAAACAAATGTGATTAAATTATTTAGGTGCCTTATCAATCTAATTGTTATAATAAATGCTGGTGTGTCATTTAATTAATGCTTTAATATTTTAGAATGCGGCGCTATTATTTAAAATCTTACTATTATGCATTATTTATTATTCTTTAAGCTAAAATTAAATTATCCTAATATGACTTTAGGTGCTACAATGATTACGAGATTGTTTTGCATAAATGCGGCTATGCTATTCGTCTTTGCTAAATTATTTATTTTATGTATTTATTATTAATTAAGAATCATGACAGGGCTTGAAATCAATTAATGCGGGCGCGGGACTCTAAGTGCTTAAAACTCTACGTAAGACGCGATGCCATTATTAAATTACTTATTTATGCCTGTATTTATGTTTTATCGCTGCATTTTATTATAAAAATCATAAAGAATTATTTTACAAAAATTAGTCTTATTTTATAGTTAATTTACCGGACGAGGGTCAAAATTGGGTGTCAACACCGCCCTCTTTGTATGGAGATGATGGAAGAATCTTCTGACAAAGACGTTGACTCATGCCAATTTTGTCTCGATCTTCGATTGCAAAATGTTGGGCAGGTAGACGAGGCTGACGCAAAAATCAAAATATGTCCCAGTGTCGAGTTATGACGACACTGGGTTACTATGATCAAAACACCAAGGCGGGCTAACGCGGACTCAAAATTTGTCCCAGTGTCGAGTTATGATGACACTGGGCTATGGTGCAAAAGTAAAAAAAAATAATAATAATAATAATAATAATAATAATTGGCTTGAACCTGGGGTGTACCGCTATGGCTTATGATCTTTGGGTTCTATGGTGATGGAGCGAGTGGACCGACGCTGAGGCCGCTTCGCCATTCATTGGAAGGTTGGCCCCAACAAATTGCCGGTTGTCAGAAGAGAAAATCCACGCCAGGCTCCTGCTCCTGCATGCTAAGACTTCAAACAAACGATTAGTGCATAACTGTTAAGGCAAAAATGATGATGCATAATTTTAAAAACAATGTAACTGTGAGTAGAAAAGGTTATCCTGCAAAAATGTGATGCCTGCTGTGTTGATACGATGTTGCGAATGCTGTGATTTTCGTCCTTGCACAAACGTGTTGCGATTGTGAACGCGGGTATGTTGTCCTGCCGCAATCGCCCTCAGACTAAAGCTCAAGAAAGAGTTAGTGCGAATCGCTAAGACGAATAATAAAGCATGCGACGTAAATGCAATTTCGGAGTAAATCGCCCCCGTGTGATATCACGATGGCGCTGCTTGGACTTGTTGTGTTGATAACGCCGCCGTTCGGACGCGTGTTCCGCCGGGCGCCGTGCGTAGACGCAATCGATGGTGTCGTTGCTTGACACAATGATGATAATCGCCACGACCAACTCGCCCGTGGATCGTGCCTTACCCCGGGCACCCTAGTAGTCATACATCAGAGAAAATCAGCGAACATAAATCAATAACATAAAATAATAAGTATAAACAATAATCATGAAAACTCGCTTTCGGCATATATATAAACAACAACTCTTTCAACATGAACAGCTTAATCCTTTTACAAACCTCGCCATAATAAGATTACACTCTTACGAATGATATGACAACAACGACGGATGGCCCGCCATACCTCGAATGTGAGCACCTATAATAACAGGGACTATACTGCTTAAGCTCCGAGAAACGGAGCTTCCCAAACGCCAATCGTGACCCTAAGAGCGAGAATCAACGATCGTGTACCTTTACTCGCAGATGAACGCACTTCCGGGCGAGGTCGATAACAGTACCAAGTATGTGAAATCAAAATATCAGAATGAAATCATAATAGTCTAGAAAGCGGAGACATGTATGATAACCAAACTACGCTTCACAATAAATAAGCAAATATGTCAAGTCGGGACTCACGCCTCAAAGTCATCACTCAAATGTAACTATGGGTCTCACGCCACAACATCAATCGTGCCCGTGGGATACCTTCCTCACTGCCGGCAGTTTATGATATAAAAACACCACGGAATACACATGAACACCAGGTCCCACCTGTGTCCTAATAAAACAGTACAGGGTAAGTACGAAAGCATGGCCGACTACTAACACCTACGCACTCAACAAGGTCATAAATCGTGTCATGATATCTGTCTAGACCGTCACATGATCAAGCTGGTCACTCGTCCGCAGTATCAAATGTGCGCGTCTAGCCCTGGAACTCTCCGCAGCTCCGCATAGGCCAACCTCAGAGTTCGCACAGGTATTCTCGCATCGAGGGTAGCTACTCCGGCATCGCCCCGACTCGCAGTCGTATGCCACATGGACCGCATGACCACGAAGGCCGCGACACTAACCCGAACTCCCGTAGTTCCGCATGGATCCTCGGACCCGCATGAGGTATTCTCGAATCATGGTCCTGCATCACCGAAGTCTACCCCAGACGGAGGGCCTTAACCTCCGGACACAAGTCAAGGTGAGTGGTACAATACCAACATAACGGCTGATAGTCAAACAACTTTAAGCGCAGTCGAGGGGAAAACCCCTTTACACTAACATCACAAGATACTAACACACGTAGCATCCTAGCACATTTACTTATCAATCAACAAGAAAGTATTACAAGGCTATCACAAACCAACACAATCAAGTTATACACACAAGGTACTTTCTACTATATGCCAACAGGTTCGGGTTTCTATCCCCAAAGTACTTCATACATTGACTTTTTAAAAGATATGTTACTTTCCCAAAAGTCACACAATACCCGTAGTATATGAAAAAAATAGAGTGATTATCTTTTGAAGTAAATCAAAACACTTATCTTTGTAAAATCAAGTAACAACATTATTATCCAAACGTCCAAGTTTGCCTAATTTCAAATGTTCACGTTTCTTATTTTAGAAAGGTTTCGTAGTTCATAGTCTTATTCATTTAAGAATATAATTCTCTTTTAAACTATCTGAGAAACATAAGCCTTATATGTGAGTAGGATATTCTTGTTTATAACAATCTTATTACAGCAGCCATGATCTAGGAAATATCATTTTGTCTCATCTTAGCTTCTATGCAGATGGAAGTTTCTACTGGTTTTAATAATACTTAATCACAAACATTTCCTTTTATTAACGCCGCAGTTGGTTTGTCGATACACATTCTGATTCAAATCAAGAAACATTCTTAAGCCGTTATACCTAACTTCCCATAAAGCTAGTATAACTCTTAAGTTTTCAAAACCAAGTATTACTTCAAGTTCTTTATTAACACATAACAAGCCGCTTATAGTTCAAATCGGTTACCTTTTAAAACCACAAGTATTTTCTTACCAACATAAAGTCGTTATAACCAACTTCCCATAAAGCCGTTATAACACTTTATGTTTTAAACCAATCAAATACATTTAGCACACGTACGCTCACCGCATCTACATAGTTCACACATATCATGCTAGAAGAGATAGGAAGAGGTTCACATACCTCGCGACGATTATCGACTAATAGCAAAACGCCCAAGTACCTCAAACCGCTTCTGGCTACTCCTTAAGCCACGTAGATCGCGCCACACGTAGTACTTCAACCTAAAAGGCCACAAGGCGCTTATTAACATCTAGATCTCGTCGTGGAATATTCTACGAAAATTCGCAAAGACTCTCCCCGCAACAACAGAAATCTCCTCCTCTATCTGGCCGCTACCAAGCCAACCAGTGGGGTTATACGCCTAATCCGACGTGCACAATTCTACCTCACGAAAAGCTACACAAGTCTCAGAATACATTCCTATGTAAATACAGTTCAATACTCTTCTTTCGAAAAGGTTTCTTATTATTCAGGCTTAAGTCAAAAGACATTGCCGATAACTACGTTCAGTACTAAATATATAGTATACTTCACTATATAATCTAACAACATGTAGTTTCCAATTACAATAGGGGGGCAAGATAATTACCTCGATAAGCCCATAATTATCCGAGTTTAAATGTCGATCCTGAGCAAGGTTTAGCTCCTACTCCGTGCGCTCCGACCCGCTCCAAACAACCCTTAGAAGTTCTAACCAACTTCTACTTATTACTCCAACTAACTATGGAGATTTTCCTTAGGGTTTCGGTTTTGTGACTGACGGGAAGTATGATAGTATAACTAGGCTTTTTGTAAAAGTATAACCTTGGAATACTACAAGGTATACGGCTAAGGAAATTTGGGCATTATAACAATACTTTTGAGAGTATTTCTACCAAGAGGGGGGTATTATACGAGACAACACCACAAGGGGGGGGGGGTGTTTATAGTACAAGCCAAGGCCAACCAATGGCCAAGATCTAGCCAAGTGCTATGCAAGTGTAGGGCCAAGATCAAGCCATGTGCAACCTTATCCATCTACCCAAAATATCCTACCAACTCCTTGACCAAACAATGGCCAATTCGTCCAAGCCAACCGCCCACAACGCTCCAATGAGAGGGTGACAAGTGTCGCCCTCTTGTTGGTCCAAAATGTTTCGCCTCTAAAAATCCGCAAAATTAAAAATGACATAGCCGTATTTTACCCTACGAAAGCTGTGGAAACGTTTCGTCGAAAAACGACTCTAACCGGGTGTTGTGCACAAACATAAATCGGCCAAGCTTATTTAAAAGTTCAAATTTTCTACGTACGTCCTTACGTACATACTCTGGAAATACGGGGTATAACATTCTCCCCTCCTTAGAAACATTCGTCCCGAATGTTCCTTCTAAGTCTCAAACCAAACGTGCGCCAGTATAGTCTTCACTACTATACTTTCCTGAACAATCCTGCCACAACTGGCCACAACAACACCTGCGCAAATACTTACATCCAAGCCCACGAGGAAACACCTCTAACATCACAAACGCTCCCATCCGAGGGTCTAAAATATAATTCCTTCGCACTTTCTCCATACAAAAGAAATGGTCACATCTATGCTCGCCATACATGCTCGCTTCTCCTTTTACTCGTCGTGATACCACTTTTGTCACTTTGCCGCGAGGTTCTAGTGTCACTCCGGCGACCCAACAAATGGTACCGGGCTGCATGCGATCCCTGAGGCTGTCGTATACTCGAACTCTTCCCACATTTCTGATTCTGCTTCAGTTTCCAAAAATCGGGGTTACTATTTCTAACGTGGTCATCATTAAAAGGGAACACTCTGGATGGATCTCCGATACTATCCCGATCATATCAATACGAAAGACCGGACGTACTGCCTCCTAAGTCGGACGACAAATGCTAACATATAGGCAACCTGGGCTATTCTTCACATGAACTCAAAAGGGCCCAAAGTAACTCGGGCTAAGTTCCCTCTGTTTCCAAAACTCGTCACACCCAAACCGGGGTGGTACCTTCAAGAAGACCGACCACAACTCTTGAACTCTGCCGCCGATTATCCGCATCGATTTCTCCGAGCCGCCGTAACCTCTTCTAGACAAGCTTTACCCTATCCACACCGGAACAAGCTCAACCAACTATCTCGAATCTTGCCAACATCGAACCAATCGACCAGAACTTACACTTCCGCCCTACAAGGCCTCATAAGGCGACATTCGAAAACTGAAATGGTAGCTTAAACACTCCCTCCACAGGAGACAACAATCCCCACCACTACCTCTGAAATACACACACTGGCCCGAGGGCGAATGCGATTCTGAGACTCACCGAGTTCTTAACCTCGCTTGGTAAAACTTCCAAACCAAAACAGCCGCACTGGCTCCACCCGCCATAAGGTGAAGGTAGGCACCTCGTGCAGCCTTACAACCTTTCTCGATATATCAACTCGCATAACCTCTCGCGAGTAAACGGTCTTTGCTAGAAGACAAGACTACCGACTTCGCCCGACTCATCGTCGAACGATCCACGAATTTGTACGTTGGTTAACTAAACTCGCCTAACACCCTCGTGACTTACCACAAGGCGGACCACCACAACCGACCCCACCACCAACATGCCGCTGGTTGACCCGCAACGCGCCTCAACCCGACCGCAACGCGCTAAACGCTAGCTCTCAAGGAAAACTCTCACTAATCACGCTACGAAAACCTAGCGGTCTTCTTAGCTCAACTACCCTCTTTCATTCCACACTACTCGGGGACTTATCCCAGAACATAGCTCACGTGCACTATGCACTCCTATAAGTGGTCAAACATAAACATACGCCTTTTACTCGAGATGGCCTTACCTCTAAGGTCTCTACGTATAAAACTCTAGGGCTCACACCTTCTCTATCCCCCAAATCTTACTTGGTTAACTAACCAAGATTTCTAATCACAATAAACACTCATGTTATCTGAACATAACACTTAAGGTATACTCACCTTATCACGTATACAAAGCTCTGTAGGTTAAAGATATACCTGATCATCGCTTCACTCCTTAGTCGTTTAATCAAACCTCGCCTGTAGGCGCAACAAGCGGATGACAAACTACCCACCGATCCTCAAGGCTAAGTCCTCCCGCAGGACACTCTTTCGACATCGACCGACGGCGGTCATAGTACAACAAGTACCAACTAAAAGACGACATTCCTCGACGACGCCGCCACATCGCGAACACCGAGAAAATCAATCCGGATGGCCGAACCTTCGTGACGGTGAACCGGAAGCTCGAGCTCACCAACTTCTGATACCCCGAACGCCCCGAACCCCGCGAGGACCTTTCTCGCACCGTGGATGTGCATAATCTAATCACGCGAGGTGACTCGACTCAAAAGTTACCAAAGGACCTTTCGCTCGCCCTCTTCGCCCTTGGTTAACCCGCCGATCTCTACGCTCGGCCGCGCATAAGCCCGCATACGTGCCATGCTCAAGCCCAATCAAGAATTTCTCGCACGACCTCTTTAGATAGTCATCAAGACTCGCAGACATCGGTATACTCTCCGTAGCCAAATCCATAGCTAGTAATGTGGTCGCCTCTTGGCAATCTATATTCTCTGCTCCTGGCCGCGAACCGGCGTTCAAATATCATGGCCGCAGAGAATCGCCGCCAGCTAAACTCGCCGGGTGACGAGCATAACTCCCCGAATGAAATACCACCTCAGTGATGATTGGGCCTGTGCCCTCAGAACCTCATAACTCTACTCGCAGCTCCTCGCCTTGCCTCTCCTGGCTCGGGTTTGCCTACGCGAGGCATAGCGGTAAGGGAAAGAAATACGTTAGAGGTCCAACTTACAACATACTCTAAGGCACGATCTCGAGTGAGAAGAGTAGAAACTAATCCTAAATATCCTATAGCCTCGATTATTGATGGTGCACAACACACCGATAATCAAGACTCTCATCGATACGGCCAGAGACACTTTCCGAGGATTAATCGCTCGATACCACTTTTGTCACGACCAACCTGCCCGTGGATCGTGCCTTACCCTGCACCCCAAGAGTCATACATCGTAGAAAATCAGCGAACATAAATCAATAACATAAAATAACTAAGTATAAACAATAATGCGGAAAAACTCGCTTTCGCATATATATAAACAACAACTCTTTCAACATGAACAGCTTAATCCTTTTACAAACCCTACCCATAATAAAGATTACGCACTTACGAATGATATGACAACAACGACGGGACAGGGCCCCGTCATACCCCTGAATGTGAGCACCTATAACAACAGGGGACTATACCAAGCTAAGCCTCCGGAGAAACGGAGCTTTCCCAAACGCTGAACTGTGACCCTAAGAGCGAGGATCAACGACTGGTGTACCTTTACGCAGATGAACGCAGCCTCAAGGAGGTCGATAACAGTACCAAGTATGTGAAATCAAAATATCAAATGAAATCATAATAGTCTAGAAAGCAGAGACATGTATGATAACCAAACTACGCTCACAATAAATAAGCAAATATGTCAAGTCAGGGACTCACGCCCTCAAAGTCATCACTCAAATGTAACTATGGGTCTCACGCCCACAACATCAATCGTGCCCGTGGGATACCTTCCTCACTGCCGGCAGTTTATGATATAAAAACACCACGGAATACACATGAACACCAGGTCCCACCTGTGTCCTAATAAAACGATCAGGTAAGTACGGAAGGCATGGCCGACTACTAACACCTACGCATTAACAAGGTCATAAATCGTGTCATGATATCTCGTCTAGACTGGCCATGATCAAGCCGGTCACTCGTCGCAGATCAAATGCGCGTCTAGCCTCGAACTCTCCGCAGCCCGCGTAGGCCAACCTCATAGGCCCGCATGAGGTATTCCTCGCATCGAGGTAGCTACTCCCTAAGATCGCCCCGACTCGCACCGCGTAGCCACATAGACCGCATGACCACGAAGCGCCGACACTAACCTCGAACTCCGTAGTTCGCATGGATCCCCGACCCGCATGAGGTATTCTCGAATCACGGTCCTGCATCGCTCGAGTCTACCCCGCACGGAGGGCTTTAACCTCCGACACAAGTCAAGGTGAGTGGTACAATACCAACATAATCGGTGATAGTCAAACAACTTTAAGCGCAATGAGGAAAACCCTTTACACTAACATCACAAGATACTAACACACGTAGATCCTAGCACATTTACTTATCAATCAACAAGAAAGTATTACAAGGCTATCACAAACCAACACAATCAAGTTATACACACAAGGTACTTTCTACTATATGCCAACAGGTTCGGGTTTCTATCCCCAAAGTACTTCATACATTGACTTTTTAAAAGATATGTTACTTTCCCAAAAGTCACACAATACCCGTAGTATATGAAAAAAATAGAGTGATTATCTTTTGAGTAAATCAAAACACTTATCTTTGTAAAATCAAGTAACAACATTATTATCCAAACGTCCAAGTTTGCCTAATTTCAAATGTTCACGTTTCTTATTTTAGAAAGGTTTCGTAGTTCATAGTCTTATTCATTTAAGAATATAATTCTCTTTTAAACTATCCGAGAAACATAAGCCTTATATGTAGTAGGATATTCTTGTTTATAACAATCTTATTACAAAGACCATGATCTAGGAAATATCATTTTGTCTCATCTTAGCTTCTATGCGGATGGAAGTTTCTAATGGTTTTAATAATACTTAATCACAAAACATTTCCTTTATTAACGCCGCAGTGGTTTGTCGATACACATTCGATTCAAATCAAGAAACATTCTTAAGCCGTTATACCTAACTTCCCATAAAGCTAGTATAACTCTTAAGTTTTCAAAACCAAGTATTACTTCAAGTTTTTTATTAACACATAACAAGCCGCTTATAGTTCAAATCATTTACCTTTTAAAACCACAAGTATTTTCTACCAACATAAAGTCGTTATAACCAACTTCCCATAAAGCCGTTATAACACTTTATGTTTTAAACCAATCAAATACATTTAGCACACGTATCGCCTACCGCACTACATAGTTCACACATATCATGCTAGAAGAGATAGGAAGAGGTTCACATACCTCGCGACGATTATCGACTAATAGCAAAACGCTCCAAGTACCTCAAACCGTCGGCTACTCCTTAAGCCACGTAGATCGCGCCACACGTAGTACTTCAACCTAAAAAGGCCACAAGGCGCTTATTAACATCTAGATCTCGTCGTGGAATATTCTACGTAAAATTGCAAGACTTCCCCGCAATCAGTAAATCTCCTCCTCTATCGGGGCCGGCTACCAAGCCAACCAGGGGGGGTTATACGTCTAATCCGGACGTGCACAATTCTACCTCACAGAAAAGCTACACAAGTCTATTGTAATACAGTCCTATGTAAATACAGTTCAATACTCTTCTTTCGAAAAGGTTTCTTATTATTCAGGCTTAAGTCAAAAGACATTGCCGATAACTACGTTCAGTACTAAATATATAGTATACTTCACTATATAATCTAACAACATGTAATTTCCAATTACAATAGAGGGGCAAGATAATTACCTCGATAAGCCCATAATTATCCGAGTTTAAATGTCGATCCTGAGCAAGGTTTAGCTCCTACTCCTCGACCCGCCTCCAAACAACCCTTAGAAGTTCTAACCAACTTCTACTTATTACTCCAACTAACTATGGAGATTTTCCTGTGGTTTCGGTTTTGTGGACCGACGGGAAGTATGATAGTATAACTAGGCTTTTGTAAAAGTATAACTTGGAATACTACAAGGTATACGGCTAAGGAAATTGGGCATTATAACAATACTTTGAGAGTATTTCTACCAAGAGGGGTATTATACGAGACAACACCACAAGGGGGTGTTTATAAGACAAGCCAAGGCCAACCAATGGCCAAGATCTAGCCAAGTGCTATGCAAGTGTAGGCCAAGATCAAGCCATGTGCAACCTTATCCATCTACCCAAAATATCCTACCAACTCCTTGACCAAATAATGGCCAATTCGCCCAAGCCAACCGCCCACAACGCCCAATGAGAGGTGACAAGTGTCGCCTCTTGTTGGTCCAAAATGTTTCGTCTCTCTAAAAATCCGCAAAATTAAAAATGACATAGCCGTATTTTACCCTACGAAAGTCAGGAAACGCTTCTTTAAAAAAACGACTCTAACCGGGTGTTGTGCACAAACATAAATCGGCCAAGCTTATTTAAAAGTTCAAATTTTCTACGCACGCCCCACGTACATACCGGAAATACGGTATAACAATAACGCCGCCGCCGACGGGCGTTGCTGCTGGCGTCGTTGCGTAGACGCAATGCTGATGGTGTCGCTGCCTGGACACACGCCGATAACGCCGTTGCTGGACGTATTGCTTCCGGGCGCCGTTGCGTAGACGCACGCCGATGGTGTCGCCGCCGACACACGCCGATAACGCCGCCGTTCGGACGTATTCTTTGCCGGGCGTTGCCGCGTAGACGCTGGCCATGGGTGTCGCTGCCGACACAATGTTGATAACGCCGCCGCCGGACGTATTGCCGCCGGGCGCCGCTGCGTGACGCACGCCGATGGTGTCGTTGCTTGGACACACGCCGATAACGCCGCCGTTCGACGTGGCCGCCGGGCGTCGTTGCGTAGACGCACGCCGATGGTGTCGCTGCTTGGACACACGCCGATAACGCCGCCGTTCGGACGTATTGCCGCCGGCGTCGTTGCAGACGCACGCCGATGGTGTCGCCGCTGGACACAACGCCGATAACGCCGCGTTCGGACGTATTGCTGCCTCCCGTAGAGTAAATGCTCCCGCAAGCTAAGCTTGAGAAAACGTTAGTGTATACCGCTTAAACGAAATGATAAATGTATACGAAGTGCAATTTGGGTTGAGATGTCCTCCCGATACGCTGGTGAATATCGAGATATTGTCCTTGCACGGACATGTTCAACGCCGCAATACGCATTTAATTGCCATGATGCCTCACGCGTGTGATGCTGGTTGCAAATTTGGCTTATGCCCGAGTTGATCGCTAGGTTTTGTCGGAACTTGAACTTTGATCGATTGTTGATGCCCTTTCACGCCGCTTTTGCCGCGACTTTGGATTGTTGTCATCCTTCCGCTTTGCCGCTACGCTTCGCCAATACGAAGAAACCTTTCGCCGTATTTTCTGCTTTCGCTATTGCACTTTCGCTTCATATGAAGAACTGCGCCAAAGAAAATTTGTGAGTTTTTGGGGTCGATCAGATTCGACTTCGCCGCTTGCCCTTGATATCCGCGTGTTCGCCTGCTTGGACTTGCAATCCCGTCGTTTCCTACGGTCCCGCTGAAGTGCGGTGTCCGCCTAACGCGGTCTTCAATGAGTCGCCAGATGTTATGTTTTCAGGCCTTCCGATTTCGGCTGTAGGTTGCCATTTGTCGCGTAATCGGCGAGGCGCTCGACGGATCTATGTTGTTTTTCTTTTCGAGACCGCTGCCTATAGAACCAAGACAGTTCGACTGCTCGCAAAAATGCCTGAATCCATCGTGTTGTCGGACCGCGCTTTGATCTCGTGAGATATTGATGCTCTGTCATTGCTTAGTCAAATGCAAATCGACTTTCGGGGAGATGATAAATCTTTCTAGACAAACGCAGCATCAAGCGTTAGTGTAAAGCACATGATTTGCGGTATGTAATGTATATATTGCACATAGCACATTCAAACGCTTCCTAATATGCAAGGGGACCTCTTTATGCCGATGTAAGCCTAAACGCCACATACGCGGTCATGATGGATTTGTCCGAGCCGCCCAATCAGTAATGCTTTTGTTGGAAATGGCGACCAAATGACGGTGCACTTTTCCCAATTTTAGCATGTCATGACTGGGCTTGGATTTGTTTGTCATTGCCACGCTACACATAATAAGCTGGTTGGTCGTTGGGTTGAGAAACCCGTCGACAAGTTTGATGTCTTCTTAATTGTGGTGTCAATGTCAAGGATTGACCCACCTAAGGTAAATACATGCATGCCCTAAAATAAGGGTGGTATAGCTCTATCTTAAGTTTTCTAAGATTTGGCTTTACTAGACGCAAGGTTCCCGAGCGGACAACTCGAGTGAGAAGGCTACGCGGCTGATCAGACGAACCGATCTAACTCCGCGCAGGCGCCAACTCTCCTAAAATTTGGATATTTATGAAAGAAATTTGCGGGTGCGCGGAGCACACCAGCGCGTGAGTGTGTGATTTGTGTGAATTTTCCAGAATGGAAAAAATATGAGTGGAATGCCGGTTTAAGGAAAGCAGTAAAGCAAGTAGCAAAAAAATAAACAAAATACAACACACAAAATTAAATGCAAAATAATTGCCAAACAATAACCCTAGGTCTGTTGTGGTTAAGAACCTAAAATCCCCAGTGGAGTCGCCATTCTGTCGCGCCCATTTTCGGCCGCGGCATTTGTTAAATAGCGAACCCTGCTCAAAATGCAATGTTAGAAAAATATAATAAAATGCTAAATAGTTTAAGAGGCTTAGAGGTTTTAAAAATGCTAAAAGGATGCTAAAATTGCAAAAGATGCTAAAGTTTAAAAGGGTGCTAAAATGCTAAAGGGTTGCTAGAATGCTATGGTTCATGAGTCGCCACCTAATTAATTGGGTGAATTAGGACACCTAAATGTTTAACTAGTTTGAAGTAAAACATTAACTCCATTTTAATGGTCTGCTAAACTTAATGAGATTTTGGGTAAGGGTTCTTTTTTAATCTAGAGGGAAGGGGTTAGGCACCCTCTAAGATCCGCTAACTTGCGGTTGTCCTGCCAAACCTAGGGTAGTTATTATATTTTTTAAAATGCAAAATAAAGCTCCACCTGCTTAATAAGATGTTAAAATGTTAAAATGTTTAAAAGGTGCCTTAAAGTAAAAGGTTGTTAAAGGTATTAAATGCTAGAAGGGCTCCTGCTTAGAAAAAGTGTTAGAAAAATAAATAAGATGCTAATTGTTTAAAGGAAGGCTTAAAAGTATTTAAAAGGGTGCTAAAATATTAAAAGTGCTAAAAGGTTAAAAATGCTAAAAAATGCTAAAGTTTTTAAAAATGCTTAGAAAGCTTAAAAAGAAAGGTGTCAAAGGTGCAAAAGGAGTGCTAGCATATTAAAGGTGCTAAAAGTGCAAGAGGGCTAAAAGGCTAAAGGTGCTTCAGAGTGCTAAAGATTAATTTTAAAAGTAAATGGTGCTAAAAGTGCAAAAAGAATGCTAAATGTTAAAGAGTGCTTAAAAGGTGCTAGAAATGCTAAGATGCTAAAGGTGCTTTATGGACTAATTATATGCTCATGCAAAGATTATTTACGGACTAATTGCAGTATACTGCTAGCTAAATTAATCTTGCCTAACTCAAGATTATATAAGAGATGCTTTAAGACGATTTTTGAGAGTTTAGGAGAAATCTGTTATGTATTTTAATAAGAAACAAAATGTTGGTTTTATGATGCAAGTTAAATCATTTAAATCATTTTTTGCAGAATTTAGACATGCTCAACAAATTCTAAAAGCAAGTAAGTTAAGCGATGAACTTCGAATTACCTCCCCACTTATATGTTTAAAGGCTAATTATTCTAGATATCCTATTAATTACAAAGTTAGCCAATTAAATTTCAACAAATAAACAAACAAATATATATATAAGACGTATAAGATTAAGAGGCAAAGGATGTTTTTCGGGGGATGACAATGTCGCCTCGTCCTCTTTTGTTTGGAAATTTCGAGGCGGAATGTGGTGGACACAGACGCGCACTCATGCGCGTGGTTTAGAAGAGTCTCGCAATGAGATTGCTCCAATGCATTTTCATGTAAAACAAGAGAAGAAAAGGATTAATACATGTCCACAATTTTACCAAACATAATAAATAAGTATTGGCCTAAAAATCGACACATAAAAGCTATACTTTGTCGTGACATATATCAGCAGATAGCAACAGAACAGGAAGCAGGCGGAATGGGTTTAAACAGACTTGTAGGCCCCAAAACTGTCCAACAAACTGGTCGAAACCAGCAACCATAGAAAGCCAAAACCGGCGACCAAAAGGAGGCCAAAATCAATCTGAAGTTATGGCTGAAAATCGAGTGAAACGACCAAAATCGGTCCAGTAAACTAGTTAAAAATCAGTCATAATCGGTCGAAACTTGTCCGGCGTAATGACCAAACCAACCCAAAACAAAGGATTTAAATCGCAATAAATGGCTAAAATCAGTCTAGAAAAATATAGCTAAAATCAGTAGCGGAATGTTCCCCTAAGCTAATCTAACAAACATTAATATCAGCCCGTGGCAATTAGAACATTTAAGGAGATGCAATTAAGTTCTTGTTAAGTCCAAACATGATTTGGGATTTAAAACATAGCAACTAAACCAGATGTCGCTCATTTTTAGACCATTTCTTAACTAAACACTGCTAAGGGACACAACATATGCATCTTCCATAGGCCTTAACAAAATATGATTCTTAACAGGCACACATAAATAGCACCAGGTTGACCTCAAACAACCCTTATTTAGCTTAAACTAACAATGAAAGGATAAGCACACAATGGTATGAAACTGGTTAAACATAGACTCTTATTAACTACACTAGGCTGCTGACTTCTTTCAAGGAGCATTTCAATAAACATATGAGAGACATGCTAGGGACATAGATCAGCAGTTTCACAAAAAAAATGAAAATACGCAAGATACATGCAATTGCTAACTCGCACTATATCATCTATCTATTCCCGGAAAGACTAAGCCACAAATTTAAGTGTTGTCTTTGTTTACGGTATGCAAGGTATGTCCATTTTACTAATCTCATTTCTCTTACAATTTCCTTATTAAGGCGAAACATAAATAGACAAAATTAATGCTCCAACATCAACTAAGAATTAGTCAACCAAACACTGCATATTATCTGACCAACAGCTAAGTATATCTAAATGTAGTATGTTGATCAAAGGTATACTAATCTTTTGAGATAAATGACGTGATTAAGGAGACGTTTGAATGAACTAGGACTGATCATCTTGTACAAACAGAAAACAGATCCAATCACAAGATAAGATAAGCCAACACAAATGCATATATTTCAAAACAATTATTTAGAAAAGAAGGGTTAGTCATGGTGACTTAACAGTAGAGCAATACAAGGAAGAGAGCAGCCCTTAGCAAACAACAAAACAACAAAAAAAATTGTTAGCTAAACATGTTATGAAATATACCTCGACAAGTACATACACCATATAATAATACTTATTTCCACCATGTAGAGGCGCTTTATCGCTTACCGCTCAGTCTTTCATTCCTATTCGCATAATTTCCATATTATTCAAAAACTAATAAGATTTATATTATAACAAGAAATGCCAACAGGCCTTGATTCGCTAACACCCAACACAATAGATCCAAACAATCATCAATACTAAACTAAACACATTCTACATTGGTTTAAAAGGACAAACATACTAACACGCCATGAATGCCAGATAACATAAACACATAAACAAATACAACTGAAATACATAACGTAAAATGCACCAATTCACATAAAGGATCAAATTCGACAGAAAGTGAATTACCTTCTCCGACAGCGAGCCGGCAGCGTATCAAGTCGCCGGTCCAATCGACGTTTAGGTTTCATGCGAATGATGTGTCGATCGTTTGTTTTTCTCGATTTTTGGTTGGAATTGAAATAAGGAGATTTGAACTACCTATTTCGTATGCTAGTGATGCTTTGTGTCCTCTCCAATCGAGCTCTTCGACCCTCTGTTGCCTTGTTCGATCTCCCTCAATTTCTCGACCGCTCTCCTCGTGTTTGATCGCTAAGGGTTTCATGCTATCGGTTCCACTAAATTGCTATGTAGTTTTTCCTCGCCCTCACTCCTCGACTGATCGCCTCTTTCTCCTCATCAGCATGTCGTTTAAATAGCCTCACTCTAGGTTCTACAATTGGTAAGTAAATAAATAAAGGCCGAGATTTCGTAAGAGATTCGTGCTATTTCTAGTGTGATTCTGCTGATTCGCGGATTATGTGGAAGATTTCGCGATAGGAAGGAAAGTAGATAGTGGGTTTAAGGTAAGAAATCGGAGACGGTGCGTGGTAAGGAAAGGCTCCCGGATTCTCCGGCGAGAATCTCGGGGCTGCTGGTGTTGCGATGGGGAGGGGAAGAGGCGAGGGAGGCTGCTGGTTTTTTAGGTTTAGGGTTCGTTTTGTCGAGGAAGAGTGGTCAAGACAGGGAAATAAGGCTAGGCGGGCTTCTGATAAGAAAAAGGGTGTGGGCCGGGGCGACGGGTCGACGGGATTTGGGCCATGCGGGTTTGGGCTGGGTAGAGTTAGGGATTAAATTAGTTTTAGGCTAGTTAATTAATTAGGCTTTTAATTAGTGACAAATTAATTAATTAATAAACAAATGTGATTAAATTATTTAGGTGCCTTATCAATCTAATTGTTATAATAAATGCGGGCGTGTCATTTAATTAATGCTTTAATATTTTAGAATGCGGCGCTATTATTTAAAATCTTACTATTATGCATTATTTATTATTCTTTAAGCTAAAATTAAATTATCCTAATATGACTTTAGGTGCTACAATGATTACGAGATTGTTTTGCATAAATGCGGCTATGCTATTCGTCTTTGCTAAATTATTTATTTTATGTATTTATTATTAATTAAGAATCATGACAGGGCTTGAAATCAATTAATGTGGGCGCGGGACTCTAAGTGCTTAAAACTCTACGTAAGACGCGATGCCATTATTAAATTACTTATTTATGCCTGTATTTATGTTTTATCGCTGCATTTTATTATAAAAATCATAAAGAATTATTTTACAAAAATTAGTCTTATTTTATAGTTAACGGCTGGACGGGAGGGTCAAAATTGGGTGTCAACACGTACGCATCGTTGACAAGTAATATAGTCTGATAATACCGAATATCGTCCTCAGAGACTAGTTTCTAATTGTCGTTCATCTACTTTATGTTATCTATTTAGCAATCGATATTTGAGTTGGGTTTTTGTTTAACTACTAGAATAATTGCAAGAATTACTGAACTATTTAAGTTGTAATCAGTTATGAGTGAATTAGGGCTTCCAAAATCCTCGACTAACTCTATTCAATCTTTAATGCAACTAGAATGACTTCTTCTTTTACGTTAAGATAACGGTTAACTAAACTGTCTTATATTCCGGTTAGGACATATAATCACTCAACCCCAGTGCAGAACCCTTCTATATTTCTATGATAGGATTTACCACATAGGAGGATTAAGAACAGTAACCTATAATGCTACACAAGTATCGGGGTACTGTTGTCAGCGATTTTAACTTATGTCTAGTCAATTACAGCATATTCAAATCTCTCCTCTCGGTTCTTGATTCGAAATCATTTATATTATGATAATTAGTGATCAATTAATTATCAAACATTCATACCAATTATTGACTAAATCTTAATCAAGTGAAGAAGAAATCAAACTACTGTATTAATTCATGAATAGAAGTTTCAAGTGATTCATAAGGAAAGCTCCAATAAAATGTTTAGCTCCTAGCCATAGTCACGCTAAGAACTAACACAAAATTCATACATAAACTAAATTAAAACGAAAGAAAAGAAATTACTGCGAACTAAGTCTCCAATAGCATTAATTCCTAGGGCTTAAATATGTTCCAAATTTCGTGCCCTATAGACCAATCTGCCCTTAGCCAATTCTTTTCTAATCGAGATTTTCCGCACCAAGACATGCTCGTGATAACGACCATGGTGCGTAAACTCATGCACCTTCTCAAGAAATATGGCACCGCTGTTCGATAGCAGACCGCAGTTGAAAGTCATGTGGCTTCTCAGTAAGTATGGCACCGTGGTTCTGCATATTGGTACCGCGGTGCTAAAAATCCTTCGTCCTGATGTGCCAATTTTCGTTCTTTTTGCCTCGGGAGCACCTTTTCTGCCAAATTCTCGCTCTTTTTTGTCATTTTGCCTTTTGAAACCGCTGTGACTCAAAAGAAAGAAAAACAAACATAATACAATACTAAACACAACAATAACGAGTAAAATACTAACTAAAAATGACTCAAAAGGCGTATACAAAATACGCCTAACAAACACTCCCAAACTTAACTGTTGCTCGCCCTCGAGCAAAGATCAAAACAAAACAAAGACACAAAAACAAAAGACTCAAATCAAGCAGCTGCACAAGTACTTAGAAACACATGAACGTCAATTGTGATAATATGTAGGAACATATATAGCATGAATTTAGCAATCTAGAATTTCAAGATATTTCGCAAATTCATTTCAATCATAAGTAATGGAAGCATGAATGTCTAACATATGCATATCAATTTCATTTAGTTCTATGGGCCTGTTTACTTGTTATTCTCCACTAATCATAGACATACATTCTAGAGATCATCAGGACTTTTCAGGGTTGTAATGTAGGCTTAGGCAGGGGTAGGTAAAATTAGACATTTAGGCTCAATTTACGTACCATAAGCATTTTTCTTACTCAACCATTTTGTCCTTCTTTTTGGTATTCTTTTCAGTTCATACCTATATCCCCCTTTATCTTTTTGAGAACATGAAACAATTCACATAGGCACCCCCAAACTTAAGTTTTTATATTTTTTTCATTGGGGTGCATCACTTTTTCACTCTTTTTTTGTATTCCTTTTTCACTCTTTTTCATCCTAATTTTCCAATTACCGCTTATGGCACACGAGGGAATCATGAGGTGTCAAAGAAAACAACTTATTTTAGGCTCAAAAGGGCTGACTAAAGATACAATTTATTGCAAGGTAGGTAATGAATGGTAAGAAAGACTAACAAAGAAATGCCTGAATCATCTCCCTAACATGTACATCTTAACTATTTCGCCTCAAATAATAAGCAAAAGACTTCACAGACATTTTTCAATTGATAGCACATAGGCTAAGCACTAAATATTTCAAATAATCAAATTTTCATGAATTTTTGGCATATCTAATTTAAGCACACATATTTTAGCTTCTCATTCCACTACATTATCCCACTTAGTTCATTAGGCGTTCCAAGTAAGCACAACATGCATGATCATGAAAAACAATTGACTCACATAAAACACAAAAACAAACAAAAGACTCAAAAATAAAATAAAATAAAAACTCCCCCCAAACTTAAACTACACATTGTCTCAAATGTATAAAAGACTCAAAAATTAAAGAGGGGCGACTTACAGACATACAGCGGCTCAAAATGGTGGTGGTGGCGGCAAATACTGCATTGACCATTGGGTGAACATGGAACTTAAATTATCAACACGCTGGGTCAGGTCCTGATGCTCTCAGATCATCTCCTCGCCGATTTTGCGAGATTTGCTCCCGTGTCGCATCATGATCTCATGGTTTTGGCAAAGATTCGTTGTTGATTTAGAGCATCCGCTCCATCATTGGCATGGAGGCTCCAAGGACAGTGAGGTCACGGGCCGCTTTCACATGCTTCTTTGTGTGCCTCTGTCTCAAGCTCTTCTTCATCCATGGCCGCCGCGTTCGCATCGGGCCACTTCCCTTCACTGGTCTGGATTGGGGTCAAGGAAAAAGTGCACTAAACTGTAGGTCACAAGAGACTGACTTTTCTCTAGAATATCTGTGGCGAATGTTGGGACTCCATGCCTATCACATAAGGCAGAAATGAGCGAACCATGTCCCAATCCGCCAGTAGTAGTTAGCCTGCTAATTTCCCTTATGTTATGCACTATTTCTCTCCCAACATCAATTATCTTTCCCGTCATGATGACATAAATGAGTTTGATTCTGTCTGTGGGCACATTGGTAAAATAATTTGATGGAATCAAGCGTGCACTTACGAAATATAGCCATCATCTGTCTGTTCTGTTAAATTGGCACCGGACAAGTTTCCTGGATTCGTTGCGGGCAAAATTAAACTCAGCGCCTGGATAGCACAATGTCTCCGCAACTACATTCCACATGGTGTGATTGACGTTTCTTGACCAACATCTGAGGTGGTATGGATTATCGCCTTGGTCCTCAACATCATTGGTTCTCAGCAGCGCATTCACAACTTCAGAACTTACGGACACATATTTCCCTCTAACAAAGTATCTCCCATCCTCTTGCTCGGGATAATTCGCATAGAATTCCCTCACAAGGCTAGAATTCTAAAGTGAGATCCTTTCTGGATTGGTGAACCTTTTCCATCCATTTGCCTAAATCATGACCCTAATAGACTCGTAGTCATCATCATCATCAAATGGCATGGTCTGATAGTCCATGCCTCTTTCTGGTATCAATGCTCTAGTGCTAATCTTGTGGTATCGATCCTCCGCATGTTTGTTGGCGAATCGAGTCACATCATATTCTGGGGCTGATGAAGACGAAAAAGCTCTTGAAGTTCATTTCTTAGAGGTCATAGTGAAGGTTGTTGGAAAATTTTTAGCAGCATTTCCTTTGTTTCTTTGAGGTTTCCCAACAACTCTCACACCACACAACAACAATAACCAAGCAAAATCGGACCACAGCATCAATACACAATAACTATACCACAATACGCCTCAATTCACACAACTACACAACGAACAACCACTGCAGCACACACCCACAACTACACAACACCCCACCACCATAGTACATACAACCCCCAAACTTGCAAGCTACTTTCCTTACTACCTTTGAAATTGCAAGAACAATGATAAAGATTACCTTTTTGAAGAGTTGTTCTTCACCAATTTCTTGACCCAAATTGAAGGAACGATGATGGTGTAAGATATGAAGGTTTTTAATGGGGTGGTGTGTAGGGATTTTTGAAGAGTTTGGTGGAGTTTGAGGGATTTCTTTTTTGTGGATAGAAGGAGAGGAATTTCAGAATTTGTAGAGAGAAGAAGGGTTTGTGTTTGTGTGGGAAAGGATTTAGGGCTTTTAATTCGGAAATCCCGTCCGGACACCGCAGATCGCTCGATGGCATCGTGGTTCGAAAGATCGCGGCCCTCCGTCAAAGTTGTACTTTGGGTCAGTAAGAACAAAGTTGTACTTTGATTAAGTTTATTTTATGGAAGGCACTTTATCGGCTTGCCGCTGATGTTTACTTTATACAGCATGTGTTATGTATGTTCCGCCGCTATTCTCCGACGATACTGACGGTGCCCTAGGGCACTGGGCCATGACCCCGGGGTCGGGTCGTGACACAACTCTCTGCTAAGTAATCATCGAGCCCTGTGACATAGCGGTACACTCTGTCCTTCATATCTGCTACTAAAGCGGGTACATACCGAGCCAACGAGTCAAACTCTACGTTGTACTCCCGGACCGTCTGCCCGCTCTGTCTCAACGCCGAAACTTATCACCGAGCTTTCTCATTCATGAGGCAAGAAATGGCTATGAACGCTCGAGAACTCGCCCCAACAGCCGGAAGCGCATGCTCCGATAGTTCCCATGAATCATACCGCCAACCGCAGATCCCGCACCGATGTGAACCCACATAATACCGACTTTGCCTCCGAGGCCCCGATCACTCTACGATCCGTCAGAATCGCTTGATAAACTCCCGAGGATCATCCTCGTGCCTCGCCCATAGAACTCGCGGATGCAACTCAAAAGTCCCAAGTCTCAAGTCGCCGACCGGGGTGAACTACGGCATGCCGAACCGATGTCTCGCTTGTCCTCCCGCCAGCCACGATCCCCGCCAATAATCGCCATCTCCTTGTAGCCCATATCCTCTCGCTTCCAGTCGTAATCGAGGCTCGTATCGTGGTCTCGAGCGCCGCCGCCTAACTCATTGGTCGACGCCGTGGAACTCGCCGTCCAAACATCTCTCGTGTAGACTGGCTCAGGCTCTCAGAACCTCTCGTGTCCTACTAGCGCCTCCTCACCGACTTGCCCTTCTGGGCCGCGGTTGCCTTGCGTGGAGGCATAACTGATACATAAAAACTATGTCAGAGGAAATTCAACCTATAACACAACTCTATCGCACGATCTTAGAGTGAAAGAATGGAAACCAATCCTAAATATCCTGTAGCCTCCTGATTATAGATGTGGTGCACAACACACCGATAATCAAGACTCTACTAGACACGGTCTGTAGACACTTTCCGAGGACTAAATGCTTTGATACCACTTTTGTCACGACCCGATCCCGGGCCGCTGATCGTATTCTACCGGCACCCCGCCGTATACATCGAGAATAGCAATGAACATACATAACACATAAGCTCAGATAAAGTAAACATCATCGCAAGCCGAAGGCCGCTTTCCATTAAAATATACTTAATCAAAAGTATAACAAGACAACTTGTTCTTACAAACAAACCACAAACGTGACTACGCACTTAGGAATAACAATCATGACAGGCTCGCCATACCCTGAATGTACATAATACCTATAGATCGTGGAAAACCGCATCAACAAAATAAGCCTCCGAGGAATGGAGCTTCTGACACCACACCAGTGATCCTAAGAATGAGGATCCACCACCGCTACTCCCTACCGCGATTTAACGCAAATTTCGGCGAAGGGGGTCGACACACATGTACCAAGTATGTAAAACTGGAAAATACTGTAATAATATCATAAATCTAAAATAAGCTGGAGTAATGGATGAAAATCAAATTACATTGTACTATGCCTTACTAACAATGAGAGTAACAAGTATAAACTTTACTGCATAAAAATAGGAGGCTCATGATCAAAACAGGGTCCCTCGCCCGTAGTATCATTAAGCAATCCTACTCCTGGGACTATTTCACCCGCATGGGACTATTTCACCCGCATGGATCCTGTGGACCCGCATGAGGTATTCCTCACTTCATGGGTAGCAAATCCATGGAATACACGTATGGTATAACGCCTCGTGTACTTCATTTATACTCTTACCCTAAAGCGTGGTATAACGCTCGGATTTACCCTCATTTATACTCTTATCCCGAGTATGGTATAATGTCTCGGGATGTACTTCATTAATACTCTTACCCCGAAGGTGGTATAACGTCTTGGGGATGTACCCCTCATTTATACTCTTACCCTGGCTCAACCGGCTATCATACATAACATAAGTAAGTTAAGAAATCCACTAACTTCTTATTAGTCTGGCTCATATACCCTCTCATTTTAGTTTACTTAAGGCACTAACATATCTTAATAAAAGAAATCCGGGAATTTATCCCAAGTACTACATACTTCCACTCTTTTAAAACTGACTCCTTTTCATATAAAACTTTTAGGCAATTGATGCCTTAAAATCAATTTGTCTTTCATAAATCAAGTCATTTGTCCTTACTTATCTTACTTAGTGTAAATCTCTTCTTTTAACTTTCCATAAGGCTAATATAACCAACTTCTCATAAGGTCGTTATATTAACCTTATACCTTAGTCAATTTCCTTTCCCTATATCCAAGGGACTTATACCTTGAAAACGAAACAAGTATCATATACTTAAAATAAGTAAAGGGTATCAAATCTCAGACGCCCAATCGCACTATACAAGTGCAACTACTCATGCTCAAGAGATAGGAAAGTTCCACATACCTCTTCGGTCAATCCACTTGCTAAGTCCAAAATACCGCACGTAGTATATCAACCTAGCATGACCATAATACGTTTATTAACCTCTAGTTTCAACGTAGAATATTCCAAGTGCAAAGTCACTAAATTCTATAGAAAATCGGGCAACATTTCCTTTGTTTCTACATACTTTGCCACCTTTTCCAAGGCCGAATTCAACATCCAAACGCCACTTTTAAGGCCCAATAATCCAATCAATTCAACGGGGATTACACACCTAAATTTGGATGTGTAAAATTCTGCCCCACAATGCATAACTAATAACTTAACAAGTTTAAGGTAGTATTTTGGCTACAACATGCTTACATAACCTTCTTATCAAATTCTTTCATATCCAAACCATATTTCTTACATGCAATTTATCTAAGAGCAATATTTTCAACTACAAGTTCTTTCTTCTTCACATGCAACACCAAAAACTAGCAACAAGAGAAAAAATTGTTACCTTAGAGCTTTAGCCAATTTAATCCAACAAATTTGCTAGCCTCCTTTCCAAAAACACCACCACAATAACTCCTACAAGCTTGCAAATAAGTTTCCTTCTTGCCACACTTTTCAGATTTTTCTCAATCCTTGATTTCCTCTTGATTTTCTAGAGAGAAGGAAGAGCTTCTAATTTAGAGAGAGATGAGCTTGAAGAATGACCAACTCTTCAAGACTTGGTCAATAAATAGTACATGTAAAAATCAGATGGGGGGGGGGGACACTTGTCACCCTCCCATGGCCTTTTTTAAAACAAAACAGTTCAGATTTTTCCACTCACCGCAGAACCCGCCGCACCGCTGCCTCAGAGCTGGCCATGCACTGAAACCTCCGCCAATTGTCGAACCTCCGCGCCGCTCTCGCTTCCGGCCATGCTGCAACTCCAGCGAACTTTCAGAACATTTAGCGCCGCCTCGCATCCGCGCCGCGCCCCGTGGCTCGACTAAAATACTTTTCTCGCCCGAGTACGCATCAACTTGTAACTCCCATAACTTTCTACTCCGATGTCCTATAGACGAACGGTTTGTTGCGTTGGAAACTAGACTCAACGAACTACGTACTAGGCCTTTGAAACACCTAGGAACTCTCAATGTAACGGGTCATAACCCGCCTCAAAGTTGACTAAAATCCCGTCCGAAACAATCCGTCAACCTATCCTTCTAAAATTGAAGTCCTAAACCCTTTCGTACGCTCTCATACGCATGGCCAAAACTACGGGGTGTAACAAGCAACCTGCTCCAACTACTTTCCACTCCTTAACAACATTGTTTGACACTGCTCTCTTGGATTGACCTCTGTGTTACTTGGGAGAGTACCCTGCGGTCTGTTAGTTACCATATTTGCTAGTTGCCCAACCTGCATTTCTAGGTTTCTGAGAGAGGACCTGGTTTCAGACATGAACTGATTCTGCAAATTAGTGAGTGTAAGCAATGCAGCCCTCAGCTCATCAGGCTTCTCTTGCTGTGTAAGTGGTCTAAATTGTTGGGATGAGGTAGCCTGATTCTGTCCTTGCTGGTTATGGTAACTACCTTGATATGGTTGCTGCTGGGCCTGGTCGTTCCTCCACGAAAAGTTAGGGGGATTCCTCCACCCTAGATTGTATATGTTGGAATTATAAGGCCGCTGATAGTTCCCAACTGCCTGAACCTGCTCCATTTGCACATTATTAGGGTCCACCACGCAAGATTCACAAAGGAATGCGGTCCACCACAAATCTCACAATTTAGAGCATCGATCGCATTCACGCATATGATGTTCTCACGCAGCTGCTTCGCCGGCGGCCATTTGTGCATTCAGGGCAGTGATGACATCTAATTCATGTATGCCCATAGTCTTTCTGTTATTCACTGACATGTCATCTGCTCCTTGATGATTGTTGGCAGCCATGTCTTCTAGTAACTCATGTGCCTCATTGGCACTCTTTCTCATAAAGGCTCTCTCTTCTGCAGCATCAATGATGGTACGAGTAGTACCACTCAGCTCATTATAAAAAATATGGACTAACATCCACTTCTCTATGCCATGATGGGTGCATTTCCTTTGCAGGTCCTTAAATCGCTCCCATGTATCATAGAGTGACTCACCATCCACCTGGTAAAAAATGTTTAACTCTCCCCTTAACTTTGTCGCTTTTGAAGGTGGAAAGAACTTTGCAAGAAACCTTTGGGCTAGGTCCTGCCAGGTAGTGACGGAGTTGGCAGGTAGTGAGTTCAACCAGCTCTTGGCTCCGTCCCTAAGTGAGAACGGGAAGAGACTCAGTCTAATGGCATCGTCAGTAACACCATTGTACTTGAAAGTGGCACACAGCTCCAGAAAGTTGGCAATATGCATGTGGGGGTCTTCAGATGGAAATCCCCCAAACTGTACTGTGTTCTGGACCATGCTCAGGATGGTTGTCTTGATCTCAAAGTTGTTCGCCTATTCACGGGAGCCCGATGCATGCTGGCACCAAGAATCGTGAGGCAACATAATCTTCTAAGCTTCTTTCTGGAGGTGGTGGGACTTGTCCCATGTCAGTCGGTACCTCATTATTCAACACCTCTTCAGGTACTCCGTTGTTGTTATTCTGTTGATTTTCTATAGCTAGTAAATCAGCAATTCTTTTCTCACGCCTGTTTTGCTTGCACAGTTTTTCGATTTCAGGGTTAAAGGGAACAAGTGTATCTGCTCCTCTCCTTCTTCACATACACTAGATCGCTAAAATAGATCAAAATCAACAAACAAATTAAGGCAATATTATTCTAACACTAAGAAAAAAATAAAAATAAAGCCAAAGTAGAAATAAAAATAGATGGTTTGATATTAGATATACGCCAGTCACCGGCAACGGCGCCAAAAACTTGTTAGCGATATTTCGAATACTCACGCAAGCGTACGCATCGTTGACAAGTAATATAGTCTGATAAGACCGAATATCGTCCTCAGAGACTAGTTTCTAATTACCGTTCATCTACTTTATGTTATCTATTTGACAATCGATATCTGAGTTGGGTTTTTGTTTAACTACTAGAATAATTGCAAGAATTACTGAATTATTTAAGTTGTAATCAGTTATGAATGAATTAGGGCTTCCAAAATCCTCGACTATCCACTCTATTCAATCCTTAATGCAATTAGAATGACTTCTTCTTCTACGTTAAGATAGCGGTTAACTAAACTGTCTTATATTCCGGTTAGGACATATAATCACTCAACCCCAGTGCAGAACCCTTCTATATTTCTATGATAAGATTTACCACATAGGAGGATTATGAACAGTAACATATAATGCTACACAAGTATCGAGTGGCATCACGTTGTCGATTTTAACCTATGTCTAGTCAGTTACAGCATATTCAAATCTCTCCTCTCGGTTCTTGATTCGAAATCATATATATTATGATAATTAGTGATCAATTAACTATCAAACATTCATACCAATTATTGACTAAATCTTAATCAAGTGAAGAAGAAATCAAACTACTATATTAATTCATGAATAGAAGTTTCAAGCGATTCATAAGGAAAACTCTAATAAAGTGTTTAGCTCCTAGCCATAGTCACGCTAAGAACTAACACAAAATCCATACATAAACTGAATTAAAAACGAAAGAAAAGAAATTATTGTGAACTAAGTCTTCAATTGTAGTCTCTCTTGTTGTCTTGTGTTGTGCTATGTTGTAGAATGACCTCCCTCATAGCAATAATCTCTAGGACTTAAATATGTTCCAAATTTCGTACCCTATGGACCAATCTGCCCTTAGCCAATTATTCTTCGGAACTGAGATTTTCCGCAAGACCGCATGCTTCGCATAACTGATCGCGCGCCAAACTCCCGCATCTTCTCAGCAAATATGGCACCGCGGTTCTGCATAGTGGCACCGCGGTGCTGAAAGTCCTGTGGCTTTTCAGTAAATATGACATCGTGGTTCTGCATATTGGCACCGCAGTGCTCAAAATCATTCGTCCTGATGTTCCAACTTTCATCCTTTTTGCCTCGGGAGAACCTTAAATCCCCAACGGAGTCGCCATTTCTGTCACGTCCCTTTTCGACCGCAACATTATTTTAGCGAAATCCTGCTTAGAAGAAATGTTAGAAAATAAAAATAAATGTTGAAATGCTAAGGGTGCTAAAAGGGGTGCTAAAAGTAGTGTTAGGGTTCGCGGAGTCACCACCTAATTAGTTTGGGTGAATTAGGACACCTAATTGTCAACTAGTTTAAAGTCAACATTAACTCCATTTTAATGGTCTGCAAAACTAGTTTGAGATTTTGGATAACGGTTCTTTATTAATCTAGAGGAAAGAGATTAGGCACCCTCTAAGATCCGCTAACTTGCGGTTGTCCTGCCAAACCTAGGGTAAATTATTATGCTATAGAAAATACGCTTTTAAAAGGATGCTGCAAGAACTTTATCAAAGAATGCATTTTTTGATAAAAGATTTATAAGACTAATGCTACAAAAATATACGTGCAGCTTAAAGTGCGCATTTATAGAATGATGTTGTATTTACTAAAGATATGCCTTTCATTTGCAAAATCAATTTTGATTAATATATGCAAGGTATAATATAAAAGACACTATTTTTCATCATGGATAATAAGAAGATAATTTTATTATGAAGTGAATTATAACGTCATTGAGTGATTTATGAGAAAATCAATCTCTTTGTTATGCATTAACTTCCTGATTAGATATGCCATTTTAATTATTAGGCGAGAATAGACATACATGACAAGCCTAAGATAAATAACTAGAAGTGTATTTCTAACTCTAAATTACATTCCCACCTTATATGTTCAAAGACTAATTGCTTTGGGTCTCTTGTTAATTACAAAGTTAGATAGTAAAATTACAATAAACAAATAAAGACATAAAAATGAGGCAAGAGGATCAAGAGGGTAAAAGAATTAAAGTGGGTGACTCCATCCTATTTTTGTTTTCTAGGAGTTGCCGAGGAGGGAACACGATGGATGTAGATGCAGACCTTCATTGACGAAAGTCGTGATGAGTCTCGCCGTGTGACTCTTCATTTTGCTCTGATGTGTTTCATGTAAAAAAAAAAAAAAGATAAGGATTAGTAAATATTCCAAAAAATATAAATGAACATGTGCATATTCTAGCTAACATTTAATTAAGTTAATCTCTAAAAATGATAGAAGTCGATCAAGGGCCCAACGTTATTCAAATTTCAAACCGCCTCGAATCGGGCAAAGAACCAACATCAATGTAATGTTGGGTTTCAGATTTTTTAAGGAGGGCATGCACAATCATATTTAGGCCATATTAATTATACTAATACTTTGAAGAATAATCCAGGTTTGACCTTAATAACTATGCCAGACCCAGACCACAGTCCTGAGACAAAGAACAACATTTTCTAACATACTGGACTGTGGCTGATCCTACTATCTGGAAATAGGCATTGTTGAGTCCTTCACATTGTCCCAACACTGTGTCAATACTAAGCAAATGATTTCACTGATGGCCAGTAGCAGTAAGAAACACTAGAGAAAGGTCACATTACTTCCCAGACATTCATATGACCCCAAACTAAGAATAAACACATAGACATCAATGCGATGGAGGAGGAAGAGATTATGGTGGATATCTTTGTATGAATCCAAGACATGCGGCATGGTCTAAGCTTAAGATATATCATTTGCTATTACGGGTACATTTCAGTAGTTAAATGCCAATAAACTTTGGTTAGCATATGTTTCAAGCCCTTTATTCAATTTTAGAAACATACAAGACTTTGCCTTATAGTATGCATATACTGCTACATGGAACAAAATGGTAATTCAGCAAGCAAACAGAGACACTAACCGGGCCACTAAATGTCAACACCTCAAGTATGCAGGGTCATTTTCTCAAATAAGTACCTAAACTGATTTTCGATGATAGACCATATCCTAAAAAAATCTCTCACTACATGGAAACCAATAACTATCTAAGTGAAATCCACAGGGTCGCAACTCGACATACATCAAGGAAAACAGTATGATATATGAATTTAGCTAGCAGAATTATCGCTTTACGGTTGACATCGCATCTAGTGTATAACAATTCTAGAGGATTCATAAAAAACAAGAACATCCGCCCTTCGTTATTATTTACAAATAAGTAAAGGAGATGAAGATATCATTGAAATGCGTAATCGAATCTCGACGCCCTTATTACAGTTATACCCGATATCTGGTACAAAATAAGAAGACCAAACATTGCATATTTAAGATTGAACTAGCAGTTAGTCATCAAACATCGATTTCATAACATCGTCTGCCATTGTGATTACACCAGCAAATCAGACTACACTTCGATGAATACATTAATCTAAATTACACACATTTAATCACGCAAGCACACAACAATACAAATAAATGAACTGAGAAGAATTTTGGGTTTACCTTCTCCGGACAACGAACTGAGGCAGCGTATCAAGTCGTCGATCCGCTCGGAGTTTTTTTGTGATGCGATTAGAAGAGGAATGAAACTTTACCTGGTTCTTGACTGATATTGCGAAAAAGAAATGCTTTCGTTTGAATTTCTGTTCTTGCTGCTTCCCTATCGATTTTTTAGGATTCTTGTTGCTCATGTGCAGTCGACCACTGGAATTGATCGCCACAAGCGATCGGCGATGTATTCTGGCGCCGTCATTGCCAGTTGTTGCTGCCTTTTCCGCGACTTCTTCCCATTATTTCCTTGCCTCGCCTCTGCCTCTGCCGCCAGCACGGCTCGCCGATCGCATGCAAGTCCTTAGATATGGTACCATAGATCCATGTTTGACAATGGCGTCAAGACGACGTCATGTTGAATCGTCAATGTCAGAAGGGCGAGGGATTGACTCATCAATATGGTCGAGCACGTTGTACGCACAAGCATGAATATAATACAGTTCCACCCAGATAGAATATTGACAGTCTTCTTGATCAAGAATAATAGAGACAAATTTTTTGATGTTTGTGACAACAAAAGCCGGATGAAAAGAAGACTTTGAGGAAGGAGGTGAGGTGTCAACTAAGCCAGAGGTAGAACCAGTAGATTTAGGAGAGGTAGGAGGAGACTTGGTAGCCACAGGGTTTGAAAGTCAGTAGAGAAGCACCGCGTCCGAGAAGGAAGGGAGGGGGGGCGGTTTTTCGAAGAAGAAAAGACTTTAGGATTTAGGGATTGTAGGCTACTGATACCATGTAAGATGTTGGAATAATTTTCCTTAGAGATTTATTTCATTAATCATGATATATATAGTTGTACAAATGTGATTCATAATACAATAATAATCCTAAGTTACCTTAAATACACAATACTAATAAATACAATATATACTGTGAATATTTGAAGAATATTCGCTAATAAAATGTGTTAGATTCTTGTAATTCCGATTCATTGTTCTTATGTGGATGACAAGAATTTATGGATAGAATTTAAGTAATATGCACAGTTAGTATCATAATTTTTACATTATATGAGATTTGAAATCTTAAAAATAAGTTACGTTAAATGTTATATTAAAAATGACATGATAATATAAAAATTATTTATATTGACGGTGTACAAAACCTAAACTCATATGAACATGTTTAGAAAGGAAAATAGTTAATTAATGGATTCAATAACCATAAAAAAGAAGGGTGCAAAAACAAAGTATATACGTATGCTCTTTGTTTGTCCTGGGAATAAGGCGTTCACAGCCCTTCGAAGTGTGGTTGTGTTTCAACATTATTACGCACCACTAACAATGTCCCTTTTCTCTTATGGTCCCTCTTGCAAATTTATGCATAGATATTTTATTCCAAAGAGATCTTATATGCCTACCTCCATTATTCATTAGTGGGCGTTGCCTTTCAACTATTCCTTTTGACTTCATTCATTCATGTAACCAAACTTAATTAGCATTTGTTAGTAGCAATAATTACGTGAAAGCAACTATCCATTAATTTGTCTATCCATTCACCTAACCCCAATACACAAGTCAGTCTATGATGTGAAACGCTGGCACACCAAGCTACTACCTGACATTTTTGCTAGTCTATTTCCCTTGGCAAGTGGGGGAGATTGGAAAATCTTGGTGTGATCGTAAATTTTTTGTGATCATTTAATAAAGAGGTCAAAGATTTAAGATACGGAAATAGTCTTTCACTATGTATAACATATTCAATATAATTCAATATTTTTCTTAGACCCTATATATAATACTAGGAAGAATGTAGTGCACTGAATTGCCTTTAATTTTCATTCAGTATGTGACATTGAAGGTGAGTTCGGCCACCACGCTGTTCTCACTTGACTAGGTGGTTAGTAAGTTTCATGACTTTACTTAGCTTGCAGTAATAAAGAACAATCTTTCACTAAGTGACTCGAAAAAAATTCCACAAACTTAATTATTTCCATGGAGGAGTCCTAATTTATGTCCTTATATGTAGAAAGATTAAGCAGGATGAAGTATCCAATTCGCATTAAGAAATAGACCGGATTGCCTCCATACGAATAAAATCGAGCTAATATTATACCTGGCTAACGGTCCGTTGACCGGATCGACCGATCGATCCAGACAAAAATCCGTCCGACGGTAAAGCCTTACCGGTCAGTTTGGTTTGGTCCCAACCCCAACCCGCACGGGTTGTAGATAATGTAGGTGTTTACGTCGAGTTCGTACACGCAGCGGAATTTGAAAATTTATGTTTCAAACCTGACGTCGAACTGCGATAAGTAATGAAAACACAAAGTAAATGTAAAACTTCGAACGAAGACTTACATTTTGGAAGCAGTCAGCCAAGAAGTTGAATCTTCAATCTTTGTGTAGTCCGAGGGTGTACACGCAAACGTCCTCGATTTGTAAGTTCTAGGAGAACTGTGATGTAATTTGCTAAGTCAGGAATGTTAGGAATTCTGACAGAGCTTTAGAAGAGATTTACCTCTCTTAGGTTTTTAGTGTCTTTGGAATGGGAGGTAAGCCTCCTATTTATAGTTGAAAATATGAGCTTTAGGGTTTTAGTTGGACCAGGCCCAATCGAAATAGACTGGGCAAATTCGGATTGCCAGGCCACGCTCTGGAACCGCGGTCCTCAGTAAGAGGCACCGCGATGCTGACACGTGTTCCTGACACCGCGGTCCTGAATCAAGACACCGCGGTCTCGTCCTATTTTCTGCCCACTTTCCTATTTTAATGTCCCGGTCATCCACCAGACATTTAGGTATAATCTCCTTCTAATTACATCCTTCAATCGACAGAACATTTGACTTAGTGTTACCCTTCAGGCCTTTACATACCGTCACTAATAACATTAGGATCTTCATGAACTCCTAGATCACGCTTAAGACGAACCCAATATGTAAAGTTTAGCTACACAAAATACGTGAATCAACCTATGTGAGAAGATAAAATCCCTTCATTCATGACACACTCAATCAAGTTTAGTATATGTCAAGTGTTTATCCAAATGGCTTGATTATTATAACTAATCTATATTAGTTGACAATGTGACCATGCCACGCATACGTCCAACGATGACCAATGACTTAGTCAACCTAATACCATATGAGTATCTGAGTGTTCACTCGAATATAAATTCAAGGAATGAATCTTTTCTTGGCTCACATACCACCTTTAATCTACTTCGTAATGCACCCAAAACAACTCGCGTCTCAACGTATAAGACATTTGAGCTTAGGACATTATCAAAGTACATTACTCCGTAAACAAGATGATATTGACCTCAAGTCTAAGGACTTTTATCTCCCATATGCCGATGACATTATAGACATATAACAAAATAGTACATCAGCAGGGCATATCAATACTTCAACAAGTATCCATGTGTCCATCATGAGTTGTCATAACTCGTAGCAATTGAGACATATTATATCCCTTAAGGATATGATGCAGACCACATGTCGACATATCGCATATCATCGATATCCTAATTTCGATGATCATTAGTCGAGGTAATTCAAGAGTTACGTTATAACATTAATTCTCATATCATTAAAACACGTAACCTCTAGGGATGCATTTATAGAATATCATAAACAATCAACTAATAATTCAACAAATGCAAATTGCCATAATATTAATCATCATTAATATAAATATGAATGTGTATAAACTACATTATGCTCTAATACAGATTGTCTCTAGGACATACATATACTTTCAGATAAATCTGGTAAGGACCCGGACCGGTTGAACCGGTGACCTTACCGGTAAGGTTAAAAAAAATTAAAAAAGAAAATAAGTTGTTGCCCATATTACCGTTGGGGGGGCTGGGGGGTTGTTGCCTAACGGTCTTTTGGCCGTTTGGCCTTTTTTTTTGTTTTTTTTTTATTATTCTTTATTAATTATATTTTTACCCTTTAAAAAATCTGTAAATACTCTATATTCTTCTCATTTTTATCACACAATTATTTCTACAATTCTCAATTCTCATACTCTCTTAATTCTCTCTATTATCAATTCTCAAGTTATTATTATTATCATTATTAATTTTTAAAGTAGCAAGACGCAAGACTTCGAGCTTCGAGTTTCAATTGAGTTCTGAGTCCCGAAGTTTGGTACACTCGTTTCATTCTCTAATTATTTTATTAAATTATCATATTTATTTATTTATTATTTAAATTAAAATTAAAATTAAATATTTTATAATGGATAAAGGTAAAACTATTTCAAGTGGTACAAAATCTAAAGGTTCTTCATCATCTAATTAAAATATAGATTATGATCAAATGCAAGAAGATTTTGAAATAGAAGATAATTATTATGATAATGCTCATATAGATAATATTGTTGAAACTGAAACTCATACACCTACTAGTGTGCCTTCTGTCAATGTTAGTATTACTAGTCGTAGTCGTAGACCTCAGAGAATAAGGAGTAAAGTGTGAAACTTTTATGATAGAATTGAGGACACTGATAGATTTAGATGTAATATTTGTGGGCAAACTTATAAACATGGTAATGACGGGATCGCAATTTAGTTAGGCATGTGCAGAGTTCATCCGACACACTGGTCAACAACAAATTAAGTATAAAATATAAAGATGCAGTTATATTATTTGATAATTGATAATTGAACAACTCTTCTACTAATCTTCGTTCTAGTTCTGCTTCTGTTCTGTGTCTACATTTGCAGGATTCAATGAAGACGGTGATAATGAATCTAGATTCTAGATATATATGGAGCACTTTTACAACTACACACGTTGCGACGGAACCGTGGAAATGGGACTGGAATTTCAACTCCAGATTTAGAGGCTATGGACTATGGAGCATCACCAATTCAATCAATCTATAAATTACGAAGAACTTTGTAAAAAGATGCATAATATGTAAATAAAATTATTATTACTTCATTATGTACTCTTATTAACATTATGAATAATGAAAGTTCGAAAGTTTACATCTTATCATTAGTTTTTATTTTATTATCTCTTTAGTTATTATTTGTTAACTTATGTCTACTAATTTAATAAATTAATAAATTTTCGGAATAAAAAAATAAATTATATAGTTTATATAACTACAATATAAACTATAAAGTATAAAGTTATAAACTATATTATATTATTATATTACATATTTAATTTGAATTTAGTTAAATTTTCAAAATTTACAAAAAAACAAAAAAAACAAAATTCGGACCCGCACGGGCCGACCGAAAATCCGGTAATGAACCGGACCGGTAAGCCAGTGAATCGGACCGGTAACCGGTTCAACCCGGTAACGGACTACCGATCCGGTTCGGATCGATCCGTTAGACAAATATAGCTAATATATAATCATATTGATACATTGATGCATCATGAAAACAAACTAAAGCGTGAAAGCCACACTCCATTAACATTTATCCACCCGTTTACGTCATTGCCCAATACAAGCAATATAGATATGTGCTCAAGGAATCTTGATGTTTGTATCAGAGATATCATTTTGACAAGCGACACTCAAGTGCTAGTAAAAAATGTTGTTTTAACATCTTGATTCAGGAAAAATCATGATCGGAGGGACGGATCTAAAACGAATCCGATGCATTTAACTTAACTGGATCATTTTTGTCTCGAACTATGCATACATATGTAAAACAAATATGAATGAATACCGAGTTGTTGTCAATATTAGATTCGTCTCTGCATGATCTCACTCTTTCTCTTGCAAATTTACAATTAGGTAGCGACAACCATAAACAAAAGAAAAAGAGCCTTTTAGCGTAAAAAGTTAAAAACCAAAGATTCGCGGTAAGTTGAAATAAGGACACGAGTCTCATTTATCACTTGTTTACTGGTGCAAACTGAAGTTACGAGCACATCAAGTCCTTTCGTTTTCAGATTCCTTTGTGTTTGGCATGCATATAGATTCCAGGACCACTACTAATATAAAGCCAAATACCTTCTCAGTGTCCAGAAAAGCCACTCATTGGTAATTAAGTTACTAATTTATTTGTTACTTACACGCCTTAAACACAGAAAACACTACTATTATTCAACAGTCATCTACAAGTGGAGATGGAATTATCTACATTCAGAGATGAAATAGCACAAGCCACACAATCAAAGAATCTCTTTTGCAGCACACTATAAGATAAATCAAATACATATATGTATATTTGGACTGACTAGGGTATATCTGTGGGGTTGGACTGAGCAAGACTATGGATCCTTTTCTTTATCTCATCTGGATTTGCACCAACTAGTTTGTCAACTGGCACTCCATCTTTCAACAGCAGAAATGTTGGCATGGCCTTCACCTCATATTTGCTAGCCACCTCCTAGCAACCGCAAACGAAAAAACAATGCGAATCAGCAACCAAACAATGTGTATATTAGAAGGAAAACAGCCTCAACTTTCAACAATAAGCTGTATCCCGCTCGTGCACTATTTAATGTTCTGTTGCTTTATATGTTAGATAAAATGTAAAAACAACAAACGAAAAATAGTAAACACCTATTACAAGAACTAGGAAAATGAAAAACAAAAGATTACAATAAAATAACCTTAACAAACAACTGTAAACAAGAACCAACACTTGATCTGAATTATTCCTGAGTCGAGTGATGACACTCTGTCTTTAAGATAAGATTGTCCCGTATATATCCTTTTACATTTCTAGGCACTAGATAAAACAACTACTAACACTTGAGCAAAGGAAACTCAAGTGTTTCTCTTGAAGAACTTTGAGTATTGAAATATGCTAGAGAAGAAGAAGATTTTCTGAAAACACAAGTGTTGCAAGTGTCTAGCAATTGAGCCAAATGCCTCAATTTATAGTGTAAGATTTTGACACTTCAAGTGCCAAGTAATGTCATTGAATCACCCATGTAATGACAATGAATTGCCCAAGTAATGACACTCATTTATCAGCCAAGTACTGACTGAATAATGTTGGAATGAATGCCATTGAGGGTTAGCCCAAAAGTCTCTAAACATCATATTTTCCGTTTCAGACTTTCTGCCAGGCGAAACAGAATTAGCGCCGCGGCTGAACCTCGGAGGTGTCGCGGCTCCAGTGGCTCGGGCCGAAATTAGCGCCACGACCCTGATGGGGTTGGCGTCGCGGCCCTTCTCGATTCCGCGACCCTTTCCAACCCGTTTTAATCTTTACACTATGCACACTTCTTTCTTCATTCACTAACGTAGAATACTTGTCATTTGACCAACGACCTTCCATCATTCTATGTCTTAAACATTTTACTTACGTATCAATATCTCTTTCACTAATGAAATTTACGATCCTTGATACTATGTCTGCGCGTGTGTGGAAACGACGTTTCCGATGTGAGGGACCCCAATTGTTCGAGTCATAAATAATGGATAAACTTTATTCCAAATTGATAAATTTTCAACAATCCCCTATTGAAAGAGATTTTGACGCACTCACAATGTGCCTTTTCTAGCAATCTTTCAGCGAACCGATGTTGCATCAGGAGAGGTAGCTTCCTCTTTGAACCTTCCTTAGTTGAATACCATCGGACTTACTTACTATGCGGTGAACGTGATGTCTTGAACCGTCAGTGTTTAGTGTAAGCCAAGTCAATGGTACCAACACAACAACTTCCCTTACTCTGTTCTTCTTAACGTTTTGTCCGTTGTGGTCGTGGACACTCTTGGATTCTTAAGTGCGTTCATTTGAGGCAGTCTGTCCTCGCACTTAAATAGGTGATCTCCTACAAGGCATTCTGCTATACCTCACTTCACAAGTGTTAGGAACCATTAAAAATTTCTCGAAACATAACCTCAACCGTTGAGGATTATTAAAGGTTTTGAAAACTTAACTTCTACCCATACTACGGCCTTGAGTTTATGTTCCTTACAGAAATCATAACCCGAAGTGCTCTTGCTTTCACCGAAGAGCTCAACTGAACCTTTACAACTTAGTTTTCTCATTGAACTTAATTCTTGTGATCTCCAGTCAGTAAAGTTGGGTTACCACATCAGTCCTTATTGTTTGGGTTTTAAGCTCATTCCCCTAGACAGGCAGAACATCTGATCTCTGGGTATGCCCTTAGTCAAAGGTCTGCTATGTTATCCTTTGATGTTACATAATCAATGGAAATAATACCCGTGGTGATCAGCTGCCTAACAGTCTTATGTCTCCGTTGAATATGACGAGATTTGTCGTTATACATAGAACTTCGTGCCCTTCCTGGAGCCGACTGGCTGTCGCAAGGAATCATTACAGAAGGTACGTGTTTGTCCCAACACGGGACGTTCTCTAAGAAGTCATAAAGTCACTCAGCTTCTTCCCCCGCTTTGTCTAAAGCAATAAACTTTGACTTCATCGTAGATCGGGCGATACAAGTTTGCTTAGAGGATTTCCAAGACATAGTCCCTCCACCAATTGTAAATATATACCCACTGGTGGACTTGGTGTTCTCTATATCAGATATCCAGTTTGCATCATTGTACCCCTATAGTACAGCTGGATATCTCGAATAATCCAACTCGTAAGTTAACGTGTATTTCAGGTATCGAAGTACCCGATTCAACGTTTTCCAATGATCATCACTCGGATTACGGGTAAACCTAGCCAACTTTGATTGCATAAGCGATATCAGGTCGGGTGCAGTTTGTTATGTACATCAAACTATCAATCACCTGCGCATATCGCTCCTGGCAATACGGGCGCACCATAATTTTTATCCAGTTGTGACTTTATCGGCGAACTATCGAACATCTCAAACTTTCTCAACACATCCTCGATGTAGTGAGATTGAGATAAGACCAATCTGTCAGATGTCTTAGAGATCTTGATCCCTAAGATGACATCAGCAATACCCATATCCTTCATGTCGAAACATTGTTTCAACATATTCTTAGTCTCTAGGATCAAACTAGGACTGCTCCATATGATCAACATGTCGTCTACGTAAAGGCATATCATGACGAACGAGTCAACATTACATTTCATGTAGACACATTTGTCACTCATTAACGGAGAAACCCTTCGATAATAGAGTACTATCAAATTTTTCGTGTCATTGCCTCGGGGCCTGTTTCAGTCCATACAGAGGTTTGACAAGTCGACAGACTTTCTTCTCTTGCCCTGGAATCACATACCCCTCGGGTTGTTCCATATAAATTTCTTCTTCCAAATCACAATTTAGGAAGGCTGCCTTGACATTCATTTGATGTATCTCAAGGCCACGCAACGCTGCGATCGCAATGAATACTCGTATGGACGTCATTCTAGACACCGGAGAATACGTGTCAAAATAGTCAAGGCCTTCTTCTGTCAATATCCCTTGACTACCAATCTGGCCTTGTACTTGTCTATAGACCCATCTGCCTGATACCCCCGTTTGAGTATCCACTTACAACCCAACAAGTTGTTTTCCGGAGGAAGATCAACCAACTCCCAAGTATGGTTGTGCAGGATGGAGTATTTCACTCTCAATTGACAATGCTTCAGCAATTGCCCGTGGTTCGTTTTGGATCATATAAGCTACAAAGTCGGGACCGAAGGATTTATCCTTCCTAGCCCTTTTACTTCGTATTGGTTCCATATCTGGAGTCTCCAAGTTCTGAGAATCTGGAACACTAGATTCATGATATTCAGCCACTTCGGAGCCCACTAGATCTGAACCATCTAGATCCGGGCAATCAATGACTCCTCATTACTGAGCTTTGTTCATAACTTCGTTTGCGAGAGGTTATGTCTCTTTCCTTTCTAGAAAAAATATCCTCAAAAAATTGGACATTCCTTGATTGTACCTCATGGATATCTGGTACATCTAACTTATGCACTAAGAAGTGATAAGCACTACTGTTATTTGCATATCCGATGAAAATGCAATCTACCGTCTTAGGTCCAATATTGACTTGCTTTGGCTTAGGTACTTCAACCTTTGTCAAACAACCCCACACCTTTAGATATTTGTAGGTGGGTTTCTTTCCCTTCCATAACTCGTATGGAGTTTTGTCCTTACCCTTATGTGAGACTCTATTAAGAATAGTATTAGCGGTAAAGACAGTTTCACCCCACATGTTTTGGGGAAGGCCGAAATTGATGAGCAAGACATTCATCATTTCCTTCAATGTACGGTTTTTGCGTTCAGTGATACGTTTGACTGAGGTGAGTATGAAGTCGTCGTTTGATAAACAGTGCCCGATTGGGCACAATATTCCTCAAATGGTGCTACGTATTCTCCCACTCTATCGCTACGAATTGATTTAATCTGTACGCTTAGTTGATTTTCAACTTCTATTTTGTAGCGTCTGAACGCTTCAAAGGCTTCATCCTTACTTTTCAATAAGTAAAGGTAACAATACCTTGTGTTGTTATCTATAAATGTCACAAAGTAATTGTTCCCCCTCTAGTTTGTGCAAACATCAAATCACTGTGTGAATAAGTTTAGAGGAGCGGTATCTCTTTCGACGGATCTAAAGAAAGTCTTAGTGAGTTTTGCCTCTACGCACACCTCACACTTATGTTGAGGACTTACGTCGATGACGACAACAACTCAAATTTTATCAACCTTTAGATGAATTTGTAGTTCACATGTCCTAATCTATGATGCCATAAATTAGAAGACTCAAGAAAGTAAAAAGAAGCTTCAGTTTTATTGCTTGAACGTATGATAGACATAGTGTTTACCTTGAAGAGGCCTTCACATACAAAATCTCTTCCCACAAAGGTTCTATTCTTGGTGATTAAAAATTTATTGGACTCAAATACTAGCCTAAAACCAGCATTAACAAATACAGAACCTGAAATTAAATTCTTTCTAATCTCAGGGACATGCATCACCTTCTTCAGAGTGAGCTCGTTACCAGAAGTCATCTTCAGGACCAACTTTCCTACCCCCAGCACGTCAGAGGAAGCGTTGTTACCCATGAGCAACTTTTTGTTTGTAACTGGTGTATACGTGGAGAAGGCATCTCTATCGGAACAGTTGTGATGAGTAGCACTCATGTCCATCCACCACTTCTTGGGATTTTCTACAAGATTTGCTTCTAGCACCACCGCAGAGAACTCATCAATCATGTAGTCAAGAAGCGCGTCCTCGACGACGTTATCCTTTTCCTTGCCTTTGGCCTTTGCCTTCTGACTTTGCTCCATCTGGAGCTTCCGGTAGTCCTTGATCATGTGACCAGCTTTGCCACAGTGGTGACAGTTTCCCTTGAACTTCACCACTGTCTGGGTCTTGCCATCTTTCTGCAATTTGCGCTTCTTGCTTGGGTTCCCTTTGGCATCCACCAGATTTGCCTTGGCCTCAGCGGATTGCTTTTCCTTAGGCAAGGACTTCTTATGAATTTGGAGTTTGATAATAAGTTCTTCAAAGGTCATCTAATTTGTCTTGAGTTTTAAGTAACTCATAAACTTACTCCACGAGGGAGACAACTTCTCAATCAGTGATGCAACAACAAAAAACTGCTTATTTGGTTTCATACCCTCCAAATCCAGGCGATGTAGAATCAATTGAAATTCCTAAACTTGAGACATCACTCTCTTGCTATCCATCATTTGAAATTTCAAAAAAATTCCAACGATGAATTTCTTTGTACCTGCATCTTGTGTGTTGTACTTCTTCTGAAACTTCTCCCACAACTCTTTGGCGGTGCCTACGGTACAATACACCGTATAGAGCGGGTCTGACAAGCAGTTCAGGATGTAGTTCTTACACATGAAATCATTATGAGTCAATGCATCAAGAGTCATTTCCAGGCGAGCCTGAAAATCTTGGCCCCCTTCAGTCGTATCAATAGACAGGGTCCGCACTATCTCCTGTTTAGGAGGGCGTGCCACTCCCATTACGATTAGTAAAAACATCTTCGGTTGCCATCTTTTAAAATCAATTCCCATGAACTTTTCAGAGCGTTCATAGTGAAACCCGGCAGGTGAAGGAATTCGACACGTGTTGAGCAAACAGAAATCCATCGTTGTTCGACCAAGATGGCAAGGCGTAAGTATTTCTCGGCGAGCGAGAGGAGAGGCAAAGTATTCCTCGAGCAAAGCAGCAGATTTAGAAACAAATTATTCTTGTCCTGTCATTTTCACTAAGTACTAATACAATCTTGTCTTAAAATTGTTAGATAAAATGTAAAAACAACAAACGAAAAATAGTAAACACCTATTACAATAACTAGGAAAATGAAAAACAAAATATTACAATAAAATAACCTTAACAAACAACTGGAAACAAGAACCAACACTTGATCTGAATTATTGCTGAGTCGAGTGATGACACTCTGTCCTTAAGATAAAATTATTCCGTATATATATCCTTTTACCTTTTTAGGCAATAGTCTTCCAAGATAAAACAACTACTAACACTTGAGCAAAGAAAACTTAAGTGTTTCTCTTGAAGAACTTTGAGTATTGAAATATGCTAGAGAAGTAGAAGATTTTTTGAAAACACAAGTGTTGCAATTGTCTAGCAATTGAGTCAAAGGTCTCCATTTATAGTGTAAGATTTTGATTCTTCAAGTGCTAAGTAATGACATTGAATCACCCATTTAATGACAATGAATTGCCCAAGTAATGACACTCATTTATCAGCCAAGTAATGACTGAATAATGCTGGAATGAATGTCATTGATGGCAGCCCAAAAGTCTTCAAACATCAGGTTTTGCATTTCAGACTTTGTACCCGCCGAAACCGAATTAGCGTCGCGGATGAGCCTCAGAGGCGCCGCGGCTCCAGTGACTCGGGCCGAAATTAACGCCACGGCTCGCCGGCGTTGCGGCCTTGATGGGGTTGGCGCCGCGGCGATCCCCGACTCCGCGGCCCTTTCCGACCCGTTTTAATATTTACACTATGCACACTTCTTCCTTCATTTACCAACGTGGAACCCTTGTCATTTGGCCAACGACCTTCCATCATTCTATGTCTCAAACATTTTACTTACGTACCAATATCTCTTTTACTAATGAAATTTACGATCCTTGGTACTATGTCTGCACGTGTGTGAAAACGACGTTTCCGCCGTGCGGGGCTCCAATTGTTCGAGTCATAAATAATGGGATAAACTTTATTCCACATTGATAAATTTCCAACATTATATTCACATAAAATAGAACATACTTTGGGTTAAACCTGAAACTGATTCTAGCTGCCAAATGCCAATACCAGTATAAAGAAGTAAGTTTGAGACATACAGCCATTTAACACCAAATAGCAAGACTGAAAAGTAAGACATAACAAATAACAAAATCCTGGATTTGAAGCCTAAAGACTATTGTTGTTTGAATCTCAATGAGATATTGAGCATTACATAACCAAACATTCAAGTAACAAAAAGGATTAAGATTGTGAAACTAGGTATAATCATATTAGCCAATTATGTATAATCAACTGAACAAAAGCTTTGAACCTCTAGGATTATGTTAGCGTTTTAAATCTGGCTATTACTACTTACATGAATTTAAGGAATACCCTTGTTGAAAGAGAAATAATATTTTTTTTGGTAAGTAAAAAGACAAGTAACAAATCTTCACAGTTCATCAAAAAAAAAAGTTCATAAAAAAAACAAATCGTCACACAGCAGTAATTCAGTAACATATCATCATCACTATAATGTGGACAAATGGTTTCTAAGGACAACATGGAGAAATTCATCTGTCTATGAAGACTTGTGCAATTGGATTTTCAACAGATCAAAGAGACAGCAGAGGAGCATTGTTTCAGAAACAGAGCAGAGAAACTAGGTTGCAAAATAAAATCCTAACAGGTTCACTGGTAACTTCTCAATGATTTCAATGTCAAAATGATAGATGCATTTGGTTTTGCTAGAATACAATTTCACACCAGCTGGAACTAGAATTATTCTTTCTGCAGTACCAAAATTATGCAACAGCCTACTTAAATTAATCAGATTCTCCATCCACAAGCAATAGAGAAAAGATCAGGAATCTCTGAAGAAGAATTTAGTTAGATAATCATCAAACTCACTTCACAAATGAGAATCTTGTAGTCTTAATCTAACATATCTTAAGTAATGCTAGAAAGTATCTGAAGTGACTAAATTACATTTTACAATGATAAAAGAAGGTGAAGCCTTTTCCTAGACTAAATGTTCGCAGATTCCATGTCTAATTGGTGTCACATAAGAACTAGAAGTTTCCACCAGGAGAGGAAGAATCTCTCAACTTGGCCACTTGAAAATAAATGAAATGACTATTCTACTCGCAAATGTCTTAAAGATTGACGAGCTTATATCTTAATAAGCAAAAGAAATGAGGAATGATAAAATTGGAAGACGGAAAGCAAGTGGTTATTCAGTGAATTAATATGGAAAATTTGAACATTGTGTGTTTGTACATCACGTCTTCGGAAATCATTTTCATGGTTTCAATTTCTTCGTATTTCAAGAAACATTTTACTTTTTAGAAAAGGCAGGGAGGTTCTCAAGTAGTCTTATAGTGAGAGATATGAGTCTTGCTGATTGCTCAATATTTCAGGATATGAAGAGCAGTAACAAACTTTTGTCGTTGGGTGAAGACTTGACAAAAAGTACCATTATGGTCGACTCCGTTGACGTCTGAAAAGCATGTGAACAATATCAAATGACTTTGTAGAAGGCTAGAAGCCTAGAAGCCAATTAGCCCCAAGTGTCAAGTTGGGACAACTAGAGAATAGATCCCTTTGATAGACCAGATCGGAATTATAAGTAAAAAGGGAAACTTGGAATATTACACCAGAAAAAATAAAGTGTATAAATTTTTTTTGGCAAAACAATAGAGATGTTGATCTCTCAACTCACTCATCTAAGCCAAACAATAGTATGTATACAAGCTATGCAGACAAAGCCCAAACTTGGGCCTTTTTCTGTTGGGTGTTGGAGAACTTTTAGTAAAACAAATCCCATCAGAAGCATCTTACAGTCCAAACAGTTCCTTTGATACTAACTAGGTAGAAAAGGACCCAGCTTTTGTACAACAGGAGGTGCCTCCTCGTGAAATTGAAAGGCCCAGCATAGCAAACTAAAGAATCAAAGGGAAGAACCAAATTAATCAACCTTTTATGAATCTAATTGTGTTATTCACTTTGTCTACAAACATATTCTTGTTGCACAATGTGATATTGGCATATTATTCAGTCCTCATTGTATGAATGATTCATCATAATCAAGGACTAACGTCAAGACACTAGACATTAGGACAGATGAACATAAGTTAGCCATGCAACTAAGCAACTCTAGGGAACATGCATAATTTGTTAGTGTAAAAAAAGACCCTCTTGACGCCAAATGAAATCACTATCCACGACATCGGACTCTGCTGTAAAAGCAAGACAAATTAAACCCAATGTTGATAGAAAACAAAACAGTTCATTACCATTCATTATTTGATCAGAGGATATATTGAGTCCAATATATCACATCCTTTTCAAAATCCCCGTTATAAAAGGTTCTTCCTGATGAAGATGTGAGCTTTTAGACCGAGAGAAGTATCGACAAACTTGTACACAGGGATGAATTGGCATACAACCCGATAATTGGATCCTCGCTATCATTTATACTTTGTTTCTGAGATCTCAACATGATGTATTTAGTTAGAGAAATATACTATCCGAAAGCTAAAGAAGGGCCTTTATAGCTCTAGTATAAGAAATCAACTCGCTGTTCTTTTTATCGAGTCAACTGGCTCATAGAAACTACTCCTCTTGCCGTAAATGTTTTCTAGCTCTTACCTTTTCCCATTCATTTTATGGTGATCTCTTAACAAATGATCAATAATCGACTTGTTGTCTTAAACATATTGCGCTAGCAATCCCGTCGTGATTTTCTTGATACATATTAGACATGATAAAGAAAATGAAAATTACCCAAATCTATACCAAAAGTTATTGACTATGTCACATGCATTAAAGTCCTGCAAATTGACTCCAACATCTGGCATACACTCAGCTCTTGACTCGGCTACAAGGTATTACAAGTCAGGTCTTTACACCCCAAATCCGAATGTCCCATTTATGACCATTTTTGTATTTCTGTTGACCACTTTAACTCAAGTCAAGTATACACACAATCTAGTACTCCCTCCGTTCCAATTTGTTTGAAAGTTGACCAGTTTGGGGAGTCAAACAACTCTTTGTTTGATTACGATTTTCTCCAACTTTTTTCATATATTGTGAATTATTAATTATACAGACTTATAGTATTTTTGATGTAATTTTCAAATATATAAATTTTATTATAAAATATTCGAAAACCTATGTTTAAAATTAAATCAAAGAAAAAATTGTTTGACTCCGAAAATGATAACCATCAAACAAATTGGGACATGGAGTAGTATATATTAATATCACCATTACCATGTTGAAATTACTTAATGGGGTGCCACAGCCACATGCAACTAACCTCCCAGGACCAAAGCCCATAGAATTAGGTTTAGCAAAGGAAATTTCCACAGCTATCATGCTTTAAAGTTGTTTTCTTTTTTTTACCAAAGGGCTAAAATCCTTACCTTGACGTCATCCATATCAATTGTGAGAAAAGAGATATTTTGGTACATAGAAGAGAACTCCTCCATAAAGGGGTTCATTGCCACAGAGGGTATACACCAAACTGCCGTAAAGTGTGCCACAATCTACAAATACCCAAACAGGGAAAAATGAATTTGTACACATACTATAAATAGATAAAATTCAATAAAGATTCCAACATGAAAAGAATAATAAACTTTAATAATGAATAAGAGGGGGAATATTCTTGGAAAAATCAAGATTTGTATTGACTTACTGGACATCCTTGAATTGTGGCTTGATTAACATGAAAGTCCCATGATTCCTTAGAGTTTACCTTCACAACTCTTGATTTGGTCCCTTGTTCTTGGTCTTCCATTGTTTTGCTCACTATTGTGACAGAGTCAAATTTGTGTTTATCCTAAACAATCACTTAAGAGATGAGAAAGGTTCTATTTTCATTAGAATTGGACCCCACTTTATGCATTTTGGCTAAGCATGGAATTTTTGGACCTTTCTCCAAGTTTTGTTGCTTATCTGGTTTTAATATTGACATTTGGATTAGGCACACAGCACCTACTAGATATTAAGCATGATTTTTTTAAAACTTTATGATTGTTTTTTCCTTAATTGATTTTAGCAATGACAATTGGGTTAGGCACAACTGCACAATTAAAGAGATTCTTCAAGGATTTGCATAACATTCTAATTTCTAGAGCACAGATAAAGAGTATCCTGGTAAAAACCAAGGTCAATATACTTTAGAGGTTGAATTGTAGTTTTACTAAAAATTTATGCCTCCATTTATAATTATTGCCGATTAAAACCTTAGGCAAATTGTGTTAAGGATGTCACATGGGCTGACCTGGGTCTGAGTCTGACCCCTGAAGGAGAATAGTAATACTAGGCCCGATCTAATAACAGAATAGAGCCCTGAATGTGGGCTAAGGTCCGTGGCCGACTCAATTCAGCCGGTGATTTGATAAGTTTGAGCTTGAATTTTTAGAGCTCATTTAAGAATGAGACTTTTAACCCGGCCCGAATAAGTTCAAAAAAAATCTAACCTAAAAATAAAAATATAGAAAGAAAGTGAAGATGTTAAGACAATCATGTCAGAAGCAGAATCAGATGTGGTAATGAAGATGATGTGATGATGTTGGATACATCATAAGTGATGTTAGCGATTTTTCAAATGTTTAACGCAAGTGTACGTATCGTTACAAGTAATATAGTCTGTAAGACCGAATATCGTCCACAGAGACTGGTTTTCAATTACCGAACATCTACTCTATGTTATCTATTTGGCTAACGATAGTTTGATTGGGTTTTATCTATGAAGTAGCTAGAGTAATTGCGATAATTAAACTAAATATGCTTTGGTGTAAATCAGTTATGGTGGTTATAGGGCTTCCAATATCCTCAATTATCCACTCTTTTCAATCATTAATGCAACAACAATGACTTCTTCTACGTTAAGATAGCAGGTTAACTAGTATGTCTTATATTCCGGTTAGAATATATAAAATCTCAACCCCAGTGCAGAAACCTTCTGTATTTCTATGATAGATTTTACCAAATAGGAGGGTTAAAAACAATAACCTAAAGTGCTACACAAGTATCGGGGTACTTTCGTTCGCGATTTTAACCTATGTCTATTCAATTACAGCATATCAAAATCTCCCCTCTCGGATCTCGATTCGAAATCATATAAATTATGATAATTAGTGATCAGTTAACTATCAAACATTCAAACAAATATTGAATAAATCTTAACAAGATGAGAAAAAACCAAACTAATGCATTAATTCATAAAACGAGTTTCAAGCGATTCAATGGAAGCCCTAATTAAGAGTTTAGTTCCTAGCCATAGACATGTTAAGAACTAATTCAATATCCAACATGAACTGAAATAAGAACAAAGAAAAGAAAAAACAAAATTACTTGAACTAGGTCTCCAATCATGTAGCCTCCAAAATAGAGTTTCAGAGATATGAAATATGAGACCTCCCCTAAAATCTGTTCCAAGGGTTTATACATGATGTCAAAAACGTGTGCCTTGGACCCTTTTGCCCCTGGCCAATTTCACTTCGGATCTAGAAAAACGCTGCCTTGCATCGCGGCCTGCAGATCAAGCGCCGCGCTCAATGTTCTACGGCTTCTCAAGAATTATAGCCGCGGCCTCATTGTCCGTAGCGACCTACCGTGATGCTGTCCGGATCTGCCAACTTTTGTCCTTTTTGCTTCGGGAGCCTCCTTTTCCGCCAATTTTTAGCTTCTTTTTGTCATTTTGCCATTTAGAACCGCTGTGACTCAAAAGAAAGAAAAACGACCCTAACACGACACTTATTTCAACAAAAATGGAAAAAATATCAACTAAAAATGACTCAAAAAATATATATAAAGTATGTCTAACAAATACCCCAAACTTAACATTTGTTCGCCCTCGAGCAAAGATCAAAACAAAATCAAAGAAACAAAAAGAAAAATGACTCAAAAGACTCTGATCAAGTAGCTGCACAAGGTTACTTAGAAAAGCATGAATGTCAGTTGGGATAATATGTTGGAACACACATAACATGAATTTAGCAATCTAGAATTCAAGTTAGATATTTCGCAAATTCATTTCAATCATAATCAATGGAAGCATGAACACCTAACTTATGTCTGTCAATTTCATTCCATTTTTTCCAAAGATATATTGGCCTATTTACTTGATATTCTCCACTAATTATAGACATACATATTAGAGATCTTCAGGACTTATCAGGGTTGTAATGTCGGCTCAGGCAGGAGGTAGGTCACAGTAGGCATTTAGGCTCAATTTACGTACAATAAGCGTTTTTTCATTCAACTCTTTTGTCTTTCTTTTTGGTATTCTTTTTCAGTTCATACCTATCGTCCACTCTTCTCTTTTTAAGAGCATGAAACACATTCACATAGGCACCCTCAAACTTAAGCTTTTACATATATTTTCATTGGGGTGCATCAATTTTTCACTCCTTTTTTGCATTTCTTTTTCACACTTTTTCATCCCTATTTTCAATTACTGCTTATGGCACACAATGGAATCATAAAGTGTCAAAGAAATAACTTACTTTAGGCTCAAAGGGGCTGACTAGGGATATAATTTATTGCAGGATAGGTAATGAATGGTAAGAAGGACTAGCAAAGAAATGTCTGAGTCATCTCCCTAAACATGTACATCTTAACTATTTCGCCTCAAATAACAAGCAAACAGACTTCATAGACATTTTTCAATCATTCTTTCTACAATTGACAACACATAGGCTAAGCACAAATATCCCAAATAATTAGATTTTCATTAATTTTTGGCATATCTAACTTAAGCACACAAATTTCTGCTTCTAATTCCATTACATTATCCTACTTTATTCACTAGGTGTTTCCAGCAACTACATCATGCATGATTAAAAAACAATTGACTCATATAGACACACCCCCCAAACTTAAACGACACATTATCCCAAATGTGTAAAGACTAAAAAATTAAAAAGGGACGACTTACAGACATCAAAACAACGGCTCAAGATGGTGGCGGTGGCGACGGGTGTTGCATTGACCACTGGGTGAACATGGAACTTAAATTATCAATACGTTGGGTCAGGTGTTGATGGTCTTGCATCATTTGCTGTTGATTCTGCATCATGTTCTCTTGGTTTTGCAGCATCATTTGTTGATTTAGAGCAATGCTTCCATCATCGGACATCGAGGCTCCAAAGTCGAGGAGGTTAGTCGCTTCGCCTGCTCCATAGTATGCAGCTGTCTCAGGATCTTCTTCCTCCATGGCGGCTGCGTCTGTTCCAACTGGGCCTCTTCTCCTCTCCGCTGGTTTTGCTGCAGGGTCAGGGAAAGAGTGCACTAAACTGTATGTCACATGTGGCTGAATCTTCTCGAGAGTGTCTGTGGCAAACTTTGGGATTCTATGCCTAGCACATAAGGCAGATATAAGTGATCCATGTCCCAATCTGCCGGTGGTAGTCAGTCTGCTGGTCTCTCCTATACTCTGCACTGTTTCCTGCCCTATATCAATCGTCTTGCCCGACATGATGCCATACACAAGCTTGATTATGTCCGCGGGCACCTTGGTAAAATGAGTTGACGAAATCAAGCGAGCACTTATGAAATATAGTCAACCTCTAGCTGTTGATGCGCGAAAAGATGCACACACTTTAACGCAAGTGCACGTTGTCGACTCAAGTAATATATAGTCTAGGTAAGACCGAATATCGTCCTCAAGGATTGGTTTTCAAGTACCGGTTATCTATCCTATGGTATCTATTTGGTTAACGTAATTGATTGGGATTTTAAACTAATAATGCAGGAAATAAACTAATTATAAAAATACTTTGATTTCAATCAGTTATGATGGGGGATTAGGGCTTCCAAGATCATCAACTATCCACTCTATTCAATCATTAATATAATTAGACTGACTTCTTCTTCTACGTTAAGCTAGCAGGTTTACGAAATCGTTTTATATTCCCGTTAAGGATATATAAACACTCAACCCCAGTATTGCACCTTTCTACCTTTCGGTGATAAGGATAACTCTATAGGAGGATTAAGAACAAAAACCTAGTTAACCGTCACGCACCATGCGTAAAATTAGGGTTGTTAAGCCTCTCATTAACGCTACATAAATAATTGAGGTATTTTCATCCCCAATCCAAAATATGTCTACCCAACTTACATCATATTCACAACCTCCTCCTTTCGAAGTTTGATTAGAAATCATATAATGATAATTAGTTGTCAATTAATTACCAAGCATTCAAAGCAATTATTAGATATATCTTAACTAAGTGAAGAAGAAATCAACTACTATATTAATTCATGAATAGAGTTTCAAGTGAATCACAAGGAAATCCCTAATAAAGTAATTAGCTTCTAGTTATTGTCACGCTAAGAACTAATACAAACTCCATACATGAACTGAAATAAATAAAGCAAAAAGAAAGAAAAGAAAAATACTTAAGAACGAGTCTCCACGCCTTCTAGCATCCAAGGATTGTGTTGTGAAATATTTACAAGATGGAATTGTGGATGGAAGGATGTAGAATGGTGAATGGTGGAATGGAGAATGCTTAATTTTTCTAATGGTGTAGAGTATTTATAGCCAAAGAATCCTTTTGGTGAAGGGTTAGGGATTTTGTAGGTAGGAAAAGTTATTAGAATCCTTTTAGGTAAGGGTTTTAAGGTAGGAAAAGTTATCCCTTTAGGTAGGAAAAGTTATCCCTTTAGGATTCTGAAAACATGTCACCCGCCTTCTTCATAATTTCAGCGTCGCCGCCAGAATCAAGCGCCATGTTCAAAAATTAGCAACTTTCGAACTTTCAAGATATCACGCCATGGCTGCCTCAGTACAAGGGCGCGGTGACATTTTTCTCGCGACTTCGCTTGCCGTTTTCTCGTCCGGACTTCGTCTGATTTCCTCTATAATTCCCGGAACTTTTTAGACTTCATCTCTTGGCCCTTTTAGTGTGCAATTCCATCTCTTTTATGCTCATTTCATCTCCTTTTCGCCATTTCTCCATTTATGACCGCTGTGACACAAAAGAAAGGAAAACGACCCTAATACTATACTAAACATAAATAAAATGAGTAAAATACTAATTAAAAATGACTCAAAAAGTGTATATAAAATACACCGATCAGCTGTTCTGTTAAATTGGCACCGGGTAAGTCCCCTGGACCCATTACAAGAAAAGTTGAATTCGGCACCTGGGTAGCATAAAACTGCTGCAACTACGTCCCACATGATGTGGTTGATGTCTCTAGACCAACTGTTGAAGTGGTACGGATTATAACATTGGCCCTCAATATTGGTTGTCCCAAGTACTGCATTCACCGCCTCCGCATCGACATGCATATACCGACCTCTCACGAAGCAACTCCCATTTTCTGTTCCGGATAATTAGCATAAAATTCTCGAACAAGGCTTGCATTTTGAAGTGGGATTTATTCTGAATCTATGAACCTCTGCCACCAATTTGCCTCGATCATTGCCCTGCTGGGCTCGTAATCATCATCATCATCATCATCATCATATGGCATGACCTGGTAGTTCATGTCTCTTTCTGGTATCAACACTCTAGTACTAATTTTGTTGTATCGATCCTCCGCCTTTTTGTTGGCGAATCGAGTCACATCATAGTCTGGAGATGATGAAGATGAGGTAGCCCGGGCAGTTCGTTTTCTAGAAGCCATTATGAGAATTGTTGGAAAAAATTTGACAAAGTTTCCCTTGCTTCTTTAAGGTTTTCCAACAACTATCAACTCCACACAACACAAATCAACCCAGCAAAATTCAACCACAACACAATAACAGAGCACCCCAACCACACTACACAGCAGCAACAACCAACACAACACCCAAATATGCAAGCTATTTTCACCACTAGCCAAGAAATTTCAAGAACAGTGATGAAGATTACCTTTTTGAGGAGTTGTTCTTCACAATGTTTCTTGTCCCAAGGGAAGGAATGATGATGGTGAAAGATGCTAGGGGTTTTAATTGATGTTGGTATATGGGGATTGGAAGGATTTGGGTGAATTTGGGGGAGATTTTTGGTGAAAGATGGGTGAATTTTTAGCTGTTGTAGAGAGGGATAGGGTTTGGGGAAATTTCTGGAGAGATTGGGCGTATTAGGGCATTTTATTTCTGAAACCGCGTCGCGACCCTACTGATTGGCGCCGTGGCGCCAAAATTCCTGTGACTATTCTGAACATTCGACACTGCGGTCCTGCCTTCTGGAGCCGCGGCGCTGTTCCGATTCCATGCTTTCCAGCATTTTTCGTGCTTAATCTTCAATTCCCTCACCTGTTATCTCAACACAACCATCGATCCTGGTCAGGGAAGGCTAAGACGGAGAACTCTTGAGGATGAGGTTTATATGTCTCAACCTCCTGGTTAAAATACCATCAAGTGAGACAGTTCAAGTTAAACTAATTGCATAATTTAAACATTGGGTTGCCTCCCAAGTAGCGCTGTCTTTAACGTCTTTTAGTCGGACGCAGTTCTCTTATTAAATCACTAGGGTAAGTTACCCCCACAGCCCATCCATTTAAAGATCATTTTCCTCTTTCTCATTATACTCTTCTTTTTCATGGGGTTGAGTTTAGCAAGTTTTACCTCTTGGTCAGCTTTTACATCATCAGTTTTTTTTTCAGCAGCCATACATTTTTGCCTGTGGATCTGCAGTTTCTCTATGATCCCCATACCTTTGGGTTGTTTTTGATGGGCTACTGCGTCAGTTGTGCTCACCGCAAAGAATTTGTTGCTTGTTTGAGATTCAGTGGTAGACTTGAAGACTTTGAACACCATCTCCTCGTCTTGGACTCTAAGCCTCAACTCCCCCTTCTCCACATCAATGAGAGGTATACCCGTGGCTAGGAATGGTCTCCCCAAAATGATAGACATGTCCTCATCTTCCTCCATGTCAAGGATGATGAAATCTGCTGAAAAGAAAAACTTGTCCACTTTAACTAACACATCTTCAACTATACCCCGGGGATGCACGATGGATCGGTCAGCAAGCTGCAAATTCACTGTGGTTGGTTTGACTTTCCTCAAACTCAATCTTTTGAACACTGATAGAGGCATAAGATTGATGCTAGCCCCAAATCGCAGAGTGCCCTATTGCATGTTACCTTTCCTATTGTGCAGGGAAGGGTAGAACTCATCGTCTCTCACCATGGCGGTTTCTTTTGCGAGATTGCACCGCATCGCTCACGCCACCGCTTTCATAATCACATCTCTTCTTCACAAAGATCTCTTTCATAAACTTAAAGTATGTATGCATCTGCTCCAAAGCCTCAATGAAGGGGATGTTGATGTGAAGTTTCTTGAACACCTTTAGGAATTTGGAGAACTGCTTGTCCAGGGACTTTTTCTGGAGCCTTTGAGGGTAAGAGATTTTTTCTGTATATTCCCTCACAGTCGTTGGTAGAGCTTTCTCTAATGTAGGGCGGTCATCAGTGACCCCCTCCTGTTCTACATCACCTTTCTCCTCCTTTTTCTCCCCTGGTTGGGGTGCAACCTGCTCCAACTGTTTTCCACTTCTCAACAAGACTGCTTGGCATTGCTCTCTCGGATTCACCTCTATGTTGCTTGGGAGAGTATCTTGAGGTCTGTTATTTAACCATCTTTGCTAGTTGTCTTACCTGCGTTTCCAAGTTCCTGAGAGAGGACCTTGTTTCTGACATGAACTGATTCTGGGAGTTGGTGAGTGAAAGCAAGGCTACTCTCAATTCATCAGGCTTCTCCTATGGGGTAGGTGGTCTAAACTGCTGGGATGATGTATCCTGATTATGTGGCAGCTGGTTCTGGTAATTTTCCTGATACTGTGGTTGTTGCCCTTGGTCATTCCTCCACGAGTAGTTGGGGTGATTTCTCCACCCTAGATTATATGTGTTGGAGTTGTAAGGGCGCTGAAAGTTCCCAATTGCCTGAACCTGCTCCATGGACACATTATTAGGATCCACCGCTATGCATCTATCAAAAGTGTGTGGCCCCCCGCAAATCTCACAACTCACAGGCATCTGAACAGCGTTTATAGACATAGTATTCTGCTGCAATTGCTTTGTCAAGAGGGCCACATGTGCATTCAATGCAGTGATAGCATCTATCTCATGTATACCCATCGTCTTTCTGCTACTCGTTGATCTGTCATCTGCCCCCTGATGATTATTTGCAGCCATGTCCTCTAGCAAGTCGTGTGCCTCATTGACACTCTTCCTCATAAATGCTCCCCCTGCAGCAGCATCAATTATGGTACGAGTAGTACCACTCAACCCATTATAGAAAATGTGGACCAACATCCACTTCTCTACACCATGATGCGGGCATTTTCTCTGCAAGTCCTTGAATCTATTCCATGCATCATAAAATGACTCTCCATCTAGCTGATAATAGTTGTTCAACTCTCCCCTCAACTTTGCCGCCTTTGAAGGAGGGAAGAACTTGACAAGAAACTTCTGAGCTAAGTCTTGTCAGGTGGTGATGGAGTTTGCAGACAATGAATTCAACCAGCTCTTGGTTCTGTCCCTTAGTGAGAATGGGAAGAGCCTCAATCTAATGGCATCGTCAGTAACGTCATTGTACTTAAAGGTGACACACGCCGTAAAATTGGCAATGCGTATACGAGGGTCTTCAAACCAGAGCCCTCAGATCGGATCGTATTCTGGACTATGCTCAGAATAGATGGTTTGATTTCAAAGTTATTTGCTCCTATCACGGAGTCCACGACGATGCGCGACCAGAATCGCGGGCGTAACCTAGTCCCCTAAGCTTCTCTCTGGCACCTGGACTCGTTCCTCTACATTCTCTGGAATTTCATTATTTGCCCCATTCTGATTCGGTTGGTTTTCCATTGTGACCAAATCAGATTTCTTTTGTTTCGTCTATTCTGCTTGCACGCCTTTTCGATTTCTGGGTTTAAAGGAACAAGTGTGTCTGCTCATCTTCTTCTTCGCATAAACTAAGTCCCTGAAATCCATCAAAATCAAAAATCAAATCAAGGCAATATGGTTCTAAAAGTAAGAAGTAAAATAAAAATAAAAATAAACCAAAGTAGAAATAAGAATAGATAGTTCGATATTAAAAGTACGTCAGTCTCAGGCAGCGGCGCCAAAAACTTGTTAGCGATTTTCCAAATACTTAACGCAATTGTACGTATCGTTACAAGTAATATAGTATGTAAGACCGAATATCGTCCACAGAGACTGCTTTTCAATTACCGAACATCTACTCTATGTTATCTATTTGGCTAACGATAGTTTGATTGAGTTTTATCTATGAACTAGCTAGAGTAATTGTGAGAATTAAACTAAATATGCTTTGGTGTAAATCAGTTATGGTGGTTATAGGGCTTCCAATATCCTCAACTATCCACTCTTTTCAATCATTAATGCAACAACAATGGTTTCTTCTTCTACGTTAAGATAACAGGTTAACTAGTCTGTCTTATATTCCGATTAGGATATATAAAAGCTCAACCCCAGTGCAAAAACCTTCTATATTTCTATGATAGTTTTTACCACATAGGAGGATTAAGAACAATAACCTAAAGTGTTACACAAGTATCAGAGTACTTTCGTCCGCGATTTTAAACTATGTCTATTCAATTACAACATATTCAAATCTCCCCTCTCGGATCTCGATTTGAAATCATATAAATTATGATAATTAGTGATCAGTTAACTATCAAACATTCAAACCAATATTGAATAAATCTTAACAATATGAGAAGAAACCAAACTAATGCATTAATTCATAAAACGAGTTTCAAGCGATTCAATGGAAAGCCCTAATTAAGAGTTTAGCTCCTAGCCATAGACATGCTAAGAACTAATTCAATATCCAACATGAACTGAAATAAGAACAAAGAAAAGAGAAAAGAAAATAACTTGAACTAGGTCTCCAATCCTATAGTCTCTAAAATAGAGTTTCAGAGATATGAAATATGAGACCTCCCCTAAAATCTGCTCCAAGGGTTTATATATGATGTCAAAAACACGTGCCTTAGACCCTTTTGCCCCTGGCCAATTTCACTTCGGATCTAGAAAAATGCGCCTCGGCGCCGCGGTCCTGCAGACTGGCGCCGCTGCTCTGAATGTTATGCGGCTTCTCAAGAATTATGGCGCCGCGGTCCTGTTGTCCGGCGTCGTGGCCCTGCATGCTTTCGTCCGGATCTGTCAACTTTCGTCCTTTTTACTTCGGGAGCCTCCTTTCCGCTCACTTTTAGCTTCTTTTTGCCACTTTGTCATTTAGAACCGCTGTGACTCAAAAGAAAGAAAAACGACCCTAACACGACACTTATTTCAACAAAAATGGGAAAAATATCAACTAAAAATGAATTAAAAAGTGTATACAAAATATGCCTAACAAATGCCATGATTTTTTTTTTGAGAAGTTCATTTTTACTTTAAATTGATGAAATATTATCATTTTCTTTTGGGTTTTATTGAGATTTATTGAAACAAAGTTAGGTGAATATTCCTAATTAGCTAGTTGTATCGCTACTCATTAACTGTTTAGTTTTCTATTAATATCTCTATTTGGTTCGAGTGATATGAGTTACTAATATGTTAAGTGTTAACAATGTCAAAAATTATTTAGTTTCGCAGAAGATTTGGTCCTACAAGATCATTTTCTTCAGTTGTATCCAAAATAATTGCATAAAATGGTAGATATTTCATACCGAAGCTATACAAATCTTTACTTGAAGCCAAACTTAATAAGCATTATTTAAATCATTTAATTTATCGATTTGAGAATTGATTAGCAAGTGGTAACACCATGTAATATTGTCTTGTAAATAGTTATGTTAGCATTTTAAATTAAAAAATGATGATTGTTTTTTAAAAGATGGGTTGGCCCGGCCCGACCCGCAGCCCAGCCCACATAATGATGGATTGAGCTTGTTGTTTAAAGGTTCTTTAAAATGGTGGGCCAGTCCGGCCTGACCGTCAAATTCTAAAGCCCGTATGGATCCGAATGGGTTGGGCTAGCCCGATATGACAACTCTATAACAGAATGGCCCAGCTGATTTGCACATATCGGATCTTTGCGTGGCATTATTTAAAATTTAACCTTCCTAAGAAAATAATGCAAAAATAGTTGTTTTTTTAGAAGCAGGAGCACAATTCTGGCATGTTGCCAAGATTTTCTATTTGATATTGGGCAAGATCTCTTTATGGTTTGGATTTCAGTCACAAGACTTGCCTTAACAACAAATTATGGTAATCTTTAGGATTTGCACTACAAATTTTGATGAATTGCCAATTTTTTTTCCAACATTTATGATTAGAAATCCCGTTTTCAGGATAAATCCTGACGATCACCATAATTTATTTTGTTAAAATTTCAGCAATACATTTTGCCTTCAAAATTATGTCTCGTTAGGTTTTGTGTGAAATAAGGGCATATTTGGTCTGACTAAGTAATAATACGGGCATGATTGAGCCAAATTATTAAAGAATGAAAAATGATCCGAATTTCACATTTTTAAAGGGCACTTTATTACCTTTTCCCCTTATTTTAAATTATAATATTGATACTTCATATTTTTGGCTAAATAAACCTTAAATTTTTTGTTTAATTTCTTAAACTTCGAATTGTGTCAAACTCTTTGACATAAACTGGGATGAAATAATCTGTGATAAGCATAAAATTTTGGAAGTTCCTCCTCTTCACCTTCGATTGGAGATAGTATTGCGGTCTAAAATTAAACCTTCTAGTGAAGTGAAGTGAAGCAATAACAATTAGATTTAACTTTATACTAGTTTATATATATACTGAAAACCTATTATTATTTTGACGCTTTTTCTCTAGGCTTGGCCACAAAATGGCTCGGCTTCCCTTTGAAAGAGATATTAGTGATAGAATATTTTCCTCAAATAACTTTATTGCATTAGGTAAGAATATATACATCTGTACACTAACTAGGAAGAATAAGTCTTGCCTAGAATAATCCTAAAAATATTCCTATACATTAAACTACTTACCATATAATATGGGATACTACATTAATATAAGATAATACACAATATTACCATATTAATGGTATTAATTCTAGAATATTCTAACACTCCCCCTCAGTTGAAGCTGGAGCGCGAATCTTTGGAGCGTCCAAATTCTTCAAATAAAATCGTGGAAGCCACTTCGTGAAGATATCGCGATTTGATGACGCGTTGGGACACGTAGTACTCGTGACTTGTCCGCGTGCCACTTTTTCACGGACAAAATGGATATCCAACTCTATATGTTTGTCGCGATGATGTATTGGATTTCAGAGAGATATTTTGCACTAATGTTGTCACATGAAACCGTAGCCTGCCGGAATTGAACGAAGCTCTAGTAAAAGATTCAATCCAGCGTTAATCGGACAACATCGCAACGACACGGTATTCGCCTTCAGACCGGAGCGCGACATCGTGGTTGCCGTTGGAAGACCATGAAACTAAATTATCACCGAGGAAGACACAATACCGGATGTGGGCGTCCGGACACCGCCTACCGTGATCTGCAGATAAGTGACAAGTTTGGAGACGCAAGATGGGTAAAGATGTAATCCATATTCCCGAGTGCTTAATGTAGCGTCTAATCCGTTTGAGTGCTGCGTATGTTCTTCCATCGATTATGCATGAATAGCACACTTGTTGTCTGCACATAGGTTATGTCCAGTCAGTAAAAGTGAGATATTGCAACGCCGCTGCAGTCGCAGACAATGTTGGATCGTAAAGGTTTGCTAGAGATGACACTTAATTTGGACTTTGTATCCACAGTGTTCTTGAGGGTTTGCAAGAGGCCATTCCGGCCGTTCCACGATCTCGGATCATACTTCTTCCGGGAGAGAAAGAGCCCACACGCACGTCTTGTCACGAATTCCTAGAAAGAAGTCTGATGGACCAAGATCCTTCATAGCAAATTCAACAGTGAGACATGATATGCTTGCGAAGAGAGTCTGAGGAAGCTGTCAGAATAATATCATCCACATACAATAGAAGATAAGCCGTATGATTACCCTGATGATAGATAAAAAGAGAATTATCGGACCGGCTGTGTGAAAATCCCATCTGTGATACAAAATCTGCAAACCGCTGATACCAGGCCCTGGGTGCTTGTTTGAGGCCATACAAAGACTTGTTTAGCAGGCATACATGATTGAGATATTTTGGATCTCTGCCAGACTTAACGGTGCATGTAAAGCCTCATTTAGGTGACCACGGAGAAATGCATTTTTGACATCCAATCGCGGTGAAGTGACCATCCTCCGAGAGACAAGCCGAGCAATCGCTCGATAGAAATGGTTTGACTCTTCGGATGAATGTCTCTCCACAATCGATACCAACCTGCTGCGTCTTCCCATCACCTACAAGATGGGCCTTATACCGCTCAAAAGAACCATCAGATTTTTCTTTATGGATAAAAATCCACATGTAATCGAATGATGTTAGCATTAGATGGGCGGCACTAAATCCCATGTCCTATTTTTAATAAGAGCTTGATATTCATCATCCACGGCCATTTTCCACCAGGGTCTTTCAGAGCGGATACGTGGTTACATGGTAAAGGTGATTTGGAAACTTAGGTGTGAAGGCGTATTTAGTGTTGAGTTTGACAATACCATGTTGACTACGCGATCGATCGCGTTGTCGGGCGATGGACCGACGCCATCGCCAAATATGGTATTTATAAAGTGGGCCTGGATCGTGGCTTGCGTTAGACAGGGCGTTGTTATTGGTAGGTGTCAAAGCACACGGGCTCGAATGTATCGGTGTCAAGACATGGGTCAAGGCGTCATTTGGTAAGGACACGAGTAATGGGTTAAAAGAATTTTGTCCATTAGCAGTAGCAGTGACCGAACTATGGAACAATGGTTGGGTAAAAATTGGGTGTATTTCAGCATCCAAAAACTCATACGTGGGAGATTGTGACTCATTGATTTTTCTAAATGGGAATTGAGTTTCATCAAAGATAACACGATTTACTAATAAAAATCCTATTGGATGATAGATCATAACATTTGTATCCGATGATGGGATGGGTATCCCAAAAATGCATGAGTAGATCTTGGTTGTAATTTATGGATGGTGGTGGATGAGAATAATGGAAAACACAAGAACCCAAAACCCGAGATGAGAGTATGTCGGTTCGGCGTACAATAATCAAGGGGTGTTTGGTGTGATGTATGTTTGTTTGGTAGTATATTCAACAAATAAGTAGCCATCCGCCGCATGATGCCAAAAGTTAGGGAAGTGAGGCGAAGCGAGGATGTCCGACAATATTATTTATGGTTCGTATTTTTGCGTCCGCCCATTCCGAGAAGATGTGTGGTACGGGAAACGAAAATTCAAACCATTTGTTTTGCAAAAATCCCAAAATTGTCTATTATCAAACTCCCGCCCGTTATCACATTGGATGTTTTTGATATCCCGTTCAAACTATTTTTGGATGAAAGCTCTAAAACTAAGGAATGTAGAAAATACTTTTGATTTTTTCGATATGGGAAATGTCCACAAGAATTTAGAGTAATCATCTAAAACAAGCAAATAATATCTATGCCCCGAGAGCTCAAAATTGGGGATGTCCAAATATCACAATGTATAGTATCAAATGGCAAAACATTTCAATTAGAAAAAGACTCAAATGGTAGTTGAATATGCTTACCCAAAGGACACGACTGACACTTATTAAGAGTTCGTGTACATGAAATTGAATTATTGCGTTTGAGAGAGTTTAAAATGCACTCTCCGGATGTCCCAAACGCTCACGCCATAAATTTGAATTAAAAACAACAAAATTAAAGTGTTTTTGTCCGGTTGTAGTAGTGTAATCGGATAAAGTTCTCCTGCTATCACATCTCATTAGCCGTGCCGCAATCGAAAATCACACACAAGAAAACCAAAAGGATCAAAGCTACGGTAACTCACTTATCTGAAGTAAACTTTCGAACGGAGATTAGGTTTTTGATTAATTGTGGTGCATGAATAACATTTTTCAAGGCTAATGGTGGATTTGGTTTGGACAATTTAGTAGAACCATATCCTTTTATTGGAATGGAATGGCCATTTCCGACAGTTATACCATTTGATTTGCTCAAATTAAAATAGGACGTAAAATTACCTTGGGATGACGTCATATGTGACGCCGCACTGAGTCCATATACCATTCGTATGCGGTGGATTAAGCCCGAGCGTGCGTGGCATGTTCAATGTCCGCCGGTTGGCCCATCGCTGAGTGGGCCTCGTTACACCGAGACCCAAAATCGCCGCCGTCTTCTCCATCGCTTCAAATTTCATCGTTGGCCGCCTAAAATCGCTGCTGCCGCTTCCATCGCTTCCCATCTCACCGCTGGGCTTGTGGAAATTCGCCCAAAGAGCTGGCCGCAGCAAGGCCTGTGAGCCGGATGATTCTTTGGTTATGGTAATTGGAATTGGGCTCGCCCATTGGTGCGGTAGGACAAGCGGGTCCACTTAAGTCCATTGTGGCGAGCCCACTGCTGCCGCCGCCGCCGCCATCGCTACCTCCATACCCGCCATGCCGCGGCCGGAATCAGAATTACCGCCGAATTTCCGCCGCCACGAGTGCGATTGTTCGTTCATGCGGTTTCCACCTTTTTATTCCCATGCCGCCCTTTGACCGGTTATTTCCATCATCGTGACCGTATACGCCGATTCGGTTGTGTTAGCAACCTTTTGCAGGTTTCGTTTTCTATGATTAACATAGATCTTGCTTTGTAGAATAACAGGCGGGTTACTTTGACGATAACGGTGGCAACTCCGCTTATATGCCTCTGTCAATCCGTGACAAGTTGTAGAACCAAACGGTTGTCGGAGCGGAGAACCAACATTTTTAATTGATCCGCCAACACTTTGAGGCGTTGATGATAAGCGGACGATTAGGAAAATCCTCCATATCAACACCGGAGAATTCTTGTTCCAAAGCAATCGCACTAGAATTTTGATTATCATAAAAATGTCCCGTGTCGATTCCAAGCATCAATTGCCTTAGAATGCTTTCCATGATCGTGCAACAAATCCGTGGATATTGTTGAATATATCCAACCAAGAACAGTGACATCTAGGACATCCCACAATTCTTTGTCTTCATCCGTTGTCAAGACTTTTTCTTTGTCTTTTTTCGGGGAAATGATGTGGTGAAGAACCCGGTGAGAACGACAACATATTTTGAAAAGTTCCCGGGAAGATAAAGGCACATTCTCCATTTGTAAGGTTATGAAGCATGAGTTTTGATATTAGAAAGCTGGCATTTGGGTGATAAAACGATTTGGATTCAGATATGTTGATAATAGTTGGATGAACAAACAACAGAAAAACACGATGAACAGGAACACAAAAAAACTTCAAATTTTCGGTTTGGAGGAGCCGAAATTCGAAAAAAAAACAAGGGATTTTTTTTTTTTGGTATTAGGAAGATGAATCTTTTCCTTAAGCTCTTGATACCATGATAGAATATTTTCCTCAAATAACTTTATTGCATTAGGTAAGAATATATACATCTTTACACTAATTAGGAAGAATAAGTCTTGCTTAGAATAATCCTAAAAATATTCCTATACATTAAACTACTTACCATATAATATGGGATACTACATTAATATAAGATAATACACAATATTACCATATTAATTCTATAATATTCTAACAATTAGGTGTCATGTACAGGTATACAAATTTAATTCATTATCTACTCGATTAGCTTAAACATATGCATGGAGAGTTACCGACATGTGACAAGAAGGACACCATTGATTCAAATTTTGAATACATATGCTTGCTAAAATGTGTATGAATCCCTGATTAAGAAAAATTATCCCCTCCCTTTTACTAAATTACGGTAATTTCTTCAATGTGAAATTCTTTAGGATAATTCGACGTATGACGAGAGTTTAGTGCATTTGGCTATTTTTATTATTTGTTCAACAAACTCTAAAAGTTTCATCAATCTCAACCTGTACTTGTCATGCATGATGACGTGTATATTGAAAATCTTCTTGGTCCAGGTTTCAAGATGCTACAGCTTGGAAAAGAATCTAATCCAACATGTCAACAAGTAAGGCATTGATTGGCTCATAGCATATCCAAAGACAGATAAGGTGATCCTAAGTGTATCCACTCTGCACAGTAAACACCAGAAATTGCAACATCCACATCATACGTACCACAAACATGAACTTATAATTCCCAATCACTTCTAATCACTCTTACATGAAACATTTCTTCACCCAAAAAAAAACACAGGTCCTGAGAGATGGCTCATGCTATGGCTTCTATGGGTGGCCTAATTGGTTCTTCTCAAACTGTATTGGATGGTAGCCTCCAGCTCAGTGGCTCAGCCCGATTGAGCACTGTTAACACCAGCAGAATTGCCTTGGCTAGACCAGGTCTCAGTGTTAGAGCCCAGCAGGGATCTGTTGACACCGAAACTAGCCGTAGAGCCGTCCTTGGTCTTGTTGCTGCTGGCTTAGCTGGTTCCTTTGCTAAGGCAGCTTTTGCTGAAGCCAGGTCAATCAAGATTGGAGGCCCTCCTCCTCCATCTGGTGGACTGCGTAAGTCGTCTTGCTTTTGGTTAAGGTCTTTATTTACCTTGTTTACTTTCTTTCCTAGCAGTAAGTCGTCTTGCTTTTGGTTAAGGTCTTTATTTACCTTGTTTACTTTCTTTCCTAGCCGTAAGTCGTCTTGATTTTGGTTAAGGCCTTTATTTACCTTGTTTACTTCTTTCCTAGGGGGAGTCGTCTTGCTTTTGGTCAAGGCCTTTATTTACCTTGTTTACTTTCTTTCCTAGCGGTGAATCAACATTTATATTACAAGTTATGGGTTTTGTCGACCCTTCTGCGTCTAGTCTAGATCCACCACTGATTATTGGATGACCAATAGTAATATCATAACAGATATAGTTATAGACAATTGGTAGCAAGATTCACATATCCAAGACAGACAACGTAGGAGTGACCTCCAATGCTGCACTTCTTAATTTATTTTTTTTGTAAATTGAACCTTTAGGTCAAGCAACTTGATATCTATATCAGTAGTACCAATTGAAAGATGGATCAAGGAATAGATTAAGATTTGTTATTAGATCATGTCAAAAAGAGAGATCCTTAAGTGAGTTAAAAGAGAGAATTAAGCTTGAGAAAAGAAAACAAGGAGGGGCTCATAGTAAGTATTTAGTAGTTAAAGATTGCATTTGAGAAGAGGATTTCAATCCATATAAGGATCTTTAATACAGTAATATTTTGTGAGAAGGGACTCTCAAGTGACTGAATTGGAAGCAGTAAATTTTATACCCTATACAAAGAATACCAAACTCTGAAACTAATTGAAAAATGACACTTCCATTTGAGATCTTTAATTACTTGGGTTCATATTTTAAGTTAGTACTTGAATCAATCTTTATGCATTGCATTGTATTCCAAATACAATAACCAAGATGGATCTTTAGAAGTAGTTATGCAGTTGGAACTATCAAGATTTCTCATTTCGGTAAAATTAGATATACATCCAACAATTTAGTAACTATAAAGCATGGTTGCAAGAGCTAGAAAAGATAATTTATGATATAGCATATGGAATTTCTGAACTCATGCGAGAGGATTTGGGTTTTGGCAGCTGGAACTGAAAACTCAGATGAGGCAAGGGACTTTAGTTTGCCATTGAAGAATAGATTTTACCTTCAACCATTGACTCCAGCTGAGGCAGCTCAGAGAGTTAAGGAGTCAGCCAAGGAGATTGTAAGCGTCAAGAATTTCATCGACAAGAAGGCCTGGCCATACGTCCAGAATGACCTTCGTCTCAGAGCAGAATACCTTCGTTATGACCTTAAGACTGTCATCTCTGCTAAGCCAAAAGAAGAGAAGGGAAAACTCCAGGACCTGACTGGAAAGCTCTTGCAGACCATTAGTGATGTAAGTCAAATGTCTAAATTCTTGGTTAATTACATGGTTGATATGACAATTGCTTATGTATTTGCGTTATTCTGATTATCTTCTTTTTTTTCCTTTCATCAGCTGGACCATGCAGCAAAGACCAAGAACAGCCCTCAAGCAGAGAAGTACTATGCTGATACCGTATCTACCTTAAATGATGTTTTGGCCACCCTTGGTTAGAAAGCTTTCCTGTACTATGATATTACTTCGTGTAAGTTAACGAATACTTCTTGAATCCAATTGTGAAGAATGATTTTGGATGTTACGCCCAATCTTTGATTTGTTTCCCATACAAAATTCTACCTCTGCTATGAAGTTACAGTGGATCTCCAAACTTCCGGGTTGCAACACTGGAACTACATGACCAAACCTAACTTTCTAAATGTACATAGACTTCCTGCTGACTCAAATTAATCACTTGAAAGTTAAGTATAGTATTATCATGTAGAGGGATAGATTAGTAACAACAAGGACGCTAATAGGCAAAGAGGTATTGTAATCATATAGCAACAATTAGGCCACAAAATCATAGCAAGAAATACATTGAAGATTGAACTAAAAGTATGATCTGATCTTCCTGATCCCCACCAACAATGCTTTTAACATATTCTTTCTTCTTCTGGGAAAACGACACTGCTCTCGTTGCAGTTTCCTAGGACAAATTATGAATAAAGCTGGATAATGAAATTGATTGATCAAGTAAATGTGCTATCGAAATGTATTGGTCCGTTAAGTACCCTATAAAGTTCTCATTCCATTAAAAGTCATTGGACTAGGCTTGTAGCAGTAGAGCTCATCTGATATCAACAATGCAGGTGATATTTGTCCATTGATGACCCTTTCATAGTTTCATGCATATCATAGGAAAATATTGCCTTGTCTTTCAACCAAAACCACAATTATAGCCTTCGGCAAACAGGGGAATGCGATATCTATTCAACTTTTCATTTCAATTATGTCTTATGCATGTAAATACTCTTATATTTGATCTAATATTCAACTTGTTGGGTTTTTTTATGGGTGTGAATGGGAAATGAAGAGTTGTAACTTTTCCGATAAGGTACAATAACACCCGTTAACACTACCCTTTGTTGGCTATAAATTCAGAGGACGCCTCAATTTTCTGCATAAAAAATTCTGCATTTTCTACTATATTTTCTTACAAACAACTATAGAGTCTTTGTGTGATTTGCGTTCGACAAAGTTGGTGGGGTTTAAGGTACCGCTACGCATCAACAGGTATATCCGTTTTATCCTGGACGTAATCCATAATCTTGGGTATAGTGAGATGATTAAATTCTTTAAGGACACACAATGAATTATGTGGACTCGGATTATTTTAGTTTATGCATTTTACGTTTTTCAGATTAATTAAAATTTCGGTTTTGAGCACAAGTTTACTAACACAATTGTAGGTTACTTTTTCTTAATCTATGTAATTATACTACTGATTAAGAAAACATGTAACAAATCTATAAAGGAATATGCAGGAAAAGTTAATTCAGCAATCCAGTAAAATTACATTAAGAGTCGAGAAAAAGTTACAAATAACGTAAAATTCAAGAAATGTTAATGAAATATCCAGAATTTCTAAAAGGAATATATGGGACTCCGTTATGAAGAATTTCCCATAAAGATTCTGCTTTCATTTCTCTCGTATTCAGCACTGAGTTAATCTAATTTTCGTTAGTGAAGGCTTCATATAAGAAGAGGGTAGTTTTTGGTACTCATGCATGGCCTCCATGTTGATTCAGTTTCTTATCTTCCTGGACGGTGGCAGTCGCAGAGATGTAATAGGAAACTGAGAAAAGTCCATGGATAAAGCACAATATCCCTCCTATCGACAAGAATCGATGGTGTGATATGCCACAAGATTTTCTTGCCTTCCCGTTTGACAGTGTTCCAGCTACCAGCAATGAGAATGCAATGGCCAAAATAATCCTAGATTCAAAACATGTTTTGTAAATATTACACCCATGAATAACATGATGAATAAACAAAAATCAAGATATCATGCATGCATGATTCATGAGCAAAGGCGGATTTAGAATTTTAAGTCAGTGAACTGGATAGCATCTCTCGCGTAAATCTGAATTAGTCAGGCAACTAGGTCTCGGATATCTAGAATGGTTATAAAACTGTAAAAAGAATCAGTCAATGCTTGAGGGAGGGGGAACAGGGGAATTTAGAAATTACCATTGGAATACAAAGGAAGCAAAAGCAAGTTGCTTGTTAGAAGAGGCCTTGTCCAACTCTTCCTTAGACTGGATGCAAATACAACCAGCAAGCAGATTAGAAATAACTTGTGCCAGGACCAAAAGCACTGTTGCAGCCAATCCTAGCTTAAAAGCTTCATAGCTTGGATCTCTGCATTCAAAGATCCACATCTTTAACTCTTGAACCTGTTCCAGCAAATCAAGCCTAATTGCGTTAGTGAAAAGTAACAATAATTTGGTACCTCAATTTCCTCATCAAGCGTGAATTTTTTTTATGTTGAAATTATAATTAAGTGAATAAAATTGTATTATCTCTGCGCTTAAGCTTTTAGATAAGACATACACTTCAACATAGTATAATAACACGTAGAGGTCCTGAGTTCGAGTCTCGCTGCTACCCATTATAAAAATAAAAATAAAACTCCACGTGCTCCATGAATAAGAATCAATCCCCCATGGGAGAAGCGTATTGAGAATACAATTAAGCAGATAAAAGTGCACTCTCGATAACCTAAACTTTTTAGATAAAATGGTGACACACTTTAACAATTTATATGAATCAAATTTACCAAAGAAAGTAATATTTACCTTATTTTGCTCTACCTCAGCTTGAATTCCTAGTATACCAGCTGCAACATCCAAGATCACAAGAAGAAGGCAAACAAGAATGCCAATGTTTTTAGCCATCTTTTATAATCTAGTTAATTACTACTTTCAAATTAGAGATGGCTGATAATCTTAATGAAAGAAAACAAAACACCCTTTTATAAGGATTTTGTACAAACATAGAGTATTCATGAAAACAGCAAAAAAAATGGAGTCCAACGTGAGAATCTGAATAAAGGAGATACCTGATACTTAATATGAGTATAAGATTAGCTGGAGCTTATGGAGAAAAAGTCTTCCTTTGTCTTGAAAGATTACTTTATTCTACGTTTCTACTTTAGTCTCTTTAGGTTTGGATTCCTTTCATGGGGAACAAGGAAAGCAGGGTATCCCAGCAATAGGAACAGCTCAAAAATTTGTTATTCTTAAAGACATATATATTCACTTGCATGTTACTGCAGCTTTCACCCAATATACATTAGTATTGGCTAGTATTCAGATATTGGTTTGTACCTTTAAGTGAGAAGTATTAATTCCTAATCACTAGATAGTTTAATGCACAATTTGTACCGTAAAGGAGCAATAGTTTAAATCGGTACATTTCAAGATTACTCCTTTTGAATAAGATACAAACTTAGGTGACATTTGGATTTGGTTCTTGAAAACTTGAAGCTTTAAACTTCTCTAAATGGACTTTCTACTATTTGAAGGAGAAGATCTCACCTTGCAATTTCTTGTGAAAATCATTAAAGCCCAGCCCATTCTTAGAAAATAGTCTTACCATTATGCTGGACATAAAGAGAGCATCCATAATAATCCAGTTAATAGCTTTGGGCTGATCCTAGGTCTTGTTTTTTTTTACTGATCCTAGGTCTGCTCTTCCACATTCAATGAATTTAGAATTAACAGCTCATCTCAGAATTTGTCACTCTTTTTGTCTCAATTTAATGGTTACTTTTTTAGTTTAGTTAGAAAATAATTAGATTTTGATTTTTTAAATTTAAAAATATTTTGCTTTAAACTTTTTGTTTTATTTTTAACAAGATAATTTATGGTCATACAAACATTTACAATTTATTTAGATTACAAATTTAAAAGTCTTATTTCCCCCCTAAAACTGTAGGTAACCAATCAAATTATAACATAAAAATTAAATTCGATATATTAGCACGTGTACTAGGTCACCTATTTATCATATTTTGTATTGTATATTATCGCAGAATTGAGATCCTTATTATAGAAAGATTCAACATTATACACCTATATATTTTGTATTTTCTGCAGGTTGTCCCATCTTGTCAAAAGAGAAAGCACCTCACTTCTCTCTGTTTTTTTTATTTTCTTCCATTACCCGAAAATAATTAAAAGTTTGCCCTTCACACGGGAGCAAATAATTGGTTTCCTTGACCCGCCAACAGCCTGATAATGCGTGGTATATGAATACGGGTGTCACATCTCATCTCACTAACAACTCCGGTAATCTTTCTCAACTGCGCCAGTTATCAATTCCACAATCTATTATGGTCAGTAGTGGTCATCACATTTGTAACGTCCTGTAGAAATAAAAAAACATTTAATAGGTTGTACGTCTAATTCCTTTAAAAATCTCAACCACATCCCCCCTTTTTACAATAATCCTAATCACTTTCAAACATCATCCCTTAAGACTCCTAACCAAAGTTTATCAACTCCTTCACAAACACACAACATAACATATTTATATGCATATTTGTTTGGAGAGAATAGAACGCAGAAAAAAAGGAGAAAATCAAAAAAATCAGAAAAACCAAGATTAACTTTAGCAATTAAGGGGTTCCGAAAAGGTTTGGTTGGAGTTTGAAAGTTCATTCACGGTTACGAAGCAATAAAGGTGAGTTCTCTCACTCAAAATTCTCAGTATAATCCCTTGTTTTGAGTTACAATACATGTTAGAATATAATCCGGATGTTGCAAGAATGATCGTGCATTTATTGCTAATAGAATATCTAGTAACTAGTTCTGGTCATGAAATTACAAACTATTTTTCGATGAGTTATCCCTGCTAGAATTGGACGAAATTTTATAGGCTTATACATATCTCTTTCGGGGTCAGATTGAGTCCAAGCGAGGCTAAAACCGACATACGGTTTGTAAGTTATCGCAGTTTAAAGTTTATGTCTCGGATCAATCGAAAAGTTAAATTGTTGCTTAATAAGAAAATGTGAGATATAAATTGAGACAGAGGGGTATATTACAAGTAGGGGTGACAGATGAGCCGTTTGGGCTGAAATTGGGCAGGTCAAGATGAGCTGAAGTTGTAGATGGATCAATGTCCAACCCGCCCAAAACTTACCTGAGCTAAGATGGCCGGATCAAGATGAGCTAAATGATGGGTCATAACCCAAATTACCCAACTTAACCCATTACTTTTACAAATTTTAAACTTACCTTCTATGATGTTATTTTATTTTGTATGATATTTAATTTTTTCATATCTTTATTTTTAATTTAATAGTATGTCAATGCCCAAACCCATTAAAATCTGGGCGGGTCAATTGTGCTTGAGTCCAATTTGACACCACTAATTAATTACAAGGAAACCATGGTGAAATGTGTGGACCGTTCCATCTAAATGATTAACTATTCCAAGACGTGCTTCCTTGTTTATTTGATGCTAATTTAAGGTTCTATTCATAGGTTCATGATCCACCTGTTTATTTTTGCATTAGTTGCATAGTTGGAATTACCTTGGGAATTTTAAATTCTGAATGCTGCTATCTTTAGAAGGTAAAATGTATAATTGATTGTAGAAGGGGCCACTAGCAGTAAATATAATCGAAATTCGAATAACTAACTAAAATGAAGAATACAAAGTAAATAGGGAGGAAAAGAGAGCTTGGGCGATTTTAATATCTACTGAAGGTTCGTTGTTTTCGATCATTACAGAACTTTCTTGAAATAGAAAAGTACAATATTCTATCTAATAAGAAAGCTTAAAGGGGGGAAATAATGGACAATATTATTAAGTGAGCTGTATAGTAGTTTTTGCGAGCAAGTTGATAGCAGATTGTTTGGGTTTTCGGTTTAGGAAGGCCTGATTTCCTTATATAGAAATGGAAACTTGGGCCTCTCGAAGTCCTAGTCCCGTTATAGTCCTCAAAGACAGAAACATGAGTTTGTTTCGTAGATATGTGGTGAGCCATACACGAGGAGGTCGTGGTTGATAAGGATTCCATACTCAAGGTCAATCCTTGATTATAGCTTGCTGATATCTTGCAAATCATACGTAATATTCTTCTCGATCCTAGCTTGATTTATGTAAATCAGGGCGGTCCGCGGGGCGGCCAAGGCGGCGCCACTGCACAGGGCCTGCGGGGCCTCCGCGGCTCCGCCCCAGAATTTTTATTTATTTTATTGATTTCAAATATTAAGATATGTATTAAACATGCCTCCAATCTTATCAGTGGGAGTTATAGCCTAGCGGTTGAAGGTTCATTCAAAAGTCATTAGTAAGTGAGAGGTCGCGTCTTCGAATTCATTGAGTAGCAAAAGATTATTTTTTTAAAACATAAGAATTAAATTAGGCCAAAGTTCAGCCCCCGCTCAAAACAAATTTGGGCCCAAATTCCATATCCCAATTTGATGTTTTGATAAATAATTTTTCATGTGAATAAAAAATAGTCTTTTTTTTTATCCTTAAAAGTACAGGAACGGCCCTGATGTAAATAATTTGCTCAATATTCTCTACTTGATATTAGCATTGATATTAGTCTTGTATATTCCTTGTTGCTATTATTACAACCGTGTGTACTCTTAGAAATGTTACTATAAATATTTAAGGCTTGGGGCCTAGATTCACGTGTCCTAATTCTCGAGCATGGCACCGAGGGTGGTTCGGGAACTAATATGGTTGTGGGGTGTGTTGTATGCTGAAATGAATAAGGGCGTGGGCTTTTCTGATATGGGAGTTGTTTTGGGCACAGCAGTTAAGCCCGTGGCAAGCATTCATTATTTTTTACCCCTGCACTACCAATGCTAAACGGACTCAAAACTGTGTTTGTACTAAACTCTGTGCTAGTTCTTATCCATCCAATTTGTTGAATTTCTCATTTTCTGGTTTATAGTATGTTTTCGAGTCTATGGGACAGTTTGTTGATGGATTGAAGTTCTCTGGTGGATCTCATACTTTGATGCTAAAGACTTACCTCAAAGAAGTGACTGACATGGCACATAAGCACAATGTTTATGTTAACTATGGTGATTGGGCAGACCAAATGGTTAGCCAAGGTCCTTCGGCTTTTAAAGAATATATTGAGGTATAAGGAAGTGAATATGGCTCCAGTGTTTCATTTCTAATTGTTTTAAATCTTGGTAATAATGTGTTACTTGTTGTGATATCTTACGAATGTAAACAAATGGGGTTTGATACAATTGAGCTTGATGTTGCATCACTTGGTCTACCTGAGGAGACCCTCCTGAGATATGTGCGGATGATTAAGAGCGGAGGCTCAGAGCTAAGCCTCAGTTCTCTGTAAGTTTAACAAGTCTGATATAGCCTTCAACGGTGACAGAGTTTTTGGGGCTTACATGATTCCGGCACCTCAAACCTCTGGTATGCTAGTACTTCTGGTTCATTTGCTATTCTCTCTTTTACATTCTCTTAGTGAGTGGTACTGTCACCACTGTGAGCTATTTCTGTAGATTCATATTTTAAGACTAAAAATGACCTCTTTACAAAAACAAAAACAAAAACAAAAAAACGAATGTGATAGATTGATAATAAATGAAACAATAAACAGAGAATGCATCAGATATGTGTTATTGCATTTTCATTGCTGAGACTTACTGTCCATGCTTCTCCTTGGATGGTGTAAAGATATGACACTAGCTCATGAGGGGAGGATTGCCCAAGTCTATATAAATAGATCACCCGGCCATTTCCAAATCAATGTGAGATTCTAACCCACTCTAACATGGAAACTGTAAAGCCCCACACGTTTTTTAAAAAACGAAAAAGAAAAAAAGAGAAAAAGAATAATTAAAAACACTATCTTATTTGAACTAGAAGAGCTATATCTAACTTAGACTTCTACTAGACTTTGAGATCCCTCTAGGTCTTTCTTACTTAGGGGTTTTGTAAGACTCAAACACTCAACTTTTCATTATATCATCAAAAGTCAAAAACATCAAAGGAAAAACCTCTCCTTTCCCCTCACCTCTTGAACCAAAATTGACCTTTTTGGTGAAGTTTTTTTTTTTTTTTTGGTTTTTCAAGAGCAAGGTCGGAAAAAGATAAGTGTGCAAGAATGAGAATAGTGGCAGTGTGATAAAAGTTGTGAAGAAATAAAAGTGAGTTTTCTCACTCAAAATTCTTAGTGAAATCCTGTATTTTAAGTTCTATACATGTTAGAATATAATGTTAATTGTTTAAACAACTGGTTCGAGTCATGAATTTTTACGAATTGTTTTTCAGAGTTATACTTATTAGAATTATATAAAACTTTGTAGGGTTCTAGATATCTCTGTTACGAACAAGTCGAATCAAAGAGGAGATGAAACGGACTTACGGTTTAAGAGTTATCATAGTTTAAACTTTCTGTCACATATTTGGACGAAATCTGGGGAGACAGAATTACGAACTGTTTTACTTGAGTTGTACTTATTATAATCAGATAAAAATTTACATGGTTGTAAATCTCTCTGTTACGGAGAGATCTAGCTAAAGAGAAGTTAAAACGGACTTAGGGTTTGAGAGTTATTGCACTTTAAAGTTTCTGCTCCGGATCGATTGAAATTCGTAGGGCAGAGGATAAAAGGGTAAAACTGTAGCAATTGGTACAGAATATGAGACGTTGATTCAAATGAAAGTCCTAGGTTAAACTTTTCTCGTCAGTTTAAGAATTTACGAGGCTTGATCCGACTTACGGATAAGAAGATATGATTATTTTAAAATGGTACCTTGTTTTATAAAAAATCTGGCGAGACTAGTTACAGGTGGCTGTTTTGCGGACGAATTTATACTAGCTAACCAAAGTATTTTCATATGAAATTTGGTACAGTGATAGGTCCATGTGTTACCTTCGTTTCAACGTAAGAAACACCGTAGTCGAAGTTATGGAAAAGTTATAACCATTACAAGTATGAAAGACAAAATGTTAAAGAATATATGTATATTATTTAATTGACCTTCTGAAAATACAAAATGGATATAGGTGTACAAATATGTAAATGCATTTGTAAATGAATTGGATCGAATTGCACGCCGCAACAAATATGTAAATGCATTTGTAAATGTATCGGATCGAGTTGCACGCCGCAACAAATATGTAAATGCATCAGATCGAGTTGCACACCGTAATTATGTAAATGCATTTGTAAATGCACCGGATCGAGTTGCACGCCGCAACAAATATGTAAATGCATTGGATCAAGTTGCACACCGCTAATATGTAAATGCATTTGTAAATGCATCGGATCGAGTTGCACGCCGCAACAAATATGTAAATGCATTTGTAAATGCATTGGATCGGGTTGCACACCACATATATGTAATTGCATTTGTAAACCTTATTGTGTAATATGGGATAAAACATATATGTTGGTTAAGCTGAGTACTTTCAGTAACGAGTCGATAGAGAATATTATTGTGTAAACACTTGATCTTGATACATTGAAAATGATAAAGTTTTGTGTCATAACATGGTTATTGTGTTCTAATATGTTTATATTTAAAATATTGTGAGATTACTTTGAATTACAGGGTGAGGTTTTCACTCAGCCCCGGATGGTATGACTGACACTTTTATTTAACACATTTCAGGAAAGCGTGATAAAGGAAAAGCTCTGCAACAGGGCTAGCGATCGTCCCGCAGCCTCTTTGACCCACCAATCCATTATTCCGGATTTGGTGACAGTCATTCTAGAATAAATATGTTTACAGAACTAGGTTTCATTATCTCGGGGAATATATACACCTCTTTTTTTCTCTCTTTTTCCCATGTGGGACAAAAAGTTTTAACCAAAGCAAAAGGGACCTTTTACATTCCCTTCACTTTTTATCCCATCAGTTCCCATTCACCAATATCAAAATTCAACAATCCCCCACATGAATGGGAAAGGCCATAATATAAAAGAATGAACGGACAAGTGTGATATACAAGCGAGGATTGACTGCATCTGGATAAGTAGGTTTCCCTTTGAACTTTTCGTAGTGAACTTATATCGGATATACTCGATCAATCGGTAGATTTGATATCTTTGAACCGTCGAACTTTATTGTATATCTAGACAACATAAGTCATACAATCAACTCTCAACAGTTTATGGTTCTCACGGTTGTGTTCGTTTCAGCCATGAACACCGCCTGGTTTCATGAGTGCATAGAGAATGGGCCTTCACTGTCATTCCCCTTTAAAACGGCTTACACTTAACACTCACATATGTGATTTCTAAACATGTGGTCCTATAGCCACATTATCTGGTCATACACTGCCAGATTTAGATAATCATTAAAAAATTTAATGCTTACTAACTCGTTAACAAGCCATGAAGTTTTATCCTTATTTCTGAACATTGTCTTCATCCGAGAATGGGTTGAGTTATTTGACAATGTTGAACCGTCAGTCACAACTTTGTTTGATCTCCTTGAACCTAGCTCTTGGGATCTCCAGTCTGCTAGGTAGAGTTACCGCCATGATGACTTGTCCTCGGCCTTAACCCCATTTCCATTGATGATCTACTAACTCCCTCTCTAGATAAGCCTTTTGTAAGCGGATCCGCCACGTTATCTCTTGACTTTACATAGTCAATCGTGATAACGCCACTAGAGAGGAGTTGTCTAACTGTATTGTGTCTCTGTCGTATGTGACGAGATTTTTCGTTATACATTACACTCTCTGCCCTACGTATTGCTGCTTGACTGTCACAATGTATACTTATAGGAGCCAAATGTTTGCGCCAGAATGGAATATCTTCTAAGAAAATTCGGAGCCATTCAACTTCTTCATCGGCCTTGTCTAAAGCTATAAATTCAGATTCTATTGTAGAGCGGGTGATGCATGTCTGTTTTGATGATTTCCAAGACACTGCTCCTCCAAAATATATCCACTCGTGGATTTAACTTTTGATGATCCGGTGATCCAGTTTGCATCACTATATCCCTCAAGTACTGCGGGATATTTATTATAATGCAAAACATAGTTTTGGGTGTGTTTTAAATACTCCAAGACTCGTTTCATTGTCATCCAATGAGTTTGATTGGGATTACTCGTGAACCGACTCAGCTTGCTTATAACGCATGCTATATCTGGCCGTGTACAATTCATAATATACATCAAATTTTCCAAAACTCATGCATAGTCCAATTGTGAGTCACTTTCACCTTCATTCTTTTGAAGTGCAAAACTTACATCAATTGGAGTCTTTGCAATATTGAAATTTAAATACTTGAACTTGTCACGTAACTTTTCAATATAATGTGACTGTGATAATGCTAGATCTTGTGGAGTTTTATGGATCCTAATTTCTAAGATCAAATCAGCAACCCCTAAGTCTTTCATGTCAAATTTGCTAGCGAGCATACGCTTCGTAGCATTTACATCGGCAATATCTCTACTCATTATCAACATGTCATCAACATATAAACAAACAATGACTTCATGATTTGGAGTATTTTTAATGTAAACACATTTGTCACACTCATTAATCTTAAATTCATTTGCCAACATTGTTTGGTCAAATTTTGCATGCCATTGTTTGGGTGCTTGTTTAAGTTCAGAAAGTCACTTAACAAGTTTGTACACTTTCCTTTCTTTACGAGGAACCACAAAACCCTCGAGTTTTTTCATGTAAATTTCTTCCTCCAATTATCCATTTAAGAAAGCTGTTTTGACATCCATTTGATGGATTTCAAGACCATATACGGCCGCCAGTGCCACTAACACCCGAATAGATGCTATTCTTGTTACTGGCGAGTATGTGTCAAAGTAATCAAGACCTTTTTGTCTATAACCTTTGACCACAAGTCTTGCCTTATATTTGTCAATAGTGCCATCAGCTTTTATTTTCCTTTTAAAAATCCATTTTGATCCTAAAGGTTTATTTCCAGGAGGAAGATCAACCAATTCCCATGTATGGTTGTTCAAAATTGATTCAATCTCACTATTGACTGCCTCTTTCCAAAATGCTGAATCAGAAGATGATATCGCTGCTTTGAATGTTTGAGGCTCATTTTCAAACAAGAATGTCACAAAATCTGATCCAAAGGAAGTAGATGTCATTTGACGTTTGCTACGCCTTGGATCATCTTTACTTGGTGTACTTTCCTTTGGTTCTTCCCGCGGTCGTTTAGATATTTCACTTGACGACTCACATTCAGTTTTATACGGATAAATGTTTTCAAAGAATTCAACATTATCTGATTTCATTACCGTATTAACATGAATTTCGGGATTGTCCGATTTGTGAACCAAAAACCGACAAGTTTTGATGTTTGTTGCATAGCCAATAAAACACAATCCACGATTTTTGGTCCGATTTTTACCCTTTTGGGTAAAGGAACTTGGACCTTTGCTAAACACCCCCACACTTTAAAATATTTCAAGTTGAGTTTTCTTCCTTTCCATAGTTCATATGGAATAGATTGTGTTTTGCTGTGTTGCACCCTGTTGAGTATACGATTAGCTGTAAGGATATCTTCCCCCCACAAGCTCTGCGGTAAACCGGAACTTATTAGTAAGGCAGTCATCATTTCCTTTAATGTTCGGTTTTTCCTTTCCGCAATTCTATTTGATTGTGGTGTGTAAGGGGAAGTAGTTTGATGAATAATTCCATATTCTAAGCATATCTCTACAAAAGGAGATTCGTATTCTCCACCTCTATCACTTCTAATCATTTTTATCTTTTTATTCAATTGATTTTTCACTTCGTTCTTGTATTGCTTAAATGCATCAATTGCTTCATTGTTACTGTTGACAGTCAATTTTGACCCGTTTTTGTATATTTTCGTGCAATTTTAAGTATTTTAGCACACCGCATTTTAATCAACATTTTTTGCATTTTTATCTTTTTATTTTAAATTAAGCATTATGTCTTTGTTAATATTATGTTTATTATTGTTACACCGTCGTTTTATTTTAATAATATTTGCATCTCTTTAAATAATTAATTGACATCCTATTTTACTTTTAATCAGGCATTAAACATGTCTTAAATATTGCATTTTAGTATTATTGCATCGGCATTTGAATTTTAATAATCTTGCATCTTTTTTAAATAATTGTCTTTTAAATAATTAACCAGCCTTGCATTTTTGTCAAACCAGTCCAGTCCAAGACACAATTTGAATCAGTCCAAGCCAACACTATTTTTAATATCATCCAAACACCCTCTTTTATTTCCCCCCCCTAAAATCAAATACCACTTTTCATTTTCCCCCCAAAACAATACCCCACTTTTCATTTTCCCCCCCAAATACCAAACCCTAAACCTACCCTATAAAATAAAACATATCCCCCCCCCTTTTCAAAAGGTCAGCCGCACAAGGCCACACCCAGCAGCCCTCACCCTCTCTCACCTCACCGTCTCACTTTCGCCCGCCACCTCGACCCTCACCGGTAGTCACCCTCACCCCTAACCTCTCAACACCATTAAAACCTAGCTCACTCTCCCGTCGCGCCCGCCTCACCTCTCTAACTCCGTCGACCACCGGTAGTCGACCCTCAACCACTCGCGCACACATCTGACACGGCTCGTCGAACCCTCCTTCCCAACCAACCGCGCGTCGGCGAACCTCACGCTGTCGACTCGCCATCACAACTCGAACCATCACCTCGTCACCGCATCCGCGTCGTAGCCTGCGGTGGCGTTGCTCCGGTGACCTCGTCGTGGAAGCGACGCCGCTGCTCGCTGCCCGCTGTTTGTTTCTCTTTCGTTGCTATTATGTTATTGTTGTTGTTGGACTGATTTCGATTTTGTTGGCTATTATTGTTGCTGTTTTTCGGACTGTCCGGCGACCTTGTTGGTTTATTTTGGGATTATTTTGGGATATTTTTTGCTGCTTTCAGTTTGTGGGATGATTTGGAAGTGTCTGGCCGGAGTTTTAAGACTCCGGCGACATCTTGAAATTTTCGACGATTGACACTGCTCCTATGGTTTCTGGTTGTTTTTCGGACAGATTTTGGACCCTTTTTCATTGTTATGTTGTTTCCTAGTGTTTCACGTGCCATTTGGTTTGCTGTATTGTTGTTGCACTACCACTGCCCATACGGATTTTGGACGATTTTACCCTTTTCGCCATATTCTTTGGGTGATTTTTAGGCTATTTTGGACATTTTTGCTGGTTTACTGATTTAGAACAAATACTACACTGTTGGTATTTTACTGATTTGAACAAGATGCTACACTTGTTTGGCCGATGAAAAAGTTATCCGTCGATTTTTGAGGCCTCCATTGCAAAGACGGAAAATAAAATAAATGAAGCTTTACGGGCAATGATGATTTCTTCCACTTACACCGATAACCAACATGCGCTTGGCAAGGCGAATTCTCGCATGCGCACTTGTTTAAGGTCATACTTTATATTTTTACATATCCGAGCCTCCGTGTTTAAAACTATTACTTGTTTTGGCGCGGATCAGAAGGTTTTATTTATTTTATAGCAATATTGGTAGATGAAGGAATCCGTTTGATTTCGAGGCCTCATACGTGCAAAAGAGCGGATTTATTTATTTTGCTTTATTTATTAATTCTTGTCATTACTTTTAAAATTATTTGTTCTACTATTAATACTTTTACTAAGTGTTTATGCAGTGCAGGAGATTATCTTGCGCAGAAGGCCTAAAAAGGGCTAAAAGATATCCCAGAGCTTTATTTTTATGTCACATTTAATTTTAAGCTTTTATTATTTTTTGTATTGCATTTTATTTTAATTATAAATTATTAAAAATGCTTAGAATAGGTAGAATAAAAAGGGCAATAAATAATTAACCTAGGTTTGAACGAATAACCGCAAGTTAGCGGATCTTAAAGGGTGCCTAACCCCTTCCCTTTAGGATAATAAAGAACCCTGACTCAGAATCTCACTAATTTATGAGACCATTAAATGGAGATTAATTGCGGTGTTTCTTGCAATAAATCAAGTGTCCTAATTCACTTAAATAATTAGGTGGCGACTCCTCAAAACAGCATTAATTGCTCCATCCAGGGAACCGCGCCAAAGAGCAACGTTGCGGATAACCGTTCAGACCCCCGAGGTCGAAAACGGGCGCGACAGCATGGCGACTCCACTGGGGATATCAGGTTCTTGATCATAGCAAACTCAGGTTAATTAAATATTGCACTTTATTTTGCTTTTATATTTGTTGTAAATATTTTATATTGTTTGCTTTTATTTTGTAATTAGCTAATTTAATTGCTACATTATTTTATTGCTTTCCTTAAACTGGCATTCCGCTCATATTTCTTCCACTCTGGAAAATTCACACTATCACACACTACACGCGAGGTGCGCTTGGTGCATCAGCAAAATTCTTTCTTCAAAATCCAAATTTAGGAGAGTTGGTAATAGACGCGGAGAATCCGGTCCAACCGGTGGCCGCGTAGCCTTCTCACTCGAGTAGTCCGCTCGGGAATCATTGTGTCTAGTAAGCCAAATCTTAGAAAATTTAAGATAGAGCTATACTGCCCTCTTTATTATAAGTCATGCATGCATACACCCTAGGTGGGTCGATCCTTGGTATCGTCTCCACGATTAGGAAATCCACCAAACTTGTCGACGGGTTTCACAACCCAACGACCCATTAGCATACTATGTGTAGCGTGATAATGATAGACGGATCAAGCACGGTCGCGACACGCGAAATTGGAAAAAGTGCACCGTCATTTGGTCGTCATTTCCAACAAAACATTGCAGTTTAACGGCTTGGACTTATTTATCATAATCCCGCATATTTGGCGTTTAGGCTCACCTCTGGCATAAGGGAGGTCCGAAACATATTAGGGCACGCGCTTGATTTGCATGTTTTTTGTTTATTATTGTTGGTCGCTAGCAACTCTGTACATATTATTTAATGCAATAACCATCCTTTTGTGATTCCGGGCTCGAGCATTTGTATTTTTTGCACTTTTACTGTCACATTGCAATCAGGACTTCTACTGCGTAAATCACTCTTGAATTGCGCGACTTTGACTTTGTGAAGCATCAACCACCAGTTCGGTCGAACCAATCAGGGGAGTCTCTGACTATATGGTCACACCCCTTCATTTTATTATTTTTGTCATTTTCCTACTCTCACCTATTTCTCATATTTTTGCAGGAAAACAGTCCTCGCAAATAGTCGAGGGCGTTTGAAAAAGAAAACAAAAAAAAAGTCATCTCCAGGAGCGAGAATTATGTTGACTAATAGAAGTCAGTTTATACCAGATTCAACGAGACATCACTCTCAATTATTTTATACTTTGTATTTTTATTCATATTTGCAAATTCAATTAATATGTTTAGCGTTAATTACATAGTTTTTGCATATCATGCATTTTACAGTATAATTATTCCGAACTACGCGTGTCTGATTCTCACCACACGGTGTGATACGTAGGCAACTCATTTTGGGTTCGACACCATAAAATAAAAACCAAAAAAAAAGTGCATTTCTCACTCATGCATCCCATTCATCATGTTTTCGGGCATTTATTTTACTTTGCATTCGTCCACAATGGACAATTATTTCTTTTGCACAGCTTTATATTGCTATCCTTTCATAGATAATGTTTTCCAAGCATACATTTTATAACAAATTTGAACGAACTACGCGCACCTGATTCCCTCGGCGGGATACGTAGGCAGCCCTATTCGGGTTCGGTACGCTTTATTCAAAAAAAAAGAAAAAAAAATGTATATTTTCTTCAAAAAATACAAAAAAAAAATGTTATTCAAAAGATACAAAAACATTTTGTAAGTATTATTGTTTGACTTTGTTAATACCAACACAGTTACAAATGTGCATAAACAAAAAAAAAACAAGTGATAATCAGTATGAGTTGACTTTGTGGTAAACCATAGATTCTTTTGGTACCTCTTATTCATACCCGCAGATAACATTGTCTTGCATGTTTCCAAGATAAGAATGAAGCCGACCTCATCGTTTCATATGCATTGTGTGGTGAGTTATTTGAATAAGTTCAATTGCATTGCATTGTGATCTAGAACTTGGCCCGAATGTTTGTTGAGGCGAAATCTTGAGTAACACTCGGTGTAGGAAATGATCGTAGGCTTTCTTTGACCCATTTGAGCCTTTTCAGCCTACCAAATAACATTATCCCTAGTACACCCCTTTGAGCCTAAAACCTATTTTTTGACAACCGCATATTACACCTATAACCTTTCTGAGTGCGTATGCACTATCCCTCTTTTGGCCCGACCTCCTCGAGCGCTTTAGAAATGTGCAAGTGGCTGACAAAATTCTAGCTGAAGCTTGCAAACAAAAAAAAAAAAAAAAGGGGACGACTTCACAAAAAAAAAAAAAAAAAATCAAAAGCCTCGATGTTATAAAAAAAAAAAAGGGGGAATACATAACCCCGAAAAAAAAAAGGGGGGGCTCCAAATAAAAGATTCAAAAGAAGTCAGTACTGAAAACTGGGACAAAAAGAAAGCAAGTCAGTATCAAAGCGCACAAATGTCAATCATGGACGTAGTCCAACTCTCGAGGAATGATTAGTCACTTTTATCCAAATGATATCCATTCCCTTTCCCCAAGCCTACATTCTGAGCGGTGATGAGCCTACATGATCTTATACTGAGGGTTCTCACATTAGTGGATACTTACATGACGGCCAAGCCTATGGTATCACAATTGCATGTATTGAACATCTTTTTGAGTGTGAGCGCAATTCTCTCAACGTCCCAAAATTCAAAATACTGAAATACATGTGTAAAATGGGACTTTCTTTCAGTGAGACATTTGAAACGTGAGATTACGTGTAGTTCGAAACCTTGGATGCAAGCAGGTGTGTCGACACTCAGGTATGTCTGAGGTACTATCTGAAGCTGTGTGAATTACACCAGAGTCAATCTCGGTTAGACTGAAATCAATAAAAGAACATCCTTATGCACAATACTAATTGTTGGTATCAACTGGAGTCAGAACGTAATGTCGTCTTCCACTTTTTCAAAAAAAAACAACAAAATGCATATTACATAAAAATCATTTTGCATCACGAACTACGTCTTGACCTGATTCCCTCAGCGGGATACGTAGGCGGCCACATCGGCTTCGGTCCCACAACATTTTAAAATCATAAAAAATTCTTATTTTTGCAGCACGAACTACGTCTTGACCTGATTCCCTCAGCGGGATACGTAGGCGGCCACATCGGCTTCGGTCCCGCATCACATTAAAATCATAAAAATCCTTATTTTGCATCACGAACTACGTCTTGACCTGATTCCCTCAGCGGGATACGTAGGCGGCCACATCGGCTTCGGTCCCACAACATTTTAAAATCATAAAAAATTCTTATTTTTGCAGCATGAACTACATCTTGACCTGACTCCCTCGGGGGAATACGTAGGCGGCCACATCGGCTTCGGTCCCGCATCATTTTAAAATCATAAAAATTCTTATTTTTTGCAGCATGAACTACGTCTTGACCTGACTCCCTCGGCGGGATCGTGAAGCGACCACATCGGCTTCGGTCACACCGTTAGAAATATTTCTTCCTTATTTTGCACTGGACTCGATTTTGTCCATATTCTCGCATTAGCTTTTCATTCATTATAAAAAAAAATGCTTACTTGATAGCGTCAAGATGCAACCTTACCCAGTTCAACATCTTCATTACGGCGGGACATTTTAAGGAATTCACTGCAAGAAAATGGCAATGAGCGGGAAAAAGAAGGCCAACTAGGTCTTCACGAGAATCTGGCGTCAAGAGCCAAAGCTACAGAATCGACGCTAATCAACCACTCATTTCCTAAAACTCACAAGTTTTCTTTGAGTGCGGGATCTTCATATCGCCAAAGCGGCACAACAATAAACCCGTGCGGGTCACAAATGCACAACGTCTATGCAATGACGCTATCTCAACCAGACGGGTCCACAAGCGAGTGCGCCACAAACGATGCATTTCATTTAAGCCTATGCAACGGCTTCATTCATGTTTCGTCTATGCAACGACGAGCATCTGCATCGCGTCTATGCAACGACGTCATTTCTTTTAAGCCTATGCAACAGCTTCATCCATGTTTCGTCTATGCAACGACGAACATTTGCATGCGTCCGAAAATGACGTCATTTCTTTTAAGCCTATGCAACGGCTTCATTTATGTTTCGTCCATGCAACGACGAGCATCTGCATCGCGTCTATGCAACGACGCCATTTCATTAAAAGCCGTCACAACGGCCGTTCATGTTTCGTTCATGCAACGGCGAACATCTGCGTCGCGTCTATCTGCAACGACGCCATTTCATATTAGCCTATCTGGCGGCCGTTCATGTTTCGTCTATGTAACGAACATCTACATCAGCGTCTATGCAACGACGCCATTTCTTTTAAGCCTATGCAACCGTTTATGTTTCGTCCATGCAACGAACATTTGCATGCGTCAACGACGTCATTTCTTTTAAGCTATCTGGCGACTTCATTTATGTTTCGTCCATTGCAACGACGAGCATCTGCATCGCGTCTATGCAACGACGCCATTTCATTAAAAGCCCGTACAACGTCTTCATTCATGTTTCGTCCATGCGGCAACGAGCATCTGCGTCGCGTCTATGCAACGACGTCATTTCATTAAAAGCCGTCTGGCGGCCGTTCATGTTTCGTTCATGCAACGACATCTGCGTCGCGTCATGCAACGACGCCATTTCATATTAGCCTATCTGGCGGCCGTTCATGTTTCGTCTATGCAACGACGAACATCTGCATAAGCGTCATGCAACGACGCCATTTCTTTTAAGCCTATCTGGCGGCCGTTTATGTTTCGTCCACGCAACGACGAGCATCTGCGTCGCGTCATGCAACGACGCCATTTCATTAAAAGCCCGTCAGCGGCCGTTCATGTTTCGTCCATGCAACAACGAGCATCTGCGTCGTCTATGCAACGACGCCATTTCATTTAAGCCTATCTGGCGGCCGTTCATGTTTCGTCCATGCAACGACGAGCATCTGCATCGCGTCATGCAACGACGCCATTTCTTTTAAGCCTATCTGGCGGCCATCCATGTTTCGTCCATGCGGCGAACATCTGCGTCAGCGTCATGCAACGACGCCATTTCATTTAAGCCTATGCAGCGGCCGTTCATGTTTCGTCCGTGCAACGAGAACATCTGCATCAGCGTCATGCAACGACGTCATTTCATTTAAGCCTATCTGGCGGCCGTTCATGTTTCGTCCGTGCAACGACGAGCATCTGCGTCAGCGTCATCTGCAACGACGCCATTTCATTTAAGCCTATCAGCGGTTTCATTCATGTTTCGTCCATGCAACGACGAGATCTGCGTCGCGTCATGCAACGACGCCATTTCTTTTAAGCCTATGCAACGGCTTCGTCCATCTTTCGTTTATGCAACGGCGAACATTTGCGTTAGCGTCATGCAACGGCGTCATTTCATATAAGCCTATCTGACGGCTTCGTCCATGTTTCGTCTATGCAACCGACGAACATCTGCGTGCGTCAAAACGACGCCATTTCATAAAAGCCTATCTGGCGGCTTCATTCATGTTTCGTCATGCAACGCACGAACATCTGCATCACATCTATGTTTCATCCATGCAACGACGAGCATCTGCGTCGCGTCTATGCAATGGCGCCATCAACATCTACAATAACCTTGTCTTTTTCAAAGACCACATCACTGCAACCGGTGTCAATCATCGCCCGACCGGGACATTTTTAATCGGCGTCGACTTTGCTTTTAATTTTTGCATCACAACGACTCGGTCTGTCATGATTTGACATCGGGACATTTTGGGTGCATCATCCCTATTTTGAGTTCTAGTTTATAAAGCAGGACAAAATTGGCTACAAGTCAACATCTTTGTCCAAGACTCTTCCATCATCTCCGTACAAAGAGGACGTCTGTTGTGATCAATTTTGACCGTTTTGTATATTTTCGTGCAATTTTAAGTATTTTAGCACACCGCATTTTAATCAGCATTTTTTGCATTTTTATCTTTTTATTTTAAATTAAGCATTATGTCTTTGTTAATATTATGTTTATTATTGTTACACCGTCGTTTTATTTTAATAATATTTGCATCTCTTTAAATAATTAATTGACATCCTATTTTACTTTTAATCAGGCATTAAACATGTCTTAAATATTGCATTTTAGTATTATTGCATCGGCATTTGAATTTTAATAATCTTGCATCTTTTTTAAATAATTGTCTTTTAAATAATTAACCAGCCTTACATTTTTGTCAAACAGTCGATCAGACACAATTTGAATCGGTCAAGCCAACACTATTTTTAATATCATCCAAACACCCTCTTTTATTTTCCCCTAAAATCAAATACCACTTTTCATTTCCCCAAAACAATACCAGCACTTTTCATTTCCCCAAATACCAAACCCTAAACCTACCCTATAAAATAAAACATATCCCCCCCCTTTTCAAAAGGTCAGCCGCACAAGGCCACACCCAGCAGCCCTCACCCTCTCTCACCTCACCGTCTCACCCTCACCCCTGCCTTCTCCCGTCGACCACCCTCAGCCGTCAACCCTCACCCTCACCCCTAACCTCTCAACACCATTAAAACCTAGCTCACTCTCCCGTCGCCGCCCCCTCACCTAACTCCGTCGACCACCCTCGGTCGACCCAACCACTGCGACACATACAACACCAAGAACACTCGTCGAACCCTCCTTCCCAACACCGTGAACACCTCGCGTCGGCGAACCTCACCATCGACTCGCCGCTTATCACCGTCGAACCATCACCTCGTCATTGCCCCGCATCCTCAGTGGCTGCGGTGGCGTTGCTCGCCTCCTCGTCGCCGGAAGCGACGCCGCCATTGCCATTGTTTGTTTCTCTTTCGTTGCTATTATGTTATTGTTGTTGTTGGACTGATTTCGATTTTGTTGGCTATTATTGTTGCTATTTTTCGGACTGTCCGGTGACCTTGTTGGTTTATTTTGGGATTATTTTGGGATATTTTTTGCTGCTTTCAGTTTGTGGGATGATTTGGAAGTGTCTGGCCGGAGTTTTAAGACTCCGGCGACATCTTGAAATTTCCGACGATTGACACTGCTCCTATGGTTTCTGGTTGTTTTTCGGACAGATTTTGGACCCTTTTTCATTGTTATGTTGTTTCCTAGTGTTTCACGTGCCATTTGGTTTGCTGTATTGTTGTTGCACTACCACTGCCCATACGGATTTTGGACGATTTTACCCTTTTGGCCATATTGCTGGACTGATTTTTAGGCTATTTTGGACATTTTTGCTGGTTTACTGATTTAGAACAAATACTACACTGTTGGTATTTTACTGATTTGAACAAGATGCTACACTTGTTTGGCCGATGAAAAAGTTATCCGTCGATTTTTGAGGCCTCCACAGTTGCAAAGACGGAAAATAAAATAAATGAAGCTTTCTGGGCAATGATGATTTCTTCCACTTACACCGGATAACCAACATGCGCTTGGCAAGACGAATTCTCGCAGCCGCACTTGTTTAGGCTGTCATACTTTATATTTTTACATATCTGAGCCCTCCGTGTTTAAAACTATTACTGTTTTGGCGCGGATCCGAAGGTTTTATTTATTTTATAGCAATATTGGCCGATGAAGGAATCCCCGTCTGATTTCCAAGGCCTCATCTGTGCAAAAGACGGATTTATTTATTTTGCTTTATTTATTAATTCTTGTCATTACTTTTAAAATTATTTGTTCTACTATTAATACTTTTACTAAGTGTTTATGCAGGTACCCGGAGATTATCTTGCGCAGAAGGCCTAAAAAGGGCTAAAAGATATCCCGGAGCTTTATTTTTATGTCACATTTAATTTTAAGCTTTTATTATTTTTTGTATTGCATTTTATTTTAATTATAAATTATTAAAAATGCTTAGAATATGTAGAATAAAAAGGGCAATAAATAATTAACCTAGGTTTGAATGAATAACCGCAAGTTAGCGGATCTTAAAGGGTGCCTAACCCCTTCCCTTTAGGATAATAAAGAACCCTGACTCAGAATCTCACTAATTTCGCAGACCATTAAATGGAGATTAATTGCAGTGTTTTACTGCAATAAATCAAGTGTCCTAATTCACTTAAATAATTAGGTGGCGACTCCTCAAAACAGCATTAATTGCTCCATCCAGGGAACCGCGCCAAAGAGCAACGTTGCGGATAACCGTTCAGACCCCCGAGGTCGAAAACGGGCGCGACAGTTACTATTAAGCAAATACACATAACAATATCGAGTTCAATCGTTAATAAAGGTTATAAAAAACTTTTTTCCATCGCGAGATGGTATTGACTACATATCACATATATCTGTGTGGATTAAGTCTAAAAGATTTGAACTCATATCAATAGACTTATATGGATGCTTCACAAACTTAGATTCAACACAGATTTCACATTTTGATTTATTACACTCGAATTTAGGCAGTACTTCTAAATTAATCAATTTCCGCAAGGTTTTGTAGTTGACATGTCCTAAACGAACATGTCATAAATCATTTGACTCCAATAAGTAAGAGGAAGCTGAATTCTTATTAATGTTGTCAACAACCATTACATTGAGTTTGAAAAGGCCCTCAGTGAGGTAGTCATTTCCTATGAACATATCATTCTTACTTATTACAATTTTCTCACTAACCAGCACGTACTTAAACCCGTTTTTGACGAGTAGTCTGGCTGAAACTAACTTCTTCCGAATTGTTGGAACGTGCAGAACATTGTTGAGAGTCAGCACCTTGCCGGAAGTCATCTTCAGAAGTATCTTCCCATATCCTTCAACCTTGGCTGTTGCAGTATTTACCATAAACAGTTCCTCTTCGAGTCCCGCGGGAGCATAGGTTGCAAATGCTTCTTTTACAGCGCAAACATGTCGAGTGGCACCAGAATCAATCCACCACTCTTTTGGGTTTCCAACCAAATTGTACTCCGATAGCATTGCTCACAGATCATCCATATCATCATTCATTTCCACCATATTGGCTTGTCCTTTTCCCTTGTCCTTTTTTCGGGAGACGACAATCTGGGGCTTTGTGGCCAGCTTTCCCACAATTATAGCAGTTTCCTTTGAACTTTTTCTTGTTAGGACCCTTCTCCTTTCCAGAAGGCCTCTTCCCTTTCTTGTTCTTTTTCGGAGCATCATCTTCAACGACGTTTGCCCCTTCAATCGGTGAACTCTTACGGTACCTCTTCTCAGCGGTTTGTTATCTTCCTCGATCTTGAGACGAATCACAAGATCCTCCAATTTCATTTCCTTTCTCTTGTGCTTAAGATAGTTCTTGAAATCTTTCCATGAGGGCGACAACTTCTCAATCATTGCAACCACTTGGAACGCTTCATTCACTACCATACCTTCAATAATAAGGTCATGGAAGATAAGTTGAAGCTCTTGAACTTGGGTTCCAACTATTTTTCCATCAACCATTTTGTAGTCTAGGAATTTAGCAACCACAAACTTCTTCAAGCAAGCATCTTCGGTTTTGTACTTCTTTTCAAGTGCACTCCATAGTTCTTTGGAGGTCTCTACTGCACTGTAGATGTTGTACAAGTCATCTTCTAAGGCACTCAAAATGTAGTCTTTGCACATAAAATCATCCTGTTTCCAAGCCTCAGTAACCATGAACTTTTGGTTGTCGTCGGCGTCAGGCACGAGAGGGTCCTCACTGGTGAACTTTTGCATACCAAGGGTGGTAAGCCAAAAGAACACTCTTTGCTGCCATCCTTTAAAGTTGGCACCGGTGAAGTTCGCAGGTTTCTCTGCTGGTGGTACTGGTTGTACGAGTAACCGCTGGTGCAATATTGGCAGAGGTAGTTCCAGTCTCAATTGCCATTATTTTTTTGTTACTGTCAAATCGACAAACTGTTTTAGTTAATAAAATCAGAATAGCAATTAAATCACAAACTTAAACGATGAAGATTTTATCTCTTCAAATCGCATTATAATTATGAACTTTGGTATTCCAACGAAGTTTTTATGTCTTCAAGTCAGAATTCTTTTACAACAGCAACGATGAAGTTTTTATGTTCTTCAAATCGTTGTACAAGTATGAACTTTAATATTCCAACGAAGTTTTTATGTCTTCAAATCAGAATACGAAATTTCATACGGAATAGAAAATCACACAGATTTTAGTCTTCAAAACAGAATACAGATTAATAAAAAATAGTAACTTCCTTAAGACTCTTTATCATAAATACCATTAAAGAAGGATGTTGGGAGTAGTTGAATGTGGTGGATTTCATCTTTAATGGTAGGTAGAAATTGAATATAAATGGGACCCCTTAATTTATCACTGGTCACTATTCTAGATGAATTGACATTTTGGAGTAGGAGAAACTTTCAGTAATTACTGATCTACATACACAAAGATAGAAGTAGGTCCCTCCAACCTGCAAAATTAGCACCATGTCCTAATCTTTCTGAAAAAATAATATTTTCCTCAACTGTATTCTTCAAAAGTATGGTAATTATACCACAATTACAAACATAATTTAAGGCAATGATTAGATAGGATAAGGCTAAAATTAGACTAATTGGTTGACTAGAATATCTATCTACCATATTTACAATATCCTATCATTAATTACAATTATTACTAGATAATTATAATTAATATTCTATTACTTTTAAATATTCAATCTCACCCCGCAGTCGAAGCGAGATGTCGGGGTATGTTGAGACTATCCCAAAACTCTTCAAATAAAATCAGCGGAAGACCTTTTGTAAAAATATATGCAATCTGATAGCGTGACGAGACATGTAAGACACACACTTATCCACGAGCGACCTTTTAGCGAATAAATTGAATATCTAACTCAATATGCTTAGTGCGTTGATGGTTAACCAGATTTCCAGAGAGATAAATAACACTAACATTATCACAGTACACTAATGTTGCCTTAGGAACCGGATAGTGGAGCTCCAGAAGAAGGTTCCGGAGCCAGCAAGATTCAGACACCACATTGGCAACCCCTCGGTATATAGCTTCTGCATTGGATCAGGACAAGATCGCTTGTCGTTTGAGGGCCAAGATACCAAGTTATTTTCAAGGAATATACCATAACCAGACGTGGAGCGGCTGGTGTCCGGACATCCACCCCAAACAACATCTGTGTAGGAAATAAGGGTGGACGTTGACGACAGATATAGACGTAGTCCATAATCTAGAGTGCCCTGAATATAACACACAATGCGTTTGAGTGCATGTATGTGGTCCTGCATCGGATTATGCATGAATAAACAGACCTGTTGTACAACATAAGAAATGTCTGGCCTCGTAAAAGTGAGATATTGCATGGCCCTTGCAAGGCTGCGGTAATGTGTCGGATCGACATAAGGCTTGACAGATGAAGAGCTCAATTTGGGTTTAGTATCTAGTATCTACCGGAGTTGCAGACGGCTTACATGATGACATGCAAAGATGTTAAACAATCTATGTTGCATGCTTCTTTTGGGATAAAAATAAATCACATGCATGACGTGTCATAGCTATCCTTACGAAGTAACTCAGTGGCCTTAGATCTTTCATAGCAAACTCAGAGCCAAGCAGTGACATGATAGACTTGCGAAGAGAATCAGATAAGGCAGTTAATATAATATCATTCATATACAAAAGAAAATAAGCAATATTATTACCCTGACGGGAGATGAACAAAGAATGATCTGAACGACTGTTAGAAAACTCAATGTGTGAAACATAATCCGCAAACCTCTTGTATAAAGACCGAGGGGCTGTTTGAGCTCATATAATAATTTTTTCAGTAGGCAAATATGATTTGGATAAGTGGAATCTCGGTATCCCAAGTATATGTATACTGTTTCATTTAGATCTCCAAGGAGGAAGACATTTTTGACATCCAGCTGATGAAGCGACCATGCTTTCGACAAAGCCAAACTAAGAACCATTTTTATAATTATCGGTTTAACCACCGGATTGAACGTCTCACCGCAATCCATACCAACCTGTTGTGTCTTCCCATCGCCTACAAAATGAGTTTTATGCCTCTCAAAAGTATAATCAGATTTTTATTTGTGACTGAAAATCCACATAGACCAAATCACGTTAGTATTAGTGGGACGGGTTACCAACTCCCACATTTTATTTTTAATAAGAGCATTGAATTCATCATCCATAGCCATTTTACAATTCGGGTCATTAAGAGCAGACACAGGATTACGACGCAATGGTGATTTTGTAACACATGTGTGAATGCTATATTTTGTGTTGGGTTTGACAATGTCGTGCTGACTACGATGGCAGTGTTGGGCGGAATGGAATTGGGCGGCAGGAGAAGCGGGGCACTGGCAGTGGGCAGTGAATTGGGTCGTGACCCGATCCGTCAATGGCTGGCATGTGACCCAAGCCACTGCCAGGAAGTTGGTTGTTTGGTATTAGGCTTCCAGGCAGTGGCCTAATTTTTTTGTAACTAGATGGGCTTAGAAAGTAAGTCCCAGACCGCTGGGCATTGTTAGGCTGTGTCTAGGCCACTGTTTCCGGGCCCAACTCACCCAAATTTTTTGGGTTGGCTGAAACAGTAGGATTGGGATGGGAAAAAAATGTTGTGCCAAATACAGGGTTATGTCATCATCTAGAAAATCGTAGATAAGTAGCCCAGAACCATGCATTTTGGTATATGAAAAATTTTATTCATCAAAAATTATGTGACGACTCACAATGACTTTATTAGAGAATATGTCGTAACATTTGTAATCTCGATGATTGAAGGGATAGCCCAAAAAAAATATAAGGAGTAGACCGGATTGAAATTTATTGATTGTGATGGATGGAATAAGAGGATAACATAAGCACCCGAACACCCATAGATGAGAGTAAGACGGGTCCCTTAGGTATAAGAATTTTAGAGGGGATTGATAGAACATGTTTTGTTTGGAAGTATGTTAAGTAGATAGGTTGTCATTTGTAGTGCGTTATGACAAAAGGAAGGTGGTAGAGCGGCATGGGCAAGGGATGTTCTAATAATGTTATTGATGATTCAGATTTTCCTTTCTGCCTTTCCATTTTGAGAGGATGTATGAGGACACGAAATACAAAAATTTAAACCATTTGCATTGCAAAAATGCCAAAAAGACCCATTATCAAATTCCCTCCAATTATCACATTGAATATTTTTAATATCCCGTTCAAATTTATTTCGGGTGAATGCTCTAAAACTCAGAAATGTAGAAAAACCTTGTGATTTTTTAGACAATGGAAACATCCACAAAAATTAGAGTAATCATCTAGCATGAGTAAATAATATTGATGGCCCAAAGAGCTCAAAACAATAGAAGTCCAAATATCACAATGGATAATATCAAAAGGTATAAGAGTGCATGAATTAGAAGAAATAAATGACAATTGAACATGTTTTTCAAGTGGACATGAACGACACATATTTGAATTAGGTGTTTGAGTACATGAAATAAAATTATTTTATTTAAGGGAGGCTAAAACCGGTGCTCCCGGATGACCCAAACGTTTATGTCACAATGAAGGAGCTAAAGTTGCAAAGGTGGAGAATGGTGTTGGTCGCTGGTGGTTGAATTGGTGACTAGTCCGGTTCACTGGACCTAAAAGTTGCTCGCCAGAGCAGTGACGTGGTGGTGTTTAGATGGCTTCGTCGGCGGTAGGAGTGTCGTGGTGATATGGTGGAAAAGCAGCCGCCGGCACACACCGACCAACGCCGTCATCAGATCTAACCGTATGATGTATGCATCTTTTAAATTGAAAAATGAACAGAGAATTTTGGATGTATTTTTTAGATTTGGCCGGATTTTGAATGTATTTGTTAATTTTTTGGTGTAAAATTAAGTGTTTGTAAATGTATTTTAAATATAATAAATTGAATACAGTGTAAAAGTAACTATAAATGAATACATATGAGTTGAATACAGTTGAGTTGATTACAAAGAAGATTTTTACTCTTTGTATTCATGAATACAACGAGGTCGTTTTATGAATACAACGATGCCCTTTTATGAATATAGCAAGCTGCAGCAACTAAAAAGTAGCTATGCGCGGTAAATATTGAAACTATAACTATGACAAATTTATAACCCCTAAACTATAGTCATTTGTGTAAATTTCACTTCTAAATTATATTCCATCTGTTTCAATTTATGTGAACCTACTATTTAGGGAGTCTACGAGGTGGTTCTTTGACCATGTGTTTCTTTCATTTTTTCTAAATTATTTGAATTATAAATTATCATGACTTATAGTACTTTTAATGTAGTTTCTAAATATATAATTTTTATTTTTACAAACTTGAAAAATATATGTCAAAATTTAAAGTTAAAATTATAAAATTTAACCTTCATACTCTGAAAAGACTCACATAAATTAAAATGAAGAAAATACTATTTTATTTATTTATTGGATTTTAAATATTCATTCAGGTCAAAACTATTGATGCGGCCGAATCCATAACTTCAATAGTAGATTCGTCCCGACTTTTGTTTATAGTTAAGAATATGTATAAAATATCAACTTGTTTTAGACATAGTTACTGGTGTCTTTAATAATAGGTATACGCGTGTATGCGTATAGGTGTGTGGTGGCGGAGCTTGAGTATAGGAGGTGCGCTATGCAAAACTAAATATTTTTTGTTCAAATTTTATATTTATTTTAAAAAATTTATTTAATATATACAAATTATTACTTTATAATTCAATAACTCAAATGAACTAAACTTTAAAGCCTATTTGTTGAGGTTATGACATGACTCGAGGAGAGGGCGACGTTTTTTTTGGCGGTTGAATTTTGGGTAGACGAGAAGAGACATGACGCAATCGTTAATTTGTCTATAATAATGCAGTGATTAAATATCCGTCGGGGGCAAAATAGTACTTTTACACTACAAGGGTAAAATAGTCTTTTTATTACATTGATTAGTTATTCATCTTGGATAAAATGTTCTTCAGTTAGAACTTTTAGTTTTCAAGTTTTTCATTTCATTTTTCCTCCTGTATTAAACCATTGCCCCTTGTGTGGATGTTCTTATGAAAACATAGAAAAGCTTCCACAAATCCGTTCTCACTAGATGTTTCTTCTACAAATTAACATGGTATCAAAGCCATTTGACAGTCGTTACTGAGAAATCGAAGATCGAAGAGCGATTTTGCAAATCTGCAAATCGAAATTGAGGCTCGATTCTGGAAACTTCTGTTCGTGGTTCGTCAGACGCATGCAACACGATTTACAATATGCATATTACAATCGACAGTTTGAAGCTCGATTTGTGAAATTGAGACCTGGAAGATTCGTCGACCTTCTGCAGTTGTTGCTCGTCTCATTTTTGTTTCGAATATTAGTGAGAATAGATTACAATGGAGCACGCATCACAGAATACACCAGCTGTTACAGAGGAAACCTCGAATCTATGTTCAAACATAGTGGATCACAATAATCCCCTGTTTTTGAGCTCATCTGATACTCCCGGGGCTGTATTTGTTGAGATTCAGCTAACGGGAATGGAAAATTATACGTTGTGGAGTCGTGCGATGAAGCTCAGTCTGTTGACGAAGAATAAGATTGGCTTCATCGATGGCACAGTGAGAAGGGACATGTATGAAGGAAATCTGGTGCAGCAATGGGATCGTTGCAATGCAATGGTCATGTCGTGGATCATGAAGAATGTTAGTCGAGATTTGCTTAGTGGTATATTGTATCGCTCCACTGCTTCAGCTGTTTGGAGGGACTTGAAAGAGCGATTCGACAAAATCAATTTGTCGCGAGTATACCAGTTAAAAAAGGAACTGAGTATGTTGCAGCAGGGAGTGTCTCCTGTGGCCAGTTACTACTCACGAATGAAAGATTTATGGGATGAAATCGACTCTATAATTCCTCCACCTACGTGTGAATGCGACAGTCCCCGGGCTTATGTGGATCACCTTGCTAGTCAGAGATTGCTGGAATTTTTGATGGGATTAAATGATGGCTACAATCAAGCACGAAGCCACATTTTGTTGTTAACACCTACACCTAGTGTTAATCAAGCATATGCTATGATTGCGCAAGATGAAAGTCAGAAATCCATTACTGGAAGATTTGGAAACATTGATTCGACTGAATCTGTGGCTCTGTATGGGAAGACAACACAGTATCAACAAAGGAAACCAAATCAGTCTAGTGGTTTCTGTGATTATTGCAAGATGAAAGGCCACATTAGAGAGAATTGTCGCAAGCTGCTGTTCTTCTGTGATTACTGCAAGAAACAAGGTCATACAGCAGAAAGGTGTTATAGAATGTTGGCAGACTCCAAGGAAAACAGGAAGGTGAATGCAGCAGCAGCTGTTCCTGATCACTGCAGAGACATAAGGGAGTTATCTAAACAGCAACATGATAATCTTCAGAACAGGCTGTCTCAATGTAGTCCAGACAGATATGACAAGGTGCTACAGGTGTTGGATCAGCAGGACAAGGCAGTGGCCAAGGCTCACATGGCAGGTAACCTTATGTCTTATGAACATAGGGGTACCATTAATTCAGTTTGGATAGTGGACACAGGGGCAACTAACCACATGGTTAGCAACAACAACATGATTGAAAAGAGGGATAGTGATACTGCAGGGCATGTACAACTCCCCACAGGTGCTGTGGCTAGAATCACACATACTGGGAGCTGTAGATTGAAGAGTGGTGATCTCATTGAGCATGTGTTGTGTGTTCCTTCTTTTAAGTTCAATCTGCTATCAGTGTCGAAGCTAACCAAGGAGTTAAACTGCTGTGCTAGATTTTTCCCTGACTTCTTTGTCCTGCAGGATCTGTTTACTGGGAAGGTCAAGGAGACTGGTAGAGAGGTCGATGGATTGTACATACTGGAATCAGGTAGGAGCTACAAGGAAGCAATAAAGGCACATGCCCATGCCTCTTTGACAGTGATCTCCAAGGATGAGCTGGAAGCTGAGCTCTGGCACAGGAGAATGGGGCATGTCCCACTGAGCATGCTTAGGAAAATTACTGCTTTCAAACTCAAGTCGAATTTCTCAATATGTCATTGTGATGTTTGTCCATTAGCTAGACAAACAAGAAAGTCTTTCCCTGATAGTATGAGTAGAACTGAGATGCCTTTCCAGCTTTTACACTTGGATGTATGGGGTCCTTATAGAGTGTCATCTTATGATAATATGAGATATTTTCTTACTGTGGTGGATGATTACACTAGATGGACATGGATTTTCCTATTGCACATTAAATCTGATGTGATGTCTGTTCTTAAAAACCTATTCCTGCAAATAAAAACTCAGTTTAATGTGGCTGTTAAGGGGGTCAGGACAGATAATGGGACTGAGTTTGTTAACACTGCATGTCTAGATCTCTTCAATGAATTAGGGATCACACATCAGAGATCCTGCCCTTATACCCCTCAGCAGAATGGAGTAGTTGAAAGGAAACATAGGCACATTTTGGAGATTGCCAGGGCCATTAAGTTACAAGGTCACCTACCAGTTAAATTCTGGAGTGAATGTGTGCAATCTGTTGTTTATGTCATTAACAGGGTCCCTACTGTCATATTAGGGAATATCTCACCTTATGAGAAGCTGTTTAACAGGACACCTTCACTTTCACACTTGAGGGTGATAGGATGTCTTTGCTATGCCTCAAACTTGGTAAGCAAGGACAAGTTTGAACCAAGGGCCATTAAGGCAGTGTTACTTGGATATGCTGTTAACAGGAAAGGATACAAGCTACTAAACTTGTCTGATGAGACAGTTTTTGTTAGCAGAGATGTCACTTTTCATGAAAACATATTCCCCTATCATCAATTCAAGGAGAATGGAGGCTCATCTATACTTCCATGCTCTGCTCATAATCTATTTCCTGATGTTACACAGGCTCCCTCACAATCTATAGTGGAGAGTATGAGCATACAGAATGAACAGACTTCTGGAGGAGGACCAGCAGATGCAGAGGTAGAGGTGCCAGCAGAGGTGGAGGTGCCAGCAGAGATGCAAATGTCATTAGAAGGGCCATCCTCTGCTGACAACCATGTAACCAACTTGGAAGATGGAAAGGATGCAGAGGAATCTGGTGCTGGTGCTGCTGAGGACATTAGAAGGTCTAACAGAGCAAGGAGAGCTCCAATCTGGCTGAATGATTTCTTGCATCCAGGATCTACACACAGTCAGGCAGGATGTGTATACCCAATGTCAAAGGTGATGGACTACACTGGGGTTTCTGCTCAATACCACAGCTTCCTAGCCAAAATTTCAGCAGACCATGAGCCACAAACATACCATGAAGCAGCCAAGGATTCAAGGTGGATCGAAGCCATGAATTCAGAAATTCAAGCACTAGAAGACAATAAAACCTGGGAGGTTGTTGAATTGCCTCACAACAAGAAGGCCATTGGTTGCAAGTGGGTATATAAAATCAAGTATAAGGCTACAGGTGAAGTGGAGAGATTTAAGGCAAGGCTTGTAGCTAAGGGATACAATCAACGAAGGATAGACTACCAGAGACCTTCTCCCGGGCCATGAAGATGGTCACTGTTAGAAGTGTGATTGCAGTTGCAGTTTCTAAAGGTTGGGCCATTCAGCAAATGGATGTATTCAATGCATTCCTTCAAGGAGATCTCAATGAGGAGGTGTATATGAGCTTGCCACAAGGAATTGCACATGAACAAGACAGTCCGCAGTCGCTTGTCATCAGATGGCCTGCGGTGCCTCCGACGTTGGAACATAAAACTAACCACCGTGACCAAGTCACCGGTTTTGTCCAAAGTCCTTTCGACTATTCACTGTTGATCAAAAGGGATGGAGCCAAGATAGCTATGGTGTTGATATATGTGGATGATCTTCTTTTGACTGGTAATGATCAAGGACTCATTGATGAGACGAAGACCATCTTGCAACATCATTTCAAAATCAAGGACCTTGGTGAGCTTAGGTACTTCCTTGGTTTCGAATTTGCAAGGAGTACAGAGGGGATAGTGATGCACCAACTAAAGTATTCACTGGAGCTGATTGAGGATATGGGCTTAACTGGTTCTAAACCAGTAACTTCCCCAATGGAAGCACATGTGAAAATCACTTCCACAGAATATGATGCTCTCGTGAAGGAAACAGAGAAAGATGAGGCAGCAACAGGCAAAGTGAATGCAGCAATTTCACTCCACACTGACAGTATGTTGACAAATCCAGCAGCTTATCAAAGGCTGGTTGGAAGGCTATTATATTTGACCAATACTAGACCGGACATATCCTTCGCAGTGCAATGCCTGAGTCAATTCATGCAAACACCCAAACAGTCTCATATGATCGCAGCTGAAAGAGTTGTAAGGTATGTCAAGCAAGCACCTGGCTTGGGAATTCTAATAGCAGCAGCAGACAGTGACACTCTGTCAGCCTATTGCGACGCAGATTGGGCTTCCTGTCCTATCACTAGAAGATCAGTCTCGGGGTATTTAGTGTATTTTGGATCTTCTCTTGTCTCGTGGAAATCCAAGAAACAGCAGACTGTCTCTCGGAGCTCGGCAGAATCTGAGTATAGATCTTTGGCATCAGTAGTAGCAGAAATCGTATGGGTTAAAGGACTGTTTTAACTCAGTGGTCTTGCAACTTCTGCTTTGACTCATCACGGCAAAGAAGTCTGCTATTCAAATTGCTACGAATCCGGTATTTCATGAGTGGACCAAGCACATCGAGATCGATTGTCATTTCATCCGGGAGAAAGTGCAATCTGGTCTGGTTTCTCCGACATACATCTTGACTGATGATCAGCCAGCGGATTTATTGACTAAGGCCTTGTTGCCGGGACACCATGTGCATCTTCTTTCCAAGCTCGGAATGAAGAATCTGTTCTTACGTCCTCGCTTGAGGGGGAGTGTTGAGGTTATGACATAATAATGCAGTGATTAAATATCCGTCGGGGGCAAAATAGTACTTTTACACTACAAGAGTAAAATAGTCTTTTTATTACATTGATTAGTTATTCATCTTGGATAAAATGTTCTTCAGTTAGAACTTTTAGTTTTCAAGTTTTTCATTTCATTTTTCCTCCTGTATTAAACCATTGCCCCTTGTGTGGGTGTTCTTATGAAAACATAGAAAAGCTTCCACAAATCCATTCTCACTAGCTGTTTCTTCTACAAATTAACACTATTAGCTTTAAATTATGTTCGCTTTTGTGACGGTGTGCGTGTGTCAAACCGAAGACAATGTGTATGCAACTATGCATACACAGTGCCGGTCCTCAATTTTTCAGAGCTCAGGTCAAAAGTAAAAATTAGACCCTATATATATTTAAATTTAGTGATGAACTCACTCTTATTTTTCCACCAAGATCTAACATGTTCAAATTAACTAAAAATTTAACATTCGAGCCAAATATATTATATCGATTCAAACTTCAATATATTAAAATTTATAATAAAAAGTTATAATATATAAACAAGATAAATACTTATAACAATTCAATAAGTTATAATATATTCAATAAGTTCTCTCTGTCTTTTTCTTTTTCTTTTTTGACTTTCAGATGGGTGTTTCTTAGAGAACATTGTTACTTGAAAACAGAAACAATATATAAGAAAAACCAATGCAATTTTATTACTTCAAAGAATAAACAAAAAACAACTTAACCTGAAATTTGAGAAACCCCCTTCGAGAAATTCCTCTCCACAGAAACAAATTTGATATTTCCAAGAAGAAGAAGGAAAAGCGACCTAGAGGAGTGTAACAGATACAAAAAAACGTTATTCTTTTTGAGGAGTGGAACAGACTATCGTTGGTTTAGGGTTAATAGTTATAATAATCTAATATAATACTCCCTCCGGAATGATTTATAAATAAAAATGAGTTAAATTACGCAGATTAAGAAAAGTAGTCAATCACATAATTCTATGCAGAACATTATTTATATTACCCAAATTATTCTTGATTTAATTTTATTAAAAAAGTGAACATTATTGAATCAATGTTTAATAAAGTTTGACATTAATAGTCTGTAATTACTCCATTTAATAAATTGAAGGAGCTTTTTCATATATCTATTATAAAAGTAAAACAAAAGTTGTTGAGAACCACTTAAAGTGCATTAATTAAGATTAATACCACTTGAACATAAAAACAAACGTTGAATTAAGTTGTATTCAATTCTGATCATTGAAATAAAAAATCATATTGTTTCAAGAGAGGAATAAATAAGTTGTTGAAAATAAAAAAAGATATTTTAGTCATAACAAATGACTTTTGCTTATATTTCATTCCAAAAAAATTAGCATATTTTTGCTTATAAATCATTTCGGATGGAGTACTTACTGTCGTGCTTGTTTTTGACCTCGAGGTCGGAACGGTATCCACAACGTTGTTCTTTGGCGCGGTTCCATGGATGGAGCAAAATGTTTGTTTTTGAGGAGTCGCCATGCTGTCGCGCTCGCTTTTTACCTCGAGGTCGGAACGGTATTCGCAACGTTGCTCTTTGGCGCGGTTCCCTAGATGGAGCAAAATGCTTGTTTTTTAGGAGTCACCACCTAAGTAGTTAAGTGAATTAGGACACTTGAACTATTTCAATAAAAATACTGCAATTGATCTCCATTTAATGATCTGCAAAATTAGTGAGATTCTGGATCAGAGTTCTTTATTATCCTAAAGGGAAGGGGTTAGACATCCTTTAAGATCCGCTAACTTGCGGCTATCCGATCAAACCTATGTTAATTATATATTGGCTTTTTATTCTACTTATTCTAAGCATTTTATCATAATCTACAATTAAAATAAAATGCAATACCAAATAATAAAACTAAAATTAAATACATCGACATAAAAAAAAAAATCGGGACATCTTTTTAAAATGCATCTTCGGGTACCTGTATAAACACTTAGTAAAAGTGTCAGTAAGAGAGTAAATAAATTTTCAAATAATGACAAGAATTAAAAGTAAAACTCGTCTTTTGTACAAGGAGGCCTTGGAAATCAGACGGAGATTCCTTCATCGGCCAAGTATAATATCATGTTCAATATCAATTTAATAAAATAACAAAGGGGCCAAACTGACTGAATCTAGAAAAACATTAACTGGGCAATAGCCAAATGAGAAACACAACAGTTCAAAAAGGGTGTAATCAGTAAAAATATTAGTGAGCAAAATCACTGCAGTAGCAAAATTCAAACCCAGCAAAACAGTAGTCGGGCAATATCCAAACGAGCAACACAACTGTTCATAAAAAAGGGTATAACCAATAGAACATTAATGAGAAAAATATCACAACATCAATCAGATTCCAATCCAGCAACACAGTGGATAGGCAATAGCCAAACGAGCAACAACAATTTATAAAATGCAAAGGGTATAACAGTGGAAACTTTAGTGATCAAGATCACAATAGCAGCAATAATCAATGAAGGAAAGTGTAAAGGCAGCCATAAAATGATAATAATGGGGTTCGTTGAAGATAACGATTTCTTGCCGAAAAAACAGTTCGTTAACCGAAGTAAACGCAGGTACCAAAAATAAAACCAAAGCCCAAGGTCACCGGAGTTATAAAACTCCGGCCAGATGCAAAAATTACAAAATCAGTCCAACAATCAACAACATAAATAATAGCAACACAATGGAGAATACCGACAGCGTAGCCAGAGCTCGACTCTGGCTTTCCGACCATAACAACAACATAAAAGGAGAGCTGGCGGTGGTCTGGAGTTTGAAATCGATGAACATTGGTGGTTTCACTGGTTCGGGGACGATGTGGACGGGTTTGGGCGACGGGAGAGGAGGAGTGAGGGATTCTTTGGTTCGTGCGGTAGTGGTTGTTCGGTGGTGATGGAGAGGTCGCCGGTGTTGTGGGTGTATGTGTGTGGATGAAGTGTGATGAGAATGAAGAAGATCATAAGGGTGAGGGATTGGAAATAAGTGAAATGTGCGGCTGATGATGGTTTAGTCGAAATGGGGGGAGTAATGTTTTATTTATAGGGTAAGAATTAGGGTTTAGGTTTTAGTTTTGGAGAAAATGAAAAGTGGGATTTGATTTTTAGGGGGGAAAATAAGAGGGGTGTTTGGATGAAATTAAAAATTAAAAGATGTTGGATTGGACTGATCCAGATTGTGTCTGATTTGACTAAAATACAAAACGAGTTAATTATTTAAAAGAAAATTATTTAAAGAGATGTAAAATTATCAAAATGAAAATGCGGATGCAATAATAATGAAATACAATATTTAAGAAAATGTTTAATGCCTTATTAAAAGTAAAAACAGGACGCAAATTAATTATTTAAAGAGATACAAAATTATTAAAATAAAAGTGCCGATAAAAATATTGACAAAAACATAATGCTTAATTTAAAATAAAAGATGCGATGTCATTCTGTGAAAAAAATAAAACATAGAATATTAGGTAAAAAAATGCAAAAAATAATGATTAAAATGCGGTGTCCTAAAATACTTAAAATTGCAACAAATATACGAAAAACGGGTCAAAATTGACTGTCAACATCATGTCCCTCTTTGTACGGAGATGATGAAAGAGTCTTGGGACAAAGATGTTGACTTGTAGCCAATTTTGTCCTGTTTTATAAACTAGAACTCAAAGTGGGGCTGATGCAGACTCAATTGTTTTGTCCCAGTATCTAATTATGATGACACTGGGTCGTAGTGATGCCAAAAATAAAAAGCAAAGCTGGTGCAGATTTAAACTTTGTCATAATGTCGAATTATGAGGACACTGGATAGCTGCGATGCTAGAAAATTGAAGAAGGACGAATGCAGATTCAAAAATTTGTCCCAGTGTCGAATCATAATGACATTGGGTTACAGTTGCGATGGGATGCTGGAAAAGACAGGGTGTTTGTTCCCTGAAATGCCTCTAAGGTGTTTATTCCCGAGGTCAAAAATGCAAAAGGTGTTTATTCCTCGTGCTGACAAAAGACATGGTGTTTGTTCCCTGAAATGCCTCTAGGATGTTTATTCCCGAGGTAAAAAATGCAAAAGGTGTTTATTCCTCGTGCTGACAGAAGACAGAGTGTTTGTTCCCTGAAATGCCTCTAGGATGTTTGTTTCCGAGGTCCAAATACAAAAGGTGTTTGTAGATGCTGATGGCGTCATTGCATGGACGCGGTGCACATGCTCGTCTGTTACATCCCGTAATTCCATGGCTACTAATTGAGAACGTAAGTAAGGAAATAAGATTTGAATGTTAGAAGGAAAGAATATTCACATTTTCGCTAAGGAATAATTTTTAGGTTTAATAAATGGGACGACGAGAAGTAGTACGGGTATTGAATTCTTTTCAATAGAGTGTGGGCAAAAAAGGCAGAAAAGGAGCTCCCGAGGCAAAGGACGAAAGTTGGCAAAATCAGGGCAACAGGGGGCAGTACCGCGGTGCCTAACTTCAGCACTGCGGTGCCATAAGATCCGATGGCCTAAGAACTTTCGGCACCGCGGTGCCAAAGGGCAGTACCGCGGTTCCAACGCGGAAATTTTCCAATCCGAAGATATTTTGGACAAGCGGACAAGTGGGGTTCAAGGGTCCCCCTCCACTTGTCCTACATAGCACCAAATAACCCACAAGTCTTGAAAGACTTGGATAAAAAAGATCTTCATCCTTCAAACCCTCATCCCTCTCCCTTGTTCTTGAAGATTTCAAAAACCATAGCAAAAGTGAAGATCAAAGACAACGTATTTTCCAAGATTAAGCCCTCTACCTAAATTCTAAGCCAAGTTAACTCTCCAAGAACTTTAAACCACGATTTTGGCCAAGAATATTGTCTTGCAACCCTAAGCTTGTTATGAACTTTTTGGAAGAAAAAACATAAAAGCAAGATGTATACAAGCTTGTAGAGGATACATGTGTGTTGTTGCGACTTGAAGAAGTGGAGCAAAGAGAAAACTGTGAGCCGAGAACTTGTGGACTGTTTTGGCTAGTTAAGGTAAGGATTATTCTTCTTATAGAGATTAATGGAGTTTACATGTTGTTATAAGTAAGGGATGAACTTGTGTTAAGTAAAAAGGAGAACAAGAAATACATGTCACAGTTTTTGGCATGATAGCCGAATTGGGACAGTTTTGGTTATTGTTGTTGTTATCATCACCACTTGTATGTTAAAATGAAGAAAATCTTGTTGTTACAAGTTGATATGTCTTATATATAAGTGTTGGAATGTGAATTGGATTATAAGAAGGTAGGGAAATGGCTTCGGTTGTAGTAGTTGGCCGAAAAACTGCATGAAACTGTGGGACGTTTTTGTGCTGTTTTAGGAACTGTTTTGTGACGTTATAATGCTGAAAATTTAGTCACAATTATGCATGTTTAATGTGGTAAATCTCGAACGTAAGTCCTAAAGGAATAAGGGTATATAAAGGTGTTGTAAGCTTCACATTTTACCCTCATTGTTGTAGAAGTATGGATTGTTTTTATGGTCTGTTTCTATGTGGATTAAGAGGCCGGATTAGCATGAGAAGTAAGTGTGTGAATCACCTTGGTTGCTGTTTTGGTTGTGCCCTTAAGTAGTGCTTGGTTATTGATGTTATTGACCTTATTTATAAGGTGGAAAAGTATGTATAAATAGGGGAAGCGCTGCCCGAATTTTTATATGAAAGGAGTGTTTTTATGTGGTATAGTATATACTATGTATACTAGTATTCATGAAGTTGATAGAAGTGTTATTGTTATTATAGATTGAAGTACTAGACGAGACACATTCTAATAGTGAGTGGGATAGTTCGACGACAAGGTATGTGAACCTCTTCCTTCTTTCTTTTGGCATGATTCTACGTACGAACCATAACTGTGGTATTGTTTCAAAAGTTATTCTACTCTTAGAAGTTAAGGAGTATTCATGTTATTGATTCTATGCTAAAGACATGTCTAAATTATTTCTAAGTCCTTACCAAGTCTTATGGGAGATGTTGGTAAGAGTTTTTAGTAAGCATTGGAGTCGAGTTGGTACAGACGACAAGCGGTAGGTGAACTATCCTTTCTTCCTTTTGGCATGATTTTTTATAAAATCAGTTGTTCCTTAGCTTCCGCTGATTATATGTGTTGTGTGAGTATAAGAGTACCCAGGTAGGGTACCAGTTGCAGAAACAGGGTTCGGATCGTGACCGAGTGGTATCAGAGCAGTTAGGCCTCGGATTTTCTACAGACCGTGTGCAGTAGAGTCTTGGTTATCGGTGTGTTGTGCACCACACCCATAAACAGGAGGCTACAGTACATTTAGGATTGGTTTCTATTTTTTTCATCTCATAGGTCGTGCGACAGAGCTATATTAGTAGGATAATATCTCTGACGTATTATTGTGCTACAACTATGCCTCCGAAGAGAGCAACAGTGATTCAGAAGGGCAAATCAGTAGCAGGAGCTACTAGTCAGACACATAAAGTTACCAGGGCACAAGCCAACCTATGCCTGAGAGTGTGCGCCAGTCGGCGAGCTCAATTACACCGCCATCACCGGAGGAGCTTAGAGCAGCTCCAGAGGCCCCGATACTTGAGCCTCCAGTTCCTCGGCCAGGGGCAGAGGATAGGGCCATGAGAGATGCAGTACAACTGCTGACTAGATTGGTGTCCGGGCAGAACCGCAGACAGGGACCAGGAGTTGACCCTAGGTCTGACAGTTTGAGGGTTCGTGATTTCTTGAATTGCAACCCTCTAGAGTTTTTCGGGTCACAGCCCGAGGATGACCCACATGAGTTTATCCGACAGCTGCAGCGTACCTTGAGGGTGATCAAGGCTTCGAAGATGGAGTCGGTTGAGTTGGCTTCATACCGGATGCGGGATATAGCTACAAACTGGTATGAGTCTTAAGAGTTGTCTAGGGGAGAAGATGTTCCTCCAGCTACATGGGATGAGTTTACAGATGCATTCCTTGGTCACTTCTTGCCTCCAAAGATGAGGAGGGCTAGGGTTGACAGATTCCTACAGTTAAGCCAGGGCGGCAGGAGCGTTAGAGAGTATAGCCATGAATTTGATTCATTGGCTAGGTATGCGCCTACCATTATGGTGGATATGGCGGATAGAGTTCATCGCTATGTGATGAGACTAGCCCGCTACTTGATTGATGGGTGCATGGCAGTGGCTCTTCAGCCAGACATGTATATTTCCCTAGTACAGGCCTACGCCTAGGAGGTAGAGGACCGGCATAAAGTGCATCAGCCAGACAGAGGCCATGACAGAGGCCAGCATAAGAGGCCTAGGTCGGCGGGACATGTTGATGAGTTTCGAGGTGGGAAGCCTCAGCAGCATATTAGATATGCCACTCAACCAGCACTAAGTGTACCTCCACAGTAATACAGATAGAGGGTTTGACCGCTCGGGGTATTCAGGAGTTGGTCATAGCTCCAGGGTTTCAGGTTCGCAGATATACGGGGGTTCTAGCCAGTCGAGGCCACCTTTGCCTCCATGTTCTTGGTGTGGTAAGTCCCATATTGGGGGATGACATTCAGGTACAAGTGCAGGTTTTACTTGCGGCCGTCAAGGCCATATGATGAGAGATTATCCTTCCAGGGATGGTACAGGTGGTATGACTCAGCCTACTGGGTCAGTTGATGGCTCATCGTCTACTATCGCTATGCGCCCCGCAGGGCAGGGTGTTCTCATGCCAGCAGACCATAATAGAGGTCTATAGTCACGACCAGGAGGCGTCACCAGATTTTTCCATAAGTAATTCCGATCCCTATTTGTCTATTGTGAATGATGAATGAGACTATGTGTTATACGGTGGACATGTGAGGCATCTTTGTGTATACTAAGTATAGAGTGATATGTATAGTTAAGAGAGACTGTGCTGAAATATTTTCGAGACCTATTATGAACATTCGAGGACGAATGTTTCTAAGGGGGAAAAATGTTACATCCCGTAATTCCATGGCTACTAAGTGAGAACGTAAGTAACAAAATAAGATTTGAATGTTAGAAGGAAAGAATATTCACATTTTCGCTAAGGAATAATTTTTAGGTTTAATAAATGGGACGGCGAGAAGTAGTACGAGTATTGAATTTTTTTCAATAGAGTGTGGGCAGAAAAGGCAGAAAAGAAGCTCCTGAGGCAAAGGACGAAAGTTGGCAAAATCATGGCAACAGGGGGCAGCACCGCGGTGCCTAACTTCAGCACCGCGGTGCCATAACATCAAAGGGCCTCAAAACTTTCGGCACCGCGGTGCCAACGCGGGAATTTTCCAATCCGAAGATATTTTGGACAAGTGGACAAGTGGGGTTCAAGGGCCCCACTCCACTTGTCCTACATAGCACCAAATAACCCACAAGTCTTGAAAGACTTGGATCAAAAAGATCTTCATCCTTCAAACCCTCATCCCTCTTCCTTGTTCTTGAAGATTTCAAAAACCATAGCAAAAGTGAAGATCAAAGACAACGTATTTTCCAAGATTAAGCCCTCTACCTAAGTTCTAAGCCAAGTTAACTCTCCAAGAACTTTAAAGCACAGTTTTGGCCAAGAATATTGTATTGAAACCCTAAGGTTGTTATGAACTTTTTGGAAGAAAAACATAAAGGCAAGATGAATACAAGCTTGTAGAGGATACATGTGTGTTGTTTCGACTTGAAGAAGTGGAGCAAAGAGAAAATTGTGAGCCGAGAACTTGTGGACTGTTTTGGCTAGTTAAGGTAAGAATTCTTCTCCATTTAATGATTTGCGAAATTAGTGAGATTCTGGATCAGGATTCTTTATTATCCTAAAGGAAAGGGGTTAGGCATCCTTTAAGATCCGCTAACTTGCGGCTATCCGATCAAACCTAGGTTAATTATATATTGGCTTTTTATTCTACATATTCTAAGCATTTGTTCATAATCTACAATTAAAATAAAATGCAATACCGAATAATAAAACTAAAATTAAATACAACGACATAAAACAAAACTCCGGTACATCTTTTTGAAATGCATCTCCGGGTACCTGTATAAACACTTAGTAAAAGTGTCAGTAAGAGATTAAATAAATTTTCAAATGATGACAAGAATTAAAAGTAAAACCCGTCTTTTGAACAGGGAAGACCTTGGAAATCAGACGGAGATTCTTTCATCGTCCAAGTGTAGTATCATGTTCAATATCAATTTAATAAAATAACAAAGGGGCCAAACTGATCGAATCTGGAAAAACATTAACGGGGCAATAGCCAAAGGAGACACACAATAGTTCAAAAATGGTGTAATCAGTAAAAATATTAGTGAGCAAAATCACAGCAGTAGCAAAATTCAAACCTAGCAAAACAGTAGTCGGGCAATAGCTGATCGGTGTATTTTATATACATTTTTGAGTCATTTTTAGGGAGTCTTTTATCCATTTTTGTACAAATACGTGTCGTCTTAGGATAGATTTTCTTTCTTTTGAGTCAAATTGGTTAAAATGGCTCATTGGCGGAAAAGGAGTGAAAAGAGGGCAAAAACGGAGGTTCCAGAGCTCTAAATGCGAGAAAGTGGCGAACCGGGCACAGACATAGGCCATGGCGCGCCTCCGGCCAGCGGGCGAGCGCCCGACGCTGATATTGAAGCTTGCGAAGTTTGGCACATGCGGCGCTTCTAGACAACAGAGTTGCAGCACCGCGGCGCCTAATATTCAAAATACAAAACTTCCAGTGCGGCTGATTCACGAACAGCGGCAAGCGGGAAAAATCAGAAATCTGAATTGTCAATGGGTCAGGCCTGAGGGAAAACCTGAATGACGGTTTGGAGGCTATAAAAAGAGAACCCTAAGGCAGTTTTAAGGGTTCCCTTCTTGCCAATTCACATCACATCTTGGAGTTCAAGATTGGAGACCATTCTTTAGTAATTTCTTTTCTTTCTTTTACTTTATTTTCAGTTTATGTTGGATATTGAATTAGTTCTTGTCATGTCTATGGCTAGGAACTAATTCTAATATAGGGCTTTCCATGTCAATTCACTTGAACCTTATTTTTATGGATTAATGCATGTTTGTGGTTCTTCTTCTTATTGTTGAGATTTATCCAATATATGTTTTGATTGCTTGGTAATTACTTGATCATTAATTATCATTACTTATATGATTTCTAACCGAAATCCGAAAGGTGAGGTTGTGAATATGCTGTAGTTTGATAGACATACGTTGAATCGTGGATGAAAATACCCCGATTACTTGTGTAGTATTAATAGGTTTCTGGACTTAATCCTCCTCTAGAGTCAACCTTATCACCGAAAGGTAGAAAGGTGTTGTACTGGGGTTGAGTGTTTATATAGCCTTAACGAGAGTATAAAACGGATTAGTAAATCTGCTATCTCCAATAGAAGAAGAACCATAATTAATTGCATTAATAAGTAATATAAGCGGATAGTTGAGGAGATTTGGAAGCCCTATTTCCATCATTAATGAAGTAAACAACATAGTTAATTAGTTTTCATAATTATTAGTCATAAACAACAAATCAATACTCGGTCACCAAATAGATAACAAAGAATAGAAATTGGTAATTGAGCACTAATCCCTGAGGACGATAACTCAGTCTTCCAAGACTATATTACTTGACTCGACACGTGCACTTGCGTTTAAGTGTGTGCATAAATCGCGCATCAATAGCCAAACGAGCAACACAACTGTTCATAAAAATGGGTATAACCAGTAGAACATTAATGAGAAAAATATCACAACAGCAACCAGATTCGAATCCAACAACACAGTGGATAGGCAATAGCCAAACGAGCAACAACAATTTATAAAGCGAAAAGGGTATAACCAGTGGAAGCTTTAGTGACCAAGATCACAATAGCAACAAGAATCAATGAAGGAAAGTGTAAAGGCAGCCATAAAATGATAATAATGGGATTCGTTGAAGATAACAATTTCTTGTCGAAAAAACAGTTCGTTAACCGAAGTAAACACAGGTACCAAAAATAAAACCAAAGCCCAAAGTCGTCGGAGTTATAAAACTCCGGCCAGATGCAAAAATTACAAAATCAGTCCAACAATCAACAACATAAATAATAGCAACACAATGGAGAATACCGACAACGTCGCCGGAGCTCGACTCTGGCTTTCCGACCATAACAACAACATAAAAGGAGAGCTGGCGGTGGTCTGGAGTTTGAAATCGACGAACAGTGGTGGTTTCACGTTCGCGGGACGATGTGGGTTTGGGGCGACGGAGAGGAGAGGAGTGAGAGGAGTCTTTGGTTCGAGCGATAGTGGTTCAGTGGTGATGGGAGTCGCGGAGTTGTGGGTGTGGGTGTGTGGATGAGTGTGAAGAGGATGAAGAAGATCACAAGGGTAAGGGATTGGAAATAAGTTAAATGTGCGGCTGATGAATGGTTTGGTCGAAATGGGGGGGGGGGGGGGGGGGGAAGGTTTTTTTTATAGGGTAAGAATTAGGGTTTAGGTTTTAGTTTTGGGGGAAATGAAAAGTGGGGTTTGATTTTTAGGGGGGGAAATAAGAGGGATGTTTGGATGAAATTACAAATTAAAATATGTTGGATTGGACTGATCCAGATTGTGTCTCGGATTGGACTGATTTGACTAAAATACAAAACGAGTTAATTATTTAAAAGAAAATTATTTAAAGAGATGTAAAATTATCAAAATGAAAATGCCGATGCAATAATAATGAAATACAATATTTAAGAAAATATTTAATGTCTAATTAAAAGTAAAAACAGGATGCAAATTAATTGTTTAAAGAGATGCAAAATTATTAAAATAAAAGTGCCGATAAAAATATTGACAAAAACATGATGCTTAATTTAAAATAAAAGATACGATGTCATTCTGTGAAAAAATAAAACATAGAATATTAGGTAAAAAATGTAAAACATAATGATTAAAATGCGGTGTCCTAAAATACTTAAAATTGCAATAAATATACGAAAAACGGGTCATAATTAACTGTCAACACTTACTAAAAAAAATAAAAATTGGGCCCCTCTAAATTTTGGACCCAGGGCGAAGGCACTGTTTGCCCCTGCCCAGGGCCGGCCCTGTGCATACACCATATGAAAGCTTTGTATCCGCTTCTGACATAGGCGAATCTAGAATTTCAAGGTCATGAGTGCACTATTAAAGAACGTAGAAAATGAATTCTAATATTAGAATAATTTTAAAAAATATGTACATAAAATACTTATTTTAAAAAAAAAATCATGGGTTCAGGTGCCCTATAAATTACATTTAAATTCGCCCCTTCTGCATAGAAGATTTTGATTTAAGTGATTTTTATTATGCCGATGTGAAAGTAATTTAGCCATTTTCCTTGTATAGATTTAGTAGCTAATGAAGTTTAGTTCAGAAATTGATGTTTCAATATTCTTGCACTCATAGGGTAAAGATTTATCTGCATTCCGCATTTACGTCAGATCAAGTAATTTAACTTTCACGGTAAAAAATTATATGATAATAAATCACTTAATCATGATTAAGGGATAAATATGCACATAAAAGACTAAGGCTGTCCATCCGGGCGGGGTTACCCGACCCCACCTGACTCTGTACCGGTATTCGATATCAGTATTGGTACGGGGTCGATAATTTTCCTACATCCCGACTCCGACCCCGACCACGACCCTTCCCACCCGTTGCACAACAGCTAATTGCCCTATTTGGCTGTTGTGCAATGGCCAAATTCCCCTACCCCCTTAATATTTATTTTTAACCCCTAAGTTATTATATTTACATTTTAACCCAAATTTTCCAACTATAAATACCCCATTTTCTCTTCATTCTTTCTCACAAATCTTCCTACAATCTCTCTAATAATCTTTCATTCTCTCTACATTGTCTACTAAATATTCAATTTTATTTATTCATTTGGGAGTGAAGTTAGCAAAGTTTCAATTTTCAACCTCTCGATTACACGTCGACGTAACGTCGGCATTTGGTACATTCGTTCCTTCATTGAATTATTATTGTTTCTTTATTTTAATTAGCGCACTTAATTTCATTATCTTTAACTATTTATTAGCATATTAAAATGAAAGGATTAAGAGGTATGTTGGGTAAGGGTAAGGGTATTGTTTCTTCTAGTAGGGGTAATAAGGGTAAGAGTACTTCTTCTAGTCATCCTATTCCACCTAGACAGGACGATTTTATTGATACTAAATTATTTCCTGAAGTACCATTAGATTTAGACGAGGAGCTATTTTCTGAAACTCAACAAGACTTTAATTTAGAAGATAATCTAGATGACACACCCACTAATCTAGATGACACACCCACTAATCTAGATGACACGCCCACTAATGCACCTCAAACTGCACCACCTCCTATTCCCCCTAGTATGAGACGAGGTCCACCACAACGAAAATTAATATCATATGTATGGACTTTTTTTTATAGGGACGTAGAAAATCAAGTTGCTAGATGCATAATTTGTAAAAATGTTTATAAATTTAAAATTGGAAAAGATCAGAGCGGGACGGGAGGTTTAACTACGCATATGGGAAGATTTCACGAAGCTATTTGGGAGGAATATAAGGCTAAAAAGAAGGGTGAGTCAATGCCCTCTCAGTCGGGACAATGTTCACATACTGTCCCGCACCAGGTACAAGGTCAAATTGACCCTATGACGGGGGCAATTGTAGGCCCTAAATACGATAAAAATATAGATAGAGAAGCATTATCAAAATTAGTTGCAGTAGAGGGTTTACCTTTTTCATTTCCTGAATCTCCTGGTTTTATTCATTATATAAGAGAAATGTACAATCCTGCTTATAACGATTTTCCTAGATCAACTGTTAGGAGAGACATTTTTAAATTTGCACACGAATATCAACAATATTTACGTTATTCATTATATCATTTTTCCGGAAAAGTATCTATTACGTCTGATATAGGACGTAGTACTAACGACCATGATTATTTAACTGTAACATGTCATTGGATAGAATATAAATTTTGTATGCAAAAACGTATTTTAGCATATAGATATATTGATAGTAGACACACTGGTCTTTTTTATTTCAGAAAATATTTTTTTCAATTTGCGATTATTATAGAATAACTGATAAAACCATGACATTACATTAGATAACGCTTCTTCTAATGTTCTGCTGTTAGATTATTAAAAAATGTTTTAACTCCAGCTTTTCCAGATAATTTTCATATAAAATGTGCATGTCATATTTATAACTTAGTTGTAAAGGATGATCTATCACTTTTTGAAGACATTCTTGAAAAAATACAATTTGCTATAAACTTTATTTTTAAAAGTAATAGAATACAGAGAATAAAAGAACATAAAAAACTTGTCACGATTGACAACTACCTTACAGAAAAATTTCCGAAGATGTATGCACTAGATGAAATTCTTTATACAACCAACTACGTGTTGCTTATGAGTATAGAAGACATGTAACCCAATTTGTTAACGCCCGTAATCAAAATCCTACTTATATGATTATTGATTCCGATTGGGATACAATTTTAGAACTAAATACATTTTTAGAGAAATTTTATTTAGCTACTAAAGAATTTCCAGTATTTATTATCCTACTATTTCATCAATGTTATTTTATATAGCTCTAATATTTATATACTTAGTGAATATATGGAAAAACCAACTTATAAGACACCTATTAAAAAATGTTTCTAAAATGACAAAATATTTTATTCTTATTCCTCCAATTTATATTATTAGTGCTGTATTAAATCCATCTATTAAAATAGACGGTTGTAAATCACTTATTGAAACTATTTATGATTGCATAGATAAACTTCCACCTTCATCTCCCAAAAATCCAAATGACTCACCACATATAGAAAAAACTAGAGAAGAAGTGTTGTCTAGCATACAAGATGAATGTAAAAAAGTATATACGCATTACCAACAAGAAAGTGCTAGCAACCAACCGGCTTCCATGTCATCTTCTTCTTCTTCAACACAACCTAAAAAATGACATGTTGTGGCTAGTATTGAAAGCCTCAGACATAGAATGTTTAGTGGTACCATTTCTAACCAAGTTAGCGAGTTTGATGTTTTTGTTTTGCAGTGTGTTGTACCGTACAAATCAATTGAAAATGAAGAGGGACGTGAAGACTTGCTAAAATAATGGAGGGAGAATGAGAAGAATTTTCCAACACTATGTAAGATGTCCCGAGATGTGTTGAACATTCAAGCGTCATCAACAACGTCTGAAAGCGCGTTTTCTGCGGGAAGATTTCAAATAGGGGAGCACAGACATTCATTGGCAGGAGACTCATTAGAGATTGCAGTTCTATTCAGAGACTGGATTCGTGCGGAGCGTAGGAGGTGCGGCCAACCGGAGATCAACGAAGAAGAAGACTACAACTACAACAAAATCTTATCCGACGGATGTGCAAGCGACGTCGATCAATTTGACCAAGAAATAACAATTCCAACCAAAGAACCACAAGAAATTATAAAGAAACTAGAAAACGTGTTTCTTAAAATATAATTCTTTTAATTGTAATTTTAGTATTTTACGATGTTATTTATTTACAACTTTCAATATCACGAAGTTGTAATTTTGAAATTGTATTACAAAAAAAAAACATACTTATGTCGAATAATATAAGAGGCACAAAAACAGCCTTGAGATGTTTTTATTAAACTATCTTGTTGTGTTTGTGTGTGTTATTTATTAATTTAAGGGCAAATAAAAAAATGACCCACCCCTCCCCGACTCGACCCGACCCCAACACCGACACATCAGTATCGGGATGGGGCGTGCAGCGAACCAAACCCCGACCACGACCCTACTCGGCCAGTACCGAATCCGACCCGCCCCCGCCCGTTGGCCAGCCATATAAAAGACAAATACTCCTATTTAGTATTAATTGGGTTTGTAAACACTGTGTGTGTTATAATACTGTATGCGTGTACATGTGATTTTAGTTCAGAGTGATTGATTTGGATTTTCCTCGTACTCTAATTGTTTTATGATATCACTTGGTACCTTCATGAAAGTATATGTATGTCCTAGAGACAATCTGTATTAGGACACAATGTACTTTATACACATTCACATTTATATTAATGATGATTAATATTATGACATTTGCATTTGTTGAATTATTAGTTGATTGTTTATAATATTCTATAGATGCATCCATAGAGTTTACGTGTTTATTAATGATGTAAGAATTAATGTTATAACGTAACTCTTAAATTACCTCGACTAATGATCATCGAAATTGGGATATCGATGATATGCGATATATCGACATGTGGTCTGCATCATATCCTTAGGGGATGCAGTATGTCTCACATGCTACGAGTTATGGCAACTCGTGATGGACACATGGATACTTGTTGAAGTATTGGTATGCCCTGCTGATGTATTGTTTTGTTATATGTATATAATATCATCGGCGTGTGGGAGATAAAAGTCCTTAGACTTGAGGTCAATATCATCTTGTTTACGGAGTAATGTACTTTGATCTCGTCCTAAGCTCAAATGCCTTATAGATTGAGACAGGGCTTGTTTTGGGTGCATTACGAAGTAGATTAAAGGTGGTATGTGAGCCAAGAAAGGATTCATTCCTTGAATTTATATTCGAGTGAACACTCAGGTACTCATATGGTATTAGGTTGACTAAGTCATTGGCCAATGCATTGGACATGTCTGTGACATAGTCCTGTTGTCAACTAATATAGATGAGTTATAATAATCAAGCCATTTGGATAGACACTTGACAGATCCTAAGCTTGATTGAGTGTGTCATGAATGAAAGGATTTTATCTTCTCACATATAGGTTCAGTTCACATATTTTGTGTAGCTAAACTTTACATATTGGGTTCGTCTTCCGGCGCAGTCTAGGAGTTTCGTGAAGATCCTAATGTTATTAGTGATGATATGTAAAGGCCTGAAGGGTAACACTAAGTCAAATGTTCCGTCAATTGAAGGATGTAATTAGAAGGAGCTTATACATATATGTTCGATTGATGACCGAGACATTAAAATGGGAAAAGACTGAAAAATAGGACAAGACCGCGGTGCCCTGTTTTGGGACCGCGGTGCCAAGAACACTGGGCAACACCGTGGTGCCTGTACGAATTCTGGCAGTCCAAATTTTTGCCAGTCTGATTTTCTACTGGGCCCAGCCCAAAGAAACCCTAAGCCTCTGTTTACAACTATAAAAGAGGGCTTACCTCCCATTCCAAACACACCAAAAAAAACCTAAGAGAGGTCAATTGTCACGACCCAGCCCCGGGGCCATGACTGGTACCCTACCGGGGTACCCTGTCAGGTATACATCAGAGAATAGCAGCGGAACATACATAACATCTAACTTATAATAAGGTAAACATTACGGCGGTAAACAAGGCGCGCCATAAAATAACTTAATCGAAAGTGAAATCATAACTTATCCTTACATTGACCACAAACGTGACTACGCACTTAAGAATAACAACTGTGGCGGGACAGGGCCCCGCCATACCCCCTGAATGTACAAAAGTCTATAACCTCAGGGAATCATACCCAAAAGACAAAGCCTCCGGAGAGATGGAGCTTCCCAAGAAATGAACAGTGATCCTAAGAGTGCGGACCAGCAAGCTACGTATCTCGACATGCGGCATGAACGCATTTCCGCGAGGTCGATTACAACAGTACCAAGTATGTGGCGAAAATCAGAATGAATTCATAATAGCATATATATAAAGCAGAGACATGTATGATAGCCAAACTACGAGACACAACATATACGCAGCCATGTCAAGTCGTGACTCACGCCTCTAAGTCATCACTCAAATATAACCATAGGTCTCATGCCCATAATATCAATCGTGCGTGGAATTCCTTCCTCACCGCGATCTATGATATAACAACACTAAAGTACATATGAATACTAGATCCCACGTATCATAAGAACCGTGCGAGGCAAATGCGAAGGCATAGCTACGAGATCCACCGCATCCTCAATCGCCAGGCAAGTACGAAGCCGCCTACGGATCCACGTACCAACAATACTATAATCGAAATCACGGTGGCCAGGCAAGTGCGATAGCCTCTACCAGATCCACCTGCGTCACATCGTTGGCCAAGCAATCGCAGCTAACCACCGTGATCCACTGCATCACACCACCGCCCCTAACCCGACCGGCAAGCCGAAGCCAACTACGAGATCCACCTGCATCACGTCTCGACCGGGGCAAATACGAGGCTAACTACTAGATCCACCTGCGTGATGAGACTCGTGGAGAGCTAATCCATGGAACAAAATCATCGGCGGAAACGAACCTCATCATGGCCGCTACGTGGAATCCTCCATCACCGACTGATGCGCCCAAATAGACTCATAATCGAACAATGGAAGCATACGTGGAATCCTTCATCAAGCGGACGCCCAAGTAACTCATAATCGAACAATGGAAGCATACCCGTGGAATCCTTCATCATGGCGATGCGTCAAGTAACTCATAACTACGCTTTTAATTCAATTTCAATATCATGCCTTTACATAAACCAAGACAATTACCATGCCTTCTTTTCACATAAACCAAGAGAATTCTTATTTAAGCAAGCCAAAGTACTTATCAAGGCACCCATAGAATAATTCTCAATCGAACAAGCCCAAAACACTATCAAGGCACAAACAGAATAATTCTCTTTTAACAAGCCAAAGTACTACGTACGTACATCCTTTCCAAGAGATTCCTTTTTATGCAAAATCCAAGATACTAACACCGTAGTATCGCGAGCGTCTATTTTTTCAACTTAAGTTACTACACCTTTAGAAAACTCATTTCAAAGCTTGAAACCAAGTAACTTCAATTTTTCACAATCTAGACAACTTATGCTCATTAATCAAAATAGACAACTTTCATAACCTTCCATAAAGTTATTATAACCAACTTCCCATAAAGCCGTTATACTAACTTTATGCTTTAGAAATTCGACATCTTATCCATTCATAAGGCCGTTATAACTAACTTCCCATAAAGCCGTTATAACTCCTTATGAACCATTTCGTTCTTTTACTATCCAAGAGGCTTATACTTCAAACAAATTCATACAATTTTCAAAAATACTTCAAGCCTCTTATCTTTAGAATAATTCAATACTCAATACTTTCACACCAAGTACTCTATACTTTTGTAAAATCATACTTTTCCCTTAACAAATGGACTTATACTTCTTAAAACAAACAAGTCTTTGTTTATACTTAAACAAGTAAAAATACTAAATCTTGTCGTCTCATCGTACTACATAGATACAAATACTCATGCTCAAAGATAGGAAAGCTTCACATACCTCTTCGGTCAATCCACTTGCTAAGTCCAAACTACCGCAAGTAATATGTCAACCTAAAATAACCATGATACGTTTATTAACCTCTAATTTCAATGTAGAATAATCTAAACTCAAAGCCACTAAATTCTATGGAAAATTGGGCAGCATTTCCTTTGTTTCTACTCACTTTGCCACCTTTCTCAAGGCCGAATTTACCATCAAAACACCACATTGTAAGGCTCAATCAATCCAACAATTTAAAGGGATTACACACCCAAAATTCTGTCCCATAAGTTTACAATAATTCACTTAACAATTCTAGGGTAGTTTTTAGGCTACAACATGCTCATAATCTCTTCTTAACCCATTCTTCATAACCAAACCACATTTCTAGCATGCAATGACTCTAAGAGCATTATTTACTACCACAAGTTCTTTCTTCTTAACATGCAACACTATAACTAAATCTAAAGGAAAAATCATTACCTTAAAGTTTTAGCCAAAACTTATTCCAAGTATTGCTAGCTTCCTTGCCAAGAACACCACCACAACAATGCCAACAAGCTAGCTACAAGCTTCCATTTTGGTTCTTAACTATTCAGATTTTTAAGGGTTTTTAGAGAGAAGGGAAGCAATTTGAGAGAGAGAGAAGATGAAAGATAGAAAATGTCCAAGTCTTGGTCAATATATTGCATGCAACAGAAAATCAGATGGGGACACTTGTCACCCTCCCATGGTCTCTTTAAAACAAAAATCGACTTTTCTAAGTTTTTCCGCCCAAAAATCCCGCCTCAGCGCGCTGGCCGTTGGCCAGCTGAAACCTCCGCAGTTTCTCGATCTTTCGCGCGCTGCTGTCCGGCGCCCGCGCGCTGCAACTCAGTGACCCTTCAGAACTTTAGGCGCGCGCCAGATCCGGCGCGGCGCCACGCCGCGGCTCAAACACATTTCTGTCCGATCACGACCGAACTTGTAACCTCATAACTTTCTACTCGACGTCTTATCGACGAGCGGTTGGTTGCGTTGGAATCTAGACTCAACGAACTACGCCCCAGGCCTTTGAAACACTTATGAACTCTCAATGTACCGGGTCATAACCCGCCTTAAAGTTGACTAAAACCCGTCCGGAACAACCCATCAACCTATCTTCTGAAAATTTTAAGTCTTACTCCCTTTCGTACGCCCTCATGCGCATGACCTGAACTACGGGGTGTAACATCAATGTCTTCTAAAGCTCTGTCAGAATCCCTAGCATTCCTGACTTAGCAAATTACATCACAGCTCTCTGAACTTACAAATCGAGGGACGTTTGAGTGTGCACCCTCGGACTACACAAATATTGAAGATTCAACTGTTTGGCTGACTTCTTCCAAAATGTAAGTCTTTGTTCAAAGTTTTACATTTACTTTGTGTTTATATTTTACATTACATATCATACTGCAGTTCGACCGTCGTCGGGTTTGAAACATAAATTTTCAAATTCTGCTGCGTGTACGAACCCGATGTAAACACCTACCGTGGTATCAGAGCCTGGGCTGTTTCGTGTGATTTGTAATGACATTAATGATAATATGGGTTAGGATTTATTTAGATCTATATTTTATGTATTTAAAAGCTTTAAAATCCTAAATCTTTAGAACACATAGTCCTTGTTCCCTAATTTGTTAGAACAATTATGTATTCGAGAAAATTGATCCAATATATAACTCTTCTAGTTGATATGCGTTATCCGGCTTAAAGCATGGTGCATTGAAATGAAGAACGAGAAGAAAATTGGATTTGATGGTCGATGAACATGTTGTTTAAATGGTGATGGTAATACAAGTGATATATCTGAAAGATCTGGCCCTAAACCAGTTTTAGGAGTTTGGAAATTTCGGATTTTGTGATTCTAGAGGAGAGGCACTGCAGTTCCATGATGGAGCACCGCGGTTCCTGCTAGGGTTTTAGCGGCGGCACCGCGGTTCCATGATGGAACACTGCGGTGTTGTCCAAATGAAGCCAGAGGCACCTCGGTCCTATCCATAGGAGTCGTGGTGCTGTTCATCCAGAAGCTTGAAATTAATTTTTCGGACAATCTGCCTTCAAGGCACCGCGGTTTCACTTGTTGGGCCCGCAGTGCCTGTGACGATAAATATGAGGCACCGCGGTGCCACTTGTTAGGACCGCGGTACTAATTAATTTGCATATTCCAGTGGCTTACTTCATTGCAGGCACCGGTGCTGTTGGAATCGCGATCTTGACAAATAATTTAAAAAAATCGAGAATCAGAAATAGAGACTTAAAAGTTTCAGATTCTGAATCTGAAGTTTTAGAAGTCTCAGTTTTTGAAAATAAAATTTTAAAATCGAACAGATTTGGTCCTTTCGGGCAAATCTGTAATTAAAGAAAGTTTTCTGAAAGTTGATTTTAGGTTCTGGAAATTACAAACAGCTCCCAGAAACTTGAAAATATTTTCTGAGTTTTGAAATTGTATTTTCTGAATTTATAGGGGTTCAAAATTAAACTTTTAAATTCTTAAAGGACTAAACTGTAAATTTTAAAAGTTTGCAGAAATCCTAAAAATCAGATTTTCAGAATCAGAAATGTTTGGGGACTGTTTGACATTTACATAGATTGTAGAGTTTAGACAAATAGACTCATAGTTATCATTAATAGTATATTATTGTATAATATACAAATGTGTTAAGTGATTGAATGTGATGCATTTAAATTATTAGCATAGCGTCCGCAATTATTGTCTGGGTAGGCGGCGCTCAGTAATTGTTTAAATTCAAATGACCGTTGTAACTGTCTGGGTAGACGGCGCCCAGTATGTGATTAAAACCATCTTTTATCATGCCTATTAGGTTTGATGGTTTTCCATCTAATTGTGTTTAGAAATTGCATGATAGGATGTCATATGATGTATGAATTGATTGTTGATCTTGAATGAATCCCCGAAAAAAAGGTTCCCAAACATTAAATACAAGTCTAATTATAACGCGTCGTCCATTATAATTGTTAGGGTGATAAGTCCTTTTCGGCGATAAAGGTATTTATGTCAAAGCATTTGCTCTAAGTCTAAGAGGACCAAGGTCATTTCATAGATGTGTTAAAATGAAAGTAGATAATAAACTTTTGTAGGTATTTACACCAAAGTGTTTTCTTGCAAAGGCTAAGTTTACTTAGGCATTTAAACGCAGTCGTGTAATGGGGTTGACTTGTTTAGATGAATCTTGGCGCCAAAGTGTCGGACTAGTCTAAAGACGTAAGATTAAAATAAAAGATATTTAATCAAACCAAGAGTTGTAGAATTGCTTTACAATTGGTTGAGGACCTACCAAAGTGTGCTATTGAAGTTATCAGGCAAAGCAAACACGAATATAACATATGTTTGGATCTTGGCCCATTATAACCTTTATATTGATTTAGGTCTGTATTCTACCTTGGGGTCGTAGAAGTATGCAAAATAGTGGGAGCTAATTAAACAAAAGGTCATGTCAAATTTGTTTATTATGAATGTGAATAATTTAGGAGAATAAATTTTGATTGCATTTTCCTGTTCTATCTATTATCTTCAGATCTTCAAAAATGTCAAACTTTTGGTTGAAAATGCTCATGGAGTCAAACAGACTCACCGGACCCAACTTCATTGACTGGCTAAGAAATGCTAGAATTGTAGACAGGAAGAAATTGAGTATACATTGGACAAAGTATTTCCCATCGCTCCAGCGGAGGACTCTGCAGAGTATGCAACTTTGACCAGGTTGCTTACAAGAAACATTATAAGGATGCCACATCTGCTCAATGTCTGATGTTGTCTTCTATGTATCCTACATTGCAAAGACATCATGAAACTATGGGGACCAACGAAATGTTAGCCCATTTGAAGAGTCTTTATGATTCGCAGAGTCAGACAATGGAGTATGACATGCTCATAGAACTTTTCAAGTGTAGGCTAAATGAAGGGGGCCAAGTTTCATCTCATGTGTTGAGGATGATTGAGTTGATTGAGAGGTTAGCTTCTATTGACATAAGGTTTCATGACAGAGTCTCCACCACCCTCATCCTACACTCACTTCCTAAGTCATTTGAGAGTTTCATTGTTAATTACACTATGAATGGGACTAAAGCGAAATTGTCGGAGTTACATAATATGTTGAAAACTTTTGAATCTTCGACCTCTAAGACCAAGCCTATTCTAATGGTTGGCTCCTCTAGTCGCCCCAAACCGAAAGATAAGGGACAACAGAAGGAGAAGGGCAAAACTGTTGCTCCGGCAGCAGCAATGAAGCCCAAGGGAGGGGCGAAGAAGAAGAAGAAGAAACTGCCGGCATCGGATGTTTGCATGAATTTCAACAGGAAGGGGCATTGGAGAAAGGATTGCACTGCTCCAGGCGGAGGAATGGCACCAGGTGCTAATGTGCAAGGTATGTTTGTAATTGAAATTAATCTATCTATAAATGATTCTCATTCCTGGGTACTTGATACCGCTTGTGGCTCACACATTTGTACTGTAGGGGCTAACTGATAGCAGGAAGGTCGGGCGTCGCGAGGTGGACCTGCGCGTCAGAAATGGAGCACGAATTGCTGCTGAGCGTGTGAGAACTTATAGGATAGATTTACCTTTTGGCAAAGTTTTAATGTTGAACAATTGTTTTTATGTTCCATCTTTGACAAGGAATATTATTTCTATTCCTGTACTTGATTCAGAGGGTTTTTCCTCAAACATATCTAATGACAATATGGTTTTGACTTTAGACAATGTTGTGCATGGAATTGCGCCTCTTGTGAATGAATTGTATACATTAAACTGCCACAGAGAAATTTTCAATGTACAAAATAAAAGGGCTAAGTTAAATGAAAGAAATTCTACCTACTTATGACATTGTAGACTTGGTCATATCAATCAAACAAGGATAGAACGATTGAGGAAATTAAATTACCTCGAACCATTTTACTTACAATCTTATGGTAACTGTGAATCTTGTTTGAAAGGTAAGATGACCATTAAACCTCTTTCTGGAAAGGGGATCCGTGCCAAGGAGGTGCTTGAGTTGGTACATACAGACGTATGTGGACCATTTTCGACTCAAGCTAGAGAGAGTTTTCTCTTACTTCATCACTTTCACGCATTTAACTTATCAAGGTTTGGATATGTGTATCTTATGAGACACAAATCCGAGGCTTTTGAGAAGTTTAAGGAGTTTAAGTGTGAAGTTGAGAAACAGCTCTCAAAGAGTATCAAGACTCTCCGATCTGATCGTGAGGGTGAATACTTAAGTAAAGAATTTCTTGACTACTTAAAGCTTCATGGATTTCATTCCGAATGGACACATCCTGGAACACCACAGATGAATGGTGTTGCCGAGAGGAGAAACCGAACCTTGCTTGACATGGTTCGTTCCATGATGAGCTTTTCAGCTCTTCCTACATACCTTTGGGGATACGCTATTTTGACCTCAATATATGTTCTAAACATAGTTCCATCTAAATCAGTCGAAAAGACACCGTATGAGGTATGGTGTGGCAAGAAGCCATCACTTAGACACATGAGGCCTTGGGGGTGTCCTGCATATGTCAAGAAGTTGATCACTGATAAGTTGGAATCTAAAAGTGAGAAATGTTACTTTGTTGGGTATTCGAAGGAAACTAAGTGATACTATTTCTATCTTCCTGGAGAACATAAGATATTTGTTTCTAGAAACACAACTTTACTTGAAGATGAATATGTCTACAAGGATGAGAGTTGCACAGAGATAGAACTTGAAGAAATTCAAGAACAACGTAACAAAGAGGTTGAATCCTTGCCCAATAATGAAGGAAATGATTCAGTGGGAGCTTCTGGCGAAGATTGGGTATTTAGGGTACCCCCTTCGGCCAGTGGGAGTGCTACGAGGAGTAATGCAGAAATGCAAGATCTTCCGGCACAGACCTTGGGAGAAAATGCACCAGTTGCACCTTCTCCCATTTAGAAAAGACATGAAAATAATATTCCTGAAAGCTTTAATGTTGGTGGATCAACCAAATGCAAGAACTACTACTGGCGTAACATACCAGAATCGAATCGCAAGATACTCAACTCCGAAGGTCTACTAGAACTCATCGTCCTTCGGAAAGACTAAATTTACTTGCTGAAACACAAAATGAGATAGATATTCCTGATGATGATGAGCCTAGAACCTACAGCGAAGCAATGCTAGATATTGATTCGAAGAGATGGCAAGAAGCCATGAAATCGGAAATGGAATCTATGTATATCAATCAAGTGTGGAACTTGGTTGATTTGTCAAATGAGGTCAAATCCATAGGATGCAAATGGGTCTTCAAGAAGAAGATTGATGCATTTGGCAAGGTTCAGACTTATAAAGCTAGACTAGTGGCTAAAGGTTTTACTCAGCGTCCTGGCGTGGATTATGATGAAACCTTTTCACCGGTGGCTAAGATAAAGTCTATTCAGATTTTGCTTGTTATAGCTGCACATTACGATTATGACATTTGGCAGATGGACGTCAAAACTGCATTCCTCAATGGTAATATAATTGAGGAAGTGTATATGAAACAACTGATCGGTGTATTTTATATACACCTTTCGAGTCTGTTTTAGTTAGTCTTTTGTCCCATTTTGCACATATAAATGTCGTATTAGGATAGTTTTTCTTTCTTTTGAGTCAAAGTGGTTAAAGTGGCTAAATGGCGGAAAAAGAGCAAAAAGAGGGCGAAAGAGAGACGCAGAGTAAAACAGAAAGTGGCGAATAAGGCTAAAACCCGGAGCCAGCGCCTCTCACTGCATCATAGCGAGGTCGGCGCTATCATTCGCAGAAGGTGCAGAAGATCCGTAGCCGCGGCGCTTAAATCGGGCGCGACGCCACTATTCCGAGAGGCGAAGACTCAGCCGCGGCTCCTCGCATAGATGCGCAGACGCGCGCGCTAAACATCCGAGGAGCTTCTGGCCAGCGCGCCTCGCATGCCAGATATCGAGCCGCGCCAAAACACCCGGTATTGCGAGAACTTTAGGCGCGCCGACAGCCAGGCGCGCAGACGCGGAAAAATTAGGTCTTTTGACGGATTTTTGGGCCAGGCCTGCAGGGAAAAGAAGGGAGACGTTTTAAACCTATAAAAGGAGAACCCTAGGCAGTTTTCAAGGTTCCCCTTTCTGGCGAAACTCAAGATTCTTGACTTGGAGTTTGGATACCATTAGCTTAGTAATTTCTTTTTCCTTTCCTTTATTTATTTCAGTTTTTGCATGATGAACTTTGAATTAGTTCTTGTCATATTCATGACCAGAACTAATTCTCTTATAGGCTTTCTATGTTGAATTCTTGAACTTTATGTTATAAAGTAATGCATGCTTATGGTTATTATTCTTATTGAGAGATCTATCCAATAATCGAGTTGAATTCTTGGTAGCTAATTGACAACTAGTTATCACTATATGATTTCTAATCAGTTACGAAAGGAGGATTGTGAATATCTTTGTAAGTTGGGTAGACGGTCTTGAATTGGGGATGAAAATACCTCAATTAGATTTGTAAGCGTTGATGAGAGGCTTAACAACCTAATTTTGCGCATTGTGCGTGACGGCCAACTAGGTTTTTGTGCTTAATCCTCCTATGAGTTACCCTTATCGAAAGTTAGGTAAGGAACAATCGGGGTTGAGTGTTTATATAACCTAACGGAGTATAAAACGATTTCAGAAACTGCTTTCTCCAAAAGAAGAACACCATAAGTAATGCATTAACAAGTAACATAAGCGGATAGTAAGGATACATAGAAGCCCTATTCTCATCACATCTGAATTAAATCTTTATATTTAATTAGCTTTCATAACTCTTAGTTACAAACCAAACAATCAATCATTAATTTACCAAATAGATACTATAAAATAGATAGTTGGTACTTGAACCCTAATCCTAGAGGACGATATTCGGTCTTATCTAAGACTATACTACTTGATACGATAACGTGCACTTGCGTTTAAAAATGTGTGCATATTACGCGCATCAAGTTTTTGGCGCCGTTGCCGGGGATTAGGCAATAGTTCAATATCAATTTTATCTATTTTTAAATTCTAATTTGGTTTTAACTTTTATTTTTATTTTTTTTATTTTATTTTTTTTTTTTTTTTTTTTTTTTTTTTATTTTTTACGAAAATTCGAGGTGCCGTGATTTCTTTGTTGGTTTTGATTCGTTCAGGAACACTTTAGATATGGATTTTTACTGTCCATATGATAGAGAGCCAACCATAGAGGAACAGAGGGAGGAATTACGAGAAACCCTACTTAGTCTCACGAGGCGCCAAGCTCGATTCATGGACGAAATGAGTCGGGCATAAAGAGGTTGGAAACGAAATAGCGTAACTCGCGGTCATATTCAACAAATAACCGCAAGAAGAGCAATCTGCATCGAGCTAAGCAATGAGGACACACAATGTCGCACAATTGACTCAAAGAGGCCGAATCGGGAGAAAGAGAAAGTTCACAAGAGCGCAGAGCCGCGCCTCGATCGTGCCGCGGCGTCGAGGATTCGAGGCAAGGCAGAGATAGTACAACAAGTTCGGTCTCAAACAGCAGAAAGTGAGGCCGCGCGCCTAAGATCGAGCCGGCGCCGTATCGTAAATTGAGAAAATAGCACCGATGGTAATCGCACCCAGTGATGATACCATATCCCGAAGTTAAAAATGCACTCTTGACAAGCAATTCTCCAGCTTCGTAGAGGTTCTCAAACAATTGCAACTCAATATCCCGTTTGCGGAAGCACTAGAACAAATGCCGAGCTACGTCAAGTTCATGAAGGATGTGCTTAGCAAAAAGAGGAAGATAGAGGATTACGAAACGGTGATGCTAACTGAAGAATGTAGTGCCATCCTACAGAGACAACTACCTCGGAAGTTACAAGACCCGGGGAGTTTTACCATCCCATGCACTATTGGAAAGTTTGAATGTCAAAAGGCACTATGCGACTTGGGAGCAGCATAAATCGATGCCCTATCTAGTTTTCTGCAAACTAGAAATGGGAGAAATCAAACCTACAAACATCACCTTGCAGCTAGCTGACCGCTCAATTGTTCATCCGAGAGGAGTCATCGAGGATATACTAGTAAAAGTGGACAAGTTCATCCTCCCCGCCGATTTCATTATCTTAGATATACAAGATAACGATGGAATACCTATCATACTGGGCAGACCCTTCTTAGCCACAGATGTGCCTCATTGATGTTCAAAAGGGAATCAAGCTTGAGTAGATGAAGAAGAGGTAACTTTTAACGCTCTTCAAACAAAGCAAGTTTTCCAGAGGCCAAAGATAACTGCTCAGCCATTGATCTTATCGAAGAGACAATGTCAAACAAAGAGTTCGAATATGAGGATACGCTTGAAGAAGTACTGACCACATGGGATGATGATAGTAAAAACGATCCAGATCTGATGGAGTACGCAAATTGGATGAATGCTTATGAAAAATGGGATACAAGGACAAAGAAATATGAGGAGTCGGACAGTACGAAAGATCATTACCATCCACAGAAGGCCCGAGTTAGAGTTAAAAATCTTACCTAATCATCTACAATACCAATACCTAGTGAAGAAAACCCCGCGCTGATCATTTCACGCCACCCGCCCACCAAGAAATTGATAAATCGCTAAGAGTACTAAAGAATCACAAGCGGGCTATTGGATGGACATTAGCGTACATAAAAGGAATAAGTCCATCAACAAGAATGCATAAGATCCGCCTAGATGAGGAGAGCGCATCATCCATCAAGCCGAGGCGATCGAACCCAAATACGAAAGAGGTAGTAAGGAAAGAAATCCTAAAATGGCTCGACGCAGAGTGATTTACCCCATATCGATAGCACGTGGGTAAGTCGATACAAGTGGTGCCAAAAAGGGTGGAATAACGGTGGTGGCTAACGAAAGAAACGAACTCATTCCTCGAGAATACGATCACGGTTGGAGAATATGCATTGATTATCGCAAGTTGAATAAAGCAACGAGAAAAGATCACTTCCCGTTGCCATTCCTAGATCAAATGCTGGACAGACTCGCAGGGCACAACTACTATTGCTTTTTGGATGGATACTCAGGGTATCACCAGATTGCAATAGCCCCAGAAGATCAGGAAAAGACGACATTTACTTGCCCTTTTGGAACATTTGCATTTAGAAGAATGCCATTTGGACTCTGCAATGCACCTGCTACTTTTCAAAGATGTATGATGGCAATTTTCTCAGATATGGTAGAGAGGACTATAGAGATCTTTATGGATGACTTTTCGGTGTTTGGAGCATCATTTGATGAATGTTTAAGGCATCTGAAGCGATGTTGAGCGGTGCAAGAATCTAACCTCAGGCTAAATCGGGAGAAGTGTCACCACGGTATGTATGAATCGTCTTGGGCATAAAATATCAAACCAAGGTATTGAGGTAGACAAAGCAAAGATTTCAAGAATCGAAAATCTACCACCTCCGATCAACAAAAAGTCGAAGTTTCCTTGGGCATGCAGCTTCTATAAGATTCATCAAGGACTTTTCAAAGGTCTCAAAGCCCTCTCCACATTGTTAATGACGGTAGCCTTCGACTTCAATAAAGAATGCTTATCCGCATTTCAAACGCTCGGAGAAGCTTACCTCAAGACTATAGTCATCGCACCAAATTGGTAGCTCCTATTTGAACTCACGTGCGATGCAAGCGACTATGCAATTGGAGCAAGATTTCCAGAGAATCGACAAGGTATTTAGATCCATTTACTATGCTAGTAAAACTCTAAATGACGACAATTAAATTATGCAACCACGGAAAAGAACTACTAGCTATAGTATATGCGTTTGAGAAATTCAGCCATACTTGATTGGAAATAAAGTGATAGTATACACTGACCACTCTGCTATAAAGTACTTAATGACAAAGAAGGACGCAAAGCCTCGCCTCATTCGATGGGTCCTACTTCTACAAGAATTTGACGTAGAGATTCGTGATAAGAAAGGAACAGAGAATTCACTGCGCACCACTTGTCAGTTGGAGAACACGAGCCGTAATACCAAGGATGTGCAAATAAATGATCACTTTCCGCATTTAACAACTGTTTGAGTAAGTATGAATTCTAATTTACCTCGTACGCTGATTTTGTTAACTTTCTTGCGCCTAAAGTTCTACCCCGTGCTTGTCAAGACAAAGAAATGAAGAGGTTTTATTCGAGGTAAAACATTACTATTGGGAAGAACCAATGCTATACAAACACCGTGACCAAGTCATCAGCGATGTGTACGAGAGGAAGAGATGCACTGTGTTCACCCACCGCCACACCTTAGCACGTGGTGGACACTTTTGGGGCATCAAGAACAGCGGCAAAGGTATTGCAATGCGGATTCTATTCGCCAACTCTCTTCAAGGATGCCACACCTTTGTGCAGATGTGATAATTGTCAAAGAACAGGAACATCTCAAGACGAAACGAGATGCCTTCGCACAGAATATTGGAAGTAGAACTATTCGATGTGTGGGGAGTTGATTTCATGGGACCATTCCCGCCATCTTTTGGATATCAATATATCCTTCTGGCAGTAGACTACGTGTCCAAATGGGTAGAAGCAGTGGCCACCAAAGAAAACGACAGTAAAACTGTGCAAAAATTTCTCCAGAAGAATATTTTCACAAGGTTCGGCACACCAAGAGCTCTTATCAGTGATGAAAGGAGCCATTTCTGCAATAGGCAGCTGAAGTCATTGCTTTCCCGATATGGAGTTTACCATCGCACTACAACGTGCACCATCCTCAAGCTAATGGGCAAGCGGAAGTGTCAAATGAAGTGAAAAGCATATTGGAAAAGGCGTGAACGGCTCAAGGAAAGATCGGTCGATCAAATTAGATGACGACATGGGCATACGGACAGATTCAAAACACCAATTGGTATGTCACCTTATAAATTAGTTTTGGTAAAGCTTGTCATTTGCCGAGAGTTGGAACACGAGCATATTGGGCAATGAAGAAGTTGAACATGGATACCACGGCGTGGACAAAGGAGGCTACTACAGCTGAGCGAATTGGATGAATTCCGACACAATGCCTATGAGAATGCAAAGATCTACAAGGAACGAACGAAAGCATGGCACGATAAGAATTTGATACCAAAAGATTTTCAAGAAGGACAACAAGTGCTGCTATTCAACTCAAGGTTGAGATTGTTTCCAGGCAAATTAAAATCACGTTGGACAGGACCATACACAGTGGTAAGAGTATTCCCATACGGAGCAATTGAAATAAAAGGGAGAGAGGGAGCCGCCTTCAAAGTAAACGGACAGAGGTTAAAACCCTACCTAATCGATGAAATGGAATACATGAACTTGGTGACTTCTCAATCCCTGAAAGAATAAGGAACTTGCGTCCGGCTAAAAGACGTTAAAGACAGCGCTTGTTGGGAGGCAACCCAACGTTTTCAATTATGTTATTTTAATTTCTGTCTTTAAGTTTATTTTATTTTTGTCTCAGAACAGTCTCACGGTCTTGGAGTCTTGTGTTTTGTGATGTGATTGACAGTGCAGGAAATAAATCGAAAAGCGAGGATTTCGCAAAGCGGGTAGCGCCGCGCGCCAGAGCGAGCAGCGGCAGCGAAATCGAAAAATGGGCCAAGATAGGCGCCGCGGCTCAGAATGCGAGCGCGGCGCATGAAATTCGATGAGCGCTTGAGTTTAGCGCGCGGCACGTAAGATCTGAAGAGGTGCGGAAGTTTAAGCGCCGCGGTGTCCAGTTGCAGAGAATTCTGGAAAATACTTTGATCCAAAAGCCCTACCGCCAAATCAAACACCAAGGGCTCTCCTCCCCTCACGAAATTAGAAGCACTACCCACCGCCACCACCGCGATTTTTAGCCAAAAACTGTAAGTCTTTTTGTCTTTTAGTTTTTCCTTTGAGTCTACACATTGGGGACAATGTGTAATTTAAGTTTGGGGGTGTTTTTTATGTGTTTCATTTTTATGTTTTATTCGAGTCTTCTTTTTGATTTTTTTTTTTTTGTTTATTTTGAGTCACCACAAATTTTTTTCGCTTTGAGTCATAATTGCTGTCACAAAGATCATGTATGTTGTAGTTGCTAGAAACACCTAGTGAAGTAAGGTAAAATAATGTAATTGTAGAATCTATTTAAACACCTAGGTTAGATATGCCAAAAACTCACAAAATCTGTCTATTTGGAGTTTCATGCTTGAATTGTGCATACTAAATGATTGAAAACCTATGTGTACGATTGTTTGCTATTCGAGGCTAAATAATTAGGATATGCATGCTAGGAGATGACTCAGGCATTTCTTTGATAGCCAATTCTTACCTCTTTTCTATCCTGTACTTTAAAAATATATCCCTAGTCAGCCCCATTGAGCCAAAAATTGAAACTTTTTCTTTGACACCCTATATTCCCATAAATTGTGCCATAAGTAAAAAGTTTCAAAGTGGAGTACATTGTGTTAAAAAGAAGAAACAAAAAGAGTGAACAAGTTTGATGCACCCCAATGGAAAAGTAATAAGAAAGAGGCAAAAGCCTAAGTTTGGGGGTGCCTGTTAGTATAATACACTTCACTCTCCCAAAACAAAAGAGGGGAAAGATAGAATTGAAGTGAAGGAAAGAATCAAAAGAAAAAGGGAAAAATTGAAAAGCCAACGAGCGTATGGTACAGAAAAATGAGCCTAAATGCCCATCTTTACCAACCCCTACCTAAGCCTACATTACAACCCTCAAAGTCCTGAAGATCTCTTTTATGCATATCCAGAATTAGTGGAGAATAGCAAGTAAGCAGGCCATAGGAATTTTTGAATTTATATGCATACTTGAGTACACTGACTTCCATTTAAAGCATGATAAGTATGAGTTTGCGAAATATCTAGCTCAATGTGTTGAAATTCCATGCTATATGTTCCTGCATATTATTCTGCTAACCTTCATGTTTTTCTAGTTAACATTCATGCAGCAAAAGTGATCAATGGCAGGGAGTCTGTTTATTTTCTTATTTATTGAGTCTTTCATTTTATTTCTTTCTTTTTATCTTTGCTCGAGGGCGAGCAAAGGTCAAGTTTGGGGGTATTTGATCGGTGTATTTTATATACACCTTTCGAGTCTGTTTTAGTTAGTCTTTTGTCCCATTTTGCACATATAAATGTCGTATTAGGATAGTTTTTCTTTCTTTTGAGTCAAAGTGGTTAAAGTGGCCAAATGGCGGAAAAAGAGCAAAAAGAGGGCGAAAGAGGAGATGCAGTGAAAGCAGAAAGTGGCGAATAAGGCTAAAACCCAGACCAGCGCCGCGGCGCCTCCTGCAGTCAGAAGCAGGGCCGCGGCGCCTATCATTCAGAGAAGGTGCAGAAGATCCAGAGCCGCGGCGCCTAAATCAGGGCCGCGGCGCCCACTATTCCGAGAGGCAGAAGACTCAGCGCCGCGGCTCCGCCGATGCGGTCACGCGCGGCGCTAAACATCCGAGAGCTACAGATTCTGGCCGCGCGCCACCGAGCAGCGAATATCGGGCGCGCCAAAACACCCGGTATTGCGAACTTTAGCCGCGCCCGACAGCCGCGGCGCCGACGCGGAAAAATTAGGTCTTTTGACGGATTTTTGGGCCAGGCCTGCAGGGAAAAGAAGGGAGACGTTTTAAACCTATAAAAGGAGAACCCTAGGCAGTTTTCAAGGGTTCCCCTTTCTTGCACAACTCAAGATTCTTGACTTGGAGTTTGGATACCATTAGCTTAGTAATTTCTTTTTCCTTTCCTTTATTTATTTCAGTTTTTGCATGATGAACTTTGAATTAGTTCTTGTCATATTCATGGCCAGGAACTAATTCTCTTATAGGGCTTTCTATGTTGAATTCTTGAACTTTATGTTATAAAGTAATGCATGCTTATGGTTATTATTCTTATTGAGAGATCTATCCAATAATTGAGTTGAATTCTTGGTAGCTAATTGACAACTAGTTATCACTATATGATTTCTAATCAGTTACGAAAAGGAGGATTGTGAATATCCGTAAGTTGGGTGACGGTCTTGAATTGGGGATGAAAATACCTCAATTAGATTTGTAGCGTTGATGAGAGGCTTAACAACCCTAATTTTGCGCATTGTGCGTGACGGCCAACTAGGTTTTTGTGCTTAATCCTCCTATAGAGTTACCCTTATCGAAAAGTTAGGTAAGGAACAATACTAGGGTTGAGTGTTTATATAACTAACGGAGTATAAAACGATTTCGTAAACTCGCTTTCTCCAAAGAAGAACACCATAAGTAATGCATTAACAAGTAACATAAGCGGATAGTAAGGATACATAGAAGCCCTATTCTCATCACATCTGAATTAAATCTTTATATTTAATTAGCTTTCATAACTCTTAGTTACAAACCAAACAATCAATCATTAATTCACCAAATAGATACTATAAAATAGATAGTTGGTACTTGAACCCTAATCCTAGAGGACGATATTCGGTCTTATCTAAGACTATACTACTTGATACGATAACGTGCACTTGCGTTTAAAAATGTGTGCATATTACGCGCATCAACAACCCGAGGGTTTTTCATCCGTCCAGACCAAATGTTGTGTGCAAGTTACAGAAGTCCATTTATGGACTTAAGCAAGCCTCTAGGAGTTGGAACATTTGCTTTGACAAGGTTATCAAATCTTTTGATTTCGTCAGAAGCAAATAGGATCCTTGTGTTTATTTCAAACGCAAGGATGAGGGTATTATCTTCATTGTTATATATGTTGATGACATATTGATAATGGGAGATAATAAGATCCTCATGCAGTCAGTTAAGAATTGGTTGTCCAAGACCTTCATGATGAAGAATTTAGGTGAAGTCTGCTACATTCTGGGAATTAGGATCTATATAGATAGACCTAATAGATTGTTGGGGCTGTCACAGTCAGTCTACATATACAAAGTGCTTAAACGCTTTTCAATGGAGAATTCCAAGAAAGGCGGTCTTCCGATGGGTCAAGGCATCAAGTTATCAAAGAAGGGCTGCCCTTTTAATGCTATTGAACTTGAGCGCATGAAGAGGATCCCATATGCTTCGGCTATAGGATCGATCATGTATGCCATTACTTGTACTAGGCTAGATGTGACCTTTGCACTTAGTATGACTTTCAAATTCCAGCAGAATCCTGGCGAGGAACACTGGAAAGCAGTCAAGAGTATTCTCAAGTACCTCAGGCGTACTAAAGATTACTTCTTAGTCTATGGTGGAGTTGATGAGCTGGTTGCCACTGGGTATACCTGTCACGCCCTTTTTCGACCGCGACATTATTCCACTCCTGCTTAGATGGTTAGAAAATAAAATAAAAATGCTAAAAGATGTTAAAAATGCTAAAGGTGCTAAAAGTGCTAAAAGGGTTCGCGGAGTCTCCACCTAATTAGTTTGGGTGAATTAGGACACCTAAATGTCAACTAGGTCAAAGTCAACATTAACTCCATTTAATGGTCTGCAAAATTATGCGGGATTCCGGGTAAGGATTCTTTATTAATCTAGAGGGAAGGGATTAGGTACCATCTAAGATCCGCTAACTTGCGGTTGTCCTGCCAAACCTAGGTTGATTATTATGTTAGAGAAAATGCGTGTTTAAAAAGATGTTGCAAGTGTTTTTATAAAAGAATGTTTTTTTTGATAAAAGATTTATAAGACTAATGCTACAAAAATATACGTGCAATATGCATTTATAAAATGATGCAAAATTGATGTATTTACAAAAGATATGCATTTCATTTGCAAAAATCAATTTTGATTAACTTATGCAAGGTATGATATAAAAGATGCCATTTTTTTACAATTGATAAGAGGAAGATAATTTTATTATGAAATGAATTATAATGTCATTAAGTGATTTATGAGAAAATCAATTTCTTTTGTTATGCGTTAACTTCATGATTAGATATGCAATTTTAATTGTTAGGCAAGAAATTAGACATGCATGACAAGCCTAAGATAAATAACTAGAAGTGTATTTCTGATTCTAAATTATCTTCCCACCTTATATGTTCAAAGACTAATTGCTCTAGATCTCCTGTTAATTACAAAATTAGATAACAAAATTACAATAACCAAATAAAGACATAAAAATGAGGCAAGGAGGTTAAGAGAGTAAAGGAATTGAACTGGGTGACTCCGTCCTATTTTGTTTTTTTCTAGGAATTGGTGAGGAGGGAGCGCGATGGATGTAGATGCGGGCCCTCATTGACGAAAGTCGTGATGAGTCTCGCCATGAGACTCTTCATTTTGCTCCGATACATTTCATGTAAAAAAAAGAAAATGATAAGGATTAGTATTTGTCCAAGTTTATCAAACGATGCACAAGTACTCGACACAAGGTTTAACACATAGATTTATTTTTAGCACACATGTGCTGATTAACTGTGAAATCAGCAAGTAGCCAAATAAATAAGGAGTCTTACGGGTTTGGCCCAAACATGCATATAAACTGGGTAAGGCAGAGGCAGAGAGGAAAACAAAGGAAATGCATATAGTCGTAATTTAGGTATAGTCAGCAGTTTACAAATATTCAGCAGTCCATACAAAGTGGGAAAACTACACCTAAAATCACCCAGGACATTCCAATCATATGAAATTACACAAAGCTAAGACATATACATAGACAACACCAATTCATATTGGCATCCAGAAAACAACACACAAAGGATATGTCATTCATTTAGCATGCAAGTCCCGTATAGTACTTTAATCGCTAAACTCATTTGACTCAGGTTCAGACATAAATAAGTTATTCAGTATATTTTTGACTCACCCAAATGGGGGCAGGGCATGATTGCAGGTCATTAGCGCCTAAGCAAGTGATTCAGAGCACACGACATGATTTTTAGGCAGGATGAACCATTTCCGGACAGTCTTAACTCCTAAGGATTCTTAACCCATGACTCATATATATATATAGGAAAAAAAAAGAACCAAACAGACTCGGATTTGACCAAGATTTAAATTACATCTACAAATATATGACTATTTTTATCCAGACAAAATATACATGCTTCATTATTGGTCTTAAGTCAAAAACAGGGAGTAAACAGGTCAGGCTCATACACGACCATTGCAACCCTATTACTGATAACATGTAGGACTTTATAAACTGGAGCAGACACACAAACATCTACAGATTGTGTATTAAGCATATTGTCTGCTGGACTCTAAGAATAAACCTACATTTAACTCAATATGCAAACATCATTCGATCTAGAACATCTATAAAGATTCCAAAGTAGACATGACCAATTCACACATTTGCTAACATGTTGTCATATTATTGTTTAAGGCAGACACGTACGGATTAAGAAAATTAAACCAGAAATGTCGATACGAGTAGCAAATTAGCAACAAACACAAGTATTTAGGTTAACAAGTCTTAAAGCCATTTAGATTTGGGTTAAGTTCAGATTCCAAAACTATATCATACTTAAGAGATGCACACACACCTACACTAACAATCGCACGCTGTTAACATTCAAAACAGTCTCAAACAACTCACAACAACATAATATTACTCAAGACAATACGTAATACATTACTGTATCATATATTAATCCAAGATCAACACAGATAGAACTAAATTAACACACGTTTAATACATAGACGCACGGCGACATAAAATAAACTGAGGGGAATTTGGGTTTACCTTCTCCGGACAGCGAACTGAGGCAGCGTATCAAGTCGTCGATCCACTCGGAGAGTTTTGCTATGCGAATGAAAGAAAGAGCCTTTGCTTGGGAGAAAGTTGCTGGTTCTTCACTGATCTTCGAGAGAAAAGAAAGGTTTTGAATTTATGTTTCTGTCTTAGACTCACAATTTCGACCCTCTTCTGCTAATTTTTTTCCTCTCTTCATTGCATGTGTAGATTGGTTCCTTTTATAGTTTCCAATTGAGTTCTGATTTTGGTAGGATTTTAAGGCTGATTTGGTTTGGTTTTGGACTGATTATGGTAAATATTTTGGTGTAAAGCCATGATTGACACGATTTTCGTACTGATTTGGTTAGGGCGAGCTCTTAGTCGCTGGGATGATCTTTGAATGATTATGGTACTGGCTTTAGACGATTTGTTACCATTTTTGGGGTTCTGAGGTTCTGGGTGCGATTTGGTTAAGGATTTGTTACAATTTTCGGCAAAATCTTTGATGATTCTTACCGAAATTAATAGGGAGAGGTTTTATGGTAAGATTTGATTATGGTAACTTAATAGGTGTGATTTTGAGCCCGATTTGGAGGGTGATATGCGAGATTTGGGGCGGTTCTCGCATGATATGTTGGTGGAGGCGTGGAAGGCTTCCAGGGTTTTAGGTTAGAAGTTATATTTTTTTTAGGTTAAGGGATGGGGAAGGGATGAAGATAAGGCTGTTGGGATGCGGTTATGGGCTGATTTGTTTGGACGAAAATAAGTGGGTTTGGTTTTTTTTTAATTATTTTGGATGATAGTTAGTGGTAAATAAATGGGTTTAGGTTAGTTTTAAGTGTTAGTTTATTTTAAGTGTTAGTAGATGGGTTTAAGTTATTATTAAATTATTTTAATATGACTTTAGGTGCTTTATTAGTTTTAGCTCGGGTTTAAATTATTACAATAATAGATGCGGGCGTGCTATTTAATTAATGCTTAATATTTTATAATGTGATGACATTATTAAAATCTTATTTATTGTGCATATTTTGCGATGTTAAATTTAAATAGAGAGGGGTTTCAATTGCAAATAATAATTATGAAATTGCTTTGGGTATTAATAAATGTGGATGTAATTTTAAAGAATGCTTGATGCGACGCCATTATTAAATTGTTTATTTATTTAGTATTTATTATTATTTAAAATTATTAAGAATTAATGGAAATAGAATAGGGCTTAAATTATGTATAATATTTATGCAAATAACGAATGCAGACGTGAGACTCAAAGTGCTTAATACTCTACGTAAAACGCGATGTCATTATTAAATCGCTTATTTATGCATGTATTAATGTTTTATTGTTACATTTTATTATTATAAAATTGTTAAATTATTTTGGAAAATTAGTGTAATTTTATAGTTAATGATTGGACGAGAGGGTCAAAATTGGGTGTCAACAATACCGACACTAGTTTCCATACAAATGTTGATGATTTCAAATCTCAGTCTGGTTACACGTTCATTTTCAACGGAGGAGCAGTGAGCTGGAAGAGTTCCAAAAAGGCTACTACTGCAGACTCGACTACTGAAGCGGAGTACATTCTTTGGATCGGAAGTCGCGATTTACGAGTTCTGAAGGCGGGGTTGTTCCGAGTGCTAGTTGTTCAATAACCATTTATTGTGACAACACTGGTGCTATTGCATAGGCAAAGGAACCAAGATCAACAAACAGAAAAAGCATGTACCGAGGAAGTACCACATCCTGAGAGAGATGGTGGAAGCTGAAGATATCAAGATAGACTATATTCCCACAGACAATAATCTAACAGATCCGTTTACTAAACCATTAAGATTAATGAAGCATAATGGGCATTTTGAGAACATGGGTATTAGATATGTTGGTGATTGGCTCTAGGCCAAGTGGGAGATTGAAAGTATATGTATGTCCTAGAGACAATCTGTATTAGGACACAATTTACTTTATACATATTCACATTTATATTAATGATGATTAATATTATGACATTTACATTTGTTAAATTATTAGTTGATTGTTTATAATATTTTATAGATGCATCCCTAGAGTTTACGTGTTTATTAATGATGTGAGAATTAATGTTATAACGTAACTCTTAAATTTACCTTGACTAATGATCATCGAAATTGGAATATCAATGATATGTGATATGTAGACATGTGGTCTGCATCATATCCTTAGGGGATGTAGTATATCTCACATGCTACGAGTTATGACAACTCGTGATGGACACATGGATACTTGTTGAAGTATTGATATGCCCGGCTGATGTACTATTTTGTTATATGTCTATAATGTCATCGGTGTGTGGGAGATAAAAGTCCTTAGACTTGAGGTCAATATCATCTTGTTTACGGAGTAATGTACTTTTATCATGTCCTAAGCTCAAATGTCTTATAGGTTGAGACGCGACTTGTTTTGGGTGCATTACAAGTAGATTAAAGGTGGTATGTGAGCCAAGAAAGAATTCATTCCTTGAATTTATATTCGAGTGAACAATGAGGTACTCATATGGTATTATGTTGACTAAGTCATTGGCCAATGCATTGGACATGTCTGTGACATGGTCTTGTTGTCAACTAATATAGATGAGTTATAATAATCAAGCCATTTGGATAAACACTTGACATATCCTAAGCTTGATTAAGTGTGTAATGAATGAAAGGATTTTATCTTCTCACATATAGGTTCAGTTCACATATTTTGTGTAGCTAAACTTTACATATTGGGTTCGTCTTCCGGCGCAATCTAGGAATTCCGTGAAGATCCTAATGTTATTAGTGACGATATATAAAGGTCTGAAGGGTAACACTAAGTCAAATGTTCCGTCGATTGAAGGATGTAATTAGAAGGAGATTATACATATATGTTCGATTGATGACCGGGACATTAAGATGGGAAAAGACTGAAAAATAGGGCGAGGACGCGGTGCGAGAACATCGGCAAAGACCGCGGCCTTTTAGTGGGACGCGGTGCACATGCGGATCTCGCGATCCAATTTTTGTCGATCGATTTTCTGGGCCCGGCCTGAAACCCTAAGCCTCTGTTTACAACTATAAATAGAGGGCTTACCTCCCATTCCAAACACACCAAAAAAAAACCTAAGAGAGGTTAATCTCTTCTAAAGCTCTGTCAGAATCTCTAACATTCATGACTTAGCAAATTACATCACAGTTCTCTGAACTTACAAATCGAGGGACGTTTGCGTGTGCACCTTCGGACTACACAAAGATTGAAGATTCAACTACTTGGCTGACTGCTTCCAAAATGTAAGTCTTCGTTCGAAGTTTTACATTTACTTTGTGTTTATATTTTACATTACATATCATACTACAATTCGACCGTCGTCGGGTTTGAAACATAAATTTTTAAATTTCGCTGCGTGTACGAACCGACGTAAACACCTACACTTCACTCCTTATATTTTTTCAAGTGCACCCTTTGTTGTGAATACATTTTTTCAATTTGTCTTTTTTTTCCTATCCAATATTCAGTATTCGCATTGGAGCCCGATTATATTTAAATTTGTGCCGCGTTGGCTTTATTTGGGGAGAAGCGCTCCCTACTAAAGATTTTTCCATACACATAGTTCGAACCTGAAATCTCTGATTAAAGAAGGAGCAGCCCATCCGCTGCACCACATTCTTAATCCAGAGCTATAAGAACGAAAGAATTGGTGTGGCCACTGGCCACAGCTACAACTACTGGTGGTGTTTCCATTTTTCTTTACAACTACAAACAACATTAGAAGTTCTAATTGATTGATGCCTTTTATATGTTTATACAGTTATTTTCAAAAGTTACTGCCGTATGAATTATGATAGGACTTCATAACCTTCTGTTGTCATGTCTTCTTACTCTTCTGATTTGTCCTTCAATTTTTTTCACCGATTAATTTAAAATTCCAAACTAAAATAATCCATGTCGACGAACAGACGTCACATGCCTCCTAATTAACTCTTCATGGTCAATAACTAACTCATTCTATTTTATTGAATTTCTGGACCAAGGACCATCTTATTTATTGCAGACTATCAATTATCTAATTTTCAACCGAGTATATTTTACTCCATTTTTATATGCATACCCTTTATCTTAATATTCTTCTTCCCTATGTATTTATATAATATACAAATCAACTAATATTTTAAGTTCTGTAATCAATGAAATTGTGTATAATATTCTTTTATCCCTAGATGTGCTATGACCAATTAGTTTGTAATTAATGTCACGTTGTGGGATGATTCTATACGGCATAGTTCCACTTTCCCATTGAATAATATCGTTATCATTAATTAAACCTGCAATTAAAGACCATAACTTAGATGCTGATTTGTATAATGAATGTTAGAATATTAAACGTGTTATGTTGGTTTTCATTGCATGGAAATCTAAATAATGTATGTATGTGAAGAAGTTTCCTTAAGTTCAGACCTTAGTAAAACTACAGCATTTATTATGGTTAGTACAATATAGGATACAAATTTAGACAATTGGTGACTTCCCTATTCAAACTAGAAAACCTATATGGAGGGAAGATTTTTTTCCTTAACAAATTTTATTCCTTTACAATACTAATACTTTGTACTCTAAACTTTTGATTCAATGTATATTTTCAGATTTGTCTAGTTTGAAGGTTCAAAGAAGAAGGGGGGAAATGCCAACAGTTTGGTTTGCTTTAAAGAGATCATTGCAGTGCAGATCAGAGCTAAAAGATGTGCATGATCCAAGAAGTGATGGAAGAAATTTAAGCAAGATATCGACGAAAAAGATGACAGTTAGGTCAGGTTGTTCAAGGTCAATTGCAAATCTGAAAGATGTAATACATGGAAGTAAAAGGCATATGGAGAAGCCACCATTACAAAGTCCAAGATCTATTGGAAGCAGTGAGCTTTTAAATCCAATTACACATGAAGTTGTGTTAAGCAATTCAACTTGTGAACTCAAGATTACTAGCTGTAATTTCCAAGATGGTAATGGGAGTATTAGTGGGAATAGTGTTGAGAGTATTTCTGCTTTTATGGGTACTTTAAAACCAGGGACTCCAGGTCCTGGAGGACACCATATTGGACCTTCAAGAAAATATAGAGGGTTTGGTAGCCCTATAAGAAAAGGGCCAGCTGGGAATTTATCAAGAAAAACAGGGGCTGGATTTGGGGGTATTGTTTCTAGGCCCAAGGCTTCTTCTGGTGCTGATTCCCATGGCTTTTCAGCTTTGAGTTGTCATAAATGTGGTGAGCAATTTGTGAAGTGGGAAGCTGTTGAAGCACATCATCTCTCCAAACATGCTGGTATATACATCTATCTTGCTTCTTGTTAATGCTTACCTTTTCTTTTCCGGTTTAACCACCCGGGCCTGACTAATCTGGATTCGCCGAATAGGCCTACCAGAGGGGTACAACTCCCTACCAAGAAGTTCTTGAACACGAGGGACCCGAACTATTCTACCACAACCTTTTGGTGGTATTGTTAATGTTTACCTCTATCTTGCTCAGGCACACTCGGGTCGGACCCTCTAAAATACACTATTTTTAAGGATCCGACACGAGTTTGGTCCCATTTTTTAAGAGTCCGAACAACATAGCTTTAATTTCGTTTCAATAAATTAATGATTGGATCTAATCCCTTTTTGAGTTTGTGTGAAGTTGGTTCAAATTCTCTCTTGTTAGTGCACCAATTTAGAATTTGAACCAACTTCACACAAACTCAAAAAGTTAGTGCAACAATTTTGAAGGGGAGCGTTGGAGTAACTGGTAAAGTTGATCCCATGTGACCAGGAGGTCATGAGTTCAAGAGATCAAAATTGAAACGAAGCAACCTTCTTCGAGAACTATCAGTAAAAGAATTAGGAAACAAGCTACAGACGGAGCGCATCTTAGAATATAACTTAGTAATTGCTTAGAATAAATCTTCAAATCTTCTAAGTGAGAATTGTCTGTAAAAATCGTTATACACCGCAGGTTTCTTTGTTCAATATAAATTAGATTACCTGTATATGCAAGGTAAGCTGCGTACAACAAACTCGGTCCGGCCCTTCTCCGGACCCCGGACATAGCGGAAGCTTAGTGCACCGGGCTGTCCTTTTAGTGTAGCAATTTAAGAACATTGTTTTTTATGGTTTTCTTGAATGATCTCATTGCATATCAATTTTTTTGTGAATGCGTTGCCTTAAAGCATATTCTTGTGTTTTGCAGTGACAGAACTGGTTGAAGGGGATTCTTCAAGGAAAATTGTAGAGATAATATGCAGAACAAGCTGGTCAAAACCTGAAAACAATTCAAATGGGATTGAGAGGATCTTAAAGGTTCACAATATGCAGAAAGTACTAGCTCAATTCGAGGAATATCGTGAATTAGTAAAGATCAAAGCCAGCAAACTCGCCAAGAAACATCCTCGTTGCCTCGCAGATGGGAATGAACTATTAAGATTCTATGGCACAACTGTTGAATGTTCTCTTGGCATCAATAACTCTTGTAGTTTATGCACATCAGAAAAATGCAAAGTTTGCAGGATTTTAAGGCATGGATTCTCAATCAAGAAGGAAATCAATGGTGGGGTTGGTGTTTTTACAGCTTCCACAAGTGGAAGAGCATTAGAATCTATTGAGGAAAATGATAACATATTATGTTTGAGAAAGGCTTTAATAGTATGCAGAGTGATTGCTGGTAGGGTGCATAGACCTTTGGAAAATGTTCAAGAATTGATTGGTCAATCAGGTTTTGATTCATTGGCCGGAAAAGTAGGACTCTACTCAAACATTGCAGAACTCTATTTGCTCAATTCTAAAGCTTTGCTTCCTTGCTTTGTGGTGATTTGCAAATCATAAAAAAAGATTTAAGTGCATGACCCATTCTCTCATGTAGATCATTTGAAGTTCTTGATATTCAGTTGATCCACTCATTCCCCTTTTCTTTTTTGGTAGTCCTTTTTTCCCCCCTTTCTGATTAGAGAAGCTTTCTGCTTCTAACAAGTGTAAATTTATTTTCTTGCATCAAAGTACATGGTTTTCAATATAGTAGTTTCTCGGTAATTTCTACTTGCTAGTGAATTGTTCTTAGATCTACTCTATACAGATTAAGAAGAGTTCACACTGTTTAATGTTGTTGATTCTAGTTGTTGTATATTATTCATGTCCCCCAAATTCAAATCACCAACTGCACGCTTCCACAATTTCGTAAATACTATGAAAGGGGACAAACAAAATTTAAATTGGAACATGAAAAACAAACGAAAAAAAAGTATTATGAAACTATATAATTAAAAATAAATAATAGAAGCAAATTAATAACTTGATAGAGAGGAAGGAGAGATTGTATTATATACTTGATTATTGGTACAAATGACGATTTAGTCATCTATTTATAGAGATGATAGCCTACCAAATGTATAGTACCAAGCCTACCAAATGTATAGTATCATCTTTATTTAGCATGTGAGTAAAACTAGGACACTCATATATATTTTATAACACTCCCCCTTGGATGTCCATTAATAGATAATATGCCTCGTTAAATCCTTACTAGAAAAAACATAATGGAAAAAATTTCAGTGAAAGAAAAAGAGTACACATTTCTAATAATACATATTTTGGTTGACTCATTAAAAACCTTACAAGAAAAACCCAATGGAACAAAATCTTAAACGAAAAAAAGAGTACAACATGTATTAACTCCCCCTGATGAGAACTTCAGTCCAAATGTGTTTCTTATAGATAATGTGTCTCGTTAAAACCCTACTAGAAAAAAATCAGTGGAAAAAATTTCAGTAAAGAAAAAAGAGTACACATATCTTGTGATACATATTACTTGCTGCCTCGTTAAATCAAGGAAAGCCCAATGAGACAAAATCTTGATAAATGGAAAAAGAGTACAACATGTATTACTCCCCTTGATAAAAACATCACTTAATGTCTCAGAGACGACGCATCTCAATCTTGTATATCATCTTCTCGAAAGTTGTAGTTGGTAGAGACTTAGTGAACAAATCAGTCCTATTATCACTTGAACGAATTTGTTGTACGTTAATATCACCATTCTTTTGGAACTCGTGTGTGAAGAACAACTGGTGGAATGTGCTTTGTCCTATATCCTTTATGAATCCTCGCTTCAATTGAGCAATGCATGCTATATTATCTTCATATAAGATTGTTGATATTTCAAACCACATTTATTTTTCTAGGATTCTAATCCTTAGAACCCAATGGTCTATCACATTTCAGGCGTGCTTTTGGACTCATTTGCTATGACACTAGTAGATGATTCTACAGGGACATCAATCCAAATTAAGACAGTCTCTGCAGGGATATGTGATTCGATAATTATTTTCAAATCTGTAAATGTGTCTCGCATTTGATTGTTTTTTTTCTGTAAATGAATAATCTTTTGGACCTCTTGCTCACAAATAGAAGCACATGGATCAAGATGAGAAAATGATGGATTATTTCACAAAATTTCCCTTTTATTTCATTATTCTCTCCCCCTAATTTAAAAAAAATTATCTTATCAAATCGACAATATGCAAATGATCTTATTTCTGTATCTCCATATAAGGAAGATATTATATCATGTTCATAGTTATAGCAAAATAAATAAATGCGACAATTGAACAAGTATATAGTACTTCAGGATCAATCGAATTTTTTCATTTGAACTTCTTTTAGCAAATATTCTACTGTTTTTCGAAAACTGCTCAAAAGCTCCAATAATATTCAAGTCAACACCTTGCATAACATTATGAAAGATTTTAAATATCATAAAGGGATAAGGGTTATTAGAGTCATCTTTCTACCCATCGTCAATAAATATTTATTAAGGTGATTTCAGTACATCAACCTTAGTTCATTTAATCCGTTCAAAGATTATAAATAAGTTTTTCAATAACTTGTATATGATTCAGACATTTTTAATTCTTAAAAAAATCATATAAATTTTATCACGTAAGCATATAGGATGAGACAATTTTCATTTACATGACATTACTAATGTCAGGACTGCAAGTCCAGTAAATTTACACTTATCACTTGATAATTATTTCTACATCAACATACTTTAAGAGACGTAGAATTTAGATCCTCATAATATTACGCACTATATTATATCAAAGATATCGTCGACGTGATATCATTTTGTATCGGTTTGCATTAGACATAACTTATTGAGTATCTAAAATAATAAATAAATAAAAATTCATCTCTAACAGTTAGAGATTTTTAAAGAAGACGTTCACACTGTTTAATGCTGTTGATTCTAGTTGTTGTATATTATTCATGTCCCCCTTATTCAAATCACAAACTGCACGCTTCCATAATTTCGTAAATACTATGGAAGGGGACAAACAAAATTTAAATTGGAACATGAAAAACAAACGAAATAGTACTGTTCCTTATTCAAATCACCAACTTGAGTAGGAAATTAATTCAGGGATACAACTCATTCATGAACTTTTGTCTTTCTGTATCAATAATGACAATGGTTAAACCTGTAAGAAATCAAAATCTTACTAAAAGATTCATAAGTACTCTTTATTTAATACTTGTAAATAGTACTGTTCCTTAGATCAAATTCATAATACAAGTATGTAACATACAGGTTATTTTGTACACAGTCCTTGAGAAATCCAAGAAGAGAGAGTAGTATGCATTTATTTTTCTGATTGGACTGAACAAAAATTGAAAATAAATTCTGACACAGACTTGCATTTGCATTCATCTCCTATTACAGTTGGTCATATGGGTGTCATTTTTCTTTGGTGTAAATGCAGTCGATTTAAAACAACAAGGCAGAAAAAAACAACCTCAGAACATCATTTTTTGCTAAATTTTGCCTGTCATGAACCATAGGCATTGTTTAAAATTGTATGATTTGTGCATCTATAACGTAACAGATACCTATACAAGTGTACTTTTAAGACAGAAAGGGTATTTTCTTCATAAATTAGTTTTTTTTTAATGTTTTATGTTCTGTTGTCCCCTCTAGAGTCTAGATTGTGGCTTCCACTTTCTCATTTTGGTTTTTCTTTCCTTTTCCCCCCCATTCGGTTATGACTGGCCAGTGGGCCGCGACGACCCGCCCCGGTCCTGCCCCGACCCCGTTATAAAAAAATAATAATAAGGTATCGGGACGGGACATGGCCTCGTCCCGCTCGTTCCCGATCTGCCCCAATCCCGCCAGTCCGACCTAATCCCGATTCCGCCCGAAACCCCCCTATGCACAAAATAACTGTTGCACCAACGACCATTTTACATTTTGGTCGTTGTGCAACGATCATTTTTGGCCTCCCCCTTCCCCAACCTCTCCTACCCCTTTATATTTATTTAACCCCTAAATTATTATATTTACACTTTAACCCAGTTTTCCAACTATAAATACCTCATTTTCTCTTCATCTTTCGAACAAATCTTCCTACAATCTCTCTACAAGTCTACATTGTCTACTAAATATTTAATTTTATTTATTCATTTGGGAGTGAAGTTGGCAACTAGTTTGAGGATCATCCATCGAGCAAAGTTTCAATTTTCAACCTCTCGATTACACGTCGATGTTTGGTACATTCGTTCCTTCATTAAATATTATTGTTTCTTTATTTTATTTAGCGCACTTAATTTCATTATCTTTAACTAACTATTAACATAATTAAAATAAAATCAATAAGAGGTATGTTTAAGGGTAAGGGTAAATTTTCTTCTACTAGGGGTAACAAGGACGTGTATTTCTTCTAGTCATCCTATTCCTATACATGATGATTTTGTTGATACGGAAGATTTTCTTGAAATACCATATGATTTAGACGAGGAGATATTTTCTGGAACTCAACAAGACTTTAATTTTGAAGATGATCTAGATGACACACCCACTAATGTAGACGACACACCCACTAATGTAGATGACACACCCACTAATGTAGACGACACACCCACTAATGTAGATGACACACCCACTAGTGCGACTTCAACTGAAATGCCTCTTATTCCCCCTCGTATGATACGAGATCCAGCAAAACGATCATTAAAATAAGATGCATGACACTTCTTTATTAGGAACGTAGAGAATCAAGTAGCTATATGTAAAATTTGTAAATAATGTTTTAAATTTAAAACTGGAAAAGGTAGCAGTGGGACGGGTTTAATGAGTCAAGTAGCACAAAAACACCCAGCTAGGTATGCCCAATACGAGGCTCAAAAATCGGGTGCGCAAGCGCCCTCTCCATCGGGACAAGGTTCACATACTGTCCCGGATCAAGTACAGAGTCAAATTAACCCTATGACGGAAGGAATTGTAAGCCCTAAATACGATAAATATAAAGATAGAAAAGCACTAGCAAAATTAGTTGATGTGGAGGGTTTGCCTTTTTTCATTTCCTGAATCTCTTGATTTTATTCATTACATTAGAGAAATGTATAATCCTGCTTTTAAAGGTTTCCTAGATCAACTGCTAAGAGAGATGTATTTAAATTTGCACATGAATATCAACAGTATTTACGTTACTCATTATATCATTTTAATGACAAAGTGACTATCACTTCTGATATAGGCCGTAGTACTAACGATCATGATTATTTAACGGTAACATGTCATTGGATAAATTATAAATGGTCTATGTAAAAACGTATTTTAGCGTATAGATATATAGATGATAGGCACACTGGTAATTTTATTGCAGAAAATATTTATTTTGTTTGTCATTATTACGGAATAACTGATAAAATAATGTCTATTACATTAGATAATGTTTCTTCTAATAATTATGCTATTACAATTTTAAAAAATAGTTTAACTCCATCTTTTCAGATCATTTTCATATAAGATGTGTGTGTCATTTATATAACTTAGTTATAAAGGATGATCTATCACTTTTTGCAGACATTCTTGATAAAATACGATTTGCTATAAACTATATTTTTAAAAATAATAGAATACAACGAAAAAAGGAATATAAAAAAACTTGTCACGATTGTCAACTACCTTATAGAAAAATTCCCGAAGAAGTACCCACTAGGTGGAATTCTTTGTACCAGCAACTACTTGTTGCTTATGACTATAGAATATCTATAACTTTGTTTTTAACGTCCATAATCAAAATTCAGCTTATATGGTTGTAGATAGCGATTGGACAAAATTGCTTAACTTATTGTATTTTTAGAGAAAAAATTTCAAGCAAGAAAAGAATTTTCCGGTATATATTATCCTATTATTCAACTATGTTGTTTTATATAGCTCTCATATTTTTATTACTTAATGAATATATGGCTAAACCAGCTTATAAGGCAGCTAATAAAAAATGTTTATCAAAATAATAAAAAATTATTCTTATTCCCACTATTTATATTATTGACGATGTATTAAATCCGACTATTAAAATAGACTGATGTAAATCACTTATTCAAACTATTTATGATGGTATAGCAGTACTACCACCTCCAGGTCCCAAAAATTTAAATGACCCACCACCTATTAAACAAACTAAATAAGAAGTGTTGTCTAGCACAGAAAAAAAATGCAAAAAAGTTTATAGGTATTATCACCAAAAAAGGCTAGCAACCAACCGACTTTCATACCATCATCTTCTTCTTCAACACAACCTCAAAAAAGATATGTTGTTTCTACGGCTAGTATTGAAAGCCTCAGAAATAGAATATGTGGTGCTAACACTACTAACCAAATTAGCAAGTTTGATGTTTTTATTTTGCAGGGTGCTTTACCGTACCAAGTAGTTAACAATGAAGAAGGAGATGAAGACTTGCTGAAATATTGGAGGGGGAATGAGAAGACCTTTCCGACACTTTCAATGATGGTCCGAGATATTTTGAACATTCAAGCATCATCAACGGCATCTGAAAGTGTTTTTTCTGTCGGCATATTTCAAATAGAAGAGCATAGACACTCATTAGCCGGAGACAATTTGGAGATTGCAGTATTATTCAGAGATTGGATACGAGCGGAGCGGAGAAAGTGTGGTCAATCGAAGATAAATGAAGAAGAAGACGAAAACTACAACGACATCTTATACGAAGGTGGTGGAAGCGACGTGGAGCAATTTGATTAGCAAATACCAATTCTAACGGAAGAATCACATGAAATTATAAGGAAAATATAACAGTTTTTTTTTTAAATGTAATTTCTTTAATTGTAATTTTACTATGTCATTTGCAACTTTTGAAAGACACTATAAAGTTGTAATTTTGACAATTTTATCAGTATACTGTATTAGAAAAAAATCATATTTCTATTAAATAAAATAAGAGACACAAAAATAGTCTTGAGATGTTTTTATTACACTCTGTTATTCAATTATTGAGTTGTTTATATATATGTTATTTTTTTAATTAAGTGCAAAAAGAAAACGCCCGCCCGCCACCGGCCCGTCCGATCCGACAGACGGAACCGGAAGGACTTCACAAATCCCGCCAGTCCCGATCCCGCCAAACCCACCCCGCCCCCCATCCCGCCCCGCCTGACAGGCAACCCGCCGATGGTCCGGCCACCCACCGCCATCCCTACTTTCGGTGGAAAATATTTTCCTTGATAGATAATTTCAAATAAGGTTGTCCAAGGAGCCGGGTTCGGTGCGAGGCAGGACTGGTCTCGGCGGAGCTATAAAATGGTCGGGACCGGTCCTCCGGCGGGATCGACAGACCGGGACTGGCAGGACAGGTTGATGTCCCATCCCTTCCCACAACCCACCGAAAAAGGGGACCAATGTTGGCGGGGTCGGGTCAGGATCGTGATTTCTCTTTTTTTTGACACTTAATTTCAAAAAAATTATGAGTATAAACACTTAAATAATTGAACAAGTTAGTGTAATAAAAATATCCCAAGGTTGTTTTTGTGCATATTATATTATTTAATATATGATTTTTTTGTTACACAATTTCAAAATTACAACTTTGTGGTGTTGTTCAAAAGTTGAAAATCACATAGTAAAATTACAATTGAAAAATTACATAGTTAAAAATACATTTTTCTAATTTCTTCACAATGTCTTGTGGTTCTTCAATTGGAATTGAAGATTTTGGTCAAACTGGTCGACGTCGTTTCCAGTTCCCTCAGACAAGATTTCATTATAGTTTTCATCGTCTCCTTCGTTGATCTCTTGTTGACTGCACCTTCTACGCTCTGCTCATATCCAATCTCTGTATAGAATTGTAATCTCCAAGTTGTCTCCCGCTAATGAGTGTTTGTGCTCTCCTATTTAAAATCTTTCGGCAGAAAAAACACTTTCAGACGTTGTTGATAACGCTTGAATGTTCAACACATATCGGGCCATCTTTGCTAGTATCAGAAATGTCTTCTCATTTTCCCTCCAGTATTTAAGCAAGTCTTCACGTCCTTCTTCATTGAGAACTGCTTGGTACGATATAACACCCTGCAAAATAAAAACATCAAACTCGTTAGTAGTGGAACCACTAAACATTCGATTTCTAAGGTCAATACTAGCCGCAGAAACAACATGTCTTTTATAAAGTTGTATTGAAGAAGAAGAAGAATATGATATAGAAGTCGGTTGGTTGCTAGCACTTTCTTGTTGATAATGTATATATACTTTTTTGCATTCATCGTGTATGTTAGACAAAAATCTTCTTTAGTAGGTTCCTTAGGTGGTTGTTCATTTGGGATTTTTTGGAGTTGGAGGTGGAAGTACTGCTATACAATCATAAATCGTTTCAATAAGTGTTTTACAACCGTCTATTTTAATAATCGAATTTAATACATCACCAATAATATAAATAGTGGGAATAGAAAAAAAATTAATTTGATAAACATTTTTAATAGGTGCCTTATAAAATGGTATTTTCATATATTCACTAAGTAACAAAAATATTAGAGCTATGTAAAATAACATAGTTGAAATAGTAGGATAATATATACCAGAAAATTATTTAGTTTCTTGAAACAATTTCTCTAAAAATCTAATAAGTTCTGAATTTTTTCCCAATCATTATCTACAAGCATATCAGTTGGATTTCAATTATGGGCGTTAAAAATAAAGTTATAGGTCTTGTATAATCGTAAGCAACAAGTAGTTGTTCATTTAGAAAATTACACTTAGTCGCTACTTCTTCTGGATTTTTTCTAAAAGGTAATCCACAATCGTGACAAATTTTTTTATATTCTCTTTTTTTTTGTATTTTATTACTTCTAAAAATAAAGTTTATAGAAAATTGTTCTTTATTAAGAATGTCTTCAAAAAGTGATAGACAATCCTTTACAACTAAGTTATAAATATAGCATGCACATTTTATATGAAAATGATTAGAAAAATATGGAGTTAATAGGTCTATTAAAAGTCTCACATCATAATTATTAGAAGAAACATTATCTAACGTAACAGTCAGAATTTTGTCAGTTATACCATTATAATCGCAAACTTCATGAATATTTTGTGCAATAAAAGCTCTAGTGTGTCTATCGTCAATATATCTATATGCTAAAATACATTTTTGCATAGACCAATTATGATTTATCTAATGACATGTTACAATTAAATAATCATTGGCATTGGTACTACGGCCTATATCAGAAGTGATAGATACTTTCTCAGGAAAATGATATAACGCATGACGTAATTATTGTTGATATTCATGTGCAACTTAAAAATGTCTCTCCTAACGGTTGATCTAGAAAAACCGTTAAAAGCATGATTATACGTATCTCTTACTTAATGAATAAAATCAGGAGAGGAAGGAAATGCAAAAGTCAAACCATCCACTGCAACTAATTTTGCTATTAATTCCCTATCTCTGTGTGTATCGTATTTAGGACCTACAATTTCCCCCGTCGTCGGGTTAGTTTGTTACAATCAATAAAATTATTATTTCTAAGAGAATTGAACATCGGTGCTCTCGGGTGTCCCAATCGGTTATGCCATAAAACATGAGAAATAGCAGCAATGGTTGATGGATTGGTGACTATCTTATGGTGGCAGTGATAGGATACAAATCACTAGTGCTCGTTTGAAAATCCTTCACAAAAAATCTAAACGGATCAAAATTAACAGAAATATTATTGTCAGGGGTGAAACGACGTACATATATCAAATTTTTAATAAGTTTGGGTGCATGTAGGACATTTTTCAAATGTAAAGGTGGGTGAGAGGGGGGGAGGTTTAATTGACCAATACCACAAATTGAAATTTCCTGCCCACTGCCAATGATAATATTCTTATTATTGCTCATATTAAAATAAGACGGGAGAGTACCTTGAGATGCCGGCATGTGTGATGTTGCCACCGTGTCCATGTACCATGAATCATCGGGAATATTGAGACTCATGTTGTTCATGACTTGTTCGATATTCGTGGGAGCATAATTGGCGGAAGATCATCCATAGGCTTCAAAAGCTTGCTACGGACAAGAACTGAGAACCCCGGGATGCCAGCCCCACAGTGGGTACTGCCTTCACTGCCCCGCCGACTGGATTGATGGGCTGCTTCCAGTGGGATCTGTTTTGGCCTTGCTGGCCGAGTGGTCGCAGCTGTTTCCACCACCGAAGGCCTGTCCGACACCCCGACCTCGTCCCTAATTATTTTTTTCTTTGTTATTGTAACAATTTTGATCCCTTTGGCCCATTATTTTATCAGTTAGAACCACTTCTGGAACATAATTTGTAGTGCCAAAATCATTGGCATAATTATTGGTGGAAAGAAGAGCGGTTCCAGCATTGGTTGCAGCCACCATCTGTTTTTATTTATGGATTTTTTAAAGAATTAATCTCGAATGAGCCTCATAGAATGGTGGTAAGGGATTGCTTTGTTGAATGAATGTAGCAACACCATCAAATTGTTCATTCAATACCGCAATCAATTGGAGAACTAACCTTTGATTCGTCACCGGCGCACCAACATTTGATAGTTTATCGGCAATCATTTTCAACTCTTAAAAATATGCGGAGACGTTTGAAAAATCATCCAATTTGATATTAGTGAATTGGTTTTCAAGATATACCTCCCGAAAAATTTTATAATCTTGAATTTTTTTTTGCAAATGCTCTCAAACTTGTTGAGCCGTAGAATTCGATTCTAAGATGGTGTGCAAAACGTCATTAGATATGCTGCCATAAATCCATTGAAGGACTATATCATCCAAGTGAGTCCATAGACGTTTGTCTCCGATGGAGACTTGGGAGGAATAATACGGTCTATGACTTGGTATACTCGGCAATGAATTTTGAATAACTCAGCCCAAGAAGAATATTGTCCTTTTTCCATCTCAAGAGTAATTGAAATAAATTTCTTGACGTTATTTACGACAAGAGCAGGATGAAAATTTTGTTGGTCGGCCATTGTTTGTGTAGAGAAGGATGAAAACCGAAAAAAGGTATATGTTTTGGTAAGGAAATAAAAAACAAGAGTAGAGAGTGTGTCGACTAGGGGAGGGTTGGCAAAACCCTAACCCTAATTAGGGGTTTTAAGAAGGAAGTCGAGAAGAACAAAAAAAAAGGAGAAAAAAATATGTAGGGTTTCGGTTTTAGGGGGGACGATTGGCCGAATAGAAAAGGTTTTTTTTTGGGGGGTGGGGGGTGGTGGGAGTTAGTTTTTGGCTCTTGAATACCATATTTTTTTCCATGCCTTATTTCATTCTAAGAATACAATATATATACAATCATATAAAAATCAATCTAGGCTACTATTAATGTAGACTATCCTAAGAATATGCTAATCATCTTTACAATCATAATTATATAATATTTTATTTAATTACACAATATATGATTCATAATTATCTTAACAAAAAACATACGTATATGACTTCTATGAAAATATATCATAATAATAGTATAATATGATTATTTATGAAATTTATCCCTATATTTTCCTTAAAATATCTCATCACTCGTGCTGGATAATGGACTTGGAGAAAATTCCGAGTGGGGAAGTACACTTTACCAAACTTTTGCTCGTGAACCAATATCAAGTAATTGCACGGTATGTTCTTCAAATGGACCGGTATTTAATTTTTGCCCCTTCAAATGGGCTGGTTTTTAGCTTTTTGCCCTTCAAAAATGAACTTATGCTTGTATGAGCATAATGAATTTGTGGATATTATGATGAGTAATTTATGCTCCTATAAGTATAAGTTCAATTTTGAAGGGAAAAGATTAAAGGGTCATTCGCACAAATGCCCGTATTTTGGGGTGGTCTTTAATTTTTTCCCTTCAAATTTGAGTTCTTTAATTTTTGTCCTTTATTATTTTTTGCGCGACATAATTAGAATTTTACTCGATATAATTAGTGTTTATCTTCAGTATATGTATCATACACAACTCATAAATTATGTCGGATAAAACATAACTATCAACACTCAACATAATATGAGAAAAAATATATAATTTCAGATTTCGGCGGGCATAATTAACGTTTAATTTCAACATATGTATCATAAAACGGACTAGTCTTATCTCAATCTCACTACATCGAGGATGTGTTGAAGAAGTTTGAGATGTTCGACAGTTCGTCGATAACGACATCATTGGGTATAAATTAAAAGATTGATAAACATCATGGTGCGCCCGTACGCCAGGAGCGGTATGCGCAGATGATTGATAGTTTGATGTATATCACAAACTGCACTCGACCTGATGTCGCGCCCGTTTTTGACCTCGGGGTCTGAACGGTATCCGCGACGTTGCTCTTTGGCGTGGTTCCTTGGATGGAGCAATAATGCTGATTTTGAGGAGTCGTCACCTAATTAGTTAAGTGAATTAGGACACTTGATTTATTGCAATAAAAATACTGCAATTAATCTCCATTTATGGTCTGCGAAATTAATGAGATTCTGGGTCAGGGTTCTATATTATCCTAAAGGGAAGGGGTTAGGCATCCTTTAAGATCCGCTAAATTGCGGTTATCCGTTCAAACCTAGGTTAATTATATATTGGCTTTTATTCTACCTATTCTAAGCATTTTTTTACATAATTTACAATTAAAATAAAATGCAATACAGAATAATAAAACTAAAATTAAATGCGACATAAGATAAAACTCCGGGAAATCTTTTAGCCCTTTTTAGGCCTTCTGCACAAGATGATCTCCGGGTACCTGCATAGTAAAAGTGTTAGTAATAGAATAAACAATTTTAAAAGCAATAACAAGAATTAATAAGTAAAGCCAAAAATAAATTCGTCTTTGTACAGGGAAGGCCTTGGAAATCAGACGGAGATTCCTTCATCGGCCAATATTGCTAGAAAAAATAAAATAGATAAAACCTTCGGATCCGAGCCAAAACAGTAATAGTTTTAAACACGGAGGGCTCAGATATATATAAAAATAAAGTAGGACAGCCTAAACAAGTGCGGTTACGAGAATTCGCCTTGCCAGCGCATGTTGGTTATCCGGTGTAAGTGAAAGAAATCATCATTGCCCGGAAAGCTTCATTTATTTTATTTTCCGTCTTTGCAATTGTGGAGGCCTCAAAAATCGACGGATAACTTTTTCATTGGCCATGTAATATCTGTTCTAAATCAGTAGAATGCCAAATATTCAAGTGCAGCTATATGTTCAAAATCGGCTTATATTCCCCAAGTATGACGATCAGTTCATCTAAAATACCAAAAAATATCAAAAACTAGTAGCAACATAGCCCGACATATGAGTAGCAAAATGACCGTAATTAGTAGCAAAGTAGCCCAAACTTATCATTCATTTTAACCACAAATTTCAGCAATGATTTAATCAAAATACACCAAGATTTCAGCCATCAAATACACATAGAAAATGCTCCAGTAAGATCATAAAACAATCCACGTTTTGGCTTCTAAACAGCAATAAATGAATATCAAAGAATGATAATTTCTCAAGAGGACAACATTAACACAAACCTAAGAGGTCCGCAACATAGTTTCGCCGAAAAGATAAGAACCTCACCGGTGGTTTTTCTTTTAATCAGCAAGCTGAAATCAGTCCCACCAACAAGAACAACCAACAAATATAGAAAATCAGAAAATCATTCCGTTCCAAAGGTCGCCGGAGTCTTAAAACTCCGGCAAGACAGTCACAAAATCAGAGAAGTAAAACAGTCCAACAGAAAGACAACAACAACATAATAACCAAAAAATGGAAGATCCAAATAGTAGCGTCGCTATCGCCGGAGTAGAAACTCCGGCCGGAATCATTACCAACAGAGAGATGGCAGCAGCGGCGTCACTTCCACGGCGAAGTTGCCGGAGCGACGCCACCGCAGTAGTGAGATTCGACGGTGAGCAGTGAGGTGCGGTGTGGGTCAGTGACAGTGAGTGTCGACGACGACGGGGTTGGGACGAGGGTAAGTTTCGCCGGCGACGGGAACTGTGGGGAAGAGGGTAGGGGTTTGAGATTTTGAGAGTGGGGTCTTAATAGAAATAGGGTTGCTGACGAAGTTGTGCGGCTGGGGGTTGGCTCGCCGGAGCTCCAAGCTCCGGCGAAGGGCGGCGGCGACAATGTGAGAGAGGGAGTAAAAAAAATCTGAAAGGGAGGGGGGCCTTTAGGGTTATGCGCTGGGCAGATGTAGGGGCGGCTGAGGGTTGTGATGAAGGTGTCATGTTTGTGCTGCCTTAGGTTTTAAAAGGAGGGTAGGCAGTGAAATTTGGAAGGGAATGAGGATAGCGTGTGGGGTTTTTAGGGTAGGGAATTGTTTTATTTATAGTGTGGGATTAGGTTTAGGGTTTGGGTTTTGGGTTTTGGGTATTGAGGGAAAAGATGAAAGGTGTACTGGGCCTCATTTTTGAGCCTCAGTTTTTAAGCATTTAGTGATTGATTGTGCCGGTGGGTGATTCGACAAAAATGCAAAACGGGTTCATTATTATAAAGAAAAAATTATTTAAAAGATGTAAAATTATTAAAAAACAAATGTCGATGCAATAATAATAAAAATACAATATTTAACAAATATTTAATGCCTAATTAAAAGTAAAGACGGGATGTCAATTAATTATTTAAAGAGATGCAAAATTAGTAAAATAAAATGATCGCGCAACAATAATAACATAATATTTGAACATATTTAATACCTAATTAAAGTAAAAACATGATGCCAATTTACAATTAAATAAAACAACATAGAATGTTAGGTAAAAAATATACAAAAATACCAAAAAAATGGTGATTAAAATGCGGTGTCCTAAAATGCTTAAAATTGCAAGAAATGACTAAAAGATGGGTCAAAATTGGGTGTCAACACCTGATATCGCTTATGAAGTCAACAAGTTGGCTAGGTTCACCCGTAATCCGAGTGATGATCACTGGAAAGCGTTAAATCGGGTACTACGATACTTGAAATACACGCTAGCGTACGGGTGCATTATTCGAGATATCCAGATGTACTAGAGGGGTAGAGTGATGCAAACTGGATATCTGATATAGAGAACAACAAGTCCACCAGTGGGTATATATTTACAATTGGTGGCGGTTCTATGTCTTGTAAATCCTCTAAGCAAACTTGCATCGCCCGATCCATGATGGAATCGGAGTTTATCGCTTTAGACAAAGCAGGAGAAGAAGTTGAGTGGCTTCATGACTTCTTAGAGGATATCCCATATTGGGATAAACCCGTACCTTCTGTAATGATCCAATGCGACAGCCAGTCGGCTCTAGGAAGGGCACGGAGTTCTATGTACAACGATAAATCTCGTCATATTCGACGGAGACATAAAATTGTTAGGCAGTTGATCACCACATGTATTTTTTTATTGATTACATAAAATCAAAGGAGAACATAGCAAATCCCTTGACGAAGGGTATACCCAGAGATCAGTCAGTCTACATGTCTAGGAGAATGGGCCTAAAACTCAAACAATAAGAATTGATAAGGTGGATACCCCATCTAACAGACTGGAGATCCCGGGAATTAGGTTCAATGGAAAAATTAAATCGTAAAGGTCCAGTTGAGCGCTTCGGTGAAAGCAAGAGCACTTCGGATAATGATTTCTTCATAGAAAACATGAATCAAAGGCCGTTCCCGTGATAGACATTAAGTTCTATCTGCAGAGTGGGTAAAGGTTAAGTTTCCAAAACCTTAAATGTTCTTCAACGGTTGAGGTTAGGTTTGAGAAAACTTTTAATGGTTCCTAACACTCGTAGAGTGGGGTATAACATGATACCTTGTAGGAGGCCACCTATTTAAGTGCGAGGACTGGCTGCCTCAAATGAACGCACTTAAGAATCCAAGTCGTGTTAATGACCACAACGGACAAAACCTTAAAGAAGAACAGAGTAAGGAAATGTGTTGTGTTGGTACCACTGTCTTCGCTTACAATAAACACTGACGGTTCAATACATCGCATTCACCGCGCAGTAAGTAAGTCCGATGATATACTACTATGGAAGATTCAAAGCTACGGCTACCTATCCAGATGCGACATCGATCCGCCGAAAGATTGCTAGAAAGACACCATGTGTGTGCGCCAAAATCTCTTTCAAGAGGGGATTGTTGGAGATTTATTAACGTGAAATAAAGTTAATCCTATTATTTATGACTCGAACAATTGGGGCCCTGCACATCGGAAACTTTATTTTCACACACGTGCACACGTTGTACAAATGATCATAAATTTCCTTAGTGAAAAAGATATTGGTACGTATACAAAATGTTTGAGACATGAAATGATAGACGTTTATTGGCCAATGACGATGGTTTCATATTGGTACATGAAGGAAGAAGTGTATGATGTGTAAAAGATGAAACGAGTCGGAAAATGTCGCGGAGCCTCGAAGGGCCGCGGCGCCGGAGCACCGCGGCGCCTGTGACGGGAAAAATTCACTGGAAGCTACTGGAGTTTAGGCGTCGCGGCGCTTCGATTCCAGTAGCTACTGTCCATCAAGGGCCGCGGCGCTTCGGGTCCAGTGAGCACGACGGGAGACGAAAAATTCCGACTCTTGGGCTGATTTTGGAGCATTAAACCATTAATCCTCCATTATTTGGCACATGAATTCAGGCATTATTTGGCTGAATTGTAACCCCATAGTAAGTATTGTTACATGACATTGAAGGTCATTACTTGGCTAGATGGGAAGGCATCTTCATCACACTATAAATTGAGGTCATTGACTCATTTGAAGAACATACTTGAAATCTGAAACTTCTTCTTCTCTTGTTATCTTTCATACATTCAAAATGTTCTTCTTTTTAGTAAACACTTGTGCTATCCTTTGTTCAATTGTTTGTTGTTGTTTTATCTTGGGAGACAAGTTGTCAATAGTCGTTAAAGGATTAATACGGAGCAATATTATCTTAAGGACATGGTGCTAACACCCGACTCAGCAAATCCTTGTAGTAGTTGTTTCTTGTTTCCATTTCCCGATTGTAACTCTTGTTCTTGTTGCTTCTTTCCCATTTCCTTGTAACCGCAATTACAACTCACATTAACACCTAATATATCCCACCGATCTCCTTTTATATATAAGATATCATATGTACTGTGAAAATAATTGTATTCTCTTTTTAAAAACCTAGAATTTAAATCAATACATAACCGCAGATTATTGATTTGCTAGTGTTATTTCATCCTACTTTATCTAAAGAATCACATGTTTATCTTTAATTCAAAATCAAAGTTATCTATAGTTATATTTGAAGTCTTTAAATTTTCATACTTTTTTTTCTTTGTGCTGTTTTTATTTCTTTCTTCTAGGTTACAAAAATAATTAACTTTTATAAATATGTATATATTAGAACTGCAATTTCAGTTTTAATCTACTTGTTTAAAGTGAGAATATTCTTGCGAAGATGTCTTGCTAAACATTAGAACACACATATATATATATCATAAATTTGGCAGAACTATAATATCTATTAGAATGACAAAATATTTTCCTAATCTTATTCATCACAAATGGTAATAATATATACACTAAGTAACAATTAATAGGAAGATTAAGTCTTTCTTAAAATCCTCCTATACTATCCCATAATATATTCCTATATTAATACTATTCAATCCCCTACATTAATACATAGTACTATTTATCATATACATATGATTCTACATAATTATAGTAATATATTCTAATATGATTCTACATAATTATATTATTAATAGTAATTAATAATATATATTCTAACACTCCTCAAATGATCGAAGTGGAGGAGGCGAATCTTGAGGCGTCCAAATTTTTCAAATAAGATCAGCGGAAGCCCTTTTGTGAAAATATCTGCGATCTGGTGTCGCGTCGGGACATGTAACACTTGCACTTGTCCGCGAGCCACCTTTTCACGGACAAAATGAATATCTAACTCAATATGCTTAGTGCGTTGATGATGGATTGGATTCCCGGAGAGATAAATTGCACTAATGTTATCACAGTATACCATAGTGGCTATCAGAATAGGACAGTGAAGCTCAAATAAAAGATTCTGAATCTAGCATGAGTCAGACACAACATTGGCTACCGCACGATATTCAGCTTCAGCACTGGAACGTGATACTGTGGGTTGCCTTTTGGAGGACCGTGATATTAAATTATCACCGTGGAAGACGCAATAACCGGAGGTGGAGCGTCTGGTGTATGGACATCCTGCACAGTCTGCATCTGTGTAAGTGACAAGCTTGGACATGGAAGAGGGATACAGATGCAATCCATAATTCAGAGTGCCCTGAATATATCGCACAATGCGTTTGAGTGCATGCATATGTTCTTCCATTGGATTGTGCATGAACAGACACACTCCTGCCAAGCTGCGATACAATGTCGGATTGGCAAATGGGTTGCTGGATATGGCACTCAATTTTGACTTGGTATCTACTGGAGTTGCGGAAGGTTTGCAAGATGACATTCCAGCCCGTTCTACGATCTCTGAGGCATACTTCTTTTGTGAAAGAAATAAACCACCTGCATGGCGTGTCACAACAATTCCTAGAAAGTAGTGAAGCGGACCAAGATCCTTCATAGCAAATTCGGAACTCAGCTGAGACATGATATTCTTGCGAAGAGAGTCTGAAGAGGCTGTTAGGATAATATCATCTACATATAAGAGAATATAAGCAGTATGATTACCCTGGTGATAAATAAATAGTGAATTATCCGAACGGCTGTTTGAGAAACCCATGTTGAACACAAAATCTGCAAACCGCTTGTACCAAGTCCTGGGAGCCTGTTTGAGGCCATATAATGATTTTTTAAGTAAACACACATGATTGGGATATTGAGAATCTCTGTACCCCAATGGTTGGTGCATGTATACAGTCTCACTCAAGTGTCCATGTAAGAAGGCATTCTTGACATCCAATTGATGAAGTACCCATCCTTTTGAGAGGGCTAGACTGAGAACAATTCTGATGGTTGCTGGTTTAACCACTGGACTGAATGTCTCGCCGCAATCTAATTCCACCTGTTGAGTCTTGCCATCACCTACAAGTCGGGTCTTATACCGCTCAAAATAACCATCAGATTTTTTTTTATGGCTAAAAATCCACATAGAACGAATTATATTAGCATTAGATGGACGAGGTACTAACTCCCATGTCCTATTTTTAATTAGAGCATGATATTCATCATCCATGGCCATTTTCCAATTAGGATCTTTTAGAGCAGACACAGGGTTACAAGACAAAGGTGATTTCGAGACTTGAGTGTGTAGATTGTATTTGACATTGGATTTTTTAATTCCATGTTGACTACGGGTGACTGGCCGGTTTAGTGGACCGATGAAGCTGGGCCAGGCGAAGTGAGGCGATGGTGAACGCCATTGCCGAGCTATTTTCTCCACGGCTTGCAGTGGGCTGGACGATCGGTTGTTGTGGAGTTGGGCCTGGATTTGCAGAGTGGCCCAACTGAAGGGGCAGTTGGTCTGAAGGAGAAGGATCCCTTGCATTGGGCCTTGGAACTGATGGCCCGATTGGATATTTTCGATGGTGGACCATCGGTCCTTGGTCTAGTGGGCCCAGCTGCATTGATCAAGCATTTTTTGTGAGTCCCGGGCTGTGGAAAAAATGAGTTAGATACGGGAGTCTATCATCATCCAAAAAATCATAAGTATTCGTCCCGGTGTCATGTATCTTGGCAAAAGGAAATTGTGATTCATCAAAAATTACATGACGACATATAATCATACGTTTGAAAGAAATGTCATAACACATGTAACCACGGCGATTCGTAGGATATCCCAAGAAGACACATGGAGTAGACCGGGGTTGAAGTTTTGTGATTGTGGTGGATGGAAATAAAGGGTAGCAAAGACAACCAAATACTCTCAAATGATGATATGAGGGCTCTCGTAAGTAAAGTATTTTTAGTGGAGCTTGGTAAGACATGTTTTTATGGGGAAGGATATTCAACATGTAGGTTGTCATTTGAAGGGTATTATGCCAAAAAATAGGGGGTATAGAAGCATGAGCGAGAGATGTTCTCACAATATTGTTTATGGTTCTAATTTTGCGCTCCGCCTTCCCATTCTGTGAAGAGGTGTGAGGACAGGATAAACGAAATTGAAAACCATTTGTTTTGAAAAAATCCCAAAACTAATTATTGTCAAATTCCCTCCCATTATCACATTGAATACTTTTAATCTCCCGTTCAAACTGAGTTCGGATAAATGCTCTAAAATTTAGGAAAGTGGAAAACACTTGTGATTTTTTCGACAAAGGGAATGTCCACAAATAATTAGAGTAGTCATCAAGAAACAGTAAATAATACCTATGACCTGAGGAACTCAAAACAGGTGATGTCCAAATATCACAATGTAAATTATCAAATGGCATAGTAGTGCATGAAGTAGAAGAAGTAAATGGCAATCTAACATGTTTACCAAGGGCACAACCATGACACTTATTCAAAACACGAGTTTGAGTACATGAAATAAAATTGTTTTGTTTAAGAGAGGCCAAAACGGACTCCCCCGGATGTCCCAAACGTCCATGCCATAGTGATGGTGCCAAGGCTGCAAAAGTGGAAGGAACTTTAGACTGTGGATTTGGTAAACTTATTGGATAGAGCTCCCCCTTGCTATCACATCTCACGAAGCTTCCCGTCGAAAGTCGTATGCGGAAAAACCAAACGGGTCAAATCTAACAGAAACCCAATTATCAATAGTAAACTTCCTAACAGATACCAAATTTTTTATTAATTTGGGAGCATGCATGACATTATCTAAAACCAGTGGCGGATGTGGTGGTGGCAGTGTGTTTGACCCATAACTTTTTATTGGAATTGAATGGCCATTTCCGACAACAATACTATTTTCTTTACTCAAATTAAAATAGGGTGAGAGTGTACCTTGGGATGTCGTCATATGGGACGTTGCCCCGGAGTCCATATACCAATTAGAATCCGGTGGATTGAGTCCAAGAGTGTGCATAGCCTGATCAATATCCGTAGGATGAGTCGTTGTTGAATGGGCCTCCTGCCATTGGGCCGGAGGAGGCCAAAACGCTTCCTTCTTGAGGCCCGACCAAATTGGGCTCTTTGGGTCACATGCTTGTTGCCCAAGCTGGACATTTCGGTTGGTGCCGCTCGTCATTGGGCTGTTGGCTTACCGGTCGAATACTGGTGGCTGTGCCGTCATTCTTCTTTGTCGATGTGCATTGGCTTTGCCGAATGTGTTGGGCCTTCCGCTGGCCGCTTCGATGGCGGTGGTTCTTTGCCGATAGCCACCGCCGAGTTGGTGTTCTTGCCGCCATTTCCGGTGACCCCCACCTCTATTATTTCCGCGATTTCCACCCTTCTTATTATTATTACCACGTCCTTTTTTACTCTTATTTTGTGAAGAATAGTCAAAACGATTACCTTCATTTGAAGACATGGCAACCATGACGGAATTGGTAGTCGTTGAAATCTTGTTAATCAAACCCGACTCTTCAAGAACAAGCATGTATCTTGCTTGATAGAACTTTGGTAAGGGATTACTTTGACGGATTAGTGTCCTCACGCCATTATAAGCATCCGTGAGACCGGCAACTAGTTGTAAAACTAACCGGTTGTCGATGCAGGTGAACCCTCGCTTCTCAATTGATCTGCCAACACTTTGAGACGTTGACAGTAGGTTGAAACGTTAGGGAAGTCTGCCATGACAATGATTGAAAATTCTTGTTCCAACGCAACGACACGAGAATTTTGGTTGTCTTGAAAAATGTCTCTCAAGCGTTCTCATGCCGCCATGGCAGTAGAATCTGGTTCCATTATTGTATGCAATAAATCTGTGGATATTGTTGCATAAATCCAACCAAGAACCGTGACATCAAGGGTATCCCACAATTCTTTGTCTGCTTCAGATGATTGTTCCGTTGTTGTACCATTTTTTGGTGGAATTATATGATGAAGAACTTTGTGAGCCCTACAACATATTTTGAACAACTCCGCCCATGTTGCATAGTGAACAGTTTCCATCTCTAGTTTGACAGAAATATGTGTTTTGATGTTGGACATAGTAAGGGCTGAGTGAAACGAAGATTTTGATTCAGACATGGTTGTGAGTAAGAACAATAATGGAAAAAAAATATTGGATAGCAGTCACGGTTGAAAAAGAAGAAAACTGTGTTTTGCAATCACAATTGGAAAATAAGAACAAAACTGTGTTCAATCACAGTTTGAAGAGCACGAAAAGAAAAGTGTGTTTGAACAACACGAAAAAGAAGGCTGCCCAGTAGGGAAGAGCCAAAAATTTGGAAGGAAGAATTATTTTGGATCTTTTCTTAATCTCTTGATACTATATTAGAATGACAAAATATTTTCCTTAATCTTATTCATCACAAATGGTAATAATATATACACTAAGTAACAATTAATAGGAAGATTAAGTCTTTCCTAAAATCCTCCTATACTATCCCATAATATATTTCTATATTAATACTATTTTATCCCTTACATTAATACATAGTACTATTTACCATATACATATGATTCTACATAATTATAGTAATATATTCTAATATGATTCTACATAATTATATTATTAATAGTAATTAATAATATATATTCTAACAATATCAACAAAAATATTTTCTTTTAGATATTTAAATAATTTATACGTCAAAGAACTTTCAATACAAGTACCTTGTGTGTTTTCCTCTTGCTTCTCATATTTAGTTTTTTGTTTGGTGAAATGTAATTGTCACATAAATTAGAATTATGATGACTATGAAGCGGTGAAGAAGACGAAATCTTTATTCTCTGCTGATCGGATCGATACTTGAAAAAATATCCATTTTGTCAGGCACTATTTCTAACCATTAAATAAACGTGTATTGCAAAGTTATGTACTATAGAGTGTAGCATGTCTTGACAAGCAAATAAATGTGCGTCTCAAAGTCTTTCGACATTATTAGTCTCAATGAACACCACACATATACTCTTAACAACTTAGGATTGGGACGTGAGTATTTGATCAGGAGAAGAGACACGCTACGTAGTAAACTTAAATACTCCCTCTATATCAAAAATAAATATTCATTTTTTACTTGTCAATTTAAAAAATTAAGTAATAATTTACTATTTTATACGTAGTTTACACTTATTATCAAGTACTATAATTATTTCCAACATATAATAATTATCATTTTATTTATAGCTTCTTAAGGGTGTGCTAAGTTAAACAAGACAACTAAACATGGACCGAACCCGGGAGGGAGTATCACTCTATCTGTGGCTCAAATTTCTCTTGATGTTAGACTTCATGGTCTATATAAATCGTTACATTAATCAATATGATCCATCACATTTCTGTTCTTCTCTTGTGTATCCTATATTCTAGGAACTAGACTGTTGCTCAATATTGTTTTCTTAAAAAAATGACAACTGAGCAGCAAACTGTCTTTTGTAACCAAATGAATTCTAAATCAATTGGTGAGAGTAAGATAGATCAAGCCTTATTCAACGACGAAATGCTAATTACAAGCCAAACATTTGGAAGTACGACATCATGCTGTCTCTTAAAAGCCAATATTCAGTAAGTGTGTGATGATGGTGTTTTAGCCATGTAGACTTCCCTTTTGATTATTTGATAAGAAAAAACTTAACACCAATACAATTACACCACATCATGTCACGTAGCAAAACGACGTAAGTTTACAAATTAAGACTTTTTGACTGGCTTCTAATATATGCGACACAGTGGGAAAATGCAAGTCATAGGTGGTTTTCCTTTAAAAGAAGTGGCTTATATTTCGGATTGAGACATTTAACTTTATATATACTTATAATAATGTAAAGAAATTTTATATTATTTTCATAATTTAACTTTTGGTAATAGATAACTTATTTTATTTTGAGGTCACTGATCTTACATTCTTATGAGTACAATTAATAGGGTGTTTTAAACATTTTGGGGGCCCTGTTCTAATTCGTAAAAGTGGTCCCTTATTTGGGTTAAGACCTGCGAATTATGGGTCTTTACAGTAAAGTCTGGCTAATACTACTTAATAAAAAATGAAAAGGGGCCCTAAAATTTTTCATTTTTCGAAGGCCCTGTGCGGTAGCACACCTCACACGGGTCCAAAGACCTGAGTCAATTATCTGTAGTTATTTTATTTAGCTCATGACCTGATAGTACAAAAATCCGTTTATAATATCAATCTATTATAATTAAAGACTTACTTTGATAAGTAGCTTGTTCTATTTCTTATGCTACAAGAGAAATAACGAGAGTTGATTTTTATATGTAGGAAGGGAAATACAAAACAGAAGCTCAAAAGTTAAAAGAGGAAGTTTTGTGCCTTCCGGCAGAAATAGTGAATCCATTGGCCAAATTAGAATAGACAGCATAAACAAAATGGCCCTCTCCCATCTCTTTGACAAGGAAATCATGGTGTCTCTACAACACATGGAATATGCAAAGAAGAAGGATTCTAGCAGTGAAATGGATCTCTATTAGCCTTACATTTTAGGATTTTTAGGCAATATGGCTTTAATGTGCCACAAGGTACACAAATATCTTACATATTGTTAGACATATTTTATATACGTCTTTTGAGTCATTTTTAATTAGTATTTTACCCGTTTTTATCCAAATATGTGTCGTGTTAGAATAGTTTTTCTTTCTTTTGAGTCACAGTGGTTTAAAAAGGCAACGTGGAGAAAAAAAACTAAAAAGAGGACAGAAAAAGAGGTTCCCGAGCCAAAAGAGACGAAAGTTGGCATCCCGGACGAGAACAGGGCGGCGCCGTGGCGCCAATCCATCCGAAATGCAGGGCCACAGCGCCCAATGTCGAGAAGGCTGCAGAGTTTGGCGCCACGCGCCATCTGGCCGTGGCGCCAACGCGAGAATTTTGTCAAATCCGAAAAGGAATGGGTCAAGGCATAGAAGGAAAAGTGGGACACGTTTTGGGAGGCTATAAAAGGCCCTTTGGGCAGATTTTTTCAAGGGTGACATGATGCGCGACTTATACACACGCTAAACGCAAGTGCACGTATCGTGACAAGTAATATAGTCTAGAAGACCGAGTTATCGTCCTCAGGGATTAATGTCCAATTACCAACCCCTATTCTGTAGTATCTATTTGGTAACCGATAATTTGATGATTTGTTTATAGCTATGATTATATATGCTAACTAAATTACTTTACTTTACTTCAGATATGGTGAAAATAGGGCTTCCAAATCTCCTTAACTATTCGCTCGCTTTACTCGTTAATGCAAATAATTAAGGTTCTTCTTCTATTTTGAGATAACAGGTTAACTAAGTCGTTTTATACTCCTGTTAAGGTAATATAAACACTCAACCCCAATGTAGAACCCTTCTATCTTTCGATGACAATATTGACTACAAATGAGGATTAAGAGCAATAACCTATTAAGCTACACAAGTATCGGGGTACTTTCGTCCACGATTTAAACCTATGTTTATTCAACTATAGCATATTCACAATCTCCCCTTTCAGTTTTCGATTAGAAATCATATAAGTTATGATAATTAGTGATCAATTAATTACCAAGCAATCAAAACAATTGTCGCGCCCTTTTTCGACCGCGACATTATGAATAAACTCCTGCTTAAATAAAATGTTAGAAAATAAAATAAATGCTAAAAGTGCAAAAGAATGCTAAAATGTTAAAAGGTGCTTAAAGGTGCTAAAAGATCAATTTTAAAGCTAAAGGGTGCTAAAAGTGCAAAAATGCTAAAGGGTTCGCGGGAGTCGCCACCTAATTAGTTTGGGTGAATTAGGACACCTAAATGTTTAACTAGTTTAAAGTAAAACATTAACTCCATTTTAATGGTCTGCTAAACTTAATGAGATTCCGGGTAAGGGTTCTTTATTATCCTAAAGGGAAGGGGTCAGGCACCCTAAAGGATCCGCTAACTCGCGGTTGTCCGTTCAAACCTAGGGTAATTATTATATTAAAATGCTGAGAAATGCATGTTTTTTTTAGAAAATATTTAAAAGAAAGTATTTAAAACATATAAGATGTATTTTGACCAAAAGAAAATGTAAGATTTTTGTTTTAATATATAAAGTTAGTTTTGATGGAAAACATGCATTCGTAAGGTATTTATATGAATTTATTCGATTGTATATCATAACATAGAAGTAGTAATGCAAAATCAATTATGGCAAAATATGCATTATAAAATAATCATAGCATGCAAAGTGTCTATTTAGCAAGCAAAAGTAGTTTCATATATGAATGATAATGAATTTTGAAAAATGGGTTAGGAATTTTATCACAAATAATATCCTAGCTACATGATTGATTATGCAAGTGAAGATTATTGAGTGGTTTATTATAAATGTTAAACAATGTATGGCGTGCCTAAGGTAATTAACTCAAACTGATTTCTAGCTATTAATTCAAGGTTTAACTATTATAAATGCTAATTAATTAGTAGCGTTAGACAATTAATTACAATAAATGAATATGGAAAGGATATGAATTAATAATGGCGACTCGAAGAAAGGCGATGTAATTCGCCGGCGGATTGGAAATTCCTATGCTAGATGAGTGCACATAAATGCGGGCCTTCTTTTGAAGTAACTCAAGACGAGTCTCGCCGTGAGACTCTTTATTTTGCTCCGGTGCGTGTCATGTAAAAAAAAAGATAAGGATTAGTATATGCGCAAACCATATTAATTAATGTAAATAAATGATGACATATAATTTCCAACATATACGAAATTTGATTCCCCATTCAATTAGCCCAAAAATAGTTGGCAGATTCAACAACTAAGGCCTATCAGTTTAAAAGAAATCAGATTTTTTATGGAGACATGCAAAACCCCACTGAATACATACACAAGCCTATACTTACGATTTTTTTTTTTTTAGACCTAAAAGAAGATATTGGCTCGTTAATGAGACTGTTAGCAAACCCAACAACTAATATGCAAAAATTCAAATGATATGAAGATATAAGAATACTCAGATATACATGATACACTTGGGAATATACAAGAATATCTAACTCTAATCTATACCAATCTTCATTGGGCTTCACGCCTTGCACATTCTGGTTATACTACTTATACATTTTCACACAAGAAATAGATAAGATGATAATTTCGTAGGGTAATATGAGGACAGAGGGCAATCTCATGATAATGCTAAGCAAAGGGAAGGCCAATTTTCCATAGAAACAAATACTCATGTCATATAGCCCCTAATCCATTCAACGCATACGTATGTAGTAACATATGATTTAACATGGTCTCAAATGAAAAAGGGAAACCTATATATTAGTACATCATTCGAGCTAAACAGGGATTCAAAATACACAACCAGGGACAAATCATAATTACTGAGTATTATATTTCTTTATTATATGATTCAAAACATGGAATAAGGTTCATATATGCTAGACAAGATTTCAATAAATAAAGGAGGAATTCAAGTTGCCCACTTCAGAGTTCAAACTGGACGGATATGATATTTATAACCAACGAAAAGATAAAGGAATATGATTTGCAAGACAAATTAATACAAGCATTAAAATGAAACCTACCACAACCCATACGGGATATATCCTAGACCAACTGATAGCACAGTACTTACAGAATATGCCTAAACATCATATCTACGTATGCAACTCTTGCAGCCACTGGACATACACAAAATGGAGATAGTTATATTAAACCTAATAGACAGGCTTACTATATTTAACAAACAAAATCTTAGGTCTAGCCTTCAAGCTCAACAGCAGTACAGTGCATCGTATCCTATTTGGTTTTATATAACGTCATTAGAGAGACTAATGTTTATGATAATGTACTGAAAAGGGACTGGACATTATATCGACTAATAGAATGGACACAGAGACCTCTATCAGTAAATGAACGTAGCATCTAACACAACGGCGTAACAGGCATATTGTTACCACAGGCACTATGCAAAATACTTGATACGATGCTAACAGATTCAAATACCAAATAATCCTTATCAAACACGCTTCGAATTAGTTTAACACATACACGACGAAACTACATTATGCCAAACATGTTTGACAAACCACAGTCACCATATAAATCAAAAAATGCAAATTAAACAGAAAGTTAGGAAGGCGACGAGTTTACCTTCTCCGGGCAGCGACCCGGGGCAGCGTATCAAGTCGTCGGTCCACTCGACGGGCTTTGGGTTTGCGATGCGAATGAAAGGGGGCAGGTTTAGTTATTGGTTTCCTGGCTGGTATCGAAAGGGAAAGGTTTCAAACTCCCTATTCTTTGCGATGCTGATTATGCAGGTGTTGATCGCTCGAGGTGTCCCGTCGATTGCTACCCGACTTCCCTCAACTGAGTTCTAGATGCTGAGCCCCTGAATGAACTCTACTGTGATCTCCCTGCTCCCTTCTGCTTTTCCCTATTGTCGTCTCGTATTGTGCTTCTCCCCGTCTCTCGTATTGTCTGCCCCCTTCTCTGCCCTATTGCATGTGCTTTATATAGCCATGGTTGGGTTCTAATCTTGGTAGGCAATTAAGGCTGAGATTCTTATGCTTAGTCTTACCCTGATTCCCACGATCCGTACTGATTTCGTGTGATTTGAATGGTAAGTTGCGATTCTGGAAGGCTCTTGCTAGTTTGCTTATGGTAAGTAAATAAAGGCTGGGTGTGTGTGGGTAAGGAAGGTCCCGGATTCTCCGGCGAGAATCTCGGGTCGAACAAGGTAAGGTATTGGCGGCGATTGATATTTTAGGGTTGCTGGTTTGTGTGCGTTTTAGGGAGGACGAGGGCAACAGGAAAGTCTTTGAGGGCTTATGGGTTGCTAGGGAAGGGAATAAAAGGGCGGATGGGCTGCGGTGTTGAAGCGGTCGCGGGTTTTTGGGCGTGGGTTTTGAGTGCAGTAAGATAAATGGCTGGGTAATGGGCTGATTAGTAATTAGGGGTAGTATTAAATTAGGTATTTATTTGGGTAGAACTCTAGGTATTAGTTTTAGGTATCTAATTAATTAATTAGTAGTAAATTAAATTAATAGATTGTGCTTAAATTATTTAGGCGTTTTGATTAGTCTAATTATTATAAAAGACGGACGTGCTATTTAATTAATGCTTAATACTTTAGAATGCGACGCTATTATTAAATTACTTATTTATGCATGTATTAATGTTTTATTGCTGCATTTTATTATTTTAAAATTATTAGAATTATTGTGGAAAATTAGTGTAATTTTATAGTTAATGACTGGACGGGAGGGTCAAAATTGGGTGTCAACAACAATTATTGAATAAATCTCAACAATAATAAGAAGAAACCAAAACATGCATTAATTCATAAGAACGAGGTTCAAGCGATTCGACATGGAAAGCCCTAAATTAAGTTAGTTCCTAGCCATAGACATGCCAAGAACTAAAATAATATCCAACATATACTAAAAAGAAATAAAGTAAAGAACAAGAAATTACTCAAAAATAAGTCTCCAATCTTGATCTCAAGTTGTGATGAATGGTAAGGTGTGGAACTCCCTCAAATCTGACCTAAAAGGTCCTTTTATATCCTCAAAAACGTGCAAAACCTTTTCCTTCTTGGCCTTGGCCCAATCCTATTCGGATTTGTCAATTTTCCCGCGTTGGCGCCGCGGCCCTGCAACCGGCGCCGCGGCGCCGAAACTTCTGCGGCTTTCTGCTTCTTGGGCGTCGTGGCTCTGCTGCTGCTGGTTGGTTGGCGCCACGGCTCCGCCCTGTTTCTCGCCTGGGTTGCCAATTTTTTAGCTTTTTGAGCTCTAGAACCTCTGTTTCTGCTTTTTTTTCGCTCCTTCTCACCAATGTGTCACTTTAAATCATTGTGACTCAAAAGAAAGAAAATATATCTTAACACGACACATATTTGTACAAAAATAGGCAAAAGACTAACTAAAAATGACTCAAAAGGTGTATATAAAATACACCGATCATGACACAATCCCTAATTCATCACATAACATAATTTTTTGGAGGCTTCAAGATTAGAGACTTGTTCTTAAGTATTTTTCTTTCTTTACTTTACAATGTGGTGGGCATTTTGGGGCATCAAGAACAACCGCCAAAGTACTGAAGAGTGGGTTCTATTGGTCATCCATTTTCAAAGATGCTAACACCTTTGTGAAAGGACGTGATCGTTGTCAACGAACGGGGAACATATCAAGGCGAAATGAAATGCCCTTGAATGGGATCTTGGAGGTGAAACTGTTTTGATGTGTGGGGGATTTACTTCATGGATCCATTCCCGTTGTCCTTTGGAAATCAATACATTCTTCTTGCAGTGGATTATGTGTCCAAATGGGTAGAAGCAGTAGCCACTAAAGAAAATGACAGTAAGACAGTCCAAAAGTTCCTCCAAAAGAACATATTCACAAGGTTTGGTACCCCCAGGGCCATTATCAGTGATGAAGGAAGCCACTTTTGCAACAAGCAGCTTGATACACTACTTTCCGCTATGGAGTCTACCACCGTACCACATTGCCCTACCATCCTCAGGCGAATGGGCAGACGAAAATTTCTAACAGGGAAGTGAAAAACATACTGAAAAATACTGTGGATGGCTCAAGGAAGAATTGGTCTATCAAGTTGGATGACGCACTATTGGCGTATAGAACAGCGTTCAAAACTCCCATTGGAATGTCGCCATATTGGTTGGTTTTTGGGAAAGCATGTCATCTTCCAGTAGAGTTAGAACACAGGACTTATTGGGCAATGAAGAAACTGAACATGAATGTCAAGGCAGCAGGGCAGAAGAGATTGCTACAGCTGAGTGAGTTGGATGAATTCAGAAACAACGCTTATGAGAACGCAAAGAACTACAAGGAAATAACCAAGGCATGACATGATAAGAGCTTGGTCCCTAAAGATTTCCAATCAGGACAACAAGTACTCTTATTCAACTCAAGGTTGAGGCTTTTTCCAGGCAAGCTCAAATCTCGATGGTCAGGCCCATACACTGTTGAAAAAGTATTTCCCTATGATGCAGTTGAAGTAAGAGGGAGAGAGGGAACCCCATTCAAAGTGAACGGACAGAGGTTGAAACCCTACTTGATCAATGATATGGAACATGTGAGCTCTGTGACCAATCTCAAGCCAATATAAAGAGGAACCGGCGTCTGGCTACAAGACGATAAAGACAACGCTTGTTGGGAGGCAACCCAACAATTTAGAAAGTTTGTTAGTTTTTCTCATGAACAGACTCACAATCTTGAAATCCCAGGAAAATCACGAACTAGAAGCAGAGAGGGAGCCGCAAAAAAAAATGGCACTGTGGCGCTAGACATCAGTGTCGCGGCGCCTAAAGATCAGAGAGCCCGCAGAAGTTTGGGCGCCACGGCTCCGAAATGCAGGGTCGCGGCGCCTATCGAAGATTCTCTGCCATGCACTATCAGCCACCGCCACCATTTTAAACCACAAGTCTGTTAGTAGTTCCGTCTTTTTTTAGTCTTGTACAAATTGAGGACAATGTGTGATTTAAGTTTGGGGGGTTCTTAGTTTATTTTGTTTTTTTTTTAGTCTTTTTGTTTTTTTTTTAATGTTTTATATGAGTCTAAATTTTTTTTTATGATCATGGGTACTGTAGTTACTTGAAACGCCTAGTGAAGTAAAGTGGGATAATGTAATGGAATTAGAAGCAGAAAAATCTGAACGCTTAAGTTAGGTATGCCAAGGACTCATGAAATTAAAGTATTTGGGGTATATGTGCTTGATTTATGCATTGTTAATGATAAAGCCAATGTGTCTGCTTGTTTGTTAGTTGAGGCGAAATAGTTATGATGTACATGTTAGGGAGATGACTCAGGCATTTCTTTGTTAGCCCTTCTTACCATTCACTGCCTATCCTTGACAATAAATTGTATCCTAAGCAGCCCCTTTTAGCCTAAAATAAGATCTTTTCTTTGACACCTTATAATTCCATGTTTGGGCCATAAGTGAAAAATTGAAGATGTTTGGAATGAAAAGTGTTGAAAAAGAGACAAAAAGAGAGTGAACAAATTTATGCACCCCAATGAAAATAAATAGGCAAAAGCCTAAGTTTGGGGGTGCTTGTTATTCATAATGCACCTCATTCTCTCAAAACAAGAGAGGGAAAAGATAGGTATGAGGTTAAAAAAGAAAATTAAAAGGAAGGAAAGAGTTGAAAGAAAAAGAGTTTATAGTACGTAATTTGAGCCTAAATGCCTATTTTTACCTACCATTGCCTAAGTCTAAATTACAACCCTGAAAAGTCCTGAAGATCTCTAGTATGTGTATTTATGATTAGTGGAGAATAGCAAGTGAACATGCCATAGAATTTTGAATTTGACATGCATAGGTTAAGTATTCCTACTTCCATTGAGCATGATTGAACTGAGTTTGCGAAATATCTGACTTGAGAGTTTAGAATGCTAAAAATCCATGCTATACATGTTCATGCATATTATCCTACTAACCTTCATGTTTTTCTAATGACATTTGTGCAGCAGGTTGACCAGTGTCGTTGAGTCTGTTATTTTCTTTTCTTTCGTGTCTTTGTTTCTATTTTTTATCTTTACTCGAGGGCGAACAAGGGTTAAGTTTGGGGGTGTTTGTTAGGCATATTTTATATACGCCTTTTGAGTCATTTTTAGTTAGTATTTTACCCGTTTTTGTCCAAATATGTGTCGTGTTAGGATAGTTTTTTTTTCTTTTGAGTCACATTGGTTTAAAAAGGCAACGTGGAGAAAAGAAGCAAAAAGAGGGCAAAAATGAGATTTTTGAGCCAAAAGAGACGAAAGTTGGCATCCCGGACGAGAACAGGGCGGCGCCGTGGCGCCAATCCATCCGAAATGCAGGGCCACGACGCCCAATGATATCGAGAAGTCGCAGAGTTTCGCGCCACGCGCCGATCTGCAGGTCGTGGCGCCAACGCTGAATTTTGCCAACCGGAAGGAATGGGCCAAGGCATAGAAGGAAAAGTGGGACACGTTTTGGGAGGCTATAAAAGGCCCTTTGGGCAGATTTTTTCAAGGGTGACACAATCCCTAGAAAGCAAGCAAGTCCTTTCTTTATTTCTTTATATACACAATTCTCAGTCCATCACATAACATAATTTCTTGAAGGCTTCAAGATTAGAGACTTGTTCTTAAGTATTTTTCTTTCTTTACTTTATTTACTTTCAGTTTATGTTGGATAACTTTTGGTTCTTAGCATGTCTATGGCTAGGAGCTAAACTTTATTTAGGGCTTTCCTTTCAAATCGCTTGAACCTCGTCTTTATAACTTAATGCATTAATTTGGTTTCTTCTTCATATAGTTAAGATTTATTCAATAGTTGGTTTGATTGCTTGGTAATTAACTGATCACTAGTTATCATCACTTATATGATTTCGAATCGAAATCCGAAAGGGGATATTTGAATATGCTATAGTTGAATAAACATAAGTTAAAATCGTGGACGAAAGTACCCCGATATTTGTGTAGTTATATAGGTTATTGTTCTTAATCCTCCTATTTGATAAAATCTGTCATAGAAATATAGAAGATTTCTGCACCGGGGTTGAGTGTTTATTTATCCTAACCAGAATATAAAACGGTCTAGTTAACCTGCTATCTTAACATAGACGAAGAACCTTTATTGTTGCATTAAGGATTAAGGCGAGTGGATAGTTGAGGAGATTGAAAGCTCTATTTCCACCATATCTGATTTAAGTAAAGTAATTTAGTTAACTTTTACAATTGTTCAGTAGTTCATAGATAAAAACCACAACAAAATATCGACAGCCAAATAGATACCATAGGATAGATGTTTGGTAATTGAACACTAATCTATATTCGGTCTTACCTAGACTATATATTACTTGTAACGATACGTACACTTGCGTTAAGCGTGTGAAAAATCGCTAACAGATATATAATATGGTATTCAAATAAAAATTTCAACATAAACTTAATTTTTTTTTGAAAAGAAAATAAGTAATTTTTTCGTCTCAATTTATATGACAATCTTTGTCTTTCCTTGTTAGTCAGTTCCAAAAAAAATGAATATAAGTAACAATTTAATTTTAAACTTCTTGATAATTTATAACCACACAAATATCTCTGATGACTTATTTTAGACTACAAATCTCAAAAGTCTTCATTTTCTTTGTAAACTTCATACCCAGTTAAACATCACACAAATTGGAATAGAGGAAGTAGCTGATATAAAAAGGAGAAGCCCGATGCACTAAGCTCCCGCTATGGCGGGGTCCGGGGAAGGATCGGGCCACATGGAACTATTATATGCAGCATTACCTCACATTTCTGTATGAGACTGTTTCCACGACTTGAACTCATGACCTCATGGTGAGGAAGTAGCTGATACGAGGCTTAAAAAGAAACTGATTTCCATAAATTTATATTTGTAACAGATGTATTTCTTAGCTATATGAATGAAATGGGTGACCAATTCGAGGTAGACGCAAACATGGATCCAAAGACAATGGTGCAACTATTTGAAGCCTCTCACTTGGCCTTAAAGGATGAAAATATGTTGAATGAGGTTAGAATATTTTGCAATAAGAATCTGAAAAGTTCCAATAATATTATTCCAATGAAAATGCCACTGCATTGGAAGGTGGAATGGTACAATACCAAAGGGAAAATCTCCAAACATGAAAATGAAGAAAGGGGGTCAAACTTGAAGCTTCTTCAACTAGCTAAACTCAACTTCAATAGGGTCCAAGCTGAGCATCAGAAAGATCTGGTGGATATTTTGAGGTAGAGATTAAGTTTTATGCATTGTTAGTGCAAAGATACTATACACTATTTAACCACTAAGCTTATAAGGTGATTACATATTAATCTCTTGATACGAAATAATGGATAATCTGGTAAATATAGTACAATTAACCTGCTATCAAAGGTAATAATAATTCACTGATCGTGTAAAGTTTTTTTAACACTGCCAGTGTATCTAACTGTCATGTAGAGTTTAATATTTCCATAGAGTTTAGCTTTCATATACTGACAATGGTAAAACAAAAATTAGGCTATCAGCAGGTTACCTACAAAATAAGAGTTTAAATTGTACGCACGGATAATATAAGAAATAGTACTATTTACACAATAGCTCACTTATTACAGGTAAATGTGTTGAATGTTGATAAACATCACTATTTGGTAATGTGGTAAAAATTGTAATTAACCTCGTATCACCATGTTATAATCACTAACAGTGTAAAAGAATCTTTACATTGTCAAGGCTTATAACTTAAATTTAAAAGATAACTACTAATAACCGCTAACGATTTGCAACACTAGTAACACAGTACAAGAAAAAAGACATATGCCAATAATATTTTTTATTGTCATATTCTAGATGTTGTTGTCAAAAGTATTTTTCGTAACAACAAAAATTATTGCATGTCATTGCAATAACCTCCGATGCGAAAAGTTTTCGCAACAATATATTTAAATTTTTGTTACCATTTACGTTTTTAGCAACAATATATTAAATTTTTATTGTCATTTGCGTTTTTAGCAATAATATATTTATTGCTATACTTTCTTGTAGTGACATGTTGTGTACCTTCAATACATATAATTTGAATCCAAAAAATAACCATGGATAAAAGCGCTCACAATTTGCAGAATTAGTAACATGTTAATAGGTACATTGATTTACACTGCTAATGTAAAAATTCTTTACAGTTGCATGCAATGTGTATAAGTTAAATCCACGAGAAAACTGATAAAAACAAGATATTCTGCAAAAAGAGTAGGAGAAATTAATAAAAACAGGACATATGATCTACAAAAAATTGACATCTTATCTTGTTGTTTGGAGAAAATGTAAAAACAGGAAATAGTAGACAACAAAGTTTTTGTTGTGAAGGCGAATCTCGCACCGCTTACTTCAGAAATGCAGAACCTTGACGCAGGCGAATGCAAACCACGCCACCATGTGAAACCAACTTGGCAGTTACATGATGCGCCAACCAAGAAGGTTTATGCAGGATCGAACTCGCGACCATGGCCCCGCGCCATCGCACTAACTTCCTGCCACTTCATGCGGGTAGTAGACAACAAAGTTGACATGCTTGTCCTGTTGTTAATTGGTAATAGGTGGTGGAGAAAACTTGGACTGATAGAAAATCTAAGCTTCAGCAGAGATCGCGTTGTCGAAAGTTTTTTGTGGTCAGTGGGTGTTGCTTTCGAGCCTCAGCATTCACATTTCAGGAATTGGCTCACCAAAGCCATCACTTTCATTATAGTATTGACGATGTGTATGACATTTATGGCTCTTTGCATGACCTAGAAGTCTTCACCAATGCTGTTGTCAGGTATGCTTACTTAAAAAAATTACTCACTTTAAAAATTTAAAACTAAAGTTGACAACTATCCATTATCATACCCTTACTGTTCAATTCTAAAAGCATCTACTAATAAATATGGTAACTTAGTGAGATTAACTGGGGTGAAAAAAGTTAAAACGATAGTTGAAATGGAACAAAGGGAGTACTAATTACTATTTACATTAAAACCTTATTAGTAACTTACACTATAACGTAAAACATTTAATATGGGTGAAAAGTACTTTTAATTTCTTAAAAATCATTTTACGAAAAAAAAAAGTTGAATATTTCATATCATTGCCAACTATGGCCTAAAGGTCTTGCAAATATTATGTGAAGTACAGATTCTTCATTATTTATGTGGCTTATAGCAATTAGTTTCAACTTTCAAGCCTAAAACTTTAACATGAAACACTTTTATCTCTTGGATAAATGTCTAATATTATTCTTCATTCTTTTCTCCTTTTCATTTTAGATGGGACCCTAAGGAGGTTGAGCAATTACCATCATGTATGTAAATCTGTTTTTGGAAACTATATGACACCACAAATGATGTAGCACTTGCAATTCAGGAACAAGAGGGTTGGAAATTACCAGTGTCAACATATCTACAAAAAGTGGTACAATTACTTTTCATCTAATTAACTTAATATATATATATATAAAATATGACACAAATTTAACTCGAAAATAAAACGTTTTCAGTGGGCAGAGTTTTGCAAAGCACTGCTTGTGGAAGCGAAATGGGATCAAAAGGGTTATACACCATCATTTTCTGATTATTTAGATAATGGTTGGAAATCATCAGGAGGCACTGTGCTCTCTCTTCATGTACTTCTTGGTTTATCTCAAGATTTCTCACAAGTTAATGATTTTCTGGAGAATGAACAAGACCTAATATACTATTCCTCCCTTATAATCCGACTTTGCAACGACCTTGGGACTTCAGCGGTAAATTATTATTTAGTATGATTAATATCTTCAATTTCCCTTTCAACTATTATTGTGGATAATAATCAGTTTGGCCAAACTTCTGAATGTGTTGATCTCTTTAAAGAAGCACTTATTTTAGAGAATGAAGATATTTAACCAAGCTAGTGGTGAACAAACAAGCGCTTTTAAATAGTAGCATAAACTGTTTCAGCTTTTAAGTAAAAGCAAAAAAATAGTTTCTCTTAAAAATAAACTTTATTTTTTATAATTTGACATTCAAAATCAGTTTATGAAAATATTGACCAAATACAAACTACAAATAAATCATTTTTCAAATAATTTTGCCAAACATAAATTGCTCATCTCCCAAAGTACTTTGAAATATCTTTTTTAGTAAGAAGTACTTTAAAAACATCTACGCTATCACTATATTACTTTTAACTTGTTATAGTTGATTACCTTCCTTGTTTTTCAAGTTACTAATCCTCTTATTATAGACATGCTATTACCGGTAGCTATTTTTTAGATGATCTAATACCGTAAAAAATTACACTTTAATATATAAAAATTGATTTTTCTTTAATTAAAAGAAATCAAATTTATGATGATCTCACATTTCCAAGAACATAACAGGCTGAACTGGAAAGAGGTGATGTGTCTTCAACTGTCTTGTGTTACATGATGTGGCAAGGGAGTATATCAAAAACATGGTGACAGAGACTTGGAAGAAAATGAACAAACATTGCTTTGAGCAATATTCACCATCATTAGGACCACTAGTGAAGTACATAATGAACATAGCGCGAGTCACACTCTTCATTTATCAATACGGAGATGGATTTGGTGTTCAAGATAGAGAGACTCGACAACAAATCTTATCATCTTTGGTTGAATCCCTTCCTCTCAAGTGAGAAAAACACTATGCAATAAACATGTTTAGATTATTAGAAGAAAATAGTAGATATATATATATATATATATATATATATATATGTACTTAAGTTTCTTTTTTTGTTTTTGGTACTAAGTCCTAAAATTTAGCATTCAACTCCATTGTTTGTCAACAGCCACTAGAAATGTAATGTATTACTAGTAGTTTTCAAGTATATCCAAAGAAGAAATAAAAGTTGTGTAGGAGTTTCTACTGTTGGTACAAAATAAAGGATCAGTCTCCTCTTCATTTAGCTTCTCTCTATTTTTCCCAAATTCTTGTTTTGATTGGTGAAACATGTCATAGTTTAAAATTTAATGATTTAAATTTAATTAACTAAAGTAAAACTCTAACCATGATTAGAACAATTAATTACTTTCATACATTTTTTTCTTCCAAAATATTTTACAATCCCACAATTCTAGATCTACATTATATCTTTCCTAAATATATTAAGAACTTATTTTGTTTGCTTCAAGTAAATTTTTGTCGTGCAATAAATATTTTTACTTTTGTAGACATGAATTTAGTGAAATTAAAACACATATAAAATTGGGATAAATTCTTAAATTCAAGAAACATCAAGCCCAAATCAAGATGAAGTTATTTGTCCAAGAAATGGATTTAAAGTAAAGTTCAATTTCATTTGTGTTGGTATTGAGTTGGTCTTCACATAATAAGTCTGTTCCACTAGTCCAACGTCCACGCCATGTATCAAATGACGCGCCGGATCAATAAAGACATTCATAGATTTCTGAACGCATCCGCATATCAAGAAGATCCTTAAGTCCTCCGCATATCAAGTAAATTCATAAGTCATATCAAAAGGATCTATAAGTCCGCATATAAAGAGAGAATTGTAAACACAAACTCTCTATTTTGATTATAGTGAAATCTGCAGCAGCAAAGTGGACGTATCTCTCACATTGAGAGTGAACCACTATAAATCTGTGTGTCATTTGTTCTTCACTGTTTTCTGATCAGGTCGGATTTGGGACTCAAATCCTAACCTTGTTTGGTATTTTGGCATATGATTAATGTGGCATTGTTGAGGATTAACTCTATCCCATATGGTTAGGGGTTAGTTTAGGTTGTTTGCTTTAGGTGATGAGCATTTGGGGGTCATGTATTACATGTTTATCTGTTAGGATAAGTATCATGACGAGAGATGTTTTAATCATGATATTATGGCTTTGTTTATATGTCTTGGAATCATATGAGTAATGACAGCAATCCTATAGTTTTTTGTTGAGGCAAATATATGCTTGTTGACTTAGTTGTACACCTTTGGGGTTAAATGAATGGCATGGAACAGTTTTGCTCGAGATCTTATACTAGCATGTTTGCAAATAGGGATGTTAGGGACTTTGTGTGTGCATATGGATGTTTTTAAAAAATATGATCCTATCTGTTTTTCCTCCATATGTTGATAACATGCCTAGTAATGACAGAGATCTAGACTAACTCTAGTAATGATAGTCTCGGGTGCTTTGCTAACTAATACATGTGTTTTTCCCTTTCCTTGCACGGTCATGGGCCCACGAGGTTCACTTTCCTCCATTCCTTCAGCCGTTGTCTATGTGGGCCCAACACATTATTTCATCGAGTAGGAAAGTTGCTCCAACGCCGAGTCATAGGTAAATATGACATATACATTTGCAAGAAGGCCCAAACATAGAAGACCCAGTCATAAATAAAAATAGCATAGATAATAGGATTTAAATTTTTGTACGGGGTAACTAGTGGGCCGGTATACCCACTAGCCCATTTTCATTTCTATATTTATTATTTTATTTGCATTATTTGTAAAACACTTCATCTTATTATTGCAACCTTTAAATTAGGACTTAATTATAATAGAGTTGCTAGTCTTTAGAAATAAATGAATTTTCGGGTTAAATGGTAAAATTCAGATTTTCTTAGCCTTTAATTAATTCTCGGTTTTCTCTTAACACTTGGCTAATAATAAAATAAGAACAATTTGGTTGGAATTTCTAAAGAAAAGATAATGGCTCTTCTCCAATTTGGCATGAGTTCTTTCAAGCTAGTTTGTCATTATCTTTAATATAAATGTGAAGGTTTCTTTATTAATTAAAGTTGAGGTAGTGAAACAAACTCCCTTAATAGTTGACCTCTTAGTAACTATTTTATTAAGGCTATATTTTTACATAAGAAATAACAAAGTTTTTACTATCTCTTTGGTAAAAAGGACAACAAAAGAAGTATTTTAACTAAAAGGTTAGGAATTTTACAAAGGAGATTTATGTGCTTAAAAATGTGTGTGTAAAAATATTTGCGGAATATGATTTGAAAAATGACAATTACTTGCAATATTTTAAACACGGAAACAATTTTTAAAGCAATATTATATTATATTATATAAGATCCGAGGTCAATCATATTTTATTGATTCTTAAAATCGGGATGCCTAATACCTTCTCCGGGGATCATTTGAACCCTTACCTGAACTCTGATTGATATTGGATTTTTCTCTTGTTTGAAAAACCTTTTTAAATGTGATTTTTCTATTTTTCATAAAGTAGGTGATCACTCTAAAAATAAAATAATATCAAGAGTCCATAGCGTTTATGCCCGCGTAAAAGTGAACCGTAACATTCACCATATACGTCTTCGACCAACGCAAGAAGAGGATGCCCCATGCTTCATATGCTTCTTCGCCAAAGTCGCAACTGCAAAATAAGATACACCAAGTGTGGTTCGTCGCCAAAGCCGCAATTGCAAAGGAAGATATACGAAGTGGTTCTTCGCCAATCATATGGCCATCCCTATCATCTTCTTGGTTTGATATCGAGACCATGTGCACTTCATCATAAATCTGCGAAAATAAAAATGTATGATAGAGATGACGGAGCCTGCGGTGCTAACTGCACGAAGCTTCTTGGTGCTATACGGCTCAAAGCCAACGGTGCTAACCGCATGTGGCTTCTTGGTTCTATTCGAATCTACGCCAATGGTGCTAACTGCACAAAACTTCTTGGTTCTATACGGATAGACATCAATGGCACGAAGATTCAGTTTAGCATGAAGAACATCGGGAGAAGCACAACAATCTAGTTCGACATGGCAGATATTGGTGTTAATAGCACAAAGTTTTAAATTGCGGCCAAGTCTGATATTGAACATCAATGTCTGTTGCCTGAGCTGAAAGAAACCCAACGAACATAGATATCACACCTCCAACCTTGGGACGATGTGGCGGCACTCGACACTCTAAGGTTCGAGCATAAATTATGATACTTGTAGCATACTCAACAAAACATGGGTCGGCATAACCTCTAAAAAAATATTACCGATCAAAACACAATCACCTGCATGCAGAAAAGGCTCAACATCTACACACACATATATAAATTCCAAGATCGATATAAACATAACAAGTCTACTAAAAAGGCAGGCCACACAAGATCACTTTACACAAATGACTGTTTAGAAGCCTCTTGAGAGTATATCAACAACATCTGGTCGGGACTGGGCCCTCCATACCTAACTATATCCATATATGCATCTGACATACCTATCAATAGAGATGTCAGTGGAGCGGGTAAATGCGGGTACCGCTGATGCGCGAAAAGATGCACACACTTTAACGCAAGTGCACGTTATCGTAACAAGTAATATAGTCTTGATAAGACTGAATATCGTCCACAAGGATTAGGGTTCAAGTATCAACTATCTATCTTTTAGTATCTATTTGGCAATTGATATTTGGATTTGTTGTTTATAACTAAGAATTATAGAACTATTTTAACTAATGAGTTTACTTGGATGTGATGGGAATAGGGCTTCATGTCTCTTCAACTATCCGCTATGTTATTTATTAATGCAATGAATTATGGACTTCTTCTCTGAGAAAGCGGGTTCTGAAATCGCTTTATATTCCCGTTAAGGATATATAAACACTCAACCCCGTGATTGCATCTTACCTATCTTCTGATAAGGATAACTCATAGGAGGATTAAGAACAAAAACCTAGTTAACCGTCACGCACTACGCGCAAAATTGTGGTTTTAAGCCTCTCATTAACGCTTACATAAATAATCGAGGTATTTTCATCCTCAATCCAAGAATGTCTACCCAACTTACAAAGATATTCACAATCTCTCCTTTCAAGTAAATTAGAAATCATATAAGGATAATTAGTTGTCAATTAATTACCAAGCATTCAACGAATTATTGGATAGATCTCTCAAGAAGAATAACAACCATAAACACGTTAATTCATAACATAAGTTTCAGAGAATTAACATGGAAAGCCACATAAGAGAATTAGTTCCTAGCCATAGATAATGCAAGAACTAATTCAAGGTTCATCATACAAACCGAAATAAAAGAAAGAAAAGAAAAGAAAATTACTAAGAACGAGTCTCCAAGCCTTCTAAAGATCCAAGGATTGTGTTGTGGAATATTTACGCATGGATTGGTGGAAGGGTGGATGTAGAGTGGTGAGTGGTGGAATGGAGAATGAATAATTCTTCTAATGATGTAGAGTATTTATAGCCAAAGAATCCTTTTGGTGAAGGGTTAGGGATTTTGTAGGTAGGAAAAGTTATTAGAATCCTTTTAGGTAAAGGTTTTAAGGTAGGAAAAGTTATCCCTTTAGATAGGAAAAATTATTCCTTTAGGAAGGAAAAGTTACCCCTTTAGGATTCTGAAAACATGTCAAATTCGGCCCAGCACTTCATAATTCCCGCATCGGCGCCGCGCCGCAGATCAAGCGTCGCGGGCTACCAAATTCAAAGAACTCTCGGGACTTTCAAGACTTTGGCGTCATGCTGCTACCAGCGCCATGCTCGTGACGTTTTACAGGCGGATTTTGTTTCGTCGTCATTTTTCCGTCCGGACTTCGTCGAATCTCCTCTATAATTCCCGGAACTTCTTAGACTTCATTTCTTGGCCCTTTTGTGTGCAATTTCATCTCATTTATGCTCATTTCATCTCCTTTTCGCCATTTCTTCATTTCTGACCGCTGTGACATAAAAGAAAGGAAAACGACTCTAATACTATACTAAACATAAATAAAATGAGTAAAATACTAACTAAAAATGACTCAAAAAGTGTATATAAAATACATCGATCAAATACCCCCAAACTTAACATTTGATCGTCCTCGAGCAAAGATAGAAAGAAAGAAATAAAGGACTCAAGAAAAAGGAAAAACAAAAGACTCACTGACATTGATCACTTTAGCTGCATTGATGTTATCTAGAAAAACATGAAGGTTAGCAGAATAATATGCAGGAACATATAGCATGAAATTTTAGCACACTAAGCTAGATATTTCGCAAACTCATGTTTATCATGCTTAATGGAAGTCAACATACTGAATCATGCTTGTAAAATTCAAAAATCCTATTGCATGTTTACTTGCTATTCTCCACTAATCATGGGTATGCATAAAAGAGATCTTCAGGACTTTAAGGGTTGTAATGTTGGATTAGGTATAGGTAGGTAAAAATAGGCATTTAGGCTCATTTCGTGTACCATAAGCTCTTTAGCTTTTCAATTCTTCCCTTTTCTTTTGATTCTTTCCTTCACTTCAATTCTATCTTTTCCCTCTTTTGTTTTGGGAGAGTGAAATGTATTATAATAACAAGCACCCCCAAACTTAGGCTTTTGCCTATTTCTCATTACTTTTTTATTGGGGTGCATTACTTTTGTTCACTCTTTTTGTCTCTTTTTTAACACAATTTATTCTACTACTTCACATTTTTACTTATGGCACAATTTGTGAGAATATAGGGTGTCAGAGAAGAAGTTTCAATTTTTAGGCTCAATGGGGCTGACTAGGGATACTTTTAAAGTCAGGGATAGAAAAGAGTGGTAAGAATTGGCTAACAAAGAAATGTCTGAGTCATCTCCCTAACATGCATATCCTAACTATTTCGCCTCAAATAGCAAGCAATCATAACACATAGGTTTTAATCTTTTAACAATGCACAAATCAAGCAAGATACTCCCAATAAACATATTTCATGAGTTTTTGGCATATCTAACCTAAGTGTTTAGATGGTTGCTTCTAATTCCATTACATTATTCAACCTTACTTCACTAGGCAATTCAAGTAGCTACAGCATGCATGACCTTAAAAAAAATTATGACTCAAAAAATGACTCAAAAATACACAAAACAATTCAACAAGACTTAAAAACAATAAAACATCCCCCCAAACTTAAATCACACATTGTCCCCAATGTGTGCAAGACTAAAAAACAAAATTAGTGACAACTTCATCGACACAACATGGCGTCATAACGGAGGTCTAGGAGGAAGAATTCGAATTTGCACGAATATGGTCCTTCAAGTTCCGCCATGCCTCGAGATTCAGCGCCACTGCTAAGACTGATGGCTCTGAGTTCTGCGCGCTGCCTCGACTCAGCCAGCGCGCCGACGATCGCTTTCCCTTTTTTTTGCTCCTTTTCCTCGCTTTAGCTTTCACCCACATCCAACAACACAAAACAAGAACCCAAGACCGTGAGACTGTTCAAGACAAAATAAAATAAAGTAAAGACAGAAATTAAAATAACATAATTAAAAAAAAACATTGGGTTGCCTCCCAACAAGCGTTGTTTTTAACGTCTTTTAGCCGGACACAATTAACCTTTACGAGTGCCCATTGGATCCTTCTGCGAACTGCTTGCAATCCGCAGAGTTATTGTTGTAGGTCTCACTTCAACTACAACAATTGCTTCAAACAAGGGCCTCCAATATACGATTATACCCCAAGTACACAAGACATGCTTGTCGTTTAGGCTCTCTCTAATGTAGGGATCAGTGAGATTCCCAACATCTCTCAACTCTAGGGGGTGCCCTTGATGGTATGGCCTTCCGGTTTGGGGGTCAACATCGATACCGGTGGTGTTTCTTCGCATAGGTACCAGAAAGAGATTTTCCAAGGAATCCAAGAAGGTGAATAATTGGATTTCAGCAATCTTTTCCTTCTCTGCACCAACTATCTCGCCAGATTCCTCAATAGCTGGGTGTGGTTCAGGCTCCTCAATTTGCTTGCCACCTCCCACAGGTGCATATTGCTTTTCTTGTATTTCGCTGTTCAAAATGACTGCGAGTTCTCCTATTTGCAGTTCCAACTTTCTGAGGGACTCTCTTGTCTCAGCCATAAACTGAGCCTGGCACTTGGCGAACATAAGTATGCCTGCCTTTAACTCATTTCGATCTTCCTCTGAAATCTGTGGGTTAAGCTGCTGTTGATGACTCCACTGTCTCTGATAGTAGTAGTCCATGTGTCCTGATTTTATTATATATATTTTATTTTATTTTCGTTTTTTTTTTCGAATTTAACCTGAAAAATAAGAAAAACAACAAAAGGTGATAAAAAGATGCTCGCAGAACAAGTTAGAAACTTGTTCTTGGAGCAAAAACAAATAAAAACAGAAATAAAACCAAATTAGAAATTAAAAATAGATAAAATTGATATTGAACTATGCCTAATCTCCGGCAACGGTGCCAAAAACTTGATGCGCGAAAAGATGCACACACTTTAACGCAAGTGCACGTTATCGTAACAAGTAATATAGTCTTGATAAGACCGAATATCGTCCACAAAGATTAGGGTTCAAGTATCAACTATCTATCTTTTAGTATCTATTTGGCAATTGATATTTGGATTTGTTGTTTATAACTAAGAATTATAGAACTATTTTAACTAATGAGTTTACTTCAGATGTGATGGGAATAGGGCTTCCATGTCTCTTCAACTATCCGCTTATGTTATTTATTAATGCAATGAATTATGGACTTCTTCTCTGAGAAAGCAGGTTTCTAAATCGCTTTATATTCCCTAAGGATATATAAACACTCAACCTCAAAGATTGCACCTTACCTACCTTTCGGTGATAAGGATAACTCTATAGGAGGATTAAGAACAAAACCTAGTTAACCGCCACGCACTACGCGCAAAATTAGGGTTTTAAGCCTCTCATTAACGCTACATAAATAATTGAGGTATTTTCATCCCCAATCCAAGAATGTCTACCCAACTTACAGCATATTCACAATCTCTCCTTTCGAAGTAAATTAGAAATCATATAAGGATAATTAGTTGTCAATTAATTACCAAGCATTCAACGCAATTATTGGATAGATCTCTCAAAGAAGAATAACAACCATAAACATGCATTAATTCATAACATAAGTTTCTAGAGAATTAACATGGAAAGCCCTATAAGAGAATTAGTTCCTAGCCATAGACATGACAAGAACTAATTCAAGGTTCATCATACAAAACTGAAATAAAAGAAAGAAAAGAAAAGAAAATTACTAAGAACGAGTCTCCAAGCCTTCTAGCATCCAAGGATTGTGTTGTGGAATATTTACAAGATGGATTGGTGGAAGGGTGGATGTAGAGTGGTGAGTGGTGGAATGGAGAATGAATAATTCTTCTAATGATGTAGAGTATTTATAGCCAAAGAATCCTTTTGGTGAAGGGTTAGGGATTTTGTAGGTAGGAAAAGTTATTAGAATCCTTTTAGGTAAAGGTTTTAAGGTAGGAAAAGTTATCCCTTTAGGTAGGAAAAGTTATCCCTTTAGGATTCTGAAAACATGTCAAATTCGGCCCAGCACTTCATAATTTCGACGGCGCCGCAGATCAAGGCCATGCGTACCAAATTCAGCAACTCTCGGGACTTTCAGCACTTTGGGCGACGCGGCGCTGCTGCCAGGCGCCGCGGCTCCGGTGACGTTTTTCAGGCGGATTTTGTTTCGTCGTCATTTTTCTGTCCGGACTTCGTCGGATCTCCTCTATAATTCCCGAAACTTCTTAGACTTCATTTCTTGGCCCTTTTGTGTGCAATTTCATCTCATTGATGCTCATTTCATCTCCTTTTCGCCATTTCTCCATTTCTTACCGCTGTGACATAAAAGAAAGGAAAACGACCCTAATACTATACTAAACATAAATAAAATGAGTAAAATACTAACTAAAAATGACTCAAAAAGTGTATATAAAATACATCGATCAATCGCCCCGCACCCGCTTCAGTTGGGGCGGGTATGGAGATGGTTTGGTGGGTGGTGAGGTGGGTATGGGTATCAAAAGTGCTACCCGTCATGGGTAGTGGGGCGGGGATGGATTTCATATAAGACCCGCACCGTACTCGCCCCGCTACCCGCTCCGCCAATACCCGAACCGCTTATTAATTTAATTAGGCTATTTACTAATTTATTTGGTCATTTCTTGCTTTAAAATGTGACTTCACCATCTATATTCTAATCATATAAAAGCATCACTAAATTAAAGTACACCAACAGAATATAGTAACTTCTGATTTTCATATTCTATTCTTGTCTAAAATATTCTGTCTGACTTGTAAAAATTCTCAAAATTGAGTAACCTCCTCATTTCTCTTTTACAACTTTAACCTAAAAATCTACAATTCTTCATGGGAATCAGGTTTACAATATCCTCAAAGCACCACTCTTTTCATTTTCTTAAAAAAAATCACCTAATTAATATTGTTAACGAACAACATATCAAGAAAAATATAAACTTGGAAACAGAGAAACAGAGTATCAGTCATAACACAATAAGTACAAGAAAGAATCTTTATTTTTTCCTACTTAAACAACAATCAAATGTTAGTCATTAACGTGTCCACCCAATCTTGGAAATAAAAAACAGAGAAAAATGCATAAAGCCCCACAACACAAAATATAATATATTATAATGTTGTAATTTGTGGGAGCTGTTAGGTGGGTACCCGCCCGAGGTAAGTGGGGCGGGGGCAGGTGGAGAAATTACTACCTGTGATGGGTGGTGGGGCGGGGATGGGGGTGGGTTTTAGATGACGGATACAGGTATGGGGTACCCTTATCCCGCCCCCGCCCTGCCCCATTGACATCCCTACCTATCAGCTCACTAGACAACTCCGAAAGAAAGGAGCGTGACAATCCTTAGTTGAATCGAGTCATCTGCTACGAGGTATCTTCTGAGTCTCTATTTGTACCTACGGGCATAAAATGTAGTACCCCAGGGACATCAGTACGAAAGGTGTACTGAATATGTAAGGCATGAAATGTATAAATAAACATGAAATATGAAAGAAGGCTATAAAAGTCAACCTAAAATTCATAACAAGCCTTTGAGAGCCTACTTGTCATAACCATGAGTATGTATGCATATCTTGTAAAACTTAAGCCACTCATCAGGGCTATATGTATATAATATAGTATCAAGCCACTCTGTGGGATAAATCATGTCATGTCATATCGTACTCGGCCTTATAGAGGACCAGTTGTACCCGACCTAGTTATGGGACTCGATAATATCAAAATCAACTACAGTGGTGTGCTATATAAGCGTCGTACCCGATCGACTATACCATGACTCGATAAGAAAATAGATACATATATATAAGTGAAATACAATTGATGGCTCTGAAGGGCCTTATGGATTCACTCGGAGTGACTCAAGGTCATTATCCTCCGATTATCATTATGTAATTGTGTATGTATCAATTATCCAAGAATCAACAAGGATCATAAAAAAATACGATTCAAGATGCTATCAAGACGAAAAGTAATTCCTACAAAGGATAATAAGAATAATAAGCTATAACAATATGAAACAAAGGTGTTTATAAGCTCAAATCTTAAGAATATAGTTCTCTTTGGAGGGGTGTTCGTTATGGCTATGTTTATTCATAGTTCATGCCAAAAGAAAAAAAGAATGAGCCTTGAGATAACTTGTTAGCAGGGCAACATGAATCCTATGACATCTCGCTCGTCGTATAGGCATCAACCTAAACAATTAAGATAATCCATATCGATATCCAATCAATAGTTTCATGATTTCGTCGTTGCGACATTTCTTCGAACACTTAGCATGCATACTTTATTCCATCTTGTCTTTATGGTATTTGAGCTATTCTTACCTCCTCTATAACAACACAATATCATCAATACTACAATAATTACACTCGATGAAATCTAGTCAAAGTTACTCCAAGAATCTCATTAATACCATCCAACAATTTATACAACCACCTCCACCATGATCAACTATAGAATTTATATCAATTTCTCCATAGACTACTTTGGTACAAGATCATTATAATCTAGGAGAGTTCAAGATTACCAAAAAAAGTAAAAGTATACCTTAAAATTACCATGGAATCCCTACACCCAAATCTCCTTTCAATCTTTCAAGAACTTCCAAATTCTCAAGATAATCAGAACTTTCCAAGAGGAAAATTTACATCATAATCTTACGAAATTAATCTTTGATGGTGTCTAAGTCTTGTGATAGAGGTTGAGAGAATCTAGGGTTAATTTGGGATAAAAATGAAATGTTTTGGAATAAAGGTCGAGGTTGGGCCATTTATAGGCAGTCCACCACCTCCCATATGCGGGAGGATGTGCAAAGCATATGGGCATATGGGGCCGCATCCTCCACCACATGTGGTGGCAGTGAGGTGGCTGTTAGGCGGATATTTCCACGTGCTCACGCAAGTGTACTTATCGTTACAAGTAATATAGTCTTGTAAGACCGAGCCACATAGACTGGTTTCTAATTACCGAACATCTATTCCAGGTTATCTATTTGGCAAACGATAATTAATTTGGGTGTTTATCTAACTACTAGAATAATTGCAAGAAGTAAACTAAATTGTTGAGGTTTAATCAGTTATGAAGGAATTATGGCTTCCAATATCCTCGACTATCCACTCTTTTCAATCCTTAATGCAACTAGAATGACTTCTTCTTCTACGTTAAGATAGTAGTTAACTAGACTGTCTTATATTCCGGTTAGGATATATAATCGCTCAACCCCAGTGCAGAACCCTTCTATATTTCTATGATAGGATTTACCACATAGCAAGATTAAGAACAATAACCTATAATGCTACACAAGTATCGGGGTACTTTCGTCCGCGATTTAACATATGTTTATTCAATTACAGCATATTCAAATCTCTCCTCTCGGTTCTTGATTCGAAATCATACAAATTATGATAATTAATTACCAGTTAACTATCAAACATTCATACCAAATATTGAATAAATCTTAATCAAGTGAAGAAGAAATCAAACTAATGCATTAATTCATGAAATAGAGTTTCAAGCGATTCAATGGAAAAGTCCTAATAAAGTGTTTAGCTCCTAGTCATAGTCACGCTAAGAACTAATACAAATACCAACATAAACTGAATTGAAAACTAAAGAAAGAAAAAGTACTTAGAACTAGGTCTCCAATTGTAGCCTCCAATTTGTCTTCAATTGTGTTGTGTGATAGAATGTTCAACTCCCTTCAATAGAATAATTCCTAGGGCTTAAGTATGTTGCAAATTTCGTGCCCTCTGGACCCTTCTGCCCTTGGCCAAATTTACTTCGTATTTTGAATTTCCCGCATCGACACCGCGGTTTTGCAGAATGGCATCGCGGTGCCAAAATCGTGTGTCTTTTCAGTAATTATGGCACCGCGGTCCTGCTTTGCCTTCTTCCGAATCTCTAAATTTCAACCTTTTTGCATCGGGACCCTCCTTTTATGCTCACTTTTAGCTTCTTTTTGTCATGTTTCCATTTAAAACCGCTGTGACTCAAAAGAAAGAAAAAACAACCTTAATAAGACACTTATTTAAACGAAAATGAAAAAAATACTAACTAAAAATGACTCAAAAAGCGTATAGAAAATACGCCTAACAAATACCCCCAAACTTAACCTTTACTCGCCCTCGAGCAAAGATCAAAACAAAATCAAAGAAACAGAAAGAACAATGACTCAAAAGACTCTAATCAAGCAGTTGCACAATGTTACTTAAAAAGCATGAATGTCAGTTGAGACAATATGCTGGAACATATATAGCATGTATATAGCAATCTAGAATTTTAAGTCAGATATTTCGCAAATTCATTTCAATCACACTCAATGGGAATATGAACATTAACCTATGCATGTCAACTTCATTTAGTTCTATGGACCTGTTTACTTGCTATTCTCCACTAATCATAGACATACATACTAGAGATCTTCAGGACTTCAGGGTTGTAATGTAGGATTAGGCAGGGGTAGGTAAAAGTTGACATTTAGGCTCAAATTACGTACCATAAGCGTTTTTCTCATTCAACCATTTTGTCCTTCTTTTTGGTATTCTTTTCAGTTCATACCTATCATTCCCTTCTTCTCTTTTTGAGAGCATGAAACAAATTCACATAGGCACCCCCAAACATAAGCTTTTATATTTTGTTATTGGGGTGCATCAATGTTTTTTACTCTCTTTTGGTATTTCTTTTTTTCACTCTTTCTCATCCCTATTTTCACTTACTACTTATGACACACAAGGTAATAATGGGGTGTCAAAAAAACAACTTATTTTAGGCTCAAAAAGGCTGACTAGGGATATAATTTATTACAAGGTAGGTAATGAATGGTAAGAAGGGCTAACAAAGAAATGTCTGAATCATGCTAACAAAGAAATGTCTGAATCATCTCCCTAAACATGTATATCTTAACTATTTCGCCTCAAATAACAAGCAAGCAGACTCATAGACATTTTTCACAATTTACAACACATAGACTAAGCACAAACATTCCAAATAATTAGATTTTCATGAATTTTTGGCATATCTAACCTAAGCACACAGATTTTAGCTTCTAATTCCATTACATTATCCCACTTAATTCACTAGGCGTTTCAAGAAGCTACAACATGCATGATCATTAAAAAAATGACTCATATAGACACAATAAAAGACACAAAAACTTAATCAAAATGACCTAAAAACATAAACACAAAAATAAAATAAGTACCCCCAAACTTAAACGACGCATTGTTCCAAATGTGTAAAGACTCAAAAATTAAAAAGGGATGACTTACAGACAATAACGGTTCAAAATGGAGGTGGCGGCGGCAGATACTGCATTGACCACTGGTTGAACATGGTGCTCAAATCATTGACGCCACTGGCTCAGTTCTCGATGCCCTCAGATCATCTCGCTGATTTTGCATCATCTGTTTATGGTTTCACATCATCTGTTGTTGATTTAGGAGCAATCGCCCATGATTGCACCGAGGCTCCAAAGCTGCGGATGCCGTGGTCGCTACCGCTTTATCGTGTGCGCCGCTTCGCACTCTTCTTCATCCACGCTGCCGCCGCTCACGCTACTAGGCCTCTTCTCCCTACTGCTGGTCTTGGAGTGGGGTCAAGAAAAGAGTGCAATAAACTATAGGTCACAGGAGGCTGACTCTTCTCGAGAATATCCGTGGCGAATGTTGGGACTCTATGTCTAGCACATAAGGCAAAAATGAGTGACTCATATCCCAGTCCGCCAGTAGTAGCCAACCTGCTAATCTACCCTATGTTTTGCACTATTTCTCTCCCATCATCAATTGTCTTTCCCGACATGATGTCATAGATGAGCTTGATTATGTCTGTAGGCACATTGATAAAATAAGTTGACGGAATCAAGCGAGCACTTACGGAATATAGCCATCCTCTGGCTGTTCTGTTAAATTGGCACCGGGCAAGTCTCTTGGACCCGTTACGATAAATGTTGAATTCGACACTTGGGTAGCATAAAACTGCTGTAACTGTGTCCCACATGATGTGGTTGACGTCTCTCGACCAACTTCTGAAATGGTGCGGGTTATAACCTTGGTCCTCAACATCATTGGTCCTCAGTAGCGCACTCACTGTTTCAGAACTTACGGGCACATATCGCCCTCTAACAAAGCATCTCACATCCTCTTGCTCGGGATAATTAGCATAAAATTCCCTCACAAGGCTAGTGTTCTGAAGTGGAATCCTTTCTGGATTGGTGAACCTTTTCCAACCATTCGCCTCGATCATGGCCCTAATGGGCTCGTAGGCATCATCATCATCAAATGGCGTGGTCTGGTAATCCATACCTCTCTCTGGTATCAATGCTCTAGTACTTATTTTGTTATATCGATCTTCCGCCTGTTTGTTGGTAAATAGAGTAACATCATATTCAGGAGCTGATGGAGATGAGAAAGCTCTGACGGTTCGTTTTCTAGAGGTCATTGTGCGAGTTGTTGGAAACGTTTCAGCAGCGTTTCCTTTGTTTCTTTGAGGGTTTCCAACAACTATCACTCCACACAGCAATAATAACCAAGAAAAATCAGACCACAACAGCAATACACCACGAATCAACACTACACAGCAACACTTAACCCCAAAATCACAAACTCCTACAGCAATATCCCACAACACAGCACAAATAGCACACACCCAAGCAACAATTACCCTCACAGCACCAATAACACGCAGCCCGTACCATACCCAAGTCTACAAGTTATTCTCTCCACTAACCTTTAAATCTCAAGAAAAGTGATGAATGTTACCTTTTTGAGTGGTTGTAACTTCACCGCTTCCTTGACCCAAATGAAATAATGATGTTGTGGAGCGATGCTAGGAGTTTTGAGTGGGGATTGGAAGGATTTGGGTGAATTTGTAGGAAGTTTTAGGTGGTGTGGGTGGTGTTTTCGTTGTTGTAGGGAGAGGGAATAATTTGAGTTAATGTGGGAAGAGATTTGGGGATTTAGGGTTTTTTATTTTCTGAAATCGCGCTACGGCTCCGCAGTCCTGCAGAATGGCACCGTGGTTCCGAAAGTATTGTGACCTCTCTGAACATTCGGCACCGCGGTCCTGTAGAATGGCACCACAGTACCGACCCGATTCCGTGTTTTCCACCATTTTCTTCCTGCTCATTCTCCGATTCCCTCACATGTCATTACAACACAACAAAAAACACCATCAAGTGAGACTGTTCAAGTTAAACTAATTGCATAATTTAAACCTTGGGTTGCCTCCCAAACAGCGCTGTCTTTAACGTCTTTTAGCCGGACGCAGGTTTCTTATTCAATTATTGGGGTAAATTAGCCCCACAACCTATCCATTTGAAAATCATTCTCCTTTTCCTTACTCTATTCTTCTTTTTCGCAGTATTGGGTTCAGTAGGATTTACCTGTTTGACAGCTTTCATCTCATCCACTTTTGTTTCAGCTTTCAAACTAACATGTGGGTTCACAACCGTCTCAAAGATCCTCCTACCTTTGGTTTGTGCTTGCTGAGCTGTTGTGTAAGTTGTGCTCACTGCGAAGCATTTGTTGCTGGCCTGAGATTCAATGGTATATTTGAAAACTTTGAATACCATTTCTTCTTCTTGAACCCTGAGTCTCAACTCTCCCTTCTCCACATCAATTAGGGCTCTACCAGTGGCTAGGAACGGTCTTCCCAAAATAATGGGCATGTCATCATCTTTCTCAATGTCAAGTATGAAGAAGTCTGCTAGGAAGAAGAACTTGTCCATTTTGACTAACACATCTTCCACTATTCTTCAGGGGTGTACCACTGATCGGTCAGCAAGCTGTAGATTAACTGTGGTTGGCTTGGCTTCCCCCAAACCCAATCTCTTGAATACTGAAAGATGCATAAGATTTATGTTAGCTCCTAAGTCGCAAAGTGCCCTGTTACAGGTTACCTTTCCAATAGTGCAGGGCAGGGTGGAACTTCATGGATCTTTCAATTTAGGAGGAAGCTTCTTTTGTAAGATGGCGTTGTACTCATCTGTCAGCACTACTGTCTCGTAATCCGCCAACCTCCTCTTCTTCCCAAGTATCTCCTTCATGAATTTGAAATATCTGGGCATTTGTTCTAATGCCTCAATGAAGGGGATATTGATGTGGAGCTTCTTAAATACCTCTAAGAACTTGGAGAACTGTTTGTCTATGGCCTTCTTTTGGAGCCTTTGAGGGTAAGGGATTTTGCCAGTGTATTCCCTCAAAGGTGCTGGTAGAGCTTTCTCTACTGTAGGGCGGTCCTTAGTGACCCCTCCCTTCCTACATCAACAGTCTTCTCACACTCTTTCTAGTTCACCACTGCTGGTTGGGGAGCGGCCTGCTCTAACTGCTTTTCACTTCTCAATAAAACTACCTGGAACTGCTCTCTCGGATTAACCTCTGTGTTGCTTGGGAGAGTACCCTGTGATCTGTTATTTACCATTTTTGTCAGTTGCCCCACCTGCGTTTCCAAGTTTCTGAGAGAGGACCTTGTTTCGGACATGAACTGGTTCTGCGAGTTGGTGAGTGTAAGCAAAGCAACTCTTAGTTCATCAGGCTTTTCCTGTTGGGTGGGTGGTCTAAACTGCTGCGATGATGTAGCCTGGTTATGTGTTTGCTGGTTCTGGTAGTTTCCTTGATATAGTGGTTGCTGCCCTTGATCGTTCCTCCACGAAAATTTAGGGTGATTTCTTAACCCTGGATTGTATGTGTTGGAGTTATAAGGGCGCTGAAAGTTCCCCACTACTTGAACCTGCTCCATGGGCACATTATTAGGATCCACCGCTGTGAATCTATCAAAAGAGTGTGGGCCCCCACAAATCTCATAATTCACAGACATCTGGACTGCATTCACAAACATAGTGTTCTGCTGCAGTTGCTTTGTCAAGAGGGCCACCTGCGCATTTAATGCCGTGATAACATCTATCTCATATATGCCCATAGTTTTCCTGCTACTCGCAGACCTGTCATCTGCCCCTTGATGATTATTGGCAGTCATGTCCTCTAGTAACTCATGTGCCTCATTGACACTCTTCCTCATGAACACCCCCCCTGCTGCAACATCAATTATGGTACGAGTAGTACCACTCAACCCATTATAAAAAATGTGGACCAACATCCACTTCTCTATGCCATGATGGGGGCATTTTCTCTGTAAATCCTTAAATCGGTCCCATGCATCATAGAACGACTCTCCATCTATCTGATAGAAATTGTTCAACTCTCCCCTTAACTTTGTTGTCTTTGAAGGAGGGAAGAACTTTGCGAGAAACTTTTGGGCTAAATCCTGACAGGTGGTGATGAAGTTGGCAGGCAGTGAGTTCAACCAGCTCTTGGCTCTGTCCCTAAGTGACAACGGGAATAGCCTCAATCTAATGGCGTCGTCAGTAACGTCATTGTACTTGAAGGTGACACAGCCTCGTAAAATTGGCAATGCGTGTGGGGTCTTCGACGGCAATCCCCAAATTGTATCGTTCGTACCGTGCTCGGGATGGCCGCTTGATCTCAAAGTTGTTTGCCACTTATCGGGAGCCCGATGCACGTGCACGCACCAAGAATCGCGTAACATAGTCTCCCAAGCTTCTTTCCGCTGGAACCTAGACTGGCTCCCTTGCATTTTCAGGACCCTCATTGTTCTCCCCATTCTGATTCGGTTGGTTTTCCATGGTCACCGAATCAGATATCCTCTTATTTCGCATGTTCTGCTTGCAAGCTTTCTCAATCTCAGGGCTAAAAGGAACACGTGTTTCTGCTTCTCTTCTTCTTCGCATAAACTAAGTCTCTGAAATCGATCAAAATCAACAAACAAATCAAGTCAACAGGGTTCTAAAAATAAATAAATAAAATATAAAGAAAAAACAAAGTAGAAATAAGAATAAATAGTTCGATATTAGAAGTACGTCAGTCCCCGGCAACGACGCCAAAAACTTGTTAGCCGATTTCCACGTGCTCACGCAAGTGTACATATCGTTACAAGTAATATAGTCTTATAAGACCGAGTTTATCGTCCACAGAAACTGATTTCTAATTACCGAACATCTATTCCAGGTTATCTATTTGGCAAACGATAATTGATTTGAGTTTTTATCTAACTACTAGAATAATTGCAAGAAGTAAACTAAATTGTTGAGGTTTAATCAGTTATGAAGGAATTAGGGCTTCCAATATCCTCGACTATCCACTCTTTTCAATCCTTAATGCAACTAGAATGACTTCTTCTTCTACGTTAAGATAGCTGTTAACTAGATTGTCTTATATTCCGGTTAGGATATATAATCGCTCAACCCTAGTGCAGAACCCTTCTATATTTCTATGATATGATTTACCACATAGCAGGATTAAGAACAATAACCTATAATGCTACACAAGTATCGGGGTACTTTCGTCCGCAATTTTAACCTATGTCTATTCAATTACAGCATATCCAAATCTCTCCTCTCGATTCTTGATTCGAAATCATATAGATTATGATAATTAATGGTCAGTTAACTATCAAACATTCATACCAAATATTGAATAAATCTTAATCAAGTGAAGAAGAAATCAAACTAATGCATTAATTCATGAAATAGAGCTTCAAGTGATTCAATAGGAAAGCCCTAATAAAGTGTTTAACTCCTAGTCATAGTCACGCTAAGAACTAATACAAATACCAACATAAACTGAATTGAAAACTAAAGAAATAAAAAGTACTTAGAATTAGGTCTCCAATTTGTCTTCAATTGTGTTGTGTGATAGAATGTCCAACTTCCTTCAATAGAATAATCCCTAGAGCTTATGTATGTTGCAAATTTCGTGTCCTCTGGACCCTTCTGCCCTTGACTAAATTTACTTCGGATTTTGAATTTTCCGTGACGCATGCGCTGCAGAATGGCGCGCATGCAAAAATTCGCGATTTTTCGATAATTATGGCATCATGCGATCGCACCGCGGTCCTGCTTTGCCTTCGTCCGAATCTCCAATTTTCAACATTTTTGCCTCGGGACCCTCCTTTTATGCCAACTTTTAGCTTCTTTTTGCCATTTTTTCATTTAGAACCGTTGTGACTCAAAAGAAAGAAAAAACAACCCTAACAAGACACTTATTTAAACAAAAATGGGAAAAATACAAACTAAAAATGACTCAAAAAGCGTATACAAAATACGCCTAACAGTGGCCAAGTGGCTTCCTTGATGCGCTGCCCCATCAGCTTTTTTGGTATAACTATTTGGTGTTAGCCCCACTAATTCAAATTCTCACCGCGTAAGAGCAGAAACAGATCCAGGATTATGTATGTTTATTTTAAATTTTAGGATTTGACACCAAATAGGATTCGGATTAAGTTATTTATATATATTAAGTGATTTTTTTAATACACATAAAGATCTGAACCAAAACTATTGAGTTTTACTCAATCCCTAACTTTAAAACTAGATGTATTCTAATGTCAATTTTTTTATACTTTATAGCACATGAAAAGAACACAACATTAGTTCCCAAAAGAGACATTTTTCCTCACATCAACAATTAAGTTACTCCTCTGTCCTAAGAATTTCGAAAGTCAATCAAGAATTTGTTATTTATCATTAACTTTTTCATAATTATTATGACATATATTTCATGTAGATGTTATTTAAACATTCTTTATTCTAAGTCACGGTCAAAATTTAAAAGTTTGAATCTCGAAATTCACACGATCCCCTAAAAATTGAGACAACGAAAATATAATTGAAACGTCAGAATTTTATTGTACTCACGTTTTTTTTCTTTTGTCTAACCTGTGCCCATTTTACATGTTTTACATGATTTTTCTTCATGCATGCTTGACCAAAGTCTTCTGATGTTGTGTTCAATGATTCAGTGGGTCAATTTCTGTAAAGTCCTGCTGGTAGAAGCAACATGGTACCACAAAGGCTATACACCAACATCTGAAGAGTACCTTGATAATGGGTGGATCTCATCCTCCGGCCCGTTACTGGCCTTTCGTGTGATTTATGGTCTAACGAATAAAATAACAAATAAAACCCTCAAATTTATGCAAAAATTGCAAAGAAACCATTTACCATGCTTCGGTGATATTTCAACTTTGCAATGACAAAGGCACCTCAATGGTAAAACCTCAAACTTTTACCTCATCTTTTTCCATTCTAATGGAGTAATTGTTTTGCCTTAATATTTATATCATGTAGGCGGAGCTAGAGAGAAATGATGTTGATTCATCAATTATATGTTACATGCAAGAGAAAAATATCTAAAAAGATGTAGCTCGAGAGCATATTGAAAGCCAAATTTCGAATTCGTGGAAGAAAATTAATTACCATTTTAATACCTTTTCTACATCACGTCAAAAAAATTGTTAAGCATGTAATAAATGGAGCACGAATGGAGCATGTCACGTACCAATTTGGAGATGGATTTGAAATTCAAGATGGTGAAACTCGAGACCAGATCCTTCTCAACTCGGTTGAGCCTTTTAGATAATCTCGAAGATAATCATTGTCTAGCTTTCTAGAATTTGATATATGTATGAAGAAAGATATATAGCAAGTTTTGTGTACTAAGATCTTGCCATAAGGTTTGGGATGGGACCTGATAATATTTGGGTAAATTGGTACAAAATCAAAAGTGAATCTAGAAATTAAATTTAATCGGTTTGACTTGACCTATAAGATTGTTAGCACTATAAAGTGCTATAAATTTACTTTTCACGTCATATAAGATGAACTCATTACATACTAATACATTATAACCACTCATGTCTTACCCTAAAGTTGCTCCTATAACTTAAACCTATGAACCTATGACATTCTAATCATATAACACAATTATTACCATTGCTCTAATTTTAAGTCCCCTTCAATTAAAAAGATATCAAAACAAGGAAAAATAAATATTATCCGAAGCCCTAGACCAGTTGGTCTTGAAGGCAGAGGGTATCCTCATTGGGTGGTGTGGGAGAGTTTGGTCACAAGTTCGAAAATCCGCAGTAACGCCATGCTTGGGGCGTGTAAATCACACCGAAGTGTGGTTAAGCGGTGGCGTGGTTTCTGTATTGCGTCGTCAGAGATTTCTACTCTGCTTGCACTCGAAGAAAGCGGCGAATTCGCCGTCAACAAAAAAAAAAAAAAAAAAAAAAAGGAAAAATAAATACTAATTAACTGGATTAACATCCCATTCTAACTATAAACTCAAAATAACCCTTATTTATTTTTACAACTCATTCTAGATTTGGTCCCCCGTGATTTGTACCTCTCTTTCTCTGCTATCTTTCTTGACAGAAAGAAAGAAGAGATTTGTGATTCATATATAGATAGATAGATAGATATAGGAATGGCAAAGAAGAAAGCAACCATGACTTTGAAAGACTTCCATGGTGGTTCTATTCCTTCAGATCTTCCTTTACCTTCTGCCCCTGGCGTGTGAGTTTCCCTTTTTACCCTTTTCTTGTTTATTGACGGGTTTCCATTTTTGTGTGAATTTACTACTTGGGGATTTTTGTTTTTGTAAAATGAAACTTAACTGACCTGTTTTTTGATGTTTGGTTAATCAAAGTTGTGATCTTTATCATGATATAATGGAGAAAAAATTGTTACTTTATGCTAGAATTGTGGGCTTTTAGTTGATTGGTGCCATAAATCAAGGTCAAAATTTTGATCTGGGGTTTCAGTATATGTGATTTTTTACTGTTCATAATTTCAAATTGGTTTTGTAGATCCCTATTGATTTTAGGAATCTTGAAGTTTTGGAAAGTTAAATTGGGGTGCCTAGTACTGGATTATTTTAGATGTTTGCGTAAGTTGTAATAACAAATGAATTGCAGACTAGGAAATGTGCAATAGGGGGTTCCCTCGATGTATGTAAACTTAGTGACTTGCTGACGTTTTGGAATATTTTTGGAACATTGTAAACATAATAAAATCATTAAAGGTGGATGCTACTGTGGATCCTTCAATCAATGATGTCTCAATTTCAAACTAGTTGGGCTACTATATGGATCCCCTATTCCATTCTCACTCTATTTAGACTTATTTTATTCCAATACTATTGTGTAACCGTATGAAAAAAAACTGAATGCAGTTACTGAAATTTGTATTGTTCACTCATTTGGGTAGAAAATTCCTAATGCTGATATTTGAATGTTTTCCTTCTGGTTGGTAGAATGATTAGGCCATCAGATCGTGGTGGTTTTGATCGCCAAATATCATGGGGAAACCCCATGGGAAGGACAGAGCATCGTTTACGTCCAGGATCAGCTGGTGCAACCAGAAACTTTGATGAGAAGACTCCTTTCTTAAGTCATAATGCACCAATAGGCCGTAATTTTGATGAGGATGAAAGGAAGCCGCTGGATGGATCATCTGGACCTCGTCGAACTGTTAATGATGACAGTATCCGTGCATTGCCAAGTTGTGTGGAACCTAAGGCAGAATACCCAGTCACTGGGATGGTAGGTAGCAGGCAAGTAGTATCAGCTCCTCCGTCTCAAAATCTTAGAGGTGCAGCAAGTGGTACGCATGGGGCTTGGTTTAACGAGAGTACTAAAAGTTCTGTTGGTGGTAGTGGCCGGAGCTCGAGTTCTCTAAATGTGTCTTCAAGCGGTGCTCAAGTAGTTACTGGGTCATACCCAAATGCGTGGGGCCTAAAGAAGGAGGTGGCAAGTGTAAAGGAATCAGTTTCTGCTCCATGGTCTGCTCCTGATGCTGAGTCGAAGTTGGCCCATGCCAGTGCCCTTGAGAAGGTCACATCTGGCAGGTGGCATACAAAGCAGCAGGTTCATTCTCAAATGGATGTTGAGGTCGTTAAACGTCAAGACACAGAGAAAGATTTCTATTACCATGGAAGTACTACATTCAACGATACTATCTATAACATGCTAGATGTCGCGGGAGGACCCGAATATAGTGATCAGGTGCTAGTGGTTCATACTGAAAGAAATCTGTCTCTTGCCGACGGGGTTCATGGGTTTAACAAGGAGTTAACAGCACGGGAGAGGCCAAGGTCCCCTTTATTTATGGAGGCAAATGAGAGGAAAACTTCTGCCCATGTTACTGGGTTTCTGCCCCATAATGTTCTGAGGTCTGGTGGAGATGAGATGCAGTCACCTGCATCTTCTGAACCATCCGAGCGGCCCAAATTAAAGTTGCTACCAAGATCCAAACCGTTGGAGAATCTGGAGCAGTCCATAGATTATAAGCAGGTTTGTGATATTTCTCTCTGTGGAGGGTTTAGCTATGTACTAGAATCTCATTTTGTTCTCTTACTGTAGGTCAACCAGCATCCTAGTAATCCTGTTCGTATTGAGAAATCGGCCGATGCATATCCCAGTGTAGATCCAATCAAGACTGGGTTTGTTGAACCTCAAAGAAGCAATCAAGCAATTGAACGCCCAAAATTGAACTTGAAGCCTCGGTCACAGCTTCTTGAACAATCAGAGGGAAACACTGAAAATAAAAGGTATACCTAATATTTCTGCTCTCAACCTGCATCTGTTAATTGCTTCAATTCCATGGCCTGGTTTATCTTTGTTAACTTGGAAGTAAAAGATAAAATGTGCTTATCAGGACCTTTTAGTGTAGATGGTTAGTAGTGTTAGAATATAGCTGGATTTCAAAAATGAAGTCGTAAAAGATATGTCAAGCATTTTCTCCCTGCTGCAATACCAACTTTCCAACAGATTCTGTATTGTGAGGATTTATTACAAATTGATTTTTTTTGCACCTATTGCAGCCCTGATTTATTTGGGCTTAGTACTGGGAGTACTAATTAGTTGTGATTACAGTTTAGTTCCCTAGGATGTTTTGTCTTGTTAGAAATATGTATGCTAGTAGAAACTATAAAGAAGTTCTAGTGTTAGAGAACCCAAATCTTTAAATATTGGATTTATAAATTCTAAATGGATAAATATGGTTACTGAGAATTCCGACAGCGATCGAAACTAGCTTGGTATTGAGGCATAGTATTAGTTCTATTAGCAAGTGATTTGCCAATGCAAACACTCTGTGGTTTCAGTTTTTGCTCCTGCGGCTTCTTCCTCGATAAGTGCTGGAAGGTTCGTCTTAAAAACGGTATAAATGAACTATGCTGACTAGTATAATGCCTTAGGGAGTTGTTGATTGTGGTGATCTAGAGGAAGAATAGTAAGAGTTGGTGGACTAGGTTTGGGGAACTGATGAGAGCTGAGTCACAATAAATCAATGCATTGATGATTATTAAAGATCTGAAGCTATTGATGAAAGTTGAAACAGTAAACTGCCATTACAGTTTAAGGAATGACAATAGGATCAGTTAGTTTGACTTTATATACTCACATGCACAGATATTGCATGTATATATGTTATATATGTAAATTAAATATACTTATATGAAGTATGTATTCACCTATTGTCACAAAGTAGCATCATCATAGATATATGATGAGTCACAATAAATCAATGCCTTGATGATTATTAAAGATACTGAAGCTATTGATGAAAGTTGAAACAGTACACTACCATTACAGTTTAAGGAATGACAATAGGATCAGTACACAAAGCTATATAATATATATCTTTCCACAAGTTCACAAGTAATGGAGTAAACAAATTTACCTACAACTTTATATAGTTTATTTGAAGTATAAATTAACCAAGAAATTTCTACTAGGTTACAAGAAGAAACAAAAGGAGAAGATAAAGAGGATGAACATCCAAAGAATAAGAGATGCTGAACTTGTTATATGGAGAACTGATAGCTAATTACAGTCAACAGGATATGACAACCTGGGAAGGAGACGTGTTTTTGGTTTGAAAATAGGTTATTTTGGATGGGTGGGTCAGAAAAAGGGTCGGTTAAGTTTTTCACGGATTTCATCCATCATAACTGAAAGTGCACCACTTTTAAAAACAACTAGGACTATTAGTGCTCCAATGTATATTTAAAAGGACTACTTTAAGTGTAAATACAAACTTAAGGGACTATTTCGGGTCTTTTCTCTAATAAAGTACCTGTCTGTGTCACTTTGTCTCTACTTTATTTTCTGCTCTTCTTTCCTTCCCTGGGCAGTATCTACTGGTCTTCCTTTACGATGTGATCAAGGACATCTTTTCTATGTAAAACTGACATTGTTTTGTGCTTATGATTTGTTGGCACAGGAAGCCATTATTTGGTGGTGCTCGTCCACGTGAAATGGTAAGTCATTAATCTTGTGTATGCAAAAGAAAAGTAATATTTGCCAAAGATTAATGTTCCTTCTTCTGTTGTTGAAAAGAAACATAATTTGTTCATTTTCCACCTCAATGTCTTTTGGACTTGTTTGATGAATCACCTTAAAAAAATTAAGATTGTACTGCCCTCTTTCAATTTCTCATTCCCTAATGTTTGAGGTTTTCTCTTTTCTGTTAACCCTACTGTTCAATTATGGGTGGTCGCCACCGGGTTCTGCAGAATCGCGGGATTGATGATGTTACGCATAATCACGACCTTCATCAACCTCATCCAAGGTAGTAAATGAGTTGATTCTGCAATCTCTTTCTATGAGTCAGAAGTTTCCTCATTTGACATACTAAGTGGTACTTCTCTGAAGGAGCAAACAACATGCTGGCAAAGCAGAGACAGTTATGCATGCGACCAGTCATAATGAGAAAGCAGAGAGTATTCCCATTGACCATAGGATGGTGAAGAACGCAGATAGGCGAGATCAGAGGACAGATGTCGAGAAAGGAGATGGGCAGAGGAGGAATTGGAGAAGCGATAATTGGAGGAACAAGGAGACTGAAAGGCACCACCACCACCATCAGCCACAGCAACATGCACAGGAGAGGCCGCCCTCACCAGAAACGTGGCGCAAGCCTGTTGAACCACCAAGACCTGCTTCTGCTGATGCTTCTGGTGTGCGATATGGAAAAGCAGCCTCTGCAGTTGAGCTGGCTACAGCCTTCTCAAAATCGGTCTCTGATCCAGCAACAACTGATCGTTTTTCTGGCCAGAAAAGCCTTGCTAATCGGGGTCAAATCCCTTTTTCTCGACTGACAGGCCCTCCGCAGAGGCCTCAGATTAATGGGTACTGAGCACCAGGAGACGATCTATAGATTAGCAAATGAAAATGTGTTACCATTGCTAATTGCTTAGTGGGCTGCAACAGAGATATGTTTGCAGCAGGAACACCAGTATGGGGGTAGTAATTGGTCTCCATGCTATAAGCTAGCAACAAAATTTTATGCTCTTGCTACTGAAAATCTAGAACCTGATTCTTCACCCTTTAAACCTAACACCTTCAACCTTGAAAAAATCCGGTCCTTTTTTTAGATTTTCTTTTATATCTCTTTAGTTTGATAATAATCATCGGGGATGATGTTTGTTCCCTTTCTAGATGATTTGTTGCTCAGAATGAATTTCTGATTGAAGCCTGATGGCACAAACTAATGATGTATACTCTGAAGGTGTTTGATATTTCATGGCTTATCCGATTGATGGTCTAGTTTAGAAATGGAATCGCTAATAGATTGAGCTTCTGCCAATGTGTTTTGCAGCATCACAATCACTGGATCACATCTTCACTATAGAATGAATCTGGTTGAAAGACTATGGAATAAGTTACTGTAATGAATCTGGTTAAAAGACTATGGAATAAGCTACTGTATGTTCTTGTGGTTACAACTTACAAATGCACACTGTACATGCAGTATGTATTTGTTTTTGTTTGTTTTTTACTGATAAGAGAGCAGCACATGATGATGACATTGTCAGGGTTCATTATTTGTCGAATTTTAAATTGGGTGGCCTTCGGGGATTTGCTTGGTTGTCAAAAGAAAAAGTAGTATGAACTTGTTTTACTGTCGATGTTCATACTGCCCATGGTAAATGGTTGAAGCTTGGACCAAATAGCTTATCTGCGTGATACTATCACTAGGCATGCATTAGCATTTGATTGACATCAACTCATAGTTTTGTTGGCTTTCGACTAAATCTATCTCCTCATCAATGGCTGATCTTGCATTATGTGGGAACTTTGATTATGTTGTGGCTCCTCTGGTTTTAATCAGACGATTACAGTATAATAATAATAATAATAAAGTTGATAATAATAATAATAATAATAAAGTTGATAATAATAATAATAATAAAGTTGATAATAATAATAATAATAAAGTTGATAATAATAAAGTTGATAATAATAATAATAATAATAATAATAATAATAATCATAAAGTTGATAATAATAAAGTTGATAATAATAATAATAATAATAATAATAATAATAATAATAAAGTTGATAATAATAATAATAATAAAGTTGATAATAATAAAGTTGATAATAATAATAATAATAAAGTTGATAATAATAAAGTTGATAATAATAATAATAATAAAGTTGATAATAATAATAATAATAATAATAAAGTTGATAATAATAATAATAATAAAGTTGATAATAATAATAATAATAAAGTTGATAATAATAAAGTTGATAATAATAATAATAATAAAGTTGATAATAATAAAGTTGATAATAATAATAATAATAAAGTTGATAATAATAATAATAATAATAATAAAGTTGATAATAATAATAATAATAAAGTTGATAATACAACACAACAACATTCCCAGTGAAAAATCCACAATGTGGGGTCTGAGGAGGGTAGAGTGTACACATACCTTACCTCTACCTTGATAGGTAGATAATAATAATAATAATAATAATAATAATAATAATAATAATAATAATAATAATATAATCGCTCTCCTGGTTGCTTCTATCATAAACTGAAGGACAATTATAAATATTTTCATTCATTGAGATGTGTTATCATTACACTAATGTGGTTCCACACAAGCACACGAACTACTCAAAAGACATGAATAGAGCAACCAGAAAAGGCAATCAAAACACGAAGGTTGCTGCCGATAGTGCCATAATACTTGTCTGAAACTGAGCTTGTACCCTACAAGGCAAAATTACATGTCAAATATTAATCAATGGCTGGGATACTTGAAATATAAGAACCATAATTTCATTCTCGTTATCCATGTCTCCCAAACAAGAGCTTTGAGAAGAGGCAAGCAAGAGGCGAATTCAAAGTTTAGAGTCAATGAGTTTTGAATGACCACCATCTTATAATAATTATGTATACATTTTAATTATTTTTTTCACATAGTTTGAGTAAAAGACAACGGAGTGAGTTTGAATGACCATGATCTTGTAATATGTATGTATTTCAATTAGTTTCAAACATAGTTTGAGTTGAAAACAATTGGAGTGAGTACTGAATTATTGTGATATTACAATATGTAAATATTTTAATTCTCTTTTCACGTAGTTTGAGTGAAAAACAATGATTTTGATCAGTTAAACTCGTGGAATCCACCCTAAATAATTTCAAGCATTGATTATTTCAGGTTAACGAAAAATAATTTCTTACCTCAGATCATTGTAATAAACACAAGCATGAGAGTTTGTTTTTGGTCTATAAATTTTCATCTTCTTGGTGCTGGCTTTGATCGGTTGTTGTGCTTTGATGGTATCATTTTCAGAGATGGTGTATAGTGATGGCTGCCACAATCCCTTTGATGATGAATTTCTACGAGCTAATTTTCGTCCCCTGCTAGTGTTTTCCTCTAGGCATGTCAACGGAACAAGAGAATATACCTCAATTTTGGGACTATTATCACTAACAGAACCACTATAACAAGACAGAAAATCAGCTAAGAACTTCATAGTTCTTACAACTTTAATTTCTAGTCCTAATGTTGGGATTTCTTTCTTCTAGTGTTGAATGTTTATAACAATTTAGCAGAGGACTATTTAGGTCAATTTGGTAAAGGCTGCAAGTTAGGTGTGATGACAGTGAAAGGCCACCCTTTTTATAATATGGATGATACATAATTGGTGATGAAATAAAGATGGTAGATTGCATTTAATGATAAGATTATCACAATCGCAATGCATGTCAAATGCGTGAAGCCAAACTTTCTCTTTACCCAATTATCAACCTTTTTCAGTTTTTCTTAATATATAATAGTGATGTGTTAGATTGTATTAATCTCTCTTGGAGAATATTTTTCATTAATATAAATATATATAGTGTGTACAATGTGTAATTCTAATATAATAAGGATCATATATCTACCATAATTATACAACACTAATAATTACAAAATATATGAAGAATATTTTATAATATTCGCTAATACACCCCCTCAGTCGGAGCGGGAGGAGGCCAGACGCTAAGACTGGATCTGAAGTCGAGGAATATATGTCTAGGAAGTCCTTTCGTGAAGATATCCACATGCTGATACGAAGAAGACACATGCAACACCTTAACATGACCGATAGCGATCTTCTCACGAACAAAATGTATATTCATCTCAATGTACTTGGTTCGCTGATGCTGAACCAGATTGTGAGATAAATACATCGCGGATATGTTATCACAGTAAACCATAGACGCCTTACGCAAGGGACACTAGGGCTCTAAAATAAAGTTTCGGCGCCAACAGATCTCAGCAACAACATTGAAAATGCCTGTGTACTCTGATTCTGCACTCGAACGGGATAAGGTGGCTTGCCTCTTGGCAGACCATGAAATAAGATTATCCCCTAAGAACACACAGTAGTCGGAGGTGGAGCGTCGCATGTCCGGACATCCTGCCCAATCTGCATCCGTATATGATAACAACCTCGTCGATGCAGAGGGGTATAGATGCAATTCATAATCAAGTGTTCCCTTAACGTATCGAATGATACGTTTAAGAGCAGTAAAATGAGGCTCTCTAGGGGGATGCATAAACAAACACACATGCTGAACAACATAAGCAATATCAGGTCTGGTGAAAGTAAGATACTGAAGTGAACCTACAAGGCTCCTATAAAGAGTAGGGTCGGAGACTGGATCACCATCAACAACACTGAGCTTTGATGTAGAGTCAACTGGAGTGGACATGATCTTGCAGTTCGTCATTTTAGCCCTGTACACAATCTTCTCTGCATACTTATGCTGACATAGAAATATAGTATCTGCAGAACTAGTCACGGATATCCCCAAGAAGTAACTCAACTTTCCCAAGTCAGTCATAACAAATTCAGTTTTAAGCAGTGCAATGATCTCATTTTCAACACATCGGATGAGGTAGTGACAATAATAACATCCACATATAATAAAAAAATAAGCAATGTTACTTCCTCGATGAAAAATAAAGAGAGAATTATCACACTTACTGCATACAAATTCAATCTACATAATGTAATTGGCAAAACGTTCATACCACTCTCTAGGGGCCTTTTTTAAACCATAAAGTGACTTACGAAGACGACATACATAATAAAGAGCATGCAGATGGACAAAGTCTGGCGGCTGGTGCATGTAAACAATTTATTTCAAGTCCCCATATAAAAATGCATTCTTAACATCAAGTTGATAAATCGACCAATGCTTATCCATAGCAATGCTCAGAAATGTGTGAATGGTATTCGATTTAACAACCGGACTGAACTTCTCACCACAGTCAATACCCTCTTGTTGATTAGTGACATTAGCCACAAGTCTCGCCTTATACCTCTCTTAAAGCCTCCGATACCTCCTCCTCCTCCGTAGTCACAGACAATCCCTCATCTATTTCTTCTTTTCATCTGGCGTTCATGACCATCACGAACATCAAGAATTTCATTTCATTAATTTTTTATCAAGAAGATGGTCAATATTCGTCGTGGTCTGAACTTTTTTACATCCATGCATGTGCGTATAAGGTACTTGACCATATTGACGACTCTATCCCTCGCCCTCTCGATGTTGCTGACTCGACATGACATCGCATTGACACTATTGTCAAACCGTGGATTTATGGCACCATCTCTAAAGACATGCTTCACACGATCATGATAACAGGTGTCTCGGCTCGTGAGTTATATGTACGTTTGGAGGAAATATTTCAGGATAACAAATATACTTGTGTCGTGTATTCGGAGGAACAGTTCAACAATACACGTCTCAAGAATTTTGTAAACATGTCTGAGTATTGTAAACAATTGAAACTAGTTACGGACCAATTATCCAACGTGGGACACCGTGTCCGAAACCAAAATGGTCCTACAACTTGTTGATGGCTTACCGAAGGGTGAATACGGTACTCTCGCGACTATGATTCAACAAGCCAACCCACTACCGAGTTTCAAGAGGGCACGTTCACAATTCCTTTTAATATTTTATAATATTCACTAATATGATGGTCTAAATCAGTTTGCACATCTTAATTATTTTATTAAATATATATAATTTCTCACCATCATATTTATCGAATAACTCTACAACCCAATCTTCATGAGTTTCTCCTGCTTGAATGACAACTAAACCACACCTTGGGTGCAATTTGTTTTTTCGAGTTTGTGACTTCGGTTTTAAATAAAGTAATATACTAATTTAGCTCATCTGCCCTATCTACTGCTTTTGTTTTTCTAATAGATTTTTCTAATTGAGCTCAAAAGATTAAGGAAAATCCTGGAATCTTTATTTTCTCTGATGATAAGATTCAAAAAGAGTTAGTGAATTAATTTTAGTTTAATCAATCTTTTCTAAAGTTCTTATTAAATTATTATTTGATTGGCATCGTGGACATGCCGGCTTTAGCATTTAATACATGAAAATGGGATATGTTATTGCAAGTTGCAACGAGATTCAGATCTTGTAAAATCTATTATTGATCAAAAGTTTCTACCTTTTGTTGTATTTTACCGTTTTTTAAAAAGTGGGCATGAACCCCTTAAAATTTGCCTTTATCATCCGTCACTACAAGAAAAAGACCATATGGTGACAGGTAAAAATGACCCCTAAGATGACGGTTCATGTAAGTGTCATCTTTATCACTGTCACAAACAGATCAGGGTTTTAGAACCGACACACGAAATGTGATGATTTTTACCAGTCACAGAAGTGTCACAAACGGATGACAGTTATTACCGTCACATAAATGTCACACTATATGTGACGGTTTTTACCCGTCACACAATTGTCACTTAAATTTAAATTTTGATTCAATTTTTTTGGCATTTTTTTTGGCGGAAAAATTAAATTTGAAGTTTTTTTTTTTTTTGCAATTTAATTTCAATATTGCAAATTGAGTGCATCAATTAAATGGACTAATAATTTAAATAACACCAAAAATATACATTAAATAGCTAGAATTTGTACAAAGTCTTCCCAAAATGAATATAAGCATTCAAAGTGTACTAAAGTGTTAAATTAAAGACTAAAACATTGTTAATTAACTATCTTATCAATCTAAACAGTTCACCCATCAGCATTTAGTTTATCAACTTCCGTCTCGGCAAGTATCTTTGAAAAACGCAATTCCTACTCTACACGAACATCATCAAGTTCCTCTTGGTTCTTGAGAATCTTCACGGCAACATCCTAAATGATACAAACTTTCATGAGATGCAATAAGGAAGGAATGAAACCAGCATACTATAGCAGGCTTCACATGATTATATCTTCAATAGACAAAAAGTACTACCCCTCCTCCTTAAGATATAAAGGATAAAATATGGAGAAAGAAACAGAGCGAGTAAAAATTATTTAAGAGGGAGCTTCAGAGCTACCTTGTTTAAAGTTTAAACCACAACAGAAATAATAGAAATGAAAAACTCTACATTACATAAATGAATCTCCAAATTGAAAGATACGCTGAGATAACTTTTTCCAGATATAAGATTTCCATAAACTGAGATCTAAATGGCAAGTACTTACAGAGTCATTCCAATCAGCACAGTGAACAGTACCAAAAGACCCTAAAAATAGACTAACTGTGTTAGCTAAATAAATTAAGATATAGTACTATAGAATAACAATATAATGTGTCCCCATAAATATCCCAATAAAACTAATATTTAACCAAGTGACCATAGAGCTCACAATATTCAAATGGCTAAAAACCAGCAGACACAAATACCTGCACCAAATACTAATCATTATGAATGCCTGAAACATGACTTGATGGATCTAGTATTCACCAACAAAACTGAAGAGATTGTCCATAAACAAAATAGTAATATTTTATTTGCACAAGTTAAAGAATACACAAAACCAACCTTCTTTCCGCTGTGAGTTGCTTTATCAAGAACATGCATTCTTTCTGATGCCTCTCAATTATCGAGTTAAATTCAATAGCTCTCTGCTGCAGTTCAAGCACAAAGCTCCCTTTGTTTTGAACAATGATGTCATTTATCCGCCTACACCAAATCAGATATTTAAGAGACTCGTGCACGTGTGTTAAACTTAAGATACACTAAGATTCATACTCAACACTTATTTAAAACTTAAAAGCGTCAATAGTGGGGATAAACATGTACAGTACTAGGAAATTCCTCACAATTCGAGCAACTCTCATAAGAAGATAAACTAATCACTCAAACACATAATTTAAATGTTGGATCTTCAATACAGAAAAATAAAGGGAAAAGGGAGAAGGTTACATTTTCCACGAGCAGCGACGCGAGATGACGAACACCCTTTCAACCAAACTAGCTTCCGACGAACGGAAGCAAAACTAAGAATCGGAAGCAAACTAATAAAATTCAACTTTGAGCTTAGAACTTCCTTGAAAGATGCCAACACTATTGAATAATATATTGAACTGAATCCAAACAAAGAAAAATTAGCAAAAGATCAAAATATCTATTTGCTGCAAAACTCTGCATTGTTCTGCTTCCTTTACTATTTGCTACATTAGTCGGAATTTCTCGAATTGATGACTATTGACATCACTGGACATATGTATTCACTGGATCCATTATAGGTTTGTTCAACTATTCAGTACTTGTGTGGATTCACTACTTTGATATATTATTTTCAAACAGAATTTAGCTTATATATATACCTGATAAGATAAATATTTGTGTCATGTTGGTTAACCACTATAGACATTGCATATAGTTGGCTTTTCTAATGACCTGATAGTGTGAAAAACTTTACACTATCAAAAGAAAACATTATATTGTCAGTACATTAAGTTAAATTAGCAAGTGCTAAAGAGATAGATGACTTACCCCAACACAACAATGCATCAAATCAGACATATAGTCGGCTCCGAATCATTATGAACAACAATACCCCAATCTACATAACTCACCTCTATTTAATACACTACACCCATCATTTTCTTGATTCAACATAACTCATCTCTACATATAAAGATCTTATCTTAAGAGTTAGTACATACCTCGTCGACCGTCGTCACTCATATCAGCAGCGGCGTTGATAATGAAACTTGGAAATTTAGGGTCTGAGACTAAGACTTGAGAGAGGCGACAGTGGTGTTCGTCGCTAATTGAAGTTGAGTCAATCGGACTACATTAAAGTTGAGTCAGTCGGACTATGGAAATGGGTGTATGTTGTAGAGAATGGTGATACGAACACAATGAGACCACCCTCAGCCGTCGACGATAACTTAAACGACCGGAAAACGCCCAAAATCAATCGAAAAGATTGAAATGGCCGTCCCGACGCTCTGGGATGAATTGGAGGTGAAGACTGGATGCAAAATGTCGGTGTGAGGACGACGAACCTAAAGATACCAGTCACGACTAGAAAAAGCAACTCGCCGACAGGGGTAAAAAGTCCAAAAATTCGATCTACAAATCGACAATGGAAATGTGAAAATTGAAGGGTGTTATTGGTATAGAATTGAAGAGGAGAATGAGATGAGAAGATTGGTGGTGGTATCGTCCCCTAAGGCTGCCAGAGTTGGCCGGAAAAGACCAACAACCGTCAGAATCACTGTTTGGGCGAAAAATCGCCTAAGACGTGCATACATTCTGAGATAGGGGTTGAGATCAAGGGTTTTATAGGTGGCCCTTTAATAATACCAATTTGGTCCTTATGTTGCCTCACAAATTTTATGCCTTCAAATAAAAATTTATCATAAGCTAATAATTTTTTAAAATATATAATTATGTGAATACTCTATTATACTAATTTTTAATTTCTGAAAGTAGTAATCTCGAGATTCGTGGCATGTCCAATTCGGAAACTGTGTGAGCGCGAAGACACTTAGTATTTTTATAGAATTTTTGATCTTTTATTTTTTATAATGTTAAAACGACAACGTTTAGTTTGTTTTTATTAAAAATAATTTTAAAAAAGAAATAAAAATCATGTAGGTCTTAATTTGAATTAAAAAAAGTGCTAAACAAATAATAAGAATGGTGTCGTTTTAATTAGTCAAACGCGTCATTTTTGGTCAATTTAAAACACAAATCACTTATTTATGTGACATTTCACAAACCTGTCACACAAATATCATAAATAAATGACACTTAAACAACCGTCACACAAATGTCATAATTTTATGACACTTAAAAAAAACCGTCACACAAATGTCATAATTTTATGACACTTAAAAAAAACCGTCACACAAATGTCATAATTTTGTGACACTTAAAAAAAACTGTCACATGACTGTCAAGAAAAGACAAAAATTTAGTAAAAAGATGTGACAGTTGCATTTCTGTCACACGTGAACTGTCACCGTAGGCTGTTTTTTTTGTAGTGCGTGTTCCTTCTTGACTCTTTTTTCTTTTTCATTTTTGGCGTCTTTTTGTATACACACAAGATATCAGATTAATTATTTTGCAGTTCTTTAACTTATTTTTGTATAATCGATCATTCGATATACGGTATTTACTGGCTCAATTAAATCCAAATTCATGTCATATAAGACTCATTAAAGAGGAAGCATTAACTCCCTACTCGGAATTTCCTCATTTTCACGAATATAAACTTGATATTTTGGGACATTTAATACCATAAATCATATACTTTATGAACCTATTGTTCGTAACATGCAATCTGCATAAACATTTGGATAGCATCAGGATTGAATGATATGCTTCTTCCAAAAGATTGAGGAGATATCACTTGAGTCTTGGTGCGGTCAAGGTGCACATTTTCACCTCATATCAACCAAATCTGAAAATAGAGGCAAAAGAGCAGAGAGGAATTTCACTAAATTAAAACTAAAAAGAACCATGTAATATGCTGTTTCTGTAAGGAAAACCCTATTTAAGGTTCCATTGTAGCCTCAAAAATATAGTATAACATAACTATATTTGCGCACCACATCATTTGGTAAATACTACTTCCTCCATCCCATTTTAACTACCATTTTAGCTATTTATACATCTATTAAAATAATAATAAATACAAGCATAGTTTACTAAGTGAAAAAAATAATCCCTTGATTATTCTTATTAATAAAAGACATATATATACAAGTTACAATAGGAGAATCATATTCTTACTTTACATCTAAATCTCAATTCTATATGAAGAATGATTATACACTTATGATAATATTACAATCCTAATTAAGGTACAAGACTAATAGGGAAAATATACCAAAATATACAAAACCGGAACACTGTTCACGAAACAGGACCGCGACGCTGGCCACTGTTTAACACGTCCCCGCAGTAAATCGTCTGCTATGACTGTCTCTAAAATCTTCAAAAAGGACCGAGGGAAGACCATTTGTAAAGATGCTTGCAATCTGATATCTGGAAGGGACATGTCAGACGCGTACTTATCCTTTAGCTACCTTCTCTCGAACAAAGTGAATATCCATCTCTATGTGTTTAGCACGCTAGTGCTGAACTAGATTACCAGAAAGGTAGATGACACTTATATTATCATAATATACCAAGGTAGCATTCTCAATAGGACAATGAAGCTCCAAAAGTAGATTACGTAACCAACATGATTCAGAAATCACATTGGTTACCCCTCGATACTCGGCCTCTGCACTTGAACGTGAAAGCGTGGATTGACGCTTGACAGACCATGAGACCAAGTTATTACCTAAAAACATGAAATAGCCAGACGTAGACTATCTGGTGTCAGGACAAGCACCCCAATCAGCATCTGTATAGAAGACTAGTGGAGACGTCGACGAAGGATACAAATGCAAGCCATACTCAAGTGTTCTCTGAATGTACCTAAGAATGCGTTTGAGCGCATTCATATGTTCAACTATGGGATCATGCATAAACAAATACACCTGTTGAACGACATATGTAATATCAGGTCGTGTGAACGTCAGATACTGAAGGGCGCCTGCAAGACTACGATAGCGGGTTGGATCCTCATAGGGTGAGCCAGCTGCAACACCCAACTTGGGTTTAGTATCGACTGGAGTAGAAGTGGACTTACAGGATGACATTTCATCCCTTTCAATGATCTCTGTTGCATACTTCCTCTGTGATAAGAACAGTCCACCTGCATGACGAGTTACAACAATCCCCAAAAAGTAACTCAATGGGCCCAAGTCCTTCATGGCAAACTCAGAACTGAGCATTGTCATAATAGACTTTCGCAAAACATCACAAGAGGCAGTCAAAATAATATCATCCACATATAACAATATATAAGCCATGGAAGAACCCCGACGATATAGGAATAATTAATTATCAGATCTGATGTGAGAAAAACCCATAGTCGAAACATAGTCAGCAAACCTCTTATACCAAGCTCGTGGAGACTGCTTAAGCTCATACAAGGACTTCTTCAATAGACAAACATGATTAGGATATCTAGTATCCCTAAACCCCAAGGGCTGATGCATATACATTGTCTCTTTGAGATCACCATGTAGGAAAACATTCTTCACGTCTAGCTGATGAATGGGCCAAGATTTCGAAAGAGCCAAGCTGAGCACAGTATGAAAGGTAGCCGGCTTGACCACCGGGCTAAAAGTCTCACCACAATCCACATCAACCTGCTGAGTCTTACCATCACCTACAAGACGAGCATTATGCCTTGCAAACGAACCATCTGAATTCTCTTTATGAGCAAAAATCCACATAGACCGAATAATATTAACACCAGATGGACGGGGCACCAACTCCCATGTCTTATTATCAATAAGAACATTATATTCACCGGTCATAACAATTTTCCAATTAGGGTCATTTAGGAAAGACACATGATTACGGGGTAAAAGAGACTTAAGAACATTAAATTTTAAATTAAAATGTCTTTTTGGTTTAACAATACCCCATTAACTGCGAGTGATTGGACCATGACTTGGGGCTGGATGGTGTGAATTTTGGAAATTTTCGGGAGATGGGATGGATCGCCGAGCGTGACGGTCGTTGAATTCGAAATTAGCCGGCGCGCGCGATCTAGGCGCGGCGCGATCTGATGCTCTCTGGAATTTTAGCGTCGCGGTGCAGTCTCGATGGGTCGCGGCACTGACGACGGGATTAAATCACCCTGGCTACTGGACAAATGGAGCATCGGCGCCTCTACTAAGGGTCGCAGCGCTGTCGACGTATTTTATGTCAACTCTGAAAAATGACGAAAAATATAGGGGGAGATATCATCATCCAAAAAATCTTACGAAATAGGCATGAGTTGTTCTACTTTAGAAAAAGGGAATTGAGACTCATCAAAGATAACATGACGACTAATGATGATTCGTTTAGAAGACATATCAAAGCATTTAAAACCACGGTGATTTGACGGATAACCCAAAAATACATAAGGGGTAGAACGTGCCTGAAGTTTGTTGATTGTGGTGGATGGAAACAGTGGATAACATAAGCATCCAAAGACCCTAATATGAGAATACGAATGAGTCTTATTGTATAAAACTTGAAGAGAAGAGGAATATGTCAAACATTTAGAGGGAAAAATATTAAGTAGATTGGTAGTCATTTGTAGCGCATGATGCCAAATCAATTGAGGGACGAAAGAATAAACCAATAAAATGCGAATAATGTTATTAATGGTACGAATTTTTCGTTCAGCTTTCCCATTTTGTGAAGACATATGAGGACAAGAAAAACGAAAATTTATCCCATTTTGAGCACAAAACTCCCTAAATTTCCCATTGTCATATTATCACATTGAATGCTATTTATTTCCCGTTCGAATTGGATTATTATGAAAGCTCTAAATTTTACTAAAATAGAAAAAACTTGTGATTTTTTCGCTCCATAAAAATTTAGAGTAATCATCCAAGAATAAAACATAATATCGATGACCCATAAAACTGAGAACCAGAGATGTCCATAAATCGCTATGAATAATGTCAAATGACATTGAAGTATGAGAATTTGAAGCTACAAATGGTAACTTAATAATTTTCCTAAAGCACAAGATTGACAAAGTGGAGTACTACGCGTACCCTTACATAAAATAAATTTATGTCTATCTAAAGAAGATAAAATAGATGACCCAGGATAACCTAGACGAGCATGCCACAAGAAAGGAGCAAGAGCTGCAAAAGTGGAAGACATGACTTGATGCGAGATGCTGAGACTTGGTGTGATTGGATAAAGATTCCCCCTACTGTCACACCTCATGAGAGGACTCTCCGTCTTAAAATCTTTCACAGAAAACTCAAACGGATCAAAATCAATAGAAACTCAATTATCAGTGGTGAATTTACGGACAAACACCAAATTTTTAATCAATTTTGGGGCATGAAGGGTATTTTTCAGGACAAGTGGTGGATGAGGAGGGGACAAAGTTTTATTATCGTAACCCTTAATTGGAATAGAACTGTCATTACCAACAATTATACCATGATTACTGCTCAAATTGGAGTAAGATGAGAGAGTATCTTGGTCGGATGTCATGTGGGTAGTGGCACATGTGTTCATGTACCAATTAGGGTCCAGTTGAGTCAAGCAAAGTGTGTGAATTGTTGTTCCAATATCGGTCTGAGTGGTGCCCATTGCGTGGTGGGCTCGGCGAGGCGAGGTCAGTATGCCGGACGCCTCATGTTCGGTGCGAATCTGAGTCCGACACGGGAAGAAGTTGGGTCGCGACGCGTTGCACGAGATGGCTAGCGTTGTAATCTTTGGGCGCGCGATGCTGGGACCCACTGTAGGCCCCAAAACTGTTGTTGTTGCTGACGGTTGCCCCGTTGTTATCGCCGTGATTCTTGCCATTATTCTTCCAATTTTGGCCCTTCTTACCACCATCGTTGTTGTGATTTTGGGTCACGTTCGATGGATTAGAAGGGGAAAAATTTGAAGCATTCATCATGACAACGGGGCTCGCCCCGATAGATGCCTTTTTGGCCAAACATGCTTCTTCTAAAGTGAGCATAGAGCGGGCTTGATAGAATTCCGGCAGGGGTTATTTTGACGAATAACCGAAGCAACCCCTGTATAGGCGTCGGACAGACCGGCAACCATCTGAAGGACTAGACGACTCTGAGTAACAGGAGCACCCACGTTTCTTAGCTGATTTGCCAAGTCCTTGAGGCGTTTACAATAAGACGAAACGTTAGGAAAATTTACCATAGTAACTTGGGAAAATTCCTGCTCAAGAATAACAATTCGAGAATGACTGTTATCTTGGAAGATATCACGCAAGCAATTCCACACTGCCATAGTTGTGGAGTTGGGTTGCATACTCATCTGTAAAAGGTTCAAGGATACAGTGGCATAAATCCATTGGAGAACCTTTGCATCCAGCATGACCCATAAGTTTGGATCTGTTGTTTTGGTAGGCACAACCGTTGTAGACGTAGACACCGTATCACCCTCCTTAGGAGCAACGGGAGGGATGATGTGGTGAAGAACTTGATGTGTTATAGCATGAATCTTAAATAATTCCGCCCACGTCCCATATTGGACGTTTTCTATATCAAGAACAATAGGAAGAACGCTCTTGATGTTGGAAACTGTGAGGGCAGGATGAAACGTGTTTTTATCAATCATGGTGAATAAAACACGAAGATTCAGAGAAGGGAATTTATGAGAGAGGATTTTTGGAGAAGAAGGGCCGCGGCTTTGGGCAAAACCGAGAGGGATGGGCCGTGGCTCTGGGGTAAAAAATCTGAGAGGGAGAGAGAGAATTTAAGGAGCGGAAGCAAAGTAAAGAGAACCTAGACTCTTGATACCATGAAAAAAAAAATCCTTTGAATATTCTTATTGATGAAAGATATATATATACAAGTTACAATAGGAGAATCTTATTCTTACTTTACATCTAAATCCCTATTTTATATGAAGAATAACTATACATTTATGGTAATATTACAATCCTAATTAAGGTATACAAAACCGAAACACTATTCACGGAACAGGGCCGCGGCGCTGGGCAGTGTCTAACACTAAGTTACCTTTATTTACTGAATGCTTAGCGTTTTTAGAATTGAGCCATATTAAAAACAGCTACTACTTCTTTTATGTTACTGATATAGTTGAAAATAATTGACGTCAACTTTAATTTTGAATTGCTAAAGTGACAATTATTTTGGGATAGTTTGTTTGAACTAAAGTGATCGTTAAAATGGACGGATGGAGTATATGTTTATAACTTTCCTTGAAGCTAATGCTCTTCCATTAAGTAATTTTCTGCATTAATACGACATCTCTCTATATTCATAATTGTCATTAATAAAATTAACTTTAGTTCTCTCCCCTTCTGGTGAAAAGTGAACTGTCCACTTGTTTAATTTGCAGCTCACTCGAAATTTATGTGAACTAGAAAGCTCCAAATTAAAAGTTTCACACTAGCTACCTGTATGAACAACACCAAGCATCACTAATATTTGGAATTTGCAGTACTTTCCCTGCAAGTGAAACAAGTTCTGTAGTCAAACAAGTTACTATGTTATAGTGGGATCTAGTTTGCAAAAAAGGAAATTTATCTCAAAGTCAGCTTATTCCACTATCCATAATTGACGGGAAAAAGTGGAAAAATCATTAACTGCTACGTACCAAGGACTGTAAATTGTGGAGGATCTGGATGATAACAATTCTTGAGAACTAACAGAATGACAATATTTGGTATAAGAAAGTCAACACATTCAATTTTCTAGTGAATTTGGATATCTGATTTTAAATTTAGACATATTAAAAGAATTTCACAAGAGGTGCTATAAATAAATAGCAACTTTTTAGCCTTGATCTTTTTTTTTTAGAAGATAGTCAAAACAATCATGGTCAAAGAATAAAAGTTTTGACTCTCTAAATAGTATAATATCATTCTTTTTAGAAGTAGACAGTAATATAAAGGAAAAGAAGTAAAGAATTCCCATTTTTGCTCTTAATTTTGAGGATTATCTTATAGCAGTTTTATTGTAGCCCTGAAAGAAGCAAAGTTCACAAATGTCGAGAAACCTTCTCAATAAACTACATGGTTTTAAACCTCGAATTAGAAATCAGTGTTGGACCTTCTTTTATCTTCCATCTCTCAGCATTTTGTTTGTTCCTTCTAAATATCATTCTAGAGCTTAGGCATATATCCCAGTCAATGGTTTCTTGTTAACATTCATTTCCCTGTCTTTTAGCTATTGGAACCATTAATCTTTGACTATGGAAAATTTCTGTCTTCTTGAGGTAGATGTCAATGGCCAGGAAATATTCTTTGTGGACAAGGTATATACATTTTACTATGATGTCCTCTTTCCTGTTGTCATTTTCATTGAGTTTTATCAAATCCAGGTTCTTGTCTGGAGTATATTTTTAGGGACTAAAATGCAGCCTTTTAAAAATCTTGACTGACCATCTTATATCTATGCTATTTATTTTTGCAGACTATTCTTGAATCTTTCTCAGGGAGATTAAGAAAATTATTCAGTAAGTTAACAGGGAAAACAAGAAGGCTGAAATTAATTTTCAACAAATTTCCAGGAGGTCCTGAGTGTTTTGAACTCATCGTTAAGTTTTGCTATAATGGTGGTAGCATAAAGATAACTCCATTTAACATGTTTCAACTGCATTGTGCTGCCAATTACCTTGAAATGAATCAAGAAATGCAGGGGAAACCAAATTTGCTTGAACAAACGATTTCTTTTTTCCAAAAGATTCATTACATGACATGGTCTGAATTGATTATTGGCCTGGAAAATTGTCAAGAATTGATTTTTTTCATGAAGTCTTCATCTTTACTTCAAGAGTTCTTGGATTGTATGGTAGGAAGGCTTGAATTTCATTACATTTCTAGCCCATTTGCATCTTCTTCGGACAATTCGTCCATGCAGTTTTCAGGAGATATTAGTACAGAAAGCAGGAGAATTTACACTTCTCAAGCAACCTGGTGGTTTGCAGATCTTGGATTCTTGAACCTTAATATGTTCAAGAAGATTATCGAGACAATGATTCGTAATAAATTGGACCATTCTGTGATTTCTTCATTCCTATTTTACTACAAAAGAGTGAAATGTCCAAATGCTTCAGTAGCTCAGAAATACAGAATCATTAAGACAGTAATCAAATTCCTTTATTCTCTTGATGGGAGTTTCATGTCTATCAGAGATCTATTTGACATTCTTCAGGTGTCCTTGACCTTGAAAATTAGCAAATGTTCAATAGGGAAATTAGAACAATTAATTGGTTCCCAGTTAGATAGAGCTAAACTGGATGATTTGCTTATTCCTTCACCAGCTGGTGAAAAAATTGCTTACAATGTCAATCTAATTCTGAGGTTACTGGACATATTCATCTCGAATAGCCGCGAAAAATTATTGATGTATCAACTGAAGAAAGTTGCTGAGTTAATTGATCTATATATCATGGAAGTGGCCCCTGATTATTTTCTTAAACCTTCCAAGTTTTTAGCATTAGCCATGACAATGCCAGATATTGCAAGAGAATCATATGACACAATTTATCTTGCCATCGATATGTACCTCAAGGTAAGACCTAAGTGCTCTAGTGTTTCCAATCTCCAACTTGATTGATGTACATTATCAATTTTCATTTGTTATCTTCCGTCGTGTAAGCCTTTAGTCCTATCACCCTTATCTTGGAAAATTGTTGAAATGAACTAATGTTTCTTTTCTAGGATTCAAGTTATAAAAGTGTAAAGAATCTTTACACTATCAGTAGTAGCAGGTTACTTACCATTTATTATAAGTTACCAATAAATACTTATTATGTAGAGCTACCTGCTATTACTTTTTTAAGTAATTTGTTTGTGTAAATATTTTTTACTGTTATTAGACCATAGAACTTAAGTTCTTGATTTTTGTAACAGGTACATATTAATGGTTTATCTGATGAAGAAAAGATAAAGATATGTTCTGCGCTGAGCTATGACAAGCTATCGGAAGAAACTCTTAAGGACCTTGCTCAAAATGAAACCTTTCCAGCTTGTGCATTAGTCGCAGCACAAGTCACTCTCCAGAATAGGACCAGATATTCAGTCACAAGGACTTCAATTTTTTTCTAAATATTTGGTGATCAGTGGAATCAATGTAGTCTTTGAATCATAAGCAGTGGCAATGTATATACTCCATTAGTCTTCAAAGAGTTAATGAAATCAGCTAGAAAAGTCAATTATTTGTTAGCATACGATCTTTTCGACTTTCAACAAGGTGCTTGTCATTTTCATTTTATCTTCCAGGTGAAAAGAACAAAACAAACAAAGTTTCTTAACTGCTCCTTCCGTCCAAATTTATGTGCGGTGTTTGACTAAATATAAAAAATTTAAAAGAAAGAAAGACATTTGAAACTTGTGATCTAAAACAAGTCACAGGGGCCGTAAATCATCTTATTAATGACAAAATAAAAAGTTTAAAATTAAATTATTTTTAAAAATAGGACATTTTTTTTTTAACAAACTTAAAAGGAAAGTACGACAGGAAGTAGGGGTCACTAAATACTCCATATATAGTCCATACTAGTATCCAAACATTTTGAGAGTAAAGAAAAGTGTCATTCTCTTCTTTGACAGTTAGACCCCTACTAATATAGTGAAGTAACTAAGAGCTGAAGAAAGAAAAAGGAACAGTTATCGACTTATATGATTTTTGTCTTTTTGTCATTGTCTTTGTCTAATCTTGGAGCCAGAGAAGTTCATTAATGGATGTTTCTAAAGAATATTTACACAGAGTATCGAGCCAAGTCTTTTCTAATACAGAATCTCCCAGCGACTAATGCGGCTTGTTACATGCAAGCACATTTGTGGGGCTCGCTAACACTATGCCGTCATTGTTTTTTTTTTTTTTAATAATCCAGGTATTCAGGCGCAAGCCTGACTATTTCACTAGTATTATCTAGACGTCCTGGAGATGATAGACCCGGTCTCTCATCTGATACCGCGGGATGTGATCTATTAACCAGGGTCTGAAAGCGGACAACTGATCAATGACACAAGGCTCAACCTCTGTCGGGGATCGATCCCACATTGCGCATGTCAGCGCGTCTTAGCGTCCATCCTTTGCCACTGAAAAATGCCCCGGGGAACAATTTTTCACTGAGAGGGGACTCGAACACGAAACCCCTCCCAGCATACCCTTAGTGAAATGGCCACTGGGTATGTGTTACACTTTCTAGGTGTATGGAAAGTTCCATTTTTAGACCTCCATACCTATTTGGCTCTAAAGAAGCTTGGTGTAGGTATTAACAATTGATTTTGCTAAAGTTGGTTGGGAACAATACTTTTTGGAGCATACTTAATTTGACCGATGATACTAAAATACATGCATTGACATAGTCTTGCTAGTTGCTTGTTTAATTACATTTTTCTTTCTAATTTCTGTCCCAAGAATGAAACTATCGCATGCGAGGTTTCTGCATATAAAAAACATTTTTTTGCGAAGTTCTAAGAAAAATCCAAGTAAAAAATCATGATTAAGCAACAAAAAAGTCAAAAACTTAGAAGTGTTACATTGTTGGAGTTGGAACAAAGAGGTCTATAGTTGAGGCAAACAAGTTGTTATGTACTTATGTTGAAGAAGCAAATACAAACATGAAACAGACGATTATAATGATTGGTACCCAAAAGGGTTTCGATCTTTGAGAAAGAATTTTTTAAATTAGTAAAAGAAGTGGTTACATTTTCAATAGGACATGTCTTGTTGGAGAGGGAGGCCATTAAATGACAAGGGAACTCCAAAAATCAAACCCTAGGAGGACCAACATCCTTGAAATCAATCAAAAATGCATCTTGGTTTTGGCTTAGGAAGTTTCCAACGATAAACATCTTTGATAATTGTGATTTGTCTTTTTAGGCTTCCAGTCTATCGGACTCTGTGTGCATTTATGAGTCAACAAAGTGAGAAGCCTTTTGGTATGATCAAGTATAGAGTTGTTAATTACTCCATTTCAATATATATATATACCGGTAAAGTTGCTGATATAAGACCAGAAGGTCACGTGTTCAAGCCGTGGAAACAACCTCTTGCAGAAATGTGAGGTAAGATTGTGTAGGCTCTTGTGGTCCGTCTCTTCCCCGGACCTCACGCATAACGGAAGCTTAATGCACCGGACTGTCCTATATATATATTGTTGTTGTTGCATGGTACAAATATGTAGCTTGTATCATGCAACAATAAGTTGTACTTATCTTAGCATGCAACAATAAAACAGCAATTTGCTGCCCAAAAAATGGAAATTCCGACTACAGTAGTCCGCACATTCAAAAAAAAAATCCAAAAAATTAAGGATTCCGACAACTGTAGTCGGAAGTTTCATAATAATATTTCCAGAAATTTAAAAACTTCTGATTGTACTAGTCGGAATACTAAACAAATAAATAATTAATAATTTAAATATCCTAACTACAATAGTCGAAACATTAATAAAATAAATATTTAATAACTTAATTATTCCGACTATTATAGTCAGAATATATACATTTATTAAAAAATTATTTTATTAATGTTCTAACTACTGTAGTCGGAAATTTCGATTCTTATTTTACATCTTTCCACTACAGTAGTTGGAAAAATATTTCCGATCATCCATTTCTGACTACCTGAAAACGGTCGGGAGGGTGGCGGAAATCCTTATATGTCGACTACATTCCAACTACAACAGTTGTCGGAAATTAGAAGTGATTTTTATATATACCGTATTGATACATATTCTATACAACAATGATACATTTTTTATACATATGTTGGATTTATTAATTTTTTAAAAATTATGAAATGAAATTATTTTTAAAAGGCTAAAAATATTTATTAAGCTTCTTGAGTCATCCGGATGTCAATAATTTCACCTTATGACTATTTATGTCTTTGCCCTTATATTTAATTAGACTATATATGTTAATAAAGCCAAAAGCAAATCGAGTAAAGTGATTTACTATAGGCCAACAACAACAACATACCGGGTGATTTACTATAGGCCAAGAACACTAATATTGAAAAATGTCTTTATCCTATTAAAACCAGACCATGTTTTAAATGATACACAACGCAGATAATTTCTTAATGCAATAAACCAAACATCTTATAACAAATATAATAATTTAGTGATTATTAGAGATCGTATTATAATCTTTGCATCATATATAATCCTTGTAAAACTTGTCTAACCAAATTCCTGCCCCATTATTAACTATGAATACATTATAATGTATGCATAACGAGTACTTGAGCCAAAAGTTCATTTTATATACCAATAAATAAGTTTACAACAGATTATTAAAATTGACGACCGAAAAAAAGTATGATATCTCCACTCAATTTTGTCGCATTACATCCGTTGGATCTGCTCCCATCCTGTATTATGAGATGATGGAAGGTGGAAAAGAAGAAAAAAGCAAAAGATTTGGATTTTGCAAATGGCTGGGCCAAGGCCCTTATAGAGTGATCAGGAAAAGTTTGATCCAAGTTTTGTGTGCAAATTCCTTTGGGAAAATAATACAAAATATCCAAAAAAGGCAAAATATTTATACGATCATGTCCTCTCATAAACTACTTGATAGTGAATATATTTTATATATATTCTGTAATTATTAGTTTAGTTAATAAAGGTAATTAAAGTAAAATAGAAATTCTAATTCTATTAGGACTACAATTGTATACTCTATATATATTACATTAATAATAGAACTTTATCAAGGAGATTTACACTATTCTACATGATATCAAGAGCCAAAAATCCCTCACTACCCTAGACCCTATTTTGGCTGACGTCCTCTCCCCTCCGCCTCCCTCTTCCGGCGGAAAGACACAGTCGTATACCGCCTCGTATACCACTGATCCTTTGTGATATACAATTGTATACCCTACTCCTCAATGATATACGTCCTCTCCTCTACTTAAAATCATGTATACTCCATTTTTTGGCTCATACCGTCCTACTGCGGACATTCAAATGGCCTTCAGTTAACCACCGTTAACGAGGGAATTTACAGGCTAATCCATTGAGGTTATTAGAAAGTTTAACGGATAACCATATACTGAGCTTAAAGAGTTGATGATAAGATTTAAACAAGATATAAAAACTTTGAACATATAAAACATAAATATATTTCAAACATAACTTCAAACATAATTTACATAATCATAAGGGGAGATAACTACTGAAAGAAGACTTACATAATTTAAGAAACAAGAAGATTTCCCTTTCGGGGAACCCCGGGGGTTACTAGCAAGCCGACTGGAAAATAAAGTAAACTATGGCTTGGATCTTAGATGGATTTTTATACAAGAGAGGTGTGGGGAGGATGTAGAGGAAACATGGTTGGTGTTTTTCTCTATTTTCTGTTGTGTTTTTTGTGTGTCTTCATAAGTCTCCTTTTATATAGTCTGGCGGACTTCAAAAACGGACTTCAAAATGTTGAAAGAATCTTTATTGTTCAGCCGGGTGCGCTGTGGGCCCCATCGTCACGTGAAACTTTTTAAAGAAGCTTTTCTCATTTTGTCGTTTATTGTTGCTGTCCTTTTACTGTTGTTGCATTATTGTCCTTTTTTGTCTGTCATTATTTTTCTGCATTATTGTCCTTGCTATCCTTGCTGTCTGATCGATTTATTATCATTATTTTCCTCTAGCGTCTTCTTCTTTTATTACGTGTCTAGATTGTGGAGGGCTATTGAGTCAAAACTCATTCCTGAATCATATCCGTCTGGATCTTGTGCTATTTCTCAGTTTAGATTCAATCCCACTTCAAACTGAAGTGCTTATGCTGTCGTGTTGTGCAGAATATCTTGTTTGGTGTCTAACTAGGGTAAGCCAAAGCCTGACTCCCACCCACATGCGCTGTAAAGACGATTTTGCACCCTTTTACTTTTGTTTTTCCATGACTTCCATGTTTGATTTCGTAATACTAACTTCTCTGATTGTTTACGAAATTATAATTACTTATGTTATGTTAAGTATTTTGTAATAAATTTTTTAACTTATATCATTAATGTAAACTAATTAAATTTGACTAATTTACCTTTGTTAACAACATGTTCATTTTGTATAATTTGTGTATACCAATATATATATATATATATATATATATATATATATATATATATATCTATATATATCTTATACATGTATTGTAGACGGAGTATAAATCGATAATGGTTACAAAAAACAATTACGGCTAGAACACTGAACAGTTTGATCCAAGTTTTGTGTGCAATATATATATATATATATATATATCTTATACATGTATTGTAGACGGAGTATAAATCGATAATGGTTACAAAAAACAATTACGGCTAGAACATCAATACTTTGATCCAAGTTTTGTGTAATATATATATATATATATATATATATATATATATATATCTTATACATGTATTGTAGACGGAGTATAAATCGATAATGGTTACAAAAAACAATTACGGCTAGAACACTGAACAGTTTGATCCAAGTTTTGTGTGCAAATTCCTTTGGGAAAATAATACAAAATATCCAAAAAAAGGCAAAATATTTATACGATCATGTCCTCTCATAAACTACTTGATAGTGAATATATTTCATATATATTCTGTAATTATTAGTTTAGTTAATAAAGGTAATTAAAGTAAAATAGAAATTCTAATTCTATTAGGACTACAATTGTATACTCTATATATATTACATTAATAATAGAACTTTATGAAGGAGATTTACACTATTCTACATGGTATCAAGAGCCAAAAATCCCTCACTACCCTAGATCCTATTTTGGCTGACGTCCTCTCCCCTCCGCCTCCCTCTTTCGGCGGAAAGACACAGTCGTATACCGCCTCGTATACCACTGATCCTTTGTGATATACAATTGTATACCCTACTCCTCAATGATATACGTCCTCTCCTCTACTTAAAATCATGTATACTCCAGATATACCATGATATACAGCCTCTGTCTCCCTTTTCCGGCGGAAAAACAGTTGTGTACCTCCCCGTATATCACTGCTCCTTCGTGATATACAATTCGTATACCCTACTCCGCAGTGATATACTGTCGCTTGTCTTAAAACTAATATATATATATATATATACACACCACTGATATGCCGCAATGTACACAACACCCAACCCCCATATTTCCTATTTTATAGCCAGTACATCCAGTATACACTACCCGAGACAATTCTCGCGGTCACAACCCGGTATACCGCTTTATACCAATTGATATTCATCAACTGATATTCTTCCACCAAAATCCTACCGGAAACATCCGATATACACATTGTATACGACTGATATACACTATCTGCCAACATCTACTACTCGTATATAATGATATACAACATGTATACAATGATGTCCAGTCACCAGGCAAATTACAGTGGAGCAGCAGCAACAATGGCCACTTCCGCAGCCCACTGCCCAACCCAACAACACCGAGCCACTGTCTAGTTGTCAGGCCCACTAAATAATGGCGCGGCCCAGTAGCAGCACGACAATACGTGGTATATGGATATGCCACGTCTCACCTCACCAACAATTCTTGTAATCTTCCTCAATTGCGCAAGTTAAATACTCATCAATCTATTTTGGTCGGAAATGGTTATCGCATTCAAATTCAAGGGTTTGTTCCACACTAACCCCACCACTGCATCCCCACTTCTCCATTAAAAATGTTCTAAATGCCCCTAACATTATCAAGAATCTAATCCATGTTAGAAAATTTGCAATCGTTATTTCGTATCCATTAATTTTGTCTCATTTGTTTTTTTTATAACGGACCTATGCATGGAAACTTCTTACCAGATGCAATAGTGATGGGGACCTCTATCTTTTCCTATTCACGCCCACTGCCTATGTCACTCCACACACCGCTTTAGCTGCATTATCTCCATCGACGTGGAATAGTACACTTGGTCATCCGAGAGCTTATATTTTTTATTCCCTTAGAAACTGCAATTTAATACAATGTAATAAAGGGGAACTTTATCACATTTGCTCCTCTTGTCATCTAAAAATATATGTTAGACTCTCATTTACGTCTTCTTTAAGTATTACTTTCTCTCCATTTGATATTATTCATGCGGATTTAGGACATCTCCTATACCTAGCAACATAGGTCATAAATATTATTCAGTATTTTTGGATGAGTTCTCTCACTTCATTTGGGTCTACCCGCTTAAACTTAAGTCTCAAGTTTACTTCAAATTCTTTGAATTTTCCGTACATTGGTTAAACGCAGTTTAAAAATGACATCAAAACGTTTCAATGTGATAATGATCGTGAGTTCAATAACTTCATTTTTCATAATTTTTGTGTGCCTAATGGCATATTTTTCGTTTCTCCTGCCCCCATACTTCTCCTCAAAATGGTAAAATCGAAAGAATTCTCTGCACCATTAACAATATGATTCGTACCCTACTTTTTCATGCGTCTTTTCCCCTACCTTTTGGGTATATGCATTAAAAATGGTAGAACACATTCTTAAAATTTTACCTACCTGTACGATCCAAAACAGGACACCCACCAAAATTTTCTTCCGTCAGATCTCTTCCTATGACCACCTTCAAATTTTCGGTTGTCTTTGTTACTCAAATCTGACCTCCATGACCTCACAAATTAGCACCACGCTCTACTCCGTGCATCTTTATAGATCTGTATATTATATATATCGTATGAATTTCATAAAGAGCTAATGAGTGTTTTTAAAAAAATGAAAGAAATCTTTTGTGATACCATCATGATATATCATATTGGTATCATAGTTTTGTGGACATCCATAAATGGTTTTGAGGGTATGAAAGTAAGGGGGCAGCGTCAATAATTACTTTAGGTGCATTGGGCATTTGTGTTCTTTTTCCAATTCCTTATAGGATTTAACTAAGGTATGAGTTTATCTTACACATTCACACCATTACTGATAATTATGTGCAATCATATTATCATAGGGTTGATTTTTATGAGAATTAGGCATATTGAAGAAATTTACAAAGTGAGTATATCTTATTGATGGAGTTTCCTTGGGAGCAATCTGTCACTCTGGAACCAACTGAGCTACACCCATGCGGGTATTGATGGAGTTTCCTATTCTTTCTAAAACGTTAATATTTTGAAATAATTTAAATTTGCCATAACACTAATATTTGAGAATGAATAAACTAAAAATATCAACACAAAAATCAGTTGCATACTTAAAAACTTATCTCAACCCTTCCAACGTATTCATCACACCAAAGCTTTATTGGCAAGAAGAATTGCAGTTTCTTCTTAATTAGCCCCTTACTTTTTTTAATAGTCCGTTTAAAAACAATTGTTTTTTTCTATGACAATTTTTTATTCCAATATTAATATGACATATTTAAGATCATAACAATTAAAATACATTTTACATATCTTTAATTAACAATCACAAGATTTAAAAGTATTCTTTATTTTCTTAAATTTTTGTGTCAAGTTAAAACTAGATAAATATTTTAAAATACAGGGAGTATTAAAACAATAATAAATAAATAAAAATATTGAATCTTTGCCTTACTTATTTGATTTCTTTTCTTTTTGAGATAAAGTCAAATAACACATTTGTATGAGTTTCACACCTTAATTAGCTGTTTTTTTTTAATTAAAATGCATCTAATTGGATAATGGTGATAGTTCAGATAAGAAAAGAAAATAGTTGATAGTTAGTCTAGTAAGCTTAAGTGTTTTTTTAATAAATATAGACGATGATAATTCAAAAAAAGTGATAATTGAGGCGTAAAACTCGTGAATATATGATAATTTAGGTGTATTTTTAATCATTCTCTCTTTCTTTTTCTTATTTTGCCGAAACATCACCTAGACGTCGTCGTTTGGTCATCTGCACTCGATGTTCTTCGCTTTATTATTGTTTTTTTTGTAATTTTCAAAGGAAAAAGATTTTTAGAAAAATGTTGGAGAAGATTGGATTACCTTCAAAACCATCACTAAAAGGGAATAGTTGGGTAGTTGATGCTTCTCATTGTCAAGGATGTTCTTCTCACTTCACTTTCATCAATCGCAAGGTTTTAATTTCTTGAATAATATATGAATCATTATGGGGTTTGATTCTTGATTAATTAGTACATGTTAGATCCTAAATATAAGTTCTTGATTGAATTCATATGTTATTGCCTTTATTGGAATATGTTGTCAAGGTTTATTTGGGATCTTTATAGCAAAAATCTCACCTTTATGTTATATACTCTATTGGGTCCATTAATATACACTAATCCTTTAATATTTTCAGCCCCTTTCGATTCATAGATGTGTATTCTGTTTGAAATCTTTGTCATCAAGTGCAACTGGTTATCATCCATGCTTTGGACTTACTTTGGCATAGGGTCCACCCGAGTAACAGTATATCCATTCCTATCAGGCATTTCAAAGTCTCTAAATCAACTAACTGCAAAATACCTGTTTTTGAGTTTAGCATCTACCTCATCATCTAGGTAATGCATGTCCTTTTGACTCAAGTGCTCAGTGACACATCTTGTAGAGAACTCTATTGTATTCTAAATATAGAGGAATCATTTCACTTGCCATATTAGTGGGTGCTATTCCTCCTTCAGTAGAAAAGCCAATGTTCTAGTGTTGAATTAGTGTGCCATAAAGGCAATAGGTTCGTCAGAAAATTAATCTATTTCATCCTGGTTGAAAAAAGTTTATGCATTTTTATTTCATTGTTACATAAATTGGAACAGTGTTTGGACAAGAATACTTGCAATCTATCTTCTTTAATGTAACAAAAGAGTAATCATTATGGGTGTTAGATGGGCTATGATTTATCTCCCCCCAAATATCTTCCCTCATTATCTGCAATATACAATTTTCATTCACATTTGCTCTTATCCACGATTATAGTTATTGGCGAGCAAGAGGTTCTTCATTTACTTCTCTAGTGAATCTCTTGACCACAAAGATACTACTATATATTTGGTTATCTTTGGTTTTAAAGTGTTCATAACTTTTAGTAGTTGGGTTTAAAGTGTTTATAACTTTCTCATAGCTAGTATCCCAAAATTATAGATATTTTTGTGTGCTATTCATACTCCCAAACCATTTGTCAAGTAGAGCTGCAATTGAATTGAGACATCTATCAATCCTGTTTGAAAAGCTGGAGTCAAAATTCCATTTTCTGGATTAGTTCTTTTTGTTTTTGCTGATAGATCGACATTAGCATGTGTTTTTTATTGTGAGAACAATGAACCTTCTCCTTTTTGAAATAATTGGAGAGCAAATTATTGCCATTATACCCAGATATCAAATGAGTTTCCCCAGTTTTCTTATTCTTGCGAATATCTGAGTTATGATTGTCTTCTCAAACTACTCCTATTCAGTAGTGGTTCAGCTCAAGGATTAATCTCTCTCCAAACAATGTTCACACTCGTGGCCTGGAATTTTAGTTAACCTGGAAATTGTCTTGCTGCTTCCAAACAAGTGTTTGCGGATCGCTTGCCTAGGAAACTAGCTTTTTGATGTGAAGCATCGGAACTTTTTGCATATTGCTGCCTAAAAACCATTCCCCTTCAGCCGCGGGCTGTAGACATTCTTTGGGAGGTGAGAATAGGTTGCAATGCATTAGGTAGAAGTTGAAGGGAGTAGTTAACGGACATGCTTTTCTGGCTTGCCTAAAATGATTTTTTTTTCTAAGTCTTAACATGTTGAAATTTCTAGATATGTTATTTAGGTGCTGCTGCGACTTCTCTTTTTAATAATGTATTTGCATTACTGTGTACAATAGACCCTTGTGGTCCGGTCCTGCTGCCCTTTTAGTATCGTTGAAATATCAAAATCATCTTTTATGTCCTTACTACCAAGGCTATATATATGATTTTATTCTCCCCTTGCTGCTTGTTTAAATGACAATATGAACACCGTAGCTTTTTTTTCCAACTTGTGTTGTGATTCACACCTATGAAATTTCAGCATCATTGCCGGAGGTGCGGGGGCATTTTTTGCAACAGCTGTACGCAACAAAGAATGGTGCTACGCGGACAAGGTGATTCAGCGGTACGTATATGTGAACCATGCAAAAGATTAGAAGAGGCTGCACGTTTTGAAATGCGATATGGTCACAAAAATAAATCGTCAAGAGGTACAGAATAAATAACTGGTTATACTCAGTCATTGTTACTGTTCTAATAGAAATAAATGAACTACTTCTCGTTTTAAAATACAAATGTTGTCTCTCATAGGGGCCTCACAACTTCCATCAAAGAGTGAGGATGAAATTTTAAATCAGCTTCTGGATAAAGAAAGGACCTCAGATGCTCTTTCCCATGATCAACAGTCAGCAAGCACTGCATCAGGTTCAAATGTTCTAGATTTCTCTGGTAAAGATGAGGCTGGAGATGGAAGCAGTAATCAGACAGAGCAGCAGGCTGAGATGGGATCCACTACTCCTGAAGAATTACGTCAGCAAGCCATGGAAGAAAAAAAGAATCATCGAACTCTAAAAGCTGCAGGTAAACCTGAAGAAGCTCTTAGGGCTTTTAAGAGGGGCAAAGAACTTGAAAGGCAGGCTGCTGCTTTGGAGCTTTCTCTGAGGAAAAATCGTAAAAGAGCATTGTCTTCCAGTAGTGTCACTGAGATCCAGCAAGATACTGATGACAGCAAAGCGTCTGGTAGGAAAAGTAAGCTCTCTCCTGAAATTACCAAAGAGAAGGATGATCTTGCTTCTGAACTCAGAGAACTGGGATGGTCAGATATGGATCTTCGTACTGCTGACAAAAAGCCAGCTACCATGAGCCTTGAGGGTGAACTTTCTGCACTTCTTGGAGAAGTTTCTGGAAAGACCAATCCTGGAAAGAAAATTCATGGAATTGACAAGTCACTGGTTATTGCTCATAAGAAAAAAGCACTCCAGTTGAAGCGGGAAGGGAAACTTGCTGAAGCCAAAGAAGAATTGAAGAATGCTAAAATTCTTGAAAAGCAAGTAGAAGAGCAGGAACTGTTGGGTGATGATGAAGAGTCTGATGATGAGCTGTCTTCTTTAATACGTGGCTTGGATGCTGATAAATTTGATGATTTATCTACTGGATATAAACCAGATTCTAGTCATGATTTTGACAACCTTCTCGGAATTGCTGATGATATTGGTACAGATGGTAATTTTGAAGTAACTGATGATGACATGTATGACCCAGAAATAGCAGCTGCCTTGAAGTCAATGGGCTGGGCTGAAGATGCTGCTGAGTCTGAGGTTTCAGAAAAGCAATTCCAGCCTGTTGATAGGGAAGTGTTACTAAGTGAAATTCAGTCACTGAAAAGAGAAGCCCTTAGCCAGAAAAGGGCTGGTAATACTAAGGAGGCAATGGAACTGCTAAAGAGGGCAAAAACACTGGAGAGCGAGCTTGGAGAACAACTTAATAATGGTGAAGTGGATGTTAGAAAGTCCGTTGAAAGGAAGGATAAAGAGCACAAAGTAGCACCAAAGAGTAAGTCAGTGATTCAGAGAGAGCTTCTTAGTATTAAAAAGAAGGCTCTTGCTTTAAGAAGGGAAGGAAGGTTAGACGAGGCTGAAGAAGAATTGGAAAAAGGCAAGATTCTTGAGAAGCAACTTCAAGATATTGATAATCCACCAAATTTCGTGCAGCCCATTGCTGGAGATAAGCTGGATGAAAGTATTGAAGATATTGATGCTGGAGATGAAGAGGCAGAGGTTACAGATCAAGACCTGCATGACCCAACTTATCTTTCGCTGCTTAATAATTTGGGCTGGCAGGATGATGAAAAAGCTAATGTTCCATCTGCGTCATTTCAAGAGAAAAATAATGTTTCTCATCTTAGCGAGTCCCTAACTAAGGAAGCTAACATCCCAGCTCGAGCATCTAAAAAAAGTAAAGGTGAAATTCAGAGGGAACTCCTGGGCTTGAAACGAAAGGCTCTCACATTGAGACGCCAGGGAGAGACCGAAGAGGCAGAGAAAGTGATGAAAGCGGCTAAAATGTTAGAAGAGCAATTGGCAGAAATTGAAGAATCTATGTCTAACAGAGTTCCAACTGAGTCAAATGAGCAGAAAGAACGTAAAGCTATTGGTTCTCCCCCTGAGAACCCACAGTTTCCTCCATCTGATTCTCAAAAGAGTCCAATTGAGGACATGGAAAGCAAAGTTACTCGTGCTCCAGAGAAACCAGAAGAGGTCGCTCAATCAGATGAGAAACCATGCATCTCTGAGTCAAAAACTGCACAGGAAGCTAATTCTCAGCTTGATCAAAATTTCCTTCATCAAGATATACTGGCTCGCAAGAGGAAAGCAGTTGCCTTGAAGCGAGAAGGGAAAGTGGCAGAAGCCAAGGAGGAGCTTCGACAGGCAAAACTTTTAGAGAAGCGCCTTGAGGAAGAAAAGACTCTGGGCACTAGTAGTTCCAGAGTCTCGGCAGGTCCTAATACCTCGCATGTTGGACAAAAGGAAGTCAGTCCAAACAAAGTTCCTAATATATCTCAAGTGGGAAAGAAAGAAGTAAGTCCAAGCTCAGGTCCCAAGCCATTTTCTGGACGTGATCGGTTTAAATTGCAGCAGCAGTCTCTCGGCCACAAACGACAAGCACTTAAGTTGCGAAGGGAAGGTAGGACCGAAGAAGCCGATGCTGAATTTGAATTGGCAAAAGCTATTGAGAGCCAGTTGGAAGAAGCATCTACGCAAGATACAATGAAGTCTTCTGACCCCACAGCTGAATCAACAGAGGATGTCAGCGTTGAGGATTTTCTTGATCCTCAGCTTTTCTCTGCTTTAAAGGCAATTGGAATTGCAGATACTGCTACTGTATCCCGAGGCCCTGAAAGGCAGGAAACAAATAAACCTATAACTGGCAATACTGATAAAACTGGCACTACTGCCTCTCAAATCCTTGAAAGACCAGAGCCAAAACTATCTGAAGCAGGTGTATCTGACGATTCTTCCAATGAAAGAAATCATTTGGAAGAGCGGATAAAGGCAGAGAAAATTAAAGCTTTAAACTTAAAACGTTCTGGAATGCAGGCAGAGGCCTTGGACGCCCTTCGACGGGCTAAGATGTTTGAAAAGAAGTTGAACGCTTTAGCTTCATAACAATGAAGCTGGTATAGCGTCTGTGTTTGGATTACACTGTATAAACCAACGATAAGCATGACAGGAGTTGGGATGATGGACTAGCTACTTGCCTCGTGTATGCTGGTTAAGTCATTCCAGTAGATGAGATCAACAAGTGAATGATCAGAAGAACCGGAAACATTATATATACCATTTGCATGCCCTGATGATGTGCTTTGTATGGTGACATGTATAAATGTTCTTTCTTAACTATTTTCTTGAGAATGAGATTATAATACTGTATCCCCTAATTTAGAATTGGATGGGGATCCTTGTATTCTACTTGATTGTTCTTATAGGTTTTTTTCATCTTCCATTGTTATGTAGTGTCGGCAATTCGTGACGATGTCGGTAACTATTTCTTGCATTTCCATGGCTCTTCCAAAGCCCTATTTACGCAGAACATTATACAAGTTTCAGGATACAGAAAACAGATTTTCTTATATATTTTATTTCTTTTACATTGAGCTTCATGTATAAACAGGCATAATGAAGCATGCATTTCAGGAAAGAGGAATGGGTTCAAAGAACAAGGAGAGTATCCGATCCTTTGTCTCTCGATCTGGAATACCAAATCCATCTCCGTGCTGGTAGATGCATTGAGCAATCCTAGCAAGATTTATTGCACTTCTTCTAAAATCTTTTGAGAAGGATTGGTCCCTTCGTATGTCTCCGTTCATCTTTTTCCAGGTCTGATCAATTAAGTTCTTTATATAATTTCGAGCATTTTCTTCAGAACTCCTAGACTCATGCATGTAACATTGGATCGATTTAAGATAATCTCCTTTCTTGATTTCATCCTGAACAAAGGTGCAAAACGAATCGAGTTTTAACTTGTAGTATCAGAGATCATTAAGGGAACTTACTGAACAGACACACAAGTACTTTTTATAAGCATAACTTTCAGGTGAAGTTGTCAAGTCATTTACAAGTCGAAGAATTAGTGAAGGTGAGTAAATGATGGCAGGATAGTGCTTTAAGCATTCCAATTCCTCCTCCTTTATGGGGTTTGTGATGCAAAAATAAGGATGCATTATTAGTACTGGATCGGTGTTTGTTATCCATGCATTTCTCAGGAACTCATCCAAGCTTGGTGTATATCCTCTCTGATACCACCTCACTTTCAGTAAGTAAGCTTTACACAGGTTAGCCCACTGAAATATTTGGTACATAGTACGTCAATATACAATTGGGTGAGAAATTCAAGATAAAATTAGATGGAAGGAAAAATTACTACCTGCTTCCTTATATGTGAAATAATGTTGAATCCTTGTTCTTTGAGAATATCATAAGCCAGTTCATTCATGGAGTTGAAGAGAGCTAGGAAGCAGATTTGCATGTATTTAGGTAGTTGCTCTATTGCATTGATGTCCCATCTTCAGAACATGTAACCACAATAAGTATGTGACCCTCCCATAAAAAATAAACTTAAGATTCTATTCCACCCCACCCCATCACCATCATTTGACATATATACACGAGTAGCAGGTAACTTGTCTTATTTTCTTATTGATCCTACTTATTATGATGGATTATGACATAACAGTAAAAAGAGGAAACGGTCTAAAGCTTGTGGCCAAACCTGTCAACAATATCAGTAAAGAGCTCAAGTTCATCCAAGGTACCATAAACATCATAGATGTCATCAATTATTGTGAGGAGTACAGACAGCTTTGTTGAGAACTTTCTGCAGTATCCAAACTGCGGATTAGGAGTGAAACCAACAGCCCAGAAGAAGCCCTCCACCAATCTGTCCCTAACAAAGCTCATCTTTTTAACAAGTTTAATGTTCTTATCCCACCTGCATTGTAACCAGATGATTAAAACATATCCTCAAGTAATATTCTCAGTATAGAGAGGATCTTATAAAAAATATTAATGTGTATTGGCTGGTTTTTTCAGGAAAATTGTATTTTATGAGTGTCATTTTCTGGCATTCAGTTACCTAAAAATGTTTTCCGTCAAAAAAGATGGATTTCATTTACTTAAAACTTCCGTCAAAAAAGATGGCTTTCGTTTACTTAAATAATTTTACCTTGCAACCTATCTTAACTTTGACTTCATATTACTTGCTCCAACTGACACTTAGACATTATTAATATTTTTTTATTACTCAAAATTTTCATCAAAACACTTTCTGGACATTATTAATGTTTTTTTAGTTCTCAAAATTTTCATCAAAACACTTTCTTATTTGCTATCAATAATCTTGACTATTGTTAAGTGTTGTGGGATCGCTGTGGGGAGGAAATGAAGATGGAGATCTGAGGCTCAGTTGAAGGCGATATTTGGGGCTCAAAACATTTGAGCTTCTGTGCGTAAGTTTTATTAATATGAAGGCTTGACCACATAATAATGTGGAAGTCTTTTATTTATACAATGCACGGGCAAGGAAAGGAAAATGAGAAAAATACACTAAGACCCCTCAACTAATAACTAACTCACATATAAGCCCTTTAACAAATAATACACTAATCACCACTAATAACTTCAACAACTATATATATTCTTTTTGAGAAAATATTTTTCACTAGCTAATCAAACATCAAATAATATCTTTTTTTTTTGATAAATGACTTCTATCTTACCACACAGCGTTGAGTGTATAGTGTTTTCACTTTCAAATGTCACACGAATCACCCCTCGCTCACCTTGATATTTGTTTTAGTTCCTCCAAGTATGTAGCTTGTACCATGTTGTAGTCCAACTTTGCAAGTTCAAGTAGAAGGGGATTCATGTTCTTTTCTCTGTAATAAACCATCTTGCTTCTAGTCTCTCCATCCTCCAATGCACAGGCATTTCTAAAGCATGGCTTACTTGCTCAGCAAGATTCTCATTTATCTTTTTCTTAAGGCTTTCTGTGAGATAATGAGTGCTGAAATCTCGAGCCGTTTCCATAATGTTGTCACCTTCAATAGAAAGATAGGAAGCTTCATACAAACTCAACAGCCCTTTGGTATCCGCAACAAGGATTGTTTTGAATTTTCCTTCATCATTCATAAAATTGTGAAATATCTCTGACTGGTTTTTTTTTTACACGAGACATTAAAGCATGAGTTTTAACTTTCATAGATCCACGTAATATCTTTACAGTATTAGGTCATCTATAAGATAATTGCATATAACAGTTTATAATAAATAAGATTAGCAACTTAAAAATATGGCAGGTAACCTGTTGAATCCTCTTAATTAAATAAAGGAAAATTACGAGTACCTTGAGGAGCATGATAGCCGTGTTGTCTAAGCAGTCGAAATTCTAAAGCTGTAGCATACAACTCCTCATTTTCTGTCCATCATGGTGATCTCTTTTATTATAATTATCGTATATTTGCTTCAGAACTCTTATCAATTTCTTCCTCAAAGTGATAATTTATGCCAAGTCTATGCAAAATGTCAGTAAGCTCAAGCTGTTCCAATGAGTGTGTCATTGTTTTCTCCAACATCCTCCTCACTTCTTTTAGTTTTTCAGCTCGTTCACAATATTTCTCTTCCTGCATCATCTAAGTATATTATAGACGATGTATATGCTCTTTTTTTTTGGACTTACAGCGTACAAATTAGCTCGTGATTGGACATATCCATCCTCCCAAATGCTAGGTTTGTAGTTTCCTGACCTCCTAATATCCATTGTTAATAGGCAACCTTCAAGCATGTCGATCGATCTACTGCATATGAAAAGTGAGCCACATTGTCAGCTTTTATAGAGCAAGAAAAGTGAAGTAACTCTACGGAAGAGATTAGATATTCAGATTAGAATATCAAACCCTACTTTCCAAAAATAACAAATAACACCTGGTGTTTACACCAACTCAAAAAATTTAACTATAAGTATTGAGAATATAATTAAATATTAAAAAGTGTGCTCTCTTTAAGAGCTTAAGCTTTTAGATAAAATGATCATACACTTCAATATGATATAAGCGCCAAGCAAAGGTCCTGAGATCGAACCTCACCGCTACCCATTATCAAAAAAATCCACGTGCTTGTACCATGAAAAGAAAATCAGGCCAACACGTGAAGGGACGTGTTGAGAATATATTCAAATACTAAAAGTGTGTTCTCTCTAACAACTTAAGTTTTTAGATGCGATAGTCACATACTTCAACAATAAGAGTTATAAAATAAAATTAGAATATATATCATTTCAGAGAGAAATTCAAAATTTGAACTTTATGGGTTCGATTTTGAAATATTACCACAAGTAATTTGATTTACAAATTTTGAAAATAATTATTTCTACTTATAACTCTACATCCACCCTTGTATCACTTTGTTAAATTCTGAATTGGAGGTGAAATCGAAGAAGAGAAGACGAAGACAGGGTAGGGAAAACGAAGGAGAAGCAGAGGAAATCGTAGAAGAAGGAGAGAAACGTTTTTGGGCTCACAGAAGGAGCTTTTGAGTGTTTTGATTTATTTCTCTCAAGCAACATATTACAAATATAGTCCCTATTTATAGGTGACTAATTAAATAATTAATCCCTAATGACAAAATAGCTAACTAATCCAAAATATCTAATTAACAACTAACTAACCAGATATATATACAATGTATATATGTGATGTATCTCAACACTCTCCTCAAGCTAGGCACTGAAAACAAAGGTTTCAGTCCTAGCTTGAAAACGATAGCAAAACATTCAGTCTTGCAATCAACTCATGTTTCTGCATTAACATCCACAACCACACTGGTAGCCACATCGTTTGAATCAACTTCACCAGTAGCAATTATGTCCTTAGCATAATGAATATCCTTTTCAGCCTTGCAATTACCCTGCAGGCAGCATATCATGCTGATATAAAGCATGGCTCAGCTCTTGCCTTGCAGTATGTAATTGTTGTTCCAATGCAAAATTTGACAGCATCAGACCATCCCATTCTATTTGAAACATTCTCACTTTCTCTCGACACCTACCAAGAATCCAACACCGAAACCCAACACACGTGGCAACTGGTGAAACTCCCATAGTGCCTCTAACAAAATCGTGAAACCTCCGCAACATGTAGAGCAACAACACTCACCGCAGCAAGCATCCGCATCTACAAAGAAATCAAGAATATCAACACGTAATCGGTCCTCATAGGACCCATCCTACTACAACATTAATATTTTCCAAGCAATCGCAAGTGTTCTCTCGCACTTGGTCCGAGCAAGACTCAGATTTTTCTTTCATTTTCGTAACCCATCAAGAAGAAGACACCAAAGAACATCAAAATGCAACAAGCCAACAACATCAAGAATAAAGAATAAGCAAAGAACACACCGCAACACCAACACTAGCGCTTTACGCAATCCATCGCAGCGCCAGATTTCAAGCAGGAGCTACAACTCCCACAACATTGAGTAACTTCTGAACCAGCACCGGCACCAACAGAACTACAATTTCTGAATCAGCACCAGTCGATCTTCTAAACCAACACCCGCAGAATTTAATAAGCGGCAATAACCCATCGTTCTCTAGTCTCGCTTGGATTAGAGAATCTCTCGATTCTCATCACGCAAGCTACACATATAAAAACAGGAAATCTACAACATGTGAATAACTCTTTGAATCTTTGAATTGAGCTTCAACTCAATCCATATTGTCGTCGACGGAGTATCTATCGGTTCTCAGTCTGTTTGTCGCTAAGAACTCTTCGATCCTTCAATCGGTCTATTGAATATGCAACAGAACCACAATTTCTTTGAACTCGAATTCCACTGATCCACAGTTTCTTTGAACTGGAGTTCCATTGATCTAGCAACAATATCTTTTCTTCCATTTTCATAACTATATATTAGTTCCAGCACATCAGGTTTTAACAATAACAACAACTACACCAGTAAGAATTTCAGCCCCTGTAGCTGCAAGAGACTTTCATATTGCCAATCCATAACCATTATCATCTGATATGCCAACAATAAATCCCAATAGCAAGCACTAACACCAGTATATAACCAACACAACAACGACGAACTCAACACTTTTCTCCAATTCGTCATTATGCAACTCTCAACAATATCAACACGCCAACACGACAACACAAAATCAATAGTAGTTGCTTCTTTATGAACATCACTAATAGACACAGTGAAACAGCAGCAACAATCCAATATTCACTAACACGAATACAACTTTAACCAACACACCAACACAGAACAACAACAACTATCACAGTATTCACAAGAACAAATTTGTATGTAATTTCAAAATATATTCTCTTCGATTTCATCCAACTTAGTAAAGACTGGAACTCCAGCGATCTTCGTCGCCGCAATGACAGCCAAAGACGGAGTGTATCCGCAGAAAATAATAACATCTCCATCCGACTAAAATGACAAATTCGATAATCGAAAACAGTAAACAAAAAAAGATGAATCGACTTTGATTCTCTGTCGATTTTGTTGTCACTCGCAACAAAATCGATCGATATACTATAGAGATTACCTCAATATTCTGATTCCTCGATTTCAATCTGAATGTTTTTCTGAATTTTCAATTCGGATCGCAATTTCGATTTTTCAAAAAAATAAAAGAACTCATTCGATTCCTCGATCTTTCCCTTCGATTTGAATCAATCGCTTAATCTCGATCGATCCAAAACAGTTTCAGTTTCTTCAATTTTGATTTCTAAATTTCAGACGAAAATCGCGATTCTGATTTTTTTCTGTTCATCGCGTTCTCGATCGCGCAATGGAAGTTGAATTCCTCAATCGCGTCTTCAATCTCTCTGTTTCTTCTCGATTTTTTCTGTGATTTTTTTTCTTCTTCTTCAATTTCGAGGTTTATAATCAGATGCGGTGCAAAAGATTGATCTCATGACTTTGATACCATATTAAATTCTGAATTGGAGGTGAAATCGAAGAAAACGAAGACATAGTAGGGAAAACGAAGGAGAAGCAGAGGAGATCGTAGAAGAAGGAGAGAAACGTTTTTGGGCTCACAGAAGGAGCTTCTGAGTGTTTTAAATTTATTTCTCTCAAGCAACATATTACAAATATAGTCCCTATTTATAGGTGATTAATTAACTAATTAACCCCTAATAAAAAAATATCTAACTAATCCAAAATATCTAATATCCAAAATATCTAATTAACAACTAACTAACCACATATATATACAATGTATATATGTGGTATATCTCTAACACATTTAATCATTGTTAAGTGATTAAAGTATATGGCACATATAACATATTATACATTTCATTTACCTTGAGGTAAATACCCGCGGGCGCGTATAAATCTGTTTCCCACTTTTATGTATTAATTAACTCTACCAAGCTAACCATGGAAGAAAATTACACTCAAATGTAATAGCTAGGGAAGATGTCTTTTGGGGAAAATATTCATGCCTTTATTACCTTTTTTACTCGCAAAGACCTCTTAGGAACAACATGAAATCGATCTGTTCCGACTTGTAATAACTCTTAATTTTTGCTCTTTAATTTATGCAATTTCCTCTTTTCCAGCAAAAAGAAAAACTCTACATGCTATAGTCCCTCCATATATCCATTTACATGATATATACTCTTATTTTTTATTCTAAAAAACTAACAATACTTTTCTATGTAACATTCAAAACTTTTGAAAATTAAAACTCACTTGACTATTAAAATCACCCCTATATTCTACTAGCTAGCAATAATGTTTTTTTTTTTAATCCAAAGATAGTGGCCCAGTGGCCATTAGTTAAATTTGTGGCCTTAGGGTCACAAGTTCGATTCTCGGCGGATACGTTCTCCGGGACATATGCCTCGTATTAAAGCCTGGTAGCTTAACCGCGGGCATGTTGCAGTGGGTTTGATACTCTCGCACAATCCTCGCTGGGCCTGACCTTGTAGCATTGATCCGTTGGTGGCGATCAGACACTGAATGCGGGGAGCACATCCCGCGATTTACCTGGCGGTGGCGGCTAAGAACGGGTTCCATTCGCCTCCAGGAGCATAGTACCAGTACTTGTGCAGGTACTAGCGATATGGGGTACTAAGGCCACCCCGAGACCTGAATTATAAAAAAAAAATGTTTTTTTTTATATGTATACATTTATAACTTCTGAAAATTCAAACTCATTTGACTTCTCCCATTTTAAAATTTGATGTGATGTTCGACATCTCTTACATAATTACTTAAATAGTTTCTTCAATCCGTGTCAAATACTGTACCATGCCAACAATAATAATTAAATATTATTATTATTATTATTTACGAAGAGCTTGAATAGAGTGAAGGGTGAAAGAATCAGCTGAGGTTCCAGGGTGGTGGCAGCTCCAAAAGCGAGTTCGAGCCCAGCGTACATGTGGGAGTTCATTTTCTCCTTTGTGAGGAATGACTCCTTGTGGGCACCAGGCACTGTGCCTCCCACCTAGTGGGCCGCTGAGTACCATGATTTACCTCCTCCACCAATCTCTGCCTGGAGGGTGGGCCCCGCAATGGGGGATTTCGCCTTTTGCTCCCAAGAATCAGCTGACAATCTTCAAGATAGTCGAAAGTTGATATCGTGTCAGTACGTTTAGTAAGATTTTGTTAATGCTATTGTATTATACCCTGTCTAACGGTCCGGGTTGATCAACCGGTTGACCCGGTAGAAAATTCGGTCCGGACTAGATCGGTAAGGGCTTATCGGGTTGGGGGTTGGGTTGGCCCTCAATCCCAACCCGCACGGATTATATAAAAACTCGGTAAGACCCGGACCGGTTAGATCCTAGAACGAAACCGCCATTATCATTAATCGTCCGACGACCAGAATACATAAATTTTAAAAAAAATTGTACAGTTTTTTCAACCCAAACGGTAATGTTACCGTTGGGAGGGGGTGGGGGGTGCCAACAGTCATTTCGACCGTTTGACTGGGTTTTTTTTTGTTTATTATTTTTTTAATTATATTTTTACCCTTTAAAAAATCTATAAATTCTCTACATTTTTTTTCATTTTTATCACACAACAATTCTCTCAATTCTCTTATTCTCAATTTCTCATACTCTCTTAATTATCTTTATTATTAATTTTCAAGTTATTATTATTATTAGTTTTCAAATTCAAAGTAGCAAGACTTCGAGCATCGAGTTTCAATTGAATTCTGAATCCCGAAGTTTGGTACACTCGTTTCATTCTCTAATTATTTTATTAAATTGTCATATTTATTTGTTGATTATTTAAATATTTTATAATGTCTTCGCTAAGGGCAAATTTATCGGGACTACGCCGTAAATCTAGTTCAAGGGGTAAAAATCTATAGGTGCTTCATCGTTTAATCAAATTATAGATTATGATCAAATGCAAGAAGATTTTGGAATAGAAGATAATGAATATAATAACGTTCAATTAGATAATATTGTTGAACTTGAAGAAATGAACCTCCTACACCTACTAGTGTTCCTTCTGTCAATGTTGGTACTGCTAGTGGTAGTCGTAGACCTCCTTTACCAGAACCAGAAGTAAGAAAAAAAAGAGTAAAGTGTGGCTCTTTTATGATAAAGTTGTGGGCACTGATAGAGTTAGATGTAATATTTGTGGGAGAACTTATAAACATAAAACAGGGGGTGGTGACGGGGGGACGGGCAGTATAGGTAGACATATAAAAAATGATCATACGACACAATGAAATGTTGTCTCTGATTTAGAACCCGGTCAACAACAATTTAATCCATTAACTGGGGGGGGGGGGGTGGTGGCTAAGTACGATCCAAAAAAAGATCGCATTGAATTAGCAAAAATGATTGTCGAAAGTTGTTTACCTTTTTCTTTTCCTTCTTCTTCATATTTAATTACATATATTCAAAGAGTATATAATCCTTTTTTTTAAAGGTGTTCCTCGTAGTACTACTAGAGCCGATATTTTTAGACTTCATAATGATTATGTTATTTTTTTGTAATATTTCTTTGCTAACCTTCCCTGCCTAGTTAGTTTTACTTCAGATATTGGACATGCTTTAAACGGTTATGATTATTTAATAATTACTTGTCATTGGATTGATGAAAATTTTAGAATGGAAAAACGTATTATTGCTTTTGCGTATGACGAGGATCAAAGTCATACTGGAAAATATATAAGCGAAACTATTTGTTCTTATGCCTAAAAATATAATCTTTATAATAAAATACTTTGTGTATCATTCGATAATGCATCTAATAATACTGTTGTTGTAGATCTTTTAAAAGTGGAAGTACAACCACCACTTCCTGATATATTTCATGTTCGTTGTGTTTGTCATATTTATAATTTAATTGTTAAAAATAGTCTTGATTTATTTGCACCTGAAATAAAACTTGTCAAAAGAGTTGTTGGAGTTATTCAGGGTAATAATAGGAAAAATAGAATCATAGAATTTAAAGAAAAATGTAAACAATTTAATTTGAGACCTAAATTCATGTCAGACGAGATTATTACACGGTGAAATTATACTTATTTATTGTTCAAAGAATGTTATAAGTATAAAGACCTCATAACACATGTTGCAAATGCGCATTGTAAGAACGTGATGTATATGTTAACCGACAAACATTGGAAATCAATTGGTGAACTTTTAAAAAATTTACGTAAATTTTACACTGCTACTGTTGAATTTTCAGGATCTTATTACCCAACAGTTTGTAATGCTTTAGCTCATATAGCTGAAATTTCATATTTACTTTATGATTTAAAATCAAATGTGAAATATAAAGATACAGTTACACTTATGTTTGAAAAGTTTAAAAAATATTTTTTCCCTATTCCTGATATTTATTGTATTGGTGCAGTCTTAAATCCTTCTATTAAAAAAGTAGATTGTCATAATTTAATATGTAGTTTATATACTTATATGGAAGTAGGTGCAACAGAAACTCCGTCTTCATTTGATTGCATAAGTAAACTTGATACTAATTTAACTACATTATATGAATATTATGCTACATTACATGATAACAACAACTCTGTTACTAATATTCCTTTTAGTTCTGCTTCTGTGTCTACACCTTCAGGATTCAATGAAGATGACGATGATGAATCTTCAGACATATGGAGCATTTTTACAACACAAGCAACCACAAGTCGATCTTGCGATGAGATGCAATTTTATTTGCAAAAGCCAGCGGAGCCGAAGAAAAGTTTTGACCCTTTACAATGGTGGCAGGATAACAAAAGGCAATTCCCGGTACTTGCAGCTATGACACGAGATGTTCTTAATGTATCGATCTCAACAGTGGCTTCTGAAAGTGCATTTAGCCAAACACGAGATCAAATAGGAGACACACATCACTCATTGGGTGGAAGCACATCAGAAGTGTTAGTCTGCTTAAGGGATTGGATCATATCAGAGAGAAGAAATCAAGGATGTGTAGACGTTAATTCTCCGGAAGATGAAGAAATAGACAATATTTTGGAAGGCGGGAGTGGAGGCGGGACTGGAATTAATACTCCAGATTTAGAGGCTATGGAGCATAACCAATTCAATAAACCTATAGATTACGAAGAACTTGCAAGAAGGATGCATAATATGTAAATAAAATTATTATTACTTCATTATGTACTCTTATTAACATTATGAAAGTTCAAAAATTTACATCTTATCATTAGTTTTAATTTCACTATCTATTTAGTTGTTAATTTGTTATTACTTATTTGTTAACTTATATCTACTAATCTAATAAATTAATAAAAGTATAATTACAATATAAACTTATAAACTATAAAGTATAACTATAACAGTACTATAAAGTATAAATTATAAAATAAAGATAAAGTATAAAGTTATAAACTATAAAATAGAAAGTTAAACTTTAAAGTTTCAATTTTAATATATAAAACTATATTATATATTATATTATTATATTACATATTTAAATTGAATTTAGTTTACATTGTAGAAAATAAATACTAGAAATTAAAAAAAAAAAAACGGACCGGTAGTCCCGGTTCAGACCCGGACCCGCATGGGCCGACCTGAAATCCGATGATGAACCGGACCGGTTGGCCCGATAGTCCGGTAAACCGGATCGATTACCGGTCCGGAACTGGTTAAACCCGGTAAGAGGCTACCGATTCGGCCCGTTAGACAGGTTTAATACAAGTCATCCGACAGAGAATTAATTGGTACAATATTACCAGTTACTACTAATCAGTGGGTTCTTCTAAACTTTATTAAAGGTATATACTCTATTACCAACTTCGTTATTTTACAGATATAGTAAGCTAATTCAGATACTTTCATGAATAAATTAGGCTAACTTCTCAATTTCCCTCAACTCAACTAATTATATATGCATTGCTCAAATTGTTCCATTCAAATAGATAATGACACTTTTTCCATTTTAAGTCGTTTCAAGATAGTTCGTGATATAATTCTATGAAAAATGTTACTTTCGATATCAAATATGAGTCTTTTTAGCAAACTAAAGAGTTTCTAGCTTCTTAAATTCGGTTCAAAATGAGTGATCTCTAAAAGATGAAGAAGGTATTATTTTTTCTCCAAATTATATCAATGTTTAATAAAAGATCTAAATAAATTTCCAAAAGGCATTTCTATACTTCTTAACTAATGTTGAAGAGATATAAGGTCATTTAATTAGTTAAATAATCCTCTTAATTAATATTTCCTCTGTCTCAAATTATATGTGGTGATTCTCTTTTACGTACACGTCCCTTAAAAAATATTAATTATGAGAATTTTTTAACTATTTTATCCTTCATTGATGTTTGAACAATCACAACATCACCCCATAATTGAGGTGTTTGTAGTCTTTCAGAACAATAACTACTAAGGGTGAAATGAAAAAAAAATTATCTTAAATTTCTAAAACGATAAATAATTTGAGACAACTATATATAAAAATCATGACAGATAATTTAAGACGGAAGGAGTATTATTAAGTGACTTTCTTAGTGGGTTTTACAAAATTTTACTCCCTCAGTTCATTTTTACTTGTACGTTATATTAAAATTAAATTTTCACTTTTACTTGTCCACTTTAACATATTAAGAGAAAGATAGCTTTTTTTTCTTGTTTTATCTTAAACATTAATTACTCATTTCCAAATTATTTTTCAAGTCTAATGAGATTATACACCAATTAACATGAATATTATAATAAAATATATATTTCATTTATTAATTTCTAAAGGACATATAAAATTAATAGTGGACAAGTAAAAGTGATTGGAGTGAGTAAAAATCACTTATGGCTAATCTGAAAGAGTACTATACTACGGGCTTGTTTGACAAGTCACCCTGAAATTGAATTTGAGTGTAATTACATAATTTTAGCATGTTTGTCTGATTAGGTAATTACTTGATCAGCATATAATTTGGTGTAATTACACTCTCTAATTCTCAAGGGGTGACTGAGAATTGCAAGTAATTACATGGTGTAATTACAATGTTATTTTTTGAATCTATTCTTTTATTTTTTTAATTTTTTTTTTTTTCAATTCTTTTTTTTTTTTTTATTTATTATTTTAACTTTTAAATTATTTGGTTGTGTAATTAGTACCTTTATAATTACACCAATTCCAATTACTATGTGTCTTTCCAAACATACCCTACATCTTCTACAAATTCATGTTCATTTGTTAACTTATCGTTGCATGCTAAGATGTCCTATAGTTAGATAACAGGTGGCAGCACTAGATGTTGAGATATACATTATATATATATATATGGTTAGTTTAGTTAGTGGTTATTTCTGCAATAGGTCATATTTGCAAGATTATTTAGTTATTATAAATAGGGAAATAGTTGTAATATTCTTGTTTGAGCAAAATAATAGAGAAGAGCCAAATTCTGCTCCCAAAATATCTTTCTCTGTCTTCTCATCTTCGATCCTTTCTTATTCCTTCTCCTCCTCGATCTACTCCTGCAAAATCTAACATGGTATCAAAGCCTACTGATTCATAGGGCCTGCAATTGAAATCGAAATCACAGAGAAAACGAAGAAGGACTGGATTCAATCAGATGAGATCTTCGATTTGTAGAGTCGAGACAAGTGACGAAGAATACAAGCGTGTGATCGAGGAATCAGAAAATCATACAACACTTATGCATCTGAAGATCGAAAACGGAAAAACATAATTGTGGAGAAAAGAATCGCGATTTTCAGAAAAATCGAAATCGTGATTTTCGACTGAAAATCAGAAAATCAAAATCGAAGAAACTGCAACTGTTGTGAATCGATTGAGATTAAGCGATCGATTCAAATCGAAAGAAGAGATCGAGGAATCGAAGGAGCTCCTTATGAAAATCGAAATTGCGATTTTCTTCGGAAAATCGAAGGAATTTTCTTCTGAAATTCAGAATTGAAATCGAGGAACAGTAATATTGAGAGAATCGAAGATCGATTCATCTTATTTGTTCCGCTATGGAGATGTTATGGTTTTCTACGGATACATTCAGCCTTTGTCTATCATTGCGACGTCGAAGATCGCCGCGAATGTGTGTACGTCTGAGGTATGTTAGCCGGCGTTTCAGACCGAAAATTCAATTTCATCTTCGTATTGTTCTGTGTTGGTGTATCATTCTGTATTGTTGAAGTTGCATTTGTGTTGGTGAATTGACGAATTGGAGAAAGTTGTTGTTCGTCGGTTTTGTGTTGGTGTTAAATTTGCACTGTGTTGGTATTATAGTTACATCTGGAAAATGTTAAAATGAATCTGCTGGATTTGCTGGCTTGTGAATAAGTTTGATGTTGTGTTGGTCAGTGATTGAAATTGTCATTGATGTTGTGTTAGTTCCTATTATATGCTAGTGTTGTGTTGATGTGTTGGTAATGCTGGAGTTTTGGCTAATGGAAATAATATTGGTGTTATGGATGTTAATGAAGATCTATTGATTGAGAAGACCATAGAATAGGAAATGTCTATCGATAGAAGGATCGAGGAGTTCTTACCGACAAATAGACTAAGAATTGAGGGATACTTCGTCGAAGACAATATGGATTGTGTGAGATTGCGTGATGAGAATCGAGGGATTCTCTAGTCCAAGCGAGGCTAGAGAACGAGGGGTTCTTGCCGCTTATTAAAAATTAAGAGATTCTCTAGTCCGAATGAGACTAGAGAACGAGGGGTTCTTGCCGTCGTTTTTACATAAGGAGAATCGAGGGATTCTTTAGTCTGAGTGAGACTAAAGAACGAGGGGTTCTTCATCTATTGATATGGGAGTTAAAGCTCCTACTTGTTCTGACATCGATGTTCTCTGCCGTGCGGGGCTGATTTTTTTGTTTTTGTTTTTTGCCTACTGTTATTAAAATACTGCTCAGATTTGTAGAACACAAGGAGATTTTGGCATCCAGAGATGAGCTTGCTCTATTTGAGGGTTATTAATCAAGACTAGCTGATGTGGACTATCTAGTATGCTTGTTTGGTGAGATGCTGGTACTGCTGATAGTATTGCTGATATTAGAAATTTAACACTGAGAAAGAAAAGAAGAAAACATTGAACAAGCTTGCAGACTGCTATGTTGCGACTGCTATCAGCTTTGAAGTTACTGGAGGTGCAGAATTGTGCATCACAAGGAGCTACTGATGTCGAGTTGCTGCTGGTGTTTTGTTTTTGGCATGCTGTTGTTGGTGCCGGTATGTTGTCACTCCTACTGTCGGACCTGCTGTTGTTGCCGATGTTGCTGCAGCAGTTGAATATACAAATCTGGAACAAGGGAGCAATATGCAAACTGTTGTGAAAATTAACAAAGAAGAAAGATGTACTTTGGGTGAAATAGAGCATGTTTGAAGAAACTACTGATATTGCTGGATTCATTTGTGCTTGCAGGACTGTTTTTTTTGGGAATCTGCTGGAATAGCTTCTCGTTAAACTCAAGGGGTTTACTTTACGCTTTATGTCTTTGAGTCTTGTTATGTCTGTCCTTCTCCTCTGATTGTCGCAGAACAAAGTTAACATCAACCTCAATCTGCTTCTGGAAATAGAAATCCTTTGTGCCTGGTAATGCAAAGAAATTTCGCCATGTCTGCTGATCCTGTTTTGGTGGATGCGGATGCTTCTTCAGGCTCAGGAGAGGACGATGGACACAGTAAGCATCAAACTGTAACACCAAATTCGGGTCGTCGCAAGAAAAATCGCAAGGCTACTGGTGATGCTATAGTTGATGCAATGTTGGTGATGCTATAGTTGATGCAATGCTGGAAATTGCAGCCGCTTCGAAGATGAGGGCAGCTGCCATTATGAGGAATGAGGAGCGCTTTGCTATAAGCAAATGCATAAAAGTATTAGATGAAATGCAAGGTGTTGATCAAAGTATCTAGTCGTTTCCAAGCTAGGACTGAAACCGATGTTTTCAGTGCATAGCTTGAGGGGTGGGGAGGGGGGGGGGGTGTTGAGATATACATTGTATATATATATATGTGGTTAGTTTAGTTAGTGGTTATTTCTGCAATAGGTCATATTTGCAAGATTAGTTAGTTATTATAAATTAGGAAATAGTTGTAATATTCTTGTTTGAGTAAAATAATAGAGAAGAGCCAAGTTCTGCTCCCAAAATATCTTTCTCTGGCTTCTCATCTTCGATCCTTTCTTCTTCCTTCTCCTCCTCGATCTACTCCTGCAAAATCTAACACTAGACACTTCCCAAAAACTGGGGTTGTGACACCTCATCCCAGATAAGGTATAATACGAGGTTAAGCAAGATTGCTACTACTACAAAAAAAAAAAAAGAGGTTTTACAATTCCACAATGAAAAAGATGAGTTCTTACAATTGCACAATCTCTTAGGTATTGAAATTAATATTTCATCCGTTCACTTTTACTTGTCCATAATAAACTTTGCACTTCCTTTATAAAAATATTCATTCTGTTCATTTTTACTTGTCACATTTTGAATTAACACGTCTATTAAGGAGTAAAAAATGGAATGATAATTTTACTATATCACCCCTAATTATTATTAAGTAACTTAATGATTGAAATAAATAAAATATACTTTAAAAGTTGTACAATCACTAACATTTCTTTGAACTTGTCAATCCAATAATAAATGATAAGGGTAAAATATGTATGAAGTATTAAATCATCTCTTGTTTTTTTTTTAAATGAACAAGTAAAATTGAATAGCTATTTTTAGTATAGTGAACAAGTAAAACTGAACGGAGAGAGTAATAAATAAAATACATATTTTACTATAATAATATTCATGACTATTAGCATTTCAAAAAAAATTGGAAAATGATTTTAAGAATTAGTAATTAATGTTAATGGTAAAACAAGAAAAAAAAAGACAGTCTTTCTCATGATATGAAATGTCAAAATTGGATAAATAAAAATAAAACCTGCTTATCATAGACTAACTATGACTTATAATATATGCAATACTTTTACACCTCCATTGTGTAATAAAAAAATTAATTAGCTATCTCCATTGCATAACACCAAAGAACCCCTTGTGATCTTTTGATATGGAGAAATAAAGATTTATGATTGATGGACCTGACAAAGGAAACAGGGAACGTGGAGGGGTGTGAACCGTGTGGCGGCTGAAGGGAGAGGGCTAGGTTTGGCTTTGGTCATTTGCCATTCTTTTATTATTTTGTATATATATACTCTATGTACTTTTTTTTTACTTCTTTATATGAAAATACTATAATGAATGATTGAAAGTAACATTAATGATAATTAAGTATTGTTAGGTCTCGAGGTATACTATGAAACAATAAAAAAACAAACTGAAAGTAAAACTAAATCGAATGCTGATTACAGCTTGTAAATATCAGCGATAATGTTGTCCGTCACAACTGACAACACTTCGATAAAACAGAAAAACCTTGAAGAGTAAAATACAGTGGAAATAATAAAGAAAACAAAGGTTTAATATTTACATAGGTTATATATTTGTTAGTGACCGAAATATTGTATATATTTATATACAATTGAATAAATGCTTTCTTTTACAATTTTACAAAATGATACAAAAGGAATTAAAAGGTTGAAGTCGCAGATGACTTCTGCCTGAAAATATATCTAAATAGACATAGACAACATTTCATTACAATTGCTTCAATGAAGAACAAATCTAGAATCTAAGCAGCAATTATAATGTTGGACAAAATATTGTCAACACGCTCAAGCAACACTTGTGATCCAGTTTTTTTAGATGAATTCTCGAGAGCCCTTTTGATATTTTTGCAATCTGATTCTGGATTTCGATTCACTTTTCTTTCCTCTCTATTTATAGTAGAGAGTCTTCATTGAAAAACCCATCTACTTGTTGTAGAGGTTGAGGGAAAGGTGGACAGCCGATAAGGTTTGTAGGAGAAGATCATGAAGCAAAATTCTCTAACTTTTTGGACTTGTTCCCAAGCTTAGCAACAACTTTGACTTGTTCTTCCCACGTTTTTCATCAGCTTTTCATCAGCTCCTAATCACCTTGTCAAGTCACTTTTCCATCGTGGTGAAAATCCCACGAGATTTGCTTCAGTTCCGTGAAGTAAGGCAAATCTGTTTTACATAATATTGGTCTGAATGTCGTGACATTTCTGTTGGGTAAAATGTCACAATATTAACAAGTATTACCTATTAAAAAATATAACTACATTAAATAGGACAAAACAAATTATTTGTATGAAAAAAAATTCTGAAATTTATTTATCAAGTATCGTGTCCCCTAATATATAAAAATGTATTAAAAATATTTAAGATATTCAAAAATAAATATTAAATCTGCTAACGAAGATTAGATTCTTGATAATATTTGGGGCATAGATGACGTTATTTAGGGAGAAGTGGGGATGTGATGGTGGGGTTAGTGTGTGACCAAACACTTGAATTGAAATGCGATGACCGATTCCAACCATAATAGATTAAGGAATATTTAAACTTCGTAGTTAAGTAAGATTATCATAATTGTTGGTGAGGTGACACGTGACGTCCGTATTCATATACCAAGCATTATCGGGCCGTCGAGGAGTCATTATAGAAGATATGTGTAAAGAATGGATCTTGGGCCTAACTCAACCCCAAAAGTTATCTTATGAGGGGAGGATTGTCCAAGTCCATATAAAGAGTACATGTTCCCATCCCATATCCGATGTGAGACTCTTAACACTCCCCCACACGTCCATACCAATTTGGGATTTTTGGGAAGTGGAGAGATGGTTTGGACAGACAGGTTAAATTGAACTTTGGGTTTGAAGATCCCGTGTCTAGCATGAGTTTCCTTGATCGCGGCGCCAGTGGGCTTCGTCGAATGCATTGCGGCGCTACTGTCGAGGGGTCGCGACTCTAAATGCGTTCGAGAACTGGGTGCTCACTGGAAGGGAGGCGCCGCGAAGCATCCTCGAGGGGCCGCGACTCTAATTCCCTGGAAGAGATAGTTTGCTCACTGGAAGGGAGGCGCTGCAGTGCTTCATCGATGGGCCGCGGCGCTGACGTCTGGGATGATTGAGTGAGCTGATCAAGGATAATGGGAGAGATAACAAACTCATCAAGAAAATAGTAGTCCGGATTTTGGAATTTCTGAAGATTCAAAAACGAGAATGTAGTCTCGTCGAATGTGACGTGATGAGAGATGTGGATTTAACGAGTTGACAAGTCGTAGCATAGATAACCCCTATGGTTTGGCGGGAAGTCTAGGTAGACACATAAAGTGGATCGGGGAGCTTGCTTGTGAGAGGCAGTAGAGGTAAGGTTAGGATAGCGTAGACAGTCGAATATCCGTAGATGATCATAAGATGAGACTCTATGATATAGGATTTCGGTAGGGGTCATATTGTGAAGGGTGCTAGTAGGGAGAATATTTAGAATGTATTATGACATTTTAGCAGCATATACCCAGAAGGACGGAGGGAGGGAGGGAGACATGAATCAATAGAGTGTGAATCATATTGTTAATGGTGCGGATGATTCTTTCAGCTTTACCGTTTTGTGGGGAGGTGTGGGGGTAGGAGAAGCGAAATACCATTCCATTATAAGTACAAAACCGGTGAAACATAGAGTTGTTGAATTCACGACCATTATCGCACTGAAAATATTTTATACCTTTTTCAAACTGTGTTTGAATGAATGTTCGAAACTCAAAAATTTGGCAAACACTTCTGATTTAAATTTGAGAGGATATAACCAGACAAAGTGGGAAAATCATCTAGTAAGACAAGATAGTATTTATGACCGAGAGAACTAGCAACAAGTGATGTCCATAAATCAGCATGTATAATATCAAATGGTGCAAAGGTAACACTAGTAGATGAGTTAAACGGAAGACGAGTATGTTTGCCTAAGAACAAGAAACACAGTTTTGGGCAAGCTTCCCATTATTACAAGTAATGAAATTATTGCCTCTAAGATAAATTATTGCCTCTAAGATAATTAAAAACTGGTGCTCCTGGATGTCCAAACCTATTATGACATGTTCAAAAAGAAATGACCGCTAGAGAGACGGGAGAGCAAGATCTAGCAGCGGAGGTGGAAGTGAATGGATAGAGATCCCCCATGCTATTGAATCTCGTAAGAGGTGTCCCCGTATGAAGATCTTTCACAGTGAAACCAAAAGGTCAAAATCAACACAGACATAATTATTACGAGTGAATTTGTGGATATAGATTAGGTTCTTAATTATATGTGGGGCATATAGGGCATTATTAAGGGGGAATGAATGAGGAGGTGGTGTGTAGGATGTACCATAACCCTTTATTAGAATGCGGTGACCACTACCAACTGTAATAGATTGAGGATGCTTTAAACTGAATAGTTTAGGAATATTACCTGCAGATCGGGTGAGGTGTGAAGTGGCTCCGGAGTCCATGTACCAGTTGTTGTCAAGCTGTTGCAGATTGAGGCTGCTGAAAGCCTATCCCAACTCAGAGGGGGCCATGCCGGAGGCGGGCTGATGGAACTGTCCTTGCATGAAGTGGGCTTGTTGCGGCATCGGGCTTGCCGAGTTGGGTCAGCCCAACAACCCGTGTTGAGAATACCGTTGGAAGCTGCCGTACAAGAAAGGGTCGTGCCGGCTCAGATCGAGGCGCCGCGACGCCAGATCGAGGCGCCGCGGCCAGATCGTACTGGCGAATCGCGCCCGCTTGTTCTGACGCGACTTGCTGGCCGTTATACTGACCGCAACCCTTGCCACGACTACTGCCTCCTCTACCGCTGCGACCCTTGCCACCCTTGCCGCCGCGGCCCTGCCGTGGTTGAGAGTTTTCTGGTGGCGTATGATCTTGGGATTGCGTGTCGACAACTAACGTCTGCTGACTGTGCTCATCCTACTTAGCATGACGGGTCTATTCAAGCAACAACTGCGAGCGGGCCTTGTTGAAATTAGGTAACAGATCTGCCTGTTGAATCATGGTGGGTAACGTATCATAGTCGCCTTTAGGAAGGCCTGCAATTAATTGCAACACCATTTAAGTGTCGGAGACAGGCGTGTCGACATTGGAGAGTTGATCCGCCAGTATTTTCAACTGTTTGCAGTACTCAGTTGTCACGCCCCAACTTTTCCTAAGCCTTACTTAGGGCGTGATGGCACCTGGACAATTATTTCCCACCAGGAGCACCATTTAATTCTCTTTATTTAGAAATTTAAACTTATATTCAAATACAGAGCTATTAATAAAAATAACAATAAAGAAATTTGCTTATGACTTTGTTGAAAACATAACGCGAGCTCATGCTCGTGCAAATATTGTTTCTACATAGACATACTGACAAAGATTATTCTAAGTTGGAAGGGAGACCATTCCACACGGGCATTTCCCGAGACACTGGAACTGACATTCTGAACCTGACGAGTACCAAGCCCGAAACAATGGACTTGGTATGACAAGAGGCTGCGGGACGATCGCTAGCCTTGGCGTGGAGTCTTTCCTCTATCACGCTTTCCTGAAACATGTTAAATAAAGAGTCAGCCCTACCATCTAGGGCTGAGTGAGAACCTTACCCTGCAATTCAAAGTAACACCACAATATTCCAAGTGCAATCACATTATAACGTAATAAGCATATTGCAAAAACATATCAGGTTACAACATTTTTAAATATGCAGCAACTCCTCATAGGAAATTCTCAGTTTAACTAACACTTCATTTTATCTCGTATTATACGTTAAGACATTCTCCTGCATTTCCATATGTTTGTTACATTTATATATTTATGAACGCGTATTCACTTTTCATATTTATATATAGGTGAACATGTATTCATCTTTCATATTTGTTGCGGCGTGCAACCCGATCCATTATATTTACGTATTTGTGAACACGTATTCACTTTACGTTTTGTTGCAGCGTGCAACCCGATCCATTATGTTTACGTATTTGTGAACGCATATTCACTTTACGTTTTGTTGCGGCGTGCGACCCAATCCTTTATGTTTACGTATTTGTGAACGCATATTCACTTTACGTTTTGTTGCGGCGTGCAACCCGATCCATTATGTTTACGTATTTGTGAACGCGTATTCACTTTACGTTTTGTTGCGGCGTGCAACCCGATCCATTATATATTTATATATTTATGTGAAAACGTATTCACTTTTCATATTTTTCAGAAGATCGAATAAATACTATCTTTCCCAACATTCTGTCATTCATACTTGTAACGATTATAACTTTTTAACCATGACTCCAACTAAGGTGTTTCTCAAGCGAAAACTAAGGTAAGACGGGTATCTTTCACTGTACCAAATTTCATTTAAAACTACTTTGGGTAACTAACACAAATTTATCCTCAAAACAGCCACATGAAATTTATTTCGGCATAATTTTTATTAAACATAACCAAATCTTAGAATAGTCATAACTCCTAATCTGTAAACCCGTTCAAGCCCCATAAAATCTCAAAACTACGAGAACAGATAGCTACATGTCTCCATGTGAACCATCCTTTCATATTCTGTACCATTTGGTACAGTTTTACACTTTTATTCGCTGCCCTTCCTGGATCTCGATAGATCCGAGGCAAAAACTTTAAACAACGATAACTCTCAATACGTAAGTCGGATAGACCTCCGTAAGGTCTCAAAATGTTCACAACAGAGAGATCTAGAACTTTAATTTAACACCAATTTTCATATTTCCCACGGATTAGTACATTTTTACGTTTCAACGTCTAGCCCTTCTGGATTCCGATGAATCCGAGGCAGCAATTTTAAACTACAACAACTCTCAACTCGTAAGTCCGTTTTAACCTCTCTTTAGCTATATTTGTCCGTAACAGAGATATTTACAACCATGTAAATTTTTATATAATTCTAATAAGTAAAACTCAATAAAAACAGTCCGTAATTATGTCTTTCTGAATTTCGGCCAAACCTAAGGCAGTAACTTTGAACTATGATAACTTTTAAACCGTATGTCCATTTTACCTCATTTTTTGTTCTATATGATCATAATCGAGAGGTGTACCATTCTTCCAAATTTCATCAAATGCTAATAATTATAACTCAGTGAAACCAGTTCGTAAAGTTTATGACGCAACAAGTTGTCCAAACAATCAAAAGCTCATTATTTCTTTTCAACACTCAATTCTTATTCTAACATGTATTGAAATTAAAATAAAGGATATTACCAAGAATTTCTGAGTGAGAAAACTCACCTTGTAAGTGTGAAAATGATTGTTGTTCGGTTGCTAAAATGATCCTTGCTCCCTAGTATTTTGATTCTTGTTCTTCTTGCCTTCTTGGTATTTTTTCCAGATTTTTCCTCTTCTTGTTCACTTGTTTTTTCTGATTTTCTATTCTTTGTGCTAGGTGTTTTATTTGTGTCAAGTACAATGTATAAGTAGAAGTGTGGGGGGTGGAAGGGTAAGAGTTGAGGGGAATTAAGGGGAGGGGGTAGGGAAGTGGACGTTTTCTGTCCCAAGTGTCCAGGTGAAGACAATTAGTCTACTCCATTTTCTAAACATAAATGTATCGCCTACTTACTGTGTCCATGTAGGGTAATGCTAGTTGATGAAATTTATGACAAGGCTAACAAGTCTAGAATACTAATTTTTCATTCAATTGTCGTATGCAAAATGTCAAGAGTCATAATGCTAATTTTCATTCAATTTTTCCGTATGCAAAATGTCAAGTCATAGCACATGTTTTTTTTTTAAAGTTGAATAATAGTATATTACTTTCATCTTCTTAATTACCAAAAACTAGTATGATTAATCACTTAAGAGTGAAAATGTCATTTTCGGATGTGTTGCCCATTCCTTCACTAAAGAATGAATTGAAGACTGCAAATCCATTTGTTGGAACTATTTAATGTATATATATATATTATTAACCCAACCAACAACTATATATTATTATTTTTTCCGAATTTTACATCAGTCATGTTGGAAAAAATTTCAAGACGTGTATTGTTAAATTGTCCTCTAAATACACAGCACGAGTGTGCTTGTTATCTTGAAAGATTTCCTTCAAATGGTTCCACAAATCACGAGCTGTGGCGCCAGATTTCATGATAGTAAGAAGTAGAGCCTGAGAAATACTATCATATAACATATATCCACTGTTTGACGCCGACGTCTAGACGACGCCAAGTAGAATCATCAACCTCCGGAGAGCGTGAAATAGTGTCATCGATATGATCAAGCACGTTATAGAGACATGCTTGATTGCGAAACAGTTCAACCTAAGGAGAATACTGACTGTTTTCTTGATCAAGAAGTGTGAATATAGTTATTGATGTTGGTAACAGTTAGGGCGGGATGAAAAGAGGATGACGACGTGGTGATGAGAATTTTGGAGGTGGAAGCGTCAGAAGAAGTGGAAGAATCCTGAATATTCATATAGTGTACAATATTCATCCAATTACAATAGGAATTCTAGTCCATATACAAGAAAAATCTTAATCTTATCATAATTATATTTATATAAATATTTGAATTATGAATATATATATTATTATATTACTATACACGTTTACTGCGAAGAAAAAAATCCCAAAAAAGAGAAAGTACAAAAATTGACAACCACTCAGATATGCCCGAGAAAGGAAGAAAGATCAGAGGAAAAAAAAATGTGGTGGGCTGCTGATACAGGAGAGAGAACGTAATTATGAAGAAAGACTAATAATGCTGAAGGTCTTTTTGTTTTTTTCTGACAAGTTTGTCTTGGTTCATGCATCTAGGTAAGTGAATAGAAAAGAAAGAGTAGTTTTGCTTTGGTTCACGCTTCTACGTAAGTGAATAGAAAAGAAAAGAGTAGTTTTGCTTTGGTTCTCTTCTTTGTTCATGCTTCTAGGTAAGTGAATAGAAAGAGTAGTTTTGCTTTGGTTCTCTTCTTGGTTCATGCTTCTACGTAAGTGAATAGAAAAGAAAAGAGTAGTTTTGCTTTGGTTCTCTTCTTTGTTCATGCTTCTAGCCCTAGGTAACTGAATAGAAAGAGTAGTTTTGCTTTGGTTCTCTTCTTGGCAGGTGAACAGAGAAAGCCAAAGGGTACTGCTTTGTTCTCGGGAAGGGAAGAGAAAAAACCCCTTACACAATCAATTTTGTCCCTCTCGTCCAACCATTAATTATAAAATTACACTAATTTTTTCAAAATAATTTTTAATAATTTTATAATAATAAAATGCAACAATAAAATATTAATACATGCATAAATAAACGATTTAATAATAACATCGCATTTTTAGGTAGAGTATTAAGCACACCTTGAGTCTCACGTCCGCATTCGTCATTTTAATAACAAGCAATTTCATGAATATTATTCATAATTTAAGCCATATTTCCCATTAATTAAAACTCAAACAATTCTTAATGATAAATAAATAAATAAATACATTAAAAAAAATTAACAATGACGTCGTGTTGAATAACATATTCGCACTTATTAATACGCAAGACAATTTCATAATTATTATTTGCAAATTTAAATCTCATCAAGTTAATTTTAATTCAACAAAGTAGGCATAATAAATAAGATTTTAGTAACGATATCACATTATAAATATTAAGCACTAATTAAATAGCACGCTCACATTTATTATTGTAATAATAAAACCCCAAGCTAAACTAATAAAGCACCTAAGGTTGTATTAAGATAATTTAATAATTTAAACCCCATTTATTTATCACTAGTTAAAATCTAACACTTAAGATAAACTAACACTTAAAACTAATACCCAATTAAAACCAAACCTCCTCCCTTTACTTAAATTGCCCAAATTTAAATAGATCAATGACCCAACTCACTTTCACTTTTATTTCACGTCCTTCAGCCCATTTTTATTTCATCTCCCTCCCACTAATAAACCTAAAACGAAAATCCCCTAAACAAAACCTAGTACAAGGAAGCCGCCCCACCATTAACGAGAATCTCATAAATTATCACCCAAATCGTAGCTTACCATAATCATCTACAATTATACTCAAATCAGAACGAGAATCTCCTAAACTATAACCCAAATTAGTACCAAAACCATTACCAAATCGGTAGAAAATCCTAAGTTACAAATAATTGTAACCATTCTAAAAATCGTCTGAAATTAGCTTTGAAAGCTATCGAAAATTCTAGCAAATGGGAGGCTATATAAACCAACCATAATACACATACATAGGCATCTCTGGATATTGGAAAAAATCTGCAATCAAGCAGCAAGGATAAAGGCCATCAACGATTTAAAAAATTGGCAAGAATCGGTAGAAAAAGAGGGAAAATTTGGTTAAAAAACATAGAAGAGTGAGGAATTCCAGAGCAAAATAAGCATTGCCAAGCATAACACCAGTCCTTTCAATCGCATCGCAATACCGAATCTTCCGAGTGGATCGGCGACTTGATACGCTGCCTCGGTTCGCTGTCCGGAGAAGGTAAAAATTCATTCCCTCTCGATTTCGGTTCATTTTGTATTTCTGTGCGAATTTATGTTAAATAACGCGTTAGATATTGTCTATGCTGTTTTCGCGACTATAATGGTTGATTTGTTCTACTAGCATTTGTTGTGTGGATAATGTGATGTAGTTCTGGAATAAACCTATCAGACATGTTAAGGCAATAATTGGAATCGGGAATAAAAGGACTTGAAACCCTGTATTTTTTGTCGTGTGTCGTTGGCCTGCTTTATATGATTCGGGGCATTTATTTTATTTTAAACATATGGAGACACCTCTCCAGTTTAGGTATATCGAACGTAAGTTGAACATGACCTTGTAACGTTCATGCCTAGCCGCTATGCCAAAAGCGAGAGAAACTCCATCACTCTCTTTCCTTTTTTCGCCCGCCTACTGGCCCTACCTTATAATACATTCACTGGTTCGCCATGTCTTTGTTGCTGAAACTGCCCACATTCTGACTATTGGTTCAAAATACATATGTTATTGCTGGCGACAAAGAAAATAGTATATGTTACGTTGCTTCGATATTATGTCCTGCGTGCATTAAATTATGAATTTGACAAAGTTAGTTGGATATTTACATGAGTTTACTTAAAATTGGTATCTGTTTAGATTTAAATGTTCAAACATATAAGTCTAATATATCACTGTATACATCATGTTGCGTGTGACTTTGGCCCTGTCGCGCCCGATTTCGACCGCGACTTTCTAAAAGCGAACCCTGCTTAATAAAAATGTTAGAAAATAAATAATAAAATGCTAAAGAATGTTGAAGTGTTAAAAGGTGCTAAAAATGTTAAAAGGGTGCTAAATATACTAAAGAATGGGCTTAAAGCTAAAGGGTGCTAGGGTTCACGGAGTCGCCACCTAATTAATTTGGGTGAATTAGGACACCTAAATGCTAACCGATTAAAGTCAACATTAACTCCATTTAATGGTCTGCTAAACTTAATGAGATTCTGGGTAAGGGTTCTTTATTATCCTAAAGGGAAGGGGTTAGACACCCTAAAGGATCCGCTAACTTGCGGTTGTCCGTTCAAACCTAGAGTTATTATTGCTAAGGAAATGCGTAAAAAGTGTATTTGAAAGCTGTTAAATATAAACTATAGAATTTGTTTAAAATGTAGGAGTTAGTTTCGCAAAAGAGGAAGATGTGTTCAATGAATAGCATGCAAGTATTCTTTTATCATTTCGTGCGTGTATTGACAAGAGCATGGTTTTAAAAAGGTCTTAAATAATATTCCAACTTATTATGCAGGTGTAAGTGTAGATTATTAAGTGGTTTATTATAACTATCAAACTAGGCAAAGCAAGCTTGGAGTAATTGACTTAAGGTAAGCAAATCAAATTAGCTATTGATTCAAGGTTTAGCTATTCTAAGTGCTAATTAATTAGTGTAGCGTTAGATTAATTTACAACAAATAGATAGGAAAAGGATATGAATCAATAATGGTTGACTCGAAGAATGACGATATCCTTTCGCCGCGGTTTGGAAGTTCCTATGCGAGATGGATGCACATAAACGCGCCATTTGAAGTATGACGAGTCTCGTAACGAGACTCTTTGTTGCTCCAATGCATTTCATGTAAAACAAAGAAAGATAAGGATTAGTATGAGCCCAAATATTGCCATGTATGAATAATTAAAACATTAGAAATACACATCAGTCATAACAATTAAATCAAGTCAATGGGCCTCATTAATATAATCCTATATAATACTTGGCTGGGAGTGACAGGGACAGAACTCATAATGGGCAGAAACTAACGGATACGCCTATTAATTCTCTAATCTTTCAGGCGTTGGAAGAGAAAAATAGAAGGGTCCAACCGATGATTATCAAGAACATGCCAATCCAGACCTTGGGCCATAGATACAGATAATATGCAAAAAGTGCAAAACAGACCCAAAACGTGGAATCCTTCGTAAAAAAAGAGAAAGAGAATCGAGCACCCAAGATCTACGATTACCTCAGCTTAACAATATATATGAGCCCACATTTACAAGGATATATATAAGGGTGACATACACACAATATTCAAATAGTTGCCAACCATATATCACCCAGTAGCTTAATGAACAAGACAGGATACAAAATGACTAAAATATTTCACATGTTGATATTTAACACTTAGACAAGTAATGCAAGCATATTATGAGTTAAGTTGGTATGTAGACATAGGAATGGTCATGTGGCTAGTCGGCAGTGGCATTTCAGAGATGCCAAACCACCTAGAGTACTTTACATGATAGTATGAGATTATTCATTTAAACAGGTAGGATGAATGTATAACCAGCTTAGTATACATATAGACAGGAAGATATTTAAACAAATAATCCAAGAGGTCATTTGGATACACATCAGATATATATTCAGATATATGTTCCTCAGATACCATTTCACTTGCGAAATTAAAGAAGGAAAGATAACTAATTGAAACAAACTCACATATCATCAAGAACAAATGTAATAGGTAAAACATGAAATTAATTAACCACATCCTTCTCCAAATCTTTTAAGCGATCCGATTATCCTAACATTTCTACACATATTTGCGGAAGAGAAGCAAGATTACATGTTGAGTTATGTACCACAGATAACTGAATTTAACCTGCCATAGACATGGTTTCATCAGACAATATGCTAAATCAACTCTGCCTATTCTTCATACTATAGAGACTGATGCATATCAGAAAGCCATCCTAGTGGCGCTTTAAGATAGAACAGATCGAAAACATCAAAACAATTTAATAATCAAAGTATGACACAACATTATTCTAAAGGACTTGACATGCTAGTATGGAGGCATTTTGAGGCTTGAGCAGGTAACATGAATAAAGGTCAAAATAATTGGTAGAACATATGCAAATGAAGGACAAACATACATATATCAGAAGTATGAAACCCTAGTAATGCCTAGACGATCACTTTTATACAGTCCCTTTACAATATGAAATCAAGCCAAATGAGTAACAGAGTTTCATTCATGCTTCCCAACTGAACACTGAGGGGCTACTTAGGAGATGAATTAAACAAATTCCCTAGCTCCATTTAACTTAAATTAGGCTTCGATCTTAAGTGTGATATGATTAAAACCCAAACAAGGTATATATCCTTCGAAATCCTTAGTATATCACATTGAACATACAGTTAACTCATAACTCAACGAACAAAATGAGCTTAAAACTCATATGAGATATATGAGACAGCGGGACGATCCAATAACCATTTTCCGATAGCATTTGATTACGAGATTGGTTAGGCTAAACTAAGCATACTCAAGCACATTCATATTGTCCATCGAATAGAAAGGCGCTTCAAACAGGATATAGTATTTGTCGAGCAGATCTTAAAATCAAATCATTCTCGTAACATAGTTAATTTAACTGAACACTTATCCGGATAATAAATTACTAAGTAAGCATTGAGATGGCATACACATTATGCAATTTCTAATACGTCATACAAAGGCGTAAATAGACAAATAAACAAGTAACATTGCAATGTACAACTAAGCAACCTCACAACCTTCTGCCAATGTCGAAACTCAAACTACACTCTTAAACTCATCATATGAGTAAACTGAATTATACTAACCAAATTAAAACAGGCTACGACAATCAAAAGACAAACAGACAGATAACAGAATATAAATCGAATGGAAAATCAAGGGCGATGAATTTACCTTCTCCGGACAGCGAACCGGGGCAGCGTATCAAGTCGTCGACTCGCTCGGGTTTTGGTTTTGCGATGCGAATGAAAAGGGCAGGTTTTTGTGCGATTTCTGGACTAGTATTTAAAAGGCTTCGAAGCTCTGTTCTTGCTCTTGGGCTGCTAATTTCTGAATGCTGAATACCTAACGCTGAAGTTGAAGGCTGCTAAATGCCTCTATGTCGATCTGCTTTTGTTAATTTGAAAAGGAAAGGAGGTTTGGATTGCTGGCCACACTTTGCTCTCCTCCTCTCGATGTTCTGCCCCCTCTGGGTTGTTGACTACTGCTAGGAGTCTCCAATCGATGCTGTGTATTCTCCCAACTCCGCTCTGCCTATTGCATGCGTATAGCTTCTGTATTTATAGCCCTAATTCGGGTTCTAAGTTGGTAGGGTTTTCAATGTTGATTTTGTGCGATTTGTACGAATCTTGGCGATTTAGTATTGATTTTATTGTTATGGTAAGTTTGTATTTTTGGGCAGATTCGGTAAGGGAACGATTTGGTTATGTGACTCGCCGGATTCTCAGCGAATTCCACGGGCGACGGGGTTAGGTGCGGCGACTTTAGGGTTAGGTAAAAAATTGAAAAGGTGGGCTGCTGGACGAGGGATAGGAGGCTAAAGACTGAAAGGGTAAAGGCTGAGGGAAGGTAAATAGGGGTGTGGGCTGCGGGTAATGCGAGTGAAATTTGGTGTGGTGAAAAGAAATGGGCTGGGAATTAAGAAAAATAAATGAGGGAGTTGGGCTGCTGGACGGGGGAGAGGTTTTAAAGTGTTGGTTTTAGGATTTAGTTTAGGTGTATTGTTAATTAATTAGTGGTAAATTAAATTAATAAATTGTGATTAAATTATTTAGGTGCTTTATTAGCCTAAGCTTGAATCTAAATTATTAATACTAACGATGGGCACGCTATTTAATTAGTGCTTAATTTTCTACGTAAGACGCGTTGTCATTATTAAATTGCTTATTTATGCATGTATTAATGTTTTATCGCTGCATTTTATTATAAGAAATCATAAAAAATTATTTTTGAAAATTAGTGTAATTTTATGGTTAATGTCTGGACGGGAGGGTCAAAATTGGGTGTCAACAGTTGTCCCTCTTTGTATGGAGATGATGGAAGAATCTTCGGACAAAGACGTTGACTCATAGCCAATTTTGTCTCGATCCTCAGAATTGAAAGGTTTGGGCAAATAGACAAGGCTGACGCAAAAAATTTAAAAAAAGTTGTCCCAGTGTCGAGTTATGACGACACTGGGCTACCATGGTCAAAAACACCAAGGCGGGCTAATGCGGACTCAAAAATTGTCCCAGTGTCGAGTTATGACGACACTGGGTTACCATGGTCAAACACCAAGGCGGGCTAACGCGGACTCAAAATTTGTCCCAGTGTCGAGTTATGACGACACTGGGTTACCATGGTCAAAACACCAAGGTGGGCTAACGCGGACTCAGAATTTGTCCCAGTGTCGAGTTATGACGACACTGGGCTGGGGTGCTAAAAGTAAAAGTAAAATAACTGGCTTGAACCTGGGGTGTACCGCTATGATGCTGGGTTTTATGGTGGTGTGGAACGAGTGGACCGACGCTTGAGGCCGCTTCTGCCATCTGTTGGGAAGGTTGGCCCCCCAACAAATTGATCCGGTTCGCTGTAAGAGAAAATCCACGCCAGGCTCCATCTTTTGCGCCTCGAGATTGAAGCTAAGATAGAAGCATTAGTGCATAATCGCCAAAACAAAACAATGTAAGAATGAATTTTGTGTTGTGTCAGAGTCGACTATAAAATGAAATGATGTGATGGTACGCTCAGATAGACGAGACGCAGATGACGCCATGCGGGCGTTGTTATCGCCAGATGTATAAATGCAAATGTTCGTCGTTGTATATACGAGATACGAATGTTCGTCGTTGTATGGACGAGATACGAATGTTCGTCGTTGTATGGACGAAATGCAGATGTTCGTCGTTGTATAGACGAAATGCAGATGTTCGTCGTTGTATGGACGTGTTGCTGATGCCCCTGTAGACTAAAGCTCAAGAAAGAGTTAGTGCATAACTGCTAAGACAGAATAATAAAACATGAATGAGAAAAATGCAATTTTGAGAACAGAGAAAATCGTCCCTGCGTCGATGTGATATGTTGATGATGGCGTCGTTTTCGGACTTGGCGTCGTTTTCGGACTTGTCTTCGTGTTGGCGTCGTTTTCGGACTTGGCGTCGTTTTCGGACTTGGCGTCGTTTTCGGACGTGGCGTCGTTTTCGGACGTGGCGTCGCTTTCGGACTAGGCGTCGTTTTCAGACGTGGCGTCGTTTTCGTCGAGTCGCTTTGGACTCGACGTCGTTTTGATCAAGGCGTCGCTTTAGACGCGGCGTCGTTGACCGGGCGTCGTTTTCGGACGTGGCGTCGTTTGGACTCGAGTCATTTTCGACTCGACGCCGTTTTGGATCTGGCGTCGTTTCGGACGTGGCGTCGCTTTGACTGAGTCGTTTCTGACCGACGCCGTTTCCGATCGGTCGTCGTTTTGACGTGGCGCCATTTTCGACGCGAGTCGTTTCTGACTCGATGTCGCTTTCGTGATCAAGGCCGTTTTCGACGTGGCGTCGCTTTCGACGCGAGTCGCTTTCGACTATGTCGCTTTGAACGGGCGTCGTTTTGACGTGGCGTCGTTTCGACGCGAGTCGCTGACCGGAGTCGCTTTGGACTCGACGCCGCTTTTGGATCGGCCGCCGACGCGAGTCGCTTTGACTCGAGTCGTTCCGACTCGACGTCGTTTTGGATGGCGTCGTTTTGACGCGGCCGCTTTCGGACTCGAGTCGTTTCGACTCGACGTCGTTTGGACTCGCGTCGTTTCGGACTTGGCGCCGCTTTGACGCGAGTCGCTTTCGACCGAGTCGCTTTGGACTCGACGTCGCTTTCGGATCGGCGTCATTTTCGACGTGGCGTCATTTTCTGACGCGAGTCGCTTCGGACTGAGTCGCTTTCGACTGAGTCATTTTCGACTCGACGTCGTTTTGACCGGCGCCTTTTTCGACGTGGCGTCGTTTTCGGACGTGGCGTCGTTTTCGGACGTGTTGCTGCTGCTCCTGTAGAATAAATGCTCCTGCAAGCTAAGCTTGAGAAAAATTAGTGTATAATCAAGTAAAACAAGATGATAAATATATGAGAAATGCAATTATGTGAATATGGATGTCATCCCCGTATGATATGCGGGTGTTGTGAATGCATTTTTGTGAACCGCATTTGATTGTCATGATGTCTTTGTTGCAGGCGTTTGGCATCGCATGGATTGCAATTTGACTTCAGCCCGAGCTGATGCGCTAAACTTTGTTGTGGGATTTGACTGTTGATGTATGTCTGCTTCTGCTAACATGAAGAACCTTCGCTCAAAGAAAATTTGTGAGTTTGAGGGGGGGGGGGGGGGTGGTTGATTCGCATTTACTTCGTAGTCTTTTTCCTTGAAATCTGCGTGCCTGGCCTGTTTGGACCTGCAACCCCGCTGCTTTCCTACATTGTCCCGCTTTGAAAAGGGTGTTTGGCCTGGCGGTCTCGATGAGTTGCTTGTGTACTCTTGTTATTTTCGTAACGGCGGAAAGTTTCCTAATGGTGTGACCGAAGCCGATTTAGGCCGCCTACGTATCCCCAGGAGAGAATCAGGTCATGACGTAGTTCATTACAAGCGAATATTGGGTAAAATTCTAAAGGTGGGACCGAGACCGATATGGCCGCCTACTTATCCGCCAAGGGAATCAGGTCGAACGTAGTTCCAAAGGTTTGTGATATTTCGGGGCCTTTCTATTTCGGCTTGCATGACTTCCATTTGCTGCAATAGTTCGGCGAGGTGTTGATCATTGGTGTTTCTCATTTCTAACGCCTCTGCATCCTCTACGGGAACGGGGATGAGTCCTAAGTTGTTTCGTTCCGGTGCCTCTGAATTAGTCATTTATTGGATGATTGTGCTTCTACCAGTCAACGCGAATCAACCTTTTGGGGATAAGCTAGGCAAAAATAATCCTTTAACAAATGAAGCAAACCAAGTTAGTATAATATGCAAAAAGTTGCAGGCAATATATAATAATAAGCAAATTGCAAATAAAGTGCGTGTTCTAATATGTTTGGGACCTCTTTATGCCGTAGGCCTAAACGCGTCACATATGCGAGGTTATGATGGATCTGTCCGTGCCGCCTAACCGTAATGCTTTCGTTGGAAATGGCGACCAAACGACAGGCACTTTTCCCAATTTTGGCATGTCATGATTAGGTTTGGATTTGTCTATCATTGTCACGCTACACCTAGTATCTTTGGTTGGTCGTTGGGTTGAGAAACCCGTCGACAAGTTTGGTGTCTTCCTAATTGGCGTCGATGCTGCGGACCGACCCACCTAAGGTAAATGCATCATGCCCTAAAATAAAGGGTGGTATAGCTCTATCTTAAGTTTCTAAGATTTGGCTTTTCTGCAGACGCAAGGTTCCCGAGCGGACAACTCGAGCGAGAAGGCTACGCGCCACCTGTTAGACCGACACTCCACGTATGTTACCAACTCTCCTAAATTTGGGTTTTGAAGAAAGAATTTTGCCGATGCACCCAATGCACTCGCATGTAGTGTGTGATTGTGTGAATTTTCCAGAGTGGAAGAAATATGAGCGGAATGCCAGTTTAGGGAAAACAGTAAAGCAGGTAGCAATTAAAATAAACAAAATATAGCACACAAAATTAAATGCAAAAAATAATGCCAAATAATAACCCTAGGTCTGTTATGGTTAAGAACCTTAAGTCCCCAGTGGAGTCGCCATTCTGTCGCGCCCGATTTCGACCGCGACTTTCTAAAAGCGAACCCTGCTTAATAAAAATGTTAGAAAATAAATAATAAAATGCTAAAGAATGTTGAAGTGTTAAAAGGTGCTAAAAATGTTAAAAGGGTGCTAAATATACTAAAGAAGGGGCTTAAAGCTAAAGGGTGCTAGGGTTCACGGAGTCGCCACCTAATTAATTTGGGTGAATTAGGACACCTAAATGCTAACCGATTAAAGTCAACATTAACTCCATTTAATGGTCTGCTAAACTTAATGAGATTACGTAAGGTTCTTTATTATACTAAAGGGAAGGTTAGACACCTAAAGGATCCGCTAACTCATGGTTGTCTGCTCAAACCTAGAGTTATTATTGCTAAGGAAATGCGTAAAAGTGTATTTGAAAGTCATAAATATAAACTATAGAATTTGTTTAAAATGTAGGAGTTAGTTTCGCAAAAGAGGAAGATGTGTTCAATGAATAGCATGCAAGTATTCTTTTATCATTCCGTGCGTGTATTGACAAGAGCATGGTTTTAAAAAGGTCTTAAATAATATTCCAACTTATTATGCAGGTGTAAGTGTAGATTATTAAGTGGTTTATTATAACTATCAAACTAGGCAAAGCAAGCTTGGAGTAATTGACTTAAGGTAAGCAAATCAAATTAGCTATTGATTCAAGGTTTAGCTATTCTAAGTGCTAATTAATTAGTGTAGCGTTAGATTAATTTACAACAAATAGATAGGGAAAGGATATGAATCAATAATGGTTGACTCGAAGAATGACGATATCCTTTCGCCGCGGTTTGGAAGTTCCTATGCGAGATGGATGCACATAAATGCGGGCCTTCATTTGAAGTATGACGAGTCTCGTAACGAGACTCTTTGTTGCTCCAATGCATTTCATGTAAAACAAAGAAAGATAAGGATTAGTATGAGCCCAAATATTGCCATGTATGAATAATTAAAACATTAGAAATACACATCAGTCATAACAATTAAATCAAGTCAATGGGCCTCATTAATATAATCTTATATAATACTTGGCTGGGAGTGACAGGGACAAAACTCATAATGGGCAGAAACTAACGGATACGCCTATTAATTCTCTAATCTTTCACGCGTTGGAAGAGAAAAATAGAAGGGTCCAACCGATGATTATCAAGAACAGGCCAATCCAGACCTTGGGCCATAGATACAGATAATATGCAAAAAGTGCAAAACAGACCCAAAACGTGGAATCCTTCAGAAAAAAAAAAGAGAAAGAGAACTGAGCAGTCCAGTACCTACGACAGCCCAGTTAACAATATATATGAGCCCACATTTACAAGGATATATATAAGGGTGACATACACACAATATTCAAATAGTTGCCAACCATATATCACCCAGTAGCTTAATGAACAAGACAGGATACAAAATGACTAAAATATTTCACATGTTGATATTTAACACTTAGACAAGTAATGCAAGCATATTATGAGTTAAGTTGGTATGTAGACATAGAAATGGTCATGTGGCTAGTCGGCAGTGGCATTTCAGAGATGCCAAACCACCTAGAGTACTTTACATGATAGTATGAGATTATTCATTTAAACAGGTAGGATGAATGTATAACCAGCTTAGTATACATATAGACATGAAGATATTTAAACAAATAATCCAAAAGGTCATTTGGATACACATCAGATATATATTCAGATATATGTTCCCTGTATACCATTTCATCTTTGCAGAAATTAAAGAAGGAAAGATAACTAATCGAAACAAACTCACATATCATCAAGAACAAACAGAATAGGTAAAACATGAAATTAATTAACCACATCCTTCTCCAAATCTTTTAAGCAGTCTCAGTTATCCTAACCAGCTCTACACATATTTGCGGAAGAGAAGCAAGATTACAGGTTGAGTTATGTACCACAGATAACTGAATTTAACCTGCCATAGACATGGTTTCATCAGACAATATGCTAAATCAACTCGCTATTCTTCATACTATAGAGAGACCGACAGATATCAGAGGCCATCCTAGTGGCGCTTTAAGATAGAAATGCATCGAAAACATCAAAACAATTTAATAATCAAAGTATGACACAACATTATTCTAAAGGACTTGACATGCTAGTATGGAGGCATTTTGAGGCTTGAGCAGGTAACATGAATAAAGGTCAAAATAATTGGTAGAACATATGCAAATGAAGGACAAACATACATATATCAGAAGTATGAAACCCTAGTGCCTAGACGATCACTTTTATACAGTCCCTTTACAATATGAAATCAAGCCAAATGAGTAACAGAGTTTCATTCATGCTTCCCAACTGAACACTGAGGGGCTATTTAGGAGATGAATTAAACAAATTCCCTAGCTCCATTTAATTTAAATTAGGCTTCGATCTTAAGTGTGATATGATTAAAACCCAAACAAGGTATATATCCTTCGAAATCCTTAGTATATCACATTGAACATACAGTTAACTCATAACTCAACGAACAAAATGAGCTTAAAACCTGTTAACAGATATATGAGACGACAGGGACAGTCCAATAACCATTTTCCCGATAGCATTTCAGATTACCAGGATTGGTTAGGCTAAACTAAGCATACTCAAGCACATTCATATTGTCCATCGAATAGAAAGGCGCTTCAAACAGGATATAGTATTTGTCGAGCAGATCTTAAAATCAAATCATTCTCGTAGCATAGTTAATTTAACTGAACACTTATCCGGATAATAAATTACTAAGTAAGCATTGAGATGGCATACACATTATGCAATTTCTAATACGTCATACAAAGGCGTAAATAGACAAATAAACAAGTAACATTGCAATGTACAACTAAGCAACCTCACAACCTTCTGCCAATGTCGAAACTCAAACTACACTCTTAAACTCATCATATGAGTAAACTGAATTATACTAACCAAATTAAAACAGGCTACGACAATCAAAAGACAAATGCAGATGATAATGTAATATAAATCGAATGGAAAATCAAGGCGATGAATTTACCTTCTCCCGACAAATAACCGGCGTATCAAGTCGTCGACTCGCTCGGGTTTTGGTTTTGGCGATGCGAATGAAAAGGGCAGGTTTTTGTGCGATTTCTGGACTAGTATTTAAAAGGCTTCGAAGCTCTGTTCTTGCTCTTGGGCTGCTAATTTCTGAATGCTGAATACCTAACGCTGAGGTTGAAGGCTGCTAAATGCCTCTATGTCGATCTGCTTTTGTTAATTTGAAAAGGAAAGGAGGTTTGGATTGCTGGCCACCCTTTGCTCTCCTCCTCTCGATGTTCTGCCCCCTCTGGGTTGTTGACTACTGCTAGGAGTCTCCAATCGATGTTGTGTCTTCTCCCGACTCCGCCCTGTCTATTGCATGCGTATAGCTTCTGTATTTATAGCCCTAATTCGGGTCCTAAGTTGGTAGGGTTTTCAATGCTGATTTTGTGCGATTTGTACGAATCTTGGCGATTTAGTATTGATTTTATTGTTATGGTAAGTTTGTATTTTTGGGCAGATTCGGTAAGGGAACGATTTGGTTATGTGACTCGCCGGATTCTCAGGCGAGAATCCCGGCATGGGCGACGGGGTTAGGTGCGGCGACTTTAGGGTTAGGTAAAAAATTGAAAAGGTGAAGCTTTGGGCGAGGAGAGAGGCTAAAGGCGAAAGCGGTAAAGGCGAGGAAGGTAAATAGGGTGAAATTGCCGGGTAATGTGGAGCTTTGGTGTGGGGAAAAGAAATGGGCTGGGAATTAAGAAAAATAAATGAGGGAGTTGGGCTGCTGGACGGGGGAGAGGTTTTAAAGTGTTGGTTTTAGGATTTAGTTTAGGTGTATTGTTAATTAATTACTGGTAAATTAAATTAATAAATTGTGATTAAATTATTTAGGTGCTTTATTAGCCTAAGCTTGAATCTAAATTATTAATACTAACGATGGGCACGCTATTTAATTAGTGCTTAATTTTCTACGTAAGACGCGTTGTCATTATTAAATTTCTTATTTATGCATGTATTAATGTTTTATCGCTGCATTTTATTATAAGAAATCATAAAAAATTATTTTTGAAAATTAGTGTAATTTTATGGTTAATGTCTGGACGGGAGGATCAAAATTGGGTGTCAACATGCCCATTGGATAGTCCCTGCATTATTGTATCAATGTCTGCTCATGTCATGTGAAGATATTTCAGCATTTCACTTGTCCTTGCATACGAGTTTGTTTGGCATAACTAGCTCTCTTCCTTCTTCTCCATTCCACATGGGATATCCGTCGATATACATGATTAGTTAGGTGTACATAGGGATTACATTTATGTATGTCATTTCAGCATTTATATCATATGCCTAGGGTTTGTCCGTATACTCACATGCATCCAAAGGCATAGTTTAGTTAATACTGTTCCTTGCTGATTTGAACTTGTTTTCTTGCTTCCTTTCTTTGGAGACAAATCTGAAAGTTGTGTGATGGGGCTAATATGCCCTCATATTTGAAATTGCTGTTTAGAGGCCCATTCCTTTCTTTTAAAATTGAAACGATTTAAAATATGCCAAGTCTTATCAATGTTTATTTATTTGTTTGGTAAAACCTAAGATATATACTAATCCTTATCTTCTTTTTTATGGCATGCATCAGAGCAAAATGAAGAGACTCATCACGACTTTCGTCAATGAAGCGCATCTACATCCATCGTGTTCCTTCTTCGGCAATTCCTAGGAAAATAAAATAGGACGGAATCATCCGCTTCAATTTCCTTACTCTCTTAACCTCCTTACCTCATTTTTATGTCCTTATTTGTTTCTTGTAATTTTATTATCTAACTTTGTAATTAACAGGAGATCTAGAGCAATTAGTCTTTGAACATATAAGGTGGGGAGGTAATCTAGAATTAGAAATGCAGTTCTAGTTATTTATCTTGGGCTTGTCACACATGTCTAATCTCTTGCATAACAATTAAGATTGCATATCTAATCATGAAGTTAATGCCTAACAAAAGAAATTGGTTTTCTCATAAATCACTTAATGATATTATAATTCATTTCACAATAGAATTATCTCCTTATTATCAATGGTAAAAAATAGCATTTTTATATCATACCTTGCGTATATTAATCAAAATCGATTTTGCAAAAAATGAAATGCATATCTTTAATAAGTACATCAATTCTGCATCAGAAATGCATATCTTTAATAAGTACATCAATTCTGCATCATTTTTATAAATGCATACTTTTAAACTTTACGTATATTTTGTAGCATTAGTCTTATAAATCTTTTATCAAAAGATGCATTCTTTTATAAAAAAACACTTGCAGCATCTTTTACACGCATTTTCTCTAAATAATCAACCTAGGTTTGGCAGGACAACCGCAAGTTAGCAGATCTTAAAGGGTGCCTAATCCCTTCCCTATAGATTAATAAAAAACTCTTACCCAGAATCTCACACTAGTTTCGCAGACCATAAAAAATGAAGTTAATGTTGACTTTAACCCAGTTGACATTTAGGTGCCTAATTCACCCAAACTAATTATGTGGTGACTCCGCGAACCCTTTAGAAATGCCAGAGATTATTTTATTTCAACAGCTAAACAAATATAGTACTGTATACCACCTATTTCCCATAAAACAAAGTTGTGCAATATAATGTCGTCTGTTTTCAACAATCCAAATGCTCTTAAGTTAGTTTTATTCACATCAATAATGCTTAGGACATATGTACTCTTCTCAATTCAAATATGATTTGCAGAGGTATTGATCAAGTTCCCTTTCACTCTATGTATTTCCCTTTTATGTATACTTTTCAACAACCTTTAGGTTATTATTTTAAAAAAAAAGTAGTTGAATTCTTAAGTTTTGAATGTATTAAATCAAGAGTAAATGTGCAAATATATCTCTTAACTTTGCGATTTAGACCAGATATTATAAAAGTGATGGATATATACCCTGCGTTATAAAATGATGCAAATATACCCTTGCCGTTACAGAAATGATGCACATATACCCTTTTTTCGCTGATGGATTTTTTTTTTTTTAAAAATAGTTTATTTTTTAATTAAAAAAAGCTTCTCGTCACTTTTAAAAAAAGGATACCCATTTTTTTAATAGACATATTTTTCTAAAGTCACATAGTAATTTTTTTTCCTGATGTATCGATTTGTTTAAAACAATATTCAGTGGCTATAAAAAAAATAAGTCAATCCATTTTTTATACGAACCAGAGCAAAAACATTACCATGTAACTTTAGAAAAATATGTCTACTAAAGAAATTAGTACATTTTTTGAAAGCTCCGTGGTATTTTTTAATTAAAAATAACATAAATAATTTTTAAAAAGAATTTCGTTAGCAAAAAAGTTATATTTGCACTATTTTGTAATTCTAAGCCTTCACGCAAGCAAGCGCGAGAGAAGCGGGATATAACACTTTATAACGAAAGATATCCGCTTCTAAATCACAAAATCAAGACATTTGTATCTTTGCCTTAAATCAATAGGATTCTCAGAATTTTTCATGACAAATTAAAAAGTATTACTCCCGCCATTTCATTTTTAAGATATTAATTAAGAATAAAAGGGATATTTATATGAAGGATCATAAGTTTATTATTGTTGCATTGAAGTTAATGATGACGATGTTAGATCTACAATTATATTTGAGTTTTATATTGCTGAAAATATTATGCCCAACCCGTCAACCTACCTGCAGGTTTGACCTAAATTACTTTAATGACCCATTTTGGAACAATGACTCGTGATGCAACAAAAAGCTTGCTTAATTATGCTTAAAATGGGTTTTGATGAAGTTATTAATGAATGCTGATTATTGCAGCAGGCAATTATATGCAATGTGGATTGAGCAAAGAGGTCTACCTCTGGAAATTGCTAGATATTTTGAAGAATGAATCTAAATTCGTTATAACCGGTGATTATTGCAGCAGGCAATTTTATGAAATTGCTATAAAGAGAAGTCTTGGAGTAACTGATAAAGTTTTTACTGTGACAAGGAGGTATTGAGTTCAAGCCGTGAAAAATATAATCCTAGAAAGCTCATGGACAATTATAAGGGTTAATATTTGTGATGGAGCATTGAACATGTATTTCCATACCATACACCTCTGGATGATGAAAATAGGGCATTTGGTGGCTATTGAAGAGCAAGCCACAAGGGTGTACAAAGGCCACAATAAGTGGGTAGAGGCCACATCACATGTATATCTTAACACTGCTCGGAAGGAAGTTGAAGATCAGGTACAAGAGTGGAGGCCACAATAAATGGCTAGAGGCGTGTGAGCTTGAAGGTCCCATGTTTGGGATGTTTATGTAAAGATCATTTTTGGGCCTTTGTTGTAATAGGAAAAACTATAAATATGACTCTAAGCTATTTTTATTCCTTAGTTTTGATCAATATTGATTGAGAGTGATTCTTTTAGTATCTATCTTGTAGTGTTAGATAGTGCCCCTATAGTGGAGTGTAGAGATTAGTGTAGGATTAGTCTTTAATCTCTTCAATTGAACCTCTCTTTGAATCTATCCGGGTGATAATTCAAGCATGAGTTCAAGTTTCTTTTCCCTTGATTTGTGATTATTCACTTGATTTCAATCCCTTCTTTCTTCTATTCTCATCTCTAATTCTTCTATCAACTCTATCTTACTTTGTGTTGGTTAATTCCGTGTTTCTCCCGAGTTGAATCGTATCACATCCTCTTGCAGAAATGTAAGGTAAGACTGCGTACAATAGACCCTTTTAATCCGGCCTTTCTCTGCACCCGCGCATAGCAGGAGCTTCGTGCACGGGGTTGCCCTTGTTTGCTATAACCAAACTACTTTTAGTTAATAATGCTACTGCCAGGGACGCTAACCATTCTGAGCTCATCTGGAAGCTCTCATGATATTGACATACCTAAAGCCTAGAATGTGATTCTTTAAACAGCCTAATTTCATAAGACTAAGAAATTCGTTATGATATAAATTGGTAGTTAACATGTAATAATGGAACTCAATTGCTATAAGCAAAATACTTATAAGTTCATCTGAAGCATTTCAAATGCCCTATTTTCATCATCCAGAACACATGGAAAGTGAAGTTCAAAGATACTTACATATGTTGCTAGTCATTATAATTTAACTGATTAAAGTACAGAACATATGCTTGGAATACCATAAACTCACTCTAATGCTTTACAAAATCAAGTTGTACTTAAAAAGTATTATTAAAAAAGTGAAAGGAGAACAAAATTACTGCTTAAAGCAGCTCTGGTCACTCATTTGTACTTTCTAATGCCAGTACTACTAGTAACAACCACATAATAGTCACAACTCACAAACATAACTAACAAGAACATTGCCACTCTATCATTTTTCTTCCTTTTTCTTTTGTAGAGGCTACTTTTTAACCCCTTAAGATACCAAAAGTATTAGAGATGGATCTAAGATTTGAAGTTTAATTTATAAGTTACTACATCGGACTCAAATTACAATATTTAATGGATTTGTTAATACATATATAAGATATGACATATGTACAAAAAATATTGAATTCACATGAACCTATATAAGACATTGTAGATCCTCCTTAAAAGTATAGTTTATTATGAGGCTTCATAACGTTGAAGGGTTGTAGTACAACTGGACATAAACAATCAAATTAACTATGAGTCATTTGGGATTGAGGCATAGTTGGTTGGCGGTATATATGTCACCCTTCCAATTCAATCATTGTTATATCCATACTAGTTAGTCTATCAACATAACAATGATAATTAGTACTATACTCAGTCATAAACAAGTTAAGTCGCTATATGAATTTTCACTAACCATATTTCCCATTTAAATTCATCTCATTCAACATAACACCAAAGATAAATTATAATATGAGTTTCCTCCATTAGTTAAGCAATATTGAAAAGCGTAAGGCCAAAACTGCAAAGGGTTGTTGTGCCTGAACCTCTACACACACGCACACTCTCTTTCTCATGCCAAAATTGAGTCCTTCCAAAACACCCCAAGTACATTGTGATCATTTAGGAAATGCCCAACAAACTGCAACAAGAAGATTCCCACCACCAAAGAAATGTTTCTGTTATGAGGAGCACCTATATAAACCTATTGCCTCCCTATAACAAAAACCAGTGCAGTGCCTCTTCTGTTAGCTGCACTCAACATTAATCATTAGCACCTATACTCTCCCTCTTTAGATTTCCTTTCTAATTTAGGAATCCATTTTAACATACTATATCAATTTTTCATTAAATGGTAATTAGTTGTGCTAAAATGGAATTCCCCAACAGTCCATTTGATGATTCAAACATATCTGAAGAAAGGGAAGTAGGAGGGAGAATAGATAAAAGAAAGCAAATTGATGGTGAAGTTAAAGAATACAAATCCAAGAACCTTAAGGCTGAGAGAAATAGGCGTCAAAAACTTAGTGAAAGGCTTCTTCAATTACGCTCATTGGTCCCAAACATTACAAATGCAATTAATCAAAACCCTCCATTCTTTGTATACATTAAATGAATTTTTAACCATTTTTCTAAAATCTTTAAATTCCTGTCTAATTTCAGATGACTAAAGAAACCATAATCACTGATGCCATCACTTACATTAGAGAGCTACAAACAAATGTGGACAACCTAAGTGAGCAGCTTCTTGAAATGGAGGCAACTCATGGAGTGGAATTGGAGACAAAAAATGAAGAGATTATTGATACTGCAGAGGAGATGGGTAAATGGGGCATAGAGGTAGGTAACTTTATGAATAAACCAAAGTTACAATCTTTGATATTTTTTAGTTAAATGGGGCAGTAAAATAACTTCTTTTTCTTTACTAAAACAGCCTGAAGTTCAAGTGGCTCACATTGGTCCAAATAAGCTTTGGATAAAGATAGTCTGCCAGAAAAAAAGAGGTGGATTTACTAAACTAATGGAGGCAATGAATGTTCTTGGGTTTGATCTTAATGACACCAGTGTCACTGCCTCCAGAGGAGCTCTGCTTGTTACTTTGTCTGTGGAGGTAGGAGAAACATATCGTTAAAAAGGAAGTTTTTTAGTAGCAATTAGAAACAGACATTAAGATTTGTAATGGAGTAGTACAAAAGGGATATCTTGCTTAGCATTTTTGTACTGTGTGCGCAGCAACATAAGAACATAGACAATTTGTTTATCTTTCTATGTATTTCAGGTGGTTTGCCGTGGACTAACTGAAGCTAATCAAATCAGAGAGATCTTGCTAGAGATTATTCGCGGAATCTAGAGAATTTAGCACTAGCCTGACTCCCTAATTAATCTAGTAGATTTTGAGATCATCTAGTAATATTAGTCTCATTCTAGAGCTCCATTACCAATACTTTATCCTAATAAGAATTTAAAATTCTTAGAGGAATGCCAGAGTACCCCTTATCTTTAGTTATGAATGTCACAAAGAATCAATCATGTTTTCCATGATTGAACGAAGAAAATCTATTGTATCCAAATTGTCTGACAAGAGCTTGTGTGAAGTCTTGTTTTTTCTTTCAAATATGTTACTAAGTAGCATTTTTTGGTCACTTCCAGCTCAAGAAACAGTTAAATAATAAAACCAGCACATTAAGTTTCCTTTGGGTTTGAATAAGACACCAACATTAGACGCGTGAAGAGTGAAATTTATGGCAAACCTTCTACCCATAATACAGGAAGACGGTTGTTCCACTGTGTTTCTTGCTTTCTTCTCTGTTCTTTGACCATTGTCGTGCTAAGAAAAAATTCCAAAAATAAACCTGCCTCAAGCATCACCTGCCCTTGTTAAAATTATCTCCAAACAGGTCCAAGAATCCAACAAAGACTGCTTGGAAAAATCACACGTCAAATTTTCAAAATTTAAGACCATCATGGGAAGTATACCTATTCTCCTTATAATACACGAAAAAAGACTCCCTCAAGTCTATATTAATAGGATTAAAGGCGTGCACAATTGGAGCAATACTCATGTTTCCTATGGCTAGGCCTAAATTTCTCCTCATTTTCCTAGTTATAGCTCAATTAATCTTGCTGATGCAACAAAATGCTAACGCGGTTAGAAGATTAGACACCTTGACATTAGTCTCAAGTTCAGCGCCGTCTGAAAATGGAATGAGCAGAGGAAAAGGTGATCAAGCTCAAGCAGTCACACATATAAGGACTCATCATTCTTTCAACAAGTCCATGGCTGGTGGAGACTTGATCCTTGGTGGCTTTGCTACTGCTCTTATTGCTTCCATTTTTTGTTACATTCGAGTCACACGAAGAAGAAACCAACACAGTCGGGGCTGAGGCACAGCATTTACAATTTTGTATGCCTGTTGGTTTCCAATTCTAATAAATATACAGAGTTCAATGTTAAGGTGCATCTACTCACATATATGACAAGTTTTTGCTTATTTTAGATGGCTAAGGTAATTATATACATTCTAGCTAGTAGCATTTAAATCTGGTAAAACAGTTTAAAACCAAAATAAAACTGTCTTTTGCATCATGTTATGCTATTGTTTCACAGAGCTGTTTTTTTCATCTATTCTTCTACCAATGTATACAACAACAACAACATACCCAGTGAAATTCCACACCGTGGAGTCTAGGGAGGGTAGAGTGTACACATACCTTACCTCCACATAGGTAGAGCAGCTGTTTTCGGAAGACCCTCGGCTCAAGACAAAGCATAATCACAAGCAAGACAATTAAAACAAAGCACGAGTAAAGCAAGAGAAACGGACAATATAAAGTGCATTCGAACAAAAGGGAGCAGTAGCTACCACAAAGATAAGCTAAACAAAATATAAAGAACACATATCAACAGAAATCAAACTATAGTGAATTATAAACTAATAATGTGTTTATAAGTGTGATAGGTTAATTGGTTCTATAGTAATAGCACTACAACTATCAATTTGTAAGCATAAGTAGGACTACGCTCGAGTACCTACTACTCTTCTACCCTAATCCGCGTCCTCCACAACCCCCTATCTAAGGTCATGTCCTCAGTAAGTTGCACCTGCGACATATCCCGTCTAATCACCACTCCCCAATACTTCTTCGGCCTACCTCTACCCCTCCTGAACCCGTCCATAGTCCGCACTAGGGCATCTATGTCTCTCCTCTACACATTCCCGAACTTAGTATTCGTATTTGCATTTTTCTCACTTTCCAAGTTATAGTAGTGTCCTTGCTTCTTCACATTTAACATTAAGAACTCTCTTGCTTCGTGAATACACAGAGAAAACCAGCATAATATCTAGCACTCTTATTCTTTGTTTTGAGTACTTTTAAGATCATTTCCGAATGAGGGGTTCGAGAAATTAACCTTGGTATTGCATCTGGCAAATGGAAATTTTCTAAAGGGGATACAAAATTTGAATTTTATGTTTTTACGTTTGAAATTCTATCATATCCCAAAATCTACTATGTATATTTCTTTAGCGAATTTTATAACACATATATGATTTAAGCCAATAATGCTAGGTTCGGATGAACTTGTAGCTCCTCCATTTTATCCGCCCCTACTAAGGCCAAGTGGCAATATGAGGTGGACCTTTGTTTCACGTGAATTCTATTCCCTACGCCTACAAAGCTTCCTGTCAATTCAAAAATGTTACAAAGAGGATTAGATCTGATCTTGTCAAGTGGGATTGTTCTATTTCTGTTGAAGTATAGTGTAGTTAAGAGAAAAGGGCAGTTTGGTCATTTTGTAATATCAAATATTAGTTAAGTGGTTAGGAGTATAATTACCTATAAATAGGACTCCACAATATACTATTCATTTAAGTTGTTTAACGACTACTTCTATATAACTCTCTTTCTCTCTACTTCTTTACATGTACATCTTGATGGTCCAATTAGGTTTTGTTACTTGAATTTGTTGATTAATTCATGGTATCATAGCAGGAGGATTTAATTCACTGCGCGCTTATAATCGATTGCTAAATCTCAATCGATCGATTGCTAAATCTCAATCGCAAAGGTTCTCACATTTGTTCAATTAAATTAGGTGAATTCAAAGATCTGTAAGAGTAGAATCAATGGTGGTTACAAATGGAACAGAACCAGTCAATGTAAGTAATGCAATAGGTTCAAGAGAATCACAAACTAAAGTTGTGAATTACAATCATCCACTTTATCTCAATCGACTGATGTTAGTGAAATTTCGATTATCAGTTTTCAATTGAAAGGCAATAAAAATTATATTGTATGGAATAAATCTGTGTATTGCATTGTTAGGTAAAAATAAGTTAGGTTTTGTGAATAAAAAGTGTAAGAAATAAAGTTATCCTGAAAGTTTGTTGGATCAATGGGAGCATGTAAATGCAATTGTGTTATTTTGGCTTATGAATTCTGTTGCGAATAATTTTAGTTGGAGAATTAGTGTATGCAACTAATGCAGAGTCAGTTCTGGAAGATCTGAGGAAAATATTTACAAAAATAGATGATTCAAGATCTTTCAGTATACATCCAAAATTGCTACTATCGAAAATGTCTGTCTCTATCACTTCAGCACATAGGGCAATTCTTTATTGTTGATTAAACACAGGTCCCTTCTTCATAGTGACCCTACACACAGCTGGTAAAACACCCACTGAATAACCCATTAAACCTTTGTAAAATATAGTAAATTTTTCTTTAATCTTCTCAATCATATAACTTTGTACCAGTTAAAGAAGTAATTTCTAATATTTGGTTCATGTGGCTTCTTTCCTTGCATACATCAACAAAACACTTGTTGTTTGAATCCCCCAGTTTCACCCATTTGACCCTAGATTTCTAATTAAGTGCACTTCCTTCTATCAAGGACCATTTTCAAGGTTCACCATGGCCTGTTTTTCCTGTTGGAGCAAATTGTCATCAACTTGTGTAGCTAATTTCCCTTGCAAGACCACTAACTCTTCCCCAACTTTTTCTATCTGGTGCCTGATAAACTTAAACTCCTAATTGTTTAGAGCTCTCAGAGTAGGTTGTAAGGCCTTCATCCTGAGCCAGACATTCTGCAATGGTTGACAGCTTTCCTCCCTTGTCATTTAGCACCTACAATGTGCAGAAAGTTCTCATGCCCTGCCCATATGTTGAAGAATTTAAAAGGGATATGTTTAGGATGATGATTTTGCTTTAAACTGAGCAACATAGGGGCATGATCTGAGATAAATTATAGATCATACATTGTAGCAACTTGACCCCATTTATGCATCCAGTCAAAGTTACCAAAGCATCTATCAATTCTACTAGTTATCCTCTCAGCACCTAACTGCTTGTGACCATGTGTAATAATCATCCTGCCAAGGGAGTTCATGAATTCCATGATGTTATATGCACTTAGAGAAATCTTGGACTTCATGAAGAGTCACAGCGTTGCCAAAGAGCCTATCATTTAGGTGCAGCACAACATTGAAATATCCAGTGACTAGCCAAGGTTGAGTGATCCCTAGAGATAATGTCTTCAAGTTTAGCCATAGGGCTTTCCTCCGCTCAACAGTATTAAACGCACAAACAATAATAATAACATACTTATCATCTGAAGACTTAGCTCTAACTTCACAGTGGATCAATTGAGCAGTGGCATGGAGAAGGAAATCTCAAATCAACTAGGATCCCATAAGACCCAAAATCTTCCATTAACATCATACTGATAGTTGGTCAGTACTTTCCATCCTGTAATTATATTATTTAGTCTCCTCATCACATTGTGTTCCTTCACTCTAATTTCAATTAAGCCAACTAGTTTGATCCTTTTATTCACTAAGAACTTTTTAAACTTCTTTTGCTTATACCTTTTATTAATACCTCTAATATTCTAAAACATCCAAGACATATTAAATAGTTAAAAGGTACTCCACCTCTATCCACATGTAAAGCAGAAGTGTCACATTTTCCTTTGCTTAGGGACCCATAGGTATTCTTAGTTGACACAGCAGAAAGTACCGGAAAGTTCACCAAGTTGAACTCAGGGCTGTACCCTGCTTGCAGTTTGCTCTGGTGTGGTGACCACTGCCCTTTGGACAACACCAACAAGAGTTTTAGGTAAAATCTGTTGAGTCTACACCTGTATGTCCCCTATCACAACTGTTTGTGGAGGTAATTCTTCCTCTCGGGGTCCAACAGTGGCAGGAAAGGTAACTCATGTAGTCTTCCATTCCTGAGGAACCTGCTGATCTCTCCTCCTTTTTTGTGGAGCTGGGTTCTGCACAACAGGTTGTTCTTTGCAAATTGTCCTATTTTCTGGCACTTAGGACAAAACTCAAGTCTCCATTCATAGGTAACAGTTTGATTGAGTTGTTTCTCACTAGGATATTCTAGTTTTCTTTGTAGTATATTCATCCGCAAATATTAGGGTCCCTATAGTGCTTGCAATCCTGTTCAATGACCCCAAACACCAGCAATCCAAAGGCAATTTGGGGAATTGGACCTATAGTGGTATTTCAGCTATGAACTCAGCACTGAGGTCAAAATTCTTATTCCAAGGCTTCAATATCACCGGCCTATTGTTGATGGTATATGGTCCTCCATATATAATTTCACACATATTATCCTCAGTTTGAAATTTGACAAAGAAATAAACATCATCATGAAAATACAAGTTAGGCTCAGCCATAGTAGTCCAATTTTGAGATAGCATTGTATCCCGGGCATTCACCAACAAAATACACAATTAATGCACACTTTCATTTCTCCAATTCTACTTTCACATCTTCTTCTTAGCTATAGATAGCTACACAATCAGTTATTAAGATTTTTAATCTGTTTATATACGTATATTGTATTAGGTTATATTTTTTCATTTGTGATTAGAATAAGTATATTGAATATTCACAATAATTTATTTTAGATGAATATGGGATAAATATTCATTTTGTCTAATTCGCGATTCAACTACAATAATTGTTAGACATATTTTGTATACACTTTTTGAGTCATTTTTAGTTAGTATTTTACTCATTTCGTTTGTATTTAGTATAGTGTTATGGTTGGTTTTCTTTCTTTTGAGTCGCAACGGTTCTAAATGGCAAAATGACAAAAAGAAGCTAAAAGTAAGCAAAAAAGGCAGGAAAGGGACTCCCGAAGCAAAAAGGACGAAAGTTGGCAGATCAGACGGCGATCGAGAGATGGCATACGGATCGCAGGATCGCGGTACACCATCGAGAAGTCGCAGATTTTCGCACCACGGTGCTATTCTGCAGGACCGCGGTGCCGATGCGGGAATTTCCAATCCGAAATAGAATTGGCAAGGGGCAAAAAGGTCAAAGACACACATTTTTGACAACATATATAAACCCTTGGGACAGATTTTAAGGGAGGATCTACCACATATCATCTCTCAGAACGCAACACAACGCTTGACGGCTACAATTTGAGACATTAGTTCTAAGTACTTTTCTTTCCTTTATTTTCATTCATTTCATGTTTGGATTTGTATTAGTTTTTAACAGGTCTATGGCTAGGAGCTAAACACTTTATTAGAGCTTTCCTGTTGAATCGCTTGAAATTCTCTTTCATGAATTAATGCATTAGTTTGATTTCTTCTTCATTTGATTAAGATTTATTCAATATTGGTATGAATGTTTGATATTGATCACTAATTATCATAATCTATATGATTTCGAATCAAGAACCGAGAGGAGAGATTTGAATATGCTGTTATTGAATAGACATAAGTTAAAATCGCGGACGAAAGTACCCCGATACTTGTGTAGCATTATAGGTTATTGTTCTTAATCCTCCTATGTGGTAAAACCTATCATAGAAATATAGAAGGTTTCTGCACTGGGGTTGGGCGATTATATATCCTAACCGGAATATAAGACAGTGTAGTTAACCGCTCTCTTAACGTAGAAGAATAAGTCATTCTAGTTGCATTAAGGATTGAAAAAAGTGGATAGTTGAGGATATTAGAAGCCCTAATTCCTTCATAACTGATTAAATCTCAATAATTTAGTTCAATTCTTGCAACTACTCTACTAGTGTTAGATAACAACCAAATCAACTTATCGTTTGCCAAATAAATAACCTAGAATAGATGTTCGGTAATTAGAAACCAGTCTCTGAGGACGATATTCGGTCTTACAAGACTATATTACTTGTGACGATACGTACACTTGCGTGAGCACGAGGAAATCGGCCTGACAATAATCAATAATGAAAAAAGAGTCAAATGAAAATCGTATCATAACAATTTGTAAAAGATGATAATTTATTAAATTGACGTCGATAATTAATTACTAATGTGAGTAAAATGTGGTAGTGGTACATTTGTTTTTTTTTTTTGTTTTGATACGTAGTGGTACTTTTTTTTTTGTTTTAATAGGCAGTGGTACATTTTTTATTGGTGTTTCAAGGAGAATTAGTCTTGGTATAAAATTCAAGATGGATAATACAATATTTCGGTAACCTTTCCATTTTCTTCTTATATAAGTTAGTAAGAAAAATCATATTTTATTTTATGCGGGAAAATGTGGAATAAAAGTACATGTATTAAATAATAAATAGGTTAAATCAATAAATGACAAAACTAACTTTCATTATAGTGAACGACATTCTTTTGCTAAAAAGTAAATAAATATTTTAAATTAAATAATTTTAAGGATAATTTGTCAAAAACAAACTTTTAAAAAAATTGGGCAATGTTCAGACCTTAATGATTTTTGTTGCGAGAAACAACCTTTTAACATAAGGGGAGTTAATGAATGAACGGAAAATATGCATTTTCATTAAAAGGTTGTTTCTTCTAACAAAAAACTATTAAGGTCTGACATTGCCTAATTTTTTTTAAAAGGTTGTCTTTCGCAAAAAGTCATATATAAAAGGTTGTCTCTGACAAATTATCTTAAATAATATAGTTAGTTACATGCTCCTATGTCAATTATATTAAATTTTTAATTATAGTGCTTAATTAGATTCTTGATAACTATCAAGTTATTAAAATAGAATTAAACCATTAAATTGATAGCTTTTATTTACTTAAATTGGATATAATAGTGATCAATAAATAATTAAAATAACATAAGTCAATTATATATATATTTTAGATTATTAGTGCTTAATTAGATTCCTGATAACTATCAAGTTATTAAAATAGAATTAAACCATTAAATTGATAGCTTTTATTTACTTATATTGGATATAATAGTGATCAATAAATAAATAAAATAACATAGTTAATTAAATCTAATATAGTTAGATATTCAAAATTTAATAAATATTATTAGATATTAATTTAAATTGTATTTGAAAATTACAAGTAATTATGATATACTAGTTAGTATTGTTATACACCTCTATATCAATCATATAAATTATTGAAAATTGTAAAATATAATTCTTAATAATTGATGTATTGTAAAATGTAAGATATAGTAAAAACAAAAACAAAAAAAACAAGACCCCGTACTGTATCTGTTAAACGAGACAAGAATCACATATTGGATGCTAGTGAGGATGAAGAACGAGACTCAGAGAAAATGGGAAGACGAGATGAGAGAGAATGTCGGTTGAATAATATTTGGAAAACTGAAAAAAATATCTCCTCTATGTTACACTCAGCAGTATATACATTATACACTTCCAAGTTCCAATATCTCAACTATACACCTTGACCTCCTCAACTTTCATTAATACCACTAACCACCCAAAACTAATTTAATGAATTAAACTAGACTAGTGCAAGTTAAACTTCTACTATGCACCTCATGGCACCTTGGTGCACATGTCTAATACTTCTACACCCCCCCTCAAGCTAGGAGTGATGAAGAGGTTCTTCATTCCGAGCTTGGACATCAAGAACTGATGTTGTCCTCGGCTGACTGCCTTGGTAAACAAATCTGCTGGTTGCTCAGCCGAAGGTATGTACTTTGTCTGAATGAGGCCAAGTATGATCTTTTCCCGAATGAAGTGACAGTCGATGTCGATGTGTTTAGTGCGCTCGTGAAAAACTGGATTAGCTGCAATAAGGATCGCTGAATGACTATCAGTATGGACTGGGACAGGTAAGTCGATGGACACCCCAAGTTCTTTGTACAGGCCCTCAAGCCAAACTACTTCTGCGACCGATGCTGCCAATGCCCGATACTCAGCTTCGGCAGAACTTCTGGACACAGTAACTTGCTTCTTAGATTTCCAGACAATAGGAGAAGTCCCAAATAGGACCAAATATCCAGTAACAGATTTCCTGCTGTTGGGGCATGATCCCCAATCAGCGTCACAGAATACTTGCAGACTAGATGAACTGGTACTGCTCAATAGAATTCCTGAACCGGGGGCATTTTTGATGTACTTGACAATCTCGCCCCGCCAAGATGATCGCTGGGAGCCTGCATGAACTGACTAAGGCACTGCACCGGATAAGCAATGTCTGGTCTTGTATTTGTGAGATATAACAGCCTGCCAATAAGTCGTCGGTAGACACCAGGATCCAGGAGTAGAGGATCCTTCTGCAGTTGATCATCTCCTTCTGAAATGGTGGATGCAGCAATGTGTTGATCAAATTCTGCAGCCGATGGGCCGATGCATCTCCATGGAGAAGGAGATGGCTTGGCCTCGCTAACCCCATATCGTAAATCGCCTGCATTCTGATGCATAGCAATCCCCTGTTCACTTCTAGCAAATTCAATGCCAAGAAAATACCGAAGCTCACCAAGATCCTTTATTTTGAAGGCTGATTGCAGAACCTCCTTTGTTGACTGAAGTAGTGCTCTATCGTTCCCTGTTAGTAGAAGATCATCGACATAGACCAAAACAATTACGATATTCCCATTCTGCTGCTTGGTAAAGAGAGAGTAATCCCTGCGACTCTGCGTGAAACCAGAATCGACTAATGCTGAAGATAACTTGATATTCCACTGTCTCGATGCCTGCTTCAATCCATACAGTGATTTCAGCAGTTTACAGACTTTACCAGCTGCAGTAGTTGATTGAAAACCTTCAGGAAGTTGCATATAAACTTCTTCAAATAGATCACCTTGGAGGAAGGCATTGTAAACATCCATCTGATGTACGATCCACTGCTTAGCTGCTGCAATGGATATTACAGCTCTCACTGTTGCCATTTTCACAACGGGTGAGAATGTTTCTTGATAATCAAGACCTTCCTTTTGGTTGTATCCTTTCGCAACTAGCCTTGCTTTAAATCTTTCAATCTCACCTGTTGCTTTGTATTTGATTTTGTATACCCACTTACATCCAATTGCTTTCTTCCCTTTAGGTAATGACACTAGTTCCCAGGTTTTATTTTCCTCTAGTGCCTGAACTTCAGCTTTCATGGCCTCAACCCACTTCACATCCTTGGCAGCCTCAGCATAAGTGCAAGGTTCTATGGCAATGGAGGACTTGGCTATGAATGCCTGATATCTGGAAGAAAGTCCAGAGTATGTTAAACCTGCAGAGATGGAATATAAGCAATTAGATGACCCCTCTTTTGTGATGTAATCTTTGTGCCAGATAGGAGGCCTGCTGGCCCTTGCTGATCTTCTCAGACCAGGACTATCACTTTGTATGACTGACTCAGGATTCTGCAGGCTGGAACTATCAACATCTGCATTGGTGGTAGTTGCCTGCTGTATAACTGGAACTGGAATGACTTCATTTTCATGAATATCATCATTGACTGGAGGATGTCCAATGTTCATATCTCCTGGATGGACTAGAGCATCATAAGAGAATGAATCATGAGTATGTATAGATCCTGTTTCAGTGTCATTACTACCATTTTTGAAAGGAAAGATGTCTTCCATGAAGACTACATCTCTACTCATGAAGATAATTCTATTATCTAAATCATATAACTTGTAACCTTTTTGCATTGAACTATATCCCAGGTGTACAGATTTCACTGCTCTGGGGCTGAATTTATCATGATGAAGAAGGTTAGTCGCAAAACATAGACTCCCAATGACTCTTAAATGAGATAGAGAAGGGGCTGATTTATATAACCTCTCATAAGCTGAGACATGGTTCAGCACAGATAAGGGAACCCTATTCAAGACATAAACTGCCCCTTCAATGCAGAAACCCCAGAATCTATCTGGTAGGCTGCCCTGAATTTTGATGGCCCTTGCTGTCTCCAAAATGTGTCTGTGCTTCCTTTCAACAACTCCATTCTGTTGAGGAGTATAGGGACATGAGCTCTCATGGACCACTCCATGCTCCTGAAACAGTGCCCTGCAATTACTGTTAAAAAATTCAGTTCCATTGTCCGACCTTACTTTCTTGATTTTAGCTTCAAATTGTGTATTCACTGTTAAGAAAAAGTTCTTAAGCAGAGTAAACACATCAGATTTCAGCCTCATCAGGAAGACCCATGTCCATCTAGAGTAATCGTCCACAATTGTAAGAAAGTATTTCATTCCATTATAGGTATCAACTCTATAAGGTCCCCATACATCCAAATGCAACAATTCAAAAGGAGTAGATGTTCTAGTAGAGCTAACAGGGAATGGGATTCTAGTCTGTCTTGCTAAGGGACACACTTCACAATTATGGAATGTAAATGAATTATCTTGCTGGAAACAAGGTATCCTTCGCAGCACACTCAATGGCACATGACACAGCCTCTGATGCCATATTGCTGCATCGCTTCTTTCTTTGTCAAGCTTCGTGTGGCTCGCTGTCTTTTATTACGTTTGTCCATATTGAATGTATAGTCCATCCTCCTCAGTACCAATCGCTCTCACCTTCCCAGATGAGAGATCCTGAAAGATGCAACATGTGGGAAAGAAATTGACACTACAATTCAGTTCCCTTGTTACTTTGGAAACTGACATCAAGTTGAACTGAAATGTAGGGACACAGAGAACATCTTTTAAGACATCACCTCCTCCAATGTGATAGTCTCCTGTGTGTGATATCTTGGTCGACTCTCCAGTAGGTAGCTGCACTTTACCTGCACCTTCTGTTAGTCGTTTGTTATGTAAATCTCGTTGATTGCCAACCATGTGATTGGTGGCTCCTGAGTCTATTATCCATTTTATTATAGGCTGTGTGTCAGATTTGTTATAGATACCTGCCATATTGGCCACGAAGCTGTTTGCTCTTCCAGTTTCTGCTTTGTCCTTCAGCAAGTTGAGCAGCTGCTGATGTTGTTGAGGTGTAAACTGGTGTGTTCCCTTCTGTAATATCTGTCTTTCTGCATCATTCTGATTCTGTCCCATAACTCCATAACCTGTCTCAGTGTTCTCGCACATAGGATCATTTTCAGTCACCATATTTGCCTTTTTCACATTACCCTGTGTTGAATCATCTGGATAGCCATTCAGTCTGTAACAATTCTTCTGCACATGACCTGTCTTTCCACAATATGTGCATTTCTTCAGCCTATTGCAATCTATCTTCTTATGCCCCTTGATATGACAAAAATCACATGTTATATTCGAGCTATATGATTTTTTCTGTTTGTATGTATCACTGCTATGTCTGGTTGCAGTGAACATGGCAGAAGAATTTCCACCTTCATCATGTATATTGCCCTGAATAGTTCCAGCCAAACACCTCTGACTCTCCTCTTGATTTATCATAGCGTAAACTTGATTTAGGTTGGGCAAATGACTCATTAACAGCACTTGGCTCCTCACATGACTATAGCTATCATTAAGTCCCATTAAGAATTGTAGCATCCTTTGATATTGAAGATGATCTACGAACTCTTTGGACTTAGCACAACAATTTGGTACAGGTATGATGGAATCATACTCATCCCATAAGTCCTTAAGTCTCGAGTAATATACAGACACAGGTGTAGTTCCTTGTCGCAGTGTAAATATGTCCTTGTGTAACTGAAATGCTCTAGAACTATTTACCTTATCAAACCTATCTCGCAGTTCCTCCCATATCATGTATGAATCTGAGTTAAAGAGCATTCCAGTCAACAAGCTCTTACTCACGTTCCCCATTAACCACGACACCACAATAGCGTTGCATCTTTCCCATAAACTCACAAGATTTCCAGAGAAGTCTTCCTTCTTCACAGTTCCATCGACGAATCCAATCTTGTTCTTTCCCAGCAGTGCAAGTCTCATTGCTCTGCTCCATATTGTGTAGTTATCCATCCCTGTGAGCACAATCCCAACTGACAACGATCCAGGGGCATCAGATGGGTATAGATACAGTGGATGGTTGTGGTCTATGGTCACAACCGTATCTGTTCTTCCAGTTGATGTCCCTTCAATACTTCCCATTCTTCCTCAAGTATAAACTCAAAAACGTAGTGAGTAACGACCACAGACGCTTTCTTCCTCAAGTACAAATTCGACAATACAATGAAACAGACGATCAGGTCAACAAACAATACTAGAAAGTTGGATCAACATGCGTGACCAACAAAGTCGAGAGATACCAGAAAGTTGGATCAACAGGTGTGACTCCAACAAAATCGAGATTTAGGGCATGCAACCAAATCAGCAAGCGCACATCAAAGCAATCCTCGATCTCTACAATAGAATCATTGATTTCTATTTCTATTGACCAAAAATCCGTAAAATCTAGGGTTCAACCAATAATCCCTAAAATCTAGGGTTCATCTCGATCCGATTATTTTTCTCTCCAGATCGTTTCTCTCCAGATCGTTCCATCCAATACCTTGGGCTCTGATACCATGTTAAACGAGACAAGAATCACATATTGGATGCTAGTGAGGATGAAGAACGAGACTCAGAGAAAATGGGAAGACGAGATGAGAGAGAATGTCGGTTGAATAATATTTGGAAAACTGAAAAAAATATCTCCTCTATGTTACACTCAGCAGTATATACATTATACACTTCCAAGTTCCAATATCTCAACTATACACCTTGACCTCCTCAACTTTCATTAATACCACTAACCACCCAAAACTAATTTAATGAATTAAACTAGACTAGTGCAAGTTAAACTTCTACTATGCACCTCATGGCACCTTGGTGCACATGTCTAATACTTCTACAGTATCCGAATCATGTTAAGTACTTTTATCAAAAAACTATAAACTAAAATTAACATGACATATATTAAGCTTTAAACCTGTTTAATACTCATTTTTCATTTTAATCAAGTTGAATTGCGTTGAATTTTAATGGTATCGAGCTGAATACAAACGAGCCTAATCAATCATGTTTATTTTGGTACATAAAAAGTTGAAATTATTCGTAAGCTACACGGCTTATACTAGTTAGGAAAAGAAATTTCATATTCTTGCTCGCATCTACTCAAATTAGAAATTTTCTTTATATGTGTGCCCTTCGTTTGCTAAAAAATCGTCACATTGATTTGTCACTCTCCAAATACGTTTACTGGCCACCTTGTTAGCTTCCAATAAATATTTTCAATCTTCAACATTAATGTAAGATGATATTAATCTCCCTTGAGTAGTCTTTCATTAATATCAAGGTATATATAGAGTACAATATTCATTCCTTATACAATAGGAATCATAAGTCTATACAAAAGAGGAATCTTAGTCTTACCATAATTATATTAACACAATATATGAAAATATTCTAATTATGGGTAGGGAATATATTATTTTTTACATGTACACGTTTACACACCCCCTCAGTCGGAGCGGGAGGAGGTCGGACGCTGAGACTGGATCTGAAGTCAAGAAACAACTGTCTGGGAGATCCTTTGGTAAATATGTCTGCATACTGATAGGATGACGGAACATGTAACACTCTGACATGGCCTAGAGCAACTTTCTCACGAACAAAGTGTAGGTCTATCTCAATGTGCTTGGTTCGCTGATGCTGAACCGGATTATGAGACAAATAGATGGCAGAGATGTTATCACAGTACACAGTAGATGCCTGACGCAAATGACACTGAAGTTCTAACGTTAAGTTTCTGAGTCAACAAATTGTTGACACCCAATTTTGACCCTCCCGTCCAGCCATTAACTATAAAATTACACTAATTTTGTAAAATAATTTTTTATGATTTTTTAAAATAAAATGCAGCGGTAAAACATAAATACAGGCATAAATAAGCAATTTAATAATAGCATTCATAAAAGAATTAAGAAGTCCTATCTGCATGTAGCATTTAAATAACTCATTTTTATAACGGCATCGCATTAATTAAAATAGCACACCCGCATTTAGTATTATTAATAATTTAAATTTATAACAATTAGATTAATAAAGCACCTAAATAATTTAAGCACAATTTATTAATTTAATTCGCTGCTAATTAACAATTAAATACCTAATACTAACACTAATTTGTCACTAATTAATACACTTGCCTAGAATTAATTAGCTAACTAATTAACTAAGCCTAAAACTAATTAAATAACTTAACTAATCTAATACCCTAATTAATTAACTACCCAGCCCAATTTCCCGTCGACCCGCGACCCGCGAGGCCCACCCGCAAAGCCCACACGCCCCGCCCTTTATGCCTTACCTTTAGAAGCCCACGCCCATTCCCATCACCCATCGTCACGTAACCAAAACGCTCCCTTACCTAAACCTAAGAATCTGATCGCCAAGACTCGCCCATTCTCGCCGCCATCCATTCAGCATTTCGCCGTACTCACCAAACCTCAGGTTTCCTTTCCCAAAACCTGCCATAAGGAGAACCATTCCTTAATCGTGACCCAAATCGCGAAAAATCAGAATTCACCTTCCTTACCCACGCAAACGAAGCCAGCTTGCCCTTACCATAAGCAAACTAGCAAAATCTTTTCAGAATCAAAATCTTAGCCAAATCTACCCAGATCGAAGCTTACCATAAGAATCAGCCTCAAATCAGTCCAAGTCACCCACGAAATCTCAGCCTTTATTTACTTACCAATTGTAGAACCTAGAGTTAGGCTATTTAAACGACATCTGATAGGCGTCGAGAGGATTGAGCGGTCGGCCATCAAACTATCACAGTATCCAGTCTAGAAATCCTTTTCGTTTCTATCAAAGTCACTATTATCTGTTCTTGCAAACAGTCTTTTTGTAACTTTCCTTCGACGATTCGGGAAAACTATTGTCGTCGCCTCAGTTCGCTACCCATAAAAGGTCCGGAAACCCCTTCTCTTTCATTTACTTAATTGTCTAATTGATACTATGTGATGGTGTCTGTATCATTTTGCTCAAACTTGTTCGATTTGGTTTGGCCACTGTGTCCAGACAAGTCTATCGGCAGTAGCCTTCGATATTTGTAGCATGATTCTGTCTCGAGCATGTGCGTCGATAGTATTTTCTGAGGGTATGATTAAGTGTACAACGATTGTATAAAGGTCGTAGATCTATTTTGTTGGTTGTATGCTGATGGTTGTGGAAACACTGACTTGGATTTTCTGTTTGAACCTGTTAGTACGCAACTAGATATTTAGTAGGAATGCATTGACATGTTAAATCCAAAGAAAAATCAGTATTAATCATGATGAACTGTTAAACCGAAATTCACTACATATCGTTTCTTGTAACTTTCTCTAAATAAATATTTCTCCTAACAAATAGTTAGCGGGAAGTAAAAGGGATTACGAGGCCTAATCCCGAATTTTAAAATCAAGCCAACATATAACAACAACCAATATTTAAAAGGATTATGTGTTTATGTGCATGTATAATTGTGTGCCTGCATTCAAGATTCAAACCTCTTACTCATTTTCCAAAATATTGTAAGAAAGATTATATGTCTACCTATATGTCATAACAACCCGAATTTCACAAGGTGATTATGTGTTTGTATGTCTATGTTCAAAAGATTCGGATCTGTACTTACCTTCTAAAACATTACTATCATGCTATAATAACTTAAAACTGGCCTCCAAATAAAAATGTTACTAAGATCAAGGATATACGATTTACAATGTCGTGTTATCCTCCCGATATAAGTAACAAACATTTTAATTAAAGAATAAAATATGTACGTTCATCCCTTAAAAATGGCTAAGGTATCTTACTATTAAGTTAGCTATACAAGTTTAATTGTGCCATAATGTATTTGCTATTTTGTTACCATTGTTTGGAGTGGTTGTGATTGCGGGAATTATAATAAAATCATTTGAATGTTGGAATTATAATATTGATGATGAATAAAAAGCGTCTCATATTTACGCTTTTGACTAATTGCATATTAAAACAGTCTTAGCTTTGATTAAGTAAATGTGCGACCCGCATTTAGGTCCGAACTAGAGGTATAAGTTTTGAAGTCCAGAAGTTACTTTGAAATCTTTTGTGTGTTGATTTAACATGCCGAAGTTGGATGTTGACTCTTTGTGTATGATTTGATTAGCATGTGTTTATAATGTTAACACATATATTAAATCTATAACTAGTTAGGTATAGGTTAATTCAAACAGTTCATCGTCAACCCCCGTCCTAAATTAGCTTAAGGCTTCATGTCAACATCTTAAAATATGCTCCTAGAGTAGCAAAGCATGTTAAGAGTGCTAGTTTAGCTTTTCTTGTCCCCGACATGTAGCATTCTTTAAACTTTACAGCAGTGAGTCCATTGCCCAGCAGAATGTATATTCCAGCATGTATAAACACATATTATGATAGTCTTTAGGTACCTGCACGACAGGTACATACTTTGACTGTTTTCTACATAATGGTTCCTACCTGAGTGTATATTGGGTGCAATTACTAGGCTGGCCGATGCCCACTGTCTGTTCAGTTCATGTGAAAGGGTCCAATGTGTTAAACTCTCTATGCTTATGTTAATGGGTCAGATTATTGTGGTTATTATCTTGGAAAAATCGAGAAATACAAAGTATTGGGTCGCTTTATTCTGTGCATTATTTTCGTTATCGGTCTCATACACGATCGATCTTTTGAATGTTTTTCACCGTTTGGGCTGCTTGTGCTTTGGATAATAAAAATAAAATGGCTTATGCAGGCATGAAGCCTTCATGTCGATAAATGCTTATCATTTCATAAATTTCGAGATATTCTAATCCTTTTCCTTTCTTTCTTATTTTATCTGACACGCATTGGAGTCAAATCAAGAGTCTCGGTATGAGACTTGTCAGGATTTCTATATCGCCACGCTTTGTCACGGGGTTTCCAAACTATAGGGACGGATGGTGTCGCCATCCGCCTTAGACATTACAACAATTTTAATCTCGAACCTCCTCTTGTTTATTTATGTATTATTTATCTGCTCATTCATTATTGTCACATTTGTTAATTCGTAATTAATAGGATAACTAACTCTATTAGCCTTTAAATATATGGGAGGGTAGCATAAAGATGAGTTCTCTTTGTTAATTTTAGATTCATCATACAAAATCTAAATCCAAGGTAAATTAATCAATCCTAGCTATGCTTTAGTTATGTAGTCAAAAATACTACTCCTTATCTAGAAAGAAAGAAAAATAGACTTCCTTATGATGTCTCCATAAACAACATAGGAGCAATTTATTACTTTTTTCTCTCTCTTAATATCATATACATTTCCAAAGACAATCTACTAACTGATCCTATATGCTTATAAGAATAATTTGTCATTTTTACTTTGTCAAATAAAGAATAATTTCATAATTAACCTTAGGTATAAAAGTCTTAATCTTACATATACCTATAGGAGGTAATTTATCATTTAATTTCATGTTCTACGAATTGCATAATTAATCTTACATATTTTTGTGAATCTTAAAGCCTTTTTTTGTATGAGTTAAAAAATACCTTTCTTTTAGATATTTGCTACGCTTTTTTTTTTATATTATTCTTTAATAATCTTCCCAAGACATACACCTCTTAAAACTAGAATAAAATTAACCCATGTTTGAACGGACAACCGCAAGTTAGCGGATCCTTTAGGGTGCCTTACCCCTTCCCTTTAGGATAATAAAAAATCCTTACTCAGAATCTCATTTAGTTTCACGGACCATTAAATGGAGTTAATACTGACTTTAATCAGTTAGTATTTAGGTGTCCTAATTCACCCAATTAATTAGGTGGCGACTCCCTTAACATTTTTACATTATCTTTTACATTTTTGGGGAGGATAACCATTCCGTCGCGCATTTAAGCCTGAGAGTTCAAAATCGGGTGCGACAGCATGGCGACTCCACTGGGGATTCCAGGTTCTTAACCATAACAAACATAGGTTAATTATTGTGCTTCTTTTTTCTTTTCTTTATTCATTTATTTGTTTTTTTTATTTGCTTAATTTACTAATTTGCTTATTTTGTGTTTCACACTTATCTGCTTTATATTTTGCCTAAACTATTTTGCTTTATATATGAATATCCGCATATTGTTTTAACTGCTATTTGTTACCGCTTCCCTTAAACTGGCATTCCGCTCATACTTCCTCCCTTATGGAAAATTCACACTATCACACACAACACGCGGGTGTGCTTTGCGCACCTGCAAATTTCTTTCAAACACCCAAATTTAAGAGAGTTGGTATTTTGCGCGGAGAATCCGGTCCAACCGGTGGTCGCGTAGCCTTCTCACTCGAGTAGTCCGCTCGGGAACCTTGCGTCTAGTAAGCCAAATCTTAGCAAACTTAAGATAGAGCTATACCACCCTTTATTTTAAGGCATGCATGCATTTACCTTAGGTGGGTCGGTCCTTGGTATCGACACCACTATTAGGAAGACACCAAACTTGTCGATGGGTTTCTCAACCCAACGACCAACCAAAGATATTATGTGTGCGCATGACATGATAGATTTATCCAAGCCAAAAAGACATGCCCAAAATTGGAAATGTAAGTTTATTTTTATTGTTTTTCAGCATTTGTAGTATGGATCATATAAGAATGGTTAGCGGAGTTCCTAATAAGCTAAGAGTATGGTGGGAGGATTTCGACATCAGCAGTCAGACAATGATTAGGAAGAAGTTGGGGTGTCTCATCTCACTATTTGGTATTTCGCCAGATCCGCATTTGATCCGAGCTTTAATCCAATTTTGGGATCGCAAGTCATTTTCAAATTCAAGGATTTTGAAATAACTCCTACATTGGAAGAAGTGCATTATTTCACCAGCCTAGTTTACCAAGGTAGAAAACAGATTATTCCCAACAGCCAATCAGGGAAGAAATTCCTCCGCTACATGGGTCTTAAGAATACTAAGGAGTTGCGTTGCTTCGAGAACAACTGGGTGTCTCTTGACTATCTTTACGAGAGGTATGGACATGATAACGCTTACAAGACATGCAAAACAGAATTCTCATGCACTCTACGCCATTGGCAAAACAGGCGTCCTATTGCATTCACTGTCGCTCTACTTGGCACCTTGATTTTTCCTCTGGAGTATGGCAAGATAAGTACTTGCATATGTTCCGTGGCCAGATCACTTTTCGAGGGAATTGACGGCATACAACCCACTTTGGTTCCTATGATTTTGGCAGAAATATTCCGAGCTCTTGGGAAATGCAAAAGAGGACAGACAAACTTCTTTGAAGGTTGCAATCTTATCTTACAAATGTGGGCCATGGAGCATTTTTACCGACGGTCAAATATGACAGACGTTTGTTTCAGCGCATCCTACAAGATCGACAGCTTCTATGATAGAACGAAACGGTTTGTGTCACCGGTCGGCATCAAAGATTGGTGCAAGTTTTTGACATCCCGCACCCAGGATCAGATCCAATGGAAATATCCTTTACTCCCTCACAAAAATGGAGCCTTTGTACGTGGTAAAGAATTGTACTATATTGAGCTTATTGGTCTAAAAGGTCTGCAACCGTACGCTCCCTACGCACACTCGACAATTCGCCAAGAATGATAATCCCACTCCGACGGACGGGAGTTTCAAGTTACATTTGGACCGACTTTATCAGTGCCTCGAGCTAGACAAATTTTGAAAGAATGGGACGACATTAACAAAATAGACATCGGAGATGAACAAGCAGGGCACACACCTGAGTATCAGACATGGCTGCAAGAGGATCACATCAACACAACCTACAGCCCAAGAGGAGAGCAAGGTTTCGAGGACATGGACACAAGCAATAGAATGAAGAATAATCAACTCAAGGAGAGGGTCATCACCCCAGACATGTGGGCCCTAATGCGATGCGAGACAATACTTGGAACAGGCAGGGGCTATACCAAAGAAGACCTAAGCTTCACTATCACAGCAACAACAGAGTTATTTAGTTTGAGATTTTCATTGTTTTTCTTATAAAGTGTCATTTCAATTAACTTTATTTCCAATAAAGGCATTTCGATACAATGGCTTGGGTGCATCTAACATGACTTCGCATATATGACGTTTAGGCCTACCTCTGGCACAAAGAGGTCCCCCCCTTGCATATTAGGAAACGTTTGGATGTGCTGTGTGCAATATATCTGCTACATACTTGCAAATTATGTTCTTATGCTAACACCGTTTGTTGCATCTTTTTAGAAAGATTTATCATCTTCCCAAAGTCGGTTCGTATTTGACTCAACAATGTCGAGCATCCACACTTCACCGCATCCAAGGCAAGAAATGACGATATGGTAGCTCGGGCGTCGGCGAGCGGTTTGGGAATTATTCTGTCGGTAAACGAAACTTGAAGGGAGGAATATCACGATCGGGAAGAATGTATTGCTCACCGCCGCAATGATTGTCGATATGCGAGTTGAGATGGAGAGGCTACGGAATCGACCAACCTATCCATCGGTTTGAATACCCACATGCGAGCAAAGGGCCACTATCTCGCACCACCCCGCATCGACCTCCACCACCACATATCCCCCAAAACTCCCCAAAGGCCGCGATTCGACCCAATCGCCCGCCCGCCAATCATCAACCTCACCTTCAAAATGATCCTCCTCGCCCGTACCTCGCCTCCGCCTACTCACTTCACCATAATCAGCCCTAATCGCCAAGCCAACCAGTGCCCACGCACCATACCCACTACCAGCCCCAGCAAACCACCCAGACAGTTAACTTACACAACAGAAACCCAACCTTTTACCGTACCCGCCGCTGAAGTGGATCATTCTGAAGAAATGGAAAGGAAGTCCGAGCCAAAATGGACGATGACGTGGCAGAGATTCACGACTGAAAGAAGCGGTTCGTGGCACGCGATCGGATAAAGGTCACGAAGGACTAGATTATGAAGATCTTTGCATGCGTCGGATGTGGAACCGCGATGGGATATAAGGTGCGAAGTTCGATTTATTTGATGGGAAGGAAATCCTCGTGCACACGAGATCATATTGCGACAAGTTAATCGGGGTAGGAAGAACCACGGCCATCATGAAGTTGTTCATTCAAGTTTAACCGCGAGGCAATAGATTGGTACACTGCAGGATCGCGTAAATGGCATAGTTGGAATGCATTGGCCCAAGACTTTGTGGGCGGTTCGGATTCAACACGAACCGGTGTGGACGGGTTCTATCTAATGAAGTTGGAAAAGAAATCTACGGAGACTTTCAGAAGTACGCCGTGAGGTGGCGTTGGAGCGACAAAGGTACAACCACCTGGTGGAAGTGAGATGACCACACTATTTGTACAATCTTTGAAGGATGCAACCTATTATGAGCGGATGATAAGCGCCATCGCGAAAATTTTGCGCAGGTCGTCGAATGGGTGACTTCGTAGGTTAAGGTATTAAACCGGCGGATTACGAATCGCGCGGCATTGCAGCAACCAATAAGGCGATTCACTGGACGATCGGGGTACTTCAAGAAGGAGACGATTTCCCTTCCATGTTTGTACAAGAACGCAAACCCGGCATTCATAACATACCGTAACCCACCCTATCAAACCCCATACTACCACACCAAGCAAAACTTTACACCTCACTATACACCCGCCCACACCCCGCCTACTACACACACCCGTATATAACGCTCCTAAGCACCCATTTATCCAAATTTCACAACCCGCCCAACAACCCCCCCAACAACAAAGAGCACCCAACGCGCCTGCACGAAATGCGAATTTTGAAGGAAAACCATCCGTAACCCGCACTCCCACCGGTGAACCCATACCCCGATATACGAAAGATCGCGAGCCGCAGTGTTTGATCCAACCAATTCGGGAGGATTCTCACTATCCCAAGATGGTATGATGAGAATAAGCGTTGTGCGTATTACTGATAGCCGTGGCATGACACCGGAAGTTGCTACACCCTCAGGGACAAAATCGAAGAGTTGATCAAAGAAGGAGTAATTCAGCTGAAGGATCCTGCCCCAAACGTGCATGATAATCCCTTGCCAAACCACGGCAACGCCAATGTGCACTTGATAGCCCTTGATGAGGAATACAACTTGGAGGGAACCATCCGATCAGTTCGAAGTGAGGGAAGAGTCGAACCTTCGCTGCCGCCCGCCACCAACTCGAAAGAAAGCGATTTGAGTTGGAAAGCGGCACCGCCGAGACATAAAGGTTCAATCACGCTTATTCAGCGCCGAAGGGCCACCGATCAAGATGGATCGCGGAGAAAGTAGAGCGGTCATGAAGTCACCGCAGTATAACTGTGTCAGTGAGGTATTACACACCTATAGAGGCAGCCAAGGAGGCACCGCAAAAGAAGCCCGTGACAGAGGCTGAAGTCGAGGAATTTTGGAGGAAGATGCCCACTAAAGAGTATTCCGTCGTAGAGCAGTTAAAGAAAACCTCGGCGCATATTTTTCATTGTTAATGCATTCTGCCTCACACAGGACTGCATTGATGGAGGTGTTGAAGGATGCATACGTTCCGGAGGGTACAACAGACGGGAACTTGGCAGCTTTGGTCGGACAGGTACTAGAGGCCCGCAGAATCACCTTTCACGATGATGAGTTACCCGCTGAGGGCGTCAGACACAACCTTGCATTGAATATCACCATCCAAGTCGCAGACAAGATTGTTTCAACAGTGCTGATTGATGGAGGCTCAGCCGTCAACATTTGTCCCATGACGACACTGTTGAAATTGGGGGCAGACTGTAAGAAAATTCGTGAAAGTCATATCAGAGTCAAAGGTTTCGACGGAGTCCATAGAGGGGTCGAAGGCGTAATGGACCTCACACTGCGGATCGGACTGCGCATTCGTTGTGGAATTTCAAATATTGGATATTGCTACATGTTACAACCGTTGATAGGAGGCCGGATCCACGAAATGGTGCGCATCCGCCCACCTGCATCGCTAAAGTTTATATGGAATCACAGTGAAGTGGTAGTATTTGGAGATAAAAAGGGGAGCATCAACACTGATTATGCAATCCCTGTCATAGAAGACGTGAAACAGTCGGATGGTTCGGTTTTTCATATTAATGAGATCAAGAGAGCAAGTAGGTCCGCCATCGCACCGCCACGTTCTCTCAAAATGGTGGCCAAGAAATGTTAAGAAATGGATACGAGCCCGCAGAGGTCTTGAGTCGGATGAAGGGATCACAGAGCCTATCCATTGTTTGGGAAGAGAGACACTTTTGGTTTGGGATACCACCACTTCAAGGATTTGGTGACCACGAACCTCCTAAGAAGGGATACATTCCTTGCTCGTGCCCATTCCGCCTCGAGTCACCATTCGTCAAAGCCTACACCATCCGGATGCCGAGAGAAGATGACCCGGATGATCTTGGCAAGGGTTCCGTAACTGCTCATAGGTGATGATGAAGGCAGATTGTTGCATGATCGCAGGAGATCACAAGGAGAGCTCACCATTTGGGATGCAGAGCATGGATACAGCCTGAATAATTGGACTTGCACCCCTGTCCTGACCGTCCGAGAAGCTTGGTAGAATTTATGATTAGTTCTAGCAGTGTGACCTTTTATCTAGAAAGAAAACAGACATGCATTTATGATTCTTAATATGTTTTTAATCTCGCAATTTTACTTTCATCATAAATTCCAGGACATTTTTGCAGCTTTTTAAAAGATTTTGTTTGTGTTAAAATTAAATTCTTTAAGCATTTTTCTTTCAGCGATCATATTAATAAACCTGTTGATAACGCGAATATGACATGTAATGAGACCAACGAACAAAGTTCAAATGACGAGCATAACCAGGCGAACAAGAGGAATGTCCGCAATGTAACTTAGCCAAGAGTCGAAAACTTTGAGAATAGGCCTAAACCAAATTTGGAAGAAACAGAGTTAAAAAACTTAGGCGATGAGGAACCGTGAAAGAGACTAGAGTCGCCGCCACCTAAACGCACACGAAGGAAGAATTAATTGAGCTCTCAAACAAGACAATCGATGTGTTTGCTTGGTCATATGAGGACATGCCAGGCTTGAGTACAGACATCGTCGCACACAGGCTACCTATTGAGCCATCTTATTTCCCCGTAAAGCAAAGGCCAAGAAAGATCAAACCAGACATGAGTTTGAAGGTCAAAGAAGAGGTGTCTAAACAGTTTGAGGCAAAGGTAATTCGAGTTGCAAAGTATCCTACTTGGTTAGCAAATATTGTGCCGGTAAAGAAAGATGGAAAGGTCCGAGTGCGTGGATTACAGAGACCTCAACAGAGCCACCAAGGATGACTTTCCTCTTCCAAACATCCATATACTCATCGATAATTGTGCGAAGCATGAACTACGATCGTTCGTCGATCGCTTTCTGCTATCATCGATCCTTATGGCGTAAGAGACGCAGAAAGACAAAGATTCACTACCCCCGCGTGGTGTACTATTATCGAGTTATGCCGTTCGGTCTCAAGAACGCAGCGCCACCTACATGAGAGCCATGACCACCATCTTCCACGACATGATTCATAAAGAAATTGAGGTCTATGCGACGACGTCATCATCAAATCGCGACAAGCGGAGGACCATTTGGCAAACTTGAAGAAATTTTTCCAACGACTAAGACAGTATAACTTAAAGTTGAATCCTGCACAGTGCGCATTTGGCGTTCCCGCAGGGAAGCTGTTGGGTTTTATAGTGAGCAGGAGAGGGATTGAGCTAGACCCCTCGAAAATAAAAGCCATCCAAGAGTTACCTCCTCCGAAAAGTAAAAAGGACGTGATGAGTTTCCTTGGTCGCCTCAACTACATCAGCAGGTTCATAGCCCGCCACCGTGATATGCGAGCCGATATTCAAATTATTGAAAAAGGATGCAGCTACCAAGTGGACAACAGATTGCCAACAAGCTTTTGACAGAATCAAAGAATACCTTTCTAATCCGCCAGTTCTAGTACCTCCAGAACCGGGGAGACCTTTGCTACTCTATTTGTCTGTGTTAGAAAATGCTTTCGGATGCGTGTTGGGGCAACACGATGAAACAGGGAAAAAGGAGCATGCCATATACTATTTGAGTAAGAAGTTCACGCATATGAAGCTCGTTATACTCTGCCGAACGCATTTGTCGCGCGTTAACTTGGGTCGCCCGAGTTCGTGCATTACCTATCAAAGATACACTACTTATCTTATTTCGAGGATGGATCCGCAAGTATATCCTTCGAAGCCCATGCCCACCGGAAAACTAGCAAAATGGCAAATTATGTTGAGCGAGTTTGACATCGCTTCACGCCACGCAGAGAGCCGTAAGTGCGACGTGCATTAGCCGATCATCTTGCCGAGAACCCGATCGATGAGTACGAGCCCTTCAACCTATTTTCCGATGAAGAGGTATTGTTTGTCGGAGAAGATATCTCGCAGGATTACCCGGTTGGAGGATGTTTTTCGATGAGCGACAAATTTCAAAAGTCGGCATTGGAGCGCTTTGGTTTGTAAACAGTCAAGATTATCCGATTTCCGAAGCTCGTTTCCATGCACCAACAATATGGCTGAATATGAACCTTCCATATTGGGGCTCAGAAAGGCCGTAGATATGGACATACAAGAGTTGCTGGTCATAGGCGATTCGCACTTACCGATCCATCGTGCACAGGGTGAATGGGCAACCAAGAATATGAAGATACTTCCCTACCTATTTTGCGTGAAGGAATTACAGAAGAGGTTCATCCACATAGAATTTAGGCATGTTCCCAGGATCCAGAACGAATTCGCTGATGCATTGGCAACCTTATCCTCCATGATCCAGCATCCGGACAAGAATTACATCGATCCAATCACAGTGAGTGTCTTTGGCCGGAGCCAGCTTATTGCTCCCATATAGACGAAGAAACAGACGGCAATCCATGGTACCATGACATCAAAAGGTACCTCAAAGCAGGAGAATATCCAGAAGGCATAACCAACATCCAGAAGAAGACACTTCGAAGACTAGCAAATCATTTCTTTTTGAATGGGGAAATTGTGTACCGAAGGACTCCAGATCTGGGCTTATTGAGATGTGTCGATGCTCAAGAGGCAGGCGAGCTAGTAGAAGAGATACACGGAGGGACGTGTGGACCTCATATGAACGGTTTCACTTTGGCGAAAAAGATTCTGCGAGCAGGTTATTTTTGGATGACGATGGAAACAGATTGTATCCGCTTTGTACAGAAATGTCGGCAATGCCAGATTCATGGAGATTTGATTCGAGTGCCTCCAAGTGAGCTTAATGTGACAAGTTCTCCTTGGCCATTCGCAGCTTGGGGCATGGATGTCATCGCCCCATCGAACCCGTTGCTTCAAATGGGCGCGATTCATCCTCGTAGCAATTGACTATTTCACTAAATGGGTAAGCGTCATCACACGCATCGATGATTTAAAAAGGTGGTCGACTTCGTCGCAACAACATCATTTGCCGATTTGGGGTTCCCGAATCAATTGTAACCGATAACGGAACCAATCTCAACAGAATTTGATGCGTGAGATATGTGGAAATTTCAAGATCACTCACCGTAATTCCACTGCATCGACTCGGATGAATGAGCGATGAAGCAGCCAACAAGAACATCAAGAGGATATTGCGCAAGGTGATCAGCAACTACAAACATTGGCACGAGAGTTTGCCTTTTGCGCTTTTGGGTTATCGCACCACAATCCGAACTTCTACCGGGGCAACGCCGTATCTTTTGGTGTATGGAATGTGGTCGCTACCGCAGAGGTGGAAATACCATCGTTGAGAATCATCCAAGCCGAAGCCGAGCGGCCGAGTGGATACAAGATCGTTATGAGCAGTTGATGTTGATTGACGAAAAAAGGTTGAATGCAATCTGTCATGGGCAGCTATATCAAAGCAGAATGGCTAGAGCTTTTAACAAGAGAGTAAGGCCAAGGTTATTCAAACCGGGACAATTGGTTTTGAAACGCATATTTCCGAATCAAATTAAAGCTAAAGGAAAGTTCGCGACCTAATCGCGCGGCCCTACATGGTCCATCGAGTACTAAGTGGAGGGGCCCTAATCTTGGCTGAGATGGATGGCGAGGTATGGCCCAAGGCTATCAACGCAGATGCAGTGAAGAGATATTACGTCTAGGAGTATTTGTCTTCCGTGTAATCCCCTTTATATTGTAAAAGTTGCATTCCCTCGGTGGGATATGCATAGAGCCCATGTAGGGTCTCGCCGCTGCAAATTAAAAGCCCTTTACTTGTAATCTGAACTACGTCATGACCTGATTCCCTTGGCGGATACGTAGGCGGCCATATCGGCTTCGGTCCCACTTTTTAGAATTTTACCCAATTTCGCTTGTAATGAACTACGTCATGACCTGATTCTCGCTGGGGATACGAGCGCCTAAATCGGCTTCGGTCACACCGTTGGGAATCTCCCCATTTGTCTACAGGCAACAGAGGGGTTTGGGTTATTCTAAAAGCGATTCATCACGAAGTTAGGTTCCGCCCGCGTGACACATAATCGAGGCAGCTTTGCGCACCAGGAAGAAGGCAATAACAAGGACTCCAAAAGATGTTCGTTTGGTCGAAATACATGTCATATTCGGCAAATTAGACGAGGCTTTTACATTTTTTACGCATGTCATATAAATGTTTATTTCTAAAGATGTTTTGTGCATACCTCATAAAAACACTTCATTTTTGGAAAATGCTTTTGGAACACTACTAAACATCCCAAAGAGGTCAAACAGGGGTTGCAAATCCAAACAGCCGTGCACGGACATCAAGGACAAAGCGGCAAAGTCGATATCTAATCGACCCCCAAAAACTCACAAATTTTTCTTTGAGCGCAGGTTTTTTTCATGTTAACAGGAGCAGAAAACGCAATAGCCAAAGCAGAAAATACGGCGAAAAGTTTCTTCATATTGGCGAGCAAAGAAAGCGGAAGAACACGCCCAGTGCAACGACGCCATCAAGATTGCGTCACGCAACGACGCCAAGAAGAACACGCCCAGTAACGACGCGTTATCGGCGATTGTGTCCGGCAACGACACCATCAAGATTGCGCGCACGCAACGACGCCAAGAAGAACACGCCCAGTAACGACGCATCGCGATTGCGGTTCAGTAACGACACTCAAGATTGCGTCTACGCAACGACGCCCGGAAGAACACGCCCAGTAACGACGTTATCGATTGTGTCCAGTAACGACACCTCAAGATTGCGTCACGCAACGACGCCAAGAAGAACACGCCCAGTAACGACGTTATCGCGATTGTGTCCGGCAACGACACCATCAAGATTGCGCTTCACGCAACGACGCCAAAGAAGAACACGCCCAGCAATGGCGTTATCAACATCAGGTCGAGCAACGACACCATCAAGATTGTGTCCAGTAACGACACCATCAAGATTGCGTCACGCAACGACGCCAAAGCAGAAGACGCCCGTGCAACAACGTTATCAGCACATTAAGTCCGAAAACGACGCCATCATCAGCATATCACATCTACGCAGGGGCAATTGCAGCAAGGACAACGTCTCCGCATTCACAATCGCAACACGCCCGCAAGCGGTGAAATCACAGCATTTGCAGCATCGCATCAACACAACAGGCATCGCGTTTTGCAGGATAACCTTTTCTAGTCACAGTTACATTGTTTTTAAAATCATTTTGCCTTAACAGTTATGCACTAACCGTTTGTTCAAGTCTTAGCATGCAGCAGCGGGAGCACAACGTGGATTTTCTTACAAATAACCGGCAATCTGTTGGGCCAACCTTCCCGATCGCGAAGCGGCCTCAAGCGTCGGTCCACTCGCTCCACATCATCGTAGAACCCAGCACCACAAGCCATAGCAGTACACTCCAGGTTCAAGCCAGTTATATTCTTTTACTTTTTACACCATAGCCCAGTGTCATTATAACTCGACACTGGGACAGCTTTGAGTCCGCGTTAGCCCGCCTAGGTGTTTTGACCATGGTAACCCAGTGTCGTCATAACTCGACACTGGGACAGCTTTGGGTCCGCATTAGCCGCCTTGGTGTTTAGACCATGGTAACCCAGTGTCGTCATAACTCGACATCGACGGGGCTTTTTGATTTCAAGGCCACTTTGTCTACCGCCAAAGATTTTTGCAATTCTGAAGATCGAGACAAAATTGGCTATGAGTCAACGTCTTTGTCCGAAGATTCTTCCATCATCTCCATACAAAGAGGGACATCTGTTGACACCCAATTTTGACCCTCCCGTCCAGCCATTAACTATAAAATTACACTAATTTTGTAAAATAATTTTTTATGATTTTTTAAAATAAAATGCAGCGGTAAAACATAAATACAGGCATAAATAAGCAATTTAATAATAGCATTCATAAAAGAATTAAGAAGTCCTATCTGCATGTAGCATTTAAATAACTCATTTTTATAACGGCATCGCATTAATTAAAATAGCACACCCGCATTTAGTATTATTAATAATTTAAATTTATAACAATTAGATTAATAAAGCACCTAAATAATTTAAGCACAATTTATTAATTTAATTCACTACTAATTAACAATTAAATACCTAATACTAACACTAATTTGTCACTAATTAATACACTTGCCTAGAATTAATTAGCTAACTAATTAACTAAGCCTAAAACTAATTAAATAACTTAACTAATCTAATACCCTAATTAATTAACTACCCGGTGATTTCCCGTCGACGCGACGCGAGGCCCACCCGCAAAGCCCACACGCCCCGCCCTTTATGCCTTACCTTTAGAAGCCCACGCTTCATTCCCCATCAGCCCCATCGTCCTCACAGAACCAAAACGCTCCCCTTAACCTAAACCTAAGAATGCAATCGCCGCCAGCACTCCGCCATTCTCGCCCTCGTCCATTCCGCCAGCTCACCTTCGTACTCACCAAACCTCAGGTTTCCTTTCCCAAAACCTGCCATAAGGAGAACCATTCCTTAATCGTGACCCAAATCGCGAAAAATCAGAATTCACCTTCCTTACCCACGCAAACGAAGCCAGCTTGCCCTTACCATAAGCAAACTAGCAAAATCTTTTCAGAATCAAAATCTTAGCCAAATCTACCCAGATCGAAGCTTACCATAAGAATCAGCCTCAAATCAGTCCAAGTCACCCACGAAATCTCAGCCTTTATTTACTTACCAATTGTAGAACCTAGAGTTAGGCTATTTAAACGACATGCAATAGGCATCGAGAGGGGAATTCAGAGCAGAGTCGGCCATCAAACTATCACAGTATCCAGTCTAGAAATCCTTTTCGTTTCTATCAAAGTCACTATTATCTGTTCTTGCAAACAGTCTTTTTGTAACTTTCCTTCGACGATTCGGGAAAACTATTGTCGTCGCCTCAGTTCGCTACCCATAAAAGGTCCGGAAACCCCTTCTCTTTCATTTACTTAATTATCTAATTGATACTATGTGATGGTGTCTGTATCATTTTGCTCAAACTTGTTCGATTTGGTTTGGCCACTGTGTCCAGACAAGTCTATCGGCAGTAGCCTTCGATATTTGTAGCATGATTCTGTCTCGAGCATGTGCGTCGATAGTATTTTCTGAGGGTATGATTAAGTGTACAACGATTGTATAAAGGTCGTAGATCTATTTTGTTGGTTGTATGCTGATGGTTGTGGAAACACTGACTTGGATTTTCTGTTTGAACCTGTTAGTACGCAACTAGATATTTAGTAGGAATGCATTGACATGTTAAATCCAAAGAAAAATCAGTATTAATCATGATGAACTGTTAAACCGAAATTCACTACATATGTCGTTTCTTGTAACTTTCTCTAAATAAATATTTCTCCTAACAAATAGTTAGCGGGAAGTAAAAGGGATTACGAGGCCTAATCCCGAATTTTAAAATCAAGCCAACATATAACAACAACCAATATTTAAAAGGATTATGTGTTTATGTGCATGTATAATTATTACTGCATTCAAGATTCAAACCTCTTACTCATTTTCCAAAATATTGTAAGAAAGATTATATGTCTACCTATATGTCATAACAACCCGAATTTCACAAGGTGATTATGTGTTTGTATGTCTATGTTCAAAAGATTCGGATCTGTACTTACCTTCTAAAACATTACTATCATGCTATAATAACTTAAAACTGGCCTCCAAATAAAAATGTTACTAAGATCAAGGATATACGATTTACAATGTCGTGTTATCCTCCCGATATAAGTAACAAACATTTTAATTAAAGAATAAAATATGTACGTTCTCATCCCTTAAAAAATGGCTAAGGTATCTTACTATTAAGTTAGCTATACAAGTTTAATTGTCTGCCATAATGTATTTGCTATTTTGTTACCATTGTTTGGAGTGGTTGACGATTGCAGGAATTATAATAAAATCGCTGAATGTTGGAATTATAATATTGATGATGAATAAAAAGCGTCTCATATTTACGCTTTTGACTAATTGCATATTAAAACAGTCTTAGCTTTGATTAAGTAAATGTGCGACCCGCATTTAGGTCCGAACTAGAGGTATAAGTTTTGAAGTCCAGAAGTTACTTTGAAATCTTTTGTGTGTTGATTTAACATGCCGAAGTTGGATGTTGACTCTTTGTGTATGATTTGATTAGCATGTGTTTATAATGTTAACACATATATTAAATCTATAACTAGTTAGGTATAGGTTAATTCAAACAGTTCATCGTCAACCCCCGTCCTAAATTAGCTTAAGGCTTCATGTCAACATCTTAAAATATGCTCCTAGAGTAGCAAAGCATGTTAAGAGTGCTAGTTTAGCTTTTCTTGTCCCCGACATGTAGCATTCTTTAAACTTTACAGCAGTGAGTCCATTGCCCAGCAGAATGTATATTCCAGCATGTATAAACACATATTATGATAGTCTTTAGGTACCTGCACGACAGGTACATACTTTGACTGTTTTCTACATAATGGTTCCTACCTGAGTGTATATTGGGTGCAATTACTAGGCTGGCCGATGCCCACTGTCTGTTCAGTTCATGTGAAAGGGTCCAATGTGTTAAACTCTCTATGCTTATGTTAATGGGGTCTGTATTATTGTGGTTATTATCTTGGAAAAATCTGAGAAATACAAAGTATTGGGCTGCTTTATTCCTGTGCATTATTTTCGTTATCAGGGTCTCATACACGACTGGATCTTTTGAATGTTTTTCACTGTTTGGGCCTGCTTGTGCTTTGGATAATAAAAAATAAAATGGCTTATGCAGGCATGAAGCCTTTATGTCGATAAATGCTTATCATTTCATAAATTTCGAGATATTCTAATCCTTTTCCTTTCTTTCTTATTTTATCTGACACGCATTGGAGTCAAATCAAGAGTCTCGGTATGAGACTCGTCAGGATTTCTATATCGCCGCCACGCTTTGTCACAGGGTTTCCAAACAGCTATAGGGACAGATGGTGTCGCCATCCGTCTTAGACATTACAACAATTTTAATCTCGAACCTCCCTTGTTTATTTATGTATTATTTATCTGTTCATTCATTATTGTCACATTTGTTAATTCTGTAATTAATAGGATAACTAACTCTATTAGCCTTTAAATATATGGGGAGGGTAGCATAAAGATGAGTTCGCTCTTTGTTAATTTTAGATTCATCATACAAAATCTAAATCCAAGGTAAATTAATCAATCCTAGCTATGCTTTAGTTATGTAGTCAAAAATACTACTCCTTATCTAGAAAGAAAGAAAAATAGACTTCCTTATGATGTCTCCATAAACAACATAGGAGCAATTTATTACTTTTTTTTCTCTCTTAATATCATATACATTTCCAAAGACAATCTACTAACTGATCCTATATGCTTATAAGAATAATTTGTCATTTTTACTTTGTCAAATAAAGAATAATTTCATAATTAACCTTAGGTATAAAAGTCTTAATCTTACATATACCTATAGGAGGTAATTTATCATTTAATTTCATGTTCTACGAATTGCATAATTAATCTTACATATTTTTGTGAATCTTAAAGCCTTTTTTTGTATGAGTTAAAAAATACATTTCTTTTAGATATTTGCTACGCTTTTTTTTTTTATATTATTCTTTAATAATCTTCCCAAGACATACACCTCTTAAAACTAGAATAAAATTAACCCATGTTTGAACGGACAACCGCAAGTTAGCGGATCCTTTAGGGTGCCTTACCCCTTCCCTTTAGGATAATAAAAAATCCTTACTCAGAATCTCATTTAGTTTCACGGACCATTAAATGGAGTTAATACTGACTTTAATCAGTTAGTATTTAGGTGTCCTAATTCACCCAATTAATTAGGTGGCGACTCCCTTAACATTTTTACATTATCTTTTACATTTTTGGGGAGGATAACCATTCCGTCGCGCATTTAAGCCTGAGAGTTCAAAATCGGGTGCGACACAAATCTCAGCTACTACATTTGCAACGCCTCTGTACTCAGCCTAGGCACTGGATCTAGATAGGGTAGCCTGTCGCTTGGCAGATCAAGAAATCAGATTATCCCCTAAGAAAACACAAAAGTCGGAGGTGGAGCGTCGCGTGTCCGGACACCCTGGCCAATCTGCATCCGTATATGAGAGCAACCTGTTTGACGCAGAGGGGTATAAGTGCAAACCACAATCAAGAGTGCCCTTAATGTATCGAATGATACGCTTAAGAGCAGTGAAATGAGACTCCATGGGGGCATGCATGAATAAGCACACCTGCTGAACAACATAAGCTATGTCTGGCCTGGTAAATGTGAGATACTGAAGTGCACCTGCAAGGCTCCTATACAGAGTAGGATCAGAGACTGAAGCACCATCCATAGCACTGAGCTTAGATTTCGAATCGACTGGAGTAGGCATAACTTTGCAATTCGTCATCTTAGCCCTGTACACTATCTCCTCTGCATACTTACGCTGACATAAGAACATGTGATTGGCAGACCTGGTCACTGATATCTCCAAGAAATAACTCAGCTTTCCCAAATCAGTCATTGCAAATTCGGACTTAAGCAAGACAATAATCTCATTTTTCAATCTATCTGAGGAGGCAGTCAGAACAATATCATCCACGTACATTAATAAGTAAGAAATGTTACTACCTCGATGAAAAATGAAGAGTGATGTATCACTCTTGCTGCATACAAACCCAATCTGCAAGATATACCTGGCAAAACGATCATATCACGCACGGGGGGCCTGTTTCAGGCCATATAGTGACTTACGGAGACGACACACATAGTGAGGAACTGCTGGATGAGTGAACCCAGGCGGCTGATACATCTACACTGTTTCTCTCAGGTCTCCATGTAAGAATGCATTCTTCACATCAAGTTGATGAATAGGCCAGTGTTTGCCCATGGCAATGCTCAAAACTGTGAATAGTAGCCGGTTTGACAACCGGGCTGAAGGTCTCTCCACAATCAATGCCCTCCTGCTGATTCGTGCCATTAGCCACAAGACGGGCCTTATACCTCTCAAGATTTCCATTGTCTCTGAACTTGTGACGAAAAAGTCACATACATCGAATGACATTCACCCCCTCAGGTCTAGGTACTAGATCCCACGTGTGCTGTTTAGTTAAAGAATTGAATTCCTCATACATAGCCGCATTTCAATTAGGGTCTTGTTTGGCCAATTTTGGGTTCTTTGGAAGTGGATAGATGGTTTGGGCAGACAAGTTGAAATGGACTTTGGGTTTGAAGATTCTATGCTTTGAACGAGTTTCCATTAGATGAGTAGGGACAGTGGGTGGCGGAGTGGTGTCTGAGACGGGGGGTAAAGTTAGATAATGAGAAGGAGGGGGCGAAGCCGTCAGAGGAGCCGCGACTTCTGGATCGAGCGATGCGGCGCTATAAGGTTGACAGGCTTCTCTGAAGTTTGGGCGCCGTGGCGCTGTCGACGGTGTTCCTGAAGATTGCTCACTGGAAATCAGGCACCGCAGCGCCTCCCCTTGGGGCCGCAGCTCTGACGACGGAACAGAGGACGTGAGTTGTTCGAGGATGAGGGGAGATATGGAAGGCTCGTCAAGAAATGAGTATTCCGGTTTTTGAAATTTTGGAAGATTCGAAAACGGGAATGTGGTCTCGTCGAATGTGACGTGACGAGATATGTGGATTTGACGAGTCGACAAGTCATAGCATAGATAGCCCCTATGGTTCGACGAGAATTCTAGGAAGACTCAGGGAGTAGACCTAGGAGCAAGCTTGTGAGGGGCGATAGAGCTGAGGTTGTGATAGCACAGACAACCGAAAATCCGTAGATGATCATAGGAGGGGACTTTATGGTAGAGGATTTCGGTAGGGGTCATATTGTGAAGAGTGCTAGTAGGGAGAATATTTAGAATGTATTCTGACATTTTAGCAGCATATACCCAGAAGGAAGGAGGGAGAGAGGCATGAATCAATAGGGTGCGAATCATATTGTTAATGGTACGTATGATTCTTTTATCTTTACCGTTTTGTGGTGAGGTGTGAGGGCAGGAGAAGCGAAAAACCATGTCATTATTGGTACAAAATCGGTGAAACATAGAGTTATTGAATTCACGACCATTATCGCACTGAAATGATTTTATTCTTTTTCCAAATTGTGTGTGGATGAACTTGCGAAACTCAAGAAATTTGGCAAACACTTTCGATTTAAATTTAAGAGGATATAGCCAAAGATAGTGTGAAAAATCATCAAGCAACACAAGATAGTATTTATGACCGAGAGAACTAGAGATAGGAGATGTCCATAAATCGGCATGTATAATATCAAAAGGAGCAAGTGTAACACTAGTAGCTAATTTAAACGGAAGACGAATATGTTTGCCTAAAGAGCAAAAAACACAATTTTGGGCAAGTTTCGCATTACAAGAAATGAAATTGTTGCCTTTAAATTAAAAACTGGGACTCCTGGATGACCAAGCCTATTATGTCAAGTTGAAGAAGAAACAACCGCTTGAGTGACGGTGGAGCAAGATTTGGCAGCGGAGGTGGAAGTGAATGGATAGAGATCTCCCGTGCTATTGCATCTCGTAAGAGGTGTCCCTGTATGAAGATCCTTCCCAGTAAAACCAAAAAGGTCAAAATCCACGGAGACAGAATTATTACGAGTAAATTGGCGGACAAATATGAGGTTCTTAATCATGTGTGGGGGCATATAGGGTGTTTTTTAGGGAGAATGATGGATGAGGATGTTGTGTGTATGAGGTATCATACCCTTTAACTGGAATGCGTTGTCCACTACCAACTGTAACATATTGAGGATGTTTTAAACTAAACAGTTTAGGGATAGTACCTGCATATTGGGTGACGTGTGGCGCCTGAGTCCATGTACCAAGTATTGTCAGGTTGTTGCATGGAGAGGGTGATGAACGTCTGACCCAACTCAGTGGGTGTCATGCCGGGCAATGGAACCTGACCTTGCATGAAGTGGGCCTGCTGCGAGGCTTGAGCGGGGCCCGACAAATCAGGGTAAGAATACGGATTGTAGGGCTGCTGGTACTGGAATGGACTCGGTGCCGCCGCTCAACCGGGCACCACGGCTCAGACTTTGGCGTCGCGCATCAGTAAACGCAATTCGCCGGAAGCCGCGTCGCTTGTTCTCGTGATCCTCGCTGTTATTCTTCGCTGGTTACGCTGACCGCGACCCTTGCCACGACCACGACCTCCTCTGCCGCGGCCCCTGCCACCCTTTCCAATGCGTCCCTGCTTCGGTTGAGAGTTTTCTGGCGGCGTTGGATCATGAGGGCGCGTTTCGACAGCTAATGCCTTCTGACTGTGCTCATCCTGCTTAGCACGTCGAGTCTCTTCGAGCAACAACTGCGACCGAGCTTTGTTAAAGCTGGGTAACAGATCTGCCTGTTGAATCATGATGGCCAAAGTATCATATTCGCCTTTAGGAAGGCCAGCAATCAGTTGTAACACCAATTTGGTGTCAGTAACAGGCTCGTCGACAGCAGCAAGTTGATACGTCAGTAGCTTTAACTGTTTGCAGTACTCACTCACATTGGAAAAGTTTTCAAGATGTGTATTGTTATATTGCTCCTCTAAATACACAGCACGGGTGTGCGTATTGTCCTGAAAGATTTCCTCCAAACGATTCCACAAGTCACGGGCTGTAGAGTCAGATTTCATGATAGTAAGAAGTAGATCCTGAGAAATACTACCATATATCCATTGTTTGACGCCGACGTCTAGACGACGCCAAGTAGAATCATCAACTGTCACGCCCCGACTTTTCCTAAGTCTTTACTTAGGGCGTGATGGCACCTGGACAATTATTTCCCACCAGGAGCACCATTTAATTCTCTTTATTTAGAAATTTGAACTTATATTCAAATACAGAGCTATTAATAAAAATAACAATAAAAAAATCTGTTTATGACTTTATTAAAAACATAACGCGAGTCCATGCTCGTGCAAATATTGTTTCTACATAGACATACTGACAAAGATTATTCTAAGTTGGAAGGGAGACCATTCCACACGGGCATTTCCCGAGACACTGGAACTGACATTCTGAACCTGACGAGTACCAAGTCCGAAGCAATGGACTTGGTATGACAAGAGGCTGCGGGACGATCGCTAGCCTTGGCGTGGAGCCTTTCCTCTATCACGCTTTCCTGAGACATGTTAAATAAAAAGTCAGCCTTACCTTCTGGGGCTGAGTGAGAACCTTACCCTGCAATTCAAAGTAACACCACAATATTCCAAGTGCAATCACATTATAACGTAATAAGCATATTGCAAGAACATATCAGGTTACAACACTTTTAAATATGCAACAACTCCTCATAGGAAATTCTCGGTTTAACTAACACTTCATTTTATCTCGTATTATACGTTAAGACATTCCCCTGCATTTCCATATGTTTATTACATTTATATATTTGTGAACGCGTATTCACTTTTCATATTTATATATAGGTGAACATGTATTCATCTTTCATATTTGTTGCGGCGTGCAACCCGATCCATTATATTTACGTATTTGTGAACACGTATTCACTTTACGTTTTGTTGCGGCGTGCAACCCGATCCATTATATTTACGTATTTGTGAACACGTATTCACTTTACGTTTTGTTGCGGCGTGCAACCCGATCCATTATGTTTACGTATTTGTGAACGCGTATTCACTTTACGTTTTGTTGCGGCGTGCAACCCAATCCATTATATTTATATTTATATATTTATGTGAACACGTATTCACTTTTCATATTTTTCAGAAGATCGAATAAATAATATTCTCTTTCCCAACATTCTGTCATTCATACTTGTAACGATTATAACTTTTTAACCATAACTCCAACTAAGATGTTTCTCAAGCGGAGACTAAGGTAAGACGGGAATGTTTCACTGTACCAAATTTCATTTAAAACTACTTTGGGTAACTAACACAAATTTATCCTCAAAACAGCCACATGAAATTTGTTTCGGCAGAATTTTTATTTAACATAACTCAATCTTAGAATAGTCATAACTCCTAATCTGTAAACCTGTTCAAGCCCCATAAAATCTAAAAACGACGATAACAGAGAGCTACACGTCTCCATGTGAACCATCCTTTCATATTCTGTACCATTTGGTACAGTTTTACACTTTTATTCGCTGCCCTTCCTGGATCTCGATAGATCCGAGGCAGAAACTTTAAATAGCGATAACTCTCAATCCGTAAGTCGGATTGACCCCCGTAAGGTCTCAAAATGTCCACAACAGAGAGATCTAGAACTTTCATTTAGCACCAATTTTTATATTACCCACGGATGAGTACAGTTTTACGTTTCAACATCCTGCCCTTCTGGATTCCGATGAATCCGAGGCAGCAACTTCAAACTACAATAACTCTCAACTCGTAAGTCCGTTTTAACAACTCTTTATCTATATCTGTCCATAATAGAGAGATTTACAACCATGTAAATTTCCATATAATTCTAATAAGTAAAACTCAATAAAAAGAGTCCGTAATTATGTCTTTCCGAATTTCGGCCAAATCTAAGGCAGGAACTTTGAACTATGATAACTTTCAAACCGTATGTCCATTTTACCTCGAGGGTGACCTTAAGTGGAGTGGCCAGGCTCTGATCTGATTTTTTTTCTTATATATGCAACCTAAGCAGCTACTTCTATCTGTGCATATCCTAAATGAAATCATGCTTTTCACAAGTTTGGTACGCTAGAGGGAAAGTTCCACTAGTTCTATTGTCTCTAAGCCCTCATTCTTCATTTTCGGTTCTATATGATCATAATAGAGAGGTGTACCATTCTTCCGAATTTAATCAAATTCTAACAATTATAACTCAGTGAGAACAGTTCGTAAAGTTCATGACGCAACTAGTTGTCTAAACAATCAAAAGTTCAATATTTCTTTTCAACACTCAATTCTTATTCTAACATGTATTGAACTTAAAATAAAGGATGTTACGAAGAATTTCTGAGTGAGAAACCTCACCTTATTTTGATTCTTCTTCTTGTAGGAGAACTCAATTAGACATAGATGGTCCAACCAGCTTCCCTGAAAATCTAACACACAAGATCGCAACATGTCCTCAAGTGTTTGAATTGTTCGCTCAGCTTGCCCATCTGTTTGCGGGTGGAAAGTCGTGCTTAACTTAAATTTTGTCCCGAGACCCTGCTGGAAACTTTTCCAAAAGTGTGAGGTGAACTGGGAACCCCTATCTGAAATAATTTGTAAGGGAATCCCGTGTAACCGCACAATCTCCTTCAAATAAATCTGTGTGTACTGTGGTGCGCGATACGTAGTCTTGACCGGTAAAAAATGGGCTGACTTTGTAAACCGATCAACAATCACCCAAATAGAATCATACCCTTCTCGAGTTTTCGGTAGACCGATTCTGAAATCCATATGAATCGCCTCCCATTTCCACATGGGGACTCCAATGTCCTGAAGTAATCCGTCAGGTTTTTGATGTTCAGCTTTCACCTGATGACATATAAGACACCTCCCGACAAACTCCGCAACGTCTTTCTTCATCCCGTCCCACCAGTAATTTGTCTTGAGGTCCTGATACATTTTTGTTGACCCTGGATGAATGGAATATCTTGTGTTGTGACCCTCATCTAAGATCTTCCTCCTTAGATCCTTTACCTTAGGAACACATAACCTACCCTTATACCGAATGGTTCTGTCATTATCTCCCAATGTAAACTGTGAAGGTTTTCCCTGTTGGATCCTCTCCCGAAATCCAACAAACTCTGTATCCTCAAACTGACTTTCTTTTATTTCTGAAGCTAAGGCATCGCGAGGTATCATGTACCACCACCCTACCTTCACCGATCTCAGTTAAGCTAACCCCGAGGTTTCCCAATCTTTGTACCTCACGAACAATACCCCTCTTTTGTATTGCCAAATGGGCCAAGCTACCCATTGATCTCCTACTGAGTGCGTCAGCCACCACGTTGGCTTTCCCATGATGGTAAAGAATACTAAGGTCATAATCCTTAAGCAACTCTAACCATCTTCTTTGTCGGAGATTCAAATCCTTCTGCGTGGTTATGTACTGCAAACTCTTATGATCTGTAATATGTCCACATGCACACCATATAAATAATGTCTCCATATTCGTAAGGCAAACACCACCGCAGCTAATTCCAAGTCATGAGTTGGGTAATTCTTCTCATGTATCTTCAACTGTCTAGATGCATACACAATAACCTTTCCAAACTGCATCAAGACACATCCTAACCCAACTCTAGAGGCATCACAAAAGACTGTGAACCCTTCTTGTCCCAATGGTAAGGTTAGGACTGGTGCAGTAGTCAACAATTCCTTTAGTTTCTGAAAACTTGCTTCACATGCTTCTGATCACTGGTACTTAACCGCTTTTTGAGTCAACCGGATCAAGGGAGCAGCAAGACTAGAAAAACCTTTTACGAATCTTCTATAATACCAGTCAAACCCAACAAACTTCTAACCTCTGTCGGAGTGGTCGGTTTTGGCCAGTTCTTCACCGCTTCTATCTTCTGGGGGTCTACCATAATTCCATCCCTTGACACAACATGACCCAAAAGGCTACCTTTTCCAACCAAAATTCACACTTTGAAAATTTAGCATATAGTTTCTCCTGTTTCAAGACTTGAAGCACTACCCTCAGATGCTCTTCATGTTCTTCAACACTCTTACTGTAGATTAGGATATCATCTATGAACACAATCACGAACAAATCTAGGAATGGTTTGAAGATTCTGTTCATTAAATCCATAAAAGCCGCTGGGGCATTAGTTAACCCAAAAGGCATGACCAAGAACTTATAATGGCCGTATCGGGTTCTAAGGCTATTTTGGATATATCATCCGGATTTATTTTCAGCTGATGATATCCCGAACGGAGATCAATCTTGGAAAAATAGCTAGCTCCCTGAAGTTGGTCAAAAAGATCATCAATTCTTGGTAATGGGTATCAGTTCTTGATCGTGACCTTATTGAGCTGCCGATAATCGATGCACATTCGGAGCGATCCGTCTTTCTTTTTCACAAACAGGACTGGTGCACCTGATCGGTGTATTTTATATACACTTTTTGAGTCATTTTTAATTAGTATTTTACTCATTTTATTTATGTTTAGTATAGTATTAGGGTCGTTTTCCTTTCTTTTGTGTCACAGCGGTCATAAATGGAGAAATGGCGAAAAGAAGATGAAATGAGCATAAATGAGATGGAATTGCACACAAAAAGGGCCAAGAAATAAAGTCTAAGAAGTTCCGGGAATTATAGAGGAGTTCAGACGAAGTCCGGACGAAAAAAGGGCAACGAAATCGCGAAAACGTCACCGGAGCCATGCGCTGGCGTTAGCGCATGCGCCCATAGTCATCTTGAAAGTCCCGAGAGTTGCTGAATTTCAGCGCGCCCATCACAGGCTGCGGCCCGATGCGAATTATGAAGTGCTGGGCCGAATTTGACATGTTTTCAGAATCCTAAAGGGATAAATTTTCCTACCTAAAGGGATAACTTTTCCTACCTTAAAACCCTTACCTAAAAGGATTCTAATAACTTTTCCTACCTACAAAATTCCTAACCCTTCACCAAAAGGATTCTTTGGCTATAAATACTCTACATCATTAGAAGAATTATTCATTCTCCATTCCACCATTCACCATTTTACATCCATCCTTCCACCAATCCATCTTGTAAATATTCCACAACACAACCCTTGGATGCTTGGCTTGGAGACTCGTTCTTAAGTATTTTTCTTTTCCTTTTCTTTTCTTTATTTCAGTTTTTGTATGATGAACATGAGATTAGTTCTTGTCATGTCAATGGCTAGAAACTAATTCCTCTATAGGGCTTTCCATGTTGAATTGCTAGAAACTTATGTTATAAATTAATGCATGCTTATGGTTATTTTTCTTATTGTGAGATCTATCCAATAATTGAGTTGAATTCTTGGTAATTAATTGACAACTAATTATCACTATATGATTTCTAATCGATTCGAAAGGGGATTGTGAATATCTTTGTAAGTTGGGTAGACATTCTTGGATTGGGGATGAAAATACCTCAATTATTTATGTAGCGTTGATGAGAGGCTTAACAACCCTAATTTTGCGCATTGTGCGTGACGGTCAACTAGGTTTTTGTTCTTAATCCTCCTATAAAGTTATCATTATCACCGAAAGGAAGGTAAGGTGCGATACTGGGGTTGAGTGTTTATATAACCCTAACGGGAGTATAAAACGATATCGTAAACCTGCTTTCTCCAAAAGAAGAATACCATAAGTTAATGCATTAGTAAGTAGCATAAGCGGATAGTAAGGATACATGGAAGCCATATTCTCATCACCACTGAAGTAAATCTTTATATTTAAATAGCTTGCATAATTCTTAGTTATAAACAACAAATCAATTATCAATTCACCAAATAGATACTATAAAATAGATAGTTGGTAATTGAACCCTAATCCTTGTGGACGATATTCGGTCTTATCAAGACTATACTACTTGTCACGATAACGTGCACTTGCGTTTAAAGTGTGTGCATCTTACCGCGCATCAAGTTTTTGGCGCCGTTGCCGGGGATTAGGCATAGTTCAATATCAAATTTATCTATTTTTAATTTCTAATTTGGTTTTTATTTTTGTTTCTTTAAATTATTTATTTTATTTTCTAAAAAAAAAAACAAAAAAAAAACAAGTGTGCCGTGATTCGTTGTTGGTTTTGATTCATCTCAGGGATCCTTAAGACATTGATTTCTACTGTCAATATGATCGAGCTCCAACCATAGAGGAAGAGAGGGAGGAATTACGAGAAACTAATACTCAGTCTCACGAGGTACCAAAATCAGTTCATAGACGAAACGAGAATGGCCATGAAGAAGTTGGAAACGCAAATAGCAGAGCTCGCGATCATATTCAACAGCGAAACACAAGAAGAGCAATCTGAACCTGGGGTAGACAATGAGGAAACACAATGTCAGGCAATTGACCTGAAGGATGTCGAATCAGGGAAGATAGAGAGTTCGCAGCAGCAGCAGCGCCGCGACGCCGATGAGCAGCGGCAATGGCGCCGTAACCAAATCAAGGTGATTTTGAGCAATAACAACAAATTGAGAGCTCGAACCATCGACGGTGTATTTTATATACACCTTTTGAGTCAGTCTAGTTAGTCTTTTGTCCCGTTTTGTACATACAAAGTGTCGTATTAGGATAGATTTTCTTTCTTTTGAGTCAAAGTGGCTAAAGTGGCCAAATGGCGGAAAAGGAGCGAAAAGAGGGAAAAAGAGGAGGTACTAGAGCTGAAAACGGAGAAAGTGGCAAACGAGGCTGAAATCGCACTGCCGCGCGCCTCCTGCAATGGGTGCGCGCGCTATTATTCGAAGTTGCAGAAGATCCAGCGCGCGCCTCGAAGACGAAAGCAGGCGCGGCGCTAAACATCCGAGAAGCCACAGAGTTGCAGGCCGCGCGCTCGCAGCCAGATATCAGGGCCGCGGCGCCAAAACACCCGAAGTATTGCAGAACTTTAGGCGCCGCGGCGCCCATCTGCAGGGCCGCGGCGCCGACGCGGAAAAATTAGGTCTTTTGACGGATTTTTGGGCCAGGCCTGCAGGAAAAAGAGAGGAGACGTTTTAAACCTATAAAAGGAGAACCCTAGGCAGTTTTCAAGGGTTCCCTTTCTTGCCAAACACAAGGTTTTCTTGCCTAGGAGATTGGAGACCCAAACATTAGTAATTTCTTTTTCCTTTCCTTTATTTATTTCAGTTTTTGCATGATGAACTTTGAATTAGTTCTTGTCATATTCATGGCTAGGAACTAATTCTCTTATAGGGCTTTCTATGTTGAATTCTTGAACCTTATGTTATAAAGTAATGCATGCTTATGGTTATTATTCTTATTGAGAGATCTATCCAATAATTGAGTTGAATTCTTGGTAGCTAATTGACAACTAGTTATCACTATATGATTTCTAATCGATTACGAAAAGGAGGGATTGTGAATATGCTGTAAGTTGGGTAGACGGTCTCGAGTTGGGGATGAAAATACCTCAATTAGATTTGTAGCGTTGATGAGAGGTTTAACAACCCTAATTTTGCGCATTGTGCGTGACGGTCAACTAGGTTTTTGTGCTTAATCCTCCTATAGAGTTACCCTTATCAGCGAAAGTTAGGTAAGGAACAATACTGGGGTTGAGTGTTTATATAACCCTAACGGGAGTATAAAACGATTTCGTAAACCTGCTTTCTCCAAAAGAAGAACACCATAAGTAATGCATTAACAAGTAACATAAGCGGATAGTAAGGATACATAGAAGCCCTATTCTCATCACATCTGAAGTAATTCTTTATATTTACGTATCTTTAATAATTCTTAGTTATAAACCACACAATCAATCATTGATTCACCAAATAGATACTAGAAAATAGATAACTGATACTTGGACCCTAATCCTAGAGGACGATATTCGGTCTTATCTAAAGACTATACTACTTGATACGATAACGTGCACTTGCGTTTAAAGTGTGTGCATATATCGCGCATCAAGTTTTTGGCGCCGTTGCCGGGGATTAGGCAATAGTTCAATATCAAATTATCTATTTTTAATTTCTAATTTGGATTTAATTTTCATTTTTTTTTATTATTTATTTTTAGTTTCTACGAAAATCGAGGTGCCGTGATTTCTTTGTTGGTTTTGATTCGTTCAGGAACACTTTAGATATGGATTTTTACTGTCCATATGATAGAGAGCCAACCATAGAGGAACAGAGGGAGGAATTACGAGAAACCCTACTTAGTCTCACGAGGCGCCAAGCTCAGTTCATGGACGAAATGAGGTCGGGCATAAAGAGGTTGGAAACAGAAATAGCAGAACTCGCGGTCATATTCAACAGCGAACCGCAAGAAGAGCAATCTGCATCTGAGCTAAGCAATGAGGACACACAATGTCAGACAATTGACCTGAAGGAGGCCGAATCAGGAGAAAGAGAAAGTTCACAAGAAGCCGCAGCCGCGCCTCGATCGTGGCCGCGCGTCGAGGATTCTCGAGGCAAGGTGAGATAGTACAGCAAGTTCTCGTCTCCAAACAAGCAGCAGAAAGTGAGGCCGCGCGCCAAGATCGAGCCGCGCGCCCGTATCCGTAAATTGAGAAAATAGCACCAAGATGGTAATCGCACCGCGTGATGATACCATATCCCCAGAAGTTAAAAAAATGCACTCTTGACAAGCAATTCTCCAGATTCGTAGAGGTTCTCAAACAATTGCAACTCAATATCCCGTTTGCGGAAGCACTAGAACAAATGCCGAGTTACGTCAAGTTCATGAAGGATGTGCTTAGCAAAAAGAGGAAGATAGAGGACTACGAAACGGTGATGCTAACCGAAGAATGTAGTGCCATCCTACAGAGACAACTACCTCAGAAGTTACAAGACCCGGGGAGTTTTACCATCCCATGCACTATTGGAAAGTTTGAATGTCAAAAGGCACTATGCGACCTGGGAGCAGACATAAATCTGATGCCCTATCTAGTTTTCTGCAAACTAGAAATGGGAGAAATCAAACCTACAAACATCACCTTGCAGCTAGCTGACCGCTCAATTGTTCATCCGAGAGGAGTCATCGAGGATATACTAGTAAAAGTGGACAAGTTCATCCTCCCCGCCGATTTCATTATCTTAGATATACAAGATAACGATGGAATACCTATCATACTGATGCACCTTCTTAGCCACGCAGACAGCTCTCATTGATGTTCAAAAAGGAATTGAAGCTTCGAGTAGATGAAGAGGTAACTTTTAACGTTCTTCAAACAAAGAAGTTTTCCAGAGGCCAAAGATAATCGCCACCATTGATCTTATCAAGAGACAATTTCAAACAAATAGTTCAAAATATGAGGATACGCTTGAAGAAGTACTGACCACTTGGGTTGATGATAGTAAAAACGATCCAGATCTGATGGAGTATGCAAATTGGATGATTGCTTATGAAAAATGGGATACAAGGACAAAGAAATATGAGGAGTCGACAGTACGGAAAGATCATTACCATCCACGAGAAGGCCCCGAGTTAGAGTTAAAAATCTTACCTAATCATCTACAATACCAATACCTAGGTGAAGAGAAAACCACGCGGTGATCATTTCATGCCACCGCCCACCAAGAAATTGATAAAGCGCTAAGAGTACTAAAGAATCACAGCGGGCTATTGGATGGACATTAGCGTACATAAAAGGAATAAGTCCATCAACAAGAATGCATAAGATCCGCCTAGATGAGGAGAGCATCATCCATCGCCTGCAGGCGATCGAACCCAAATACGAAAGAGGTAGTAAGGAAAGAAGTCCTAAAATGGCTCGACGCAGAGTGATTTACCCCATATCCGATAGCACGTGGGTAAGTCCAAGCAAGTGGTGCGAAAAAGGGTGGAATAACGGTGGTGGCTAACGAAAGAAACGAACTCATTCCTCGAGAATACGACCGGTTGGAGAATATGCATTGATTATCGCAAGTTGAATAAAGCAACGAAAAGATCACTTCCCGCTGCCATTCCTAGATCAAATCTTTGGCCGGATGACTGCAGGCACAACTACTATTGCTTTTGATGGATACTCGTGGTATCACCGCATTGCAATAGCCCCGTAAGATCGTGAAAAGACGACATTTACTTGCCCTTTTGGCACATTTGCATTTAGACGAATGCCATTTGGACTCGCAATGCACCGCTACTTTTCAAAGATGTATGATGGCAATTTTCTCGATATGGTAGAGAGGACTATAGAGATCTTTATGGATGACTTTTCGGTCTTTGAGCATCATTTGATGAATGTTTAAGGCATCTAGAAGCGGTGTTGGCCTGCGAAGAATCTAACCTTGTGCTAAATTGGGAGAAGTGTCACTTCATGGTAATGTATGAATCGTCTTGGGGCATAAAATATCAAACCAAGGTATTGAGGTAGACAAAGCAAAGATTTCATGTCGAAAATCTACCACCTCCGATCAACAAAAGGAGTCGAAGTTTCTCGGGCATGCGCAGCTTCTATAGAAGATTCATCAAGGACTTTTCAAAGGTCTCAAAGCCCTCCACATTGTTAATGACGGGGTAGCCTTCGACTTCAATAAAGAATGCTTATCCGCATTTCAAACGCTCGAGAGAAGCTTACCTCAAGACCTATAGTCATCGACCAAATTGGGAGCTCCCATTTGAACTCACGTATGCGATCTGGCGACTATGCGATTGGAGCAAGATTTGGACAGAGAATCGACAAGGTATTTAGATCCATTTACTATGCTAGTAAAACTCTAAATGACGCACAATTAAATTATGCAACCACGGAAAAGAACTACTAGCTATAGTATATGCGTTTGAGAAATTCAGCCATACTTGATTGGAAATAAAGTGGTAGTATACACCGACCACTCGCTATAAAGTACTTAATGACAAAGAAGGACGCAAAGCCTCGTCTCATTCGATGGGTCCTACTTCTACAAGAATTTGACGTAGAGATTCGTGATAAGAAAGGAACAGAGAATTCGATGGCACCACTTGTCCAGATTGGAGAACACGAAGCCGTAATACCGAGGATGTGCAAATAAATGATCACTTTCCGCATTTAACAACAAGCTTTGAGTAAGTATGAATTCTAATTTACCTTGGTACGCTGATTTTATTAACTTTCTTGCCTAAAGTTCTACCCCGTGCTTGTCAAGACAAAGAAATGAAGAGGTTTTATTCGAGGTAAAACATTACTATTGGGAAGAACCAATGCTATACAAACATCGCGACCAAGTCATCAAAGCGATGTGTACGGAGGAAGAGATGCACTGTTCTCACCCACCGCCACACCTTAGCATGGTGGACACTTTGGGGCATCAAGAACAATGCAAAGGTATTGCAATGCAGATTCTATTGGCCAACTCTCTTCAAGGATGCCCACACCTTTGTGCAGAGATGTGATAATTGTCAAAGAACAGGGAACATCTCAAGACGAAACGAGATGCCTTCGCACGGGATATTGGAAGTAGAACTATTCGATGTGTGGGGAGTTGATTTCATGGGACCATTCCCGCCATCTTTTGGATATCAATATATCCTTCGGCGATGACTACGTGTCCAAATGGGTAGAAGCGGGCCACCAAAGAAAACGACAAGAAACTGCAAAAATTTCTCCGTAAGAATATTTTCACAAGGTTCGGCACACCAAGAGCTCTTATCAGTGATGAAGGGAGCCATTTCTGCAATAGGCAGCTGAAGTCATTGCTTTCCCGATATGGAGTTTACCATCGCACCACAACTGCGTACCATCCTCAAGCTAATGGGCAAGCGGAAGTGTCAAATAGAGAAGTGAAAAGCATATTGGAAAAGACTGTGAACGGCTCAAGGAAAGACTGGTCGATCAAATTAGATGACGACATGGGCATACCGACAAGATTCAAAACACCAATTGGTATGTCACCTTATAAATTAGTTTTTGGTAAAGCTTGTCATTTGCCAGTAGAGTTGGAACACGAGCATATTGGGCAATGAAGAAGTTGAACATGGATACCACGGCAATGGACAAAGGAGGCTACTACACCGAAATGAATGGATGAATTCCGACACAATGCCTATGAGAATGCAAAGATCTACAAGGAACGAACGAAAGCATGGCACGATAAGAATTTGATACCAAAAGATTTTCAAGAAGGACAACAAGTGCTGCTATTCAACTCAAGGTTGAGATTGTTTCGTGCAAATTAAAATCACGTTGGACAGGACCATACACATTGTTAAGAGTATTCCCATACGGAGCAATTGAAATAAAAGGGAGAGAGGGAGCCGCCTTCAAAGTAAACGGACAGAGGTTAAAACCCTACCTAATCGATGAAATGGAATACATGAACTTGGTAACTTCTCAATCCCTGAAAGAATAAGGAATGTGCGTCCGGCTAAAAGACAGAAAGACAAATACTGTTGAGAGGCAACCCAACGTTTTCAATTATGTTATTTTAATTTCTGTCTTTAGGTTATTTTAGTGTTATCTAAGAACAGTCTCACGGTCTTGGGGTCTTGTTGTTTGTATGATTGACAGGTACATGCAATTGAACCGGTGTCCGAAAAAGCGTAGTAGCCATGCGCGCTGTGAGCAAGCGCGGCGCCTAAAGATCCAAGAGGCGGAAGTTTAAGCGCGCATGTCCATTCAGAGAATTCGGAAAATACTTTGATCCAAAAGCCCTACCGCCAAATCAAACACCAAGGGCTCTCCTCCCCTCACGAAATTAGAAGCACTACCCTCCGCCACCACCGCGATTTTTAGCCAAAAACTGTAAGTCTTTTTGTCTTTTAGTTTTTCCGTTGAGTCTACACATTGGGGACAATGTGTAATTTAAGTTTGGGGGTGTGTTTTTGTGTTTTAGTTTTTATTTGTGTGTCATGTTATGTTTTTTATTTGTGTGTCATGTTATGTTTTATTTAAATTTTTCTATTTGTTTTATGTTTATTTTGAGTCACCAAAATTTTTTATTTCTTGAGTCATAATTGCCTGTCAAAGATCATGTATGCTGTAGTTGCTAGAAACACCTAATGAAGTAAGGTGGAATAATGTAAAGGAATTGAAGCAACTATCTAAACACTTAGGTTAGATATGCCAAAAGCTCACATAACTGCCTATTGGAGTTTCTTGCTTAAGTTATGCATGCTAAATGATAAATGCTTATGTGTTATGAGTGCTTGCTATTTGAGGCGAAATAGTTAGGATATGCATGTTGGGAGATGACTCTGCATTTCTTTGATAGCCAATTCTTACCATTCTTTTCTATCCCGCACTTTAAAAATATCCCTAGTCACTCTATTGAGCCTAAATTTGAAACTTCTTTTGACACCCCATATTCCCACAAAATTGTGCCATAAGTGAAAATATGAAATTGTGGAGTACATTGTGTCAAAAAGAAGAAACAAAAAGAGTGAACAAGTTTGAGGCACCCTAATGGAAAAGTAATAAGAAAGAGGCAAAAGCCTAAGTTTGGGGGTGCCTATTTGTATAATCCACTTCACTCTCCCAAAACAACAGAGGGGAATGATAGAATTGAAGTGAAGGAAAGAATCAAAAGAAAAAGGGAAAAAATTGAAAAGCCAAAGAGCTTATGGTACAGAAAAATGAGTCTAAATGCATATCTTTACCAACTCCTACCTAAGCCTACATTACAACCTCAAAGTCCTGAAGATCTCTTTATGCATATCCGAATTAGTGGAGAATAGCAAGTAAGCATGCCATAGGAATTCTTGAATTTATATGCATGATTTAGTATATTGACTTCCATTAAGCATGATGAATATGAGTTTATAAATATTTAGCTTCATGTGTTTAGTGTGAAAATTTCATGTTATATGTTCCTGCGTATTATTCTCGCTAACCTTCATGTTTTTTCTAGTTAACATTTATGCAAAGAAAAGTGATTAATGACAGAGAGTCCTTTATTTTTCACTCTTTGAGTCTTTTATTGTATTTCTTTCTATCTTTGCTCGAGGGCGAGCAAAGGTTAAGTTTGGGTATTTGATCTGTATTTTATATACACCTTTGAGTCGATCTAGTTAGTCTTTTGTCCCGCTTTGTACATACAAAGTGTCGTATTAGGATAGATTTTCTTTCTTTTGAGTCAAAGTGGCTAAAGTGGCCAAATGGCGGAAAAGGAGCGAAAGAGGGAAAAGAGGAGGTACTAGAGTCAAAACGGAGAAAGTGGCAAACGAGGTGAAATTCAGACTGCGCGCCTCGCAATGAAGCGAGGCCGCGCGCTATTATTCAGAGAAGTCGCAGAAGATCCAGTACGCGCCTCGAAGACTGTGCAGGGCCGCGCGCCTAAACATCCGAGAAGCCACAGAGTTGCAGGCCGCGCGCCTCGCATGCCAGATATCGGCCGCGCGCCAAAACACCCAGTATTGCAGAACTTTAGGCGCCGCGCGCCCATCTCGCAGGCGCGCGCCGACGCGGAAAAATTAGGTCTTTTGACGGATTTTTGGGCCAGCTCACAGGAAAAGAGGAGACGTTTTAAACCTATAAAAGGAGAACCCTAGGCAGTTTTCAAGGGTTCCCTTTCTTGCCAAACACAAGGTTTTCTTGCCTAGGAGATTGGAGACCCAAACATTAGTAATTTCTTTTTCCTTTCCTTTATTTATTTCAGTTTTTGCATGATGAACTTTGAATTAGTTCTTGTCATATTCATGGCTAGGAACTAATTCTCTTATAGGGCTTTCTATGTTGAATTCTTGAACCTTATGTTATAAAGTAATGCATGCTTATGGTTATTATTCTTATTGAGAGATCTATCCAATAATTGAGTTGAATTCTTGGTAGCTAATTGACAACTAGTTATCACTATATGATTTCTAATCAGATTCTGAAAAGGAGGGATTGTGAATATGCTGTAAGTTGGGTAGACGGTCTCGAGTTGGGGATGAAAATACCTCAATTAGATTTGTAGCGTTGATGAGAGGTTTAACAACCCTAATTTTGCGCGATCAGGCGTGACGGCCAACTAGGTTTTTGTGCTTAATCCTCCTATAGAGTTACCCTTATCGTGAAAGTTAGGTAAGGAACAATACTGGGTTGAGTGTTTATATAACTAACGGAGTATAAAACGATTTCAGAACCTGCTTTCTCCAAAAGAAGAACACCATAAGTAATGCATTAACAAGTAACATAAGCGGATAGTAAGGATACATAGAAGCCCTATTCTCATCACATCTGAAGTAATTCTTTATATTTACGTATCTTTAATAATTCTTAGTTATAAACCACACAATCAATCATTGATTCACCAAATAGATACTAGAAAATAGATAACTGATACTTGGACCCTAATCCTAGAGGACGATATTCGGTCTTATCTAAAGACTATACTACTTGATACGATAACGTGCACTTGCGTTTAAAGTGTGTGCATATATCGCGCATCAACCACACCCAACTATTGAGGAATCTGGTGAAATAGTTGGTGTAGAGAAGGAAAAGATTGCAGAGATCCAATTATTTACCTTCTTGGATTCTGTGGAAATTCTTTTTCTTGCACCTATTGCAGAAGAAACACCACTAGCTATCACGGCTGATTCCCAATTAGGAAGCTCATACCATCAAAGGTACCCCCTAGAGTTGAGAGATGTAGAGAAGTTCACGGATTCCTACATTATAGAAAGCATAAAAGACAAGCCTACTTGGGGGATAATTGTATATGTAAGGCTCTTGTTTGAACAAATGGTCGTAGGGAAATTGAGACCTACAACAATAACTCTGCGGATTGCAAGCGGTCGCGAAGGATCCAATGGGCACTCGAAAGGTTAATTGCGTCCCGCTAAAAGACGTTAAAGACAACATTGTTGGGAGGCAACCCAATATTTTTAATTATGTTATTTTAATTTCTGTCTTTATTTTATTTTATTTTATCTTGAAACGATCTCACGGTCTAGGGTTCTTGTTTTGTGTTGTTGGATGACAGTGGACGGAAAGTCAAACCGAGGAAAAGGAGCAAAACGCTGAAAAAGGAAAAGCGCCGCCGCATGCACGCAGACCGGCCGCATACGAACCTGGCGGCCACAAGATTAGCAGTACTGCGCGCGCTGACATCGTGCCGCGCGCGAACTTCGTAGCTATATTTCCGCAAATTCCGAATTTTTCCTCCTAGACCTCCGCATGACCGTTGTGTTGTCGCGAAGTTGTCCTTTTTCTTTTATTTTCTTTGAGTCTTGCACACATAGGGGACAATGTGTGATTTAAGTTTGGGGGGATGTTTTATTGTTTTGAGTCGTTTCGAATTGTTTTGTGTATTTTTGAGTCATTTTTTAGTCATTTTTTTTGAGTCATAATTTTTTTTAAGATCATGCATGCTGTAGTTACTTGAAACGCCTAGTGAAGAAAAGTGGAATAATGTAGTGGAATTAGAAGCAACCATCTGAACACTTAGGATAGATATGCCAAAAACTCATGAAACTGTCTATCGTAGTATCTTGCTTGAGTTGTGCATTGTTAAAAGATTAAAACCTATGTGTTATGATTGCTTGCTATTTGAGGCGAAATAGTTAGGATATGCATGTTAGGGAGATGACTCAGACATTTCTTTGTTAGCCAATTCTTACCACTCTTTTCTATCCCTGACTTTAAAATTTCCTAGTCAAATTTATCGAGCCTAAAAATTGAACTTTTTCTTTGACACCCTATATTCCCACAAATTGTGCCATAAGTAAAAATATGAAATAGTGGAATAAATTGTGTTAAAAAAAAGAGACAAAAAGAGTGAACAACTTTGATGCACCCCAATAAAAGAGTAATGAGAAATAGGCAAAAGCCTAAGTTTGGGGGTGCTTGTTATTATAATACACTTCACTCTCCCAAAACAAAAGAGGGGAAAGATAGAATTGAAAGTGAAGGAAAGAATCAAAAGAAAAGGGAAAAATTGAAAAGCTAAAGAGTTTATGGTACACAAAAATGAGCCTAAATGCCTATTTTTACCTACCCGTGCCTAAGCCTACATTACAACCCTTAAAAGTCCTGAAGATCTCTTAGATGCATAGCCATGATTAGTGGAGAATAGCAAGTAAGCATGTCATAGGATTTTTGAATTTATATGCATGATTTAGTATATTGACTTCCATTAAGCATGATAAAAATAAGTTTGCGAAATATCTAGCTTAATGTGTTTAGAATGCTGAAATTTCATGCTATATGTTCCTGCATATTATTCTACTAATCTTCATGTTTTTCCAAGTAGCACCAAATGCAGCAAAGTGATCAATGTCATTGAATCTTTTATTTTTTCATTTTCCTTGAGTCTGTATTTCTCTCTTTTGATCTTTGCTCGAGGGCGAGCAAAGGTTAAGTTTGGGGGTATTTGATCGGTGTATTTTATATACACTTTTTGAGTCATTTTTAATTAGTATTTTACTCATTTTATTTATGTTTAGTATAGTATTAGGGTCGTTTTCCTTTCTTTTGTGTCACAGCGGTCATAAATGGAGAAATGACGAAAAGAAGATGAAATGAGCATAAATGAGATGGAATTGCACACAAAAAGGGCCAAGAAATAAAGTCTAAGAAGTTCCGGGAATTATAGAGGAGTTCAGACGAAGTCCGGACGAAAAAAGAGCAACGAGACGGAATCGCCGTAAAAACGCCACCGGAGCCATGCGCCCATAAGGTCGAAAGTCCCGAGAGTTGTTGAATTCAGCCGCGCGCCACCGCTGGGTCAGCGCGCCGATGCGGGAATTATGAAGTGCTGGGCCGAATTTGACATGTTTTCAGAATCCTAAAGGGATAAATTTTCCTACCTAAATGGATGAATTTTCCTACCTAAAGGGATAACTTTTCCTACCTTAAAACCCTTACCTAAAAGGATTCTAATAACTTTTCCTACCTTCAAAATTCCTAACCCTTCACCAAAAGGATTCTTTGGCTATAAATACTCTACATCATTAGAAGAATTATTCATTCTCCATTCCACCATTCACCATTTTACATCCATCCTTCCACCAATCCATCTTGTAAATATTCCACAACACAACCCTTGGATGCTTGGCTTGGAGACTCGTTCTTAAGTATTTTTCTTTTCCTTTTCTTTTCTTTATTTCAGTTTTTGTATGATGAACATGAGATTAGTTCTTGTCATGTCAATGGCTAGGAACTAATTCCTCTATAGGGCTTTCCATGTTGAATTGCTAGAGACTTATGTTATAAATTAATGCATGCTTATGGTTATTTTTCTTATTGTGAGATCTATCCAATAATTGAGTTGAATTCTTGGTAATTAATTGACAACTAATTATCACTATATGATTTCTAATCGATTCAAAGGGGGATTGTGAATATGTCAGAATCTGGGTAGACATTCTTGGATTGGGGATGAAAATACCTCAATTATTTATGTAAGCGTTGATGAGAGGCTTAACAACCCTAATTTTGGCGATTGTGCGTGACGGCCAACTATGTTTTTGTTCTTAATCCTCCTATAAAGTTATCCTTATCACCGAAGGTAGGTAAGGTGCGACATCTGAGGTTAGTGTTTATATAACCCTTAACGGAGTATAAAACGATTTCAGAACCCGCTTTCTCAAAAGAAGAATACCATAAGTTAATGCATTAGTAAGTAGCATAAGCGGATAGTAAGGATACATGGAAGCCCTATTCTCATCACCATCAAGTAAATCTTTATATTTAAATAGCTTGCATAATTCTTAGTTATAAACAACAAATCAATTATCAATTCACCAAATAGATACTAGAAAATAGATAGTTGGTAATCAACCCTAATCCTCAGGACGATATTCGGTCTTATCAAGACTATACTACTTGTCACGATAACGCACTTGCGCTTAAAGTGTGCATCTTATCACAGATCAAGACTCCCAAGGAAACACTAGGCCTTATAAAGCCTTTATCCGTAAGATCCTTCAATTGTTCTTTAACTCCTCAATTCACCGGGCCATTCGATATGGAGGAATAGAAATGGGTCTTGTACGAATTAACTCTATAGCAAACTTCACTTCTCTATCCTAGGAAGGCCCGAAGATCTTCAGAAAACCTCCTAAAATTTCGAACTTCATTCATCTGGGATTCCTTTGGGTATCCACTATATTAGCCGATATGATACTCCACTCGTGACTTCTCAATAACTTTGAGCCCCAAGGTAGGAAATAAACGACTGAGGATATTCCAATCCTACCCTTATAACAACTTCTCGGTTCTCCTAAAAGTTAATCTCACTATCTTTCACGACAATCTAACATGGCATAACATGCCGACAACCAATCCATACCCAAAATGACGTCGAAGTCTACCATATCAAGTAGTACTAGGTTCACCATTGTTCCTCTGCCATTCACTTCTAATGGGAAATTATTTACCACCCGAGAGACCCAAATTGAGGCCCCTACTAGTGTCATAACCTCAAATGGTTCACTTAAATAAGAAGGTTCTACGTGTAAATTCTTAGCAAAGCCCATTGACACATATGAAAATGTAGAGTCGGGATCGTATAATACAAATGCAGGAATACTCGAGACTAGCAAAATACCCGTGACCACCGCATTAGATGTTTCTGCCTCATTCCTCCGGGCAAAGTAGAGCCGATTAAATTGTTGGGTTGTTGACCTCCCGACTGGCGGGGTTGGTTTCCTGATTCCCCAGAGGCAATTGTGGTTGCTTCGACCTCCCCGAATAGATTGAGTTTGGGTCCTCTTCTTGCAATCCTCGGCATAGTGTCCCGACTCTCCACGCTATACCATGTCTTCGTAAGAGCCGACATTCTCCATTGTGTTTCCTTTGACAAATCTTACAAATCGGTTTGTCACCTCCGTGTTGTGGTTGGTGGCCTTGTCCTTGCTACCTTGGTAATTAGACCAACTGCGGCCTCATAGGCTTGAAATAAGATCGCCCACGATTGGTTCGCTCCTCAAGATCCCTTTACTAAACTCCCGCTCGATTTTGACTCGTTAAATGATTCGACGTCCAAATCTCTTCTCGCGAATATTCTCTTTTGATTTAGCGAAACCTTCTACCCTCAAAGCTATATCGACAATCTGAAGATAAGTTCGATCGTTGGCTAACGCCACCACCTTCTCTGCTATGTTCGGATTTAAACCCTCTACAAATCGCTTGACTCTATCCATTTCTATAGGACGACATGTGTCAGATGCCGATAAAATCACGAACCGTATCATATTCTTGTACACTACGGCCACCTTGCTTCAATTGTTCAAACTCCGCCCGAGCGCATCCTTGCGCCAGTATTAGGCATAAATTTCAACGAATGCCGCTCGAACCTCCCCAAGTCATTGGTGGTGACATCGGGGACGATTTTTCCTAAAATTCCTCCACCACACCCCTGCATCATCCACTAGTCGGCGCTACTGTTGACGCCTGCGTCTCCACGCATCCCAACGTGAACATTAAGTCTTCAACTTCATCGAGGAATACTATCGGTCGGCCTGGGGTCCTTCCCCGAGTACATGGTTCTCTTCTCCTCATAAAATTTGCCCATAGCCTATCGTGCATCGCTGAGCTTCTACACTTGGTCCGTGGTGCGCCGCACCTGGTCCCTCGGGCCGTCTGGTTCTAGTTCGGGGCTATGACAGAGACACTAGGTGCGGACGGAATAATGTGTGGAACTGCAGCTGTCATTAACTCTATGAGTCTATCTAGTTTTTGTCCCACCGCTTGGGCCATTTGACTCTCGTTCTTCCAAGATTTTCTCCGACATTTTCTCCGCTCCCTTCGTACACCACTACATCAATCGAGGTACATGAGCTTCGTGATGAACCTCCTCGAGCCCCGGGATTTGTGAATTCACCATTTTCTCGTGAAGACAAACACACTCATATTTTAGAAGACTAATGTCTACTCTAGCTCTTAAATTTTTCTTATAGTTCATAAGCATGCAACACCACAAGAAAACGTAGATTAACTAAACAATAATGACAACTCATAACTTGCATTAATAATGTTTCATTCCTCATACTTGAAAATATTTCATGACATTACAATACATCAGAGCATGTCATTCTATGTCATTCCCTATAGCTCTCTTACTCGAACACGCACCTACTACAACACGTCTAAAGGGCTTAACCGCATAATTCGCCTATTCTCACGATTGACATTCAACTCCTCGTGAACCTTCTTCCTTGCTTCCCTTTCCATTTCGCTCATTCTTTCCTTTACTACTATTACTTAAATAGAAATTTGATCCAGAACCTTCTGTAACATCTCCTCTTAGCATCTTTGCCCCTCTGAATGAGGATCGAAATTTTTCCGGGACAGAGTTGAATATTATCTGTAATATGACTCCAATCGGAAAGTTGAAGAAGGTTGGGTCGTAGGAACGTCTCTTCTGTCTACTCCTAAGCAAATACGCACAAAGTACGATTGTGTCGCACATATACTCGTTAAAATCATCTCCCGAGTTCATCTTACGACGCATGAATTCCTTCTGAGCTTGCATTTCCTTTGTCTGTTCCTCGAGTACTTCCCTCTTTGTTGGAACTCGTCTTATAATCACCATCTACACAACAATTATTGGTCAGTATAACGTTGTACAATCTTCTTCCTAACCCGCGTGAAAGATGTATTACAAGAATCAAGTATTGAAAAAGACTCAAGATAGACGCGAGAGGAGTATGAAAGAAGGGAAACTTTAGGATGTTATTCCGTTCACTTATTACTAGGGTGGCGCACACACCGTCGCAATAAGTAACCGTTCAAACACCCAACTCGAAGAAACTTCCTAGAATCTCCTAACCTGGTTTAGCTTTGATACCAACTTGTCACGCCCCGACTTTTCCTAAATCTTTACTTAGGGCGTGATGGAACCTGGACAATTATTTCCCACAAGGAGCACCATTTAATTCTCTTTATTTAGAAATTTGAACTTATATTCAAATACGGAGCTATTAATAAAAATAACAATAAAAAAATATGTTTATGACTTTATTAAAAACATAACGCGAGCCCATGCTCGTGCAAATATTATTTCTACATAGACATACTGACAAAGATTATTCTAAGTTGGAAGGGAGACCATTCCACACGGGCATTTTCCGAGACACTGGAACTGACATTCTGAACCTGACGAGTACCAAGCCCGAAGCAATGGACTTGGTATGACAAGAGGTTGCGGGACGATCGCTAGCCTTAGCGTGAAGCCTTTCCTCTATCACGCTTTCCTGAAACATGTTAAAGAGTCAGCCATACCATCTGGGGCTGAGTGAGAACCTTACCCTGCAATTCAAAGTAACACCACAATAATTCAAGTGCAATCACATTATAACGTAATAAGCATATTGCAAGAACATATCAGGTTACAACACTTTTAAATATGCAACAACTCTTCATAGGAAATTCTCGGTTTAACTAACACTTCATTTTATCTCGTATTATACGTTAAGACATTCCCCTGCATTTCCATATGTTTATTACATTTATATATTTGTGAACGCGTATTCACTTTTCATATTTATATATATGTGAACATGTATTCATCTTTCATATTTGTAGTTGGATTGGAAGAGTTCTACCGAGACAGAATTTGGAACTTGGTATCCTCTTGCCTAGCAGGCAAAGATTTACCTTGTTGCGACGTGCAACCCGATCCATTATATTTACGTATTTGTGAACACGTATTCACTTTACGTTTTGTTGCGGCGTGCAACTCGATTCATTATGTTTACGTATTTGTGAACGCGTATTCACTTTACGTTTTGTTGCGGCGTGCAACCCAATCCATTATATTTACGTATTTGTGAACACGTATTCACTTTACGTTTTGTTGCGGCGTGCAACCCGGTCCATTATATTTATATTTATATATTTATGTGAACACGTATTCACTTTTCATATTTTTCAGAAGATCGAATAAATAATATTCTTTTTCCCAACATTCTGTCATTCATACTTGTAACAATTATAACTTTTTAATCATAACTCCAACTAAGGTGTTTCTCAAGCGGAGACTAAGGTAAGACGGGAATCTTTCACTGTACCAAATTTCATTTAAAACTACTTTGGGTAACCAACACAAATATATCCTCAAAACAGCCACATGAAATTTGTTTCGGCAGAATTTTTATTAAACAGAACTCAATCTTAAAATAGTCATAACTCCTAATCTGTAAACCCGTTCAAGCCCCATAAAATCTCAAAACGACGAGAACAGAGAGCTACACATCTCCATGTGAACCATCCCTTCATATTCTGTACCATTTGGTACAGTTTTACACTTTTATTCGCTTCCCTTCCTGGATCTCGATAGATCCGAGGCAGAAACTTTAAACAGAGATTACTCTCAATCCGTAAGTCGGATAGACCCCCGTAAGGTCTCAAAATGTCCACAACAGAGATATCTAGAACTTTCATTTAGCACCAATTTTCCTATTCCCCAAGGATTAGTACAGTTTTACGTTTCAACGTTCTGCCCTTCTGGATTCCGATGAATCCGAGGCAGCAACTTCAAACTACAATAACTCTCAACTCGTAAGTCCGTTTTAACAAATCTTTATCTATATTTGTCCATAATAGAGAGATTTACAACCATGTAAATTTTCATATAATTCTAATAAGTAAAACTCAATTAAAAGAGTCCGTAATTACGTCTTTCCGAATTTTGGCCAAATCTAAGGCAGGAACTTTGAATTATGATAACTTTCAAACCGTATGTCCATTTTACCTCATTTTTGGTTCTATATGATCATAATAGAGAGGTGTACCATTCTTCCGAATTTCATCAAATTCTAACAATAATAACTCAGTGAGAACAATTCGTAAAGTTCATGATGCAACTAGTTGTCTAAACAATCAAAAGTTCAATATTTCTTTTCAACACTCAATTCTTATTCTAACATGTATTGAACTTAAAATAAAGGATGTTACCAAGAATTTCTGAGTGAGAAAACTCACCTTGTAAGTGTGAAGATTATTGTTGTGTGGTTGCTAAAATTATCCTTACTCTCTAGTATTTTGATTCTTATTCTTCTTGCCCTCTTGGTATTTTTTCCAGATTTTTTCCTCTTTTTTCACTTGTTTTTTTTCTGATTTTCTATTCTTTGTGCTAGGTATTTTATTTGTGTCATGTACAATGTATAAGTAGAGGAGTTTTCTATAACCTATGGGAGGTGGAATGACAAGAGTTGGAGGGGAAATGAAAAGGGGGGAAGGGGTGAAGGGAAGGGACGTACGTGCACTGCTGCATGTTTTTTTTTCTTTTGTTTTTTTGTTTTCTTATTTTCATTTTATCTATCTATTTATCCAACTTTAACACTAACTCTATCCCATACAATTTATTCTTTGTTTTCTTATATATATATTTATTTATTAACCCAACCACAACTATATATTATTATTATTTTTTCCGGATTTTACATCAACCTCTTGAGGGCGCGGAATGGTGTCATCAATATGATCAATGTCACGCCCTTTTTCGACCGCGACATTTATTTCACTAACTCCTGCTAAAGAAAATGTTAGAAAATAAAATAAAATGCTAAAAGCTAAAGGGTGCTAAAAGGTTAAAGAGGTGCTAAAAGGTTAAAGAGGTGCTAAAAGTGCTAAAGATAATGCTAGGGTGCTAGAGTGCTAAAGGGTTCGCGGAGTCGTCACCTAATTAATTTGGGTGAATTAGGACACCTAAATGTCAACTAGGTTAAAGTCAACATTAACTCCATTTTTATGGTCTGCAGAACTTATGTGAGATTCTGGGCAAGAGTTCTTTATTAATCTAGAGGGAAGAGATTATGCACCCTCTAAGATCCGCTAACTTGCGGTTGTCCGTTCAAACCTAGGGTTAATTATTTATGCTAAGATGCAATGTTGAGGGTGTTTTAGTAAAAGAATGCATTTTGTTTTATAAGAAATTATTAGACTAGTGCTATAACAATATGTGTAAAGTTTAAAAGCATGCATTTATATTATTTTATCAAATAAATAAAAAATTGGTTTATTGACTAAATGTATGCATTTACCTACTAAATGGACCTTGATTAGTATGGGGGGTTTCTTAGTATAAAAATAAGATTTCTATATGAACGTCAATAAAAGGAATTTATAGCAAATGGGTTAGGAATCTTGGAAATAATATCCTAGCTACATGATTAGTCATGCAAGTTAAGATTATTAGGTGGTTTAGTATAGCTTAAACTATGTATGGATAACCTAAAATACTTAACTCGAAGGGAAACAAATTGCTAATTAACTACTTTCTAATCTATTGACTCAAGGTTTGATGTTCTAAGAGTTCTACTAATAATGTAATGTTAGACAATTAATTTACAATAAATGAATGGGCAAGATAAAGAAAATAATAAAGTGACTCGAGGGAATGGCGATAGCACTCGCCGGTGGCTTGGAATTTCTGACGCGGAGAATGCAGGAATGTGGATGCGGGTCCTCATGCGGTGTGGCTCATAAGGAGCCTCACAATGAGACTCTTCATTTTGCTCCGATGCATTTCATGTAAAAAAAAATGATAAGGATTAGTACATATCCAAATCATATTAACAATGCAAATAGAAGAATGACACAGCTATGCAAATTTAAACAGACACATAGGAGACGTCCATGACAAGAATGTTATATCTGAGATATATTTATATATAACTTTGCTCACACCGAACGTCTACGACCCGACACCCTAGGGCACTATTCGCCTTGGGAGTGGTTCGGCCATCAAGCCACTTTGTGGGGTAGGGGACGGTGACTGCTGCGGTTGTTGTCTGCAGGGTATGTGACACCCCACAAGTTGTATACTATGTATGCCCCAAGACATACCATCCCTGGCAAGCATTTATTTTACTGGAAGGAACAGATACGACAAGCCGTATATTCAGTAAATTACCTACTTCACGATGTAAATTGCCAACAGAAGTTCATCTTTTAAGAGACACTCTAAAGAGTTACACACCCTTAATAAAATAAAGACACTTCTTATTCTTAAACGAGACAGGTTCAAGTCATATGCCAAACCATCTCTATTTAACTAAGCATTTTCAAAATCGGATTATATGGTGCGTATGTTTACTACCTGAAACAGGATTAACAGTTAAACTTGAAATGCAAACTGAGACCATAGTTTAATCTTCCAAGTTAGTTTCAAATAATGATACACCACCTAGACAACTCAATGGATATGGCATGATACAAGGTAACTTTAAGCTTTAGTTGTTCCTAAATCCCAGGGGACAAGTAAACATGTTCTATAACACAGCAAGTGAAACATGATATTGGTTGATTTAAAAGAGAAGGTATTAGCCCAGATAGCATGAAAAAGATCTGGTGTCCCCTGCCGAATCTCTATATGAAACGTACCACATGAACGACTTAAAATTGATCAGACAAACAGGTTCTTGGATACACACACGGCGATACCAAATTCATAGTTTAAACTCCCTATACGGTTTACATTCATCCTAAACAGGTTTATGAGTATAGCCGAATCCTTTTTGTAATATTCATTTTTTGATTACGAAGGAATTAAGAAGGCATCCGACTGTTATAAATCTTGATCTCGAAGGCAGAACAATGTCAGATTCATCAATCTCGACAGCTCTAAAAAAACATTGACAATTTACAAATAACCAAACATGACTTTGACCGATACATGACATTATATCTGCTAAATAGAGAAAATCTGAATTACACATTCGGACCAATTACAGATTGCCATCGACAGACAACACAGAACATACATAAAAATACGAAATGAATGAACTGAGAAGAATCCGGGTTTACCATCTCCGGACAGCGAACCGAGGTAGCGTATCAAGTCGTCGATCCACTCGGAGTTGCGATGCGATTTGGCGGTGAAGTTTCGCTGCAAAACGTAACTTATTTGAAATGATTTCTAGAGACTATGGATCGCTATGAATTCTCCCCTTTTCTCGCTAATTTCGACGCCTCGAGGTTAATTTTTTCTTGATTTTGAAGGGGGTTCCTCTGTGTAAACTCCTCCATCTGCATGTGTATATTGATTGGTTTATATAGTCCCTTTGTTGGTTTCAAATTAGGTAAACCCTTTAATGCAAATTCGGGTATGATTCTTGGACGATTTTGCTCTGATTTTGATATGATTTGTTAAGGTAAGTTTGATTTTAGGCTGATTTGAAGAAGATTTGGTGCGATTTTAGGTGGTATATGGTAAGATTTGATTCTGAAATTTCGGTTATGGCAAGTTACCATTTTTAGGGACGATTTTGGTATTGTTCTTGTTGGAACGATTCAGTTATGGATAAGGAAGGTGACACTCAGATGCGTGCGATGATCCCGATTTTTCGACGAGAATCGTGAGAGGATTCGCACCGGAGGCGCGCGGCTTCTAGTTTCTGTGGTTCGCTTTTGTGGCGGAGACGAAAAACGGGTCAAGGAGAGAATTAAAGCGGTCGAGTAAGTTGGGATGAAATAAGAAACGGGTCGAGGAATTGGGTCACGCGTTACACTTTTGGGCTTAGTTGGACTGACTATGATTTGGGTTGGGCGAAGGGGAATTAAAATTGGGCTGGGGTTATTTAATTTAGGTATTAGTTTTAGGTACTTTATTAATTAGTAGGGTTTTAAGTGTGTTATTAAAGCTAGTGGGAAATAAAGATGGGGTTTAAATTATTTATGACATTATTAAAATGTTAAATGCGGATATGATATTTAAGGATTGCTTAATGCTTTTATAAATGCGACGCTATTATTAAAAAATCTCATTTATTGTGTATATTTATCATTATTTAAGTTAAAGTTAAATTATCTTAATATTACTTTAGGTGCTTTATTAATTTTAGCTTGAGTTTAAATTATTACAATAATTATGGAATTGCTTTTGCGTATTAAAAAATGCGACTATGCTATTTGACGCGACGTCATTGCTAAATTATTTATTTATATAAGTATTTATTATTATTAAAATTATTAGGAATTAATGAAAATAGAATTGGGCTTAAATTATGAATAATATTTATGCAACTAACGAATGCGGACGTAAGACTCAAAGTGTTTAATACTCTACGTAAAATGCGATGTCATTATTAACTCGCTTATTTATGCATGTATTAATGTTTTATTGTTGCATTTTATTATTATAAAATTGTTAAAAATTATTTGGAAAATTAGTGTAATTTTATAGTTAATGACTGGACGGGAGGGTCAAAATTGGGTGTCAACAATCAAGCACATCAGTAGACACGCATGATTTCAAACAATCAACTCAAGGAGAATCGATCGCTTTTCTTGATCAAGAAGGATGGGAATATGGTTCTTGATGTTGGAAACAGTTAGGGCGAGATGAAAAGAGGGTGACGACTTGGTGGTGGGATTTGTGGAGGTAGAAGATTCAGAAAGTGTGAAAGAATCAGGGATAGCTATTTAGAGAAGAGAGGAAAGAGGAAGAAAAGAAGCACAAAAACCTAGAAATCTCGTTAATTTGATCTAGGGTTTTGTGTGGTAGGCTTTTGATACCATGTAAGATGATATTAATCTCCTTTGATGATTCTTTCATTAATATCAAGGTATATATAGAGTACAATATTCATCCCTTATACAATAGGAATCCTAAGCCTATACAAAAGAGGAATCTTAGTCTTACCATAATTATATTTACACAATATATAAAAATATTCTAATTATGAGTAGAGAATATATTTTTTTCTATAAGTACACGTTTACAATTAAGCCTGGAGGAGTGACATCATATGTCTTCCTAGCAACAAATGAAAATGACAAAATAGTGGTAACATCCTGGATCATCAACAGTTCAATTCCACCGTACTTCCTGCAGAAATGCTTGTACATTTCCAGAACATTTCCTTTAGGTACAAACAAATAAAATAATTAACTCTATGAGATAGAATCCATTTCTTGAAGAGTATTTCAATTCAAGTGTTCTTTAGGTGGATCAAAATATTTGAATCAAAAGACCCGTATACGTCTCTTTTATCTTAAACACTACATGAACAGTAACTAAATCTGTTCAAACTCGGTGGTTTATTTGAGATTTTACTTCCACAAATTATCTCAGGTACTTTTGAGTTCAAACGTGTCGGCCATTAAATATTTTTTTTAAGACTTCTAACTTCCTATAAATTAGAAATGCCATTTGTTTCAACAGCTAAACAAAGTTGTGCAATATAATGTCGTCTGTTTTCAACAATCCAAATGCTCTTAACGATGAGGTATATTAGATAAAAATTGGGTATTTTTTATGAAAATTATTGTATATTTATTTACACTATCAATGCAATTTGGCCGGTAATAGTAGATTAATTTTTAACATGAAAAGTTACATACTATAGTAGGTCAAGTAAACTTGATAGTCTAAAAACTTAGTTTGTCACATATGTGCGGAAAGTAAAGTGTGTATAATAAATTATTTGAATTTGAGTTTTGAAATTATTCGAATAAACAAATACATTTGTTTGTGAATAAAGTTTTTATTCGGGATAGGCATGCCCTATAAATTAACGAGAGTTTCCTATGAAGTGGCAAGCTAAGAAAAATCTGCAAGTATAAATAGAGATTTTGTTGTATTCCGAAGAAAATTACTTGTAATTGTTTCTTTATATGTATTACAATATCTCTTTAAGAAAAGTTAATTTCACGCCTCAAAATCTTTCTTGATTCCGATTTCATTCTATTATTTTATATCAAATTATGTAAAATTATTTATATTGTCACTTCCTGAACATTAACTCTTCTTCTGACTGCATGGAATTCTATTTCACAGGACGAGTTCCACATGAAATATGGAAAGCAGGTCGAGCAAGTTAAGAAATATATGTACAACGTCAAAGAACAAAATCAATTACAAGCTTTGGTGGTCATAGATACCATTCAACAGCTTGGCCTCGACCGCCTTTTCCACCAGCAAATTCAAGTGATTCTTGAGGAACAATTTCTGAAAACTAAATGCACTCCTTTCTTCGATCATTTTGATCTCTATGAGGTTTCACTTCGTTTTCGACTATTAAGACAGGAGGGTTACAGTGTTACTGCAGGTGATTATGTTACAACTCAATACTCATTGCCATGCACTAATCAATTCTCGAAAATCTTCTTAAAAAGTTAGAGTATTAATTATCATTTGGATACAGTGATAATATAAAATTAATGATTGTTTAATTTGTGATTGTATGACAGTTGCTAGTTCTATGAGGTAATAGATCAAATACAATAGTTGTCATCTATAGGGATTTACCTATAATTATGTTATAAGTGACTTGGTGTTATAAATATTATTTTACCCTAACAATGCATAGAAATTAAACTCTTACTATTATTTAAGGATTTAAGTTATATACATTGATTGTAAGAAAACATATTACACCATTATAATTCCAAGTTACCATATCAGGTTTGTTATAAAAAGTTACACGATTATTTCACGTATGCTTAATCTAATTATATGAAAAAATCTATATATACATTCTCAGCGCACATAACGTTAACTCATTATTTAACCATGCAATATACCATGTGACAGAGGTGTTTAACAACTTCAAAGGAGAGAATGGATTATTCCATGAGGAATTAAGCCAAGATTTGAAGGGATTGATGGCCTTGCATGAAGCCACTCATCTCAGTATTAAAGGAGAAAGCATACTAGTTGAAGCTGCTAAATTTAGTGGTGAGTGTCTAATGAGAAATATGGTGCACTTAGATGATAATCAATCCAAAATGGTACGTCAAACATTGCAACATCCAATCCAGAAAAACTTGCCAAGGTATTCAATAAAGAGCTCTCTTGAAAATTTCCAAGTGGGATTTGAATGGGAAGCTATACTCAAAGATCTTGCGTTAATCGAATTTGGAAAACTGCGATCCATTTACAACGAAGATTTACGTCAAGTTCTGAAGTAAGTTTAATGTTCTTTTTCTTTTTCATTTTTTGAACTAGCTATCTTCTCGTAAAAGGTATTTTTATACAAGTGTAGCTAGTATTAATGTCAAAAAAAATCATCTAATATGTGTAAATAATACTTTTTAAAATATGTATGTATACACTATGCCGATATCACTTGAAATTGATAAAAAAAAACTAAATAAATATTGATTTGAGATGACAAGTAAAACCCTTCAAAACTATCACAATTTTAGACCTAATATTTTTTTTTTTAAAAATCAAGGAGTAATAATGGACCAACGACTTGTACAAAATCCTGCTTAGGCGGTGTATTGTCGCATGTAATCATGGGTGGAACTACCCTTGTCCAAGGGGAATCAAATGATACTCATTCGTCGAAAAATTACACTATGCAAATATGTTAATTTTTTACACGTAGGTACTATAAATTGAATTTCATTCTTCTTTATTCGCTTACTTTTTTATATCTTGATTCTTTAGTAAATTTTTTAGCTCCATCACTACATGTAATCGTTCCTACTATTGTAGTATTGTGATATATGTGTGTCTTTGTCAATATATTTTTTGAAACTGTCTTTGTCTTTGTCAATATTATTAGATGGTGGAAGGACCTTTCTCTGACACAAGACTTGAAGCTTGCTAGAAGCCAACCAGTTAAATGGTACATGTGGTCCATGGGTGCTCTGTCGGGTCCAACAATGTCAAAGGAAAGAATGGAGCTAATAAAACCAATCTCTCTTGTGTATGTAGTCGATGATATTTTTGATGTTTATGGTACACTTCCGGAACTCACTCTATTCACTGAAGTTGTCAATAGGTACATCTCAAAACTATCAATAATATAACGTCCTTTCTTTATTTATTTAGTTAAACAAAATTAAAAGATTCGTAAATTAATTCCTTTTCGTTTTCATTTTCATTTTTTTCCCGATAGGTGGGAAATCTCTGCTGCTGAGCAACTACCGGACTACATGAGGATGTGCTTCATGACTTTATACGAGACTACAGAAAATATTGGTTGTGTAGTGTATAAAGAGCATGGATGGAACCCTATCAACCATTTGAGAAAAGCTGTATGTTTTTGACACATTTCTATACACGGACATTATCTTTTTGGTACTAACAAATCATATAAAACATAATACGAGAATGCACATGCCCATTAAGGCAGATAACCTGCTTGCTACAACATGTTAAATTATGCTAATAGCTAGTGTAAAAAAGAATTTTACATTGTCAGTGTATAGAATTCCACTTGATTTTATTGTCTCACAGTGGGCAGATTTGTGCAATGCATTTCTGGAGGAAGCAAAATGGTTTACATCTGGAGATATGCCTATGGCAGAGGAGTACTTGAAGAATGGGATAGTAAGTTCAGGGGTGCCTATGGTGCTTATCAACCTTTACTTCCTCTTGGGTCATGGAGCAACAAAAGATTCTTCATCATCAGATGTCTTAGCTAATATCGAAGGCATTATTTCTTCCATTGCCCAAATTCTTAGACTTTTGGATGACCTCGGAAATGCTGAGGTAAAAAGATAGTAATGGTTTCCGATTTGAAAAGATTGTTTTTTTTCTTTTCACCCACCCCATTCCAAAGAGATCAACAGTGGTTCTTCACTTACCTCCATTACTTGAATTTCAGGTTACCGATTAGCAAGTGTTAATGGCTTATGCAGGATTTTATGTTACCAGTAGCCTATAGTCACAATTCGACTTATAAGTTAGTTTGAGTCTAAATGTCTAGAATTATATTAGTATTGATGTTTTACTTCCTGTCACAAATTTATACTTAATATCTACTCCTATTATTTAGACCCTATTGTACATGTACATTATTGTTTTCTAGGAAAATATAATATCCGATACACATACACGAGGGAAATCTTTTGTCAAGGGGTGTCGCTTTCTCAGGGTTGTCTCTACTAATACTGATTAAGTGGAGGTGTCTCGCCAACTAAGTCAGTGATGGGTTAACCATCCAATAGTATTCTCCAACTTTTGTTCTCATGTAGTTTTAATATTTGGTAGGATGAGCAGCAAGAAGGGAAGGATGGATCGTATGTAGAGTACTTGATGGAACAACAGGGCTTAACTAATGAAGATGCAAGGCAACATGTTCTGGACATGGTTTCAAACACATGGAATGATGTCAATAAACAGTGCCTCTCAAGTGCAATTCCATTATCCTTTCAAAAGGCATGTCTCTGTGTGGCCAGAATGGTTCCTATGATGTATATTTATGATGAGAATCATTGCCTCCCTGTCCTAGAAGAGTATATCAAGTCAATATTTTGTGACATAGATGGAGACACTTGATTGGGCACATCATTGAGTTCTATGGTTCCATGAAAAATCTTATCTATTGGAGTAATTATTTTCCTCAAGTATAGTCGAATAATTGACACTACCACTTGGTTTTCACTTAAGTTAGTTTTATTCACATCAATAATGCTTAGGACATATGTACTCTTCTCAATTCAAATATGATTTGCAGAGGTATTGATCAAGTTCCCTTTCACTCTATGTATTTCCCTTTTTTGTATACTTTTCAACAACCTTTAGGTTATTATTTAAAAAAAAAAGTAGTTGAATTCTTAAGTTTTGAATGTATTAAATCAAGAGCAAATGTGCAAATATATCTCTTAACTTTGTGATTTAGACCAGATATATTATAAAAGTGATGGATATATACCCTGCGTTATAAAATGGTGCAAATATACCCTTGCCGTTACAGAAATGATGCACATATACCCTTTTTTCGCTGATGGAAATTTTATAAAAAAAAAGTTTATTTTTTAATTAAAAAAAGCTTCTCGTCACTTTAAAAAAAAAAAGATACCCATTTTTTTAATAGACATATTTTTCTAAAGTCACATAGTAATTTTTTTCCTGATGCATCGATTTGTTTAAAACAATATTCAGTGGCTATAAAAAAAAAGTCAATCCATTTTTTATACGAACCAGAGCAAAAACATTACCGTGTAACTTTAGAAAAATATGTCTACTAAAGAAATTAGTACATTTTTTGAAAGCTCCGTGGTATTTTTTAATTAAAAATAAGATAAATAATTTTTAAAAAGAATTCCGTTAGCAAAAAGGATATATTTGCACTATTTTGTAACTCTAAGCCTTCACGCAAGCAAGCGCGAGAGAAGCGGGATATAACACTTTTATAACAGGGGTATATCTGCTCTAAATCACAAAGTTGAAGAGTACATTTGTATCTTTGCCTTAAATCAATAGGATTCTCAGAATTTTTCATGACAAATTAAAAAGTATTACTCCCGCCATTTCATTTTTAAGATATTAATTAAGAATAAAAGGGGTATTTATATGAAGGATCATAAGTTTATTATTGTTGCATTGAAGTTAATGATGACGATGTTAGATCTACAATTATATTTGAGTGTTATATTGCTGAAAATATTATGCCCAACCCGTCAACCTACCTGCAGGTTTGACCTAAATTACTTTAATGACCCATTTTGGAACAATGACTCGTGATGCAACAAAAAGCTTGCTTAATTATGCTTAAAATGGGTTTTGATGAAGTTATTAATGAATGCTGATTATTGCAGCAGGCAATTATATGCAATGTGGATTGAGCAAAGAGGTCTACCTCTGGAAATTGCTAGATATTTTGAAGAATGAATCTAAATTCGTTATAACCGGTGATTATTGCAGCAGGCAATTTTATGAAATTGCTATAAGCAAACTGAAGAGAAGTCTTGGAGTAACTGATAAAGTTGCTACTGTGACAAGGAGGTCTGGGTTCAAGCCGTGGAAAATATGATCCTAGGAAGCTCATGAGCAATTATAGGGTTAATATTCGTGATGGAGCATTGAAGTGTTAGATAGTGCCCCTATAGTGGAGTGTAGAGATTAGTGATCGGTGTATTTTATATACACCTTTTGAGTCATTTTTAGTTAGTCTTTTGCCCATTTTTGTACAAATATGTGTTGTGTTATGATAGATTTTCTTTCTTTTGAGTCACAATGGTTTAAAGGCACATTGGTGAGAAGGAGCGAAAAGAGGGCAGAAACAGAGGTTCCAGAGCTCAAAAAGCTAAAAAGTTGACAACCCGGCGAAGAAGGCGGCCATGGCCGCTGCACCATCGCAGAGCAGAGCCACTGGCCCAAGAAGGCATCACCGCAGAAATTTCGCGCCGCGACTGGCCGGGGTCACGGCCGACGCGGGAAATTTGACAAATCCGAATAGGATTGGGCCAAAGCGAAAGAGGAAAAGGTTTTGCACGTTTTTGAGGATATAAATAGGGCCTTTTAGGTCAGATTTAGGGAGAACACACCTTACCATTCATCACAACTTTAGATCAAGATTGAAGACTTATTTTTGAATAATTTCATGTTTTTTATTTTATTTCTTTCTAGTATATGTTGGATATTATTTTAGTTCTTGGCATGTCTATGGCTAGGAACTAACTTAATTTAGGGTTTTTCATGTCGAATCACTTGAACCTCGTTTTATGAATTAATGCAAGATTTTGGTTTCTTCTTATTATTGTTGAGATTTATTCAATAATTGTTTTGATTGCTTGGTAATTAATTGATCACTAATTATCATCACTTATATGATTTCTAATCGAAATCCGAAAGGGGAGATTGTGAATATGCTATAGTTGAATAAACATAGGTTTAAATCGGGGACGAAAGTACCCCGATACTTGTGTAGCTTAATAGATTATTGCTCTTAATCCTCCTTTGTAGTCAATCTTGTCATCGAAAGATATAAGGGTTCTACATTGGGGTTGAGTGTTTATATTACCTTAACAGGAGTATAAAACGGCTTAGTTAACCTGCTATCTCAACATAGAAGAAGAACCTTAATTATTTGCATTAACGAGTAAAGCGAGCGGATAGTTGAGGAAATTTGGAAGCCCTATTTCCACCATATCTGAAGTAAATTAAAATAATTTAGTTAGCATCTATAATCATAGCTATAAAAAAATCATCAAATTATCGGTCACCAAATAAATCCTACATAATAGAGGTTGGTAATTGGACACTAATCCCTGAGGACGATAACTCAGTCTTCTAGACTATATTACTTGTCACGATACGTGCACTTGTGTTTAGTGTGTATATCAATCGCGCATCAAGCTTTTGGCGCCGTTGCCGGGGATTGGCGTAGTTCAATATCAATCTTTCTATTCTTAATTTCTAATTTGGTTTTTATTTTTCTTTTATTTATTTTATTTTGGAACCGTGCGCCGTGATCCGTTTGTTGATTTTGATATGTTGCAGGCATCTAGTTTATGCGAAGGAGAAGAGGAGCAGATACACTTGTTCCCTTCAACCCGGAGATTGAAAAGACTTGCAAGCAGAACCGGAGAAACAAACGAATCTTGGCCTTAATAGCAATGAGAGGCTTGCAGAATAACAATGAGATTGAACGGGCGGTTAGGTGATCATCAACCTAACCAGAGGTGCCGCAGAGGTTACCAAATGGATGTGGAAGAAAGGGTCCAGTCCAAGCCGAGAGCTTGGGAGATTATGTCTTTGTCAAGGTGAATGAAGCACGACTTGCATCGTGCTCCCAAAGAATTGGAGCAAATAATTTCGAAATCAAGCCTGCGATCCTGAGTATGGTGCAAAATACAGTTCAATTCGGAGGGTTGCCATCTGAAGACCCTCATATGCACATAGCAAATTTTTTGGAGCTGTGTTCAACTTTCAAGTATAATGGCGTTACTGACGACGCCATCCGATTGAGGCTATTTCCCTTCTCACTCAGGGATAGAGCAAAAGTTTGGTTGAATTCCCTGCCTACAAATTCTATATTCACATGGCAGGAGTTGGCACATAAGTTCTTGACAAAGTTCTTTCCACCGTCCAAAGCCGCTAAGCTGAGAGGAGAGCTGAACAATTTTTACCAGGCTGATGGAGAGTCACTCTATGAGGCTTGGGAGAGATTTAAAGATCTGCAGAGAAAATGTCCACATCATAGCATTGAGTTGTGGAATTTGGTCCATATTTTCTACAATGGGCTAGGTGGGACCACAAGAATCATCATTGACGCAGCTACATGTGGAACCTTCATGAAGAAGACAACACATGAGGCCCATGATTTCCTAGAAGACATGGCCACCAATAACCATATGACAGATGATAGAGGGGTAAGTGGAAGGAGAGCGATAGGAGTTCATGAGATCGATGCCATTACAGCGTTAAATGCACAGGTTGCTCTCTTGACCAAGCAACTGCAGCAGAACACAGTGTCAGTGAATGCAGTTCAGATGCCACTGAATTGTGAGATGTGTGGGGGTCCTCATACCTTTGATAGGTGTCCATCAGCAGACCCCAACAACATCCCTATTGAGCAAGCAGAACAAAGGCCCTAGAACAACCCCTATTCAAATACCTACAATCCAGGGTGGAGGAATCACCCTAACTTTTCATGGATGGGTGATCAAGGGCAACATAACCAGTTCCGAGGCCAAAACCAGAATCAGCAACCATTTAACCAGGTCTCAACTTTCCAACAGTTCAGTACACCTGCTCCACAAGAAAAGCCAGACGAATTGCGAGCATCCTTGTTGACACTTACGAATTCACAAACCCAGTTCATAGCAGAGACAATGTCCTCTATCAGGAACTTGGAGACGCAGGTGGGACAGCTAGCAATGATGACAAATAACAGGACACAGGGCACTCTTCTTAGTAATACAGAGATGAATCCTGCAGAGCAGCAAAGACGGCAAATGAGAAGTGGAAGAAATAGAATGTACCTACACCTCACTGTGGTAGAACAGAGTCGAGCAGAGTAGATGCGCAGGCGAGGGGGTTACCGAGGACCGCCTCTATTTTAGAGGCCGCAATAGCCCACAGGAATACATAGAGAAGATTCCTTACCCTCAGAGGTTGCAAAGGAAAGCCGTTGATAAGCAATTCTCCAAGTTCTTGGAGATATTTAGAAAGATGCACATTAACATCCCTTTCATTGAGGCGTTGGAGCAAATGCCTACTTATTTCAAATTTATGAAGGAAATCCTTGGGAAGAAGATGGTTAGCCGAGTATGAGATGCTGACATTGACAAGGAATGCAGTGTCATCTTGCGAGAAACCGCCTCAAGCTTCGTGATCCGCGAGCTTCACATTGCCTTGCACAATTGGTAGGTGACACGTAATGTGGCCCCGTGTGATTTGGGGCCGATAAATCTCATGCCCTTGTCCGCTTTCAAGAGGTTGGTGGGTGAAGCCAAACCACCACGTGAACTTCGCGATTGTGACAGATAGGGCATCCTGCGGGAATAATTGAAGACGTATTGGTTAAGGTGGGGAAATTTTTCTTTCCTGCAGACTTCCTCATCCTTGATATGGAGGAAGATGATGAAATCTCTATCATCTTGGGAAGACCGTTCTTGGCAACTGGGAGAGCCTTGATTGATGTGGAAAAGGGCGAACTGACACTCAGAGTTGAGGATGAAGAGATGATGTTCAAGGTGTTTAAACACATCGTTGAACCCCAGTCACAAGAAAGTGTTTTGCAGTCAGCACCGTTAGCACATCACTGAGCCAAGACAAAGCAAAGCAAAGGAAATCACCACAAGACAGTGAGCAACGCTAAACCTTCTTGAGAAAAAGGAGAAAAAGAAAATGTATACGAAAGAGAAAAATGATTATGAAATGGCTAGGCTGTGGGGTTAAGTTACCCCATGCCTCTTGATAAGGAACCTGCGTCCGGCTAAAAGACGTTAAAGACAACGCTACTTGAGAGGCAACTTAAGATTTTTAAATTTATGCAATTTAGTTTTAGTTAGAACAGTCTCACGGAAGGTATTGTTTACATATTGTGATGACAGGTACAGGGCTAAAAAGAGGAGGACGAAAAGCGTGAGAGAGGAAGGAAATCGGCTCGGCGCCACGGCGCCGGATATCTGCCATGCATTATCCGCCGTCACCGCCACCATTTTAAACCAAGTCTGTAAGTTGTCCCGTTTCTCTTTTATTCTTGAGTGTTGCACACATTAGGGACAATGTGTGATTTAAGTTTAGGGGGGAGTTCTTAGTATTTTTGATATGTTTTTGAGTCTTTTTGTGTTATTTTCTATGTTTATTTGAGTCTAATTTTTTTTTTATGATCATGCATGTTGTAGTTACTTGAAACGCTTAGTGAAGTAAAGTTAAATAATGTAATGGAATTAGAAGCAATCATCTGAACATTTAGGTTAGATATGCCAAAAATTCATGAAGTCAAAATATTTGGGGTATCTTGCTTGATTTATGCATTGTTAGTGATTAAACTTATGTGTCTGCTTGCTTGCTATTTGAGGCAAAATAGTTAGGATATGCATATTAGGGAGATGACTTAGGCATTTCTTTGTTAAGCCCTTTCTTACCATTCATTTCCTATCCCTGACAATAAATTGTATCCCTAGTCAGCCCCTTTGAGCCTAAAAATAAGATATTTTCTTTGACACCCTGTAATTCCATACTTGTGTCATAAGTGAATTTTTTTTTGAGATGTGTTTGGAATATAAAGTGTTGAAAAGAGACAAAAAGAGAGTGAACAAGTTTGATGCACCCCAATGAAAAATAATCATAAATAGGCAAAAGCCTAAGTTTGGGGGTGCTTACTATTCATCAGACACCTCATTCTCTCAAAACAAAAGAGGGGAAAGATAAGTATGAGGTTAAAAAGAAAATCAAAAGAAAAAAGAAGAATCGAAAACAAAAGAGCTTATGGTACGTAAGATTGAGCCTAAATGACTATTTTTACCTACCCCTGCTTAAGCCTACATTACAACCCTGAAAAGTCCTGAAGATCTCTAATATGTGTATCCATGATTAGTGGAGAATAGCAAGTGAACATGTCATAGGATTTTGAAATTGATATGCATAGTTAGGTATTTTTACATCCATTGAGCATGATTGAATTGAATTTGCGAAATATCTGACTTGATGTGTTTAGAATGCTAAAACTCCATGCTATATGTTCTTGCATATTATTCTACTAACCTTCATGCTTTTCTAAGTAACAATGATGCAACAAATTGATCAATGTCTTTTGAGTCATTTTTTTTCTTTCGTGTCTTTGTCTCTATTTTTTATCTTTACTCGAGGGCGAGCAAAGGTTAAGTTTGGGGGTGTTTGATCGGTGTATTTTATATACACCTTTTGAGTCATCTTTAGTTAGTCTTTTGCCAATTTTTGTACAAATATGTGTCGTGTTAGGATAGATTTTCTTTCTTTTGAGTCACAATGGTTTAAAGTGACACATTGGTGAGAAAGAGCGAAAAGAGGGCAGAAACAGAGGTTCCAGAGCTCAAAAAGCTAAAAAGTTGGCAACCCGGACGAGAACAGGTGGCCATGGCCGCTGCACCATCAAGCGAGCAGACACTGCGCCAAGAAGCGCACTCAACCGCAGGTTTCTGAGTCGCGCGGTGGCAGGGGCGACACGACGCTGAAAATTGACAAATCTGAATATGATTGGGCCAAAGCGAAAGAGAAAAAGGTTTTGCACGTTTTTGAGGATATAAATAGGGCCTTTTAGGTCAGATTTAGGGAGAACACACCTTACCATTCATCACAACATTAGATCAAAATTGGAGACTTATTTTTGAATAATTTCATGTTCTTTACTTTATTTATTTCTAGTATATGTTGGATATTATTTTAGTTCTTGACATGTATATGGCTAGGAACTAACTTAATTTAGGGTTTCCATATCGAATCACTTGAACCTCGTTTTATGAATTAATGCAAGATTTTGGTTTCTTCTTATTATTGTTGAGATTTATTCAATAATTGTTTTGATTGCTTGGTAATTAATTGATCACTAATTATCATCACTTATATGATTTCTAATCGAAATCCGAAAGGGGAGATTGTGAATATGCTATAGTTGAATAAACATAGGTTTAAATCGGGGACGAAAGTACCCCGATACTTGTGTAGCTTAATAGGTTATTGCTCTTAATCCTCCTTTGGAGTCAATCTTGTCATTGAAAGATAGAAGAGTTCTACATTGGGGTTGAGTGTTTATATTACCTTAACAGGAGTATAAACCGTCTTAGTTAACCTGCTATCTCAACATAGAAGAAGAACCTTAATTGTTGACACCCAATTTTGACTCATCTTTTAGTCATTTCTTGCAATTTTAAGTATTTTAGGACACCGCATTTTAATCATCATTTTTTGCATTTTTACATAATATTCTATGTTTATTTCTTCACAAAATGGCATTGCATCTTTTTATTTTAAATTAAGCATGATGTCTTTGTTAATATTATGTTTCTTATTATTATTACACCGTCGTTTTATTTTATTAATGTTTGTATCTCTTTAAATAATTAATTGGCGTCCCGTTTTTATTTTTAATTAGGCATTAAATATTTCTTAAATATTGTATTTTATTATTATTGCATCGACATTTTTATTTTGATAATTTTGTACCTTTAAATAATTTTTCTTTTAAATAATAAATCCGTTTTGCATTTTTGTCAAATCACCCAAATTCGAGGCACAATCAATCACCAACTACTAAAACCGAAGCTCAAACTGAGGCCCAAAAATAAGGCCCAGTACACCTTTCATTTTTCCCCCTAATACCCAAAACCCTAAACCTAAATACTCCTATAAATAAAAACCCTACCCCACTTTCCCCAAGGACACCCAGCCGCACACCTTAAACCCCCTGTTGACAGTCAATTTTGACCCATTTTTCGTATATTTATTGCAATTTTATGTGTTTTAGGACACCCCATTTTAATCTGCATTTTTTTGCATTTTTTATCTTTTTATTTTAAATTAAGCATTATGTCTTTGTTAATATTATGTTTTTATTATTATTACACCGTCGTTTTATTTTATATATTTTTACATCTCTTTAAATAATTAATTGACATCCCGTTGTAATTAGGCATTAAACATTTGCTTAAATATTGTTTTTATTATTATTATCACACAAGATTTGCATTTTAATAATCTTGCATCTTTTAAATAATTTTTCTTTTAAATAATTAACCCGCTTTGCATTTTGTCAAACCAAATATGAGATACAATCTTGACGGATCAATCCAACACCCTTCTTATTTTTTTATTTTAATCCAACACTCTTTTATTTTTTCCCCCAAAATAATATCACTTTTCATTTCCCCCCCAAATACCAAACCCTAAAAACCTACCCTATATAATAAACATTACCCCCCCCCTTTTATTAAGAGGAGGGGGGCAACCGTATACCATCAGCAGCCCGCATCTCACCCTCTCTCCCTCACCCTATCTCCCTTCACCTGTTCCCTTCGCCGCCCTCCGCCGCCCTTCGCCGGAGCTCCAAGCTCCGGCGAACCCCCTAGCAACACCTTCAGCCGCACACATCTGCTCTCTCCCTCGTCCCCGTCGCCGCCAGTCTCCCCGTATACCTCCACACACACGCACCCACAACTCCGGCGACCTTCCCATCACCACTGTCGAATCACCACCACAACATCGTCGACCTCACCTCCTCACCCCCGTCGCCCCAACTCCCTTCCCTATCTCCCGTCGACCACCAGCTCCGGTGAAGCCACTGTCGGCCAACACCATTGTCTCGTGCTCAAATCGCTGACGGCATCGCACCGGCGATAGCCGTGGAAGTGACGCCGCCACCCTCGCTGCCTTGGTTTGGTTCTATTTTTAGATTTATTGGCATATTTTTATTTGGACTGATTTCCTTTATTTTTGAATCTCGCCGGAGTTTCCGGCGACCTATGTCATGTTTCATTTTCGGATCTGTTACGTACTGTTGTTGTTGGACTGATTTCCGGTGTTGCTATGAGATTTCCGGGACCTTGTTGGTTCATTTTCGTTCGATCTGACGCCTGTTGCGGACTGATTTAACTTGATTTTCTGATTTTTGATCGGAGTTTTCTTAAAATTCTGGCGACGTTCGACTGTTGGTTACTGCTTTACTGTTGTTTGTCGGACGGAGTTTCTAAAATTCTGGCGACCTTCGTTGGCTTTATTTTGAGATTTTCCGCTGTCGGTATATTTTCTGGCATTTTTGCGTGTTTCATTAATGTAAATTGGTGATGCTTTTGCTTTGATCTAATTCTTGGAAAGATATTCCATCGTGTGTCCCTGCTCATCGATTATTTTGTGGACTGGTTTTGACTATTTTGCCCCTTTATTCTTTTGTTGGAACTAACTTTGAATAGATTGCTACACTTGATAAAAAAATCACTGATTTGAACAAGGTACTACACTTGATTGGCCGATGAAAAAGTTATCCGTCGATTTTTGAGGCCTCCACAGTTGCAAAGACGGAAAATAAAATAAATGAAGCTTTCTGGGCGTTGATGATTTCTTCTACTTACACAGGATAACCAACATGCGCTGGCAGGGCGAATTCTCGCAGTCGCACTTGTTTAGGATGTCCCACTTTATTTTTTATATATATCTGAGCCCTCCATGTTTAAAACTATTATTGTTTTGGCGCGGATCTGAAGGTTTTATTTATTTTATTATTTTTAACAGTTTGGCCGATGAAGGAATCTCTGTCTGATTTCCAAGGTCTCCTCTGTGCAAAAGACGGATTTATTTATTTTGGCTTTACTTATTAATTCTTGTCATTGCATTAAAATTATTTATTCTACTACTAACACTTTTACTAAGTATTTATGCAGGTACCCGGAGATCATCTTGTGCAGAAGGCCTAAAAAGGGCTAAAAGATGTCCCGAAGTTTTATTTTATGTCGCATTTAATTTTAGTTTTATTATTCTGTATTGCACTTTATTTTAATTATAAATTATAAAAAATGCTTAGAATAGGTAGAATAAAAAAGGCAATAAATAATTAACCTAGGTTTGAACGAATAACCGCAAGTTAGCGGATCTTAAAGGATGTCTAACCCCTTCCCTTTAGGATAATAAAGAACTCTGATTCAGAATCTCATTAATTTCGCAGACCATTAAATGGAGATTAATTACAGTATTTTTATTGCAATAAATCAAGTGTCCTAATTCACTTAACTAATTTGGTGGCGACTTCTCAAAATCGGCATTATTGCTCCATCCAGGGAACCGCGCCAAAGAGCAACGTTGCGGATACCGTTCAGACCCCGAGGTCAAAAACGGGCGCGACACCCCCCCCCCCCCTTCATTTTAACTCATCATCTTCTCCACTGCCACACCTGTGTCGCCGCCACTATTCACGCCGGAGCTGCGAGTTCCGGCTAACCATTCTCGTCCTCCTTCTCGCCCCCCAGCGTCGCCCATCACCCCTTCCTCTCTCTTTCACTTTTATCACTCAAACCCTCTCATCTCCTTCACAAAAAAAATTCTACACTAAACACACAACTTCTTCAGCCGCACAACTCTCCCTACCCTTTTATTTTCTGAAGTTTCCCTCTCCTCTCCCAAATTGCCGACCGCCATTCACTCAGGCGAACCTCACCACCAACAACACACCATCCTCACACACCATCCATCCCCTCTCCATTTATTAATGTTTTTCCGATGTCGCTGGTTCACTACTCTGTTTGAATCGATTGTTATGCATTTTCGATTTTATTTCGCACTAGCGTTGTTCGACGCTCGCCGCCAAGTAACGCCTCATGAACTATGTCATGCCATCGCTTCACTTATGATTGCATTGGCCGAACTGTTTTGCCAGTTTGTCCATCTTCCTCTATTTGTTCCTTTGATTATTACCATTTGTTCTGGGATTTCGTTCTATTTTTGGTTGTCTTGCCACTGTGTCGGCTTCTTTTTTTTTTTTGCAAATCATCAGACTGATTTCGTTGATTCTTTTGCATGAACTGATTTCGAACAAATGCTACACTATTGGTCCTTACTGATTTGAAACAAATGCTACACTTGGCAAAAAATACCACTGATTTGAATGTGATACTACACTTGATTGACCAATGAAAAAGTTATCCGTCGATTTTTTAGGCCTCCACAGTTGCAAAGACGGAAAATAAAATAAAATGAAGCTTTCTGGGCGTTGATGATTTCTTCTACTTACACAGGATAACCAACATACACTGGCGGGGCGAATTTTCGCAGCCGGACTTGTTTAGGATGTCCCACTTTATTTTATATATTTGAGCCCTCCGTGTTTAAAACTATTACTGTTTTGGCGCGGATTTGAAGGTTTTATTTATTTTATTATTTGTAACAATATTGACCGATGAAGGAATCTTCGTCTGATTTCCAAGGTCTCCCCTGTACAAAAGACGGATTTATTTTTGGCTTTACTTATTAATTCTTGTCATTGTTTTAAAATTATTTATTCTATTACTAACACTTTTACTAAGTGTTTATGCAGGTACCCGGAGATCATCTTGTGCAGAAGGCCTAAAAAGGACTAAAATATGTCCCGGAATTTTATTCGATTTTAGCTTTATTATTATGTATTGCATTCCATTGTAATTGTAAATTATGAAAACTGCTTAAAATATGTAGAATAAAAAAGACAATAAATAATTAACCTAGGTTTGAACGAATAACCGCAAGTTAGCGGATCTTAAAGGATGTCTAACCCTTTCCCTTTATGATAATAAAGAACCCTGATTCAGAATCTCATTAATTTCGCAGACCATTAAATGGAGATTAATTACAGTATTTTTATTGCAATAAATCAAGTGTCCTAATTCACTTAACTAATTAGGTGACGACTCCTCAAAATCGGCATTATTGCTCTATCCAGGGAACCGCGCCAAAGAGCAACGTTGTGGATATCGTTCAGACCCCGGGGTCAAAAACGGGCGCGACATTAATTATTTGCATTAACGAGTAAAGCGAGCGGATAGTTGAGGAGATTTGGAAGCCCTATATCCACCATATCTAAAATAATTTAGTTAGCATCTATAATCATAGCTATAAACAAATCATCAAATTATCGGTCACCAAATAGATCCTACAGAATAGAGGTTGGTAATTGGACACTAATCCCTGAGAACGATAACTCGGTCTTTTAGACTATATTACTTGTCACGATACGTGCACTTACGTTTAGCGTGTGTATAAATCGTGCATCAATTAGTGTAGGATTAGTCTTTAATCTCTTCAATTGAACCTCTCTTTGAATCTATCCGGGTGATAATTCAAGCATGAGTTCAAGTCTCTTTTCCCTTGATTTGTGATCATTCACTGATTTCAATCCCTTCTTTCTTCTATTCTCATCTCTAATTCTTCTATCAACTCTATCTTACTTTGTGTTGTTTAATTCCGTGTTTCTCCCGAGTTGAATCGTATCACATCCTCTTGCAGAAATGTAAGGTAAGACTGTGTACAATAGACCCTTTTAGTCCGGTCCTTCCCTGCACCCGCGCATAGCGGGAGCTTAGTGCACCGGGCTGCCCTTTTTTGTCATAACCAAACTACTTTTAGTTAATAATGCTACTGCCAGGGATGCTAACCATTCTGAGCTCATCTGGAAGCTCTCATGATATTGACATACCTAAAGCCTAGAATGTGATTCTTTAAACAGCCTAATTTCATAAGACTAAAAAATTCGTTATGATATAAATTGGTAGTTAACATGTAATAATGGAACTCAATTGCTATAAGCAAAATACTTATAAGTTCATCTGAAGCATTCCTCAGACCTTATATTCTTGAATCTTTAAGGTCAATTCATAAGATACATTAGTAAATCGTAAAAACACAGTTTAGCAAAAACAGTAGTACGAGTAAGCTACCACATAAAAAACACATAACTATTGAAGCGAAGGCAACGAAAGTTTACTCCGGTATCGCTTATATGATTTGGCCAATTTCACCAGCTCCTTTGCCTCTTCAAGCTTAGACTGCTCAGCTAAGCCATTGACTACCCTCTGCATTGTTGCGTCATGAACAGTAACTTTTGAATCGATAGCTTTCTTACACAATTCAAGTGCAAAATCAAGATTATCCTTATCACAAGCGAAATGAATGAGCATCTTGAATGTTGCATTATCCGGATAACGTCCATTTTCCACCATTTTATCATACCATCTTTTTGCCTCCTCCCAATTCCTATCATCAACATACATTTTGATCATCACATCATAACACAAAGCATTTGGGATTATATCTTTCTTCCCCATCTCCTCAAACAGCTCAATCGCCTCGTTAACCTTGTTATTCGCAACCAATCCTTGTAACCTAACACAGTAACTCCTCAAGTCAGCAACAACATTCTTCTTTTTCATCAATACCCACAAATCTTCTGCTTCGGAAAACTTTTTACTTTCATTATACGCGCTTAAAAGCGTATTAAAAGTCACTTTATCAGGTTTAGTTCCCTGATTTTCCATCTCATCCATTACACTTAGAGCATAATCCAAAGAACCATCTTTACATAACGCCTTAATTAAAGTATTATACGACACTACATCAGGCTTTATCAATAACTCCTCAGGTAACTCCCGAAACAATTCTTTAATTATATCGTATTTCTCTGCCCTTATGTAGGCTTCTAAAAGGGCATTGAAAGAAAAGACTGTTCGCTGACATTTTAGTTGTGGCATTTCGTCGAACAGTTTACGGGCATGCTCATGCATTTTTGCTGTACCGTATAAAAGTATGAGGCGGGTGACAAAGACCTCATTACTAATTTCTGGGTATTGTTTTTGGTGCTCAAAAATGTCTTGGATAGCGGAGGCATTGTTGGCAAGGCCGCGAATAGCGGTACGATAGTTGGCGTATTTGTTTCGGAATTCAGGGGATTCTGATGATTTTTTGAAGTTGTTAACAATGGTTTGAAGTTGTTGTTTTTGGGGAAGTTTGGTTGTGGGTTTGGTTAAGGAGGTTGTATTGGGCTTGACGGTGACTTTGTGATTCTGGCCGAAGAGGCCGTGAAGCCGGCGATAAAGGGAAGAAGAAGACGACATGTGAAACGGCATTAAATTCGAATTTGGTAATTGAGGTTAAAACCATTTAGGAAACTGGGCTTGCTCTGTATGAAGCCCGGTCCAGAATATGGTTCAGTGTTGTTTGCACTTCATTTAATTGCACACTTTTTTTTTTTTTTTATCGACGGCGAACCGCATTATTCTTTCGAAATACAAGAAACCACTACCGACGCAATACCGCAAACCACGCTACCGATTAACTACACTTGGCAAGCCATGTGTGACAGACTAACCAAGAAGGTTTATGCAGGGATCGAACTCGCGATTCATGCCCCGCGCCATCAAGCACCAACTTGGCTACCCTTGCGGATTTAATTAATTAATTGCACACTTTGTTCTTCAAATGGGTTGATCTTTAATTTTTGCTCTTCAAATAGAAAAAAAAATAAAAAATCCAACACAAATTGTGTCGGAAATTCTTAAAAGAAAAAAAGTGATATTTGTCATTGAATTTTTGAAAAAGGGTCATATTTGTCCTCCGTTAAAGTATGGGGTCAAATATGTCTTTTCCGTTAACAAAATTGTCACGTTTGTCCTTCATAGACGGAAATTCTACGTGGACGCCACATCGGATCCATGTGGAAGACACATGGCAGGTGGGACCCACATCATCACCTTCCACTGCTTCTACAATCAAGGCTAAAACCCTGATTTTCTTGGTTAGGCCAGAAAATTGCGAACCTTGGTTACCAAAGTGAACATTCTGAAAATGGAAAGTGAAGTTCAAAGATACTTACATATGTTGCTAGTCATTATAATTTGACTGGTTAAAGTACAGAACACATGCTTGGAATACCATAAACTCACTCTAATGCTTTACAAAATCAAGTTGTACTTAAAAAGTATTATTAAAAAAGTGAAAGGAGAACAAAATTACTGCTTAAAGCAGCTCTGTCACTCATTTGTACTTTCTAATGCCAGTAATACTAGTAACAACCACATAATAGTCACAAACATAACTAACAAGAACATTGCCACTCTTTCATTCTTCTTCCTTTTTCTTTTGTAGCGGCTACTTTTTAACCCCTTAATGCAAGGATACCAAAAGTATTAGAGATCGATCTAAGATTTGAAGTTTAATTTATAAGTTACTACATCGGACTCAAATTACAATATTTAATGGATTTGTTAATACATATATAGGATATGACATATGTACAAAAAATATTGAATTCACATGAACCTATATAAGACATTGTAGATCCTCCTTAAAAGTATAGTCTATTATGAGGCTTCATAACGTTGAAGGGTTGTAGTACAACTGGACATAAACAATCAAATTAACTATGAGTCATTTGGGATTGAGGCATAGTTGGTTGGCGGTATATATGTCACCCTTCCAATTCAATCATTGTTATATTCATACTAGTTAGTCTATCAACATAACAATGATAATTAGTACTATACTCAGTCATAAACAAGTTAAGTCGCTATATGAATTTTCACTAACCATATTTTCCATTTAAATTCATCTCATTCAACATAACACCAAAGATAAATTATAATATGAGTTTCCTCCATTAGTTAAGCAATATTGAAAAGCGTAAGGCCAAAACTGCAAAGGGTTGTTGTGCCTGAACCTCTACACACACACACTCTCTCTTTCTCATGCCAAAATTGAGTCCTTCCAAAACACCCCAAGTACATTGTGATCATTTAGGAAATGCCCAACAAACTGCAACAAGAAGATTCCCACCACCAAAGAAATGTTTCTGTTATGAGGAGCACCTATATAAACCTATTGCCTCCCTATAACAAAAACCAGTGCAGTGCCTCTTCTGTTAGCTGCACTCAACATTAATCATTAGCACCTATACTCTCCCTCTTTAGATTTCCTTTCTAATTTAGGAATCCATTTTAACATACTATATCAATTTTTCATTAAATGGTAATTAGTTGTGCTAAAATGGAATTCCCCAACAGTCCATTTGATGATTCAAACATATCTGAAGAAAGGGAAGTAGGAGGGAGAATAGATAAAAGAAAGCAAATTGATGGTGAAGTTAAAGAATACAAATCCAAGAACCTTAAGGCTGAGAGAAATAGGCGTCAAAAACTTAGTGAAAGGCTTCTTCAATTACGCTCATTGGTCCCAAACATTACAAATGCAATTAATCAAAACCCTCCATTCTTTGTATACATTAAATGAATTTTTAACCATTTTTCTAAAATCTTTAAATTCCTGTCTAATTTCAGATGACTAAAGAAACCATAATCACTGATGCCATCACTTACATTAGAGAGCTACAAACAAATGTGGACAACCTAAGTGAGCAGCTTCTTGAAATGGAGGCAACTCATGGAGTGGGATTGGAGACAAAAAATGAAGAGATTATTGATACTGCAGAGGAGATGGGTAAATGGGGCATAGAGGTAGGTAACTTTATGAATAAACCAAAGTTACAATCTTTGATATTTTTTAGTTAAATGGGGCAGTAAAATAACTTCTTTTTCTTTACTAAAACAGCCTGAAGTTCAAGTGGCTCACATTGGTCCAAATAAGCTTTGGATAAAGATAGTCTGCCAGAAAAAAAGAGGTGGATTTACTAAACTAATGGAGGCAATGAATGTTCTTGGGTTTGATCTTAATGACACCAGTGTCACTGCCTCCAGAGGAGCTCTGCTTGTTACTTTGTCTGTGGAGGTAGGAGAAACATATAGTTAAAAAGGAAGTTTTTTAGTAGCAATTAGAAACAGACATTAAGATTTGTAATGCAGTAGTACAAAAGGGATATCTTGCTTAGCATTTTTGTACTGTGTGCGCAGCAACATAAGAACATAGACAATTTGTTTATCTTTCTATGTATTTCAGGTGGTTTGCCGTGGACTAACTGAAGCTAATCAAATCAGAGAGATCTTGCTAGAGATTATTCGCGGAATCTAGAGAATTTAGCACTAGCCTGACTCCCTAATTAATCTAGTAGATTTTGAGATCATCTAGTAATATTAGTCTCATTCTAGAGCTCCATTACCAATACTTTATCCTAATAAGAATTTAAAATTCTTAGAGGAATGCCAGAGTACCCCTTATCTTTAGTTATGAATGTCACAAAGAATCAATCATGTTTTCCATGATTGAACGAAGAAAATCTATTGTATCCAAATTGTCTGACAAGAGCTTGTGTGAAGTCTTGTTTTTTCTTTCAAATATGTTACTAAGTAGCATTTTTTGGTCACTTCCAGCTCAAGAAACAGTTAAATAATAAAACCAGCACATTAAGTTTCCTTTGGGTTTGAATAAGACACCAACATTAGACGCGTGAAGAGTGAAATTTATGGCAAACCTTCTACCCATAATACAGGAAGACGGTTGTTCCACTGTGTTTCTTGCTTTCTTCTCTGTTCTTTGACCATTGTCGTGCTAAGAAAAAATTCCAAAAATAAACCTGCCTCAAGCATCACCTGCCCTTGTTAAAATTATCTCCAAACAGGTCCAAGAATCCAACAAAGACTGCTTGGAAAAATCACACGTCAAATTTTCAAAATTTAAGACCATCATGGGAAGTATACCTATTCTCCTTATAATACACGAAAAAAGACTCCCTCAAGTCTATATTAATAGGATTAAAGGCGTGCACAATTGGAGCAATACTCATGTTTCCTATGGCTAGGCCTAAATTTCTCCTCATTTTCCTAGTTATAGCTCAATTAATCTTGCTGATGCAACAAAATGCTAACGCGGTTAGAAGATTAGACACCTTGACATTAGTCTCAAGTCCAGCGCCGTCTGAAAATGGAATGAGCAGAGGAAAACGTGATCAAGCTCAAGCAGTCACACATATAAGGACTCATCATTCTTTCAACAAGTCCATGGCTGGTGGAGACTTGATCCTTGGTGGCTTTGCTACTGCTCTTATTGTTTCCATTTTTTGTTACATTCGAGTCACACGAAGAAGAAACCAACACAGTCCGGGCTGAGGCACAGCATTTACAATTTTGTATGCCTGTTGGTTTCCAATTCTAATAAATATACAGAGTTCAATGTTAAGGTGCATCTACTCACATATATGACAAGTTTTTGCTCATTTTAGATGGCTAAGGTAATTATATACATTCTAGCTAGTAGCATTTATATCTGGTAAAACAGTTTAAGACCAAAATAAAACTGTCTTTTGCATCATGTTATGCTATTGTTTCACAGAGCTGTTTTTTTCATCTATTCTTCTACCAATGTATACAACAACAACAACATACCCAGTGAAATTCCACACCGTGGAGTCTAGGGAGGGTAGAGTGTACACTTACCTCTACATAGGTGGAACAGTTTCCGGGAGACCCTCGGCTCAAGAAAAAGCATAATCACAAGCAAGACAATTAAAACAAAGCACGATTAAAGCAAGAGTAAAGAGTAAAGCAAGAGAAACGGTCAGACTCAAATAAGGAATTAAAGCAGTATAAAGTGCATTCGAACAAAAGGGAGCAGTAGCTAACACAAAGATAAGCTAAACAAAATACACTAAACAACACATATCAGCAGAAATCAAACTATAGTGAATTATAAACTAATAATGTGTCTATAAGTGTGATAGGTTAATTAGTTCTACAATAATAGCACTACAACTATCAAATTGTAAGCATAAGTAGGACTACGCTCGAGTACCTACTACTCTTCTATCATAATCCGTGTCCTCCACAACCCTTATCTAAGGGCAAGTCTTCAGTAAGTTGCACCTGCGACATATCACGTCTAATAACCTCTCTCCAATACTTTTTCGGTCTACCTCTACCCCTCCTGAACTCGTCTATAGTCAACCTCTCACACTTCTGCACTTGGGCATCTATGTCTCTCCTCTGCACATGCCCGAACTTAGTATTCGTATTTGCATTTTTCTCACTTTCCAAGTTATAGTAGTGTCCTTGCCACTTCACATTTAACATTAAGAACTCTATTGCTTCGTGAATACACAGAGAAAACCAGCATAATATCTTGCACTCTTATTCTTTGTTTTGAGTACTTTTAAGATCATTTCCGAATGAGGGGTTCGGGAAATTAACCTTGGTATTGCATCTGGCAAAGGGAAATTTTCTATTAGGCCACATGCCTAAATCCTAAAGGGGATACAAAATTTGAATTTTATGTTTTTACTTTTGAAATTCTATCATATCCCAAAATCTATTATGTATATTTCTTTAGCGAATTTTATAACACATATATGATTTGCCAATTATGCTAGGTTCGGATGAACGTGTAGCTCCTCCATTTTATCCGCCCCTACTAAGGCCAAGTGGCAATATGAGGTGGATCTTTGTTTCACGTTTATTCTATTCCCTACGCCTACAAAGCTTCGTGTCAATTCAAAAATGTTACAAAGAGAATTAGATATGATCTTGTCAAGTGGGATTGTTCTATTTCTGTTGAAGTATAGTTAGGGGTGCACAAAAAGTTAAAACCTTATCGAACAGGATCGGACCGGACCGAAGACCGAAAACTCAGATCACTAGAACCGAAGACCGGATCGAATTTCTCGGTCAGGTACGGTCCGGTCCAGGTCATTTTAGGTCCGGTCTGGTTTGTTGGACCGAATGCATTCCCCGCCTAGCCCCCACTACCCCCACCAACCCTCACCAATTTCGGACGATTGACATATCAAATATAAGTTGTAAATTGATCAAAATTTAAATGGTCATAACTTTGCGCTAGGACGGACAAGAGTGCAGACTAGATACAAAATATGGTATGGCAAGATTTTTACTTTTTTTTTTATTTCGCGTATTTTTTCGATACGGGGGTGGGCAAACAGCTAAAGCGGTTTGATTTAATCAATCTCTCCAAAAATGTCCATCTTGCCCCTCAATTTCACTTTTCTCCCAAATCGTTACGTTTTTCCCCTTTTCAAATCTAAATATCTCCCGATATACAATAGATTTCAACGTACAAATTTCGTGGTAATGTGTCCGAGAATGTCAATTTCAGTATTGAAAATTCAATTTAAAAAAACGCCCTAACCCAATTCAAATTATATATATTATATATTAGGAATTTAGAAAATTAGGAATTATATATATTATATATATTAGGAATTATATATATTATATATATTAGGAATTATATAATTCAATATATATTAGGAATTATATAATTCAATATATATTAGGAATTATATATATTATATATATTATAAAAATAATATATATTTAAAATTCGGTCCGGATCGGACCGGACCGGACCGAAAACCGAAAACTCAGATCAATCGAAGACCGGACCGAATTTCTCGGTCCGATTCGGTCCGGTTCAATTTTTCGGTCCGGATCGACTTTTGTGCAGCCCTGCGTATAGTGTAGTTAAGAGAAAAAAGCAGTTTGGTCATTTTGTAATATCAAAATATTAGTTAAGTGGTTAGGAGTATAATTACCTATAAATAGGACTCCACAGTATACTATTCATTTAAGTTGTTTAACGACTACTTCTATATAACTTTCTTCTTCTCTACTTCAATGTACATCTTGATGATCCAATTAGGTTTTCTTACTTGAATCTGTTGATTAATTCATGGTATCATAGCGGGAGGATTCAATTCACTCCGCTCTTATAATCGATTGCTAAATCTCAATCGATCGATTGCTAAATCTCAATTGCAAAGGTTCTCAAATTTGTTCAATTAAATTAGGTGAATTCGAAGATATGTAAGAGTAGAATCAATGGTGGTTCCAAATGGAACAGAACCAGTCAAGGTAAGTAATGCAATAGGCTCAAGAGAATCACAAACTCAAGTTGTGAATTACAATCATCCACTTTATCTCAATCGACTGATGTAAGTGAAATTTCGATTATCAGTTTTCTATTGAAAAGCAATAAAAACTGAAAGGGAGAATTTCGTACTTAAACTATGGAATAAATAATTTCAGCACAGAAGAACAGAGGTAAACTTAAAGACAGTAAGTAATGTTCCCAAAAATGTTCTGTGACATAAACTGGAACATTAACAAAAACGCAGAACTAAAAACTGAGTTTAAGATGCAGCGGAAATAAATCAAGGACACCCAAGATTGTTTTTCATAAGTTATATAATTGTATATAACTTATAGTGGTCTCATGACCAAAAATTTATTGTATAAAAATTATACAATCTTACAAATCCCTTGAGAATGAATAGTAATCCGTAAAACAAAAGGGATTAAAAAGAAGTTAAATCCTAACTTCTAAGCCTGAAAAATCTATCTAAAATAGAAGTGAAAAACACCCTATTACAATTGCTTTGAGTTGAAAGAACACTTATAGATCTAAGAAAGCAATTCGTAATTTTGAACAAGTGTAATCACAAAAACAGGCTGCTCGATCCAGCTGTGTTTGAGGCAATATTTGAGACGTCTCAGATCTGATTTTTGTTCTGCAAAGACTGGATATCAAAACCTTGGAGTGAACACTCTATTTATAGTGGAGAGTCCACCCGAGAGGCTCCTTGATTCTCGGTGGAGGTTGAGCAGAATAGGGTTGGTTGGAGCTATTCTTTAGCCTTAAAACTCTCACCAGATTTGACTTTGTCTTCCTGAGAATGCTCCTTCCGCATGCACTCTCCTTGGACTTGGTCTTGTCAAGTACTATCGTGTTTCCTTAGCTCCTAACCAAGCCAAACATTCACGTGATAAAATCTTCTCACTTCAGACCGCTCCGTGAAGATAGGCAAAACTTTTGCCAGAAATGTCCTCCCAGATGTCACGACATTTGGGATGACATTTTCCTGTTTTTACTTAACACCAAAAAAGAGACATGTTACGGAAAATGTTAGGACACAGAACCTAACACTAACAATCTCCCCCTTTTTGCCTTTCTTCACAAAACTAAATAGTTTAATGATTTTATCACAGGCAAATATCTCAACCTTCAACTGCAAGTGCTTATAAAGCACGATATATACACTATGTGCCAGTAAGTTACTCGAATCAGAGTATGATGCAAATGCGAGTATACATCTAAAAGATTAATGCACTGAAACCATCCATATACACATAAACAGTATAGAATAAATAGCAATATATAAACAGAATTAAAATGTCTCAAACTGTCAAGCCAAATAACTACAGTCCACAACTAAGAGTATTCAACAACTGCTACTTAGCAGCCTAAACACAGCAACACAACCTCAGAGCTATTTCATCTCCAGATGTCTTCGTTTCATCTCCTCAGACGATCCTCTGGTTTGAACATTCACCGCTGGCTTGCTCCCGACTGCACCCATCTCCCCTTTTTGGGAAGAAAGCAAAAATAGGTAACGTTCCCTAGCTTCCACCAGGGCTTTTCGTACCTGGTCCACTCCTGCGATCTGGGCATTGAGCTTTGCAATCTCTTGCACCAGCCAAGCAGTTGTAAAGGACGACTGTGAGATGTTACCGGAGATGTCTGGAAGATCAATGACTCTGCTCTTGCTCTTCAGGATCGTCTGATTAACGACGTATACTTCAGGTTCTTTCCAGCAGATCCCGCCAGGCTTGAAATCCCTGTGAGGTTAGTATCTTAAAGATCAATGAGGGAAAGGGAAGGATGATACCTGTGTCCTTTTCTGCCATATTTACAATCTGTTGAAAGATTGTTTTTCCTATATCAACACTTAAACCTTTTCCTATTTTGTATAGGAACAATGCTTGTTCAATTGTTACAATTGATTTGTTCAAAGAACACAACCAATTGTGTATCATTAACTTGTGCAAACAAAGAAATAAGGCAAGAAGTCCGATGTTGGACACCTTGAAATCCATTTCTTCACAACTCCACCGGTGAGGTATGAAATCACTTCATCTCTATCATTTATCACTTCCCGCTCGCCTCTCTCATCATCATTCACTCTATTCAAACATTGGTTAATTGTAGTCGGTGTGAAGTCATAAAATTTGTTATAGAGAAACACTTTCCCAAAGTTTTTCGACTTGGGTTTCTCTGTTTTGCTTGTTAGATTTGCATAAAATAACTTCACTACCTTGTCTACATAAGGACATTTGTTATTTACGGAATCTAGTAGATTTCTTGAAGTGAAGAAATCCACCAGACCGTGGCTACTACAAGACGCAATGTCCAATACCTTCCTGCCTCGAATGGCTCGACCGTTGAACCAAGACCAATGTTTTGAGTGATCATCGTAAAAATTCGGAGAGAAAGGGGTTACCTCAGACGCAGATTCAGAGCTACTGCTTGTTAGACCTCGGACACTGGAATCTGAAGATGATTCAGAAGATGTCATAACATTTTCTGTGACATCTTGAGGGGTTGATGATGATTTTGTTTCCCCTGAAGTATGACCAGATTTCTTGCAATAAAACCTCTTCAGAGGGGTGTCGTCTGGAATCTCATCTTCCTCACTGGATTCTGGCAGATTTGTGACGGAAGGTGAAGCAGGTGATTCCGGTTGGGACTCACCCGAAAGGGTCTTTTCTGAATCAGCAGAACTGGAGCTTGAAGAGGGAGGAGTTGCTGACTTCTTCCTTTTGGTGGAGGATTCACCACTGCCAAAGGCCTTCTCAAAGTTTCGGACCGATCTGCGAGTGGGAAAAGTTGCTTGATTTGTCCTTTTTGGTAGGACGGAAACATCCGGGGTTTCCTCTAGGTTGATAGGATTATTTGTCTCCCCTGGATAGGCGATTTCTAGAGGTTCTTGGAAAGCACTTATCACCAAATCTGTGCACAATGGTGGACTTGTGCTCATTGGAGAGTGTTCGACCGTGGTGACATTTTCGGTGACATGGGTGAGACATCCATTGGAGAGAAGGGTGAAGAAGAGAAGGAGAATTTAGGGTTTTCGGGGTTTACGGAAATGGGAGTAGTTTGTGAGGTCGGTGACTTGAAAGAGGGATTCATCGTGGGTAATGTACGAAAATTTCGTTCCCACTTTTTTTTTTTTTTCTTTTCTTTTCCGGGAAGTTGCTTTGGAAGTGAGAATTAGTATTTAGTGAATGGGTATTTATACACTTGGCAAAAACTATCTACATAAGTGTTTAAATTCTATACAAAGACTAGTTCCTAAGGTTTAGAGATTGTTTCAAAATAGACATCAAAACCAAGAGAAATTTTTCAACAAAAACCAACTCAACATTAATCGACAAAAAATCTGGAAATCTGAGTGTTGTCAGAAATGTTAGCACATTTTGTGTAACACGGGAGTCATTTTCTCATAGGAACAGCAGTTTCGGCAACTAAACATGACACTTTATAGAGTTTTGTCTCTAAATTAGTGGAACAATGTATATTGAGTCCAAATAGATAAGATCTTGTGTCTATCATTATAAGTATGTTGATACTCCTATAGAATAGGAACGGTATCAATTTTGTGGGCTTTGCCCAACATTTTACAATTCTTAGGAATTTAAGGCTTTGCCTTATTTTTGATACTCCTTTTATGATTTTTATATCATCGCAGAGACGGTATCATTTTAAAAAGGTGTTCCTTTGAGAAGTCATGACCGTTAGAAACACAAAACAACTTTAACATTTACCAAAAGAAGCGGTTCAGATTTTACTGGATGAATGTTACCACAAATGTCGTGACATTTGGATAACACACCCAGTTGTTGATTTTTATATTGAAGAGACGAGAGAGTTTTTCAAGTTTGAAAACCTCTCATGATCTAAAGCTTTTGTAAAAATATCACTAGTTGATGAGAAGTGTCAACATAATCGATTCTAACTAGTTGTTTTCAACCAAGTCTCAAGAAAGTGATGTCTTATATCTATATGTTTTGTACGAGAGTCTTGAACCGATTTTTAGAAATATTGATGGCACTCATATTATCACAGACAAAACTAAGATATTTTTGAAACACCATAATCGTCTAACATGTGTCTTAGCCATATTAATTGAGAGCAACAACTCCCGCCGCTACATATTCATTCAAGGTTGAGAGTGAGACACAATTTTGTTTACGATCGTATCAGAAACTAAGTTATTGCCAAGGTAAAAACATCCTCCACTAGTACTTTTCTATCTTCCACATCCTCAAATTTCAATCCGAGTCACTATATCCTATTAGATTAGGATTAGTCTTTGGAATACCAAATTCCCAACTCACATGTCTTGCGTGACATATCTTATGACACGTTTGACGATTTAAGTGGGAAATTTTAGGGCATGCTTGGAATCGTGCACACACACAAACACTAAACATAAGATCCGGGCGACTCGCGGTGAGATACAAAAGACTACCTATCATAGATCTGTATAAAGTTGGGTCAACATTCTCCCCAACATTATCTTTGGATATAGTCAGGTTGATCCCATCTGAGTCTTCATATGTTTGGCATTCTCAATCCAAACTTTTAACCGAGTTCTTGGCATATTTGCTTTGTGAAATGAAGATACCTCCTCATTTTGTTTTATCTGCAAGCCTAAGAAAAAGGTTAGTTCCCTATCATGCTCATTTCGAATGTTGAGGACATAGCCGACAAAAGTCTTAAGATGAGACATTGAAGTCGAACCAAAAACTATGTCATCTACATAGATTTGAGCAATAACCATATCTGATCCATGGTGTTTTATAAATAAAGTACAATCATACACCACGTTGGAAGCCAAATTCAAGAAGAAATTGAGTTAAACGACCATACCATGCACGCGTGGAGCTTGTTTTAGTCCATACAAGGCCTTTTTAACTCAGATACATGTTGTGGATGGTGAGGATCTTCAAATCCTTTGGGTTGTTCAACATATACCTCCTTATCAATATATCCGCTCAAAAGGCACCTTTCACATCCATTTGGTGAAGAGTTATCTTTAAACAACAAGCTATGGCAAGTAATAATCTAATTGATTCAATTCTAGCCATCGAGCAAAGGTTTCATCATAGTCGATACCTTCGACTTGAGAGTATCCTTGAGCCACTAGTCTAGCTTTATTTCTAATAACAGCCTGCACTCACGATTTATTCTTAAAGATCCATTTAGTTCCTATTACATTAGTCTCATCAGTATGGAACTAGATCCCAAACCTCATTTCTGGTGAACTGTTCTAGTTCTTCTTGCATGGCTTGTATCCACCAACTGTCTTTTAGTGCTTCATTAATGTTTTTAGGTTCCAAAGTAGAAACATAGCAAGATTGGCTTACCTTGTGATGTATGGTGGACATACACGCATACTTCACCATGTCTCGGTAATTTTTTGGCTCTTTTCTCCTTGTTTTTATTCCTTCGAATACTTCTCCTATTACATTGCTGGGATGGTTTCTTCTGATTCTGGATGAAGGATCCCTGCGTACTGAATCACGAAGTTCAGTTTCAGAATCCTCATCAGTGTTCTCATCTTCGGTTACAGGTGTTGCTGCAGATGTTGTGACATTTGGTGTAACATCTGCATTTTCTGTGGTCTGCCCCTCCTGTATTGTTACGACAGCATCTGTTACTGGTGTATTTCCTGCATGATCTGCATTATCATCAAAAACAATGTTAACAGATTCTTGTACGGATTTGGTTCGAAGATTGTACACTCGGTAAGCATGACTATTTTGAGAATAGCCTATGAAAATTCCCTTATCACTCTTAGAGTCAAACTTTGCTCGATTATCTCTATCATTTAGAACATAGCATACACACCCAAAAACATGAAAATAACGTAGATTTGGTTTCTTTCCATTCAAGATCTCATAGGGTGTCATTTTTGTTCCTGGTCTAAGATAGACTCTATTAGAGATGTGACTTGCAGTGTTTAAGGCTTCTGCCCAAAAACGTTTTGACAGTTTTTTAGAACTTAGCATAACTCTAGCCATTTCTTGTAGGGTTCTATTCTTCCTCTCTGCTACACCATTTTGTTGGGGGGTTTTGGGAGCAGAAAATTCATGGAAAATACCTTTTTTCTCACAAAATGTAGAAAATTGATTATTTTCAAACTCCTTTCCATGATCAGATCTTATCCGAAAAATAGAGGAATGATATAGATTTCTAATTCTAGAGTACAATATTCTAAACATGTCAAACGTTTGAGACTTTTCTTTCAAAAAGAATATCCAAGAGTATCTTGAAAAGTCATCTACAATCACAAAGGAGTACCTCATGCCTCCTAGGCTATCTACCTCGATTGGACCCATAAGATCCATATGTAAAAGTTGAAAGCAATGAGACGTACCTGAGAAATGTCCATCAATCTGAACAACTTTGTGAGGGACACGGGTTTGCTTACCTTTGAGACAATCTTCACACACCACGGTTTCACTCATAGGACTTAGTTTAGGAATGCCTTTTACCGCCTCATAAGATATCAATTTTCTAAGGTTGCGGTAATTGACATGTCCTAGTTTTTGATGCCACAATGTCAGTGTCATCAGTCCTAACACTATTACATACCTTATGTTCTCCGACAAGATAACAATTATCACTTGTTCTTGTACCTATCATTATGCATTTGTTAGTTTCATCAGTCACTGTACATACATGTTTATTGAATCTTACCTCTAAGTTGTCATCACACAGTTGGCTTATACTAATTAGGTTAGCCATCAGACCATCAACGTGCAAGACATTATTCAGTGCTGGAATTCCAGGGACATTAACAGTTCCTCTTCCTATTATCTTACTCTTTTCACCTCCTCCATATGTAACATTTCCTCCATTTTAGCTTCAGAGTTCTTTAGATGCTTTTGTTCCCGCTATATGGCGCGAATGCCATCACAAAGTACCACGATCCGAGATATTGGTCCTTAGTGCGGTTATGGCTACATTACAACTTGTTTTCTTGATGGGAACCCAAACCTTTTTGTTACCTTACGATTTTTGTAGATAGAGAGTCTCTTGAGTCTTTCGAAGTTCTTGACAGCATTCTGGAAGACCTTTTCTTTCTGAGTTTTAGTAACTTAAAGCAAAAAGGTTTTAAATGTCCAGATTTATTACAATAATTGCACACATAGTTGCTACCCTTCTTACGGTTCATTTCCCATTTTTAACAAACAAGTTGGAGCATAATGTATTGATGGAATTCTTGTAGCCCAAACCAAGACATTGAGGTTGACTAATACTAAGGATTTCATCTAATTTGGAGGTGCTGTGTTAAGCTTTTGAAGGTTGCTTGGCGAGATCCAACTTTGCACTTATCTTTCCGAATTCAAGATCTTTTTGGTAAGAGTCACTTCCACTGTAATGGTACTTATCAAATCTGCATTCTCACGAGTTATAGTTTTCACCTTTGATTCAAGTTGATTAGATTCAATGATTAAGTCCTTGCAGCGGCTTGCAATTCCTTAATCATATCATCCTGTAGTCTTCTTGAGTCTTAGGATTAGAATCATTTTTTGAAATAAAACCACATAAGCAATTGACATCCAAGAATTAAAAACTCATACCGCTCATTGTCAGATTCTGCAGATGTTACACCGATGTTCCTGAAATGTCATGACATTTAGTGTATCACGATCACTAAACCTTCATCATCCGACGTAAAATGTTCAAAAACAGCGGCATTGCTTGTGACTCTATTTATGTATTCTCTTCCCTTCACCTTCATCATCACTTAGGAAATCCATAGACTTTGCCAACCTTTCTTAGAGTGTTTGCACACGTTGGCATAACGGCCCCATCCCGAGCGTGCATGACATTGAATCCGCCGAGTCAGGATCGAACCCGGTTCTCGAATTTATTCTCCTAAGTTGATTGCCTTTTTGTGCGGTGGGAAAATTCTTGGTAATTCGTGGATTGAGTCCTTGGTTTTGGTGCTCTTTAGACTTATTCTTATCTTCGTTGAATCTTCTTAACATCGTATTGAACCTACGAGTAAGAAGAGCAACGTTGACACCATCCCCAATTTCTTCAAGTGTTTCATCCTCTTCATTGACTTCCGTCTCTAAGGATTTTGCTTGAAGGGCAACATCCTTGCCTTTGTATAAAGACCTTTGATTTTCCATGTTCATCTCATATGTTTTGAGAATGCTCATTAAAGTATGTAGGTCCATTGTGGCAAGGTTGTGTGCTTCTTCAATCGCACAAATCTTAATGTTGAACTTTTCAGGAAGAGATCGGCGGCTTTTTCAACAAGTTGATTGTTGGTCAATGGAGAACCAAGAACTTGACATTCATTAGAGATATCAATCAACTTTTCAAAATAGGTTTTAATATCCTCCGATTCCTCCATCCTTAAACGTTCATACTTACTCATGAGCATGCGAAGCTTCGTTCGTCGAACACTTGAGCTACCTTCACAATGAGTTTGTAAAGTATCCCAAGATCTCGCAAGAGAGCAATTTTGGATGAGTTTGAACATATAAAGATCAACCCATCCGAAAATAGCATTTAGTGCCTTTTCGTTGAAGCCTGCACTATTAGTTTCTTCAAAAGTCCATTCGGCCTCAGGCTTGACCAAAATGTCGCTTTCCTCGTCCAAGGAAGATAGAACGACAGTATCCATTTGTAATAGATCTTCATGCTCTAACATCAATGGATTTGATGTGAGAACGTGGCGAATCTTCCAATAAGGATAGTTTGATCCATCTAAAATAGGAAGTCTACCAATATTTGGATTACGGATCCATAGTTAAGTAAAAGGACCGTAGCACTTATTATGTCGTCATTCGCTCGATACCAATTGAAAGGGAGAATTTCGTACTTAAACTATGGAATAAATAATTTCAAAGACGTAAACGAGGTAAACTTAAAGATGAAGTAATGTTCCCAAAAATGTTCGTGACATAAACCGAACATTAACAAAAACTCAGAACTAAAAACTGAGTTTAAGTTGCAGCGTAAATAAATCAATAACACCAAATATTTTTTTTCATTAGTTATATTATTGTATATAACTTATAGTGGTCTCATGACCAAAAATTTATTGTATAAAAATTATACAATCTTACAAATCCTCGAGAATGAATAGTAATCCGTAAAACAAAAAGGGATTAAAAGAAGTTAAATCCTAACTTCTAAGCCTGAAAAATCTATCTAAAATAGAAGTGAAAAACACCCTATTACAATTGCTTTGAGTTGAAAGAACACTTATAGATCTAAGAAAGCAATTCGTAATTTTGAACAAGTGTAATCACAAAACAGTTGCTCGATCCAAATTGTGTTTGAGGCAATATTTGAGACGTCTCAGATCTGATTTTTGTTCTGCAAAGACTGGATATCAAAACCTTGGAGTGAACACTCTATTTATAGTGGAGAGTCCACCCGAGAGGCTCCTTGATTCTCGGTGGAGGTTGAGCAGAATAGGGTTGGTTGGAGCTATTCTTTAGCCTTAAAACTCTCACCAGATTTGACTTTGTCTTCCTGAGAATGCTCCTTCCGTTATGCACTCTCCTTGGACTTGGTCTTGTCAAGTACTATCGTGTTTCCCTTAGCTCCTAACCAAGCCAAACATTCACGTGATAAAATCTTCTCAGCTTCAGAATCTGCTCCGTGAAGATAGGCAAAACTTTTGCCAGAAATGTCCTCCCAGATGTCACGACATTTGGGATGACATTTTCCTGTTTTTACTTAACACCAAAAAAGAGACATGTTACGGAAAATGTTAGGACACAGAACCTAACACTAACAAAAACTATATTGTATGGAATAAACATATGTGTATTGCAATGTTAGGTAGAAATAAGTTAGGTTTTGTGAATAAAAAGTATAAGAAATAAAGTTATCCTGAAAGTTTGTTGGATCAATGGGAGCATGTAAATGCAATTGTGTTATCTTGGCTTATGACAACTGTTGCGAATAATTTAGTTGGATAATTAGTGTATGCAATTAATGCACAATCAGTTCTGGAAGATCTGAGGAAAATATTTGAAAAAATAGATGATTCAAAATCTTTCAATATACATCAAAAATTGCTACTACATTTTAAAGAACTCAGTCTGTGTATACTTATTATTCAAGGTTGAGGAAATTGTGGAATGAATTTGAGTCTATGATGCTTGTATCTGGCTGTAATTGTAATAGGTCAAAGGAATTTGTACTGTATGTGGAAAGGCAAAAGTTATATCAGTTTCTCATGGGCCTTAATGAGTCACACACACAAGCTAAAAGTCATATATTACTGTTAAATCCTTTACCAAGTGTGAACCAAGAATACTCAATGATTATTAGTTATGGGAACCATAGAACTATAACAAGTCAAACTGGTTTTTCTGGGTTGTTTGGATTAGTGTCTGGAAAGTCTCATGAAATGAGTGAAATAGATGTTGTTGCAATGTATTCTAGAGCTGAGAATCAGAATCAGAATAAGAAATTTAAGAAAAAATACATCCAAATTATAATCCCAATATTATTTGTGATCATTGCAAACTTAAAGGACATTACAAGGTAGATTGTTATAGACTGGTGGGATATTCTCCAGATCACCCTAAGGCAAATCAAGGTAAAAATAGGTTCAATTAGAACCAAATGGATAACAAGTTTCAGTCTGATAACAGAATTACTCAAAATCAGTTTCAGACAAATAACGGGTTCAAAAGAAAATTTGGAACATGAGGAGGACATGGTACACGTACTACATATAATGCAGTTGTTGAACAATGGAATGCAAATCATAATCAAGGTGGACAGAGTCAAGGATTCTCATATTCAAATAAACCACATGATGATACCTCAGTCAAATACTGGAATCAACAATTATTAAGCAAGTTTTAGTTTACAAATCTAATTTTCAACAACAGTTGGCTCAGTTTCAATAGAATGAAGGGCCAAATCTTTCACAGAATCAGTATGCTGAAATTTGTCAAATGCTGGAACAAACTCACATTGCTGCTCAGTCATCATATGTTGCTAATATGACAAGTACCAGTAGTGCCTTGTTAGTCTCAAATGATTCACAAGATTGGATCATAGACTCATGAGCTACTAATCATATGACATCTAATTTAAACTCGTTAGATGGAGTAGTAATAAGTTAACCAAACCTGAGATTGAAAAAGGGACAACTCTTCCAAATGGAGAAGTTACTCATGTTAAACACACTGGTACAAGTGCTATATCATCTAGGAACAATGTGCATAATGTGTTTTACATACCTGAATTTAACTTTAACTTGCTATCAGTATCAAAATTAAATAGACAATTGAATTGTTCAATAAAATTTTATTTAGATTTCTATGTTTTTTAGGATCTCTTCATTGGGAAGGTGAAGGAAATTGGTAAAGAGGATGATGGCTTGTACTATCTCATAAGATCAAAGCTCAGACTCACTAAAGAGCGAATTACTGGTTATTGCTTATCTTCCGCCAACAACATCCTTAATAATGAGAATATTAGTCTATAGCATAAGAGAATGGGTCATGTTCCAGTTATTACTTTGCAAAAATTATTTCCTACAATATTGTCTAGTGTTACATATCTGTTGAATAAATTCACTGTATGTCCTTGTGCAAGGCAAACTAGATTGTCCTTTCCTAAGAGTAATACTGTTAGCTCAAGACCTTTTGAGCTTGTACATATGGATATTTGGGGACCCTATAAAATTGCTACTTTTGATGGTTATAAGTCTTTTTAACTGTGATTGATGATTTCACAAGGTTTACTTGGGTTTACTTGGGTGTTTCTATTGAGACTAAAGTATGATGTTTACTTGCATGTTCAGAATTTCTTATCTCTTATTAAGAATCAATATGATATAAATATTAAAATTATTAGAACATATAATGGGACAAAGTTTGTGAATTGTCATGTCATGCATTGTTTACTAACCTAGGTATTATACATCATAAGTCTTGTCCATACAAACCTCATTAAAATAGAGTGGCTGAGAGAAAACATAGACATGTTCTTGAAATTACAAGAGCTATAAGATTTCAAGCTCATATTCTCATCAAATTTTAGGGTCATTGTGTTTAGGTTGTTGTTTATATCATTAACAAACTGCCTTCTACAGTAATCAATAACTGGTCTCCATATGAAAAGTTAAATAACATAAAATCTTATTTATTACGTCTTAGAATATTAGGATGTTTATGTTTTACTAAGATATTACCACAGTTAGACAAGTTGCAATCTAGAGCAAGGCTTGCTATTCATATGGGATATTCTGAAACACAAAAAGATTATATTTTGTATGATATGGACAACAAATATTTCTTTATACATAGGGATGTGATTTTTAAGAAAGATATATTTCTATTTCAAAATTGACAGAGTCTACTATTTTGTTCTCACTTCCTATACCTATTTTGAAGACATTAATCCTGTGATTTTTGTAACTACTAACTTTGATATGAATATTGATAGCTCAGATGGAGGAACGGATGGAATAATTGTTGTAGATAGAGGGGTGAACATGGACTAGACTGTAGTTCAACAGATAGACCAGCCTGACCAAAACCAACAATAAGTAGTTGTGCAACATAACTTACCAGATCAAGACATCTTACAAGGATAGCTGCAGCAAGCTAAACATCAATAAGGAAGTAAACTAGAGGCAAACTGTTACACCTCGTAGGTTAAGACGATAATTAAGAACGTTATTAAGGGAGTAAGATTCGAATATTGGATATAAAGTATACTTATATATGTAAATACGAAAATCAGTATACAAAGATGTGATTCGGAAGATTCTTGGTTAAAACGAGCGTAGCGATGAAAATTGAAAATGATAGTTATATATATTCTCGTTATGGATTAGTGTCGTATTTTAAGATTTATGACATTAAGAATACGAGGCTTTATAAAATTTGTCGGGAATTAAAGAAAGTGAGATCTAAGATTAAATTATTACTTGGGGATTGATTTAAGTAGAAAATGAGGGACCAAAGTGTAATATTTAAGGGAACAAAGTGTAACAATTGATTTTCAGATTTTGTGTTAAACTTTACTTAACCTATTAACTATCTTTCTCCTCATTCTTCTTTTCTAATTCAAACAAAGACAAAACTCATCTCCTTTCCTCCCCAATCCAGCCGAAACCACCCTTCCCATTGCAAAAAAAAAAAAAAACTTTCATTTCTCCTCCTAGATTAAGATTTTTCATCTAGATTTTAAACCAAAAAGATAGCTCAAAACAGTGGAGAAATCAGCCACTGCTGGGCCGAATTTATCCCCTGAATTTTCAAGTTTTTTAGATGAATTTTTGGAAGAAAACCGTGTATGAATGAGGTATTAAGATTGTAGAATGTATGCATGTCAATTTGGAGCTGAAGAAGTGTGAAAATTGGAGCAAAATCGATGGAATAGTGGGCTGGAAATCGGGACTATTTTTGGGCATTTTGAGGTAAGCAATTCTTCTTCTTATGGTATAATTGGAGTTGCATGTTGTTGTAAATTAAGAAATGAACTTGTGTTAGGAGAAAAATTGGAACTCAAGACAATGCATGTGATTTTGGATATTGTAAGCCGATTTTGGGACTAATTTTACTAATTTCGGAAATTGTTGTGTTCGAGTATTATGTTGTTAATTTCATCACTAATTGCATGTTGAGATTGGAAAAGAATTCTTGATATCTAAAGTTGTAATTGGTTGAAGGAGAGTATTGAAACGTGAATTGGATTCTATGAAGTTAAGAAAAGAGTTGTGGAATTATGTTGTTATGGCCGAAACTTGCATAGAATTGTTGGACATTGTTGTGATGTATTGGGGGCTGTTTTGTTAAGATATAATGATGAAAATATTAGTTATGAACATGTATATGCGTTGTGGAAATTACTAATATACGTCTTAAAGGAATTAAAGCATAAAAAGGTGTCGCATTGCACTTTTGTTATTGGTTGGATTATGGACTGTTTTAAGGGCTATTTTAACATGGTTAAAGGAGTTAAATTAATATGAGAAGTAGGTGTAGTAAGGTGATATGTTGCAAACTAGAAAACTTGTACTTTTGATTGTTGTATTCCATAAATGTAATAAGAAAGAATGCATAACTATGGTGTAAGTAAAGTATATGGACTAATTTTGTGATATCTTGGAAGCGTGACTTGTTAATTGGTACTGTCGGCAATTGTTGTAAATTGTGAATGTACATATAAACAGGGGAAGTGCTGCCCGAATTTTTATAGAATAAGAGAGTCGTCTTTCAATATAATTTACGTTAGAAATCATAGAGTTGACGGGCATATTGTTATTATTATAGGTCAAGGTGCTAGTCGAGGCGATTATTAGATTATCGAGTTGATATAGACGACGAGGTATGTGAAACTATTCCTTCTTTCTTTTTGGAATGATTTGTTGAAAGTACGGCGAACGTACATGATTTCTACACAGTCTATTTCCTTAGTCATGAGAAATGCCTATGATTTTTCAGTAAAGAGTTTATTATAATGATTCAGGATATGATAAGTGTCTTGACTTTTCAAAAGATGTTTTAAATGATATATGATTTGATAAGCGTCTTGATTTTCCAAAAGATGTTTTAGAGCGCCTTGATTTTCCAAAAGATGATTTAGATGATATATGATATGATAGTGTCTTTCATTTATTCTACTGAGAGTCAAGTGATGATTTAATATGTATAAAATTACTCATGATATTCTATTCGTGCTGGATATGATTATATGAATTCACCGAGTCCCTCACTAAATGGCCGACAATGTATGCAGATATGATGATTATATGAATTCCACTAAGTCCCTCAATAAAGGGCCGGCAATGTATATAGATATGATGAATCCACCGAGTCCCTCAGTAAAGGGCCGGTAATGTATATAGATATGATGATTCCACCGAGTCCCTCAGTAAAGGGCCGACAATGTATATAGATATGATGATTCCACCGAGTCCCTCACTAGAGGGCCGGCAATGTATATAGACAAAAGGATTCTATGGACAGGCATCCCTGATTTTGACATGACTCTCATTTTTATAAGGCACAGTCGACTCTCATATTTCATATATGGCACAGTTGGATTTGATATTTGAATTTCATACTTGTCTCTTGTACGTTTGGCCAGTTATGATTATCTACTTGTACTTTATGTTTCATATACTTGGTACATTCTTTCGTAATGACCACTCTTTCCTCGGGGGGCTGCGTTCATGCCCGCAGGTACATGTGCTCAGTTTGGTGATCCGCCAGTCTAGGGTTTCCACTCAGCTATTTTGGAGAGCTCATTTGATTCAGAGTTTGGTCATTTTGGTACAGAACCTTCTTTTTAGACTTGTATATATATTTAGGGGCTCGACGGGGCCCTGTCCCGTCTTATGTCGTTATCCTTCTCATAGAGGACTGTAGACAGTCGTGGGTTGTATGTATGTAGAGTTGTAAAACTGTTTTGGTCAGCTATGTCATTGTACTCTATTTTGGGATGTTCCCGTGTATACGTGATACTATTTTGTGGCAGCCTTGTCGGCTTGCCTATTATATTATGTTGGCTAGTTGTAACTCCCAAGGAGGTAGGTACATTCTTGTGTAAAGGCAGCCTTGTCGGCTCGCCTATTCTGACGTATGTTATAATTGCAGCGTTATATTGCCGAATTTTATATATTTTTTCCTAGTGTTAGTTGAATTATGTGCGACAGGTTAGTATAATGGCGTCATTAAGGCGCTTAGTCGCGGCCCGTCGGGTCGTGATAAAAGTGGTACCAGAGCAGTTAGTCTTCGGAATGTCTACAGACCGTGTCTAGTGGAGTCTAGTGTATGGATATGTTGTGCACCATGCTTATACGCAGGAGGCTGCCGGACATTTAGGATTTATTTCTATTCTTTCATCTCATATATCATGCAATAGAGCTATGTTATTAGGAAAATCCATCTCTGATGACTTAACATGTTTACAGTTATGCCTCCATAGAAGGCGACAGCGGCCTAGAAGGGCAAATCTACAGCGGGGATACTAGTCGGGTTCAGAGAGTTATCAGGTCCCGTACTCAGTCTATGCCAGAGACTGTACCTCAGTCGACGAGCTCTGCTACGTCGTCACCTCCAAAGGCTCCAATTCAGGGTGCAACATCACCAGTTTATGAGCCCCTAGTACAATAGCCTCCAGCTCCTCAGCCGGGGGCAGAGGACAGAGCCATGAGAGATGCGGTTCAGCTGCTGACTAGGTTGGTGGCAGGGCAGACTTATAGACAGGGACCAGGAGTTGACCCCATGGCATATAGTTTGAGGGTCCGTGATTTCTTGAGCTGTAGTTCACCACAGTTTTTTGGGTTAAGGCCCGAGGATGATCCACAAGAGTTAATCCGACAGATACAGCGTACGTTGAGAGTGATAAAGGCTTCAGAGACTGAGTCTGTCGTGTTGGCATTATATCGGTTGCGTGATGTGGCTATTAACTGGTATGAATCGTGGGAGTTATCTAGGGTGAGGGTGCTCCTCCAGCCGTGTGGGATGAGTTTGCGGAGGCCTTCCTTGACAATTTTCTACCTCCAGAGATGAGGAGGGCCAGAGTTGACAGGTTCCTAAACTTGAGGCAGAGCGGTAGGAGCATTAGAGAGTACAGCCTTGAGTTTGACTCATTGGCCAGATATGCACCCACTATTGTAGCAGATATGGCAGACAGGGTGCATCGCTATGTGATGGGACTGGACCACTATTTGATCGATTGTAGTATGGCGGTGGCTCTTTAGCTGGGTATGGATATTGCTCGTATTCAGGCATATGCACAGGGGGTTGAGGACCGACATAGAGGGCGACAAACAGAGGTCATGACAAGGACCAGCATAAGAGGGCTAGGTCGGCAGCTTATTCTGGTGAGTCTCGAGGCGGGCAAATTTAGCAGCATGTTAGATATTCTTCCCAGCCAGCACAGAATGCACCCGCACAGTTCACGGATGGGAGATTTGACCGCATGGGGTATGCAGGAGCTAGTCAGAGCTCCACGGCTTCAGGTTCCTAGATGAACGGGAGTTCTAGTCAGTCGAGGTCACCTTTCCCTCGGTGTCCTCAGTGTGGTAGGTCCCATCCTGGGGATTGTCGTCTTACTACATGTGTTTGTTTTGCTTGCGGCCGTCAAGACCATATGAGGAAAGATTGTCTTTATAGAAGCAGTATAGGTGGTATGGCTCAGCTTACAGGGTTGGTTGCTGGTTCATCTCTATCTGTAGCTATGCGCCCCACTGGGCAGGGTATTCTGATTCCAGCAGGCCGTGGTAGAGGTCGTGGTGGAGTTTTCAGTTCTAGCGGTCCTTCGAACCGCATATATGCTTTAGCCATTAGGCATGATAAAGAGGCGTCACCAGATGTTGTTACATGTATATTTTTTATCTTTTCGAGACGTATATGCATTGATAGATTCATATTCCACCTTATCATATATATATTCCCCTTTGTTGCTAGTAGAACCAATTGAAGTAGGAAACTGCAAAAGAATATTATTCCCCTGTAAGAATTGTTAGGATATTTCTACGTGCTTACGCAAGTGTACGTATCGCTTCAAGTAATATAGTCGGTAAGACCGAATATCGTCCACAGAGACTGGTTATCAAGTACCGATTATCTATTCTATGGTATCTATTTGGTTAACGTTATTTTGTTTGACATTTATAACTACGAATTAAAATAAAGTGAAGAAATTAAACTAATTTTGAAAATACTTTGGGATTTAAAACAGTTATGATGGAGATAGGGCTTCCAATCTCCTCAATTATCCACTCTTTCACGCGTTAATGCAATGCTAATGATTCTTCTTCGTATTAAGATAGCAGGTTAACTAATCTGTCATTATATACCGGTTAGGACATACAAGAGCTCAATCATGTGCAGAAACCTTCTATATTTCTGTGATAGATTTTACCACACAAGAGGATTAAGAAAAATAACCCTAAACACTACACAAGTATCGAGATACTTTCATCCACGACTTTAACCTATGTCTATTCAACTACAGCATATTCAAATCTCACCTTTCAGAATTTTGATTCGAAATCATATATGTGATGACAATTAGTGATCAGCTAATTATCAATCAATCAAAACAATTATTAAATAGATCTTAATATGCCTGAAGAAGAAATCAATAACTAATGCATTAACTATATGAAAGAGTTTCAAGCGATTCGACGGAAAACCCTAATAAAGTAATTAGCTCCTAAACATTATCATGCTAAGAACTAAATTACAATCCAACATAAACTGAATTAAAGTAAAGAAAAGAGAAAGAACTTGAACAAAAGTCTCCAATTATGTAGCTTGTAGCCCCCGTTCTCCTCTCCAAAGTCTGATATAAAGTATGACAGGGTTTAGGGTATTTATATCTGAGAAAAACCTTACTACGGACCCTTTTACCCTTGGCCAAATTCGACTCAAAACTGGAATTATGCGTGTCGGAGCCGCGGCCCTTCATCCAGGCGCCGCAGCCCTTAATCGACAAAAATCACTGGAGTATTCAGTTCTGGGCGCGCGCTTCGTCCAGCGCCGCGGCTTCGCACTGAATATTTTTCTTGCTCTCTGGAATTTTCACACTGCGACCCTAATTCCTTCAGCCGCGGCTCATCAGCGCCACGGCCCTTGACCTATTTTCGTCCGGATTTCACCTGATTTCTTCTATTCTTCTTGGGACATTTTAGGCTTCATTCCTTAGGTTGTGCTTGTGCAAATTTCATATTCATTGAGCTCATTTCATCCTCAATTCTGTATTTCCTCCTTTGGAACCGATGTGACACAAAAGAAAGAAAAACAACCCTAATACTATACTAAACACAAACGAAAAGAGTAAAATACTAACTAAAAATGACTCAAAAGAGCGTACCAAAATACAGTCAACAAGCACCCCCAAACTTACACTTTACTCGCCCTCGAGTAAAGCAAAAAAAATAAAAAAAAATAAAAATAATGACTCTATGAACTTGATCAAGTAGTTGTAGCAATCTTTCAATATCAGGGTTCAGAAGGATAGGAGTGTCTGCTCCTCTCCTACTTCGCATAAACTAAGTTCCTGAGACTAATAAAAAACAACAAATAGATCACGGCAAACAGCGCTAAAAAAAGTAAAAATAAAAACCAAATTAGAAATAAGAATAAATAAATCGATATTGAAAGTACGTCAGTCCCCAGCAATGGCGCCAAAAACTTCTTAGGATATTTCTACGTGCTTACGCAAGTGTACGTATCGCTTCAAGTAATATAGTCTGTAAGACCGAATATCATCCACAGAGACTGGTTATCAAGTACCGATTATCTATTCTATGATATCTATTTGGTTAACGTTATTTTGTTTGACAATTATAACTACGAATTAAAATAAAGTGAAGAAATTAAACTAATTTTGAAAATACTTTGGGATTTAAAACATTTATGATGGAGATAGGGCTTCCAATCTCCTCAACTATCCACTCTTTCACGCGTTAATGCAATGCTAATGATTCTTCTTCGTATTAAGATAGCAGGTTAACTAATCTGTCATTATATACCGGTTAGGACATACAAGAGTCCAATCATGTGCAGAAACCTTCTATATTTCTATGATAGATTTTACAACACAGGAGGATTAAGAAAAATAACCCTAAACACTACACAAGTATCGGGATACTTTCGTCCACGACTTTAACCTATGTCTATTCAACTACAGCATATTCAAATCTCACCTTTCAGAATTTTGATTCGAAATCATATATGTGATGACAATTAGTGATCAGCTAATTATCAAGCAATCAAAACAATTATTGAATAGATCTTAATATGCCTGAAGAAGAAATCAATAACTAATGCATTAACTATATGAAAGAGTTTCAAGCGATTCGACGGAAAATCCTAATAAAGTAATTAGCTCCTAAACATTGTCATGCTAAGAACTAAATTACAATCCAACATAAACTGAATTAAATTAATGAAAAGAGAAAGAACTTGAACAAAAGTCTCCAATTGTGTATCTTGTAGCCCCCGTTCTCCTCTCCAAAGTCTGATATAAAGTATGACAGGGTTTAGGGTATTTATATCTGAGAAAAACCTTGCTCCGGACCCTTTTACCCTTGGCCAAATTCGACTCAAATCTGGAAATTATGCGCGTCGGAGCCGCGGCCCTTCGTCCAAGCACAGCGGCCCTTAATCGACAAAAATCACTAGAGCATTCTGCTTCTGCGGCGTCGCGACCCTTCGTCCAGGCGTCGCGACTCTTGGCACGGTGAATATTTTTCTTGCTCTCTGGAATTTTTCACGCCGCGGCCCTAATTCCTTCAGTCGCGGCTCATCGCCGCGCCCTTCCCTTGCTCAGGCCGCGACCTCGACTGCTTTCGTCCGAATTTCACCTGATTTCTTCTATTCTTCTTGGGACATTTTAGGCTTCATTCCTTGGGATGTGCTTGTGCAAATTTCATCTTCATTGAGCTCATTTCATCCTCAATTCTGTATTTCCTCCTTTGGAACCGATGTGACTCAAAAGAAAGAAAAACAAACTCTAATACTATACTAAACACAAACGAAAAGAGAAAAATATTAATTAAAAATGACTCAAAAGAGTGTACCAAAATACACTCAACAAACACCCTCAAACTTACATTTTACTCGCCCTCGAATAAAGCAAAAAAAAACATAAACAAAATAAAAATAATGACTCTATGAACTGGATCAAGTAGTTGTAGCAATGCTTCTTCAACATCATGGATGAAAGATGAGATAATATGTTAGAACATATAGCATGAATATATATCAATCTAGAATTTTAAGTTAGATATTTCGCAGATTCACTTAGATCATAATTAATAGAAACATAAACACATAACCTATGTATGTCAATTTCATTCCATCTTTCCCAAAATGATATAGATCTGTTTAATTGTTATTCTCCACTAATCATAGATATACACATTAGGGATCTTCAGGACTTTCAAGGGTTGTAATGTAGGCTTAGGCGTAAAAGTGGGCATTTAGGCTCAAATTACGTACCATAAACATTTTTCATTCAACTTTTTGTCCTTCTTTTTGACTTTCTTTTCAATCACATACCCATTTTTCTCCCCTCTTTTTCTTTTGAGAGAATGAGATGTATTATAATTAACAAGCACCCCCAAACTTACTTTTTTTTTACATATTTTTCATTGGGGTGCATCAAATTTTCACTTTATTCTTGTTTCTTTTTCAACATTATTCATCCCACTACTTTTCAATAATTACTTGACACAAAAATGAGAATCATAGGGTGTCAAAGAAAGATCTTATTTTAGGTTCAAAGGGGCTAACTAGTGATACAATTTATGTCAGGATAAGTAATGAATGATAAGAAGTGCTATCAAAGAAATGTCTGAATCATTTCCCTAAATATGTACATCTTAACTATTTCGCCTCAAATAACAAGCAAACAAGTTTTCTTGACATTTTTCAACTTTTCTTTCCATAATTGACAACACATAGGCTAAGCACAAATACCACAAATAATTAGATGTCATGAATCTTTGGCATATCTAACTTAAGCACACAGATTTTTGCTTTCAATTCCATTACATTATCCCACGTTATTCACTCAATGTCATTAGCAACTACATCATGCTTGATCCATAAAAACAATTATGACTCACGAACACATAAAACAAACAAAAAGAAAACAAATAGACTCAAAACAAAGTAGGATCCCCCCAAACTTGATTGACACATTGTCCCCAATATGTAAAGACAAAAAAAATGGACACTTACAGACATAACACAGCGCTCACAACGGAGGTATGGGTTGATGGAAAAATCACTATGCACAAAGCGACGGAGGAGCCCCGGCCCTTGGAACGTGCGTCGCGGTCCTAATTGCCTGGCAGAATTCACTGAGGCTACTGCCTCTCTTGCGCCGCGGCTCTCTCAACAGGCGTCGCGACTCTAATTCCCTGAAGTTTCGATTTTTCCAGTTTTCAGCATTTTTCGCCCTTTTCTCCTCAGAGTTAGTCCCTGCTCTTTATCTGTCATCCACAAACACTAAACATATCAGATCGTGAGATTGTTCAAGACAAAATTAAAACAAACTAAAATGAAAATTGAAATAACATAATTAAAACATTGGGTTGCCTCCTGTTGACATCCAATTTTGACCCTCCCGTCCAGTCATTAGCTATAAAATTAGACTAATTTTGAAGTAATTTTAAATAATAAAAATGCATCGATAAAATATTAATACAGGCATAAATAAGCAATTTAATAATGGCACCGCGTCTTACGTAGAGTATTAAGCACTTAGAGTCTCGCGCCCATATTTATTAATTTTAAGCCCCGTCATAATTCTTAATAATAAATAATAAATACACACGCGTTTTAATAATAACATTCATAAAAGAATTAAGAAGTCCAATCTGCGTGTAGCTTTTAAATAACTCAATTTTTTATAAAGTTTTAATAACGGCGTCGCATTATAAACATTAAGCACTAATTAATTAGCACACCCGCATATTATTATTGTAATAATTTTAAACTCAAAATTAGACTAACTAACTCCTAAAATTAAATACCTACCTAAAATTAATACCCAATACCTAATTAATACTCAGCCCACCTTTTAATTTTGCCCAAAATTTTCCACTCCACAGAGTCTAATACCCGCCCACGCCTACTCCCTTAACATTCATGCAGCAAATTTCAAAGATTCTTTCCCTTTCACTTCGTCGACAACACTTGATCGTCTCTCCCACAAAAAACATAACCCAGCAACCCTAAAATGCAGTTGCCGCCTTCGTCGCCGTGATTCTCGCCTGAGAATCCGGCGACCTTTCCCTCACCTTCCTTACCCATACTAACCTAGCCAACGATTTCTTACCATAAACCAGCTCCCAATTATCAACCGAATCTACCCAAATCTCGTCAAGAAATCACACGAATCAACACCCCGAGTAGCCCAATCTCAGCCTTTATTTACCTACCAATTTTAGAACCTAGAGTTAGGCTATATAAGAAGCACATGCAATAAGCAGCAAAGGGAGGGGAAAAGCCAGAGAGTTACAGTGAAAGAGCAGTCGAAGATAGGGCAGAAAGAGGGGCAACCACATAGCAATTTAGGGCAGAATAGGGAATAGAGCATAGATAGAGCTGAGAATCGATTAAGGGCAGTGAGATAGCAATCGTTTCACCCTTAGCAATAGTTAGAAACCACATAGCAATTTAGGGCAGCAGTTAAGAAACACAATCAGGGGAAGCAGAGCATAGGAGAGGGAATTCAGAGCGGAGTCGAGGGCAAGCACATAGCAATTTAGGGATCGATTAAGGGCTTAGGGAGCAGAGCCCACACCCTTAGCCATAGTCAGCAACTCAGAAGGCATCGGAGACCCTTAGCAGCAGTTAAGAACACACACAGAGTCAGAAATTGAGACAGTCGACCTTTCATTCGCATCGCAAAACCCCAAAACCCGTCGATTGGACCGACACTTGATACGCTGCCTCGGTTCGCCGCCGGAGAAGGTAAATCTATCATCCCTTTCGAATCTCGTCCCTTTATGCTAATTCGTGTGTTCTGTTCTATATTTGCTGGCTATGATTGTTAGTGTCATTATATGAATCTGAATCGGTTTCGCTGGCCTCGGTTTATATCCGATTGATCACACGTTAGTGCAGGAATACTTAAGTTAAAAGCTTAATGTGTGTTTGTCTTGTTATTAAGTGTTAAGCGACATCATGTTTGTAAACCTTAATTGGCCCGTAAATAAATATACCATCCTGAGTTAAATCTCTATTATACTTTGGAGGCTTGCTTTCTCATTGTATGTTAGTCAGTTGCTGGTTTTTTGTATATCAGAATGTTGGTCGTCGTTGGTAACTCCATCCGCGTCCTTACTTCGTGATGCTAATGTACTAAGAAAATACACTTAAAATATGTATGTCATCTAACTTATAATGGCATAAATCTGGACAGGCCTATATATGTAAGAAATGTCATCTTGATTCATCGTTTGTTTATCCCTATCTTGATTTTGTCCAAATCGGTGGGTGTCGATGATCGCTCATACGCGTTAAGTGAGTTCGTTGATCGCATTTTTCTATTTGTTTGGTAAAACCCTTATAACTTTGCCTTAAGTGCGTTTGGGTCGAAACATTACCTGGAATAGCATTTCCTGAACTAGTCTAAAATCAGTTTATTTCTAACACTTGGTTGTGCGCCTGTGCCACGTGAAGACATCTCCATGCGCCTTTTATTTCCCATTCTAGTCTCAATATGTCTTGCAAATCTGATGTCATTAAACACTGATTTAGTGGTCTATTTATGAGATTCAAACTTATATGTTAGCCTAAGTTATGTGTGCATACAGGAACTTCACATAATATTAAACAGAGATCTGAAAACAGAACCTCCCCATATACGTCATATAAAATGAATCTTCTGTGAGTACTCATTGCAATGTATATCCAAGTGCGCATCGGACAGGTTCTAGACATTTTAAATGGCAAGGATATGTTTGGACATACATATAGAGGGTCAGTAACTGGATTTGCATCTTTACTCTCAACTGAATAACAACTGAATTACCCATATGTTTAGTATATTAACATGTATATCGTATTTTATGTCTTTGGCCTGTTTTGCTTCTTATTTCTGTCTCTGCCCACTGTTTGCAATCTGGCCAGTGCATTCATAGCACATGTGGTATCTCACTATATTACCGCTGTCCAGCACCTCTATAAATCTGTTGATATTTTGTTAAGTTATTCTAGGCCCAAATCTGGACAGGTTTAGTCTTCTTCTGAATTTGAAAATTTATTTGTATTGAGTTTGTTCTATGCTGATGATGGACTTGCTATATTTTTGGCCTGCTCTGTTTCTTATGCAGATATGAAAAGTGCCCAATTCTTATTAAATTGCTTGGAACAATATTGTGGGCTCGTCTCTTTTCTTTCAAACTGCCGAAAGGAAGTGACTCAAATGTGTTAAATCTTGTATCAATATGCATTTATTATTTGATAAAGTTGGAGACATATGCTAATCCTTATCTTTCTTTTTTTTACATGGCACGCACTGGAGCAACAAAGAGTCTCATGGCGAGACTCATCGTGGCAAATGCGAAGACCCACATCTACATGCATTTATCCCTGCATCAGAAATTCCAAGCCAGAGGCGAAATAGCTTCGCCATTCCTCGAGTCGTCTTATTATCTTCTACCCCGCCCCCATTCATTTATTTATTGTAAATTATTTGTCTAACGCTATATTAATTAATAGAATAATTATAGTATCTAAACCTCGAACCTCTAGTTTAGGAGCCAATTCCCTTTAGGTTACTTACGTTAGGGCTTAACATGCATGTCTAAACTTTTGCCTAACAATTTAATTTGCATATCTAATTTAGGTATAGATTCTTCTCAAGTGCAAAATTAAGTATTTTAGGCATCATGACATACTTGCGTTAATAAAGATTAAGTTAGCAAGTAAATACATACATTTAGTCAACAAATCAATCTTACGTCATTTTCTCATAAATAATACAATGGCATACGTTTAAACTTTATATGTACTCTTATAGCATTAGTCTTATAAATCTTTATCCAAAATGCAATGCATTCTTTTATAAAATATTTGCAGCATCTTTTTAAACATGCATTTTCTCTAGCATAATAATCAACCTAGGTTTGGCAGGACAACCGCAAGTTAGCGGATCTTAGAGGGTGCCTAACCCCTTCCCTCTAGATTAATAAAGAACTCTTACCCAGAATCTCATTAAGTTTAGCAGACCATTAAAATGGAGTTAATGTTTTACTTCAAACTAGTTAAACATTTAGGTGTCCTAATTCACCCAATTAATTAGGTGGCGACTCCGCGAACCCTTAGCATTCTAGCAACCCTTTAGCATTTTAGCACCCTTTTAAACTTTAGCATTTTTGCACTTTTAGCACCCTTTAGCTTTAAAATTAATCTTTTAGCACCTTTAAGCACTTTTTAACTATCTAGCATTTTATTATTTATTTTCTAACATTTGCAGTTTTGAGCAGGGTTCGCTATTTAAAAATGTCGCGGCCGAAAATGGGCGTGACACCTCCCAAGTAGCGTTGTCTTTAACGTCTTTTAGCCGGATGCAAATACCTGTTCACTCATGGGGGTAGATTATCCCCTCCACATATCCATTTCAGCACCATTCACTTTCTCTTCCTCTTCTTTTTCACAGGGTTGAGTTCAGTGGACTTTGTTCCTTTTTCATCATTCACAACATCATTCACAAGTCCAAAATTCTTACCACCAAGGTAATCAGTACCCTTGGAAATTTCATGAGGAGTCTTTTTATCAACTACACTAACAGCAAAGCATTTATCATTTAGTTGTGGATCAGTTGAAGGTTTGAAAACAGTGAATGTCATCTCCTCATCTTGGACTCGGAGCTTCAATTCTCCCTTTTCAACATCAATAAGAGCTCTCCCTGTCGCTAGAAATGGTCTCTCAAGGATAATGGGCATATTTTCATCTTCCTCCATATCAAGGATGAGGAAATCAAGAGGGATGATGAATTTGCCCACTTTTACTAACACATCTTTAATTATACCTTTGGGATGCACGACAAAGCGATCAGCTAGCTGCAAGTTGACTGTGGTCGGCTTTGCTTCTCTCAACCCAAGTCTTTTGAATACGGAGAGAGACATCAAATTGATACTAGCCCCTAAGTCACACAAAGCCCTTTTACATGTCACCTTCCCTATAGTGCAAGGTAAGGTGAAACACCCCGGATCTCTCAACTTTGGTGGGAGCTTCTTCTGCAAAATAGCACTGCATTCTTCAGTGAGCACCACTGTCTCATAGTCTGTCAGCTTTCTCTTCTTAAACAGTATGTCTTTCATAAACTTTACATATGCTGGCATTTGCTCCAATGCTTCAATGAAGTGAAGGTTAATGTGTTGTTTTTTAAATACCTCCAAAAAATTTGAAAATTGCTTATCTAAGGACTTCTTCTGCAGCCTTTGAGGGTAAGGGATTTTGTCTGTATTCCTCATAATCGGGCGAGCCTTCTAAAATAGGGTGGTCATCAGTAAACCCCTCATTTTCTCCCTCAGTTGTCTTCTATACCTCATTCTCCTTCTCCCTCACTGGTTGAGATCCCACCTGTTTTAACTGTTCCCCACTTCTCAAGCTAACTGTCTGGCATTGCTCCCTTGGGTTCATCATCAGACATCGAGAGATTATCTTACTCTTTTTGTTCAAAGGTGTTCGCACCGCCCCATTTGAACTTTCAGATTTTTAATCGATGATCTTGTTTTCATTATGAACTGATTCTGGGAGTTGGTCAGGGTCAAAAGTGGGGATTGGGTCTCTGCCATGAATTGGTTCTGGGTTTTGGCCATGGCTAACAGTGATGCTTCCAAGTTATCTAGTTTCTCTTGTTGTCGGGTTGTCAATCACTTTGTGAAGATGAGGCTTGAAACTGTGGTTGCAACCCCTGGTCATTCTTCCATGAAAAATTTGGGTGATTTCTCCACCCCGGATTATATGTGTTGGAGAATGCATTGTTGTAGGGCCTCTGAAAATTCCCCACTGCCTGAACCTGCTCTATAGGCACATTATTTGGGTCCACATCTGTACATCTATCAAAAGTATGGGGACCCCACAAATTTCACAACTCACAGGTGTCTGTACAGCTTTGACGTACATGGTATTCTGCTGCATCTACTTTGTCAAAGTGGCCACATACGCAGTCAATGCAGTGATAGCATCTAGCTCATGAATCCCAGCTACTTTCCTACCATTCACTGCTCTCTCATCGGCCCCCTGATGGTTGTTTGTGGCCATGTCCTCTAGCAAATCATGTGCCTCATTGACACTCTTTTTCATGAACGTTCCTCTTGCTGCAGCATCAATAATGTGTAACGACTCGTAATTTTGGACAACAATTTGAGCATGTAAACGAAGAAAATAGATCCGAGTGTTGGAATTTTTTTATTATATTTACATATGCTAATAGGAAATTAGTATACAAAAGGAATGCGATCCCGAAATAATTTCGGACATAACAATTGTGACGATGGGGATCAAGAGTAAATTTGAAGTGTGCATAAACAGGTGATGGACTAGTGTCATATTACAAGAATTATGACATCGAGTATACGAAGGTCTTATGAGTTTTAGGATTTAAATGAAGTGAGATCTAGAATTAATTATGTGTGTGATTGATTAATTATTGAATTTTCAGTGGGAGACTAATAATTTAATTGGTCAATATTGGACAACTATTAGTGTGGACTAATCCACGTGTGACATGGACAAGGGGACAACATGTTATTTAAATACATGGACACATTAGAGGGAGGTAGAATTTGTTAGTGAAGTGTAGAAAAGTTGAGCCAAGGAGGTTACACGTATAAGACAATAAAGGGATTCTCATGTTTATTAGTTCATTTCCTTGGATTCAACATAAACATACTCATATTGAAATATGATACCCTTTTATATATGCAGTAACGTCCCTTTTAACTAGCAGCAACATTATTTTACTTAGGAGGAGGCACTAGAGAAACTACATATTTGGGAACTTGCGTTGGAGATATTTAAGAACAATATCATTGGATTAGCTACTGGTTTAGGGAGATTTGAGGGATGTTCATCGAGGCACCATATGGATAGCACCCACGGTCACTGTAGGGAGAAGGGAGGTTTGTGCAATGAAAATGTCGATGATCAATACATTATCGACTACCTTTTAAGGGCTCATAGGAGATTTAAGACATTTCTTGAAGGGATTGACTTGTCGTACTCATTCTAAGGTTTAATCGAGGTATGTTAAGACAAATTTTTCTTTCTTTTGACATGTTCTACGTATGCAATATAACTGTGGTACTGCTCGATAATTTATTCTACTCCTAGAAGTTAAGAATAATCATGTTATTGACTCCTATACTGAAAGCATGTCTAAATTGTTTCTAAGTCCTTAATGAGACATATGAAAAATATGATTTAAAATGATACCCGATATGATAGTGCCTTTGATTTTTTAAATGATGATTTAAAATGATACATGATATAATAGTGTCTTTTACTTATTCCATTGAGAGTCAAATGATGATTTAAATTGCATATGGTTTCTCATGATACTCTATTCGTGCTTGATGTGATTATATCATTTCACCGAGTCCCGGGCCGAGTCATGTCCGTGCGCTGATTTATTGTATTGATTCACTGAGTCCCTCACTAAGGGTCGGGACACGTTATATGTATATATGATAATTCCATGGACAGACATCTATGATGATGATAAGCTCACCGAGTCCCAGAATGGGCCGGGACACGTTATGTGGACAGGTATTCATGATATGATAATTCCACCGAATCCCTCACTAGAGGACCGGGTCACGTTATATGTATATGTATAGATGATGATACTATGGACAAGCATCTATGATTTTCATATGACTCTCATTTTTAAAAGGCAAAGTTGACTCTCATTTTATAAGGCACAGTTGACTCTCATTTCATAAGGCGCAGTTGTATTGATATTTGGATTATTATATTTGTCTCCTGACATCTCTTGATCAGTTATGATCTTATTTACAGTACTTCATGTTTTACATACTCAGTACATTATTTCGTACTGACCCCCTTTTCTCGGGGGGCTGTGTTTTGATGCGCGAAAAGATGCACACACTTTAACGCAAGTGCACGTTGTCGACTCAAGTAATATAGTCTAGGTAAGACCGAATATCGTCCTCAAGGATTGGTTTTCAAGTACCGGTTATCTATCCTATGGTATCTATTTGGTTAACGTAATTGATTGGGATTTTAGACTAATAATGCAGGAAATAAACTAATTATAAATATACTTTGATTTAAATCAGTTATGATGGGGGATTAGGGCTTCCAAGATCATCAACTATCCACTCTATTCAATCCTTAATATAATTAGATTGACTTCTTCTTCTACGTTAAGCTAGCAGGTTTACTAATTCGTTTTATACTCCCGTTAAGGCTATATAAACACTCAACCCCAGTATTGCTCCTTTCTACCTTTCGGTGATAAGGATGACTCTATAGGAGGATTAAGACCAAAAACCTAGTTAACCGTCACGCGCCATGCGTAAAATTAGGGTTGTTAAGCCTCTCATTAACGCTACATAAATAATTGAGGTATTTTCATCCCCAATCCAAAATATGTCTACCCAACTTACAGCATATTCACAACCTCCTCCTTTCGAAGTTTGATTAGAAATCATATAAGTAATGATAATCAGTGATCAATTAATTACCAAGTGTTGACACCCAATTTTGACCCTCCCGTCCAGCCATTAACTATAAAATTACACTAATTTTGTAAAATAATTTTTTAGGATTTTTTTAATAAAATGCAGCGAATAAAACATTAAATACAGGCATAAATAATTAATTTAATAATGGCATCGCATCTTACATAGAGTTTCAAGCACTTAGAGTCCCGCGTCCGCGTTAATTGATTTCAAGCTCTGTCGTAATTCTCAAGTAATTAATAAATACATAAAATAAATAATTTAGCAACGACGTCGTGTCAGGTAGCATAGCCGCATTTATTAATCATTTGTAATTTAAAATCAATTTTAATCTAATACATGCATCTAATAGCGTCGCATTTATAAAAGCTTTAAACATCACACTTGCATTTAGCATTTAAATATTTTAATCTAAACTCAACTTTAATTTTAATTTAACTTCGCAATAATGCAATAATAAGATTTTAATAGTGCCGCATTCTAAAGCATTAAGCATTAATTAAATAACACGCCCGCATTTATTAGACTAATTTAACACCTAAATAATTAGACTAATGTAGCACCTAGATAATTATAATAAAGCACCTAATTAATTTAATCACATTGGTTAATTAATTATAACACTAACCTAAAATTAATACCCAATACCTAATTAATACTCAAATTTCACCTTTTAATTTTTTGCTCATTTCAAACCCGCGACCGCGAGGCCCAGCCTCTACCCTTTATCTTCCTTGCCCGAGGCCCAAGACTCTCTACCCCATTATTAGCCCATCACACTCTACCTATCCTCATTTTCGCCCGCCTTCAAATTTCTCTTCATCATCCTTTTAACCTAAACGAAGAACCCTAGTCGCCGCCCCTTCCCCCATCGCCGCCAAGATCCTAGCCCGGATTTCTCGCCGGAGAATCCGGGCTTTCCTTTATCCACACCCCCAGCCAACGATTTCTTACCATAACCGAAACCAAATCTTCCGAAATCACATCTTACCTTAACAAATCGTTAAATCGTCCACAAATTCGTCCAAAATAAAAACGATAAGAATCAATACAAATCGATATACAAGGCAGCCTTAATTACTTACCAAGTTTAGAACCCAAAAGGAGATCAGAGGGAGCATATACAAGAGAGCAGAGCATCGATTCAGAAACTGAGAGGGGGGATTCATAGAGAGATTCGGGAATGCAGAGACTCAAGAAATTAGCAATCGAGGAGCAATAAAAAATCTTAAAAAACAGTAGTGAAGCCGCAAGAACAGAAGTTCGAACAAAACCTTCCTTCTTCGCACATCGATCCAGAACTAGGCAAAGTTCTATTCCCTTGTTATCGCATAAGCACAAACCTCCGAGTGGAATCGACGACTTGATACGTGGCTTCGGTTCGCTGCCCGGAGAAGGTAATAATCTATTCCTCCTCGACTTCTGTTCATTTTTGTATTCCTTGTGTGAATTCGTGTTGAATAGATGCTAGTCCATTCGTGTGTTTCTGTATTTGTTTGAATGTCGCGATGAGCCAAATTCGGAAGCTTACCGATAAGCTTGAACTGTGTCGTATGATTAGCTGTGATTCAAGTCTGTCCTGTTAGTTTGAATGTAGTTAATTAAGTATGACCACAATAGTAGTATGATAAGGAATTAAACTGTCCAGGGATTAGTTTGGCATGTTAAAGTTGTTTGCAACCATTACTTGTTCAATATCTGGTTAAATAAAGGCTTGGTGTAGGACAAATCTTGCTCATATATAGGTTATCTAGTTGACTTGAAATCTGGTTTGAAGCTTATGCGATCTCCCTATGTGGTCTGGTGTTTATTTTATTATGAAGTCGTAATAGTTTTGGTTTAATCTAGGCTGCATGGTTCATGCAATATCCTAAATCCATAAGTTTAGGCTAATAGAGGATACGGACTGTCTAGCATAATCTACGAATGATGATCATGCCCCTTTTACCAAGAACTACATCGGTTGAGCCAACCATAGGGCATCATATTTTCTTTAAACCTGTGCTTAGATATAACCAATTAAGAGGCTGATCTTTTTGTATGCATCTTCTAGCAAGTTCAGAAGCATGTATTGAGCTATACCTATCCCCTGCATGTTTAAAACAGAGTATGATAAGGAACTGGTCCTATATAATTGTTAGTTCTAAACTTAGTAGTATGATAAGGAATTAAAATGTTTGCTTGCTCAGGCATGTCATGAAATTGTTTCAGGAGAGGTTCCATGTCCCAAGTCTTGTTTTGAATTTATTTGGTTCCTCAAGTATTCGCTTAATAATGCGTTTTGGTCGTATTTAGATCTAAATAATATGCTATTAAGGTGTTATGGAAATCCATACTTACTAGTTAAAGTATACTGCTTAGGCTAATTTATTTATACATTAGGCGTAATTTTGATCATTTTCAAAATTCTATGCTATTGTTTATCCCCACTCGAGAAAGGATCCATCAGATTCTCTTAATTAGTCTTTCGCATCACAATTTAGTTTCACCTAAAGTCACTTTCTTAAAAATAATGGTTGCTCTTCCTGCATCGTGAACTCGCGAACTTGTTTTACCCGCAGTTGATTTTTACTAATATTAGGCTCACAACCAAACAAATTGCCTTAAGAATCCTTTTTGAGATTGCATAAATGATTACCTTTTCAACCTTGGTCCAGAGTGATCGGCTTGTATGTGGCTAGCGATGTGCTTAATTTTAGTTCAGGTTGTGTGTCATCGTGTCCAACTTTCTTCCCGTAAACAATTCTATAAGTCTTAAGTGTGCGGTATTTCGTTGGTTTCTCTTCTAGTTATTGAAGTTGGCTTAAATTTGCTTATGTATCCCTGCTTCTGGAAATCAAATTTTGAGGCCAAGCATAGTGCATTTTTTCTTTCTCGCCCATTAAATTATGTATTTTGCTGTCGTTTTGGGGCTGCTATAATGTCAAGAATATGTGTGTAAGTATTTTTCGTGGTTTATTGTTGATGAGATTTGAGATATATAGTAATCCTTATCTTCTTTTATTTTCGCATGAAATGCACCGGAGCAACAAAGAGTCTCATGGCGAGACTCATCATGGCAAATTAATACCCGCGTCTATGTGCATTTCTCGCCGCATCGAACTCCAAAGTCGCAGCATGCAGACATCGCCATTCCTCGAGTCCTTTTTTGATTATTTTCTACCCCGCCCCCCTATTAATTTATTTGTTGTGAATTATATGTCTAACACTACATTAATTAGTAGGATACTCAAAATAGTTAAACCTCGAGCCAATAAATTATAAAGTAGCTTAGCATTAATTTAATTTTGCTTCCCTTAAGTTAATTACTTTAGGCACGCCATACATTGTTTAGCATTTATAATAAACCACTCAATAATCTTAACTTGCATAATTAATCATATGTAGCTATGATATTATTTTCAAGATTTCTAACCCATTTGCTATAGCACCCATATAGAAATCTTATTTTTTTATATATTAAGAAAATCCCCTTAAGCATGTGTTATACTAATCAAGGCAGGCAAATGTGTACATTTAGTCAAATGATCTATTTTGCATTATATATTATTTAAGGCATGCTTTAAACTTTACACGCATTTTATAGCACTAATCTTATTAATCTTTTGCCAAAAAAATACTTTCTATTAAAATATCTTTCAAACATGCATTTTCAATAGCATAATAATTACCCTAGGTTTGGCAGGACAACCGCAAGTTAGCGGATCTTAGAGGGTGCCTAACCCCTTCCCTCTAGATTAATAAAGAACCCTTACCCAGAATCTCACTAAGTTTAGCAGACCATTAAAATGGAGTTAATGTTTTACTTTAAACTAGTTAAACATTTAGGTGTCCTAATTCACCCAAATTAATTAGGTGGCGACTCCGCGAACCCTTAGCATTCTAGCAACCCTTTAGCATTTTAGCACCCTTTTAAACTTTAGCATCCTTTGCAATTTTAGCATCCTTTAAGCATTTTTGAACATTATTAGCATATTTATTTACTTTCTAACATTTGCATTTTATTAAGCAGGCTCATTATTTAAAAATGCCGCGCTAAAAAGGGCGCGACAGTAAATGGCGACTCCATCGGGATTTTAGGTTCTTAACCACAAATGCACTTAGGGCTATTATTCGCAATTATTTTGCATTTAATTTTTGTGTATTGTATTTTGTTTGTTTTTGCTACTTGCTTTATCGCTTTCCTTAAACCGCATTCCGCTCATATTTCTTCCATTCGAAAATTCACAAAAATCACACACTCACGCTAGCGTGTTCGCGCACCGCAAATTTCTTTCAAAATATCCAAATTTAGGAGAGTCATGGCCATGGAGTTAGATCGGTTCGTCTGATCACCGCGTAGCCTTCTCACTCGAGTTGTCCGCCGAACTCAAGGCCTAGTAAAGCCAAATCTTAGCAACTCGTGATAGAGCTATACCACCTTTATTTTAGTGGCACGACGATTTACCTTAAGTGGCCTGGCCCTGCATCGACACCACAATTAGGAAAACACCAAACTTGTCGACGTTTCGCAACCCAACGATCAACCAAAGATATTATGTGTAGCGTGACAATGACAGCATAAATCCAAGCCCAATCATGACATGCTAAAATTGGAAAAAGTGCACCGTCATTTGGTCGCCATTTCCAACAAAGGCATTATAGTTGGACGACTGACAAATCCGTCATAATCTCGCATGTTGACGCTTAGGCTTACCTCGCACAAGAGGTCCCCGCATGTTAGGAAACGTTTGAATGTGCTATGTGTGATATATCCGCTACATACCGCAAATTATGTGCTTTATGCTAACATCGCTTGTTGCATTTTTAGAAAATTTATCATCCTCCCAAAGGTCGGTTCGTATTTGACTCAACAATGCTCTGAGCATCCACACTTCACCAGTCCAAGGCAAGAAATGATGATATGATCGCTCGGCGCCCGAGCCAAATGGTTTGGGAATTATTCCTCACAATAAAATGTAACCTTCGTATGGAGGAATATCACCAATGTGAAGAATGTATTGCATACCGCCGCAACAAATTGTCGAGCATGCAGTCGAGACGGAGAGGCTACTAATCGACCAACCTATCCATTAGCTTCAATACCCCTATGCCGCATCAAAGGGCCACTACTTCACAAACCATCCCGTGCATCGACTTCCACCACCACATATCTCCCGTAACTCCTCCACAAAGGCCACCAACACCGAACAAACCGCCCGCCCACCCAACCTCAACCCCACCTTCAAAGTGATCCTCCTACTACCTGTACCTCACCCGCTTACTTACTTCACCACAATCAGCCCTAATCGCCAGGCCAACCAATACCCACGCACCATACCCATTACCAAATTTCAAAGAAACAACCTGCATAGCCTAACTTACGCAATGTGCCCACTTTTACCGTCCCCTGCTTCACCAAGGGATCATTACGAAGAAACGGAGAGGAAGTCCGAGCCAAAATGGACGAGGACGTACCAAAGAAATTCATAGTTGAAAGAAGCGCCGGCATTCGATCGACAAAGGTCACGGCGACTGACTACGGTGACCTTTGCACGATCCAGACGTGGAACTGCCTATGGGGTACAAAGTGCCGAAGTTTGAACTATTTGATGGAAAAGGGAACCCCCGTGCACACTTGAGGTCATATTGCGACAAGCTAATCGGAGTTGGTAAAAATCAAGCAATCATTATGAAACTATTCATCAGGAGTCTAACCGGCGAGGCACTAGATTGGTATACCAGCCAAGATCCGCGGAAATGGCACAACTGGAATGCATTGGCCCAGGATTTTGTGGAGCGGTTCAGGTTCAACACGTAAACCGCTCAGGATGTGTTCTACTTAATGGTTCGAGAAGAAGACTACGTAAACATTCGCAGAATACGCCATGAGCGCGCGTGAGGCGCGAAGTGCAACCACCCACGCGAGAGTGAGATGACCACATTATTCAGACAATCTTTGAAGGATGCAACCTACTATGAGCGGATGATAAGCGCCATCTACGGAATTTTGCGGAAGTTATTAGAATGGGCGACTTCGCAGGTTAAGGTATTAAACCGGTAGGATTACAACCGCAAAGATTACAGTGCAACTAATAAGGCGATTCATCAGTGACACTCGAGTACTTCACAGAGGAAGAAAGAGACGCTTTCCTTCCATGTTTGTACAAGAACGCAAACCCAAGCATTCATAACATACCAAAACCCATCATACTACCACAACTACCACACACTTTATATATAACACTTCACAAGCACCCGCTTATCCCGCCCCGCATAGATCCACCCATCAAACCCGCCAATGCATCAGAGCACCCAACGCACCTGCAGAGCAAATAAGAATTTTGAAGGAAAACCACCCAAATTTCGCACCCCACTACCGAACCCATACCTCAAATATATGAAAGGTCATGAGTCAGCCTAATCCAACCGATTCCGAAGGATCCCCGACCCTATCCCAAGATGGTATGATGAGAACAAGCACGCGCGTATCACCCAATAGCCCAGACATGACACGGCGTTGCCACCTCGTGACGTAATCGAGGCACCGATCGCAGGCGGGTAATTCAAAGGATCCTCGCCCCAAACGCGCATGATAACCTCGCCAAACCACGGCCACGCCAACGCACTGATAACCTTAGATGAGGAATACACTCGCCTATGCCCATTCCGCCTCGAATCAGTCATTTATCCGAGCATGCACCACGCAGAGGCCAAAATAGGGGGATAGCAGAGCATGAAGACCCAGCCATCCACGAGGCAGAGCATGAAGGCATATTGATCGATTTGCACTCGCCTTGGTCCGCCTAAAGCCCGGATAGGAAAAACGATTTATTTTAGCGTAATAATTTATAAACTCATATTTAAGCTTTAATAATGTTTTCTTTCGCTTCATTGTAATGAACTACGCTTGACTCGATTCCCTTAGTGATACGTAGCGCCGCCTCGCCTGGCCCCACATCTAGAAATTTTAATATTCGCCAGTAATGAACTACGCTCGACCGATTCCTCGGGGATACGAGGCGCCTAAATCGGCTTCGCCACACCATTAGGAAACTTTCCTTTGCTTTGAAAAAATGACAAGAATACACATAGCCTACAAGAACTACATCGAGACCCATTTTAGCCGATAATCTTTTCAAAATCGGGACAACAGAGGAAACTGCAGTGGGTCATGAGTCCAAATGCTGTGCACGCAGATATCAAGGAACAAGGCAAAGAAAGTCAAATATGAATCGACCCCCAAAACTCACAAATTTTTCTTTGAGCGCAGTCTTTAATATTAATGTATGAAAGTGCAACAAATGAGCGTAAAATACGACTAAAAGTCTCTTCATGAAGAAAAGCAAGAAAAAGCAGAGGATGACAACAATCCAAAGTCCGCAGAGCAAGAGCAAAGAGCAGCAGAAAGGCATCAACAATCAAGAATAAAGTTCGTAGTTCCGCAACAAAACCTAGCGATCACCTGACATAAAGTCAAAGTTGCAACCCACGCACACAACAAGTGACACTATGGCAATTCACACCGCAAGGACAACATCTCAAGATTCATCCCAGATATCGTGACGACATCTCTACCCATAAAATTGCACTTCTCATATATATTTATCATTTTGTTTAAACAGTATACACTAACGCTTTCTCGTTCATAGCTGAGCATTTATTCTATGCGAGCAGCAGCAACACGCCCGTGCGTCAAGACAACGACGTTATCAGCACAACAAGTCCACGCAACGACGCCAAAGAAGAACGCCCGCATAACGACGAATCGCAAGTCCACGCAACGACGCCAAAGAAGAACACGCCCGCATAACGACGTAATCAGAAGTCCATGCAACGACGCCAAAAGAATATCGCCCAAAACAACGACGTAATCAAGAAGTCCACGCAACGACGCCAAGAAAGAACATCGCCCGCATAACGACGTAATCAAGAAGTCCACGCAACGACACCAAAGAAAGAATATCGCCCAAACAACGACGCATCGACGGACAAAGAAGTCCACGCAACGACGCCAAGAAGAATACGCCCAAACAACGACGTTATCAAGACAAAGAAGTCCACGCAACGACACCAAAGAAGAATACGCCCGTGCAACGACGCGATCAAGAAGTCCACGCAACGACGCCAAAGAAGAACACGCCCGCATAACGACGTAATCAAGAAGTCCACGCAACGACACCAAAGAAGAATACGCCCGCATAACGACGTAATCGAAGTCTACGCAACGACGCCAAAGAAGAACACGCCCGCATAATGACGTAATCAAGAAGTCCATGCAACGACGCCAACAAAGAATACGCCCGTGCAATGACGCGATCAAGACAAAGAAGTCTACGAACGACGCCAAAAGAACACGCCCGCATAAACGACGTAATCGCGAAGTCCATGCAACGACGCCAAAGAAGAACATCGCCCAGTAACGACGTTATCAAGACAAAGAAGTCCGAAACGACGCCATCATCGCGATATTACATCTACACAAGGAAGATTTTCTCGTTTCAAAATTGAATTTTATCATTCATGCTTTATTATTCGTCTTAGCGCTTATGCACTAACTCTTCCTCGAGCTTTAGTCTCATGCGAGCAGCAGAATAAGTCCAAAACGACGCCAAGTCCAAAACGACGCCAAGTCCAAAAACGACGCTAAGTCCGAAAACGACTCCAAGTCCGAAAACGACGCCAAGTCAGAAAACGACGCCAAGTCCAAAACGACGCCAAGTCCAAAACGACGCCAAGTCCAAAACGACGCCAAGTCCGAAAACGATTTACAAGTCCAAGACGACGACAAGTCCGAAACGACGCCAAGTCCAAAACGACGACAAGTCCGAAACGACGACGAGTCCGAAAACGATTTACAAGTCCGAAACGACGATTTACAAGTCAAAGATATCACATCTACGCAGGACGATTTCTCTATTCTCAAAATTGCATTTTTTCTCATATATTATTCGTTTTAGCAGCTTATGCACTAACTCTTTCGAGCTTTAGTCTACATGTGACAATTGCAGCAAGCGACAACGATCCGCATTCACAATCGCAACACGTCCCGCAAGGGCGAAATCACAAAGATTTGCAGCCTCGCATCAACACAAGCAGCATCATATTTTTGCAGATAACCTTTCTACGCATACCAGCATTACTTTAAATTATACATCATCATTTTGCCTTAACAGCTATGCACTAACCGCTTGTTCAAGTCTTAGTACGCAGCAGTTAGAGCACAACGTGGATTTTCTTACAATAACCGGCAACTGTCGGGGCCAACCTTCCCAACGATCGCGTAACCTCAGCCTCGGCCCACTCGCTTCCACATCACCGTAGAACCCAAAGACCACAAGCCACAAGAAGACACCCGTGTTCAAGCCCGCTATTCTTTTACTTTTGCACCATAGCCCAGCTGTCATCATAACTCGACATCGACAACTTTAAGTCCGCGTTAGCCCGCTCGTGTTTGACCACGGTAACTCAGGTCGCCATAACTCGACATCGACTTTGAGTCCGCATTAGCCCGCCTTGGTGTTTTGACCACGGTAGCCCGGTCGCCATAACTCGACACTGGGACAGCTTTAAGTCCGCGTTAGCCCGCCTTGGTGTTTTGACCATGGTAACCCAGTGTCGTCATAACTCGACACTGGGACAGATTTTGATTTTTTGTGTCAGCCTTGTCTACCTGCCCAACATTTTTGCAATTCTGAAGATCGAGACAAAATTGGCATGAGTCAACGCTTTGTCCAAGATTCTTCCATCATCTCCATACAAAGAGTGACATCCGCTGACACCCAATTTTGACCTCCCGCCCACCATTAACTATAAAATTACACTAATTTTGTAAAATAATTTTTTAGGATTTTTTTAATAAAATGCAGCGAATAAAACATTAAATACAGGCATAAATAATTAATTTAATAATGGCATCGCATCTTACATAGAGTTTCAAGCACTTAGAGTCTCGCGTCCGCGTTAATTGATTTCAAGCTCTGTCGTAATTCTCAAGTAATTAATAAATACATAAAATAAATAATTTAGCAACGACGTCGTGTCAGGTAGCATAGCCGCATTTATTAATCATTTGTAATTTAAAATCAATTTTAATCTAATACATGCATCTAATAGCGTCGCATTTATAAAAGCTTTAAACATCACACTTGCATTTAGCATTTAAATATTTTAATCTAAACTCAACTTTAATTTTAATTTAACTTCGCAATAATGCAATAATAAGATTTTAATAATAGCGATTCTAAAGCATTAAGCATTAATTAAATAACACGCCCGCATTTATTAGACTAATTTAACACCTAAATAATTAGACTAATGTAGCACCTAGATAATTATAATAAAGCACCTAATTAATTTAATCACATTGGTTAATTAATTATAACACTAACCTAAAATTAATACCCAATACCTAATTAATACTCAAATCCACCTTTAATTTTTGCTCACCAAACCCACACCATGAGGCCCGCCTCCCTACTCCTTTATCTTCCTCGCCGAGGCCCAAGACCCTCTACCCCATTATTAGCCCATCACACTCTACCTATCCCTCATTTTCGCCCCGCCCCTTCAGCCCTCTTCATCATCCTTTTAACCTAAACGAAGAACCCTAGTCGCCTTCCCCATCGCCGCTAAAGATCCTAGCCCGATTTCTCACGAGAATCCGGCTTTCCTTTATCCACACCCCCAGCCAACGATTTCTTACCATAACCGAAACCAAATCTTCCGAAATCACATCTTACCTTAACAAATCGTTAAATCGTCCACAAATTCGTCCAAAATAAAAACGATAAGAATCAATACAAATCGATATACAAGGCAGCCTTAATTACTTACCAAGTTTAGAACCCAAAAGGAGATCAGAGGGAGCATATACAAGAGAGCAGAGCATCGATTCAGAAACTGAGAGGGGGGATTCATAGAGAGATTCGGGAATGCAGAGACTCAAGAAATTAGCAATCGAGGAGCAATAAAAAATCTTAAAAAACAGTAGTGAAGCCGCAAGAACAGAAGTTCGAACAAAACCTTCCTTCTTCGCACATCGATCCGTAACTAGGCAAAGTTCTATTCCTTGTTATCGATAAGCACAAACCTCCGAGTGGAATCGACGACTTGATACGTGGCTTCGTCACGCCGAGAAGGTAATAATCTATTCCTCCTCGACTGCTCATTTTTGTATTCCTTGTGTGAATTCGTGTTGAATAGACGCTAGTCCATTCGTGTGTTTCAGATTTGTTTGAATGTCGCGACGAGCCAAATTCGGAAGCTTACCGATAAGCTTGAACTGTGTCGTATGATTAGCTGTGATTCAAGTCTGTCCTGTTAGTTTGAATGTAGTTAATTAAGTATGACCACAATAGTAGTATGATAAGGAATTAAACTGTCCAGGGATTAGTTTGGCATGTTAAAGTTGTTTGCAACCATTACTTGTTCAATATCTGGTTAAATAAAGGCTTGGTGTAGGACAAATCTTGCTCATATATAGGTTATCTAGTTGACTTGAAATCTGCTCAAGCTTACGCGATCTCCCTATGTGGTCCGTGTTTATTTTATTATGAAGTCGTAATAGTTTTGGTTTAATCTAGGCTGCATGGTTCATGCAATATCCTAAATCCATAAGTTTAGGCTAATAGAGGATACGGACTGTCTAGCATAATCTACGAATGATGATCATGCCCCTTTTACCAGTAACCATACTGGTTGAGCCAACCATAGGGCATCATATTTTCTTTAAACATGTGCTTAGATATAACCACCAAGAGGTCGATCTTTTTGTATGCATCTTCTAGCAAGTTCAGTTTCCCAAGAAGCATGTATTGAGCTATATCTATCCCCTGCATGTTTAAAACAGAGTATGATAAGGAACTGGTCCTATATAATTGTTAGTTCTAAACTTAGTAGTATGATAAGGAATTAAAATGTTTGCTTGCTCAGGCATGTCATGAAATTGTTTCAGGAGAGGTTCCATGTCCCAAGTCTTGTTTTGAATTTATTTGGTTCTGTTATTCCGCTTAATAATGCTTTGGTCGTATTTAGATCTAAATAATATGCTATTAAGGTGTTATGGAAATCCATACTTACTAGTTAAAGTATACTGCTTAGGCTAATTTATTTATACATTAGGCGTAATTTTGATCATTCTCAAAATTCTATGCTATTGTTTATCCCCACTCGAGAAAGGATCCATCAGATTCTCTTAATTAGTCTTTCGCATCACAATTTAGTTTCACCTAAAGTCACTTTCTTAAAAATAATGGTTGCTCTTCCTGCATCTGCAACTCGCGAACTTGTTTTACCCGCAGTTGATTTTTACTAATATTAGGCTCACAACCAAACAAATTGCCTTAAGAATCCTTTTTGAGATTGCATAAATGATTACCTTTTCAACCTTGGTCCAAGAGTGATCGGTTTGTATGTGGCTAGCGATGTGCTTAATTTTAGTTCGTCAGGTGTCATCGTGTCCAACTTTCTTCCCGTAAACAATTCTATAAGTCTTAAGCGCGGTATTTCGCTGGTTTCTCTTCTAGTTATCAAGTTGGCTTAAATTTGCTTATGTATCCTCGCTCGAAATCAAATTTTGAGGCCAAGCATAGTGCATTTTTTCTTTCTCGCCCATTAAATTATGTATTTTGTCCGCTGCTTTGGGTCGCTATAATGTTAAGAATATGTGTGTAAGTATTTTTCGTGGTTTATTGTTGATGAGATTTGAGATATATACTAATCCTTATCTTCTTTTATTTTCGCATGAAATGCACCGGAGCAACAAAGAGTCTCACATGAGACTCATCATGGCAAATTAATACCCGCCTATGTGCATTTCTCTGCCGCATCTAACTCCAAAGTCGCAGCATGCATATCGCCATTCCTCGAGTCCTTTTTGATTATTTTCACCCCGCTTCTATTAATTTATTTGTTGTGAATTATATGTCTAACACTACATTAATTAGTAGGATACTCAAAATAGTTAAACCTCGAGCCAATAAATTATAAAGTAGCTTAGCATTAATTTAATTTTGCTTCCCTTAAGTTAATTACTTTAGGCACGCCATACATTGTTTAGCATTTATAATAAACCACTCAATAATCTTAACTTGCATAATTAATCATATGTAGCTATGATATTATTTTCAAGATTTCTAACCCATTTGCTATAGCACCCATATAGAAATCTTATTTTTTATATATTAAGAAAACCCCCTTAAGCATGTGTTATACTAATCAAGGCAGGCAAATGTGTACATTTAGTCAAATGATCTATTTTGCATTATATATTATTTAAGGCATGCTTTAAACTTTACACGCATTTTATAGCACTAATCTTATTAATCTTTTGCCAAAAAATACTTTCTATTAAAATATCTTTCAAACATGCATTTTCAATAGCATAATAATTACCCTAGGTTTGGCAGGACAACCGCAAGTTAGCGGATCTTAGAGGGTGCCTAACCCCTTCCTCTAGATTAATAAAGAACCCTTACCTAATCTCACTAAGTTTAGCGGACTATTAAAATGGAGTTAATGTTTTACTTTAAACTAGTTAAACATTTAGGTGTCCTAATTCACCCAAATTAATTAGTGGCGACTCCGCTAACCCTTAGCATTCTAAAGCAACCCTTTAGCATTTTAGCACCCTTTTAAACTTTAGCATCCTTTGCAATTTTAGCATCCTTTAAGCATTTTTGAACATTATTAGCATATTTATTTACTTTCTAACATTTGCATTTTATTAAGCTGTGGCTCATTATTTAAAAATGCCGCGTAAAAAGTATGACACCAAGCATGCAAAATAATTATCGATAGATCTTAACTAAGTGAAGAAGAAATCAACTACTATATTAATTCATGAATAGAGTTTCAAGTGAATCACAAGGAAATCCCTAATAAAGTAATTAGCTCCAGCCATTGTCACGCTAAGAACTAATACAAACTCCATACATGAACCAAATAAATAAAGCAAAAGAAAGAAAAGAAAAATACTCAAGAACGAGACTCAAGCCTTCTAGCATCCAAGGGTTGTGTTGTGGAATATTTACAAAACGGAGTGGTGGATGGATGGATGTAGAATGGTGAATGGTGGAATGGAGAATGGTTTATTCTTCTAATGATGTAGTATTTATAGCCAAAGAATTCTTTTGGTGAAGGGTTAGGATTTTGTAGGTAGGAAAAGTTATTAGAATCTTTTTGGTAAGGGTTTTAAGGTAGGAAAGTTATCCCTTTAGGTAGGAAAAGTTATCCCTTTAGGATTCTGAAACATGTCAAACCCGCCCAGACTTCATAAATCCCGCTTGGCCACGCCGCAGATCGCTCATGGCTACCAAAACTCGAACTTTCGAGCTTCCAAAGACATTGAAGCGCCGCGGTGACGCTTTTCCGCAAATTCGCCTCGTTCTTTTTCGTCCGACTTGCCTCAACTCCTCTATAATTCCCTAACTTAGACTTTATTTCTCGCCCTTTGTGTGCAATTCCATCTCATTTATGCTCATTTCATCTTCTTTTCGCCATTTCTCCATTTATGACCGATGTGACACAAAAGAAAGGAAAACGACCCTAATACTATACTAAACATAAATAAAATGAGTAAAATACTAATTAAAAATGACTCAAAAAGTGTATATAAAATACACCGATCATGTTTCATGCCCGCAGGTTCAGTTAAAGAGAGTGATGGTTCACGCTGGTAGGTTGTCGATTCAGCTGATGTCGGAGCACTATATTTGTTCCAGAGTTGCAGTCAAGTTTTGGTATGATATTTTGTTGTCGTATACTCTTTAGAGGCTTGTAGACAGATGTCATGTGGATGGTGGTTTTGTATGGCCTCGTCGCCCTAGATATGGGTATGTATATATGTATAAGTCAAATTTTTGATTAAAAGTTCTCAAAACCTTTTTGGCTTAATATGTGCTTATTTATGGTTGGGCGATTAGGGGTACCCAGCGGGTGGAATCTGGGTGTCCGTCGCGGCCCTCCGATTTGGATCGTGACATTATGTGACTTATGATCATTTGTCTTCTAAATATAAAGCATTTGATTATGCTATTTCAAATACTACTGAACTTAAATACTTCATTGGTATTGAAGTTACAAGGTCAGAAAAAAGAATTTTAACAGTTATCAAAAATTGATAGGCAAGTTGCTATATTTAACAGTAACAAGACCTGACATAGCCTACAATGTGCAGAATTTGAGTCAATTCCTACAACATCCTAAGAAGTCACAAATGGAAGTTGCATTGAGGATTGTTAGATACATTAAGACACAACCTGGACAAGGTATGCTATTATCAAGCAATAGAAAAGATATAGTTACAATATTTGTGATGCTGATTGAGTTGCATGCTCATTCTCAAGAAAGTATGTGACTGGTTTCTTAATAAAATTAGGAGACTCTTGTATTTTGAAAGTCTAAGAAACAATCAACAATATCTAGAAGCTCAGCAGAGGCAGAATATAGAAGCATAACAATTATTGTATCAAAATTAACTTGGTTGACTGGGTTGATCAAAGATTTGAGAATACATTTGCAGCTGCCTGTATTCATTTATAGTGATAGTAAGGCAACTATTTAAATAGAAGTCAATCATGTGTTTCATGAGAGGACAAAACACATAGAGATTGACTGTCATTTTATAAAAGAAAAGTTTCGAGGTTTAATCAAGACTGAATTTTTATCAACAAATGAGCATCCTGCAAATATACTCACAAAGGGGTTGAACAGAGTTCAACATGAATATCTAGTGTCCAAGCTAGGATTACTTAACATTTTAATGACACGCGTATCTTGAGGAGGAGTGTTGAAGTATAGTGCAGTTTGGTCATTTTGTAATATCAGAATATTAGTTAAGTGGTACGGAGTATAATTACCTATAAATAGGACTACACAATGTACTATTCATTTAAGATGTTTAACGGCTACTTCTATAGAACTATATTTCTCTCTTATTCTCTACTTCAATGTACATCTTGATGATCCAATCAGGTTTTGTTACTTGAGTATGTTGATTAGTTCAATTTCAGAAGTTAGATTGAAGATTGAGAAAGTTGGTCAGTAGTACTTTTAGGAATGCGTTCACGAGGACCCAATTCATTCTTTTCGGAAGTTTTTATTCTACTTAATATATAGTCATAGTTAATATTCGTTTTCGTTACAAAAGCTATTTTTATGACTTTGGTGCGATAAATCACAAATTTGATAACTATGGTTAAAGTTAACCCGGATTTTTCATTTTGAGAATTGAAAAAATAAACAAAACAAGAGTCTTGCATAAGGATTCACATTTAAGAAAAAATATCCATTTTACATCAGATCGAAAACTTCAAAATTGGAAATTGTAGATACATAAGATCCAAATTGCAACTTGCAATAATGCCAACAAACAAAACAAGAGAAGTCCTTAACCAACCAGCAAAGGATTCACCTCTACACAAAGCCAAAACATCAATACTGGAAATTGTGTATTTGTAGATAGAGGACAAATATAGGAAAGCTGAAAAGAGAGCGCAGAACAAACTTGACACCATTCTAACCACCTACTTACATAATTGTATCCTTTCATCAATAAATAGCATAAACCTGATTTAGACAACTTTTTCTTGAAGAAGATCAACTTGCAATCCATTATGATAATTACTAGTACAATCTTCCTTAACAAACTTCTTATTCAATCAAAATTAATTATCTGACCAAACCTGTGGATCCAAGGCAAGTTGCTGGAAAGTCTAAAATTGATATCAACACATGGATCTACAGGCCGTCCTGGTCTTTTCAAGCTCCACATAAAAATAATTGGTATAATAAGGTCATGCAATTACAGCAATGCAAAAATAAACCTTATCATGCACATTGCTGCAGAAATGGATACAAATTAAAATGGTGGTACAGATTTAAATTCATTTCTTTTTCCTGTGTACAAAACACTAGTGTGACCCTACCCCAGTCAAATTATGTCTAACTCACGGGTAATTCACTAATTGTGTCTTGTAGCCCGCGAGAACGCACTAAGTGCCTCGTATCTCTAGCAACGCACAATAACCATGAGTTGCCACATAATTAACATGTAATTCTATCTTTGACCATACCTTCAACCATGATTTAATTTAGTTTGACCCCCCGTACTGCAATTCTCGTCATATAAAATGAAAAGGGGAGTATATCTTTGACATGATCAAAACAAATTCTAGATTTAAAATCAGTGTGTGTAGTACACTATTTCCATTACTTATTGTGGCAACAACAAGAACAACAATCCGGTGATAGTAGTGGTAATATTAGTCAAATTTACGCTTTAGCCAGTTCAATTCATGGCAGATACGCTTCTCCCCGCATATTAAAGTTTGGTAGCTTAACCTGCGGTATGTTGCAGTGGGTTTGATTCTCCGCATGTCCCGCAGTGGTCGACCAGAAGATTGATAAGTTGATAATGATCGACATCGAACGCGCGCACATCCCGCGATTTACTCGACGGTGGCTGCTAAGGACGGGTTACATCGCCTCCAGGAGCCTAGTACCAGTACTTGTGCATATACTAGCGATATGGGGGTACTAAGGCCACCCCGAGACCTGGATTATAAAAAAAAAAAACAAACAAGAACAACAACTATGAGAGTGTTTGGATTGACTTTTTAAAAGTGACTTATAAGCTAAAAATTAAAAGTCATAAGTTGATTTTATCCTTTTTAGCTTAAAAATAAGTATTTTTTTATTACTCAAACACCTCAAAAATAGAAAAGAACTTACAAGCGAAAAAACACTTGTAATAAGTTAATCCAAATACCCTCTATGCCTCATTTTTAAATAGATTGAGGTGGATTATATAAATTCTCACTTTTTCATTTAAATATAAAGTTAATATAAGTAGTGTTTTTTTTATTTTCCTATCATACATTAAATTCCCTTAGTTGAAAAATTGTACTACGGGACAAAAACAAGGGCTTCGTGCACATATAAAAAAAAGTTTGAATATTTTGTTCAAATTCCTGATTCCTCCACTTGGTGACTTACCCTCTCCGGCGGCCGAAAGCTACAACTGCCCCACCTGACACGTTATGCTAACTATTTTACTATACAGGGAAAAGGGGCATATTTATCCTCCAAACTTTTTAAAAAGCCCGCCCCCCAAAAGACTCATAGAATATACCCTTCCATAAATAAACCATTTCCACTTTTTCCTAATTTTTCCCTACATAATGAATCATGATGGGGTGGACCATGTGCCATCATCATATGCCACCCACACCCCCCACCCGTAATTCCGGTTACAGAAGCCAACAAACTCAACAACAAAAAACACTTCTTCCTTTCTTCACTCTCTTCCAAAAAAGAAATCAAACGAAATGCGCGGTTTGTGTCGAGATGATCTGAATGAGATGAATAGATAGAGAGGATAAGTATTTACTACCGATTCCAACTAAACTTAACCTTGCTTCTACTCAACTCATTTTTTCTTTGGTTCTAACTTCTACTTTCTGTTTCTACTTTCCTAATAGAGACTTCTTACTACAGTACATGATACCAAACTTTAACTAAAAAATCAACATAATTAAGTAAGTAGTTTTAACTTTAGTTTTTCTTTATCAACGGTTATATAAGTGACACCATATGACACGGACTACACGACACTAACAAACACCGAATTTAATGATTTACTTTTAACTTTAACTTTAACTGCACTAATCCATGTTCCATGTCATTTATTTTATTTTCTTCCTTACTTTCCACGCTATACTTATCCTTTAATATTATAATATACTCTAATAATCCTTTTTCATCAATTGCACTTCAAATTTGTTTCAATTAACACACGGTTAACCTCATGTTATAGTTATATGTATTTTAGCTTTTTTAGCCTTTAATTTGCTGTATAAATAATTACAGCAAATAATTATCCCATATAAAATAAAATAAGAAAAGAATATATTCGTATTAGCGCTTAGGCTTGATGAGGAAAGAAAAGCAAGACAGACAAAACGCTAACTGCTACATGAATTTTAATGAGTAAGAATTTTGAATTTTTTTTTTTGCGCACATATGCGGATATTTGTCGTTGTGTTGTCGTACTGGCATCACTAAAGTATGGCATGTTAATAATTACTATCAATTACTAAAAGTGGTTCTATCGCTAAAAAATCATTTTTTCAAGAAATTTTTGTCGATTGTCAAGTACTTAATTTTCACGCATTATTTTCTTTATTTAAATAACAATTAAACTATGGATACATAACCGCCTCAACATCGCCAAAAAATTTCAAAGAAAAATTTTTATCGCGAAAAAAATGAAAAATTATTTGTAACAAAAAGGAAAAATCAAACTTGGATCTTTGATCCTCTAACAGATTTGGACATTGAAAATTGGAAACGACAATTATTGATCTAATGTTGCACAACACTAAAGATTCCAAAGACATGGAAAAGCGCGATTCCAAAGATAATGGAAAGGACGCCAATAAATCACAAGGAATAACCAAAGAATCAGAGACATGCCAAAGAGAAACCAACAGAGTAAAGAAAGGGGCCGTCGCGGTTAACACTGGATCTGGCTGCTTTTAAATAATCATTTTGAAGCTTCTATTAATTTGCTGCGTTACTATCTGTGATCTGATGACGCGCACGGCACAGCGCCACGCCACGCGATCATAGCGCCAAAAGCGCCATGGTGGGGAAAGGGGCACATTGGAGATTTATATTAAACTAGGCATATTTGCCCCCATTTTTTCTTAAAGAAAAATTTATTTTTCTTTTGTTGGAGCAATATGCCCCTTTTCCCTACTATATATGACCATATTAATTTGAGTTTGGTCATTCGAGAATGTCATTGTTTTGATTATTCGGTCTTGTTATATCTTTAGTCAGAGCATGCCAGGATTTATTAATAGTTGTGGCAGACAAAGCAGGTAATGATTTGAATAGATTGTAATTATGACAGATGAAACAACTGAAGTATACTATATATATGCTCATACGATATTTCTGCTTTTGGTAATTCATAACTCATATAGTAGTATCAATTTTCAACAGGCAAAGGATTATTTAAAAAAAGAAGAATTCAAAAATTTCTCAGTTTTCACTTTCCAAAACCTTATACTGTTAGTTTCCACTTTTATACAACCCTACAAGCACCTAATTGAGAATCTCATTGCACTTCTCTTTTTTATGAAGCTTCAAACCTTCATCAACTAAAGCCAAAATGAAAGAACACAACCAGCAAAACTGAAAGTATCTTATACTATTAGATTGCACTGACTGGAAGTTCTTTATATCTTTCAATCTGAAATCCAGACTCCTTCCTTCCTTTCTTTTCCATTAACACACCTGCATTTTCTATAACATCATGAAATTCAAAAACTTTAGAACACATCAAAATCATACTTTTCATCTTGTGTTAGGTGCAGAGAACAAACTTCAGATCCAATAGCAAAAAAATATTCAAAAATCCAATACAATTTGTACAATAGCTCCATTTATACAGTCAAATAATAATCTCCTCTATCTTAATTCACTCACCACTAAATTTTAAAAAAAAAAACTTTTGAAACTTGTGAATAGTAGCAGAGCTAGAGGGTCTCAAAGGGATTCATCCGAACCCCTTCACCGGATTACATGGTATATATAAAGTCAAAATGTCATTTTACGTGGTAGATGATGAATTTCTTTGGCGAAAATCCTGCCTCCATCACTACTCATGGCCACGAAATTATGTCGTTAATTGTTTATAAATATAAAAAAATAACATTCTTGGAACATACTGAAAAGGAAGAAAAGAAATTCTTGAAAAACAGAGAATTGAGTGATAAATGGTGAGATGACAAACTAATCAAGAATTAATGATATTTTAACAAAGTTACATAAAGAATGAAAGAAATTAAAGAGGGTAGGTACCTTGAGGACTACAAATAGGAGGTTCTTCAAATAGAGAAAAGGACATTTGTTTATGAGCAAGACCAATGTCAAACAAGATGAGACCAGAAGAAGGATCATAAACTATGATGTCTTTAACTGGTAACCAAAGAAAAAGCTCTTCTTGAGAAAGACCCTCAACTCCAATTAGCCCACCATAGCTAAGATTAGCTCTTACAACACTATCAAAAAACACCCTTGTCTCAAATTTTGCAACACATGGACCATCCAAGTAGACTTGTAAATGGCCATTTTCATCAAGATCATATGATTTTACAGCATTTTTTGGGAATAGCCCAGCTGGGAGGCCCCTACTTCTTAGAAGGTCATGGATTGAAGTTGAAGAAATGGTGAAAGAGAAGAGGAAGATGGACAGAACAAATGTATATATCTTGAGGAGGATGTGAAGGTTGGCCATGGATATTAGGCTATTGGTGAAAATTGGTTCAAGGAGAGGAAGAAAAAAGAGACGATTTTAACAAGGTTTATTGTGTGAAAAGGTGGGTCATAAACTCAATTATGTGTGATTAATTTCCCATATTACCCTTGTTAATAATTCAAGATTTTGTCCCTACCTATGTTTTGTGTTTTATTAAGGGATTTAAAATTCAATCATTTACCAAAATATCTTCTTGGTCACAAACAATGCTTTAGTGAATTAAGCATCCGATTCATCAGATATGCATTCTTGTATAATTCATTAATAAATAGACAATTGACATCCATTACCAATGTTATTTTTACACTGCAATATATTGATAAATGGGTAGTTTGAACTTTGAAATTCAATTTCAATGTTATTTAAATTATTTTTATCCCAATTCAACAAGATTTCATTTATCGAAAGAAGATTTGACAAATATATATATATTGAGTTATGTCAAAATTATTTTTGTAACCTCAAATGTTCAAAAGAGTCACAAATTTGAAAGAATATAAGTACGACTATATCACCCGTCACCGTCACCACCCTATGTAGAGCTGAATTCAAAGTTTAAATTTGAGAGTTTAACCTTTAAAAAAATTAACACTGAACTTATTAATTTTTTTAAATTTACTATATTCATATCCTATAGTGAAATACTAGGTTTGATCTGAATCAACAGCACATTGGCCCTTGATCTTCTGCGGTGGCTATGGTCATTTTAGTCACTAATGCAAGTGGAGTAACCATTTTGTGAAAGGGGGAAATGAAAATGAGATGGGGCCAAGACAAAGAGAAATGTACAAATGTGATAGGGACATGACAAGGGCAGAAAAGGTACGAGCATAAAATAAGAAGACAGAAGTATAGGAGACACCAGACAATTGGCTTAGGGTTAAAGGTTAGTAATATGATAGCCAATCATGCCAGAAAGAAGCAGTCATTGGTTGGCACAACACAAGTAGAAGCAGTAGTATGTTAGAAACTGATATATGTTCTTTTCATCAAAATCTCTTTTGACGGAAACTACGAGGTTTCACCTACTTTGAATCTTTCTCCTCATTTATTTTTCTTATTAGTATTATATTATTGCTCTCTTAAGTTTTACTTCATATATATATATAATATTCACAAGAAATAAAGTTCATGAACTTGATTGTTCAAAGCAGGCAGGAGCCAATGATAAATACTCATATATCTTTGTTAAATGCAGGTCTTTGCTTGATTTTGAAAGGCTACTTGTGCAACATATCTTCAGAAAAGTCAATATAATGACCGATATGTTATGTAAATATGATTGCTATAACAGAATTGATACTACTACTCTACTAGTTAATTACCTTCATTTGTATATGCTTATTAAGCTAATGGCCCTTCAAATTAGCCACTAAAGAGAAGGGTCATATTTTGTAACGATTAGTCAATATATAAACTACTAGTATGTCTTATGGAGCAAAAAATGAAAAATCAGAGAAAATGAAATTACAACCCGTCATGAAATAGAAAACGAAAAGCAGACTGGGATTTTCGTTCGTTAGTTAAAAAAGAAAATGGATCAAAGACATTATCTCTTAATTTGTTAATATTTTTTACAGTATCAGTAAAATAAGTTAAATTACTATTTTTTTAATGACCGATTATATAAAAAAAAACTTTTTGGTATCAGTATATAGAAGGTAAAATCATAATCATAGACACATAGTCAAGGTCGTATAGTGAATTTTGGCTTTTTTATCCTTCTTTTGGTGGGAGGAGTGAGAATTTTAGCCACAAAGTACCCTAAATCTCGGGGCATTAAGACAAAGCATGGGACAGAGCAGAAATGCCGTGGGTATAAAAAAAATAGCTTTCTCAAGTTGTTCTGTTCTAAAATCTTGGTTATTCAATCACATCACGTGATTTATTGATAATAGTATTGAGGAACCGATGCTACTATTTTCACGAATAGTCTGGCTTAAGCCAAAATCTGAATATAAAAAAAATAAGTAACAAAAAAGATATGATTTGTAATGATATTCTAGGCAACCACTTTGTTTCACTTTATGACTTTTTATGCCTCGCCGAATTATTTTTCGTGCATGTAGTGATTGGAATGTCTTGTGCTTGTCTTAAACCTCACTTTGCTTTCCACTCCATTCCTTCATTTTTAATATGTGTCTATGCCTTTTAAATTGTTACACTATGGTTTCAATTAGATTGCAAGTCTTTTCGTCACTAATAAGGTTGTCGAATTAAGAGCTTGACGATCAAAGAATATTGAATCGTGGAAAATATGTCTTTTTTTTATAAAATAATTGAATGTGTGAAGAAAACTTGGTGAATTTTAAGGATAATATTAGCTATTTTATTTAATTTCTCCGAAAATCTTTTTCATATGAACGTTACGTGGCAGCACAATCGGCAAGTCAGCAAACCGTGCAATGCAATTGTCAAAGGAAGACAAAGACGATATGTCAAAGAATGTGCAACATCTTGTCAATTTAAATAAATAAAAAGAAGTCCCCGGGCATAGTCCAATGGCAAATGAGGATTAACGCTACTCAACACCGCAGCGTGAGATCGATTCTGGGAGCGTTCTCATTTCTTTTCGGGTTGATCCAGAGGTGTTATCGCTTTTCCATTCTCAAACACCTGCTATCGGAAAGACATTCGCGATTTCGCGATAAGAATGTTAAGGGATCGATAATACTACTTCCAGTAGTAGTCTGGCGCAAGCCAGGAACCTGAATATCGAAAAAAAACGTTTTAAGTTTGAAAGAAAAGAAAGGTCGATCATTGCATTTTTCAGGAAAATCATTAATTAAATGGCCCAGTACGTTTGGCCATAAAATATTGCAGAATTTGTTATTGAATTCGATATTTAAAATGTTAATTTGGCCATTAATATTTTACAAATATTGAACTTCATTATTTAAAAATACTAGTGAAGGATTGAAAAACCTAATTGAAGATTATTTCCAATAAAATAATAGTTTTACTCATATTTTAAACTTTTGTTCAGTAAAATTTATGTCCCAACACAACTCAACTACTCAAAAGTCAATATTCCTTTTCAACGTCAAGTCCAACTACGTTTTTAGGAAATTAGCATTTTAGCGCCTCAATTATCGATAAATTTTAATTTAGGTCCTTATAATTTTTAATTTAGCACATTCAACCTTCAATTATTTGATATATGCACTTTCAATACCCTTGACTCTAAATCTTCACAAATTTTATTAACAACAAATTAATTCAGTTACTGTTGATATAATTCTAAAATATAGTCTATATATATAAGTCTCTCTATATATATAAAGGGTAACCCGATGCACTAAACTCATGCTATGTGTGAGATTCGGGAAAGAACCGGACTATAAATATCCAAAATACACATTTTTCTCTCTTCTCTTTTAACCATATATTATCCAAACACGTACTATATTTTCTTTAAGAAAAATCTAGAATTTCTAAAATTTAGATGCTCCAGTGGACAGCGAATTATAGTTCTTTTCAGTCACCTTTATTTTGTTGTTTAGAAAATGGTTAATTACACATAGCTCCACGAAAGTTGAATTATGTAAAGCTGTGAGCTTATGAGCTCCAGCTATCTGAAAGAAATAATCTCTTGATTATTTTTATTGATCAAAGAAATATATATACAAGTTACAATAGAAGAATCTTATTCCTACTTTATATTTAAATCCCTATTTTATATGAAGAATAACTATACACTTATGATAATATTACAATCTTAATTAAGGTACAAGACTTATATGTAAAATATACAAACTTATGGTAACTTTGTATTCTACCCGTGGATTGATGATGGGCCACACACGGATGGGCTGATTATATGTGTCCTTTAACACACTCCCGCAGTCATAGCGGAGTCTTCGTACGCTGAGACTGTCTCTAAAATCTTCAAAAATGACTGAGGGAAGACCATTTGTAAAGATGTCTGCACTTTGATATCTGGAAGGGACATGGCAGATGCGTACTTGTCCATTAGCTACCTTCTCTCGAACAAAGTGAATATCCATCTCTATGTGTTTAGTCAGGTCTTTGAGCAGATTACGAAGGTAGATGACACTTATATTATCACAATATACAAGGTAGTCTTCATTAGGACAACGGAAGCTCTAAAAGTAGATTTTGTAACCAACACGACTGAAACTACATCTACCCTCGATACTCGAACACGCGACGTGAAAGCGTAGATTGACGCCGCGCACTACGAGACCAAGTTATTACAAAACATACAATAGTCGACGTAGACCGCCCGTGTCGTGACAACCACCCCAATCAAGGCGTCAGATAGGAGACAAGTGTAGACGTCGACGAAGGATACAAATGCAAACCATAATCAAGTATTCCCTAAATGTACCTAAGAATGCGTTTGAGCGCATTCATATGTTCTACTCTAGGATCATGCATAAACAAACACACATGTTGGACTGCATATGTAATGTCTGGTCGCGTGAACGTAAGATACTGAAGGACGCCTGCAAGACTACGATAGCGGGTCGGATCCTCATACGGAGAGCCAGTTGCAGCACCCAAATTGAGTTTAGTATCAACTGGAGTAGAAGTGGACTTACAAGATGACATCCCAGTCCTCTCAATGATCTCTGCTGCATACTTCCTCTGTGTTAAGAATAATCCACCTGCATGACGAGTGACTGCAATTCACAAAAAATAGCTCAAGGGGCCCAAGTCTTTCATGGCAAACTCAGAACTGAGCATTGTCAAGGGATTATTTCTTTCATGGTATCAAGAGTCTAGGTTCTCTTTACCCTACTTCCGATCACCCAAATTCTTCTCCTATTCTCGATTTTCTCTATCACAAAAACCGAGACACCTCTTCTTCTTCCTCACAAATTCTCTTCTCTGAATCTTGTTGTTCTATTACCTATGGCTGATAACAACAATTTTCATCTTGCCCTCACAGTTTCTAACATCAAGAGCGTTATCCCTATTGTTCTTGATCTTGAAAACGTCCAATATGGAACGTGGGCAGAATTGTTTAAGATTCACGCTTTGACACATAAAGTCCTCCACCACATCATTCCTCCAACTCCTCCAAATAAGGGTTATAAGGCGGCTACGTCTACGACGATTGTGCCCACTAAAGAAGCAAATCCAGAATTATGGGTCATGCTTGATGCTAAGGTTCTTCCGTAGATTTATGTCACTATCTCATTGGATCTTTTACAGACGATTATGGAACCCAACTCCACAGCTATGGCAGCGTGAGATCGATTGCGAGACATATTCCAAGATAACAGTCATTCTCGAATTGTTATCATTGAGAAGGATTTTTCTCAGGTTTCTATGGCGAATTTTCCAAACGTTTCTTCGTATTGCAAACGCCTCAAGGACTTGGCAGACCAACTCGGCAACGTGGGTTCTCCTGTTTCTAATAGTCGTCTAGTTCTTCAGATGGTTGCAGGCATTTCAGAGGCCTATAGCGGTGTTGCTTCAGTTATTCGACAGAGTAACCCCCTGCCAGGATTTTATCAAGCCCGTTCTATGCTTACTTTGGAAGAAGCCGGATTGGCTAAGAAAATGGCGATTGGGGCCAACTCTGTCGTCATGTTGACAGCTTCCAATTTTACTCCTTCAAATCCAGTCAACGTGACCCAAAATCACAACAACGGGGGTGGTAAGAAGTGTCAAAATCGAAAAAATAATGGCAAAAATCGTGGCGGCAACAACGGGGTCAACCGTCAACAGCATCAGCAGTCATGGAGCCCACATGGGCCCCCTGGACAGTGGCATTGGATCCCAGCGCTTCACAGCGCTACGTCATGGCCTTAAAGCGCTGCATCGCCTCAGTATCAGCCGGCGCAAGCACCGCGGTCCAACGTCTTTCCAGGTCAAAATCCATGTTTCAGACCAGCATATGGGCAGCACCAGCAGTCCAGTATACTTGGGTCTCGCCCCCATCAGACCCACCACGTCGGGGGCCCCACTCAGACCGACATTGAAGCAGCAATGCACACGCTTGGGTTGACTCAGCCATACCCTAATTGGTACATGGACACCGACGCCACTACCCACATGACATCTGACCAAGGTACTCTCTCGTCTTATTCCAATTTGAGAACTAATCGTGGTATAACTGTTGGTAATGGCAATTCTGTTCCAATTAAGGGTTATGGTCATAAAATTTTGTCCCCGCCTCATCCACCAGTTGTCCTGAAACATACCCTTCATACCCCAGAATTGATTAAAAATTAGTGTATGTCCGTATATTCACCACTGATGATTGAGTTTCTATTAATTTTGATCCATTTGGGTTTTCGGTGAAGGATTTCAAGACAGAGAGTCATCTCGTGAGGTGTGACAGTAGGGGGATCTTTATTCAATCACATCGAGTCTCAGCATCTCGCGTCAAGCTATGTCATCCACTTGTCGCACCCGATTTTGAACTCTCAAGCTTAAATGCGCGACGGAATGGTTATCCTCCCCAAAAATGTAAAAGATAATGTAAAATGTTAAGGGAGTCGCCACCTAATTAATTGGGTGAATTAGGACACCTAAATACTAACTGATTAAAGTCGATAACTCCATTTAATGGTCCGTGAAACTAAATGAGATTCTGAGTAAGGATTCTTTATTATCCTAAAGGGAAGGGGTAAGGCACCCTAAAGGATCCGCTAACTTGCGGTTGTCCGTTCAAACATGGGTTAATTTTATTCTAGTTTTAAGAGGTGTATGTCTTGGGAAGATTATTAAAGAATAAAAAAAAGCGTAGCAAATATCTAAAAGAAAGGTATTTTTTAACTCATACAAAAAAGACTTTAAGATTCACAAAAATATGTAAGATTAATTATGCAATTCGTAGAACGTGAAATTAAATGATAAATTACCTCCTATAGGTATATGTAAGATTAAGACTTTTATACCTAAGGTTAATTATGAAATCATTCTTTATTTAACAGAGTAAAAATGACAAATTATTCTTATAAGCATATAGGATCAGTTAGTAGATTGTCTTTGGAAATGTATATGAAACGTTAATGATATTAAGAAAAAGTAATAAATCGCTCTATGTTGTTTATGGAGACATCATAAGGAAGTCTATTTTTCTTTCTTTCTAGATAAGGAGTAGTATTTTTGACTACATAACTAAAGCATAGCTAGGATTGATTAATTTACCTTGGATTTAGATTTTGTATGATGAATCTAAAATTAACAAAAGCGAACTCATCTTTATGCTACCCTTCCCATATATTTAAAGGCTAATAGAGTTAGTTATCCTATTAATTACGTAATTAACAAATGTGACAATAATGAATGAGCAGATAAATAATACATAAATAAACAAGGAGGTTCGAGATTAAAATTGTTGTAATGTCTAAGGCGGATGGCGACACCATCTGTCCCTATAGTCTTGGAAACCCTGTGACAAAGCGTGGCGGCGATATAGAAATCCTGACGAGTCTCGTACCGAGACTCTTGATTTGACTCCAATGCGTGTCAGATAAAATAAGAAAGAAAGGAAAAGGATTAGAATATCTCGAAACTTATGAAATGATAAACATTTGTCGACATAAAGGCTTCATGCCTGCATAAGACATTTTATTTTTTATTATCAAAAAGCACTGGCCCAAACAGTGAAAAACATTCAAAAGATCCAGTCGTGTATGAGACCCTGATAACGAAAATAATGCACAGGAATAAAGCAGCCCAATACTTTGTATTTCTCAGATTTTTCCAAGATAATAACCACAATAATACAGACCCCATTAACATAAGCATAGAGTTTAACACATCGACCCTTTTCGCATGAACCAACAGGGCGGTGGGCATCGGCAAGCCTAGTAATTGCACCCAATATACACTCGGTAGAACCATTATGTAGAAAATAATAAAGTATGTACCAGCGTGCATGTACCTAAAGACTATCATAATATGTGTTTATACACGCTGGAATATACATTCTGGGCAATGGACTCACCATTGTAAAGTTTAAAGAATGCTACATGTCGGGACAAGAAAAAGCTAAACTAGCACTCTTAACATGCTTAGCTACTCTAGGAGCATATTTTAAGATGTTGGCCTTGAAGCCTTAAGCTAATTTAGGGTCGGGGTTGGCGATGAAGCTTTGAATTAACCTATACCTAACTAGTTATAGACTTAATATGTGTGTTAACATTATAAACACATGCTAATCAAAATCATACACAAAGAGTCAACATCCAACTTCGGCATGTTAAATCAACACACAAAAGATTTCAAAGTAACTTCTGGACTTCAAAACTTATACCTCTAGTTTGGACCTAAATGCGGGTCGCACATTTACTTAATCAAAGCCAAGACTGTTTTAATATGCAATTAGTCAAAAGCGTAAATATAAGACACTCTTTATTCATCATCAATATTATAATTCCAACATTACAGCGATTCTATTATAATTCCTGCAATCACTAACCACTCCAAACAATGGTAACAAAATAGCAAATACATTATGGCAGACAATTAAACTTGTATAGCTAACTTAATAGTAAGATACCTTAGCCATTTTTTAAGGGATGAACGTCATATTTTATTCTTTAATTAAAATGTTTGTTACTTATATCGGGAGGATAACACGACATTGTAAATCGTATATCCTTGATCTTAGTAACATTTTTTATTGGAGGCCAGTTTTAAGTTATTATAGCATGATAGTAATGTTTTAGAAGGTAAGTCTGAGATCCGAATCTTTTGAACATAGACATACATACAAACACATAATCACCTTGTGAAATTCGGGTTGTTATGACATATATATAATCTTTCTTACGATATTTTGGAAAATGAGTAAGAGGTTTGAATCTTGAATGCAGGCATACAATTATACGATATAAACACATAATCCTTTTAAATATTGGTTGTTGTTATATGTTGGCTTGATTTTAAAATTCGATTAGACTCCGTAATCCCTTTTACTTCCCGCTAACTATTTGTTAGGAGAAATATTTATTTAGAAAGTTACAAGAAAGCGACATATGTAGTGAATTTCGTTTAACATTCATCATGATTAATACCGATTTTTCTTTGGATTTAACATGTCAACGCATTCCTACTAAATATCTAGTTGCGTACTAACAGTTCAACAGAAAATCCAAGTCGGTGTTTCCACAACCATCAAGATACAACCAACAAAATAGATCTACGACCTTTATACAATCATGTACACTTAATCATACCTCGTAAAATACTATCGACGCATGCTCAAAGCGAATCATGCTACAAATATCGAAGGCTCTGTCGATAGACTTGTCTGAAACAGTGACCAAACCAAATCGAACAAGTTTGAGCAAAATGATACGCATACCATCACATAGTATCAATTAGACAATTAAGTAAATGAAAGAGAAGGGTTTCGGACCTTTTATGGGTAGCGAGGCGACGACAATGGTTTTCCCGAATCGAAGGAAAGTCACAAAAGGCTTGCAAACGGATAATAGTGACTTTGATAGAAACGAAAGGATTTCTAGATCGATCTTGTGATAGTTCGATGGCGACTCGCTCCTAGATCGTATCAACGTTGGGTATTTATAGCCTCTAGTTAGGCTTTGTTTCCATGGTAAGTTTAAGATGGATTCGAGGATGATTAAATCGGTTTGTTAAGGATTAGCGGATGATTTGGTTCTTGACTTTAGGCGATTTGTTACCATTTCGGATTCGATTTGATAAGGGAAGGGTTTTTATGGTAAGTTAGGTAAAGTCGCGATTCTCGGCGAGAATCTCACGAGAGGAGGTGGTGTGAAAGGTGGGGGTGGCGTCACGAGAATTGAGAAGGGTGTTTGTTTTTCTTTAGATTTTCGAAGGGGCATCGATGGAGCATCCGAGGCAAGGGTATGTATAAGCGCAGCGAGTTAAAGGGGGAAATGGGCTGCTTAGGGGCTAGGCTGCATTTGGGCTAGGTAGGAGTAGGCGGGTTGGTGAAATAAGTGGCTTGGGGTATTTTAATTAGTTTTGGGTTGGGTAGAGTTTTAGGTATTTGTTAGTTTTAATTAGGTAGAGTTTTAAGTTAGTGTTATAATTATTAGTTTTAGGCCCTTAATTAGTGACAAAGTAATTAATTAATTGTGATTAAATTATCTAATTGTTATAAAATAAATGCGTGTGTTATTTAATTAATGTTTAATGCTTGAATCATGCTATTATTTAAAAATCTTATTGTTGCATTATTGCGAAGTTAAATTAAAATTAAAATTGAGTCTAGATTAAATTACTTAAATGCTAAATGCGAGTATGATATTTAAGAATCGTTTAAAGTTTTATAAATGCGGTGCTATTAAATGCATATATCAGATTAAAATTGATTTTTAAATTACAAATGATTATGGAATTCTCTTGCGTATTACTAAACGCGACTATCTTTACTTGATCGACGTCATTGCTAAATTATTTATTTTATGCCTTTATTACTTACTTAAGAATTACGTGAGCTTGAAATCAACTAACGCGGACGCGGGACTCTAAGTGTTTGAAACTCTACGTAAGATGCGATGCCATTATTAAATTATTTATTTATGCCTGTATTTATGTTTTATTCGCTGCATTTTATTATAAAAATCCCTAAGAATTATTTTTACAAAATTAGTGCAATTGTATAGTTAATGACTGGGCGAGAGGGTCAAAATTGGGTGTCAACAGCTGTCCCTCTTTGTATGGAGATGATGGAAGGATCTTCGGACAAAGACGTTGACTCATAGCCAATTTTGTCTCGATCTTCAGAGTTGCAAAATGTTGGGCAGGTAGACAAGGCTGACGCAAAATCAAAAGCGTCCCGATGTCGACTTATGGCGACCTTTGGACTACCATCGTAACACTGGCGGGCTAACGCGACTCAAAAGCCCCCGATGTCGAGTTATGGCGACAGGCTACCATGGTCAAAACACCGCGCGGGCTAAGGCGGACTCAAAATTTGTCCCGATGTCGAGTTATGGTGACCTTTGGGTTATGGTGCAAGTAAAAGAATATAAGCGGCTTGGACACAGGGTGTCTTGCTATGGCTTGTGGTCTTTGGGTTACATGGTGATGTGGGCGAGTGGGCCGATGCTTGGCGCTGCCGTCGTTAGGAAGGTTGGCCCCAGATTGCCGGTTATTGTAAGAAAATTCACGTTGTGCTCCTGCTCTGCGTGCTAAGGCTTAAACAAGCGGTTAGTGCATGCTATTAAGGCAAAAATGATGATGTATAATTTTAAAAGTAATGCAAGTTGTGAGTAGAAAAGGTTATCTGCAAAATGCGATGCGTTGTGTTGATGTGATCTTGCAAATCTTTGTGGCTTTTGTCCTGCAGGGCGATGTTGCGATAGTGAATGCGGATATGTCATCCCTTGCTGTTGCCCTGCGGACTAAAGCTCGAGAAAGAGTTAATCATAAGCTTGCTAAGGTGGAATAATAAAGCATCGTAAGCCTTGATTTCGGGAGTATGGAAATCGTCCTGCGTGATATCGCGATGATGGCGTCGTTTTGGACTTGTTGTCTTGTCGATAACGTCGTTGCACAGGCGATATTCTTCTTTGGCGTCGTTGCGTGAAGCGATCTTGATAGCGTCGTTACTGGGCGTGTTCTTCTTGGCGTCGTTGCGTGAGCGCGATCTTGATGGTGTCGTTGCACAGACCGCGATGTTGAATCGTCGTTACTGGGCGTATTCTTTGGGGCGTCGTTGCGTGAGGCCTTGATCGATGGCGTCGTTGCACAGACCACGATCTTTGAATCGTCGTTGCACGGGCGTATTCTTTGAGGCGTCGTTGCGTAAACAATGCGATGGCGTCGTTACTGGGCGATGTTCTTCTTGGCGTCGTTGCGTGAAGCGCCAATCTTGCACGTCGTTACTGGGCGTGTTCTTCTTTGGCGTCGTTGCGTAGGCGCAATCTTGCGTCGTTACTGGGCGTGTTCTTCTTGGCGTCGTTGCGTAAGCCTTGATCTTGATGGTGTCGTTGCTGGACCGCAATCACGGATAATGTCGTTACTGGACATGTTGCTGGCGTCGTTGCGTAGCGCGATGTTGAAGTGTCGTTACTGGACCGCAATCTTGTCGCGTCGTTACTGGGCGATGTTCTTCTTTGGCGTCGTTGCGTAAACGCGATCGCGATGGTGTCGTTGCACGGACCACGATCTTTGAATCGTCGTTACTGGGCGTATTCTTTGAGGCGTCGTTGTGTGGGCCTTAATCTTGATGGCGTCGTTACTGGGCGTGTTCTTCTTTGGCGTCGTTGCGTGAGCGTCTTGATGGTGTCGTTACTGGACCGCAATCTTTGTGCGTCGTTATGCGGGCGTGCGGCTAGCACTTGTAGAATAAATGCTCTGTGAGCTTGAGAAAGCGTTAGTGCGTACCTGTTTAAACAAAATGATAAGCATATAGGATAGGTGCACTTTTATGGGTAGAGATGTCGTCCCTGATACTCCAGATGAATACTGAGATATTGTCCTTGCACGGATATGCTAGATGTCGCGAGTTGTGGGTGCCACGATGCCGTTGGGTTGCGATCATGGTGCAAATTTGACTTTATGCCGCCTGCGTACTAGACTTTGAACTTGTCATTTTTTTTAAGCTTTTGGATTGTGTATTGTTGTTGCCTATACTAGCTCTTTGTTAGATATGAAGAAACTTTTTAGCGTATTTTACTGCTTTGGCTATTATTTACATACTGGCCACATTAACATGGAAAAAAAACTGCGCTCGAAAATTTGTGAGTTTTTTGGAGTCGATGACTTTACCGCCTTGTGCCCTTAATGTCCGCGTGCGGCTTTGTTTGGGTTCTGACCCCTGTCGACCTCTTTGAGATGTTTAGTAGTGTTCCAAAAGCATTTTCCAAAATGAAGTGTTTTATGAAGTAATGCACAAAACATCTTTAGAAATAAACATCTATATGACATGCGTAAAATGTAAAAGCCTCGCCTAATTTGCCGAATATGACATGTATTTCACCAAACGAACATCTTTTGGAGTCCTTGTTATTGCCTTTCTTCAGTGCGCAGTCGTCTCGATTATGTGTCACGCGCGAACTTAACCGTGATGAATTGCTCATATCGCTTTTGGAATAACTCAAACCCCTTTGTTGCACGTAGACAGTGGGAGATTCCTAACGGTGTGACCGGCCGATTTAGGCGCCACGTATCCCCAACGAGGAATCAGTCACGACGTAGTTCATTACAAGCGAAATTGGGTAAAATTCTAAAAGTGGGACCGGCCCGATATGACCGCCACGTATCCGCCAAGGAATCAGTCAGCGTAGTTCAGATTACAAGTAAAGGGCTTTTGATTTGCAGCGGCGAGACCCTATATGGGCTCTATGCATATCCCACCGGAGAATGCAAACCTACAATATAAAGGGATTACACTAAGACAAATATCGCTAGACGTAATATCTCTTCATCAGCGTCTGCGTTGATAGCCTTGGGCATACCTCGCCATCCATCTCGGCCAAGATTAGGGCCCTCCACTTAATACTCGATGGACCATGTAGGCCCGCCAATTCAGTGCGAACTTTCCTTTAGCTTCATTTTGATTCGAAATATGCGTTTCAAAACCAATTGTCCGGCTTGAATAACCTTGGCCTTACTCTCTTGTTAAAAGCTCTAGCCATTCTCGCTCTGATACAAGCCATGATCGATCGCATTCAACCTTTTTCGTCAATCAACATCAATTGCTCAGAACGATCCTTTATCCACCTGGCGTCGCTCAACTCGGCTTCTTGGATGATTCTTAGTGATGGTATTTCCACCTCTGCTGGTAACACAGCTTCTGTTCCGTACACCAAAAGATACGGCGTTGCCCCAGTAGAAGTCCGGATTGTGGTGCTATAACCCAAAAGCGAAAGGCAAATTCGTACCAATGTTTGTAGTTCTTGATCATCTTGCGCAATATCCTCTTGATGTTCTTATTAGCCGCTCCGCCCATTCATCCGGTCGATGCGAGTGGAATTACGGTGCGTGATCTTGAAATTTCCACATATATCACGCATCAAATTACTGTTGAGATTGCTTCCGTTGTCGGTCACAATTGATTCAGGAATCCCAAATCGGCAAATGATGTTGTTGCGAATAAGTCGACCACCACCTTTTCGCCACCGACCGTGTGATGATGCTTCTACCCATTTAGTGAAATAGTCAATCGCTACGAGGATGAATCGTGCCCATTTGAAGCGCGGGTTCGATAGGGCGATGACATCCATGCCCTGCCGCGAACGGCCGGAGAACTCGTTACATTAAGTTCATTTGGAGGTACTCGGATCAAATCTCCATGAATCCGCATTGCCGCATTTCCTTCAAAGCGGATACAATCTGCTTCCATCGTCATCCAAAAATAACCTTTCGCAATCTTTTCGCCAAAGTGCCGTTCGCTCATACGAGGTCCACATGTCCTCCGTATCTCTTCTACTAACTTGCTTGCCTCTTGAGCATCGACACATCTCAAGGTAGGCCCAGATCCGAGTCCTTCGTACAATTTCCCATTCAAAAAGAAATGATTTGCTAGTCTCCGAAGTGTCTTCTTCTGGATGTTGGTTATGCCTTCTGGATATTCTCTTGTCTTGAGGTACCTTTTGATGTCATGGTACCATGGATTGCCGTCTGCTTCTTCACCTATACGAGCAATAAGTCGGTCGCTCCAAAGACACTCACCGTGATCGATCGATGTAATTCTTGTCCGATCTTTGGATCATGGAGGATAAGGTTGCCAATCGTCGTAATTCGTTCTAGATCCCGGGAACATGCCTAAATTCTATGTGGACGAACCTCTTCGTAATTCCTTCACGCAAAATAGGTAGGAAGTATCTTCATATTCTTGGTTGCCCATTCACCTGTGCACTGATGGATCGATGAAGTCCAATCGCCTATGACCAGCAACTCTTGTATGTCCATATCTACGCCATTCGAGCCCAATATGCAAGCTTCATATTCCGCCATATTGTTGGTGCATGGAAATCGAGCTTCGGAATCGGATAATCCCGACTGCTTCAAACCAAAATCGCTCCAATGCCGACTTTGAAATTTGCCGCCCATCGAAAAACATCCTCCAACCCGTAATCCTCGAGATATCTTCTCCGACAAACAATACCTCTTCATCGTGAAAATAGGTTCGGGGGCTCGTACTCATCGATCGGTTCTCGGCAAGATGATCGCCTAATGCACTCGCTTTTACGGCTCTGCGTGGCGTGAAGCGATGTCAAACTCGCTCAACATAATTTGCCATTTTGCTAGTTTTCCGGTGGGCATGGGCTTCTGAAGGATATACTTAAGCGGATCCATCCTCGAAATAAGATAAGTAGTGTATGCTGATAGATAATGCCTGAACTTCTGGGCGACCCAAGTTAATGCGCAACAAGTACGTTCAAAGAGTATAACGAGCTTCATATGTGGAACTTCTTACTCAAATAGTATATGGCCCGCTCTTTTTCCTCGTTTCATCGTGTTGCCCCAACGCATCCAAAGCATTTTCTAACACGCATAAATAGAGTAGCAAAGGTCTCCGCTTCGAGGTACTAGAACCGCGGATTAGAAAGGTATTCTTTGATTCTCAAAGCCCGCTGGCAATCTGTTGTCGACTTGGTAGCTGCATCCTTTTTCAATAATTTGAATATCGGATCGCATATCACGGTAGACTAGGCTATGAACCTGCTGATGTAGTTGAGGCGGCCAAGGAAGCTCATCACGTCCTTTTTGCTTTTCGGAGGAGGTAACTCTTGGATGGCTTTTATTTTCGGCGGTCTAGCTCAATCCTCTTCTCGCTCACTATAAAACCAACAACTTCCTGCGGGAACGCCAAATCACTTTGCAAGATTCAACTTCAAGTTATACCGCCTTAGTCGTTGGAAAAATTTCTTCAAGTTTGCCAAACGGTCCTCCGCCGCGATTTGATGATGACGCCGTCCATAGACCTCAATTTCTTTATGAATCATGTCATGGAAGATGGTGGTCATGGCTCATGTAGGTGGCGCCTGCGTTCTTGAGACCGAACGGCATAACTCGATAATAGTACACCCCCCACGGGGTAGTGAATGCTGTCTTTTCTGCGTCCTCTTCTGCCATAAGGATCTGATGATAGCCAGCAAAGCAGTCGACGAACGACTGTAGTTCATGCTTCGCACAATTATCGATGAGTATATGGATGTTTGGAAGAGGAAAGTCATCCTTCTGGCTAGCTCTGTTGAGGTCTCTGTAATCCACGCAGACTCGGACCTTTCCATCTTTCTTCTTTCACCGCGATATTTGCTAACCAAGTAGGATACTTTGCAACTCGAATTACCTTTGCCTCAAACTGTTTAGACACCTCTTCTTTGACCTTCAAACTCATGTCTGGTTTGATCTTTCTCGGCCTTTGTTTTACGGGGAAATAAGATGGCTCAATAGGTAGCCTGTGTGCGACGATGTCTGTACTCAAACCTGGCATGTCCTCATATGACCAAGCAAACACATCGGTGTACTGTTTCAGGAGCTCAATTAATTCTTTCTTCTGTGTGACGTTTAGGTGGGCGCTGACTCTAGTCTCTTTCACGGTTCCCTCATCGCCTAAGTTTATTAACTCTGTTTCTTCCAAATTTGGTTTAGGCCTATTCTCAAAGTTTTCCAGCTCTTGGCTAAGTTCTGATTGCGGACATTCCTCTTGTTCCTCGGGGTTATGCTCGTCATTTGAACTTTGTTCGTTGGTCTCATTACATGTCATATTCGCGTTATCAACAGGTTTATTAATATGATCGCTGAAAGAAAAAATGCTTAAAGAATTTAATTTTAACACAAACAAAATCTTTTAAAAAAAAGCTGCAAAAATGTCCTGGAATTCATGATGAAAGTAAAATTGCGAGATTAAAAACATATTAAGAATCATAAATGCATGTCTGTTTTCTTTCTAGATAAAAAGGTCACACTGCTAGAACTAATCATAAATTCTACCAAGCTTCTCGGATGGTCAGGACAGGGGTGCAAGTCCAATTATTCAGGCTGTATCCATGCTCTGCATCCCAAATGGTGAGCTCCTCCTTGTGATCTCCTGCGATCATGCAACAATCTGCCTCATCATCACCTATGAACAGATTCTGGAACCCTACTGCAAGATCATCTGGGTCATCTTCTCTCGGCATCTGGATGGTGTAGGCTTTGACGAATGACTGACTTAAGGGCGGAATGGGCGCAGGCAAGGGAATGTATCCCTTCTTCCGGAGGTTCGTGGTCACCAAATCCTTCGAAGTGGGCTGGTACCCCAAACCAAAAGTGTCTTTCTTCCCAAACAACTGGATAGGCTCTGTGATCCTCTTCATCGACTCAAGACCTCTGCGGGCTCGTATCCATTTCTTAACATTTCTTGCCACCATTTTTGAGAACGTGGCAACTGCGATGGCGGACCTACTTGCTCTCTTGATCTCATTAATATGAAAACCGAACCATCCGATCGTTTCACGTCTTCTATGACAGGATTGCATAATCGGTGTTGATGCTTCCTTTTATCTCCAAATACTACCACTTCACCGTGATTCCATATAAACTTTAGGCGCGATGCAGGTGGGCGGATCGCACGGCCTCATGGATCCACGGCCTTCCTATCAACAGGTTGTAACATGTAGCGATATCCAATATTTGAAATTCCACAACGAATTCTGCAGGTCCGATCCGCAGTGTGAGGTCCATTACGCCTTCGACCCCTCTATGGACTCCGTCGAAACCTTTGACTCTGATATGACTTTCACGAATTTTCTTACAGTCTGCCCCCAATTTCAACAGTGTCGTCATGGGACAAATGTTGACGTCTGAGCCTCCATCAATCAAGATCGTTGAAACAATCTTGTCTGCGACTTGGATGGTGATATTCAATGCAAGGTTGTGTCTGACGCCCTCAGCGGGTAACTCGTCATCGCGAAAGGTGATTCTGCGGGCCTCTAGTACCTGTCCGACCAAAGCTGCCAAGTTCCCGTCATTGTACCCTCCGAACGTATGCATCCTTCAACACCTCCATCAATGCAATCTGTGTGAGGCGTAATGCATTAACAATGAAAGTAGAAATATCGCCGAGGTTTTCTTTAATCGCTCTACGACGGAATATTCTTTAGTGGGCATCTTCCTCCAAAACTCTCGACTTCACCTCATCACGCTTCTTTGCGGTGCCTCGCGCTGCCTCTATAGGTGTGTAATACCTCACGACTGGTTATACTGCGGTGACTTCTATGACCCGCTTCCCACTTTCTCGCGATCCATCTTGACGGTGGCCCTTCCCGGCGCTGAACAATCGTGATTGAACCTTTATGTCTCGGCGGTGCCCTTTCCAACTCAAATCGCTTTCTTTCGAGGATTGGTGGCGGGGCGACAAGCGTATGTTCGACTCTTCCTCACTTCGAATCGATCGGATGGTTCCTCAAGTTGTATTCTCATCTAGGGTTATCAAGTGCACATTGGCGTTGCCGTGGTTTGGCAAGGGATTATCATGCACGTTTGGGGCAGGATCCTTCAGCTGAATTACTCCTTCTTTGATCAACTCTTCGATTTTGTCCCTGAGGGTGTAGCAACTTCCGGTGTCATGCCCTGGGCTATCAGAGTGATACGCACAACGCTTATTCTCATCATACCATCTTGGGATAGGCTGAGATCCTCCCCGAATTGGTTGGATCAAGCTGCAGCCGCGCGACCTTTCGTATATCCGGGTATGGGTTCGCCAAAGTGCGGGTTCTGGATGGTCTTCCTTCAAAATTCGTGTTTGGTCTGGGCGCATTGGGTGCTTTATGTTGTTGGCGGGCTTGATGGGCGGGTTGATGCGGGGCCGGATAAATGGGTGCTTGGGAAGCGTTATATATGGGCTGTGTGGTAGCTGGGGTGTGGGGCAGGTGTATAGTGAGGTGTAAAGTTTTGGTTGCTTGTGTGGTAGTATGGGGTCTGGTAGGATGGGTTTTGGTATGTTATGAATGCTTCGGGTTTGCGTTCTTGTACAAACATGGAAGGAAGCGTCTCCTTCCTTCAAGTACCCGATCGCCCCCGATCAATCGCCTTATTGGTTGCTCGCAATGCCGCGATTCGTAATCCGCCGGTTTAATACCTTCTACGAAGTCACCCATTCTGACGACCTCTGCAAAATTTCGCCCGATGACGCTTATCATCCGCTCATAATAGGTTGCATCCTTCAAAGATTGTACAAATAGTGTGGTCATCTCACTCTCCACCATGGGTGGTTGTACCTTGTCGCCTCAACGCCACCTCATGGCGTATTCCCGAAAGTCTCGTAGATTTCTTTTTCCAACTTCATTAGATAGAACTCGCCCACACCGGTTTGTGTTGAATCCGAACCGCCCACAAAGTCTTGGGCAATGCATTCCAACTATGCCATTTACGCGGATCTGGCTAGTGTACCAATCTATTGCCTCGGTTAAGCTTCGAATGAACAACTTCATGATGACCGCTGGGTTCTTCCCTACCCCGATTAACTTGTCGCAATATGATCTCAAGTGTGCACGAGGATTTCCCTTCCCGTCAAATAAATCGAACTTCGGCACCTTATATCCCACTGGCAGTTCCACATCTGGATGCATGCAAAGATCTTCATAATCTAGTCCTTCGTGACCTTTATCCGATCGCATGCCACGAACTGCTTCTTTCAGGCTGTGAATCTCTCGGGCTACGTCATCGTCCATTTTGGCTCGGACTTCCCTTTCCATTTCTTCGTAATGATCCACTTCTTGGTGAAGCGCGGGAACGGTAAAAGGTTGGGTTTCTGTTGTGTAAGTTAGCTGTCTGGGTGGTTTGCTGGGGCTGGTAGTGGGTATGGTGCGTGGGCATTGGTTGGCTTGGTGATTAGGGCTGATTATGGTGAAGTGAGTAGGCGGAGGCGGAGGTACATGGGCAGTAGGAGGATCATTTTGAAGGTGAGGTTGATGATTGGCTGGGCGAGGCGATGGGTCGAATCGCGGCCTTTGTGGGAGTTTTGGGGATATGTGGTGGTGGAGGTCGATCCGGGTGGTTCGCGAGATAGTGGCCCTTTGCTCGCATAGGGTATTCAAACCGATGGATAGGTTGGTCGATTCCGTAGCCTCTCCATCTCAACTCGCATATCGCCAATCTGCGGCAGCAATGAGCAATACATTCTTCCCGATCGTGATATTCCTCCTTCAAGTTTTGTTTTATTGACAGAATAATTCCCAACCGTTCGGCTCGGACGCCCGAGCGACCATATCGTCATTTCTTGCCTTGGATCTGGTGAAGTGTGGATGCTCCGACATTGTTGAGTCAAATACGAACCGACCCTTTGGGAAGATGATAAATCTTTCTAAAAGATGCAACAAACGGTGTTAGCATAAGAACATAATTTGCAAGTATGTAGCAGATATATTGCACACAGCACATCCAAACGTTTCCTAATACGCAGGGGACCTCTTTGTGCCGGGTAGGCCTAAACGTCATATATGCGAAGTCATGTTAGATGCACCCAAGCCATTGTATCGAAATGCCTTTATTGGAAATAAAGTTAATTGAAATGACACTTTATAAGAAAAACAATGAAAATCTCAAACTAAATAACTCTGTTGTTGCTGTGATAGTGAAGCTTAGGTCTTCTTTGGTATAGCCCCTGCCTGTTCCAAGTATTGTACTGCATCGTGCATTAGGGACCACGTATGCGGGGTGATGACCTCTCGCGAGTTGATTATTCTTCATTCTATCGCTTGTGTCCATGTCCTCAAACCTTGCTCTCCTCGGTGTAGGTTGGGTTGATGTGATCCTCTTGCGGCCGTATCCGATACTCAGGTGTGTGCCCTGCTTGTTCATCTCCGATGTCTATTTTGTTAATGTCGTCCCATTCTTTCAAAATTTGTCTAGCTCGAGGCACCATAAAGTCTGGTCCAAATGTAACTTCCGAAACTCCCATGTCCGAACGGAGTGGGATTATCTGTTCTTGGCCGAATTGTCGGAGTGCGCGTAGGGGAGCGTACGGTTGCAGACCTTTTAGACCAATAAGCTCAATATAGTACAATTCTTTACCACGTATAAAGGCTCCACTTGTGAGGAGCAGCGGTATTTCCACCGATCGATCCACGGTACGGACGCCAAAACTCGTGCCAATCTTTGGCGCCGAGGTGACACAAACCGCTTTCGCTCTATCATGAAGCCGCCGATCTTGTAGGATGCGCTAAACAAACGTCATCATATTTGACCGCTGGTAAAAATGCTCCATGGCCCACATTTGTAAGATAAGATTGCAACCTTCAAAGAAGTTTGTGCATCTCTTTTGCATTTCCCAAGAGCTCGAATATTTCTCGCGTAATCATAGGAACCAAAGTGGGTTGTATCGTCAATTCCTCGAAAAGTGATCTCGCCACGAACATATGCAAGTACTTATCTTGCCATACTCTGCAGGAAAAATCAAGGTGCCAAGTAGAGCGGCGATGAATGCAATAGGACGCTGTTTGCCAATGGCGTAGAGTGCATGAGAATTGCTTGCATGTCTTGTAAGCGTTATTATGTCCATACCTCTCGTAAAGATAGTCAAGAGACACCCGCTTGTTCTCGGCAACGCAACTCCTTAGTATTCTTAAGACCCGTATGGAGGAATTTCTTCCCCGATTGGTCATTGGGAATAATCTGCTTTCTACCTTCGTAAACTAAATTTGGTGAAATAATGCACTTCTTCCAATGTAGGAGTTATTTCAAAATCCTTGAATTTGAAAATGACTCGGTCTGGATCCCAAAATTGGATTAAAGCTCGGATCAAATGCGGATCTAGCGAAATACCAAATAGTGAGATGAGACACCCCAACTTCTTCCTAATCATCGTCTGACTGCTGATGTCGAAATCCTCCCACCATACTCTTAGCTTATTAGGAACTCCGCTAACCATTCTTATATGATCCATACTACAAATGCTGAAAAACAATAAAAATAAACTTACATTTCCAATTTTGGGCCTGTCTTTTGGCTTGGATAAATCTATCATGACTGTGCAACACATAATATGCTGGTTGGTCGTTGGGTTGAGAAACCCATCGACAAGTTTGGTGTCTTCCTAATAGTGGTGTCGATACCAAGGACCGACCACCTAAGGTAAATCGACGTACCTTAAAATAAAGGTGGTATAGCTCTATCTTAAGTTTGCTAAGATTTGGCTTACTAGACGCAGCGTTCCCGGACTACTCGAGTGAGAAGGCTACGCGCCCACCGGTTGGACCGGATTCTCCGCGCAAAATACCAACTCTCTTAAATTTGGGTGTTTGAAAGAAATTTGCGGTCATGCAAAGCACACCCGCGTGTTGTGTGTGATAGTGTGAATTTTCCATAAGGGAGGAAGTATGAGCGGAATGCCGCTTAAGGAAAGCAGTAATAAATAGCGATTAAAACAATATGCGGATATTCATATATAAAGCAAAATAGTTTAGGCAAAATATAAAGCGAATAAGTGTGAAACACAAAATAAGCAGATTAGTAAGTTAAGCAAATAAAAACAAATAAATGAATAAAGAAAAGGAAAAGAAGCACAATAATTAACCTATGTTTGTTATGGTTAAGAACTGTTTATCCCAAATGAGTCGCCATTGTCGCACCCGATTTTGAACTCTCGCTTAAATGCGCGACTTAATGGTTATCCTCCCCAAAAATGTAAAAGATAATGTAAAATGTTAAGGGAGTCGCCACCTAATTAATTGGGTGAATTAGGACACCTAAATACTAACTGATTAAAGTCAGTATTAACTCCATTTAATGGTCCGTGAAACTAAATGAGATTCTGAGTAAGGATTCTTTATTATCCTAAAGGGAAGGGGTAAGGCACCCTAAAGGATCCGCTAACTTGCGGTTGTCCGTTCAAACATGGGTTAATTTTATTCTAGTTTTAAGAGGTGTATGTCTTGGGAAGATTATTAAAGAATAAAAAAAGCGTAGCAAATATCTAAAAGAAAGGTATTTTTTAACTCATACAAAAAAGACTTTAAGATTCACAAAAATATGTAAGATTAATTATGCAATTCGTAGAACGTGAAATTAAATGATAAATTACCTCCTATAGGTATATGTAAGATTAAGACTTTTATACCTAAGGTTAATTATGAAATCATTCTTTATTTAACAGAGTAAAAATGACAAATTATTCTTATAAGCATATAGGATCAGTTAGTAGATTGTCTTTGGAAATGTATATGAAACGTTAATGATATTAAGAAAAAAGTAATAAAGCTCTATGTTGTTTATGGAGACATCATAAGGAAGTCTATTTTTCTTTCTTTCTAGATAAGGAGTAGTATTTTTGACTACATAACTAAAGCATAGCTAGGATTGATTAATTTACCTTGGATTTAGATTTTGTATGATGAATCTAAAATTAACAAAGAGCGAACTCATCTTTATGCTACCCTTCCCATATATTTAAAGGCTAATAGAGTTAGTTATCCTATTAATTACAGAATTAACAAATGTGACAATAATGAATGAACAGATAAATAATACATAAATAAACAAGGGAGGTTCGAGATTAAAATTGTTGTAATGTCTAAGACGGATGGCGACACCATCTGTCCCTATAGCTGTTTGGAAACCCTGTGACAAAGCGTGGCGGCGATATAGAAATCCTGACGAGTCTCGTACCGAGACTCTTGATTTGACTCCAATGCGTGTCAGATAAAATAAGAAAGAAAGGAAAAGGATTAGAATATCTCGAAACTTATGAAATGATAAACATTTGTCGACATAAAGGCTTCATGCCTGCATAAGCCATTTTATTTTTTATTATCCAAAGCACAAGCAGGCCCAAACAGTGAAAAACATTCAAAAGATCCAGTCGTGTATGAGACCCTGATAACGAAAATAATGCACAGGAATAAAGCAGCCCAATACTTTGTATTTCTCAGATTTTTCCAAGATAATAACCACAATAATACAGACCCCATTAACATAAGCATAGAGAGTTTAACACATCGACCCTTTCGCATGAACCAACAGACAGTGGGCATCTAAGCCTAGTAATTGCACCCAATATACACTCGGTAGGAACCATTATGTAGAAAATCAAAGTATGTACACGCGCATGTACCTAAAGACTATCATAATATGTGTTTATACATGCTGGAATATACATTCTACGGGCAATGGACTCACCAGTAAAGTTTAAAGAATGCTACGTCGGGGACAAGAAAAAGCTAAACTAGCACTCTTAACATGCTTAGCTACTCTAGGAGCATATTTTAAGATGTTGACATAAGCCTTAAGCTAATTTAGGGCGGGGTTGACGATGAATCGTTTGAATTAACCTATACCTAACTAGTTATAGACTTAATATGTGTGTTAACATTATAAACACATGCTAATCAAAATCATACACAAAGAGTCAACATCCAACTTCGGCATGTTAAATCAACACACAAAAGATTTCAAAGTAACTTCTGGACTTCAAAACTTATACCTCTAGTTTGGACCTAAATGCGGGTCGCACATTTACTTAATCAAAGCCAAGACTGTTTTAATATGCAATTAGTCAAAAGCGTAAATATAAGACGCTCTTTATTCATCATCAATATTATAATTCCAACATTACAAATGATTCTATTATAATTCCCGCAATCACCAACCACTCCAAACAATGGTAACAAAATAGCAAATACATTATGGCGCATAATTAAACTTGTATAGCTAACTTAATAGTAAGATACCTTAGCCATTTTTAAGGGATGAGCGTACATATTTTATTCTTTAATTAAAATGTTTGTTACTTATATCGGAGGATAACACGACATTGTAAATCGTATATCCTCGATCTTAGTAACATTTTTATTGGAGGCGCTTTTAAGTTATTATAGCATGATAGTAATGTTTTAGAAGGTAAGTCAGATCCGAATCTTTTGAACATAGACATACATACAAACACATAATCACCTTGTGAAATTCGGGTTGTTATGACATATATATAATCTTTCTTACGATATTTTGGAAAATGAGTAAGAGGTTTGAATCTTGAATGCAGTATACAATTATACATGCATATAAACACATAATCCTTTTAAATATTGGTTGTTGTTATATGTTGGCTTGATTTTAAAATTCGATTAGACCTCGTAATCCCTTTTACTTCCCGCTAACTATTTGTTAGGAGAAATATTTATTTAGAAAGTTACAAGAAACGACATATGTAGTGAATTTCGCTTTAACAGTTCATCATGATTAATACTGATTTTTCTTTGGATTTAACATGTCAATGCATTCCTACTAAATATCTAGTTGCGTACTAACAGGTTCAAACAGAAAATCCAAGTCAGTGTTTCCACAACCATCAGCATACAACCAACAAAATAGATCTACGACCTTTATACAATCGTTGTACACTTAATCATACCTCGTAAAATACTATCGACGCATGCGTACCGAAAGTAATCATGCTACAAATATCGAAGGCTACTGCCGATAGACTTGTCTGGAAACAGTGACCAAACCAAATCGAACAAGTTTGAGCAAAATGATACAGACACCATCACATAGTATCAATTAGACAATTAAGTAAATGAAAGAGAAGGGGTTTAGGACCTTTTATGGGTAGCGAATCGAGGCGGCGACAATGGTTTTCCGATAAATCGAAGGAAAGTCACAAAAGCGTTTGCAAGAATGATAATAGTGACTTTGATAGAAACGAAAAGGATTTCTAGCGGATCTTGTGATAGTTCGATGGCGACTCGCTCTAGATGTACGTCAACGTTGGGTATTTATAGCCTCTAGTTAGGCTTTGTTTCCATGGTAAGTTTAAGATGGATTCGAGGATGATTAAATCGTTTGTAAGGATTCGTGGGATGATTTGGTTGCTGACTTTAGGCGATTTGTTACCATTTCGGATTCTGATTTGATAAGGGAAGGGTTTTTTATGGTAAGTTGGGTAAAGTCGCCGGATTCTCAGGCGAGAATCTCGGCTGGGGAGGTGGTGTGAAAGGTGGGGTTGCGTGCGGCGATTGAGAAGGGTGTTAGGGTTTCGTTCTTTTAGATTTTCCGAAGGGCATCGATGGAAGGCAGTGCGAGAGGTATAAGGGTAGGCGGGCTGGACGAGGGCGAGTTAAAGGCTTAGGGGGGAAATGGGCCTGCGGGTAGTTGGGCTAGGTAGGGGTGAGGATTGTGGGCCGCGGGTTTGACGAAAATAGGGTGGGCTTGGGGTATTTTAATTAGTTTTGGGTTGGGTAGAGTTTTAGGTATTTGTTAGTTTTAATTAGGTAGAGTTTTAAGTTAGTGTTATAATTATTAGTTTTAGGCCCTTAATTAGTGACAAAGTAATTAATTAATTGTGATTAAATTATCTAATTGTTATAAAATAAATGCGGGTGTTATTTAATTAATGTTTAATGCTTAGAATCGCGCGCTATTATTTAAAAATCTTATTGTTGCATTATTGCGTTAAATTAAAATTAAAATTGAGTCTAGATTAAATTACTTAAATGCTAAATGCGAGTATGATATTTAAGAATCGTTTAAAGTTTTATAAATGCGGTGCTATTAAATGCATATATCAGATTAAAATTGATTTTTAAATTACAAATGATTATGGAATTCTCTTGCGTATTACTAAACGCGACTATGCTACTTGATACGACGTCATTGCTAAATTATTTATTTTATGTCTTTATTACTTACTTAAGAATTACGACAGAGCTTGAAATCAACTAACGCGGACGCGGGACTCTAAGTGCTTGAAACTCTACGTAAGATGCGATGCCATTATTAAATTATTTATTTATGTCTGTATTTATGTTTTATTCGCTGCATTTTATTATAAAAATCCCTAAGAATTATTTTTACAAAATTAGTGCAATTTTATAGTTAATGACTGGGCGAGAGGGTCAAAATTGGGTGTCAACACCACTTTTGCAGCTCTTGCTCCTTCCTTGTGACATGCCCGTCTAGGTCATCCGGGATTGTCTATTTAGACATAAGTTTATTTCTTGTAAGGGTACGCGTAGTACTCCACTTTGTCAATTCTGTGCTTTGGGAAAAAATATTAAATTATCATTTGTAGCTTCGAATTTTAATACTTCAAAGCCATTTGAAATTATTCATAGTGATTTATGGATATCTACGGTTCTCAGTTCTATGAGTCATCGTTATTATGTTTTATTCTTAGATGACTATTCTAAATATTTATGGACGTTTTCAATTGTGAAAAAATCTCAATTTTTTTCCATTTTCATAAAATTTAGAGCTTTCATAAGAACACAATTCGAACGGGAAATAAAAAACATCCAATGTGATAATGGCAAAGAGTATGACAATGGAGAATTTAGGGAGTTTTGTGCTCAAAATATAAATTTTTGTTTTTCTTGTCCTCATACGTCTTCACAAAATGGAAAAGCTGAGCGAAACATTTTTACCATTAATAATATTGTCCGCACTTTATTAGTTCATTCTTCCGTTCCTCTATTATTTTGGCATCATGCGCTACAAATGGCTACCGATCTCCTAAATATTCTTCCCTCTAAAGATTTGACATATTCATCCCCTCTCAAAGTGTTATACAATAAGACTCCGTCATATTCTCATCTTAGGATTTTCGGATGCTTATGTTATCCACTGTTTCCATCCACTACGATCAATAAACTTCAGGCACGTTCTACTTCTTGTGTGTTTTTGGGTTTTCCGTCAAATCACCGTGGTTATAAATGTTTTGATTTGTCCTCTAAACGAATCATCATTAGTCGTCATGCTCTCTTTGATTAATCTCAATTTCTAAACGAATCATCATTAGTCGTCATGTTCTCTTTGATGAATCTCAATTTCACTTCTCTAAAGTAGAAACACTCGTGCCTAGTACTTATAATTTTTTGGATGAGGATGTCTCCCCCTATGTTCTCCGTTATTTTTTCAATTTGTCAGAAAAAACGTTGTCAGTGTCGCGGCCCTGCACAGATAACGCCGCGGCGCCTCCGACGGTAATTCCAGAAATTTTCGAAAATTCTCAAAATTCACTCAATCCAACCCAGAGTCATGGTCCAGTCACTCGCAGTCAACGTGGTATTTTTAAACCAAAGAGACATTTTAATTTGAATTCTGATGTTCTTAAAACTCCATTACCCCGTAATTCCGTTTCTGCCTTAAATGACCCTAATTGGAAAATTGTCATGACCGAGAAATATAATGCTCTTATTGATAATAAGACGTGGGAGTTGGTACCCCGTCCTTCTGGTGTTAATATTATTCGATCTATGTGGATTTTTGTTCATAAGGAAAATTCGGATGGTTCATTTGCAAGGCATAAGGCTAGACTTGTAGGTGATAGTAAGACTCAGCAGGTTGGTGTGGATTGTGGTGAGACATTTAGCCCGGTGGTCAAGCCAGCTACCATTCGCACAGTGCTAAGCTTGGTTCTTTCAAAATCATGGTTCATTCATCAGCCAGATGTGAAGAATGCTTTCCTACATGGTGATCTTCAGGAGACAGTGTATATGCATCAGTCTTTGGGTTTTAGGGATACTAGATATCGTAATCATGTCTGTCTATTGAAGAAGTCCTTATATGGACTTAAGCAATCTCCACGGGCTTGGTTTAAGAGGTTTGCTGATTTTGTTTCGACTATGGGTTTTTCTCATAGCAACTCTGATACCATGAAAGAAATAATCTCTTTATTATTATTGATGAAAGCCATATATATACAAGTTACAATAAGAGAATCTTATTCCTACTTTACATCTAAATCCCTATTTTATATGAAGAATAAATATACACTTATGATAATATTACAATCTTAATTAAGGTACAAGACTTATATGTAAAATATACAAGCTTATGATAACTTTATATTCTGATCGTGGACTGATGATGGGCCACACACGGATGGGCTGATTATCCGTGTCCTTTAACACTATCAAACCACTACATGTAGATTATCTTATAGGGTCCTTTTTTCCGTCATGTGTCTTGTTCACTTCTCATATTCGTTATTCTCATGTCTGTTCAGAGGTTTCCTTTAAGAGATCTCAACTTTTAGTTAAGAGTTTAAGGTATAATCTAGATAAATAAAAGGAAGATTTGCATGTGCTATTAGTCCCTCTAATATAGACAAAATTTGAGTTTGGTCCTAGTAATTCTGGTTCAGCACGTTTAACTTTAAAATTGAAAAATGTAACTATTAAATCTCTCTATTTGCAAATCTTCTCCAATTTAAGGATTTATTGATCGTTACTCCAATCATAATGTGAGGTTTGGGGAGGGTAGAGTTTTCCTTACCTTTACCTTGGAAGCTAGAGAAGTTGTTTCCGAAAGATTTTTGGCTCAAGAGAAAGCATAAAAAGTCAGATAAGGACAAGCAGTTCAAAGCAATATGAAAATGAAAATAACGAAAGTGAATAAAGTCATGATAAAGCAGTCTGGAAAAAAAAGAAACAATAGCTACAATAGAGAAATAAGATAATCAAAGTACAAGAAACTAAGCAATACTGTGACTACTAGTATGAAATGATAAGTGGGGCTCCTACTAGTCTTCTACCCTAATTTGAATCCTCCATAATCTCATATTTAATGTCATGTCCTCGGTAAGCTGAAACTGTATCATGTCTCGTCTAACCACCTCTCCCCAATACTTCTTCTATCTACATCTACCTCTCTTGAAATTGTCCATAGTCAACTCTTATTAATAGTGATTGTTACTCCATTTAATTAATTATGTAATCTATTAAATTTATATTGTTACTCCATTTAATTAATTAATTATGTAATATGTTAAATTTGTATTGTTACTTCATATTTTGATAGTAATATTTAATTCTAGAATAGTCCAAATATAACATATTTCATATATATAATGGGATCAAAACACAAAAAAAAAAACAAATATTTATTGAAAGTTAATTAAGTTAATCTATATATACAACAATAACTACATCTCAATTCCAACTAGTTGAAATAAGCTACATGGAATCCTCACTTTTTTATTTAAGCTCAACCCATGTTATGATTAATCATACGAATTAAAATAAAAATAAAAATAAAAAAAGTTAAGTACTCCTTCCATTTCAATTTATGTGACTTTTTCAGAGTACGAGGGTCAAACTTTATAACTTTGACCTTAAATTTTGACATTGATTTTTCAAGTTTGTAAAAATAAAATTTATATATTTAGAAACTACATTAAAAGTACTATAAGTCATGATAATTTATAATTTAAATAATTTAAAAAACGTATATGGTCTAAAAAACACCTCGTAGACTTCCCAAATAATAAAGGATTCACATAAGTTGAAACAGAGGGAGTATATAATAATATTAAACCTACTCTAGCAAAACTAAATGGCATTTCTCACTAGTAGATATTACCTATGAACTTTTTCTTTTATTGTGTCCTATCTTTAGCTAAGTCTGTATCAATTTTCAAAAGTTTTAACTCTTTCGTGATAACTTTCTTCCATGTGATTTTAGGTCTATTTTGTCTCTTTGTTATAATGTTATGCCTCGTGGTTTTAAGATGATAATTAGAGAACGTCTTTAAGGAGGTAAGATTCGAATATTGAATATTAAGTATACTTACATATGTTTATACAGAAATTAGTATATAAGAGGATGTGTTTCCGGAAAAATGTTGGCTACAACGTGTGTGACGTTGGCAACTTATAATGATAATTGTATATTCCCGTTATGGATTAGTAACGTATTATATAAGTTACGACAACGAGGATACGAGGTCTTATGAGATTTTTAAGATTTAAAAGGAATGGGACATAAGGATGATTAATGGTGAGATGTGGACCTAATTGCAATTAAGAATTTTCAGATTTTTGGGCCTAAAAACATATTAACCCTTCATCTTCTATATTCCCACACTTCATTTTTCAATCACTCCCTCTCATCTCTCTCTCCCTCTTGGTCGATCCCCTCCCCCATTTTCATAGCAATTGAAGCTTTTTATTTCCTTTCTTCCTAGATAAATTCCTCAATTAAGTTTAAGCCAAGAATTATCACCCAAAACAGTGACAAAAACGCCACTGCTGGACCGATTCTTCCCAACAAAAAAATGTTAGTTTGTGATGGAAATTTTGGAAGAAAAACATGCTAGGAAGATGGATTAAACTCATAGAATTCATGCATGTCTTTTGGTGTTGAATAAATGGTGAAAATGTTGCAAAATTTGGAGCAATTGGACCGAGAATTGTAGGGACTGTTTTGGGCGAAATTTTAAGGTAAAAACTCTTCGTTTTATAGAATATTTGAAAGATTAAATGATGTTGTGATTAAGGAATAAACTATTGATAAAGAGAACTTGAAATTTAAGACAATGCATGCGATTTGTGGATGTTGTAGCCGATTTTAGGACTGTTTTTGTATACTTTGGATTCGTGTGTTGTGTTGTTAATTTCGTCACTAATTGCATGTTATAAATGAAGGAAATCTTGATGTTTAGATTGTAGATTGGTTATAAGATAGTGTTGAAGAGTGAATTGGATTCTAAGAAGTTAAGAAAAGAGTTATGGAATTATGTTGTTATGGCCGAAACTTTCATGAAATTATTGGACATCGTTATAATGCAATAAGGGACTGTTTTGTCGAGTTTGTATGCTGGAAATTTCAGTTATGAACCTACATTTACGTTGTTGTAATTGTGGATACATGTCCTAAAGGAATTAAGGTATAAAAAGGTGTAGAAAAGCTTCACATTCTACTCTCGTTATTGTTAAAGTGTGGGCTGTTTTAATGGACTATTTTAACATGATTAGAGGAGTTAGATTGACATGAGAAATTGGTGTATTAATCACCTTGGTTGTTGTTTTGGCTATATTCCATGAATGAAAGAAGAAATTATGTATAATGTTAGTATATGTCGAGTATATGGAACTGTTTTAGTATATCCTTAATTCGTGCTTGTTATTTGGTATTGTTGGCTTGATTTGTAAGTTGTGGATGTGCACATAAATAGGGGAAGTGCTGCCCGAATTTTCATAGAATAGGGAGAAGTCATTCGATATAACCTACGTTAGAAATCATAAAGTTGACGGGGCCCTGTCCCGTCATATTTCATTTTCCTTCTCATAGAGGTCTGTAGACAGTTGTGGGTTGTACACATGTGGATTGTAAACCTGTTTTGGTCATCTGTGTTGTAGTACTCTGTTTTGGGATGTTCCCGTGTATACGTGATACTATATGGTGACAGCCTTGTCGGCTTGCCTATTTTATTATGTTGGCTAGTTGTGACTCCTCAGGAGGCAGGTACATTCGTGTGTAAAAGGTAGCCTTGTCGGCTTGACTATTTTGCTATATAGCGTGTGATATAGTTTTCCCTATTGTCCTTGGTGTCAGTCTGATTACATGTGGCAGGTTAGTATAATGGCGTCCAATTAGGGCACCGGATCATGACAAAAGTGGTATCAGAGCAGTTAGTCCACGGAATGTCTACAGGCCGTGTCTAGTAGAGTCTTGTGTATGGGTATGTTGTGCACCATACTTATACGCAAGAGGTTGCCGAACATTTAGGATTTGTTTCTATTCTTTCATCTCATAGATCGTGCAATAGAGCTATGTTAGTAGGATAATCCCTCTCTGACGACTTATTATGGTTACAATTATGCCTCCGAAGAAGGCTACAGTGGCCCAGAAGGGCAAATCAATAGCAGGAGCTACTAGCGGGGTTCAGAGAGTTACTAGGTCCCGTACTCAGTCTATGTCGGAGACTGTATCCCAGTCGACGAGCTCTGCCACACCACCTCCAGAGGCTCCAGGTTGGGCAAGATCACCGATTCCGAGGCCCCAAGACTGAGCCTCGACTCGCCGGCCAAGGGCAGAGGACTGATCCATGAGAGATGTGGTTCGGCTGTTGACTAGATTAGTGGCAGGTCAGACCCACAGACAGGAACCAGGAGTTGACCCCAGATCTGATAGTTTGAGGGTTCGTGATTTCTTAAGTTGTAGTCCTCTAGAGTTTTTCGGGTCAAGGCCCTAGGATGATCCACATGAGTTCATCCGACAGATACAGCGTACGTTGAGGGTAATAAAGGCTTCAGAGTCTGAGTCTATCGTGTTGGCTTCATATCGGTTGCGTGACGTAGTTATTAACTGGTATGAGTCATGAGAGCTATCTAGGGGCGAGGGTGCTCCTCCAGCCGTGTGGGATGAGTTTGTAGAGGCCTTCCTTGACCACTTCCTACCTCCTGAGATGAGGAGAGACAGAGTTGATAGGTTCTTACACTTGAGACAGAGCGGTAGGAGCATTAGAGAGTACAGCCTTGAGTTTGATTCATTGGCCAGATATGCACCCACTATTGTAACGGATATAGCAGACAGGGTGCATCGCTATGTGATGGGGTTGGATCACTACTTGATCGATGGGTGTTGATGCGCGATTTATGCACACACTAAACGCAAGTGCACGTGTCGTGACAAGTAATATAGTCTAGGTAAGACCGAATATCGTCTTTAGGGACTGATTTTCAAGTACCGATTATCTATGCTTTAGTTTCTATTTGGTTAACGTTAATTGAGTTGGAATTCTAAACTAATAATGCAGGAAATAAACTAATTATAAAAATACTTTGATTTAAATCAGTTATGATGGAGAATTAGGGCTTCCAAGATCATCAACTATCCACTCTATTCAATCCTTACTACAATTAGACTGACTGACTTCTTCTTCTACGTTAAGATATCAGGTTAACTAGACTGTTTTATACTCCTGTTAAGGTAATATAAACACTCAACCCCAATGGAGAACCCTTCTATCTTTCGATGACAAAATTGACTACAAAGGAGGATTAAGAGCAATAACCTATTAAGCAACACAAGTATCGGGGTACTTTCGTCCACGATTTAAACCTGTGTTTATTCAACTATAGCATATTCACAATCTCCCCTTTCGGCTTTCGATTAGAACTCATATAAGTGATGATAACTAGTGATCAATTAATTATCAAGCAATCAAAGCAACTATTGAATAAATCTTAAATAAGTGAAGAAGAAACCAAACTAATATATTAATTCATGAATAGAGTTTCAAGTGAATCACAAGAAAATCCCTAATAAAGTAATTAGCTCCTAGTCATAGTCACGCTAAGAACTAATACAATCTCCATACATGAACCAAAATAAACAAAGCAAAAAGAAAGAAAAGAAAATACTCAAGAACAAGTCTTCAAGCCTTCTAGCATCCATGGATTGTGTTGTGGAATATTTACAAGATGGAATGGTGGATGGAGAATGGAGAATGGAATGGGTGATGGATGTAGGATGGTATGAAGGATTGGATCCTTCTAATGATGTAGAGACTATTTATAGCCCAAGAATCATTTAGGTAAAGGGTTAGGGATTATGTAGGTAGGAAAGGTTATGGAATCCTTTTAGGTAAAGGGTTTAGGAAAAGTTATGGAAAAGGGTTAAGGAATATGTAGGTAGGAAAAGTTATCCCTTTTGGACCCTGAAAATGTGTCAAATTCGACCCAAAAACTCAGAAATCCCGCGTCGGCGTCGCACCTGTGATCGCGGCGCTGGCTAAAAATCGAGGCTTTGGACGACTTAGTGGTCGTAGCCGTGGCGGCATTCTTCCGGATTTTTCGCTTCTTCTTCCTTTGTTTCGTCTTGCCTCGATTTCTTCTATATTTTCCGGAACTTCTTAGGCTTCATTTCTTGGCCCTTTTAGTGTGCAATTCCATCTCATTTATGCTCATTTCATCTTATTTTCGTCATTTCTCCATTTCTGACCGCTGTGACACAAAAGAAGGGAAAACAACCCTAATATTATACTAAACATAAATGAAATGAGTAAAATACTAACTAAAAATGACTCAAAAGGTGTATATAAAATACACCGATCAGGTGTATGGCAGTGGATCTTCAGCCGGGTATGGATATTGCTCGGATCCAGGAATATGCGCAGGGAGTTGAGGACCGACACGCAGGCGACAACGAGCGAGATATCATAACGAGGACCAAAGAGAGGCTAGGTGGCGAGTTATTCTGGTGAGTCTCGGCGAGCACCCTCGGCGAGTTAGATATTCATCCCAGCCATCACAGAGTGCTCCCCTACAGTTCACAGGTAGGAGATTTGACCGTCCAGGATATTCAGGAGCCAGTCAGAGCTCCAGGGCTTCAGGTTCACAGATGAATAGGGGTTCTAGACAGTCGAGGTCACCTTTTCCTCGGTGTTCTCAGTGTGGTAGGTCCCATCATGGGGAATGTCGTCTTACTACAGGTGCTTGTTTTGCTTGCGGCCGTCAAGACCATATGAGGAGAGATTGTCCTTATAGAAGCGATGCAGTGGTATGGTTCACCATCGGATCGATTCTTGATTCGCTCTTCATAGCTATGCGCCCGCGGCAGGTGTTCATACGCCAAAGGTAGTGGTAGAGGTCGTGGTGGATTTTCCAGTTCTAGCGGTTCCTCGCACCGTATATATGATTTGGCTAGTAGGCACGATCAGGAGGCGTCGCCAGATGTGGTTACAGGTATATTATCGATCTTTTTCCGGGACGTATATGCATTGATAGATCCAGATTCTACCTTATCATATATATCCCCATTTGTTGCTAGTAGTATCGGAATAGAACCTGAGTCGATAGAACCATTTGAGGTAGCTACACCGGTAGGAGATTCGATCATAGCTAAGCGGGGGTATAGAAATTGCTCGGTGGTTGTATATAGTCGTCATACCATAGTAGATTTTTTTAAAGAATGTGAAGAATAAATTACAAGTCTGGAAATGAAGATTACTATCATTTGAAGAAAAATCTACCTTGATAACCAATGTTCTTTTAAGTATGTCAATCCATCTATTATTAACTATAAAGTCTCCAAAACATTTCATAAATGAGTTACATAAAGTTTTTACAAAATTTTATTGGAATAATAGAGATGAAGGCAGAATGAGGCATTGGCCCTCATGGTTGAATATGTGCTTACCTAGAGATAAAGGAAGCATGAGGCTTAGATCATAGTTTGATGTGTCTAAAGCCTTATGTGCTACACTTTAGTGAAATTTCGAACATCTAACATATTGTAAGATAATTTTATGTGGATCAAATATTGTAAAGGACATTACCCTCTAAATGTACAATAGAAATAATGCTCTCGTGTATGGAAAATGATGTTGGAAGCTAGAGATGGCATAGGGCAGGAGATATGGTAGGAGCCAAGGAGTGGAACTGCTAATTTCTGGTTGGACAAGTGGAAAAAAACTAGGAGCTTTGTATTATATTATTCCGACAAAATACACGGTGGATGAGAGTATTCAAGATGTGAAGGAACTTATGATAGATGGAAGATGGGATTTGTAGAAATGGCAACAACTATTTTCTAGGGATATAGTGGATCGTATCACACAAGAATTAGAGTTGCATAAATTAATAGAAGGATGTGAAATGTCATGGTAGATAATGACAGCTTCAGGTTAAATTTACAGTAGGAAGTGCATGGGAGTTATTAAGAAGAAAATCACACAAATCTGATGTTTTTAAGAATATATGGATACCAGGATTATCTTTTAAGACTTTATTCTTCTTCTAGATATTATGGGAGTTTAAAATACAAGTGGGGATGTCCTAAGAAGAGTTGGAAAAGAGACTGAGGTTAGATGCTATTGTTAAAATAGACAATATGATACTGTAGATCATTTGTTTATTTTTGGAGATACGGTAACGCTAATGTAGGTATTACAACTCAGTTTCTGTAGGCGACACAAGTATTGCAAGTGTGGTGAATGGTTATTGCCCCTCCAAGTTCAAAGTAGTATTCGGAGATGTACCACTTATCACTATGCAGTAGATATGGAAGTGGAGAAATATTGTGTTTCATGAAGGCAAGATGACTATCCATAGGGTGATATTATCAATATGACTATCTATAAGATATGTAGACTCATATTCATGGCTACAAAATATTCTAAAGTACCTTCCTCAGATAATGCAGATGTTTGAAGGTTACCGGCTAAGACTAGTAAGAAAGATAGTTAAATGGGAAGTGATTAATATGGACTTCATTACAGGCTTACCTCGCACCCAACGGAAGTGTGACTCCATATGGATTATTGTGGACAGGCTGAGAAAATCAGCCTATTTTCTTCCAGTCAGGGCTATTTATTCGGCTGAGGACTATGCTAGGTTATACATCAGGGAGATAGTGAGACTGCACGCGGTTCCCACATCTATTATATCGGACCGAGGAGCTCAGTTTACAGCTAACTTTTAGAGATCGTTCCAGAAGGGATTGGGGACACATGTGAGTCTCAACACATCATTTCATCCCCAGACGGATGGGCAGGCAGAGCGTACTATTCAGACACTAGAGGATATGTTGAGAGCTTGTATTATTGACTTCAGAGGTAGTTGGGATGATCATTTACCACTCATTGAGTTTGCCTATAACAACAGCTACCATTTTAGTATCCATATGGCCCCGTATGAGGCCTTATATGGGAGGAAGTGCATGTCACCTATTGGTTGGTTTGATGTAGGTGAGACTAAGTTGGTCGGCCCAGACATGGTTCAGAAAGCTGTTGATAAGGCGAAGCTCATTCAGAAGAGATTATTAGCAGCCCAGAGTCGACAAAAGTCATATGCTGATAATCGACGTAGACACTTAGAGTTCCAGGTTGGTGATTGGGTATTCTTGAAGGTATCACTCATGAAGGGTGTGATGAGGTTTGGTATGAAAGGGAATATTATCCCGAGATACATTGAGCCTTACCAGATCATCCGTAGGATAGGCAAGGTTGCCTATGAGTTGGAGCTACCATCTGATTTGGAAGCAGTACATCCAGTCTTCCATATGTCTATGTTGCGTAAGTGTATTGGTGATCCTTCTAGAGTCTTCCCAGTAGATGATGTCCAGGTGACAGAAGAGTTGTCGTATGAGGAGAGTCTCATAGCCATACTTGATTGTCAGGTTAGAAGATTACGGACTAAGGATGTGACATCCGTCAAAGTATTGTGGCCCTTATTTGATTATAGTAATTGATGAATTGTATATGTGTTATTGTGGCCCTGTGAGGCCTCTGTGGGTTGTTGAATACATGTGGATAGGCATAGTTATAAAGGAGTCTCTGCCGAAATGTTTCTAGCATAAGACTTATTATGAACATTCGAGGACGAATGTTTCTAATGGGGGAAGGATGTTACGCCTCGTGGTTTTAAGACGATAATTAGAGAACGTCTTTAAGGAGGTAAGATTCGAATATTGGATATTACGTATACTTACATATGTTTATACAGAAATTAGTATATAAGAGGATGTGTTTCCGGAAAAATGTTCGCTACAACGTGTGTGACGTTGACAACTTATAATGATAATTGTATATTCCCGTTATGGATTAGTAACGTATTATATAAGTTACGACAACGAGGATACGAGGTCTTATGAGATTTTTAAGATTTAAAAGGAGTGGGACATAAGGATGATTAATGGTGATATGTGGACCTAATTGCAATTAAGAATTTTCAGATTTTTGGGCCTAAAAACATATTAACCCTTCATCTTCTATATTCCCACACTTTATTTTTCAATCACACTCCCTCTCATCTCTCTCTCCCTCTTGGTCGATCCCCTCCCCCATTTTCATAGCAATTGAAGCTTTTTATTTTCTTTCTTCCTAGATAAATTCCTCAACTAAGTTTAAGCCAAGAATTATCACCCAAAACAGTGGCAAAAACGTCATTGTTGGACCGATTCTGCCCAACAAAAAAACGTTAGTTTGGGATGGAAATTTTGGAAGAAAAACATGCTAGGAAGATGGATTAAACTCATAGAATGCATGCATGTCTTTTGGTGTTGAAGAAATGGTGCAAAATTTGGAGCAATTGGACCGAGCCTTGTAGGGACTGTTTTGGGCGAAATATTAAGGTAAAAACTCTTCGTTTTATAGAATAATTGGAAGATTAAATGATGTTGTGATTAAGGAATAAACTTTTGATAAAGAGAACTTGAAATTTAAGACAATGCATGCGATTTGTGGATGTTGTAGCCGATTTTAGGACTGTTTTTGTATACTTTGGATTCGTGTGTTGTGTTGTTAATTTTGTCACTAATCGCATGTTATAAATGAAGGAAATCTTGATGTTTAGATTGTAGATTGGTTATAAGAAAGTGTTGAAGAATGAATTGGATTCTAAGAAGTTAAGAAAAGAGTTATGGAATTATGTTGTTATGGCCGAAACTTTCATGAAATTATTGGACATTGTTATAATGCAATAAGGGACTGTTTTGTCGAGTTTGTATGCTGGAAATTTCAGTTATGAACCTACATTTACGTTGTTGTAATTGTGGATACATGTCCTAAAGGAATTAAGGTATAAAAAGGTGTAGAAAAGCTTCACATTCTACTCTCGTTATTGTTAAAGTGTGGGCTGTTTTAATGGACTATTTTAACATGATTAGAGGAGTTAGATTGACATGAGAAATTGGTGTATTAATCACCTTGGTTGTTGTTTTGGCTATATTCCATGAATGAAAGAAGAAAGAATGTATAATGTTGGTATATGTCGAGTATATGAAACTGTTTTAGTATATCCTTAATTCGTGCTTGTTATTTGGTATTGTTGGCTTGATTTGTAAGTTGTGGATGTGCACATAAATAGGGGAAGTGCTGCCCGAATTTTCATAGAATAGGGAGTCGTCATTCGATATAACCTACGTTAGAAATCATAAAATTGACGGGCGTGTTATAATTGTTATAGGTTGACGTACTAGCTGAGACGAATCCTAATTATCGAGTCGGTATAGACGATAAGGTATGTGAAACTCTTCCTTCTTTCCTTTTGGCATGATTTAATGAATGTACGACAGACATACATGATTTCTACACAGTTTTTCTAATGATATGTGTTATGAGAAGTGTCTTTGATCTTCTAGTAAAAAGTTCATTTAATGATTTTATTAAGAGTCAAATTATGATTTAAATTGTATAAAGTTACTCATGATATTCTATGCTGACATGGTTATATGACTTCACCGAGTCCCTCACTAAAGGGTCGTCAATGTATATAGATATGATGATTCCACTGAGTCCCTCACTAAAGGGCCGGCAATGTATACAGATATGATGATTCCACCGAGTTCTTCACTAAAGGGCCGGCAATGTATATAGATATGATGGTTCCACCGAGTCCTTCACTAGAGGGCCGACAATGTATATAGATACGATGATTTTATGGACAAGCATCCATAATTTTGATATGACTCTCATCTTTATAAGGTACAGTTGACTCTCATTTGTATATGACACAGTTGAAATGGTAATTTGATTATTATACTTGTCTCATGTTATCTTTGGCCGGTTATGATCTTCCTTACAGTACTTCATGCTTTATATACTCAGTATATTATTTCGTACTGGCCCTCTTTCCTCGGGGGGCTGCGTTTCATGCCCGGAGGTACAGGTACTCAGTTTGGTAATCTTCCAGTCTAGGATTTCTGATCAGTTGTTTGGAGAGCTCCATTGATTCGGAGCTTAGTCGTTTTGGTACATAACCTTATTTTTTACTTATGTATATTTAGGGACACGACGGGGCCCTGTCCCGTCATATTTCATTTTCCTTCTCATAGAGGTCTGTAGACAGTTGTGGGTTGTACACATGTGGATTGTAAACATGTTTTGGTCATCTGTGTTGTTGTACTCTGTTTTAAGATGTTCCCATGTATACGTGATACTATATGGTGGCAGTCTTGTCGGCTTGCCTATTTTATTATGTTGGCTAGTTGTGACTCCTCAGGAGGCAGGTACATTCGTGTGTAAAAGGCAGCCTTGTCGGTTTGCCTATTTTGCTATATAGCGTGTGATATAGTTTTCCCTATTATCCTTGGTGTCAGTCTGATTACATGTGGCAGGTTAGTATAATGGCGTCCAATTAGGGCATCGGGTCGCGGCCCGTCGGGTCGTGACATATAATACCTCTACGTACTGATGCATATGTAGGTCGATGTAGGTATATGACCAAATCATCTCAAGCAATCTTCTCTTATTTTATCTTCAATACTTAATATTTGATATTTCATGCTTAGGCTTTGTTTCCTGATATTAGGTCAGAGAGTATGTCGTGAGTATGATTGTTAAGAGTCTCACGTCGGATATGGAATAGAAACATGAACTCTTTATATGGACATGAACAATCCTCACTCTACAAGCTAACATTTGGGGTTGAGTTAGGCTCAAGATCCATTATTTACATGGTATCAGAGTCAGATTCATTCTAATTTTTTGTTCACCGATGTTGGGCCCCCAAATAATTGGAATGGGTCTGACTCTGATATCATGTAAAGAATGGATCTTGGGTCTAACTCAACCCCATAAGCTAGCTTGTAGGGTGAGGATAGGCAGGTAGTATGGGCTCTCTGACTTCTTGCTATGTGTGCCTTCTAATTGTAATTGACTTTAAGCGCACATGAACTACTCATAATCGTCTATTTACGGGCTTCCACCGAACGTCTGCGTCCCCCTCTGTCCCAAGATCACATCTCTCCCAGTTTTTCTTGAGTTTATCCAGATGTTTCAAGGACCAAAATAAAAGTTACCAATACTTGGGGTATCAAAAGTGTAATTACATGATAAATAAAACATTAGCAATGACAATAATGATAATAAAGCAACACAGCCAAATTACAGCGAGATTCATAAAGAAAGAATTTTGAGAATCATCTTATTCTTCGAAGGACAGAAAGGAAAATATTTAGATACATTATACTGAGTAGTTTTAATGATTGGTCTTTGAATTACATTAACATCAGACTTATGTTTCAAAAAGCACAGAACTGTCAAAAGAACTAGTACTAAATTGTAAATGAAGTATGACCTTCAACTACAGTTATTCTTGAACAGATTGGATAGGATATTTCTTACCAATCAATCACAAATTAAGGTTATTGCTGATAGTAGTAATTTTGATTAACATAAGAAGAATTACCATATCGTTGATCTCTTCCATCACCACCATATCCATAGGGATTCCCAAAAAGATAATCAGCAGTACATTCCCATATTTCATTGCTGCTATCTTCGGTACTGTTTACATGGTTCCAATTTCTTCTCTGATTTTCCTTAGCTATGCAGGGCCAGTAACCAAATAAGCTCTCACATATATCCATAGATTCCAAACCTGAACCATAAGGAATTTGTTGCAATTGCCTCCCATAATCATATCCATATTCCCCTATAGTCCCATTTCCAACTACAAAATCTTGATCTCGTTGAGGGGATTCTGTTGGTTTTTCAAGAATATCATCCTCGCGAATGGCTTTTCCCCCAATAGTTCCATTTCCAACTACAAAATCTTGATCTTTTTGAGGAGGTTCTATTGGTTTTTCAAGAATGGCTTTTTCTTTCACACCATGTAAAGATTTTTGCTTATCTTTGACATGCATCTCCTTGTTTTGATCCTGAGGTTTTTCTACCTTATCGTCATGGTTGACATAGGGCGAATGATTTGATCCATACTCGAAACCAAGAAGTCGATTAGGTTCAGGAATCGAACGAGGATAACATATTTCATTAGAGGGAAGAAGGGGTTTGCCATAGGTTTGAGCCATGTCATAGCCACCACCATAAGGGGTTGGATCATATTCTTCAAACACAGTGTCATCATGTTCTTTGGTTGAATTAGCACCCTTTTCATATTGGATAAGTTTTGGCTCAGTAGAATTGTGTGCAGAGCAACTTAACTCTGGATGTATTTGAGTAGTAGTGTAGTAATTGTAATTAGTACTCTGCCCATAGGAAGAATATGATATTGAAGACTGAGTTGGAAAAGCATCATAATCATAAGGAACACTAAAATGAGGAGTCCAATGGTACTCACCAGCATCACCATTGTAGACATAGAAAGCCATCTACTGAACCTTTCTAAAATAATCTTGACTTTCTTTAGTTTATACTCTATAATATAAGGCCCTTTTAAAGATCGTAAATGGGATGAAATATAATGACCTATGAGGAAAGTCGGCCTATACGGATGCTTTCAGAGACAAAAGGTCATAGGGAGATACCGTCTGTGATATATGGATCTTCCCTCTGGAAACCGTATCCAAGCTAGGAATTCATTCATATTGCTGGGCTGCTAGGATGACTGCAAATTTCGTGCTATAGAAAGCCATCTATTGTACCTTCAAATTCTGTGACTGATTATATGTGGAATTCATCCGAAGGCTGGAGATCTTGATGGTTTTATCTACTGTAAATCTGATGAATATGGTTATTAAGGTAATATAATTTCAGCTATCTGATAAATGGATACTGATATAGAAGAAAAGAACATGGGACTGTTTAGTGGTTGGTTGAGGTAGTGCTATAATAGTGCAAGCAGATAAGAACATAGAAAGGGAAAGTGTGTGACTGTAGTGCACTTAGTCTATGAACAAAGACAAGCACGTCAAATTCACATGATTGATGATGGCTCACCTAAAAAACTTGGAAATGCTACTGGAGTGGGGTAATATTCAGAGCCACGTTGTGTTGCACCGATTACTTTACGGGTACGTATTGTGTATGTATGTGAGCAAGTACCTGATACGTGTATATCAATTTTATTGTTGCTCTTTAAAAGTATTTTGAAGGATCTGCTACAAAATACCTACAAGTTTGTTATTCCTGACACAAATACAAAGTATACACGTAACATATAGAGTGACAAAGACATGATCTTCACCAATGGAATTTAAAATAGAAGTAAATGCGAGAAGAAACTAAGTAAATTTAATATCTACTATATATATGTAAAATAATTTTAACCTTATTTTGGGTGCAAGAGGGTTCATGAGAACCTTCTTCGTTATATATATATATATATATATAATTTTATAACGAAGAAGGTTCGCATGAACCCTCTTGCACCCAACTTCCTTCCTGGGTGCTAAGTAAGTGTGAGAGGTGGTTGAGGACGAAAATATTTAGATTTCTCTTCTTTGGAAGCATGGGTGGGCCGCATGAAATCTCACTAATGGAAATATTCTGATCAAGATTTTATAAAAACTCGCTTTTCCTGGCTTTTATCTCTTCGGACCTATTAAAATGGGACTTGGCTACAGTTGCATATCTGATTTGGGTATATGCAAGTATTCCGTGAGAATATGGACAGCTTTTTGGGCTAATTTAGTAGATACTTTGAAGAACTTTTACAAGTGTTCAATATGAGTACTTCAAGACAACCGTTCCAAGGAATTTGATCCAATGGTAAGAGCACAACTCATGATGTGTTGATTATAAGTTGAGAAGGATAGAAGGTCGACGCCTTATCCACCGAATTTTCGAACCTATGCGTCATTGTGAGTTATTCATCTAACATAGCTTAGAACGTGAATCACCATTTCAAGTTGTCCAGGTTTTTTATTACCATTTGAATCAAAGGCAAGCTCCAGAATTCCCTCCTTATTCCATAACCCCAACGCCAGGTTCAGACCTCACCTTGCTAAATTCCCCCAACAGGAAATGCATTTAGAAGTAGCAACATACAACATATTCAACCAAATTATTTATGTTAGAAGCAATAGAAGTTGACAATTTCACAACCTTCTCTTCATATTTATTCCCTTGATGTCTGGACATATTTTAAGAAACAATGCAGACCAAGGCACATTTCATATCACATTTGGCTTAAATCCCTGCCTCACTGACCAGTTTTTGCACAACCATAGTTCCATTACTGGAATTATACCATCAGTCAATTAACCATCCAATTTGTAGAGTTCAGTATATGAGATGGAACTTCATACAGTGTGGCCTACCTTGAAGGCAAGAGTACTGAGTGTTGCGGCATTTAGCATAAGTAACTAGTATTGACAACAAAACTATTTCAAAGCCAATTCCACTCAACATATAGGCATTAAACGTTGCACCATGTGCAAAATTAGTTTTGTGAACCAAGAAATTTGAGGGGGCAACTCAAGGGAACAACATTATGCTGCTCCTTTTTTGTCATTCCTGATAAACATTTGTGCAGTTCACTAGCAAGTGACAATGCAAATAAACAAAAATTCTTAGGTGTCAGCTGCATTTCTTCCAATTAAGTTCCTATCTTCAGTATTTAAACTAAATGAATACTAATCATTTTAAGAAGCAAACTTCCTTCAGCTGCATCTCTATATTCCTGCATCATCTAACTTGTAAGCTTTGCAATGTCAAGATATAAATGCACAACAGAAAAGCATAATCATCATCGCACACATTCAAACTTTGAACATAGAATAACCTGGTAAGGATCAAAATTACATACTGACACAGCTTTCTTTCTCAGTCTCGATAATGAAACCAGAAAGCTAGTCTAGAGGAAAGATAAAACAATGAATGCAGTCGACCAAACTCCTAGACTAGCAGTGTATTCACATCTAACCTTTACGCACCAACATATCTTTGATAAAATGCCCACCAATACAAGGTTATTAATGATATATTGGCATTTCCAAATCACAATTCAACTCTAAGATCAGATAAAAACCTGCAAGGAAAATAGAACAATAGCAACAGAATGAACTTACTTGGCTCAACTAAATAAACAGTGGAATAGGGGAATAGTTTTCCTATAGAATAAATTTCAATACTTTCAGCACATGAAAAGGGAGATTATAAGGTTAAATGTATGCCAACCACAACAAATGGGATAAAACCGTGAGCTCTCTGTTTATTTAGTGGGTATCAAGAAAGAGACTAATGCATCATTTGTTTGCACTTAATGAAGGTTTTAATCTTAAACATTTAGATCTTAGTCATTAAATCTTTTTGTTTTTCAGACCTTAACCACTCTCTTGATTATTTAGTATCTTAACATCTGACGTCTTAATACTAATAAAAACAAATGAGGCCTAAGGCACTTACAACACACCGTTATAGTTTTAGGAGGAAGACTCAGGAGCTGCTACTTGTCTTGTTCGTTCAGGAGGAGGACCATCTCTTCTTCTTACATATGCTTTACTCTTGCTTCTTGTTCTGTTAGACTGTTTGGGTTGGTAAGTAGGATACTGACAAGGGATTATTTCTCCGTTGATGTACTTATCTCCTGAAATAAGAAACGACATAGAAGTTATCTCAGTACATAATCACTAGTGAAATTGAGCTCAACAGCAGAAACTTCTAAAGAAATTGAACCTCCATAGTCCTTGTTCTTCACATCTATGTAAGAATCAGGCAGGACCCACAAAACTCCAGGTAGACCTACAAACAAATACCCAATTAGGAAAATGAACGAGTCAATGCCAGAACACTGGATGTTCAGCATCTCATATGTTGAAATTAGAACAGTTTAAACTCACCCTTAAATTTCTCTGACGTTTCTTCAGATACAGTGCACTGAAATCCAGTGTACGTGGTAGTACTAAAGGCATACATGTTTTTCTTTGCCTCTTCCATACTGGTAAGGAAATATTGATTAATAAGCAAAAAAGGCAAAACAGAAAAACTGCTGGTTAATAATAAAACAATCTATTCTGCTAGACCAATCCCAACCAAAATTTGATCAGTAATTACTTTGTCAATATCAACAAGTCTACCACCCTCTTAACTAATGCAACTTTTACAGCAGTAACCGAAACTTGTGTATACCTAGTAAACTGGATTTATTGATTAGCATAAGACTAATATTGTGCCTCATAATGAAATGGGCACTCGTATCCTCACCCAATAAAAACAGGCTTCAAGTGCTCGGATGGACTATGTTTGAGGTCTGCGAAGTGGACAATCTATGCTTAAAGATATCATCTTTTTCTATGACATGGGAACCCGCAGCCGCTACCCTTATGCGAGGTAAACCCAACTCCTGTGCAATAGCTCGCAAACCACACAGGAGAGGTAACCCGCACTAGGCAAGCCCCGTGCGAAGAGCTCGACCCAGAAGGCAAAATCCCCTGCTATTATGAAAGTCTCATGCTCAACCAACTGAACCACCCTTGCAGATAAAAGATATCATCTTTGCTCACAGTTTACAAGTAATTAACAAGTTATTTTCAACAAGTAACTGTCACCACAAAGAACACAAGTTGGAATACACTCACCAAAGAAAAACTATCAGAAATATTCAAAATCATATCATTACATCTTCAGTAACTAATCGCCAAGTTAAAATCTTTCACTATAATACTCCAATAACTGATCCTACCATTCAACAAATTTAACCAAACGGTCATCAACCCAACAAATTAATATCCCCACCACCACCACACACACACACACACCAAATTAAAGCCCAAAAAAACTAGATATATTATGTGAACAATAACAATATATTTAAAAACTAACCTGCCAAGAACAGTGGCAAGGGTGTCAAGATAAGTATCAATCATTTGTTCTCTAGTAGGAGCAAGATCTTTAGGGAACTCCATGACAATCAGCCAATGGTTATAATCACAACCAGGTAACATAATAGTTTTCCTTTCATCACTGACACTACTGCTCCTCTTAGAAGAGTATTCCCCGTCAGAAATGGCTCTTACAACTGGCAATCTTGAACTTTTTCCAGGTGGAATTGAAGAGAGAGAGGTGATGGTAAAAGGGTATGAAAGAGATAGAAGAAAAGTAGGGGTTTTAGGGAGGTTTTGGTGTTGAGAGTTAGGGTTTAAGTTTTTGGGAAAAGGAGCAAGATTGAGAGCTGGCATGGCACTCATTGTGTGTGTGTGTAAAGAGGGAAAATGAAGTGATAAGAAAGGGGGGCTTGGATTTTAATATATACTAAGTGCATGTTTGGATTGGCTGGTACCAAAAGTAATTCTGGTTAGTGTGAAAATAGCAAAATTGATATATTTGGTTTGATTTTTCAGAAGTTTTTCTGGTCTGACAGAAGCTAAAATTTATAGTTTCTGACATAAGTGTTTCTGTCAGAAGCATTTTTACCATTTATTTCAATTTGAATTTTACCATTTTTTTTATTATCCTCTTTAATTTTTATCAACAAATATATTCACCTTCATTACCCTCTTTAAATATCTAAAAATAATTACTAAAAAAAATCAAACATACAACTTTCATTACTCTCTTTAAATGTCTAGAAATAATCACTAAAAAAAATTCAAATATACAACTTTCATTACCCTCTTTAAATATCTAGAAATAATTACTAAAAAAATCAAATATATTACTCATGTTCTGTTTTAATTAAAAAACATATACTACTAAAGTTGACATTTGCTCATGTGTAATTGCATATTGGAACTTTAAACTACTCAAACATCCTAACGTTGTCCGATTATACGAGGATTATCTTTCTCCTTTTTCTATTGTCTTCTTTCAAATACTCCGAATATTACTACTATAATACATTATATTTTAAACAAACAAGAAATAAATATACTCAAATTGAAGTATCGAAAATTTTATTATTTTTAAAAAATTGTCTGAAGAGTGTTGCGGCGCCTCCTCCCAAGGGTCGCGGCTCCTTCGGCGTGAAAAATCACTAGAACTTAGGCATCGCGGTTCCTTCCCGAAGGGCCGCGGTGCCCAGGCTCTAGTAGCTACTGGAAATTAAGCGCTGTGGTGCCTCCTTCCAAAGATCAATCACAGGTTTTTAATGTAACTTCTTCATCAGAGATGGATCACGTTCGAGAATTAGTCCGCAATCAAATTATAGAGTACACACAAAATTAGTATTGTAATAATATTTAAATACTATTTGCACTTTAAATTGGTATTGTAATAATATTCTACTAATATTTAAGTACTATATTGCACTTTAAATTTTATTATCTATTTGTAATTTTTATTTACATACTTCCATTTATTAGTAATTTTTATTTATATGTATTGACTAAATGTCCATTTTGGTAATTCTACATTCAAAAACAACTTTGATCAAAACTATCCAAACATTGATAACAATCATTTTTACATTGTTGCATCCAAACATAAATCACTTCTGACAAGCACATCTGCCAGAAACACTTCTGCCCACCGCCAATCCAAACAGGCCCTACACCTCTTTGCTCTTTCAAAAATATCTTTTCACTCGAGGCCCTTGTTTTTTTATCGTTTTTTTCTTTTTTCGTGTTTTTGACGTGCGAGTGAGATTTGTGTAGCTATTATAATTGGAAACTTTACGTAGTGTAGAAATCATATGAGAGACATTTATATTTAATAAGGTTGTCCAAGGAGCAGTGTTCGGACGGAGCGGGTCCCGGCGGAACGAGACTCGGCGGCCTGGGTCGGGACGGTCCTCCGGCGGAACAACATTGAGATGTTTTTTTGAAATTAAGTGTCTAAAAAAAAAAAAAACTCGACCCCGCCAACACCGGTGGGTCGGGACTGGCGGAACAGGCCGATGTCCCGTTCCGTCCCACATCCTGCCTAAATCTCAATGTTGTTTTTGTGCCTCTTATATTATTTAATAGAAATATAATTTTTTATGTAATACAATTTCAAAATTGCAACTTTGTGGTGTTGTTCAAAAGTTACAAATCACATAGTAAAATTACAATTAAAAAAATTACATATTTAAAAATACCCTTTCTAATTTCTTCACAATGTCGTGTGGTTCTTCAGTTGGAATTGGAAGTTGTTGGTTAAATTGGTCGACGTCGCTTCCAGTTCCCTCGGACAAGATTTCATTGTAGTTTTCATCGTCTTCTTCGTTGATCTCTAGTTGACCGCACTTTTTACGCTACGCTCGTATCCAATCTCTGGATAAAACTGTAATATCCAAGTTGTCTCCCTCTAATGAGTGTATGTGCTCTCCTATTTGAAATCTTCCGGTAGAAAAAACGCTTTCAGACGATGTTGATGACGCTTGAATGTTCAACACATCTCGGTCCATCTTTGCTAGTATCGAAAATGTCTTCTCATTTTCCCTTCAGTATTTAAGCAAGTCTTCACGTCCTTTTTCATTAAGAACTACTTGGTACGGTATAACACCTTGCAATACAAAAAACATCAAACTCGCTAACTTGATTAGTAGTGGAACCACTAAACATTCTATTTTCAAGGCTTTCAATACTAGTAGCAGAAACATCACGTAGAAGGAGGAGAAGGATGAGAAGATGGTGTAGAAGTTTGTTGGTAATGCATATATACATCTTTGCATTCATCGTGTATGCTAGACAACTTCTTTTTTAGTTGGTTCATTATGTGGTTGTTCATTTGGGCTTTTTGGAGTTAGAGGTGGAAGTACTGCTATACAATCATAAATCGTTTCAACAAGTGTTTTACAACCGTCTATTTTAATAGTCAGATTTAATACAACACCAATAATATAAATAGTGGGAATAGGGAGAAATAATTTTTTAAATTTGATAAACATTTTTAATAGATGCCTTATAAGATGTTTTTTTCCATATATTCAGTAAGTAACAAAAATATTAGAGCTATGTAAAATAACATAGTTGAAATAGTAGCATAATATATACTAGAAAATTCTTTAGTTGCTTGAAATTTTTTCTCTAAAAATCCAATAAGTTCTGAATTATTTCCCCAATCATTATCTACAAAGCATATCAATTGAATTTCGATTATGGACGTTAAAAAATAAAGTTATAGGTATTCTATAATCGTAAGCAACAAGTAGTTGTTCATACAGAAAATTTCACCTAGTCACTAAGAAGACGTTTTTCTAAAAGATAATCCACAATCGTAACAAGTTTTTTTATATTCTTTTTTTCTTTATATTTTATTACTTCTAAAAATAAAATTTATAAGAAATTATATTTTATTAAGAATGCCTTAAAAAAGTGATAGACCGTCCTTTACAACTAAGTTATGAATATGACACGCACATTTTATATGAAAATGATTAGGAAAAGTTGGAGTAAATAGATCTTTTAAAAGTCTCACACCATAATTATTAGAAGAAACATTATCTAACGTAACAGTCATAATTTTGTCAGTTATACCATAATAATCACAAACTTCATGAATATTTTGTGCAATAAAAGCTCCAGTGTGAGTCATTTTAACCGAAGTCAAAATGGCGAACGACGTATTTTTGATTCCTAAATTTGTTTTAAGGAGTCACCACCTAATTATTTTAAAGATTAATTAGGACATCTACTTAGCAAAAATCTGCTAAAAATAACTCTAATTAATGATCTGCAAAACTTAATGAAATTCTAGGTAATGGTTCTTTATTATCCTAAAGAAAAGGAATTAGACATCCTTTAAGATCCGCTAATTTGCGGTTATCCGGTCAAACTTAGGCTTAATCAATGTATAAAATGAATATAAAGTTCAAGAAAAGAAGTTTACAAATGATTGCTTGAAGTATACATTCTCTATAAAATTTGCATGAAATTGTTTAAAAATGCATTAAAATGATTTTGTTTGAAAAGTGAATTTTTGCATGTAAAATTGATTTTTGATAAAGATATGCATTTATGTGGCAAAAATATAGGTGACGAGCCTAAAATAGACTAGTGGGGATTTCCTATTTTTTAACTACCCTTTCTAATTTATTAATCCTAAGCCGACCTATTCTAAACATTTCAATAATTGTACAAGATTACATATTTAAAATACAATAAGAAAATAAAATGGCGAATTTTAAAGAGAGTATAAAAGATCGACAAAGATGGGGGACAATTTGTTTGGAATCTCCGAGGCCAGATGATGCAAGGAACGCGGACATGGATGTGATGAGTCTCGTAGCGAGACTCTTGTTGCTCTCCAATGCATTTCATGTAAAAGAAGAAAAGATAAGGAATTAGTATGTACCCCAAATTCATCAAATAATAGCTAAATATTGACAGAAAATTTAACACATTGGAACCATTTTGTTTTAAAAGAAAATGACCCTAGGAGTCTAGGACAGTGATTTCCGGACAGGAAAATATGTTATTCCAAACATGCAGTTTCAGATTTTTATTAAAAGAAGACAAGAAGGCAGGCCCGAATATTCTAAGCAAAAGACTACAAGAAGAAACTCAGCCCAATATATAATGGGCCCAGTAAAACACATGCTCGCATTCATAAACATACGAGTTCACACCTAATATACACTTAGATATATTATTTCACACATATTTATGCAATGGCTGATATATACGTGATATCCAGAATATTACCTGGTATACTGTGTATAATTCGTGATATACTAGACTCGAGCCACAAATCAAAGGAAAAAAACCAGAAAATAAACTGCGGACAGGTCCACATACAAATGAATTTCGATTGTCATCTAGCCCAATACTAACAAGTAAATTCATGACTTGATGAGATACAAAATATACTAGCACGCTTCATGCAGACCACAAGAGAGAATTCAATTTACAAACGTTTAAGAGATGCCAAATGAATACCAGATTCTCACTTCAATTTCCTTATGGCAAGTTCAGATGGGGGAACATGCTCTTAAACTAGTCGAATGCATATATTTCAGCTAGAGACATGGGAGGGGAGATTTCGGTATATCTCAAAGATCATATAAAGTTGAAAGAATGAAGAGGGATGACCAAAAATAGCTTAGTATGAGTCGTACATGTAATAACAAACCAAAAGATATATGCTAATGTGTTCAATCCCAGATTCTGAGCAGAAATGAACAAGTAGTGTGATATCCCATCCAATAACAATAAGTGGATAACTTAGCACCGAGGTTAACAAGTGATCATATGGGCCTTAAACTTATCGTGAAACTAATATAGGCAGGTAAGTGATTATTTAACTCAAACCATCAATAAATAACCTAAGGTAAACATGAATATCTTGCACAAGAACAACATACCATCATTTGTGGTTCAAAACAACACATGGATTCTAAAACATACAGTTTGGGACCTGGATACATAATTTCGACAGCAGTGAATTCATTTTCTTTCCCTAAATAATACCTATTCAAATCATATGCCAAGATTTCCCACTGATTTAAACCATTTCCAGTACCAAACCATATCCTTTATATGATCATGATTGTCGGTTAAATGAGAGACGCAAACCAGCAATAACTTAATACCGCACAAACTGATTCAAATATATATAAGATGGTACAAATGCTATCTAAAATGACCCAGCAGACAGATTACGTCACACAGCGATTTAGGAAATACTATAGTCTGATATGAGCAACATCTATATGAACAGACAAGGTAAGAGTACAGCCAAGTTAACAATCCTGCTGGACACGGGGAAATAGCAACCATCACAAGGTATTTAATTAGCCAATATCTTAACCCTTCTCAGCAGGTGAGTACAATGAACATGAATCTATTCAGTGATTTAATAAGTATGTATAGACCTAGATTAACTAAAGCAGACCACTCCAACATCATGTTTAAGCATCGGAAGAAACAGTAGCATGAACAAAACTAGCTAAACACGATTAATCAGCAGAAAGCATGTCAAACACAGAAATGAACTAGAATCGAGAGGAAGTCAAATTTACCTTCTCCGGGTAGCGAACCGAGGCGTCGTCGATTCCGCTCGGAGATGTTGTGCGTCTGTGTGTGACTGAAAGGAACAAGGCTTAGATATTTTTGATTTTTCTGAGCAGAACTAAGAGCAAAATGTGGTCTTTGAGGTGGTTTTGAACAGAGGATATCTATTTTTTGATTGCGAATCCCTTGGAAGTAATAAAGATGCGAGTTTTGTTCTTCCTTTCAAACCAAGACTCAGAAATTACTCCTCCAAAATATGACCCAAAGGTTGTATTTATACTGACCTTTTGAACCCCCAACCCCTTCTTCCAACGGTTTGAATTTCGAAATAAAGAGGGCTTGATGGGAGACAGGTACGCTGCTGTCGAGGTTGTACAAGGGCGCATGGCTCGAGCTATAGGTGAAGGATAACAGAGTATGGGCGAAAATATGTAAAGGGTCTGGCATCCCGATTTTTAGGGTAAAGGGACGGATTTTCGGCTAAAAGGTGTGATGGGTGATGGTTCAAGGTATGGGGGTGTCAGGGGTGAAGTTCTGGTTCGATTTGGAAGATGATGGAACGATGAAGGGAGCTGGTTCTTCTGGTTTGGTCATGGCTGTTGGCTTTGGAGATGAAATCGACGGGAATTCCATTTGGTTGAGATTCGGTTGGGTGTTGAAGATAAGTGAGATGTGGGCCGGGTCGTGGAATTTCATTGGGCTGGACGGGAATGAGAATTAAAAGATGGTGAAGTTGGGCTTAGGAATTAAAATAAGGGGATGATTTATGGGTAGAGATTAAGAGTATAAAATATTGGGGATTAAATTAGTCTAATTAACTAGTCTAATTAACTAGTCCAATTAATTAAAATATGCTTCTTTGGTCCTAATTAATTTCAAAAGTGCACACACACATATATTACAGTATAAAATATTTAATATATGTATTTAGTTTAAGTAAAATATAATATTCATAAAAAATGCTTAATTTAGTAATTGGTAAAAAATATTAAGAGAAAATCAATTACCATACCGATGTCGATATATTAAAATTATTTTGCTTATATTAATTATAAAATGTAATACACGATATTTTAAGATTATGCGGTAATTAGTAAGAAATATTAAAATTACTTATATTTTGAGAATTTTCAAGATTAAGAAGCATAATGAAATTAATTAAAGATAACAAGACGATCTGAATAAAATGCGGTAAAGAGGGGATAAAATTGGGTGTCAACAATATATATATATATATATGCTAAACTACGTTTTTGCATAGACCAATTATGATATATCCAATGACATGTTACAGTTAAATAATCATTGTCGTTAGTACTACGGCCTATATCAGAAGTGATAGATAATTTGTCAGGGAAATGATATAATGCATAACGTAAATATTGTTGATATTCATGTGTAAATTTAAAAACATCTCTCTTAATAGTTGATCTAGGAAAATCGTTAAAAGCAAGATTATACGTATCTCAAAACCAGGAGAGGAAGGAAATGCAAAAGGCAAACCCTTCACCGCAATTAATTTTGCTAATGATTCTCTATCTCCGTGTTTATCATATTTAGGACCTAAAATTTTCCCCGTCGTCGGGTTAATTTGACCATGTACTTGATCCATGATACTATGTGAACCTTGTCCCGACTCAGAGCGCATTGGCGCACCCAATTTTGTAGCCTCGTATTCATCCCACTTAGCTTTGTGAAAGCCTTGTACATGTCTTAATAAACCTCTCGTCCCACTCTGACCTTTTCCGATTTTAAATTGATAAATATTTTTATAAATTTTACATCTAACTACTTGATTCTTTTTGTCCCTATCAAAAAATAATCATGCATGTGATTTTAATGGTCGTTGTGTGGGGCCTCATCTCATACTGGGAGAAATATGAGACATTGCAGTTTCAGGCTGAGACTCAGTTTGAGCCTGAGGTTGAGGTGCACTAGTGGGTGTGTCATCTAGATTATCGTCTAAATTAAAGTCTGGTTCAATTGCAGAATATATCTCATCATTTAATGGTACATCATTAAAAAAACAGTTTCATCTATATGAGTGTAATAAATCAAATCATCATGACTAGGAATATGATGACTAGAAGAAGTACACCTGCCTTTGTTACTCCTACTAGAAGAAGCACCATTACCCTTAATCATATGTCTAATTCCTTCCATTTTAATTAAATAAATAAATAATTAAAGATAATGAAACTAAGCGTGATAATTAAAATAAAGTAATAATAATAATTTAAAGAAGGAACGAAGGTACCAAACGCCGATGTAACGTCGACGTGTAATCGAGGTTGAAAATTAAAACTTTGGTCGATGGATGATCCTCAAGTTGGTTGTCAACTTCACTCTCAATTTTTGAACTTTGATATAAATTAGCAAATAAAATATAAAATTTAGTAAGCAATGTAAAGTTGTAGAGAGATATATAGAAAGAGACTAGAGATATGGTAGGAAGATTTGTTAAAAAAATAAAGTATTTATAGTTGAAAAATTGGGTTAAAGTGTAAATATACTAACTTAGAGTTAAAAATAAACACGGGTTTATGGGGGGGCCAATGATCGTTGAATCGTTGTACAATGACCAAAATCTAAATTTGGCCATTGTCGCAACAGTTAATTTTGCAAAGGAGGAAGGGGCTCGACCTGCCTGAGCGGGTCGGCGACTACCAGAGGACGATCCTGTGTCCCGTCTCGATTTCGAATCGTGACACCGTAATTGTTTTTAGGGGGATCGAGGTAGAATTGGGTCGACTCAACCCACTGAACAACTCTAATATTTAGCAGTAACTATATTTTATTTTAATTATATTTAGTAATTAAATATTGTATTTCAATTACACCAGATAACTAATTCAAACCTTATGCCCAAATTCTTTCAATTATTTTTCTCTCATCTTTTACCATCTCCATCACTATCATTCTTCCTCCCTCAATTTTCTGGCAACCACCACCACCAACAAAACTCCGGTAGCACCCACCAAATCAGTCTCCACGCCCTCCATCTCCAGCCACCACGAAATCACCAACCACACTGTCCCTCTACTGCTCACCCCCACCTACCAGCGCCACTCAACCACCGCGCCCTCCATCTCCAGCCATCACAAAACCACCAATCCCACCGTCCCTCCACTACTCCTCCAACCAACGTCATCCACTTCTCACCCCTCCCTAGTGCCGCCCAACCACCACACAACCGAAACTCGACGAACCACTAGATCTACCAACACCACTCACATAGTCGTACATCTCTTCTTTCCCACCTTTCTGTCTTCCTCTCTATCTTCTCCAACGAGTTTCAATTGTCGCTGCCACACACCGATCGGAAAGGAGTAGGTCGGTAAGGTCCATATCTGTCAGAAATAATGATTTCGGGTAACTTTCAGTGAATTGTGGCGATCGTTCCAACTGTCGTTGTCACATCGATCAGAAAATGAGTAGGTCGGTAAGGCCCAAATCGACCTAACAACCATTTTCTGTGAATCTCAATGACTAACGCGATCTCCGGTGACTTACAGTGGACCCCGATGATCTCCGACGTATTGTATTTCTCGTATCTCAAATCTTAGCTTATTTTATTTCTTGTATCTCAAATTTAAGCATATTTTATTTATTGTATCTAAGATATGAGTGTACCTTATTTCTTGTATCTTAGAGCTGCGTGTATTTTAGTGTAAAATTCTATATTTCTTTATGTATTTTTTTCCTGTATTTCGAATGAGATTTTTTAATACAATACAATGAATTTGAATACAACTGAATATCCTTATTTTTTTTTACATTTATGTTGTTTAAATACAACCGAATTTAGATATAATAAGTTGAATACAGTGTAAAAGTAGCTACTAACGAATACAATCAAATTGAATACAACGAAATATATATGAATTGGAATACAACTGAATTTGAACACATGTATTGTAACTACGAAATGTAATTAGCAAAAGTATAGCTATGCCAAAAAAACTTTTTTATTTTTGTCTCCCTTTAGATATTTTGTGCAAAAATATTCTTGGTCATAAATTGTCCTGTATATAACTTGCTTTGTTTACAAATTATGTCACATGGAGTATGACTTTATTGTAAATTAGTAAATTTGTTCGTGCTTTGCGCGGTCATGAGAAATTCATTGAATTTACGAATTAATTTTCTAATTCTCAAAAATATATTATGATTTTAAACAAAAAAGAGACGAGAATGATAACCTCAGAGAGGACGTTTCATTAATTTTTTTTGGAAAGCTATCATCTACTCTGAAGTGAAAGTGAAGACATTCGTGTCATAAACATGAAAATAAGATTTAAACAACTTTAGAAGTTACAATAATCTATAGTTCAAGTTGAAGCTATCATCTACCTCACATTCTTGATAACTTTCAGTAGTAGAATTTCTTGAATTTCAAGTAGTGAATACTTTGGTAACTTTAAAAAGCATTCATTATAGAGAAGAGGAAGAGACAAAAATATTTAAAATAAGTAATTGAGTACAAATCATAGAGAATATGTGGCACATTTATAGTTCCTTCTCTATCAACATATTTCATCATCTTAATTCTTTGTTTAACGTGAAATCACGCTATCCGGTGTGTCGGTAAACCACAGATCGACGTAGTAGCCGCAAACATAATCGGGCTTAAACCACACTGATGCTCAGCGCGATGACTCCCAAGAAACATAGGCAGATCAAAGTGTTACCTTGGGATCTCGAACTTGTGTGACCAAGCTCTTCATACCCACCAAATGAGGATATCCATTCAGGGGATTCAAACCTGCGACTCTAGGGTCGAGGCAAGAATCTTTTAGGTGGAGCTCTTTAGATGTCATCTTAATTCTGAGTGTTCTTCATTTTGTGCTTATGATGTCATCCTCATGTGTACAACACTTCCAAATATTTGGGATGAAAATACCATGTTGATATGGTTTTAAGGTATCATAAATTTATACATTAAGTAATTAGGGGTTATGAATATAAAAGTTTTGAGAGTTATAATATTATTAATTAAGATTAGAAGTAATTATGATGGATGAAAAAGTGTGAGTTATGAAAATAAATTATTAAAATATAAATAACCGAGAAAAATGAAAGAAAAGACAAAAAAGGAGAAAAAGATAAGTAGGAATGATGGTCATAGAGAGATGACACATCAACTTATCTATTACTAGGTTTAATATATATATATATATTGATTATTCATTAAAAGTACGCTGCCTTCATTGAAAAAATTTCTATCTTTTTTTTATATCTAGCTTCGTGGCTTACGCCAGACTATTCATGAAGATAGTAAGACAACTGATATCACATACAAGGTCTTATCCCAGAAGAGAGCAAAGTGCTTCCACCAGGATTCGAACCCACGTTGCAGGCCTTCAACTGAATTTTAAATCCACCTTCTTTGCCATTTAGATGTGTCCGGGGACAGTTCTATCTTCTTTATTATTCTTATTTTCAGTAATCTCTAATGTATCATATTCTGATTCGAACTTAGAAACAGATTAAGACATCACAAAACTGATACAACCATTCATATTAAGAATGAATTGCCGAAAAATTATATGGCACAACGCAAGTACATAAGAATGTAAAAGGCATTTATATTGGAGTACCGTCACTTGCTAAAAGTTCATATTTTATAATTTGAAGTTTTATTGTTCAACAATGAATATTTCTTTCCTAAACTAGTTGAAAGAATTAATCTCTTGATTATTCTTATTGATAAAAGACATATATATACAAGTTATAATAGGAAGATTTTTTTCCTATTATACTTCTACATTCCTATTCTATATGAAGACTAATCATACAATTATGGTAAGACTACAAGACTAATTACAATACAAATCTAATATACAAATATACCATAAATTATACTATACACAGTTGGGCTCCTTTGACCGAGGCCCACTGTTTAACACACCCCCGCAGTCATAGCGGACGGTCTTCGTACGGTGAGACTGTCTCTAAAATCTTCAAAAAGGACCGAGAGAAGACATTTTGTAAAGATGTCTGCAATTTGATATCTGGAAGGGACATGTCAGACGCGTACTTGTCCTCTAGCTACCTTCTCTCGAACAAAATGAATATCCATCTCTATGTGTTTAGTGCGCTGGTGCTGAACTGGATTACCAGAAAGGTAGATGACACTTATATTATCACAATACAGTAAGGTAGTCTTCTGAATAGAACAATGAAGCTCTAAAAGTAGATTACGTAACCAATATGACTCAGAAATCACATTGACTACCCCTCGATACCCGACCTCTACACTTGAGCATGATAGCGTGGACTAACGCCGCGCACTACGACCAAGTTATTACCTAAAACATACAATTGCGGACATGTAATCGCCCGATGTCCGGAAAACCACCCCAATCAGCATCTATATAGGAGAAGTGTAGACGTCGACGAAGGATACAAATGCAAGCCATAATCAAGTGTTCCCTGAATGTACCTAAGAATGTGTTTGAGCGCATTCATATGTTCAATCCTGGGACCATGCATAAACAAACACATCTGTTGTACGACATATGTAATATCAGGTCGAGTGAACGTAAGATAATCGGGCGCGCCGCAAGACTACGATAATGGCCTGATCCTCATAGTGAGAGCTACCGCAGCACCGAACTTGGGTTTAGTATCAACTGGAGTAGAAGTGGACTTACAGGATGACATCCCAACCATCTCAATGATCTCTGCTGCATATTTCCTCTGTGATAAGAACAAACCTACATGACGAGTGACAGCAATCCCCAAAAAATAACTCAATGAGCCCAAGTCTTTCATGACAAACTCAGAAGTGAGCATTGTCATGATACACTTCCGCAAAACATCAGAAGAGACAGTCAAGATAATATCATCCACATATAATAGTATATATGTCATGAAAGAACCCCAACGATATATGAATAATGAATTATCAGACCTGCTGTGAGTGAACCCAATAGTCGAAACATAATCAGCAAATCTCTTATACCCAAGCCATTGAAGACTGCTTAAGCCCATACAAGGACTTCTTTAACAAACATACATGATTAGGATATCTAGTATCCCTAAACCCCAAGGGCTGATGCATATACACTGTCTCCTTGAAATCACCATGTAGGAAAACATTCTTCACATCTAGCTGATGAATGGGTCACGATTTTAAAAGAGCCAAGCTGAGCACAGTGCGAATGGTAGCCGGCTTGACCACCGGGCTAAATGTCTCACACAATCCACACCAACCTGTTGAGTCTTACATCACCTACAAGACGAACCTTAATTATTTTTATTGATGAAAGACATATATATACAAGTTACAATAGGAAGAACATTTTCCTATTCTACTTCTAAATCCCTATTCTATATGGAGACTAATCATACAATTATGGTAAGACTACAAGACTAATTACAATACAAGTCTAATATACAAGTCGAACTGAGAATTAGTGACGGAACCATGATTTTTACCAAGGGGTTTAAAATATGAAGAAGTAAATATACGATAAAGTAAAGGAGTTCAACATCTACTATATATACATAAAAATAATTTTAACCTTCTATATATAATATAATCTTTTACCGAGGGGGTTCAGATGAACTCCTGGAGCCTACCTAGCTCCGCCCTGCTCAAAATCTAATATTTTTCCCGATGTCAGGGATATTTTCGGCTACTTTAAAGTACCGATGACAAAAATTAAATACCACCCCGAAATAGGGACATTCCTGCAAATATCATTTGCATTTTGTGATGGTCTTTGATTTTTTGCCCCTCGAATAAAACTTATGCCTATTGGGGCGTATGTTCTTTAAGAAATACAACACAACTTGTGTTATATTCTTTAAAAAAACTTATGTCATCATGGACATAAGTTCTATTTGAGGTGGAAAAAATTAAAGACCAGCCCATTTGAAGGAAAAAAACGTGCAATTAATAGACCAAAAGCCGAATAATAATTGAAAATTTGTGCAAGTTTTTTCAGTATCACTTTTATGTAACTACAAACTCTTTTTTACACTAATAGAATAAACAAAAACAAATTGAAAACGAAAAGAAAGAATTTAACATGGTGAAAAAGCTGGATTTTTTTTTAAATTTTAGTTTTAGTTTTTCTCTATTTTTATATCATTTTATAGTATTCATTTGATTTGATGGAGAAACTTAATTAAAGTGGCACAAAGAAATCATTTGGTAAAAATCCAGCATAATCGTATCAGGAATTAAATAGACTAACTTGATTCGTCAAGCCTTTGTTGCTCATTTGATTTGTAACAAACTTTGCTTAGCACACTTTAATAAATTACTGTTGTTTATAATTCCTTTAATTTAATCGCTTAATCAGACAGAATCTAATTAGTTTTACTTGGTAGTTCAACAGACTTCCTTGCTTGATGCGATTCAATCAATGTGTGGACAAATAACTAACATTAACAAATATGCAACACGCATAAACCAAAGGAATGCCACCTTATGGCCACCAACACAAAAAAAACCTAAAAATAATATACCGAGCTGGCCGGCCGGGCTCAGACTTCCCTGAATGCTTGCTGGATTGGGCCTTTTCGGCTTCTTACCTTGTTGGATTGGGCCTTTTTCCCTTCTTGTCCTCTTCCCTTCTTGTCCTTTTTCTTCCCTTTATTTTTCTATCTTCTACTATCAATTAAAAAGAAAGAATTGAATAAATACACGAAAGTAACTATCATCGAAAACTTAACAAACTAAAATACATCAACTACAAACTAATAAAATTAGTAAGTATACATTTATTAAATATAAATTATACGTTAATTATACATTTATTAAACGCATATATACTATAATGATACAATTTCTATCGATCCCCTGCATAAACCTTCTTGGTTGAGTCTGTCACACATGGCTTGCCAAATGTGGTTTACATGACTGACGTGGTTTGCAGGCTAACATCATCCGGTTTACTCTGCGCACTGAAAGAGTAGCACATGTTCCTTCGTCAACAAAAAAAAAATGATACAATTTCTATACATAAGATACATTTTCTATACATATATAGAGTGATACATATTCTTTACAATAATGATACTGTTTCTATATGTATGATATATTTTTCTATACGTGTGATACATTTGTTCTATACATATACAGTAGTGATACATATTCTATATAATAATAATACAGTTTCTATACGTATGATACATTTCTATACATATACAATAGTGATACATATTCTATACAAAAATGATATACTTTATATACATATGCTATTTTGCGATTCCGCGCATTGGAGCTGAGAGAGAAATAACGTAAAATCGAAATCGAATAAGTCGAGTCGCTTTTCGCCCCTTGCCTCGCCTTTTTGCACCTATCCTTCTTGCTTGCTTTCCGCAGCTCGGGGAGAAAGTTCCATAATTCCATTGTTGATAGATAGAAGGGAGAATGCCGCTTTAGAAAAGATAGACTTGATGACACGTAAAGAGTCAACCTTCGCCGTGACGGTTCTTCCTTCCTCCGTGAATTCAATATCCGCCTCGCCGCGAATCCTTATCCCGATCCGAGATTGCTCGCTATTTCTAATGGTTATGAATATCGTGACTATTGGGATAACATATTCATATGCCTCTATCTTGAAATTAGTTGAAAAATGGCTAGAACTTGAATTATTTTGAAAAGGCTAAAAATGATTTTTAAGATACTTAGGCTATCGGGTGTCAATAGTTTCACCCGGTCGGCCATTTTTGTCATTTCCCCATTCTTTTACTCGGTTCATGGGCCTTTTTCGATTAATTAATTGATACCTAAATTCCTAAAGATATAGTTGTTTGTATTTAGCCATAAATTTTAAAATATGACACATGTCTCCATCGAAGCAAGAACTTGAGGAAAATGGAGTGAAAGAGAAATGGAGAGCAGCCAAATCCAAAATTGTTCACCCCATTTTTGTATAATATAGCTCCTTACTTTTTCTTTGAACACGTAACTGAAAGATATATTAATGCAATTTCTCATTGGTTTAATAGTGAGTTGGGATCTTATAGTTTTTAATTTTCCCAGGTGTAATAATTCATACGGTGTACTAATTAATTTGGTTTCCTTTTATTAGTGTCCTTGTGGTTGTGAATACTAAGTTACTCTAATTATGTTATAAAGAGTCACAATACGTGACATAATGTATAGAACTATGAGTCTTTTATGATTTTTAGTAGGCGTTTGACCATGAAAATCAAATATTTTCACTTTATTTAGAGTTTTGAAGTTGAAGTTGAAGATGAGTTGTGTTTGATTATAGTTTTTGCAAAGAAATTTTGGTTGTTTGAATGTACCGCAAGTGAAAATAACATTTTAGGTGTTTTTCAAATTCAAAGTTGTATTTAGAATTTTCGTGACCAAGCTTTGATTTCAAATAATGTGGAAAAAAATTGTTCTTTTGTGGTCACTAGTGAAAGAAATAATCCATTGATTATTCTTATTGATTGAATGTATATATATATACAAGTACATCTAAATCTCTATTTTATTTGGAGACTAATCATACAATTATTGTAAGACTACAAGATTAATTAATATACAAGTGTAATATATAAAATATACCATAACTAATCTTACACGGCTTGGATGATATGGGCTGCTCAAGGTCTCTCGGCTTTGGGCTTTTGACATATACTCAATATACATACCATATACATGTATATCATGTGTATATTATATATATATTTAACAACTAAAAACATTGAACAAAATTCATAAGAGCAGTTTAACTTCTCTTGGGAGTTAATTGGCATGTAGTTCTTTGGAAGTGGTAGCATTGACATTCCTTTTTCTTTTCCATTCATTTTCTTTTGGGATAAGGGATTTGATCACCTTAGAGTTTGACTAAAGGCAGATATATATATGCATAATCAATTTATTAGGACTAGGCAGCTTAAATATAATGACAATCTTTAAAGCTACGGACGTAAAATACTTTAGTCAGACATCAAATTCTTGTGAAGATATTAATTTGTCATACTTACCCTTTTAAAAAAACCATCCTAGAGAAGGGGAAAAAGGTAAAGTAAACATATATCATGTGTGTTCACCGACAAATATAAAACTTATAAGGTAGGAGATAATAATGAGCATTGGAGAAAATAAAAAAGAAAGGGGAAAAAGAGTAGGTCCAACTTTATCTCAACTCCATCATATAGTACAATAAAGCACTCTTGTAAACACTATTTTATCTCAACAACTGTGTTCCTTTTCATCCATAAATAGTACTGCACTATATATCTCAACTTTGTGATGTATTCCGTATGTCACGGCAAAGGAAAAAATAAAACAAAAAGTACTGAATGGTTTTAGTTATAGTTAATACATACTCCTATCAATACGAATTAAAATATTTCTTTATATCGACTGAATGCCTTTTACTTTACAAGATATTTTTATGTTGAAGCAGCCAAGATCAATTCTTTACAAAAAGAATGAATTGCATCCAAACAGATATAAGTTTTTCTTTTTTTTAAAAAGATTCATAAAATGAGCTCAAGTTATTATTCAATGAACCGGTCTATCAGGAATCAGATTAAGGGTTAATATACCCGCAAGGATAATAAGTCACAGAAGAGAAAGACGACCGCAAGGCCACGAGTTCGATCCTCGCATAAACCTTTTTGTTGAAATCACATACGACTTGCCATGTTTACCTACCGACGTGATTTGCGCGCTTATCATACAAATTTCGATTTACTCATGCAAGACTCGAAAGAGCAATACCATGCTCGTTTCACAAAAAAAGAAGAAAAGATTAAGGGTTAATACAACACCACATATATATTGTTAAATTAGGAAGCTTATTACTCATATTATCAATAACCAAATCATTTCTACTAAAAATGAAAAGACAAAGGTGCAGAAACAATTGTTGAATGTGAAAATTAAAATGATGGGATTTGTTATTGGAACTAAGTGCTCATGTGAACACCATAGGACGAAAGGGAGTGGCACATAAGATAAATTTCTTCAAAAAATATTAATGATTTGGCCATTGATGTGCAGAATGGGATGACTCTAAAGAGTAAAGAGAAGGTTCTATACTTGTATTCTATCTACGAGTAAACCCCACTAAAAAAGGTACCCCAGTTTGTCCACAATTTATAAGTCCACAAGTCAAATAATTATCATTCTATATAGTCTTTTGAAATCGCGTTTACAAAATTAAAATGATAAATAAAAGTCAAATCTTTTTGAAAGAGGATAAAGGGAGAGGCATAGAGCCTAATCCCATAATTGCATTTGGCTATATTTGTTGGAATAATTTAAAGTGTAGTATGTTTTAAGAGAGTAGGTGAGGATTGAAAAAACAAGGTGACGAGGTTAGCTATAACGCTGGCGAGGGTTGATACTTTAATCACATTTATCTTAATTTTTTTTTGTGAAAGCATATGTTACTCCTTCCATCCCACAAGAAATCACGAGGTTAGGAGAAGGGTGATACATCTAATATTCGCTCTATCGAATTACTATTTCTTAATTTTTAAAAATATAAATTTACATAATTAGATATATAAATATTATAAATCACATTTTTATAATGATAAATATTAAAATTTTGCAAATGATATGGGCTGATAAGTTAGTAGATCTCTCTCAGACTACATAAATAGCTCATGTATTTCTTGGCTACTTTTGAACTATGATATATTCTTATTAGTTTAAAATTTTATATGCTAATCATTGACCCATATGATATTAACTTACTTTTTTGGAAAAAAAGTCGGGGTCTTTAACATTTTTTGTTAGGCGATTAAAGAGTTTTTCACCCTTTAGCTGTAACCGTTTATAACCATTATTTGTGTATACTCAATGTATAATAATTGCATATTATATAGATTTGGTGTATAATGTATATACAACAAGTACACAGAGATTCTATCAACTCAAAATTTATAAAAATTAGGATTGTTTTATATGGACTTTGTTGGATTGTTTGTGTAATGTAAAATGTTCAAAAAATCCTTTGGATGCAGGCACATAAGGGTAGCTTGCTGTCCGGCCCTTACTGCACAACTTTGGTGTTCATTATAGCCCTCACTATACAGGCTCATCTGAGAGAAAAGTTATAACTTAACTACTTTAATGTGAACAAAAAATGGCTAGTGACAGGGTCATTTCAAACATTTTACTGCTCTAATTCATAAAAGAAATCTTAATCGAATTAAGACACTAATTATGCTTACAAGAAATTGACTAATACTACTTAATAAAAATGAAAAAGAGGCTCTAAATTTTTCGCTTTTCGACTCACATGTAAGACACCAGACGCATTCAAAACGGCCTTGGTTAGTGATTTTATAATTATAGTGGATAAAATTCACCATATCATACTTGAATTTAGCTCAAACATAGATATGAACTACTCCATCTTTTACATTTATGTGACACTTACTATTTAAAGAATCAAAAGCATTTCTCTTTAACTACTATCAACTTTTCAAACAAAAATATTTTAAATTCTTACCTATGTTGACATAGTAATTTGCAAATATTTTTAAATATATAAATTTTGTTTCAAAAGCTATAAAAAAATTATACCTCAATTCAAACAAAAATTAGTATCTTAATTTGATTATCGTACTCCTAATCCCTTCAAATAAAATGAAGGTTGAAGTTTCAATTAATCATTGATGAGTGAAAAAGAAGAACAATTCTGGTGATAATCCAGCAGAATTACATGAGGAAATGACCTAACTTGATTTGTCAACCCTTTATACTCCATTCTCCTAAAAAGCACACCCGAATGACTTGTAAAACGCTTTGCAAAGACTCTTTCCAGAAGGATGACTAAATCCTACTTTTACTTCATTTGTTTAAGTAGCTTTCTTTCTTGGGAGCAATTTGCGAAATCCTCGCCTCACGCGCCCATCCTTCGATCCGATAGACGTGGAGGAAGGAATCACAGACTTCGCCCACCATGGGCACAATGTCTGGCCACATGCGAGCCATCCTCACAAGAAGAAATGAACTCCCACGCTGTCACTGCACTCGCTTTCTGTTAACTGTCACCCTGAATTAATCGAGACACCTACATGCGTAAGTAGCTTTCTTTCTTGATAAGAATTTCTTTATATATATATATATATGTTGAAAGGCCTTATTCAATTGACTAATTAATTAGTAATACCTAATTCGTAAAGATAGACTTGTTGAGATTTTTAATGGTGTCCTCTTTGTATATTCAAGACAACCTGTTGCTTGCCCTAATATCATGCATGAAAATTATTTTCATGAAAAGTAAACCTTAGTTTTTCTTTGAATATGTAACTGAATTATTAATTAAAGCAATTTATCATTGGATTGTAGCCCTTGGTTTAATAGTGAGTTGGGATCTTATTATTTTTTGTAATATTTAATTAGCTATAGTAATTCATACTCCGTAATTAACTTGGGCTATCCATAAATTAATGTCCGTGTGGTTGCACAGGGTCTTAAAGCATGACGTAATAAGGGTTCATTTGATTAATGAATTATTTATGAATATTCTTTGAATCCTATTTGTTCCTTTTTAAGCCGTCACAAGAAATTATGTTAAACCAAATTCATAAGAGCAGTTTAATTAACTTCCTTTAGTAGTTGCTTGGCATGTAGTTCTTGGAGATGATAACTATGACATTTTATTTGGATAAGGGATTTGATCACGTTATTGGAAAATTTTCATTAATTAAAAGACAATATATACACTTTATATATTTTCATAATAGGAAAATTCTATTTCTATTCTACTCCTAAAACCTTATTCTATTTGGAAACTAACTATACAATTATGGTAAGTATACAAGACTAATTAAAGTACAAGAATAATACACATTATATACAAAATCTTGTCCAACCGTGTGGGCCTGCTACAGTAACCAAGACCAATATCCATCCGATATACACGTGTATATTGTGTATATCAGATGTATATTTAACACACACCAGCAGTTTATGTCACGCCCCGACTTTTCTCAAGTCTTCACTTGGGGCGTGATGGAACCTGGATAACTATCTCTTTCCAGGAGCACCATCTAACTTTCCTTTTTTTTTTTAGACATGTATTTAAATGCGGAAATAGTAACAATAATAGAAGTAAAGAAACTTTTTATGAATTTAATTAAAACACAACGCGAACACATGCTCGTGCAAATATTGTTTCATCCTAGACATAATGACAGTGATTATTCCAAGTTTGAAAGGAGATAACCCCAAACGGGCATTTCTCGAGATACTGAACCTTTCACTACATTATAAACATGACAAGTACCAAGTCCGAAGCAATGGATTTGATACGGCAAAGAGGCTGCGGGACGATCGCTAGCCTTGGTGTGGAGCCTTTCTTCTATCACGCTTTTCTGAAATATGTTAAATAAAGAGTCAGCCCTACCATCCGGGGCTGAGTGAGAATCTTACCCTGCAATTCAAAGTAACCTCACAATATTCTAAATGCAATCACATTATAACATAATAAGCATGTTGCAAAAATGTATTAGGTTACAACAATTTTTTTTATTTAACTAATAACCTGTTTCAATTCATACCACACATTAAGGTATTCCTCTGCATTTACATATTTGTTCCGGGCAGGTTACCCGATCAAATGCATTTACCAATTTGTGAACACGTATTTCACTTTACATATTTGTTCCGGGCATGTTACCCGATCAAATGCATTTACCAACTTGTGAACACGTATTCACTTTACATATTTGTTCCGTGATTTACCAATTTGTGAACACGTATTCACTTTATATTTTTCAGAAGGTCAAATAAATAATATTCTATTTTTCTTTTACATTATGTATGTCGTACTTGTAATAGTTATAACTCTTTAACCGTAACTTTAACTAAGATGTTTCTTACGCTGAAACGAAAGTAATACGGGGAACTTTCACTATACCAAATTTCAGTTGAAACTACTTTGGGTCACTAGCACAAATTTATCCACAAACAGCCACATGAAATTTGATTCGCCAGAATTTTTATTAAACAGGACCAAATTTTAAAATAGTCATAACTTCTAATTCGTAAGCCCGTTCGAGCCCCGTAAAATCTCAAAACGATGATAACAGGAGTTATACGTCCCTATGTGAACCATCCATTCATATTCTGTACCATTTGATACACTTTTCCACTTTTATATACTGCCTTTCCGGATTCCGATGGATCCGAGGCCGAAATTTCAAACTACAATAACTCTCAACCCGTAACTCTGTTTTATCCCTGATTTGGCTCAATCTGACCTTCACATATAGATGTATAATACTTTCAAATTTCACCAAATTCTAACAAGTTAACCTAGTTAAAACCAGTTGTAAAGTTCTGCCTTCCCGAGTTTTAGTCAAGCCGAGGCAGAAAATTTAAACAGCGATAACTCCCAACCCGTAAGTCAGATAGACCTCCGTAAGGTCTCAAGATGTCAACAACAGGGAAATATAGAACTTTCATTTATCACAAATTTTCAGATTCTTTACCGAATTGTATAGTTAAACGTTTTTGTGTTCTACCTTTCCTGGTTCCCGTCAATCCGAGGCAGAAACTTCAAACTATGATAAATCTTAAACCGTAAGTCCGTTTCATCTCTTATTTGGCTCAGTATGATCATAACAGAGAGGTGTATAACACTTCCAAATCTCACTCAATTCTAACAGGTATAACTTAGTTAAAACAGTTCATAAAATTCATGACTCAACTAGTTGTATAAACAATCAAAAGTTCATGATTTCTTTTCAACACCCAATTAATATTCTAACACGTATTGAACTTAAAATAAAGACATCACTAAGAATTTATGACTGAGAAAACTCACCTTGTAAGAGTGAAAATTATTGTTGTTCGGTTGCTAAAAGTGACCCTTGCTCCCTAATATTTTTATTCTTGTTCTTCTTCATATTTTTCCAGATTTGTTTTCTTCTTGTTCACTTGTTTTTTTTTCTCTGATTTTCTATCCTCTGTGGTAGGTACTTTGTTTGTGTATAAGTAAGGGTGTTTGTATAACCTATGAGAGGTGGAAGGACAAGGGATTGAGGGGAATTAATAGGAATTAAGGGGACGGGGGACGTGCAATGATGCCCCCATTTAGGAATGTCAAAGGATAGGATCTGGACCGGATCCTACTAGATCCAGATCCATTTTTCATACATGTATCCAGATCCGGATCCAGCGGATCCATAAAAGTCAGATTCAAATCCAGATCCTTCGGATCCACCGGGTCCACGGATCGGATCTGGATCTACATCATAGGAAACTTCTGCATCTGGATTTTTTACTGACTTCCAATTCTTGTTCAATTTTTCTCAAATTCAAACTCTAGAAAGCCATTGAATCTGAAATGATCAACTGCGCAAAATTGAATTTGAGATTTTTTTTTCGACAGTTAACAAATCTGACACTTCAAAGACTAGCAAGTTACAATTTACTAGCCCGGTAACTTTAATATTTTGTCAGTACTTCATTTAATAAGGTAAGCTTTGAAGCTGGTCATTCTACTATACTATGATTGCGTCGGCCGATATGGTTTGGTTAACATATTAGAAAGTAGGACTATAATGATAAAATAAATTCTAATGTTAAAAAGGCTATAGAGCTTCCACTGGGTGTGTTGATCTTTAAAGGGCTACAGAAAAGTGTACTTTGATTGCTGAAAAGTTCATATGAACATGTTCTGAGAAAAAAGAAAACTATTTATAACTGAAATTTAATAATCATTGGACTAGTCTTATCGATTTATAAATGTATAATTTATTTAATAAAAATGGATCCACTGCCTGATTCGACTGATCTCAAAGACAAGATCCAGATTCAGATCCGATCCGTCATAAACGGATCCGGGTCCGATCCGGATCCGTCGGGTCCAAATTTTGAAGATCAATATCCTATAAAATGCATCTGGATCCACCGGATCCGGACCGGGTCCAGAATCCGTTGTCATCTCTACCCCCATTACTACACTTTACTTTTTATCTTCAGCACAACATGCAACTGATGCCCTTTACTTGTTTTTTTTGTTCTCTCTTTTTCTTATTTTTTTTATTTTCTCTTATATTTTTTTTGAAACACAAGAAACTATATTTTTTTCGGATTTTACATTCTCTCCTGCTTAAGCAACATTCGTTCTCGAATGTGAATAATGTCGTAACATAATCACATAGACACAATAATTATTATTGTTATTATAACAATAATTTGGGACTTCACATTCTCCCTTCCTTAAGCAACATTCGTCCTCAAATGTGAATAAAGTCGTAACATAGGCATATAGACACGCAAATAGCACACATATGAAGTACTATGTAACACATTTTTTATTACCTTATTCAAAGAGGAATGAGTATTTGACTTTCATCGCGTCTTCGGCTTCCTCGGTGGAGTGATTCCTCCATAGGACCTTCACGGAAGCAATATCTTTATTTTTAAGGCGCTGAACCTTCCTGTCAAGTATTCCTACCAGAACTTATTCACATTGAAGCTCTTCATTAAGAACTATCTCATGAGGAAAGATGACGTGACTCGGATCGTGCAAGTATTTTCGTAAAATTGACACATGAAATACCGGATGCACTGCTTTCAGCTCTTGTGGAAGTGCTAGTTCGTAAGCCACATTTCTCACTCTTCGCAAGATCTCAGATGGCCCACTAAACCTTGGGCTCAATTTCCCTTTCTTACCAAAACACATCACTTCCTTCATTGGGGACACTTTTAAAAATACTTTCTCCCCCTCTTGAAATTCGAGATCTCTTTTGCGATGATCCTCATACGACTTGTGACGGCTATGAGTCGCTTTTGATCTTTTCCAATCATCTCGCACCTTATCGTTTATTTCTTGAATGACTTCGGGTCCGAACAGTTGCGTCTCACCCACCTCGAACCATCCAAGTGGGGATCTACATTTCCGTCCATATAATGCTTCAAACGGGGCAATTTGTATGATAGAGTGAAAACTTAGACAAACTCAATTAGACACAGATGGTCCAACCAGCTGCCCTGAAAATCTAGCACACAAGATCGTAACATGTCCTCAAGTGTTTGAATTGTTCGCCACTGCCCATCTGCTTCATGCGGGTGGAAAGCCGTGCTTAACTTAACTTTTGTTCCGAGACTCTGCTGAAAACTTTGCCAAAAGTGTGAGGTGAACTGGGAACCCCTATCCAAAATAATTTGTAATGGAATTTCGTGTAACCGCACAATTTCCTTCAAATAAATATGTGTGTACTGTGGTGCGCGATACGTAGTCTTAATATGAAATGGGCTGACTTTGTAAGTCGATCAACAATCACCTAGATAGAATCATACCCTTCTCGAGTTTTTGGTAGACTAGTTACAAAATCCATATGAATCACCTCCCATTTCCACACGGGGACACCAATGTCCTGATGTAGTCCGCCAGGTTTTTGATGTTCGGCTTTCACCTGTTGATATGTAAGACATCTTCTGACAAACTCCGCAATATCTTTCTTCATTCTGTCCCACCAGTAAATTACCTTGAGGTCTTGATACATTTTCGTTGACCCTAGATGAATGAAATATCTTGTGTTGTGACCCCCATCTAAGATCTTCCTCCTTAGATCCCTTACCTTAGGAACACATAACCTACCCTTATACCGAAGGGTACCGTCATTCTCTCCTAATGTAAACTGTGAAGGTTTTCCATGTTGAATCATCTCCCGAAATCTAATAAATTTCATGTCCTCAAACTGACTTTCTTTTATTTCTGAAGCTAAGGCAAACTGCGAGGTATTATGTACCACCACCCTACCTTCACCGACCTCAGTTAAACTAACCCCGAGGTTTCCCAATTTTTGTACCTCACGAACAATACCTCTCTTTTGTACCACCAAGTAGGCCAAGCTGCCCATTGATCTCCTACTAAGTAGCCTTTCCAGGATGGTAAAGAATGCTAAGGTCATAATCTTTAAGCAACTCGAGATTCAAATCCTTTTGCATGGTTATGTATTGTAAACTCTTATGATCTGTAAATATATCCACATCCGCACCATACAAATAGTGTCTCCATATTCGTAAGGCAAACACTACCGCGGCCAATTCCAAGTCATGAGTTAGATAGTTCTTCTCATGTATATTCAATTGTCGGGATGCATATGCAATCACTTTTCCAAACTGCATCAAGACACATCCTAACCCTACCCTGGAGGCATCACAATAGACTGTGAACCCTTCTTGTCCCGATGGTAAGGTTAGGACTGGTGCAGTAGTCAATAATCCCTTTAGTTTCTGAAAACTTACTTCACATGCTTCTTACCACCAGTACTTAACCGCTTTCTGAGTCAACCGGGTTAAGGGAGCAGCAAGACTAGAAAAGCCTTTTACAAATATTCGATAATACCTAGCTAAACCAAAGAAACTTCTAACTTCTGTCGGGGTGGTCGGTTTTGGCCAGTTCTTCACTGCTTCTATCTTTTGGGGGTCTACCATAATTCCCTCCAACCAAAATTCACACTTTGAAAATTTAGCATATAATTTCTCCTGTTTTAAGACTTGAAGCACTACCCTAATATGCTCTTCATGTTCTTCAACACTCTTGCTGTAAATTAGGATATCATCTATGAACACAATCACGACAAATCTACGAAAGATTTGAAGATTCTGTTCATTAGATCCTTAAAAGCTGTTGGGGCATTGGTTAACCCAAAAGACATGACCAAAAATTCATAATGGCCATATCGGGTTTTAAAAGTTGTTTTGGATATATCATCCGAATTTATTTTCAGCTGATGATATTCCGAACGGAGGTCAATTTTGGAAAAATAGCTAGCTCATTGAAGTTGGTCAAAAAGATCATCGGTTCTTGGTAAGAGGTATAGGTTCTTGATCGTGACCTTATTGAGTTGCCGATAATCGATGCACATTCGGAGCGATCCATCTTTCTTCTTCACAAAAAGGACCGGTGCACCCCAAGGGGAAACACTAGGCCTTATAAAGCCTTTATCTAGAAGATCATTCAACTGTTCTCTTAACTCCCTCAATTCAGCCGGGGACATTCGATATAGAGGAATAGAAATGGGCCTTTTACCCGGAATTAACTCTATATCAAACTCCACTTCTCTATCCGGAGGAAGGCCTGGAAGATCTCCAGGGAAAACCTCCGGAAAATTTCAAACAATAGGAACATCATGAACTTCGGGAGATTTCTTTTGGGTATCCATTATACTAGCCATTTATGTGTACTCCACTCCTTGACTTCTTAATAACTTTTGAGCCATAAGGTAGGAAATAAGCTGACGCAAGGATATTCCAATCCTACCCTTTATAACAATCTCTGGTTTCCCGAGAAAAGATAATTTCACTATCTTTCGCCGACAATCTAACATGGCATAACATGCTGACAACCAATTGATGCGCGATTTAATGCACACACTTTAACGCAAGTGCACGTTATCGTGACAAGTAATATAGTCTAGGTAAGACCGAATATCGTCCTCAAGGATTAGTGTTCAAGTACCAATTATCTATCTTTTGTTATCTATTTGGTAACCGATATTTGAGTTTGTTGATTATACTAGCAATTATAAATACTAATTAACTATGTGTTTACTTCAGTAGTGATGGAAATAGGGTTTCCAAGTCTCCTCAACTATCCGCTTATATTACTTATTAATGCAATAAATTATGATTCTTCTTCTTTTGGAGCTATCAGGTTTACTAATTCGTTTTATACTCCCGTTAAGGCTATATAAACACTCAACCCCAGTAGCGCTCCTTTCTACCTTTCGATGATAAGGATGACTCTATAGGAGGATTAAGAACAAAAATCTAGTTAAACGTCACACACCATGCGTGATATTAGGTGTTTAAACCTCTATTAATGCTACACAAGTAATTGAGGTATTTTCATCCCCAATCCGACCTATGTCTACCCAACTTACAACATAGTCACAACCTCCTCCTTTCGAAGTTTGATTCGAAATCATATAAATAATGATAATTAGTGATCAATTAATTACCAAGCATTCAAAGCAATTATTGGGTAAATCTCAACAATAAGAATAAAACCATAAACATGCATCAATTCATAACATAAGTTTCAAGTGATTTGACATGGAAAGCCCTATAATAGAATTAGTTCCTAGTCATTGACATGACAAGAACTAATTCAATATCCAACATAAAACTGAAAGTAAAGTAAAGTAAAGAAAAGAAAATTACTAAGTAAAGGTCTCCAATCTTCAACTCCAAGAAGTCTTGTGTTTGTGCAAGAAAGGGAACCCTTAAAAACTGCATAGGGTTCTCTTTTTATAGCCTCCAAACCGCCCTTAAGGTTTTCCCTTCAGGCCTGGCCTATAATTCATCAAAAACCTGATTTTTCCCGCGTTGGCGCCGCGACCCTGCTATCGGCGCCGGAACTTCTGCGTTGTTCTGGTCACACCAATTTTAATCTTTCGATGCTACAAATGGTAACTTAATAATCTTTCCCAAATCACAGGATTGACAAAGTGGAGTACTACGCGTACCCTTACAAGAAATAAACTTATGTCTATCTAAAGAAGATAAAATCGATGACTCGACGACTAGACGAAAGATGCCACAAGAAAGGAGCAAGAGCTGCAAAAGTGGAGGGCATAGCTTGACGCGAGACACTGAGACTTGGAGTGATTGGATAAAAATCACCCCTACTGTTGTACCTCATGAGATGACTCCCGATCTTGAAAAACTTCACAGAAAACCCAAACGGATCAAAATTAATAAACCCAATTATCTATGGCGACATTTGACATACACCAAATTCTTAATCAATTTTGGGGCACGGCGGTATGTTTCAGACAAGAGCGACGATGAGGAGACAAAGTTTTATGACCATAACACTTAATCGGAACGTAATCGCCATTACAAATAGTTATACCACGATTAGTGCTCAAATTGGAATAAGACGAGAAGTACTTCATCTGATGTCACGCGCGTAGTGGCGCGGTGTCCATATACCAATTAGGTCCGCCGAGGCAAGCTGCTGCGCGCATCGCTTCGACGTTTGCTCGAGCGGGCCCATCGCATGGCGGGCGATGGGGCGTGACCTGTATATTGAATCATTGTTGTTGCCGCATACGCTGTCCAAACTCGACTCGACTGGGTGGCTGGTCGCGGTGCGCAGGCGGCGCCACGGCCGTGTAATACGGCTCGATGAGTGTTAGCGCCGGGACCCATCACACCGCCCACGGGGACTGTGGGCTCTAATCGCTGTTGTTGTGCTTGCCGTTGCCCGCTGTTAACGCCACGATTCTTGACATTATTCTTCCGACCGCCCTTCTACCACTCCCGCTGTTGTGATTTTGAGTCACGCCGCTAGATTCAAGGAGAAAAATTGGAAGTCGTCATCATGACGACAGGGTTAGCCCCAATTGCCACTTTCTTAGCTAACCCAACTTCCTCCAAAGTAAGCATAGAACGAGCTTGATAAAATTCTGGCAGGGGGTTACTCTGACGAATAACCGAAACAACACCGCTAAAAGCCTCTGACAGCCTGCAACTATCTGAAGAACTAGACGACTTTGAGAAACATGAGAACCCACGTTGCCGAGTCGTCCACAGTCTCGAGGCGCTTGCAATAAGAAACGCTTGGAAAACTCGCCATAACCACCGAGAATTTCGCCAAGATAACAATTCGAGAATGATTGTTATCTTGGAATATATCTCGCAATCGATCCCACGCCGCCATAGCTGTGGAATTGGTTTCCATAATCGTATGTAAAAGATCCAAGGAGATAGTGACATAAATCCACCAAGAACCTCGCATCGCGTGACCCATAATTCGATCTGCTTTTAGCGGGCACAACCGTCGTAGGCATTCTCATTTCGGCGAAGGAGGAATGACGCGCGGAGGACTTTACGTACAAAGCATGAATCTTAAATAATTTCGCCCACGTGTCATATTGAATGTTTTCTAAGTCAAGAACGATAGAAAGAACACTCTTGATATTAGAAACTGTGAGGGCAGGGTGAAAAGTGTTATTATCAGCCATAATGAATAGAATAACAAGATTCAGAGAAGAGAATTTGTGAGAGAAAATACTCGATTTTTGTGAAAGAAGAAGAACAAGAAAATCGAGAATTTTCAGGACAAAATTTCGAGAAGAAGAAGAAATTTTTGAGGAGCAGAAGCAGGGTAAAGAGAACCTAGACTCTTGATATCATGAAAGAAATAATCTCTTGATTATTTTTATTGATAAAAGACATATATATACAAGTTACAAAGGGGAAATTATTTTCCCATTCTATTTCTAAATCCTTATTCTATTTGGAGACTTTGCACGAATGGGCCACTGACTTTGAACTTGGACCGAAGGCCCACTGCACTGCTTAACACTGACATCATATTCTTGGAAAGATGTTTCTCCTAATTTCACATACATGCTACAATTTTATATTTTTGTGTCTTTCTTTCAATTCTTTCATTTATATCCAATCATTTGGGTGGTCAAATTAGTAAATGAATCCACCTAACCTACTCAAGGTAGCTAGGGAGGATTAATCACCTGCTCATATATTAGCTGAATTCTTTTTTATTCGTCCAATTGAAAACATCTAAATATTGGCTTGATTTGAATTAAATATGTAAGGATCTTTACACAAATATCCGAATGAGTTTACTGTATACTTTTCCTCGATGTTATACATAGATATATCCTGATTATATACATTTATATGCATATTACGAATGAATTATACATCAGAGGACTATTTTTATTTAAGTGGTTGTGTGAACGACTATTTAGGTTAATTCTTCAAATAGGTAGTTCTAATTGACTCACGATAAATATTTTTAATATACTCTTTTTATATATTTGTAGTCATAATAAAAAAATAAAAAAATATAATAAAACAAACAAAAAGTAAGACTTGCTAATAGCGGGGCAACTTGGACTATGACTCATTGTTTATCCCGTCTTGATCCAATTCATCTCAGTCTAAGTGATCTTTAGGAGAAAATTACACCTAATAACCTTGAAAATGGGTGGTCAAAAGTAGAACTTGAAGTTTTTCCCATGAAGCAAGCGAGGTCAAAAGTTTAAGATCGCCCATTTTTTTATGTCATTCTTGTAAATCACTCGATCTTTGGACAAGTTAATGACTCATATATTTATTAACTCAATCCATTTTAATCTTGTCCAATTTCAATTGTTATTGTGATCGCTCCACGAATACTACAATATAATTTCGACCGCGACCAACGTTTTAAGCCCAATTTTTACGTTTAAATTTTCTGTGGTCGGAAGAGTGTGATTAAAACTTATCCAATCCTTATCAAACTTTTAATAAAGTAAGAACAGGACAAAGTCACATTAGAGAAGGGACAAAATGTAAAGAAAACATGTGTCATGTGTGTTTGTCGACAAATGGAAAACAAAAATTAAGATTTGAGATTTGAGATTTGAGAATTGTTCCGTTAGCAATAATGATGGCTACCGCATGACGTAACTCACTGATTTCAAGATTTGCATTGCCTCAAGAGGCATGCTCGAAATCCGATACGCAAACAGAGTAGCTTCATTCTCATTTGGGAGATGACTCTCGCGAAGACCGCACATCGCTTTCCACCTAATGGGCCGCTAATTCACCATGATTTACCTCTTCCATCAATTTCTGTCGGGCCGGGGATGAAGGCTATGTGGACGTGGAATTTCGAGTTTTGCCCCAAGCAATAATGATGTATGGAAAAATAAAAAGCCATCATATTCTCATGGAACCTAACACAGTAACGTCTCTCTTGTATTATTTGTCTCTTAGTACACCTCAGTTTCGTTACATCCATAAAAATAAAATTTGACCTAGATCTCTCAAATCTTCTTCCATTGTGATGTAATACGTATGTCATGTCCATGAAAAAATAAAGTTTTAGTTAAGGTACAAAAACAGAAAGAGTACGTCTATTCTACCCCTTCTGTTTTAATCTATTACCCCATTTGTCTCAAATTTATATGATGCAACACTTGGGGATTTAAATAAAATTTTCTTTGACCTAAACATTTTCATATCCTTTTTAGATATATTAAATTAGTACTCCTATAAATTATTGGAAACTAATAGAATTTTATGTGATTTTTAAATATATAAGTTTTGTTATAAAATTCTGAATATTTACGACAAAATTTACGCCAAAAATTAGATAGTTTGATCCTCGTACTCTAAATCATTTCACATAAAATGGGAGAATTATTTTGATTGAACATATATTTTAAGAAGAAATAAATTTATTTTTTAAACTAGTGATTTTAAATATGACATAACATTTTTGTGATTATAAAACTTTTGCATATTGTGATTTTACAAATATATATATATATATATAATAATAATAATAAAACTAGGAATAGTCAATTCTATGTGACACCTCTCCCTGAATTGACATTTATCTTTTTCTCATTTTTTATATTTTCATCTTCATTTTTGTATTTACTAAATAAAATAAAATATTAAATATTTCATCCCTCCACCCATACACCCATAGTAAAGACTCACTCATCATTTAATAGCATTATATTTACTATCACTTCCCCTCTTGTATTAAATATATATATATATATATATATATATAAAATAAAGTTATGCACAGAGGAAGTGATGTGACACATCTCTTTGGCCAAAAAAAGTATTTATCTTTTTTTCATTTTTTAAAAATTTTCTTTCATTTTTCTCAATATTTTTATTTTAATAAGTCATTTTCATAACTCATACCTCTTTATTTTTCATAAATTCTACTCTTAATTAATATTATTAACATTCATAACCCCCAAACCTTTCATGATCATAAACCCCAATTATTTAGTATACAAATTTATGACACCTTAAAGTTACACCAATTTTTATTTATATAAATTTATTTTGAGCCATGGTTATTCTTTATTTTGTAGTGCAATAGCTATCACCATAGAGGGCATTTGCTTGGAAAATGTGAATGGAGGAATTATTTAGAGAATAATTTTAATTTTTTCTTAGTTTCTCTTTTTATTTGTTAGTAATTTGATTATGTTATTTAGTATATTCTAAAGTGGTATGTTAATGTGATGGCGTTTGGACTTCAAAGCAATGAGCTAATGTGAACACAACTACAAAGATAAGTTCTTTCAACCCCCACTATAAAGAGGTAACACTACTAATTTGGTCACATTTCACAAGTCCACCAGTCAACTAATTAATTCTGCATATATAGTTCTTTCTTTGTTTTTCAACATAACATTTCCTAGTGACCCGCAAGGATAAATGCCAGATAAAGTAGAAAGAATATGACCGCAAGGCCACGAGCTCGATCCTCGCATAAACTTTCTTGGTTGAAATCGCACACACACTGCCAAGTGTGCTTTACATGGCCGACGTGGTTTGCGGATATCGCCGCGTCAAGCACTTCTGGCGCACTGAAAGAATACCGCGGCCTTCACAACAAAAAAAAAAAACAAAATTTCCTAGTGGGTGCATTTATAAAATTCAATTCATTTTAACAAAAAAAAAACAATTTTTACGCAAGATAGTGAAATAAGGTGGAGTGGACACCTAGAGCCTAACTCCAAGGGGCTACATATGGAATTATTGAGGTAATTTAAGTTATTAGTGTGTCATGGGTGCATTTATAAAATTCAATTCATTTTAACAAAAAAAAAACAATTTTTACGCAAGATAGTGAAATAAGGTGGAGTGGACACCTAGAGCCTAACTCCAAGGGGCTACATATGGAATTATTGAGGTAATTTAAGTTATTAGTGTGTCATGGGTGCATTTATAAAATTCAATTCATTTTAACAAAAAAACAATTTTACGCAAGATAGTGAAATAAGGTGGAGTGGACACCTAGAGCCTAACTCCAAGGGGCTACATATGGAATTATTGAGGTAATTTAAGTTATTAGTGTGTCATGTATGGTTAGAAAGAGTAGGTGAGAAATCCAAGGATATAAACACATTTTTGCTTTGATAATGACTTGAAACAATAACCAAAACCCCTAAAACGGAAAGTGTGAATGTAGGGCGGCAAAAAAGGTAAAAGAAAAAGAGGAAATTGACATAAATAGGCGTTCACCAAATAATATAAACGGCTAGCAAATATAAGTATTTTTAATTAAAGTCAAATATTTTTAGTATAAAGCTTCGTTGATTTTAACTGTCTTTATACTAATCATCTGACATTTGAATTCACTTGTCCGAATCATCCAAATTCGCACTCCTTATTAAGAATTTCTCGAAATCTCTGATTAAAAGTGGTGGGATTACATCCCTCCTGAAAGAAGAATCTCAAATGTTTGAAATTTCTTTTTGTATGTAATATGAATGGGATCATGATTGAAATTATTTAATTGTCTTTGTATGAGGAAATTATTCAATTTATGAAAATATCCAAAAGTTGGTTAAGTTAGTTAAAAGTTAATTGGTTAGTTCACAAAATCAGTTAGTAGCAATTAGCAAGTTAACAACTTTTAGATGAGATTAGTTAGTCGACTAAGTGATATGTAATGATGTATATATATATGTACACTTAACATTGTAAATTACATAATTGAATGATTGAAAGATAACGAATTACTCTCTTCTATAACTTCTCTCAAACACATAATTTGTATAATTCTTTTTCTCTTCTTCTTCTTCACTAAATAGTCTTGATATGAACATCATCTTGAACTTCTTTTAAGATCATATTATAACACATAACACGGTATCAGAGTTTGAGTATCGATTCAAGCTGCTGTGATACATTTATTTGAAAAACATTCAGAAACAAAGAAAGTTTATTGCTTTCGCTAAATCTGGTGATTCTTGAAATCAATTATGTTAAAAAGAATCGTGACAACTCCCATGAATGCAAATGCAACTGCTACTAAGTGAAATTGCAAAGTGCGATGATGGTGGAAAACTAAGTTGTCAGAGAATGATAAAGAAATTGCAATCTAAATCATTAATTGTATAAGTGGACACGTGGCTTTAATCAGTGAGTGCATAAGATTTTTTTCGTAAGAATCCCACATCGGATATGAAATTTGAACTTGGACTCGTTATATGAATTTTATGTCTAACTCAACCCCAAAAACTAACTTATATGGTGTGAAATGTCCAAGTCCATATAAGGAGTCCAAGTTTCAATTTCATATCCGATGTGAGACTCTTAACACTCTCCTCACACCCAGACTTAGTGAACTGGAGCGTGCACAATATATCTGATATCATGTAAAGAATGAATTTTGAGTCTAACTCAACACCAAAAACTAAGTTGTAGGGTGAGGATTGTCCAAATCCATACAAGAAGTTCAAGTTTCAATTTCATATTCGATGTGGACTCTTAACATTTTTTAATAGAGTGGATCCAAACACGGATAAAAGGATTATTGGTTTTAAATATTTCTTATTATTTTAACTAATGGTTTGCACGATGAATTTTTATCGGTTTTTTCCTTATGCTGAATTATTCAATCCCTTGAAACTTTTTAACTTTCCTTTCGGCTACTTACTTGAAAAAATAAATTGTTTAAAGGAAGGTAGTGTGAAAAATTCCTTTTTTGCTCTTTCATTATTTAATGGGGTCCTCCACACGTGTCTTTTCCCCATCTGGCTGCCACGTGATCCCACGCGTTTTTTCTACCCGTCTTCCTGTGTCGGTCCAATAAGCCCAGACCAAGCCCAACCTTTTGTCTCTCCAAAATTCTTTTTGTTTACTTGTATGCAACGCAATAATGATGTCATTGCGGTGTCATTATTCCAATATCTTAAACTTTACCAATTACACAACAACATAACATATAGAAATCCACCATGTGATTTGAGAAGGGTAGAGTGTACGCATAAAACTCTATTTTTGAGAGACCATCGGTTCAAGACAAACCACCAATTTAAATAAAATAAGACAAACAAAATTGTAACGTGGGTCAAAATATCACAATCATAATTGAATTAACACGCGTAGTTGCCCCCCCCCCCCCCCAAGTTTTATTAAATCACATTAGGAGAATAGAAAGTAGCAAAGAATATAATAAGATTTAAATTCGCCTATTATACGTGAACACTCAATTAATGGAGTAACTAATTTGTAAGCTTTGATTGTCACGAATTCAAAATTCAATGATTTTACAGGTAGTACTCCCTCTCTCCTATATTACTTCACCAATTTTTTTATTACAGGGAATATTTAGAAATTATTAGTAATAAAGAATATTTTTACTTTATTTTTTTTCAATTAATTGCTCTCTACTTAATACTAGTTACTTTAAAAAATAATTAATGTTAATCACAAAATAGAAAACTTAATTAATTCTATTTTATTTTTAGAAAGTGATTAAATAATTTGGAATAAATATTTTTAAGAATGCCACAAGAATATGTAACCGATAGAGTAAGTATTGTTCAAAGGCTCCTTTTTTTAAATATACTCTTATTAAATGTGTAATAAAGAAGATTTATACTTCGAATTCTTTTGTAAAGTTACCTTTCTAAATGCTACAAAGTTGAAAAATCTTTGGATTGATAATTGTAAACTTCCGTCTATTTATTTTGCATTTTTTTAAAGATTTACTTTATCTTCCCAAAGGCGGATCTAGAGATCGATTTACCGCTCACGAACACAATAGCTTTGCACATATCTTGCATGTATGTTAATAAGTCTATAAAATATTTATGAATATTTAATTGTGAACCCAATGATTATTGTAATATTAATTTGAGATCGTTGTAGAAATTCATAAACTTCAAATCATTCTAGTTTAACTTATTGAAATTCAGATTAAGTGAACTTTATCGAATACTTTAAATGTTTTTCCTTTATTTTAGTTTGAGAAAATTTGTATTTGAAATAGTTTTTGTGTAGTTTTAAATATTTATAATGTAAAAGATAACTTGAATGGTTATATTATTTCCAAAGTTAGATTGTGAAACGTTCCGAATCGACACAAGTTGGTCCATCACTTGTCTTATTTGGCACAATGGCACAGCAGAAAAACTGTTCAAAAACCATTTATAACTAATAAAAATTGACATGAAATGATTATTTATTACTGGATGGGCCTAAGCCAACGAATGGGATAGATGAGAGTGATTATGGGATTAATCAAATCATGTAATCTTAGTTAGGAACAAACGTAATCCAAATATTCCAAGTTGGAGAGTTGAGACAAGCGTGGGGGTTTAGGATCAGTTGATGTTTTGGTGAATGTCTGGCCATCCCTATAATTGTGTTTTAAAATTAATTAAAGTTCAAAGGGTGTCAAGGAGGGGTCAAGTATTATTAATGACATTTTTTAAACAAGACTGTTTGGTGGTTGAAAGAGTCATAAATCATGACATTAGCATTAAGATATTAAGGGGCAGCGGCTGACCTTCATATCATGGGCAATCATCCTGTAAATAAAACTTACCATATTTACACCAAACTAACAATAATAAATATTAGATGTTATAAAATAGTAATAAAGCTAGAACAAAAATATTGTTGAGAAAGAGAAAAGATAGGAGAGTTCTTATTTCTCTTGAGGGATGAAATACCATGAGAGAGAACATCTCTATTTATAGGAGAAAATTGACTTGGTCCCAAAGTTATTAGCTCTAATATTTCTCCTAAAAATAGACATTCACAATATATGATAATATCTATAACACTCCCTCTTGGATGTCTATTTTGATAGATAATATGTCTCATTAAAATCTTACTAGAAAAAAATTCAGTGAAAAAATTCTAGTGAAGGAAAAAGAGTATATTGCTTCATTAAAAACCTTACAAGAAAAATTCAGTGGGACAAAACCTTATACGAAAAAAAGAATACAACATGTATTCCCCCTGATGAGAACTTCAGTCCAAATGCTCGAGTCTTCACATTCCAAATCTTTTGCATCATCTTCTTGAAAGTTGCAGTTGGTAGAAACTTAGTAAACAAATCAACCATATTATCACTTGAACGAATATGTTGCACGTTGATATCACCATTCTTTTGGAGCTTGTGTGTGAAGAACAACTTTGGTGAAATGTGTTTTTGTCCTATCTATTTTTATGGATCCTTCGTTCAATCGAGTAACGACGCATTATGTTCATATAAGGTTGTGGGTATTTCAAACCACATTTATTTCCAAGAGATTCAAATTAGTCCTAACATCAATTTAATTTATTGATATTTCTTCATTTTCTTGAGTTTGCGGCTCATTGAATTCTTCAAAAATATCAGGATTGATCAAATCTTGCATTTCTTTATGAGATTCTTTCTTAGTGTTATCTTGACCATTTATTTTGCTTTTTCTAGGATTCCGATCCTTAGAACCTAATAGTATATCATGCTTCAGGCGCGCTTTGGACTCATTTTCTATGACACTAGTAGATAGTCCTACAGAGACATCAATCTGAATTGAAACATTTTCTGCAGGGATATGTGATTTGATAATCACTTTCAAATCTGTAAATGCGTCTGACATTTAATTTGTTATTTTTTGCAAGTAAATAATCTTTTGGATATTTTGCTCACAAATAGGAAACACATTGATCAAGATGAGACAATGATGAATTATTCCACAAAATTTCTCTTTTTATTTCATTATTCTCTCCGCCTAATTTTTTAAAAATTGTCTCATCAAATCAACAATATGCAATTGATCTAATTTCAGTATCTCCATGTAAAAAATAAATTATATCATGCTCATAGTTATAGCAAGATAAATAAATGCATCAATTGAACAAATATATGGTACTTCAGGACCAATCTTATTTTCTCATTTCAACTTCTTTTACCAGATAATCTACTTCTTTTCGAAAACTCTTCAAAAGCTCCAGTAATATTCAAGTCAGCAACTTGCACAACATTATGAAATATTTTGAATATCATAAATGGATAAGGGTAAACAGAGTCATCTTTGTACCCCTCATCAACCTTAGTTCATTTAATCTATTTAAGGATTACAAACAAATTTTCAATAACTTGTATATACTTTAGGCCTTTTGAATCATTTAAAAAATTCATATAAATTTTATCAGTAAGCCATATAGATTGAGATAATTTTTATTTAGTATTTAATTTACACGATGTTAGGACTGCAGGTCCAGTAAATTTACTCTTACCAAGATGCATCTACTTGATAATTATTTTTACATCTACATGCTTTAAGAGACGTAGAATTCAACTCCTCATAATATTATACAATATTGCACACTATATTGTATCAAAGATATCGTCGACGAGATATTATTTTGTATCGGTTCGCAATTAGACATAACTTACTGAGATCTTATCGCTTCATTATTTTTTAGGTACCTGAACCACATATGAGGTTTTATGAAGTGTTAAGTTCGTAGGCTCTTCAAGAGTACATTGCCTCCTTATTATGACCATTTTGATCATTTGCTCCTATCATTTTTCAAGAATTATTGCACTTGGAACCGATTTGTCTACCATGCTTCACACATGTTATAAACTCTATCCTTCAGGAACATTTAGGAGTATCTTGCAGCTTGAATCTGAAATAGTCGGATCAACAAATGTTTCTATTTGACTTGAATTATTGTTTAAACGAGGATCATACTGATGATAATTTACAACATATTTTTAGCTGTTTATTCTCCCCCCTTATGTTAAAAAAATTAACATACACTTCCACCTTCTTTGGAGAATCCATCTATGTGAATCGTGGTAGATTTATTAATCATATATCGTACAACAAAAACTATTAGATTAAAATATTTGGTTCCTGACCTTGAACCAATTATGAGGAGAGAATTTATCATAATTTATTGGTCTGAAACATACCACGTCGTTGTATGCAATATATCATATCTCAGACCAACACACGAAACTTTATTTTCATAAGCAATGATTTAGCTATCTACTAGAGGGCATTCAACGCTAAACTAGTTTGAATATCAACTAACATTATCAAGATGAATTGTCTTGATTACATAATCTGAAAATTGTGCTCTCAACTCAATTATTTTGAGCAAGCAACTTCGAAAATGTTAAATTACATGTTGACAATAAACCTATATGTGACAACCTCATAGATGTATCTATTTAAGACATCACATTGCAAGTAAGTGAGCCCTTATTCACCATTTATATTTTTTAGAATTTAGGGAATTCAATCCCAACATTAGCTGGTGTAGTCAACTTATCATGAGAACCAACAAATTAATTCTTGAAGAATCTTCTAGTTCTTCAATATATTCCGAATACAAACTTAACACATCAGATTTAAATCAGGACGATCAAAATTATCACGTCAATTAATAAAATTATTTGTACTAGTAAACTTCAACCCCAACGAATGCTATTTATTTTAGTAAACGTCTGATTTACTATTGAATGAGATTTTATATCAATAAACTTCTGGTTTATTGTAGCATGTGATCTCATCATGCTCGGGTAAAGTTTCACATACGTAATTCTTACCCGTAGTACTTATTGATATTCAATCTTCTAATCATTTGTAGTCTCAATTGAATAACCATTTTTATTGCTAGTAAACTTCAGGTTTACCACAATTTGTGATTCGATCGTAACAATTACGATCTAGGACAAATGGGGCTATCATATATAACCTCTTCGTGATATTTTAATTTTAATTTTGTAATGCGATATTATTTGAACATTGCTAGTGTCATGATTATTTTTAATAAACAATTAGCTCTTATGGAGCTTTTGATCATTAGCATTATATCATCAAATATTTCTTAGATACCGTTGGTATCATGAAAGAACATCCGTTGTGACACTACCTAAGCATGAAAGAAAACGAAAATCAAATGGACATTTAAAGATAATTGTAAATTATATATCATGTCAGAACAAGATCCTCATACTGATGTCTCTTTACCTCTTCTATGATGGAGGACTCAGCAACTCCTCGTTCAACAACTCCACTATCTCCAGAATCATCCAAACGAACTCTAAGGCTGGCTAGCTGGTGTATCTCACGAACCATCTCCTTTATTTCTGGCTGCACATCCGTCAAGCTACCTATAGATCTACGCCTGAGAGCATCTGCTACAATATTTGCTTTCCCTGGATGGTACAAGATATTAACATCATAATCATTTAGTAACTCAAGTCACCGTCTCTGTCGTAAATTCAGCTCCTTCTGCTTAAAGATATATTGGAGACTCTTATGATCCGTATAAATATCAACATGAACTCCATATAAATAATGTCTCCATATCTTCAAAGCATGAATCACCACTGCTAACTCCAAATCATGAGTATGACAACAATAATCAAATCGAATGTATACAAAATACCCCAAAATCTGAATAACCATACCAACAACAACCACACGATCTCTTACTTCCAATTTCTCTTAATACAAGTTCATTCCTTCATTTACAACATCACGCAACTCCAATTACTCAAATAATAAGAAGAAATCTTACCTTAGTTTAGCCAAAACATTCCCTAAAGTTCTCGGCCATCACTGCTCCATTTTTGCACCATTTTCACCATCTCTTTAACTTAAAATGTCATGCATGTATTCTACAAGTTTAATCCATCCTTCTTACATGTTTTTCTTCCAAAAAATGGTTCATCTTTAAACTGAAATTTCTTGTCTAAAATCGGTAGTCACTGCCGGATTGCTCACTGTTTTGGAGTTACCATTGCTTAGAATTTTAGTAGGAGAGTTTAAATCTTGAAAGGGAGTTGATGTGGTCTTTTCAAGCTATGGAGGGTGGAGTTTTCGGCTGAGGATGGGAGAGGTTGAGGGGAATGGTTTTTCGAAATGGGGGTGGGGAAATGAGTGAAGTTTAGAGATATGTGAGCATGCTAAAACTAATAAGTGTGGTGTGCATGCTCACGGTTTTTAAGACACCATTCTCCATAATTTGTTCACTAATTATTATTCCTTCCACTAAATATTGATCCCACACTTAAATAATCTCCCACATACTCATCCTTATAAATAGAATCTGAAAATTTCATGTCCTAATCACATTATATACGACTAAGTCCATATCACATGTGTTGCATCCAAATTATTCCGGAATCACATCCCTTGTATACTAATTTCGGAATTAGCATATATAAATATACTTTATATTTAATATTCGAATCTTATTTTCTTAATTACGTTCTTAATTATCGTTTTAAAACTACGAGGTGTAACAATTTTTCTCAAGCACAAAAAAGATATTATTTCAGGATAATGTCTTACCACTTCAGGAGTAAGTTTCAGATTTACTACTTCAGGAGTAAATTTCAAAGTCTTATTATTTTGGGAGCAAAATTCAGATAATATTTACTACTTCAGGAGTAAATTCAGTGTCTTACAACTTCAGGAGTATCTTTCATAAAGTTTTACTACTTCGGGAGTAGAGTTCGAAGTTCTACTACTTCGAGAGTAGAGTTCAAAGTTCTACTACTTCGAGAGTAGAGTTTAACATTTGCTACTTTGGGAGAAAATTTCCGAGTTTACAATTGCGGAAGTAAAGCATAGAATATTCATAATATTTCTACCTCTTCTGGAGATGGGTCGTGATGTTTTCATAACTAAATGCACGTTCATATTTATAGTATAGGCTTTAATATATATTGTCACCTTCACTTCAGGAAATGAATATGTATTTGTAACATTTATCAAAAGTTCTCATTCTTCATGAATGAAACGTAATTATATGAACGTGCCTTAAGCATCTCGATTTATGATTACTTAAAACCTCTTTAAAGATATTGCTACTTCATGAGCAAGTCGAGACATCGATTGAATTTGATTTGCATATACGAACTTTCATTTACTTAACTCAATCAAATAATAAATATCAAGCAAATATAGAAAAACACATAAATCAATTAAAATCTACGTGCCTTTTGTGGCAATTAACCCACTTCAAGATGGAAGAGATATGTGATAAAACATAAAGGAAAATATGTGCTCTCCCAAAAGTCTACACTTCGTGTTTCTTAATATTAACACACAGAAACATAATATTAGTTATAGAAAAATGTTTTAGTATTCTTCACACCAAAAATCCTCACATGACTTGGTGAAGTTTCAAGAAATATTTGTCCCTAAAGCAATTTTGTTCATGTATGATATCATAAATAACAGTGTTTACGAAACTTGAAAATTGATTAGAAAGACTAACCGTGATGACCGAATATATGTTGGCATTGTACATCTTGTACTAGGTCATCGTTCTTATTATATTATTAATATTAAATAACGTTATTGGCATTGTCAGCATCATAACAACTCGGTTGGCTAGAACTTCGTCGATAATGTCATGTAATAATAATAAAGTTAGAACAAGAATATTATCGAGAAAGAGAGAGAATATGATAGTTCTTATTTCTGAGGTTGAAATAAAATGAGGGAACATCTCTATTTATAGGAGAAAATTGACTTGGTCTTAAAGTTATTAGCCCTAATATTTCTTCTAAAGATAGACATCCATAATATATAATAATATCTATAACACTTGTAAAAAATACATAAGATGTACACGTGTATATCCTATGTATATCGGTCTCTGCTAGACTAGAATGTACATATATACTGTGATATACATATATGGTATATCACTATAGATAGGTAGTTTGAATATAACCGATTTCTACCATATTTAGGGTAAATAATTGTATTGTACACTTACCATAATTATAGGAGTCTTGTGCTACTAGAGTAGGGTTTGGGATTAGAATAGAAATAAGATTTTTTACTATGAAAATTATAAATTGTATATATTATCTTTTATTAATAAAAATAATCTTGAGATTATTTCTTTCAACACTAAACAACAACAACAACAACAACATACCCGGTTAATCATGATTAATTAATATTTATTTTCTTCTTTTATTTTGTCACATAAACTTAATAAATTTCACGTGATTTAATTTAAAATGACAGTGTTAAATTTTCTTCAGGGTAATGATATATACTAGATGCATCATTATTTTTGGACTATATACTATGTGTTATTTTAAATTCGCCTATACTTGCATATAAGCATAAATTCGCCTATACTTGCATATATGCTTTTGGTTTAAAATATATTTAATATATTCTGTCTATATATTAACCTTTAATAAAATATTCTTTTATAGGACTAAGAAATGGGTCATATTCGTCCTCCGAGCATAAATCCGACAAAAAGACAAGGCTATAAGACGCTTCGACATGGGATACAGGTCCGATTCCCGCAAAGACGTAAGAATTCTCAGATGCCGGACTGACTCGTTTAATTAATCAACAGACGCCCCAAAACTTCACCACAAGAAAGACATCCCGCGATTTACCTGATAATAGTGTTAAAAAGACTCATATTCTTGTTGAGGAAAGAATAATCAACAGTACACAAGAGGACAAGAAGAAAATCCAAAGATCAGTGGACGGTCTGGCTGTCACATAACTCCGTTTTGCATCAAACGGAAAGAGACTCTGCTCAATATCGTGTTCCGTCTTTAGCTTATTTAAGATCCACGAACATATAATTCACTCATATTAAGAAATAGTAGCTTTTTCTCGAAATCATAAGATGAAATTATATAATTTATAGTTAAAGTTTTGTTTGGATATGTAATTTTGGGATTTTTGAAGTTGTATTTTTTATAGGCATAAAAATCTCATAAGTTATGAAATTCGTCAAAATTTTCTCAATTCTTATAGAATCTTACCAAATGAGCCGGTCATAAAATTAATACTCTACTACATGGCCTTTCAAAAAAATATAACTTTAATTGATCAAACTTTAGTTCGATAAAAAGGAAAATTTAATATGAATAGTAATGTAACTATTCTTTAATATAACCCTACATGATACTAACAATCTCTTCACGTTGAACATGCATTTTTCGATCAGATGATGTTGGTAAATGGTTGGTGGGAGTAATTGTTAAAAATATCCTACCAACTTGCAGATTAATATTTGATATAAATGTTGGTAAACATAATTGATAAATATATCTACTAACTTATGAGTCTCTTTATTTATAAAATATAAACTTATAGGTTAAGTTTTATAATTAAAATTTTAAAATCATGATTTGAGATTTCAAATGATGCAATTTGGATGATTTGAGATTTCATTTCATGAGATAATTATGAGTGAAATCTATGAGATGAAATCAAGAAATCGCATGTACAAACGCATAATTTTGATAAAAATTATCAAAGTTAAAGGTGAAAGTAAATATACAGTACATTGGTGAAAAAAACTTTATTACATCAAGCGAAGGTTCACCAAAAAATCTCTATTCTTGGTAATGGTCCCACATTATACTTGGTACTCCTCCACAAGTTTTTATTAGATATTAGTACACAAAATATAAGAGAAAGAAGAAAAGATTGAATTGTCATGTGAAAACAGAAGAAAGATATGGAGTCAACCAAAAACAATACTAAAAGATGAGAAGGAGTACTTAGTAAAAGATGGTTCATTGACCCAAGTGTAGTATACAATATTTTTAAGTAGGGAGTTGAATTTTGTGATGAAGTCAGTCAGGACCAACTCTTTGACTCTTTGGCCGCTAACCCTGTAGACGAGTCCAACGGCGGACTCCATTTGGTCGACTCATGCGTGGGTGCCGTGTCGAACCCACTCCCCCCTCCTATCGATGAATATTTGTGACTGCATTTTTATTTATTTAGTGATTCTTTTCTCCGAATTTTCATTAGAATTTGAGAGTCATTAATATCATATTTCTCGAATGTATGATGATTTGAGAATTCTTGCAATGTCGTTAATTGCTAAGAATGTCGAGCAACGATTTTGAAAAAAAAAACAGAATGTAATGCGTTAGTCTCTTTATAAATATGCAGGAGTTTATGATTATTTGAGATAACTTATCTATCTCATAATTCGTTCTATTTTACGTGACATTAGACACTAATCTTCAAATTATATTATTAACAACTTAATTTAAGTCACAAAAATCTCATGAAATATTTTAAATTATGTTACAAAAAAAAATCTTTAAACTCAATACTCAATCAAATATCCCCACAATAATTTAAATGGATGGAGTAATGCTTACTTCCTCAATTTCATCTTATGTATATAATACTTACGTGGCAAAACATCACATCAATGCTAAGATGTGAATAATTCAATGAGTTTAAACTTTTAAGAATTGTTAAAGTTATATATAAATAGAATCAGGTCAAATCTATGGACGTCCAAAAAAAAAGTATTATAAATTGAAATTACAAATAAAAGCTCTCACATCCATTTTTTTCCTTAAATATTTTGGGATCAGGTAAGCAGGTATTTAAGTAGGGAATTGGGTAAGTTTTATGGATATATAATAAAACTCCCCACTTAAGTGTTGCAAGGTGCAGTTTTAAATTGTTGCAAGGTGCAGTTTTAAGTTTAACCATCATTATACAACTTGATACTATATGATTTTACATCGGTGGAGTAAATATTTATTAAAAGAAATAATTCCTTGATTATTTTTATTAATTGAAAGATAATATATACACTTTACATATTTTCATAATAGGAAGAATTCTATTTCTAAAACCCTATTTTATTTGGAGATTAACTATAAAATTATGGTAAGAGTGTAATACTAATTATGGTACAAAACTAAGACTCTATATACACCAAATATATAAATACATAAACCTTTCAAATGGCCGAACATGGTTAGATTGGGCTTTTGGCCCATGACTCTTTTGTTGATCAAACCGTGATATACATTAAGTGTATATCACGGTAATATCAATATATTTAACATACCCCCGCAGTCATAGCGAGTGGTCTTCGAACGCTGAGACTATCCCAAAAATCTTCAAAAAGGACCGAGGGAAGACCCTTTGTAAAGATGTCTACAACTTCATACCTGGAAAGGGACATGACAGACGCATACTTGTCCTCGAGCTACCTTTTCTCGAACAAAGTGAATGTTCATCTCTATATGTTTAGTCTGTCTTTGAATCGAATACCAGAAATGTAGATGACATTAACATTATCACAATACACCAAGGTAGCATTCTGAATAGGACAATGGAGCTCTAAAAGAAGATTACGTAACCAACATGACTCAGAGACTACATGTTATACCCCGTATTTCCAGAGTATGTACGTGAGGGCGTACGTATAATAATTTGAGCCTTAAGTTAGGCAAGTTTCGAAATTTGTACACAACACCCGATAGGAGTCGTTTTTCGACGAAACGTTTCCACAGCTTTCGTAGGAAAATTCCGGCCATGGCATTTTTAATTTTTGGATTTTTCCGGAGACGAACATTTTGGACAACGAGGCGATACGTGTCACCCTCACATCGAAGCTTGGGACGGCAAGCTCGACGATTTGGGCTACTTTAGTTGGTAGGATATTTTGTGCAAGTTGGTGTGGTAGATGGATAAGGTCCACATGGTTGAAATCTAGCCCTACACTTGCACCACACTTGTCTTCATCTCGCCATTGGTCGACCTTTACTTGACCTATAAATACCCTCTAAGTCAAGACTTTCTTCATCCAAAAACTTGAGCAATCTTTCTAAGTCTCAAATACTCCTCCTCTTATTTGATCTCGCCCAAAAGCCCTCCCCTTTGAGAAGCCCTTTGGCCGAGAGCTTCCTCCTCATGGGTGCCTCAGCTATGGGTACACCCCCTAGCCTAGTTGTCTCGTATAAATACCCTTGTTGTGGTATAGAAATACTCTCCTAGTATTGTTATAATGTCCAAATACTCGCCCAAATACCTTGTAGTATTCCCAAGGTTACACTTATACAAGCCCGTAAAATATCATTATACTTTCCTTAGTCACTAAAACGAAACCCTAAGTAAATCTTCACCCGTAGTTGAAGTTATAAGTAGAAGTTGGTTGGAACTTCTAAGGGTTGGTCGAGCTGGCCTGAGCGCACTGAGTGAGCTAAACCTTGCTCAGATCGACATATAAACTCTGATAATTTTGGGCTTATCGAGGTAAACATTCTTGACCTTCACGTAATTGGAAATTACATGTTGTAGAGTATATGGTTAAGTATACTATATATAGAATCGAACATAGTTGTGCGGCAATGTCTTTGACTTAAGCTCGAATAATACTTACGAAATGTCTTGCGACTTAAGCCCAATTTTAATAAGTGAATCAATCAGAATTACATAGACTATATTACAAGAGACTTGTAGTATTATCGTGAGTAGAATTGTACACGTCCGGTTAGACGTGCAAACCCCGTCAAGCTTGGTACCGCCTCGCAGAGAGAGATTACGCTGTCATGTGTGGGAGGTGCTGAATTTTCTCGAGAATATTCTACATTAAGATCTAGGATATTAATAGCGCCTCGTGGCCTCTATAGGTCAAGATCGCGTATGGCGTGATCTACTTGGCCGAGTAAGACGGTTTGAGGTACTGATCACTTTGCTATTAGTCGATAATCGCCGCAAGGTATGTGAACCTCTTCCTATCTGTTTCTAGCATGATACGTGTATAACTATGTAGTACGGTAGACGCATACGTGTTTAATATATTTGATTGGTTTGAAAATAAAGTGTTATAACGACTTTACGGAAGTCAAGTTATAACACTTTACGTAGGTAAGAAAATGCCTTGTGGTTTCAAAGTAACCGATTTGACTTATAACGGATTTGATGTGTAGTAATACTTGGCTTTGAAAACATAAGAGTTGTACTAGCTTTATGGGAAGTTAGGTATAACGCCTTAAGAGTGATAAAAGAATGGTTTATCGATTTTTGAAAATAAGAGACTCAAATTAATGGTATTGATATGAATTTTGTTAAAGTGTGAAACCTCATTCGTGAGTAATGAGTACTTGGTTTTAAATGAATAATGTTTTACCGATTTCAAAATCGAATGAGTATCGACAAACCACCGCAATATTAATAAAGGGAAATGTATTGAATAATGAAGTATGGTATTAAAACCAAGAGAAACCTCCATCCGCATAAGCTAAGATGAGACAAAATGATATTACATTTCCTAGATCATGGCCGCTTAATAAGATTGATTATAAACAAAAATAACCTACTCACATATAAGACATATGTTTCTCAAAACGCTTATAGAGAATTATGTTTTAAAGGATTAAAACTATGAACTACGAAACCTTTTCTAAAATGAGAAACTTGAGCATTTGAAATTAGGCAAACTTGAACGCTTGGAAAATAAGGTTGTTACTTGATTTTACAAAGGAAAGCATTTTGTTTACTTAACAATGTTAGTCACTCTAATTTTATACTACGTATCGGTGACCTTGGTAAAAGAAATGGATCTTAAAAGGAATTTAACGACGTAGTACTTTTTAGGTTAAAATCCGACTTTGACATAAAATGAAAGTACCTTGAGTCAGGTATAACTTGCCTATGCTTGTTGTTATGAAACTTGACCATGTTACGTAGATAGCCTTGTTGCAAGTATTGTGTTCTACTCGACTACCGTTCATCCGAATGTATTTCACTGACTACCGGTTCATCCGAATGTATTTCACTTGACTCCGGCTCATCCGAATGTATTTCACTTGACTACCGGCTCATCCGAATGTATTTCACTTGACTACCGCTCATCCGAATGTATTTCACTTGACTACCGGCTCATCCGGAATGTATTCCATCGACACGGCTCACGGGATGAACCGAATGTATTCCACACGCTCTATATCGGGTCCATAAGACGGGCCGAGACTGTTATACGATCACATGATTTGTACCTAGATCGCCAGCGGTGGCGAAGGAGTTCCACGTACGGCGGATGACTTCGGCGCGAGTCCCCGACTTGACATGATCGCTTTTATGTTGTGAATCGTAGTTTCGTTATCATACATGTCTCCCGCTTTATATAGACTATTATGATTTCATTTACGATTTTACGCTTCACATACTTGGTACTGCATCGACTCTCTTCGCGGCCGCTCATGCCGCAGTAAGGTACATCGACCGCCGATCCCCGCTTATGATCACCTTTCGTGTTGGGAAGCTTCGTTCCTTCGAGGCTTATCTTTGGTATGTTACCCCGAGTCCAGTAGGTTCTCAGACATTCGTGGTATGGCGGGCCCGCCCCGTCATAGTTGTTGTCACTTCTGTAGGTCCGTAGTATCGCTGTGGCGTAGTCCAGAAAAAGATAACTGTCGTATTTATGTATATATACCGAAGGCAACCGCTTGCTGGCCTGCTTATTTATCATGTCTCTTAATTCATGTTCATGTTTTTATTTCCGCCGATTTTCTATGATGTTGCATCACTAGGGTGCCCGGTAGGCACCGCCACGCCCGGTTCGGTCGTGACAAAAGTGGTATCGAGCGCTTAGTCCTCTGAAAGTGTCTATGCACGTGTTCAGTAGAGTCTTGATTATCGGTGTGTTGTGCACCACATCTATAATCGTGAGGCTATAGGACATTTAGATTGGTTTCCATTCTTCTCATTCCGAGATCGTGCCTTAGTGTGTGTGATAAGTTGGACCCTCCGACGTATTCCTTTCCTTTACCGCTATGCCTCCGCGCGTAAAGCAACCTGTGCCCGAATGGGCAAGGCAATCGAGTAGCTAGTGAGATACTGAGAGTACGAGGCGCAGCCCGGCCAAGACTGAGACAAGCCCGACGGCGAAGTTTCGACGCCGCCATCACCAAAGAAGTTTAGAGTCGCAGCAGTGGCTGCCGAGACTACGCACTGAGCCTCCGGTCCCCACACTGGAGCAGATGAGACGGGTACAAGGAGATGGCGCCATCGCCGTGGTCGTGGCGATATGAGGATAGGCTAGATGCAGCATTCCGGCCCGAGCACCGTAGTTCACCCCGAGCGCATTTGAGGCTACGTGACTTTCTCGAGTCAGAGCCCGCCTTGTTCTATGGATCGAGCCGAGGATGACCTCGTGAGTTTATCCGACACTACACGATCATGAGAGTGATCGAGTCTCGCAGGCGTAGTCGGTGGTATTGGTTCGCATCACCGCGTGATACCGCAGCTGATTGGGTTTGATTCGCGGAGTTGTCCCGGGAAGAGCATGCACTCCCACCGTATGGGACGAAGTTCTCGGGCTTTTCTTGCACATTTCGCCCACGGATGAGAGGGCTCGGGCCGATGATATTTGACGCTGAGGCGGGGACGGGCGGACGGTTAGAGAGTACAATGTGGAGTTCGACTCATTAGCTCGGTATGTGCTCCGTGGTAGCCGATATGGAGGATGAGTACACCGCCACGCCACCGGTGGATGATTACTTGGCGAGGCTTGTACGGGTGTAGCTCTCCACCGAGCATGGACATTGCCCGCATGCAAGCTCACGCACCAGACGCGAGGCACGAGAGGTCGACGGAATGACCGAGATCGCCAGAAGAGGCCGTGGCAGGTCCTTTGGTAACTTTCGAGGCGGACCGCCTCAAAGAGCCTAGTTATGTACTCCACCAAGACATAGTGGACCCCATCGTCGAACGCTCAGGTATTCGAGCCGGGTCGAGCTCCGTGGCTTCGTTCACAGATATACGCGAGTGCTAGCCCAGGATTCATGCCCTCAGCGACGATGTGGCAAACATCATCCCGGGAATGTCGTTTTTTATCGTGCTTGTTTCACTCGCGGCCGTGGCCATGGACGAGATCAGGCTTATAGGAGAGGTACCGGCAGCTTGGCGCAGCCTACCGGATCAGTGGCAGGTTCATCGCCTTCTACAGCTATGCGCCCTGCAGGGCAGGCCTATGATTAGAGTGGAGCGGTTGATTCAGGTATATCCCTAACCCTCTAGAGACTCGTATGTATTGATGTTATGATAATGTGTTAAGTGTTATGTTCGGATAGCTTTGTGCTAAAATGTGATTTAGGGACCTGGTTGGTGAAAAAGGGTAAGCTGGGGTGAGAAAATGATGAACCTTAGGATATTACAAATGAGACCTTAGATGTAAGGTCATCTTGAATAAAAGATTTTACGGTTAGTTTTTGTTGAAATACTTGGTCATGTGATAAATGTATTGTGTGATAAGTCCCCGGGTTGGGTAAATAAAAGTGGTATCTTTCCGATGTGATTTAACAAGATTGTTCCGTGTCGGCGAGCAAGAGTTGGCGCGACAACGGGTCGGGTTGGGCTAGCCGGGCCAACCCGCGCCTGCTTCGGCGCTGGGTCGGGTCAAAGTGGTCCCGCCAGATGGTAGGTCACGGGTGTTAGGCCCAAGTTTAGATGGTCATCGTATGAGTTCGAGGATATGTTCACCGAGCGGATCGTGAAGGCCGAATGGCCTTAAGGAAGATCGAGGCTAGTAAGATGACCAAGTTTGGAGGTAGTGACTCCAAAGTTTCGGAACAAGTGTGGTACGATACTAGAAGAGTTCAAGTGTTCGGAAGAGTACGACGAGTAAAGGCAGAGGCGAGCATGTATTGCGAGCATAGATATGATCATTTCTTGTGAAGGGAGAAGGTCACGAAGGATGTATATTTTAGACCTCGTGAATCGCACGCATCCCATACCATTTGTTGGTCGCCGAGTAACACTAGAACCTCGCGCAAAGTGACAAAAGTTTGTGATGTTAGAGGTGTTTCCTCGTGAACTGGACGTAAGTATTTACGCGGTGTTTCGTGGCCAGTTGTGGCGTTGACAACTTATTAGAAGAACTTTATCATTATCCGCTTGAGAAGGAACATTCGACGAATGTTTCACGAGGGGAGAATGTTATACCGTATTTCAGTATGTACGTGCGTATGCACGATAATAATTTGAGCCTTAAGTTAGGCAAGTTTCAAATTTGTACACAACACCCGATAGAGTCGTTTTTCGACGAAACGTTTCCATTTTTTCGTAGGAAAATTCCGGCTATGGCATTTTTAATTTTTGCGGATTTTTCCGAGAGACGAACATTTTGGATCAACGGAGGTGACATGTGTCACCTCACATCGGAAGCTTAGGACCGCAAGCTTGGACGATTTGGGCTACTTTAGTTGGTAGGATATTTTGCAAGTTGGTGTGGTAGATGGATAAGGTCCACATGGTTGAAATCTAGCCCTACACTTCGCACCACACTTGTCTTCATCTTGGCCATTGGTTGGCCTTTACTTGACCTATAAATACCTCTAAGTTGAAGACTTTCTTCATCCAAAACTTGAGCAATCTTTCTAAGTCTCAAATACTCCTCCCTCTTATTTGATCTCGCCCAAAAGCCCTCCCCTGAGAAGGCCCTTGGCCGAGCTTCCTCCCTCAGGTGCTCTCAGCCGAGGTACACCCCCAGCCTAGTTGTCTCGTATAAATACCCCTTGTTGTGGTATAGAAATACTCTCCTAGTATTGTTATAATGTCCAAATACCTCGCCCAAATACCTTGTAGTATTCCCAAGGTTACACTTATACAAGCCCGTAAAATACCATTATACTTTCCTCACTACTAAAACGAAACCCTAAGTAAATCTTCACCCGTAGTTGAAGTTATAAGTAGAAGTTGGTTGGAACTTCTAAGGGTTGGTTGAGCGGCCTGAGCGCACGAGTAGAGCTAAACCTTGCTCAGATCGACATATAAACTCGGATAATTTTGGGCTTATCGAGGTAAACATTCTCGACCTTCTTGTAATTGAAAATTACATGTTGTAGGAGTATATGGTTAAGTATACTATATATAGAATCGAGCATAGTTGTGCGGCAATGTCTTTTGACTTAAGCTGAATAATACTTACTAAATGTCTCATGACTTAAGCCCGAATTTTAATAAGTGAATCGAATCGTAATTACATAGGACTATATTACGAGACTTGTGTAGTATTATCGCGAGTAGAATTGTACACGTCCGTTAGACGCAAACCCCGTTGGCTTGGTAGCCGCCTCGCAGGAGAGATTACGCTGTCATGTGTGGGGAGGTCGCCAATTTTCTGTAATATTCTACATTAAGATCTAGGATGTTAATAGCGCCAGTAGCCTCTATAGTCAAGCATCGCGTATGGCGTGATCTACTTGGCTTAAGGAGTAGCCGACTTTGAGGTACTGATCACTTTGCTATTAGTCGATAATCGTCGCAAGGTATGTGAACATCTTCCTATCTGTTCTAGCATGATATGTGTATAACTATGTAGTACGGCAGACGCATACGTGTTTAATATATTTGATTGGTTTGAAAAATAAAGTGTTATAACGCTTTATGGGAAGTTGGTTATAACAATGCCTTACGGTAAGAAAATGCCTTGTGGTTTCAAAGTGGTAACCGATTTGACTTATAACGGATTTGACGTAGTAATACTTGGCTTTGAAAACATAAGAGTTGTACTAGCTTTATGGGAAGTTAGGTATAACGCCTTAAGAGTGATAAAAGAAAGGTTTATCGATTTTTGAAAATAAGAGACTCAAATTAATGGTATTGATATGAATTTTGTTAAAAGTGTGAAACCTCATTCGTGAGTAATGAGTACTTGGTTTTAAAATGAATAATGTTTTACTGATTTCGGAAATCAGAATGAGTATCGACAAACCACTGCAACGTTAATAAAGGGAAATGTATTGAATAATGAAGTATGGTATTAAAACCAGTAGAAACCTCAATCTGCATAGAAGCTAAGATGAGACAAAATGATATTACATTTCCTAGGTCATGGCTGCTTAATAAGATTGATTATAAACAAAAATAACCTACTCACATATAAGACATATGTTTCTCAAAACGTTTATAGGAGAATTATGTTTTAAAGGATTAAAACTATGAACTACGAAACCTTTTTCTAAAATGAGAAACTTGAGCATTTGAAATTAGCAAACTTCAACGCTTGGAAAATAAGGTTGTTACTTGATTTTACAAAGGAAAGCATTTTGGTTTACTTAACAATGTTAGTCACTCTAATTTTATACTACGTATCGGGTGACCTTGGTAAAAGAAATGGATCTTAAAAGGAATTTAACGCATTTAGTACTTTTAGTGGTTAAAATCCGGACTTTGACATAAAATGAAAGTACCTTGAGTTGTGTATAACTCGCTTACGCTTGTTGTTATGAAACTTGACCATGTTACGTAGGATAGCCTTGTTGTGCAAGTATTGTGTTCTACTCGACTACGGCTCATCCGTGAATGTATTTCACTTGACTACGGTTCATCCGAATGTATTTCACTTGACTACCGCTCATCCGAATGTATTTCACTTGACCGGCTCATCCGAATGTATTCCACTCGACTAGGTTCACGGGACGAACCGGAATGTATTCCACACGCTCTATATTGGGTCCATAAGATGGGACGAGACTGCTATACGTATCACATGATTTGTACCTAGATCGCGCAGCGGTGAGGAAGGAGTTCCACGTGAGGATGACTTTGGCGTGAGTCCTCGACTTGACATGATCGCTTTTATGTTGTGAATCGTAGTTTGGTTATCATACATGTCTCCGCTTTATATAGACTATTATGATTTCATTTACGATTTTACGCTTTCACATACTTGGTACCGTTGCATCGACCTCCTTCGGGGCTGCGCTCACGCCGCAGTAGGTACATCGATCGCCGATCCCCGCCATAGGATCACCTTTCAGCGTGTTGGAAGCTCCGTTCCTTGGAGGCTTATCTTTGCATGTTACCCAGTGCAGAGGTTCTTGTACATTCGTGGTATGGCGGCCCCGTCCGTCATAGTTGTTGTCACTTCTGAGGTCCAGAGTAATCGTTGGCGTAGTCCGTAAAAAGATAATCGTCGTATTTATGTATATATACTGAAGGCAACTGTTTTGGTTGGCCTGTTTATTTATCATGTCTCTTAATTCATGTTCATGTTTTTATTTCCGCTGATTTTCTCTGATGTTGCATCACTAGGGTGCCCGGGGTAAGGCACCAGTCACGGGCCCGGATTCGGGTCGTGACACTACATTAGATACCCATCGATACTCGGCCTATGCACTTGACCGTGATAGTGTTGACTGACGCTTGTCAGACCGTGAGATCAAGTTATTACCAAGAAACATACAATAGCCAGATGTAGACCGTCTGGTATCCGGACAACCACCCCAATCAACATCTGTATATGAGATAAGTGTAGATGTCGACGAGGGATACAAATGCAAGCCATAATCAATTGTGCCCTGGATGTACCTAATAATGCGTTTGAGCGCATTCATGTGCTCAATCCTGGGATCATGCATAAACAAACATACCTGATGCACGACATATGTAATATCATGCCGTGTGAACGTAAGATATCGTGCCCTTCGCAAGATCGCGATATCAATTTAGATTTTGGGCTTTCGGGTGGGCTAGTGGATCGAGTGGATGACCAAACTTGGGCCAAAACTGATGGCTAGTTCTATGTTTGGTTATTGGGCCTACACTGGTTGGTATTTTGGGCCTAAACAAATGGACCTGAAGTGTTACACCTCGTAGTTTTAAGGCGATAATTAGAGAACGTAATTAAGGAAATAAGATTCGAATATTGGGTGTAAAGTATACTTATATGCTAATGAGGAAATTAGTATACATAGGAGATGCTCCCGTAATAAATTTTGATACTACAAGTGTGATATGGACAAAGTGACGTGTATATATACATATGGACATGAAATTTTTATGATTTTATGTAGGATGGGTTATGTGTGAGATTGATTTATTAATTGTGAATTTATTTTAGTAGAGAGATTAATTTAAGTAGACAATTAAGGGGATTGGACCAAAGTGCAATATTAATTTTCAGATTTTGCCCTTAAAACTTATTAACCATTCATCTTCTAAACTCCCACACTTCATTTTCAAATAACACTCCCTCACCTTCATTCTCCTATCCTCTTCCTCTTCGGCCGAAAAAACCCGTCCATTCTCTAGCAAATTTAAGCTTTTATCTCCCTCTTTCTAGACTAAGTTCTTCTACAAATTATAAGCCAAGTAAACTCCTAAAAACAGTGAGCAAAATCGGTACACTGCTGGCCGAAATTAAGCCCAAGAAATTCCAGTTTTAAGATAAGAAATTTGGAAGAAAAACATGCAAGAAAGATGGATTTAAACTTATAGAATACATGCATGTCATTTTGGAGTTGAAGAAATGATAGAAATGGTGAAGGAAACTTGAGCAGTGGACCGAGTTTAAGGACTGTTTTGGGCAAAATTAAGGTAAAAATCTTCTTTTTATGGATTATTTAGAAGATTAAGTGATGTTGTAGTTAAGAGATAAACTCATGTTAAAAAAGAATTGGAAATACGAGATTGCATGTGATTGTTGTTGTCACGACCCGACCCGATGGGCAGCGACTAAGCGCCCTAATGGCGCCATTATACTGAGCTGTCACGTAATGAGACTGACACTAAGGACAACATGAAATTTGGCAGCATAACGCCGCAATCATAACACATGTACGAATAGGCAAGTCGGCAAGGCTGCCTTTACATACAAATAACCCTGTCTCCTAAGGAGTCACATCTAAGCAAATATAATAAAGGACGCAAGCCGACAAGGCTGTCACTATATACGGAAACCGTGGAATGAATCCACATCAAGGTTATATATGTGCTAATTTAGAGTAATTTGGAGGTGATGAGCTGTCGGAGAGGATGATAGACCCTTAAGAGATCATGTTTAATTGACTTAATGATATATCATATTTTTAGATTAAGCTGTGTTGTATGCTTAAGTGATGTGTATGAATAATATTGGTATGTAGTAAATAGGGTAAGACAATGTGATTTTGAGATTATGAGAAACTATCTTGCTCGTATACGGAGAGAGATAATGTAAGCTTGGGACATGGAGTAATAAGGATCTTAGAATATTTGATATTCGTTGAGCCCTTAGATATACAAGACCTTCTTGAGTAAAATATTCTATGTTTGATCTTGGTTAAAGTACATAGTATACGTGAAGTATATTAGTTGTGATTGATGAATGAGACTATGTGTTATATGGTGGTCATGTGAGGCATCTTTGGGTTGCTGAGTATTGTTGGAACTTGTAGAAAAGGAAGAGATTAAGTGAGAAAAAGGCGTGCTGTGAATTTCAGTGCACGTCGCAGTTGTCAGCGACGTGGACAGGTCGGAAACTTGAGAGTCACAGAATTCTAGAATCGCTGCGTCGACGCGTGGATAGCAGGTCTTGACACTAACAAGTATAGGTCGATGGGTTTAGTTAAAGGAGAATATGCCGAGTTTGTGTAGCTTGAGACCTTTGATGAACATTCGAGGACGAATGTTTTTAAGGGGGGAATAATATTATACACCGTAGTTCCAGGGCATATAAGTGAAAACGTAAGTAAGGAAATAAGATTGGAAGGTTGGAAGGAAAGTATATTTACATTTCTATATGGAAAAATTATGGGAAAAAAATGTGACGACGAAAAATTATTAACTTGGAGTTTAATTCTTCTAATTGGATTTATGGACTTAGTATTGTATTATGAAGTCTTGGAATTGATAATATGGGATCCACCAAAAATTTCACAATTTTGTGGGGCCCTTCGAAAAATATGATATTTTGGACAAGTGTTAAGTTGTTTTGTGAGGAAAGAATTTTGGCCAATGGGAGGGTGACATGTGTCCCTCATCCACTTGTCTCGCAAGACAAATATCTATATAGAGGATTGGATAGCAAGACTTAGCCATTTCTCACATAATATCTATCTTCCAAAAGCTTTCTCTCCTCTTTTCTCCTAGCTTGCAAGTCTCGAACCAAGCAACATTTCAAAGAACAAGAGTTGATTATTATCCAAAACTAAGCACCCTAATCAAGTTCTAAGCCAAGATAACTCTCCAAGATTATCCAAAAACAGTTTTGGCCGAAAAGGGTGTTGAAACCCTAAGCTTGTTTATGAACTTTTTGGAAGTAAAACAAGAAGGGAAGATGGTTACAAGCTTGTATAGATTACATGTGTGTGATTGGAACTTGAAGAAGTGGAGCTAAGACAAACTGTGGGCCGAAAGTTAGTGAACTATTTTGGGCAATATTTAATGTAAGATTCTTCTTCCTCTTGAAGTAATTGGATATTACATGTTGTTATAGTTAATAGATGAACTTGTGTTAGGAAGAATGGAGAATAAGGAGTGTATGGGCAGTTTTTGGGTGATTGGCCGAAAGTTGGCAGTTTTCGGATATTGGATTTGTTGGTTATAATTGTTGTTGTTATCTTCACCTATTGCATGTTAAATGAAGGAATATTGTTGTTGATAAGTTGATATGAAGTATATTAAAGTATTGAAACTTGAATTGGATTATAAGGGATTATGGAAATGGTTATTGTGTTGGGGTTGTTGGCTGAGAATACTATAAAACTGTTGGGTATTGTTGTGCAGTTTTAGGGACTTTTTTGTGGCGTTTGAATGCTGGAAATTCAGCCACCAATATGCATGTTTAAATATAGTAATTGCTAATGAAAGTTCTAAGGGAATAATGGTGTAGAAAGGTGTTGAAAGACTACTTTTTACCCTCGTTGTTATTGGATGGTGGACTGTTTTACGTGGATTATGAGGTTGTTTTTACGTGAAATGTAGGTGTGTGAATCACCTTGGTTAACTGTTGTTTGTGCCCTTAATTGGTGCTTGGTTGTTGATGAAATTGACCTTATTGAAAGGTGGAAAAGTACGTATAAATAGGGGAAGTGCTGTCTAAATTTTTATAAGAAAAAAAGCCATTACTTGGTATATAACCTACTCTAATGAGCATGGAGTTGATATACGTGTTATGGTATTTATAGGTTGAAGTACTACTTGGGGCGGATTCTAGTTATCAAGTTGGTATAAGCCGATAAGGTATGTGAACCTCTTCCTTCTCCTTTTGGCATATTCTACGTATGAACCATAACTGTGGTATTGTTTCAAAAATTATTCTACTCTTAGAAGTTAAAGAGTATTCATGTTATTGATTATATGCTAAAGACATGTCTAAATTATTCCTAAGTCCTTACCAAGTCTTATGAGAGATGTTGGTAAGAGTTTTTAGTAAGTATTGGTGTCGAGTTGATCTTGCTAAGTTACAGCACTAATAAGTATTAAGCGTTGAGACTGATTTTGGTAAACGTATTAAAACAAGCCATTGCAGCGTATTAAAACAAGTCATTGCAGCGTTAAATGAAAAAGATATCGACAATCAATTATATTGAAATGATTAGAAGTCCATCTGCATAAAAACTAAGATATAACCAGTTCATTTTACATTTTCTAGTTCACAGCTGATTAGATAAGATCATTATAAATATATAACCTACTAACGGCTCATAAAATGAATTAATTTGGCAATTCAGATCGGTTATCACCATGCAAATGTTTCCATAATGTTAGCCAGAGCAGCGAGACGAATTTAGATTATCAAGTTGATACAGACGACAAACGGTATGTGAACTATCCTTCCTTCTTTTGGCATGTTTATTTGGAGTAAGTGTACGGTGAATGTACATAGTTTTATTGGATCTTAATCCTAAAATGATACTTGCTATGATAAGTGCCTTGATTTTCCAAATGAGGATTTAAAAATGATACTTGATATGATAAGTGTCTTGATTTTCCAAATGAGGATTTAAAATGAAAGGTATGAGAGTGCCTTGGTGTTTCTATAAAATGTATGTACGGTGAACGTACATAGTACTTTTGGGTTCAAGTCCCTAATGATACATGATATGACTCTTTTTATAAAATGAATGTACGATGGACGTACATAGTACTTTTGGGTTCAAGTCCCTACTATTACATGACATGATAGTGCTTAAGTTTTCTAAAAGAAAGACATGACAAATGTTAGGTACATGACATTTTTGTACCTTGGTTTGTATAAAATGGAGGTTCATTACAAATGTTTGGTACATGACATTTTGGTACCTTGGTTTGTATAAAATGGAGGTTCATTACAAATGTTTGGTACATGATATGTTGGTACCTTGACTTTTCTAAATGAAAGTTCATTTTAAAGAGATTATATGGAGAGTCAAAGTGGTGATTTAAATTGCATATGATTGCTCATGATAGTTATTCGTGCAAGTGTTGTTCATCACTTCGTCGAGTCCCACGATTGAGTCGGCAAGGTTATATTTGATTTCATGGACATGTATCCATGATGCGAGTACAAGATACTCAGACATGTATATATATATGTATTGTGATTCCACCAAGTCCCTCACTAAAGCACCGAGATACGTTATATGATTCCACCAAGTCCCTCACTAAAGGGCCGGGATACGTTATAAGTAAATAGATACGGTGACTCCATGGACAGGCATCCATGATTTTGTTATGACTCTCATTTTGTTTAAAAGGTACGGTTGGCTCTCACGTTTAAAAGGTACGGTTGGCTCTCACATTTAAAACGGTACAGTTGGCTCTCACTTTTAAAACGGTACAGTTGGCTATATTTTATATGGCACGGTTGGATCTGGTATTTTGATTATTATACTTGTCCCTGTCATCCCTTGGTCAGTTATGATCATGTTTATTGTACTTCATGTTTACATACTTGGTACCTTGTTGTACTGACCCCCTTCGGGGGGCTGCGTTCATGCCCGCAGGTATAGGTACTCAGTTTGTGGATCCGCGAGCTTAGGATCCTTGCTCAGCTTTTGGGATAGCTCCATTGTTCCGGGGCTTGTCATTTTGGTACAGGTCTTCCATTATGACTTATGTATATTCAGGGGTACGATGTGGCCTTGTCCCGTCATAGTTACTGTATACTCTTAGAGGTCTATAGTCATGTGGTTGGGCGACATGTACAATTGTAGCTGCTTTGGTTTTATGTAAAGTGGCGGCCTTGCACGCCTATTTTTATTTCATGAGATTATGAGTTTCTTAAGTTTCCACTATTTTTATGTGATGTATGGGTAGGCGGTGCCTAGTAGGGCACCGCGGGCTCGCCGTTCGGGTTGTGACACGTGGTATTCGTGAGCTGGTCGAGCTCGTGGCTTCAGTTCACAAACGAATGCAGTTCTAGTCGACGAGGCCACCTTTGCCTCGGTGTTCTCAGAAGTAGGGTCCCATTTTGGAAAATGTCGTTTTGCTACTGTGTGCTTGTTTTTATTGTGTCCGCTAAGCTCATATGACGAGAGTGTCCTTTTAGAAGGGATACAGTAGTATGGCTCACCCATCGGATCGGCTTGCTCATCTTCTTCTATAGCTATACGCCCCGCAGGGCAGGGTGTTCATATTCCAGCAGGCCGTGGTAGAGGTCGTGGTGGAGTTTCCGGTTCTGTCGGTCCCTCGAACCGCATTTATGCCTTGGCTAGTAGGCAGGATCATGAGGCATCACCAAATGTGGTTACATGTATATTATCGATCTTTTTCCGTGACGTATATGCATTGATAGATGCAGGTTCCACCTTGTCATATATATCTCCCTTGTTGCTAGTAGAATTCATGAATAAGAGTTTCAAGAGAATCACAAGGAAAGCCCTAACAAAGTAATTAGCTCCTAACCATAGTCACGCTAAGAACTAATATAATCTCCATACATGAACTAAAATAAACAAAGCAAAAGAAAGAAAAGAAAATACTCAAGAACAAGTCTCCAAGCCTTCTAGCATCCAAGGATTGTGTTGTGGATGTTATACCCCGTTTTTCCAAAGTATGTATGTGAGGACGTACGTACAATTGTGTAAGCCCGAATTATGTTTGGGACAAAAATTGTGAAGCTTCCTACGAAAAGAATTGTTTTTCCGACGGAAAATTTTCCGAACCTTGTAAGGGAATTTTACGTTTTCAAGAATTTATTTATTTTGGATTTTTCCGAGAGATGAAATATTTTGGACCAACGAGAGGGCGACATGTGTCACCCTTAGGTGGCAAGGTTGGACGGTTTGGAGGGCAAGGAGTGGCACGTTTTTCACATGAAAAAGGCCTTAAACATTTGGTCAATGTTTTGTAGATATTTGTGGAGTAGATAGATAAGGTTGCACATGTCCAAATCTACACCATCCACTTGCTTTGATCTTGGCCATTGAATGTCCTATAAATACCATTGTGTGCAAGACTTATTCTTCATCCCTTAAACATTTTCCAAGTCTCAAAATCCCTCTCCCCCTCTTAGAAGCTCTCGTCCAAACTACCCCCTTAGAAAGGCTCTCACCAAACCCTCCTCCCCTTCCTAGTTGTTCTCGTTGAAATACCCCCTTGGTAGAAAAATATTCTCCAAGTATTGTTATTATTCCAAAATACCTTAGCCCAAATCCCTTGTAGTATTCCAAAGTTACCTCTATACTAAAAGCCCAGAAAATACTACTATATATCCTTTAGCCACAAAACGAAGCCCTAGGAAAATCTTCATAGTTGATTGAAGTATTAAGTAGAAGTTGTTTAGAACTTCTAAGGGTTTCTTGAGCGCATTTTAATAGAGCTAAACCTTGCTCAGGATCGACTTTAATCTTGGATAATTTTGGGCTTATCGAGGTAAATATCTTTGTCCTTCTATTGTAATTGAAGATTACATACTGTAGTAGTATAGAAATGAGTATAAGATATAGAAGAATACTAAAGAAAAGATTTGAACCAGATTTACATAGATCAGATTTACAGAGACTTGAGTAGTTTGACTGTAGGGAAGTCGCCCAACTTTCCGTAGAATTAAGAACCTTCTCGCTTAGAATATTCTACGTAATAGTCTAGACGTTGATAGACGTATTTGACTATTATAGGTTGATACTCTGCGCGCGACATATTCGACTTGGCAGGTGGATTTCGCCGAGGAGGTATGTGATTCTTCCTATCCTCTTGAGCATGATATTTTAAAAAGAATATATATATAGTACGGTAGACGTATGTATGTTAACTGAACGTGGTTTTACTTCGATGTCTTTTGACATGAGTTTTGAATAATAAGAATCTTGAAGTATTTCAAAAGAATTATGAATCGTTTTTGAAAGAAGAGTAATGCTTGGTTTTAAAAGCTTAAGAGTTATGCTAGCTTTATGGGAAGTTAGGTATAACGACTTAAGAGAGATAAAAGGAACGGTTTACTTAATTGTTTATAAAAGCCTTGTATTGATTTCAGAAATGAGAATAAGTATCGAACAAACCATCGCAATAGCTAATAAAGGAAAATGTATTGACTAATTAAGCATTATTAAAACCAAAGAGAAACCCCATCCGCATAAGCTAAGATAAGACAAAATTGTATTACATTTTCTAGATCATGGTTGTTTTAATAAGATTGTTATAAACAAGAATAACTACTCACACATAAGGTATATGTTACTCAATTGTTTTAAAAAGAGAGTACGTTATTTGATTAAGACTATGAACTATGAAATCTTTCGGAAGTAAAAGACTTGAGTATATTTTAATTAGGCAACTTGAACTTTTGGAAAAGAATGTTGTTACTTGATTTTAAAAAAGGAAAGTGTTTTTGATTTAAAAGGAAAGTATGGTATTATCTTAATCTGTCTTAAAAGAGAGTTTAAATGTTATGGCCGATTTGACACCGAGTCCACGTGGATGGACCGAATGTATCCACACGATTTGATACCGAGTCCACGGGATGGACCGAATGTATTCCACAAATTTGATACCGAGTCCACGTGGATGGACCGAATGTATTCCACACGATTTGATACCGAGTCCACGGGATGGACCGGAATGTATTCCACACGATTTGATACCGAGTCCACGGACGGACCGAATGTATTCCACACGATTTGATACCGAGTCCACGGATGGACCGGGAATGTATTCCACACGATTTGATACCGAGTCCATGGGATGGACCGAGAATGTATTCCACCCGATTTGATATCGAGTCCATGGGATGGACCGGGAATGTATTGCATACGATCCAACACCGAGTCCATGATGAACCGAAATGTGACCACGCGAATCCACCTCGAGTCCCATGGACGGGCCGAGACATACGTTATACGATCACACGATTTATACCTAGATCGCCGGCAGCTGGAAGGAGTTCCACGTACGGAGGATGACTGAGGCGCGAGTCCACGACTTGACATGACGGCTTTTATGTTGTGAATCAGAGTTTGTTATCATACATGTCTCATGTTTTATTTTAGATCATATGATTTCAAGCATGATTTCCGCCACATACTTGGTACCAGATCGCCCTCCTGGGCCGCGCTCATGCCGCAGTAGAGGTACATCGCTGATCCTCACTTTAGGATCACCAACAGACGTAAGCTCCGCTTTTCTTCGAGGTTTATCTTTTGGTATGTTTTCCCGAGTTTGTAAGTTCTCAGACATTCGTGGTATGGCGGGCCCCGTCCGTCATAGTTTTTGTAAAAATCTTGAGGTCCAGAAAATCGCCAAGGGCGTGATTTGTAAAAGGGATGAATCGCTCGTTGTATATATATATATACGCCTGACGGTATTTTATATACACCTTTGAGTCGCTAGTTAGTCTTGTGTCCCGGTGTGTACATACAAAGTGTCGGAGGAGGATAGATTGTCTTTCTTTTGAGGCAAAGGGGCTACAGGGGCCCAAGGGCGGAAAAGGAGCGAAAGAGGGAAAAGAGGAGGTACTAGAGTGAAAAAGGAGAAAGTGACAAACGAGGCTGAATTCAGACTGCGCGCGGCGCCTCGCAATGGAAGCTAGGCGCGCTTATTATTCGCAGAAGCTGCAGAAGATTCAGCGCCGCGGCTCCTCGTGAGACCAAACAGGGGCGCGCTAAACATCCGAGAAGCCACGTGAGTTGCAGTACGCGCCTCATGCAGCAGCCATCGTGGCCGCGCGCCAAAACACCCGAAGTATTGCAGAACTTAGCCGCGCGCCGACAGCAGGTGGCGCCGACGCGAAAAATTAGGTCTTTGACGATTTTTGGGCCAGCCCGAAGGAAAAGAAGGAGGCGTTTTAAAACTATATGGAGAACCCTAGGCGCTGGGGTTCCTTTCTTGCCAAACACAAGGTTTTCTTGCCTAGAGATCGAGACCTAAACATTATTAATTTCTTACATTTTTCTTTTCTTTAATTCACTTGTTTCATGATGAACATTTAATTAGTTCTTGTCATATTCATGGCTAGAACTAATTCTCTTATGTGGCTTTCTATGTTGAATTCTTGAACCTTATGTTATAAAGTAATGCATGCTTATGGTTATTATTCTTATTGAGAGATCTATCCAATAATTGAGTTGAATTCTTGGTAGCTAATTGACAACTAGTTATCACTATATGATTTCTAATCGATTCGAAAAGGAGGGATGTGAATATCCGTAAGTTGGGTGACGGCCTCAATTGGGGATGAAAATACCTCAATTAGATTCAGAAGCGTTGATGAGAGGCTTAACAACCCTAATTTTGCGCATCAGGCGTGATGGCCAACTAGGTTTTTGTGCTTAATCCTCCTATAGAGTTACCCTTATCAGCGAAAGTTAGGTAAGGAACAATACTGGGGTTGAGTGTTTATATAACCCTAACGGGAGTATAAAACGATTTCGTAAACCTGCTTTCTCCAAAAGAAGAACACCAAAAGTAATGCATTAACAAGTAACATAAGCGGATAGTAAGGATACATAGAAGGCCTATTCTCATCACATCTGAATTAAATCTTTATATTTAATTAGCTTTCATAACTCTTAGTTACAAACCACACAATCAATCATTAATTCACCAAATAGATACTAGAAAATAGATAACTGATACTTGGACCCTAATCCTAGAGGACGATATTCGGTCTTATATAAGACTATACTACTTGATACGATAACGTGCACTTGCATTTAAAGTGTGTGCATCTTTTCGCGCATCAATGCCGACAGGAACCTTTTCTCAGATAAACTGTTTCTCACTTCATTTTGTTTCATGTCTTGTTTTATATTCCGCTGGTTACTCTGATGTATGTCTACTTGGGTGCCCGGGTAAGGCACCAGTCATGGGTCCGGGATCGGGTCGTGACAAAAGTGGTATCAGAGCAGTTAATCCTCGGAAAGTGTCTACAGACTGTGTCTAGTAGAGTCTTGATTATCGATGTGTTGTGCACCACATCTATAATCAGGAGGCTGCAGGACATTTAGGATTGGTTTCCATTCTTCTCATTCTGAGATCGTGCCTTAGAGCTGTGTTATAAGTTGGACCCTTCTGACTTATTTCGTTTTTACCAGTTATGCCTCCGCGCAAGGCAACCCGGGCCCAGATGGGCAAGGCAGGAGGCCGCTAGTAGGATACAGAGAGTACGAGGCGCAGCCGTCATTACCGAGATAGTGCTTGACGGCGAGTTTTGCGACGCCGCCCGATAGAGTTTAGAGCGCGGCGGGTGCCGAGACCACAAGCACGAGCCTCCCACGGCTGGAGCGGAGTTGAGGTACAAAGAGATGGCCATCGCCGATCGTGGCCGAGGAACGTGAGATAGTGGACGGCCCAGTTCAGATTCGGTACCATGGTTCACCCGAGATCGGATAGTTTGAGGCTACGGGACTTTCGAGTTGTAGCCCGCGAGTTCTACGGGTCGAGGCACGAGGATGATCGCAGGAGTTCATCCGACGCTACATCGGATCACGAGAGTGATCAAGGCTTCGAGACCGAGTCGGTGGTCTTAGGTTCGCATCGGCGCGTGATACCGCAATGATCGATTTGATTTGTGAGCCGCCCCGGGAGAGTATGCACTTCCAGCCGTATGGGACGAGTTCTCAGGGGCATTTCTTGCACATTTGTTGCTTCCACAGATGAGAAGGGCTCGGGCCGACAGATTTTTGACGTTGAGGTAGACCGGGCGTACGGTTCGAGAATACAATGTGGAGTTTGACTCATTAGCTCGGTACGTCCCCGCATTAGTAGCCGACATGGAGGACAGAGTGCACCGCTACGTCACCGGGCTCGATGACTACTTAGCGAGGCTTGTTGGTGTAGCCTCTCAGGGCATGGACATTGCCCTCACGCAGCTTATGCACTTGGATGTGAGGCGGATGGGTCGACGGAATGGACCGAGATCGCGAAGAGGCCAGACGAGGTCCTTTGGTAACTTTCGAGGCGGACCGCCTCAGCAGCAGGTTAGTTATGTACCTCCTCCAGTATAGAGTGGTCCTCCACAGTCTTCAGGACGTTCGTGGTATTCGAGCCGGTCGAGCTCCTTGGCTTCTGAATATACATGGGTTCTAGCCGCCAGGATTCATGCCCCTCGGTGTGCGCGATGTGGCGGCGCCATCCCGGAATGTCGTCTTTATCGTGCTTGTTTCACTGCGCGTCGAGGCCATGTGACGAAGGCTTATAGGAGAGTACATGCAAATGACGCAGCGCACCGGTCGTGGCGGTGTTCATCGCCTTACATAGCTATGCGCACGACAGATATTGATTAGAGCGACGGAAAGTGAGCTTAATACGGTATATTCTTACCCTCTAGAGATTAGTATGCTTGATATGATGATCTTGATTAAGTGTTATGTTCAGATAGCATTGTGTTAATTGCGTTTAGAAGACAAGGTTAGTTAAAAGGGTAAGATTGGGGACAGGGAAATTGTAAGCCTTAGAATTTTATACGTGGAGACCTTAGAGGCGAGGCCATCTTGAGTAAAAGATTTATTTTTATGTTTGACCCTTATCGGAGTGCATAGTATACGTGAGATATATTTGTGTGATAAGTCCCTGAGTAGTGTGAAACGTAAGAGGGTAGTTGAGCTAAGGAGACCACTAGGTTTTCGTGACTTGATTAGTGAGATTGTTCCGGATCGGGGGAACAAGAGTTTGGCGCGATAGCGGGTCGGGTAGAGGCCAGATTGCGGGTCAACCCGCAGCCCGATTTGAAGTAAGGAAATTTGTGGTGGTCCCGCTATGTGATAGGATCACGAGGGTGTTAGGCCCAAGTTTAGTTAACCATCGTACGAGTTCGTGGATGCGTTCGACCAGTAGTTGGGCCGATGAGGTCAGCCCATCTTGTCTTTCAGTCAGGGATGTTTACTCGGCGGAGGGTTATGCGAGATGTTGTATATCAGGAAGGTTGTAAGGCTGCACGGGGTTCCTACTTTTACTTTATGACGGGCAGTGGAGCCCAGTTTACGGCTATTTCTTTTTCTGGAGGTTTTACCAGGCGGGGGTTAGGAACTCAGGTGAGTCTCGATGTGCATTCACCTCCGGGGCAGACAAACATCGCGATTTTACCCAGATATTTAAGGATAGGTTACGGGCCGGTGTTTTGATTTCAGGGGTAGTTGTGAGGATTAATTGCCTCTTGTTGAGCGAGTATTATAATAGCTACCATTTCAGTATTCGAATATCGCCTTATGAAGCCTTGTATGGGCGGAAGTGTAGGTTGCCGGTCGATTGGTTCGATGTTGGCAAGGTTCAGATAGTTGGTCCGTACTTGATCCAGCAGGATGTGGATATGTTCGGAAAAGTATCGGAGATCCATCCAGAGTGTTCCCAGTTAATGATGACCAAGTTGGAGATAGTAACCCCGAGATTGTGGAAACTGAAGCAATAACATAAAGGTGGTAAGTTTATTTAGGAAGTGTTCGAGTGTACGAGGAGGGTACGACGAGTAAGAGAATAGAAGTTGATCATTACTTTTGTGAAGTAAAGGTGCGAAGGGAATATCTTTTATACCTTGGGTGGGAGCTTTTGTGATGCTAAAGGTGATTCCTTGTGGACTGGGATTTAAGTATTTTGCGCGTGTTGTATTATGGCCATGTGTGGCATTTGCAAACTGTTTAAGTTATGAGGAACTTTATCGTTATCTGTCTTGGGAAGGAACATTCGGGACGAATGTTTCTAAGGAGGGGAGAATGTTATACCCCGTTTTTCCAAAGTATGTATGTGAGGACGTACGTACAATTGTGTAAGCCCGAATTATGTTAGGGACAAAAATTGTGAAGCATCCTACGAAAAGAATTGTTTTTCCGAACCTTGTAAGGGAATTTTACGTTTTCAAGAATTTATTTATTTTGGATTTTTCCGAGAGATGAAATATTTTGGACCAACGAGAGGGCGACATGTGTCACCCTTAGGTGGAAAGGTTGGACGGTTTGGAGGGCAAGGAGTGGCACGTTTTTCACATGAAAAAGGCCTTAAACATTTGGTCAATGTTTTGTAGATATTTGTGGAGTAGATAGATAAGGTTGCACATGTCCAAATCTACACCATCCACTTGCTTTGATCTTGGCCATTGAATGTCCTATAAATACCCCTTGTGTGCAAGACTTATTCTTCATCCCTTAAACATTTTCCAAGTCTCAAAACCCCTCTCCCTCTTGAAGCTCTCGTCCAAACTACCCCCAGAAAGGCTCTCACAAACCCTCCTTCCTAGTTGTTCTCGTTGAAATACCCCCCCACCCCCTTGGTAGAAAAATATTCTCCAAGTATTGTTATTATTCCAAAATACCTTAGCCCAAATCCCTTGTAGTATTCCAAAGTTACCTCTATACTAAAAGCCCGGAAAATACTACTATATATCCTTTAGCCACAAAACGAAGCCCTAGGAAAATCTTCATAGTTGATTGAAGTATTAAGTAGAAGTTGTTTAGAACTTCTAAGGGTTTCTTGAGCGTTTTAATAGGAGATAAACCTTGCTCAGGATCGACTTTAATCTTGGATAATTTTGGGCTTATCGAGGTAAATATCTTTGTCCTTCTATTGTAATTGGAGATTACATACTGTAGTAGTATAGAAATGAGTATAAGATATAGACGAATACTAAAGAAAAGATTTGAACTGTACTTACATAGGACTGTATTTACAGTAGACTTGAGTAGTTTGTGGGTGGAAGTCTTTGACTAGTAGAATTAAGAACCTTCGCAGAATATTCTACAGAATAGTCTAGACGTTGATAGACGTATTTGACTATTATAGGTTGATACTCTGCGCGCGACATATTCGACTTGACAGGTGGATTTCGCCGAGGAGGTATGTGATTCTTCCTATCCTCTTGAGCATGATATTTTAAAAAGAATATATATATAGTACGGTAGACGTACGTGTGTTAACTGAACGTGGTTTTACTTCGATGTCTTTTGACATGAGTTTTGAATAATAAGAATCTTGAAGTATTTCAAAAGAATTATGAATCGTTTTTGAAAGAAGAGTAATGCTTGGTTTTAAAAGCTTAAGAGTTATGCTAGCTTTATGGGAAGTTAGGTATAACGACTTAAGAGAGATAAAAGGAACGGTTTACTTAATTGTTTATAAAAGCCTTGTATTGATTTCAGAAATGAGAATAAGTATCGAACAAACCACTGCAGCGCTAATAAAGGAAAATGTATTGACTAATTAAGCATTATTAAAACCAGTAGAAACCCCCATCTGCATAGAAGCTAAGATAAGACAAAATTGTATTACATTTTCTAGATCATGGCTGCTTTAATAAGATTGTTATAAACAAGAATAACTACTCACACATAAGGTATATGTTACTCAATTGTTTTAAAAAGAGAGTACGTTATTTGATTAAGACTATGAACTATGAAATCTTTCAGAAGTAAAAGACTTGAGTATATTGTAATGAGGCAACTTGAACTTTTGAAAAAGAATGTTGTTACTTGATTTTAAAAAAAGGAAAGTGTTTTTGATTTAAAAGGAAAATATGGTATTATCTTAATCTGTCTTAAAAGAGAGTTTAAATGTTATGGCCAATTTGATACCGAGTCCATGGGATGGACCGGGAATGTATTCCACACGATTTGATACCGAGTCCATGGGATGGACCGGGAATGTATTCCACACAATTTGATACCGAGTCCATGGGATGGATCGGGAATGTATTCCACACGATTTGATACCGAGTCCATGGGATGGACCGGGAATGTATTCCACACGATTTGATACCGAGTCCATGGGATGGACCGGGAATGTATTCCACACGATTTGATACCGAGTCCATGGATGGACCGAATGTATTCCACACGATTTGATACCGAGTCCATGGGATGGACCGAATGATTCCACCCGATTTGATATCGAGTCCACGAGATGGGACGAATGTATTCCATACGATCCAAGACCGAGTCCATGAGATGGGACCGAATGTGACTACGCGAATCCACCTCGAGTCCCATGGATGTGCCGAGACATGTTATACGTATCACACGATTTATACCTAGATCGCCGTGAAGGAGTTCCACGCATGAGGATGACTTGAGGCGTGAGTCCCCGACTTGACATCGCTTTTATGTTGTGGAATCGTAGTTTGTTATCATACATGTCTCATGTTTTATTTTAGATATTATGATTTCGTTTACTATTTCGATTTCACATACTTGGTACTGTTGATCGACCTCTTGAGGGCTGCGTTCATGTCGCAGTAGAGGTACATCGTTGATCCTCACTTTTAGGATCACGATTCAACAGATTAAAGCTCCGCTTTCTCGAGGTTTATCTTTTGGTATGTTTTCCCGAGTTTGTAAGTTCTGTACATTCGAAGTGCACGGGCCCCTCCGTCATAGTTGTTGTAAAAATCTTAGAGTCTGTAAATCTTGTTGTGGCGTGATTCGTAAAAGGGATGCTAATCAGTCAAGTATATATATATATACGCATGCAGCCTTTTCTCATATAAATTGTTTCTCACTTCATTTTGTTTCATGTCTTGTTTTATATTCCGGTTACTCGATGTATGTCTACTGGGTGCCGGGTAGGCACGATCACCACGCCCGGATCGGGTCGTGACAGTGGAATATTTACAAGATGAAATGGTGGGTGGAGAATGGAATGGGTGATTGAGAATGGAATGTAGGATGGTATGGAGAATATGGAGAATGAATTCTTCTAATGATGTAGAGACTATTTATAGCCCAAGAATCCTTTAGGTAAAGGGTTAGAGATTATGTCGGTAGGAAAAGTTATAGAATCCTTTTAGGTAAAGGGTTTAGGAAAAGTTATCCCTTTAGGTAAAGGGTTAAGGAATATGTGGGTAGGAAAAGTTATCCCTTTTGGACTCTGAAAACGTGTCTAATTCGGCCCAAAACTTCAGAAATCCCGCGTCGGTGCCGTGACCCTGCAGCTGGCGCCACGGCGCCTGAAAATCAGAGAGCTTTCAGACGAATTCAGTGGTCGGCGCCACGGCGCTGCTGCCTGGCGCCGCGGCGCCGGTGACAGCATTCTTCCGAATTTTTCGTTTCTTCGTCCTTTGTTCTTCCGGTCTTCATCTAATTTCTTCTATATTTCCCGGAACTTCTTAGGCTTCATTTTTTGGCCCTTTTAGTGTGCAATTTCATCTCATTTATGCTCATTTCATCTCCTTTTCGCAATTTCTCCATTTCTGACCGCTGTGACACAAAAGAAAGGAAAACGACCCTAATACTATACTAAACATAAATGAAATGAGTAAAATACTAACTAAAAATGACTCAAAAGGTGTATATAAAATACACCGATCAAACACCCCCAAACTTTACATTTGCTCGCCCTCGAGCAAAGATAAAAAAAATATAAACAAAGACACGAAAGAAAGGAAAATAAAATGACTCAAAGACACTGATCATTTTGCTGCACAATTGTCACTTAGAAAAACATGAAGGTTAGTAGGATAATATGCAGGAACATATAGCATGGATTTTTAGCATTCTAAACACTCAAGTCAGATATTTCGCAAATTCAATTTAATCATGCTCAATGGATGTAAAAATACCTAACTATGCATGTCAATTTCAAAATCCTATGGCATGTTCACTTGTTATTCTCCACTAATCATGGATACACTAATTAGAGATCTTCAGGGCTTTTCAGGGTTGTAATGTAGTCTTAGGCAGGGGTAGGTAAAAATAGGCATTTAGGCTCAATTTACGTACCATAAGCTCTTTTGCTTTAAATTCTTCCATTTTCTTTTGATTCTCTTTTTAACCTCATACCTATCTTTCCCCTCTTTTGTTTTGAGAGAATGAGGTGTCTGATGAATAGTAAGCACCCCCAAACTTAGGCTTTTGCCTATTTATTATTACTTTTTCATTGGGGTGCATCAAAATTGTTCACTCTCTTTTGTCTCTTTTTCAACACTTTATATTTCAAACAACTCAATTTTTCCACTTATGGCACAAATATGGAATTTTAGGGTGTCAAAGAATAGATCTTATTTTTGGCTCAAAGGGGCTGACTAGGGATTCAATTGTAATGTCAGGGATATGCAAAGAATGGTAAGAAAGGGCTAACAAAGAAATGCATGAATCATCTCCCTAATATGCATATCCTAACTATTTCGCCTCAAATAGCAATGACGCACACATAGGTTTAATCACTAACAATGCATAAATCAAGCAAGATACCCCAAATAGTTCGATTTCATGAATTTTTGGCATATCTATCCTAAGTGTTCAGATGGTTACTTCTAATTCCATTACATTATTCTACTTTACTTCACTAGGCGTTTCAAGTAACTACAGCATGCATGATCTTAAAAAAAAAAAAAATACGACTAAAAAAAAATACTCAAAAATACCAAAACAAATCAAAAAGACTCAAAAACAATAAAACATCCCCCCAAACTTAAATCACACATTGTCCCCAATGTGTGCAAGACTAAAAAAAAAATAGGGACAACTTACTGACACAACACAGCGGTCATAATGGAGGTCTGGGAGGAAAAATTCTGGAATTTGCACGGAATATGGCTCTCTGAAGTTCCAGCGCCGCGGCGCTGACGACAACTTTTATTTTTTTCAGCATTTTTGCTCCTTTTTCCTCAAAGTTTAGCTTTCAGTCCACCTGTCATCCAACAACACAAAACAAGAACCCAAGACCGTGAGACTATTCAAGACAAAATAAAAACAAACTAAAACAAAAATTAAAATAACATAATTAAAAACATTGGGTTGCCTCCCAACAAGCGCTGTCTTTAACGTCTTTTAGCCTGACGCAGTTAACCTTTACGAGTGCCCATTGGATCCTTCCGCGAACCGCTTGCAATCCGCATAGTTATTGTTGCTGGTCTCACTTTTCCTACAACACTCTTTTCAACTAAGGGCTTCAGATATAAGATTATCCCCCAAGTACACAAGACATACTTGTTCTGGCTCTATAATGTAGGATCGTGAGATTCCCAACATCTCTCAACTCTGTGGGGTGCCTTGATGGTATGGACTTCCTATTGGGGATCAACATGATGATGGTGGTGTTTCTTCGCACAGTACAGAAAGAATTTCCACGTAATCCAAAAAGGTGAATAATGGATCTCGAATCTTTTCTTCTCTACACCAACTATTTCGCGATTCCTCAACACCAAGTGTGGTTCAAGTTCCTCAATTTTCTTATCACTTCCCATAATGATGTCGCTAGGCAGATTTTCGAGGTGTATTGCTCATCTTATCCATCACCGCCCTATGGTCTCCAAATTTTTGAGGGACTCCCTTGTCTCAGCCATAAACTGAGTCTGGCACTTGGTGAGCCCGAGTATGCCTGTCTACAACTCTTCTAGATCTTCCTCTAGAACCTGTGGGTTAAGCTGCTGTTGATGACTCCACTGTCTCTGATAGTAGTAGTCCATATAATTTTTTTTCGTTTTTTTCTTTTCGAATTTAACCTGCAAAATAAGAAAACAACAAAAGGTGATAAAAAGATGCTCGCAGAACAAGTTAGAAACTCATTCTTGGAGCAACCAAATTAGAAATAAGAATAGATAAATCGATATTGAAAGTACGCCAATCCCCGGAAACGGCGCCAAAAACTTGGTGCGCGATTTATGCACACACTAACGCAAGTGCACGTGTCGTGTCAAGTAATATAGTCTAGGTAAGACCGAATATCATCCTCAGAGACTGGTTTTCAAGTACCGATTATCTATCCTTTAGTTTCTATTTGGTTAACGTTAATTGAGTTGGAATTCTAAACTAATAATGCAGGAAATAAACTAATTATGAAAATACTTTGATTTAAATCAGTTATGATAGAGAATTAGGGCTTCCAAGATCATCAACTATCCACTCTTATTCAATCCTTAATACAATTAGACTGACTTCTTCTTCTACGTTAAGATAGCAGGTTAACTAGACCGTTTTATACTCATGTTAAGGTAATATAAACACTCAACCCCAATGGAGAACCCTTCTACCTTTCGGTGACAAGATTGGCTACAAAGGAGGATTAAGAGCAATAACCTATTAAGCTACACAAGTATCGGGGTACTTTCGTCCACGATTTAAACCTATGTTTATTCAACAATAGCATATTCACAATCTCCCCTTTCGGCTTTCGATTAGAAATCATATAAGTTATGATAATTAGTGATCAATTAATTACCAAGCAATCAAAACAACTATTGAATAAATCTTAAACAAGTGAAGAAGAAATCAACTAATTTATTAATTCATGAATAAGAGTTTCAAGAGAATCACAAGAAAATCCCTAACAAAGTAATTAGCTCCTAACCATAGTCACGCTAAGAACTAATATAATCTCCATACATGAACTGAAATAAACAAAGAAAAAGAAAGAAAAGAAAATACTCAAGAACAAGTCTCCAAGCCTTCTAGCATCCAAGGATTGTGTTGTGGAATATTTACAAGATGGAATGGTGGGTGGAGAATGGAATGGGTGATGGAGAATGAAATGTAGGATGGTATGGAGAATATGGAGAATGAATTCTTCTAATGATGTAGAGACTATTTATAGCTCAAGAATTTTTTAGGTAAAGGGTTAGGGATTATGTAGGTAGAAAAGTTATAGAATCCTTTTAGGTAAAGGGTTTAGGAAAAGTTATCCCTTTAGGTAAAGGGTTAAGGAATACGTGGGTAGGAAAAGTTATCCCTTTTGGACTCTGAAAACGTGTCAAATTCGGCCCAAAACTTCAGAAATCCCGCGTCGCCAGTGGTTCGCAGTGGTAGCCACGGCCAAAAATCATAGAGCTTTGACGACTTCGGTGGTCGGCGCGGTGTGACGTGATTCTTTTGGATTTTTCGTTTCTTCGCCCTTTGTTCGTCTATTCTCGATTTCTTCTATATTTCCCGGAACTTCTTAGGCTTCATTTCTTGGCCCTTTTAGTGTGCAATTCCATCTCATTTATGCTCATTTCATCTCCTTTTCGCCATTTCTCCATTTCTGACCGCTGTGACACAAAAGAAAGGAAAACGACCCTAATACTATACTAACCATAAATGAAATGAGTAAAATACTAACTAAAAATGACTCAAAGGGTGTATATTAAATACACCGATCAGTCTTCCTCCAGAACGGGGGATAGAGTTCACTATAGATGTATTGTCAGGTACCCAATCCATATCTATTCCTCCTTATATAATGGCACATGCAGAGCTGAAGGAGTTAAAGGAGCAGCTGAGAGACTTGTTGGAAAAAGGCTTCATCAGGCCTAGTACATCACCTTGGGGAGCACCGGTACTATTTGTAAGAAAGAAGGATGGGTCGCTGCGAATGTCTATTGATTATATACAGCTGAATAAGGCAACAATAAAGGACATGTATTCCCTTCCCAGGAGTTGATGATTTATTTGACCAGTTGCAGGGTGCTAAGTGTTTCTCCAAGATTGACTTGCGGTCAGGTTATCATCAGGTGCGGGTAAGGGAGTTGGATATTCCGAAGACAACATTCAGAACCCGAAACAAACATTATGAGTTCAGAGTGATGTCTTTTGGGCTGACCAATGCTCCAGCAGTATTTATGGATTTGATGAATCAGGTATTCAAGACATTCTTGGATATGTTTGTCATTGTATTCATGTTATACCCCGTAGTTCTGACCCTACGTATGAGAGCGTACGAAAGCATGTAAGACTTAAAATTTTCAAAGGATAGGTTGACGGATTATTCCGGACGGGTTTTAGTCAACTTTGAGGCGGGTTATGACCCGATTCATTGAGAGTTCCTAAGTATTTTAAAGGCCTAGGGCGTAGTTCGTTGAGTCTAGATTCCAACGCAACCAACCGTTAGGGCGTCCGAGTAGAAAGTTATGAGAGTTACAAGTTCAGCGCCACGGGCGAAATGCGTTTCGTGCAAAGGCGCGCGCCGCGCGGATGCGAGGCGGCGCGGATGCGTCGCGCGCCTAAAGTACTGAGGGGTCGCTGAAGTTTCAGCGCCGCGCGCCAGACAGCAGGTCGCGCGCCAAAGTCCGCAGAGCCGGAGTTTTGCCGCCGGCCTCCGCATGGCCGCGCGCCGAGGCGGATTTTGGGCGAAAAACTTAGAAAAGTCAGATTTTTCTTTAAAGACCTTGGGAGGTGACAAGTGTCCCCCATCCGACTTCTTGCATGCAATATATTGACCAAGTCTTGAAGACTTGGTCATCTTTAATTTCCTCTCTCTAAAGCTTTAGCTCTCCATTCTCTCTAAGTTTCCAAGAGGAATTCTAAGCCTAAAGAAAATCTGAAAAGTGTGATAGGAAGGAAAGGTTATTACAAGCTTGTGAAGACTATTGTGGTGATATTCTTGGAGTGGAGGCTAGCAATTGTTGGAATAAATTGGCTAAAAGCTCTAAGGTAACCATTCTTCTTTTATAGTTGGTATTTGGTATTGCATGTTGAGTAGGAAGAACTTTTAGTTGGAAATAAGGCCCTTAGATTGATTGCATGTGAGAAATGTGGTTGGGATATGAAAGGATTGGTTAAAAGAACAAGTGAGCATGTTGTAGCCTAAAAGCTACCTTAAACTTGTTAAAATGAATTATTGTACCTTGTGGGGCAGAATTAGTTTGGGTGTGTAATCCCCTTTGCATTTTTGGATTGTTGAGCCTTGAATGAGGCATTTGGATGATAAATTCGGCCTTGAGAAAGGTGGCAAAGTATGTAGAAACAAAGGAAATGCTGCCCAATTTTCCGTAGAATTTAGTGGCTTTGAGTTAGATTATTCTACATTGAAATTAGAGGTTAATGAACATATCATGGTTATTATAGGTTGAAATATTACTTGCGATAGTTGGACCTAGCAAGTGGATTGACTAAAGAGGTATGTGAAGTTTTCCTATCTCTTGAGCATGAATAGATTAAACTATGAAGTACGGTAGACGTACAAGATTTGGTATTCTTACTCATTTTAAGCATATAATGACTTGTTTCATTTTAAGAATGTATAATTCCCTTAGTTAAGGGAAAAGTATGATTTTACTAAAGCATAAGAGTTAATATAACAACTTTATGAGAAGTTGGTTTATTAGCTTCATAAAAGGTTAATGAGAAGAGATTTACTCTAAATAAGATAAGTATATGGGGAGGCAAATTGATTTTAAGGTATCAATTGCCCAAAGGTTTTTATGTATAAAGAAGAGTCATTTTCAAAAGAGTTGAAGTATGTAGTACTTGGGTTAAACTCCGTGTTCTTTTACTATAGATATGGTTAAGTGCCTTAAGTAAACTAAAATGAGAGGTATATGAACAAAACTAATAAGAAGTTATAAGTTTTCTTAACTTATTTATGATTATGATATGATGACGTTTGAGCTAGGGTAAGAGTATATCCGAGGCAAGCCCCAAGATCGTTATACCACCTTCTCCGGGTAAGAGTATGTCCGGCGGGCAAGCCCCAAGATCGTCATACCACCTTCTCCAAGGTAAGAGTATATCCGGCGGGCATATCCAAGATCGTTATACCATCCGCACTGCAAAGAGTATATCCGGCGGGCAAGCCCCAAGATCGTTATACCATCCGCTCCAGCAAAGAGTATATCCGGCGAGTACACCCCAAGATCGTTATACCATCCGCCTGCGGTAAGAGTATATCCGGCGGGAAAGTCCCCAAGATCGTTATACCAATTGCTCCGTGGATTTGCTACCCATGACGCGAGGAATACCTCATGCGAGTCCTTATGGGCTTACGCGGGTGAAATAGTCCCGTGCCTGCAGTACACCGATGCGTGAGTACCTCACGCGGTCCATGGGACCCACGCGGTGAAATAGTCCCGTGAGTAGGATGATTTTATTGATACTACGCGAGGTACCTGTTTGATCATGAGCCTCCTACTTTATGCGAGATTATACATATATACTTGTCACTCTCATTGTTAGTAAGGCACAAGAAAAGGTATTTTATCGCCTTTCATGACTCAAACTTGCTTTTAGACTTATGATATCATATTACGATTTTTCCCGACTTTACGCATTGGTACATATTGTATCGACCCCTTCCCTGGCTGCGTCATGCCACGGTAAGGGTAAGCGATTGAGGATCCTCGTTCTTAGGATCACTATTAGGTGTCGAAGCTCCATTCCTCCGGAAGCTTATTTATCAGTACGTATATTTCCCACGCTATAGGTATTTTGTACATTCGTGGTATGGGCGGCCCCGTCCCGCCACGATTGTTATCTTTAAGTGCTGGCCACCTATGTGTTTTGGGCTATAAGAACGGTTGTATTATAAATACGTTGGTTAAGTATGTTTATGGAAGCACTTATCGGTGGCGGATATGTATTACCCTTTTTATGATGTTATGTGTTGTGTTATGTTCCGCTGCTATTCTCTGACATATACCTGACAGGGTACCCCAGTAGGGTACTAGTCGCGGCCCCGGGGTCGGGTCGTGACAATTCATTGATGATATTCTGGTTTATTCACGTTCAGAAGAGGAGCATGCAGACCATTTGAGGACGATACTTAGGGAAATTCAGCACCAAAGGTTGTATGTCAAGTTCTCTAAGTGAGAATTCTGGTTGACTTCAGTGGCATTCTTGGGGCATATTATTGGAGCTGATGGTATTCGGGTAGATACGCAAAAGATTGAGGTAGTTAAGACTTGGCCCAGACCGACGACGCCTAATGAGGTACGCAGTTATCTGGGGCTTGTAGGATATTACAAGAGGTTTGTAAAGAAGTTTGCCTCAATTTCAGCGCCTTTAACAAGGCTAACTCAGAAGACAACTAAGTTTCATTGGACTGATGCTTGTGAGCGCAGCTTCCAGTTGTTGAAAGACAAGTTGACTACGGCTCCAGTTCTAACTCTTCCTGAGGGACTAGATGTGTATGTTATTTATTGTGATGCTTCAGGTGTTGGACTAGGTTGTGTGTTGATGCAGCATGGAAGAGTATAGCTTATTCCTCCCGACAGCGCAGAAAGCACGAGAAGAATTATCCTACTCATGATTTGGAGTTAGCAGCGGTGATTCATGTTTTGAAGATATGGAGACATTATTTGTATGGTGTTCATGTTGATATTTACACGGATCACAAGAGTCTCCAATATATCTTTAAGCAGAAGGAGCTAAATTTACGAGAGAGACGGTGGCTTGAGTTACTAAAGGATTATGATGTTGATGTCTTGTATCATCCAGGGAAGGCAAATGTTGTGGAGGATGCTCTTAGCCGTACATCTATGGGTAACTTGACGGATGTGCATCCAAACAGAAAAGAGATGGTTCGTGAGATACACCAGCTAGCCAGCCTTGGTCCGTTTGGCTGATTCTGGAGACATTGGAGTTCTTGTTCGAGGAGTTGTTGAGGATCCTGTTCTGGCGCAGTATAGAGATACAACTCTTCGAAAATAGAAGACTCTATGTGAGGTTGCACCTGATGGAATGCTACGATATGAGGGTAGATTGTGTGTGCCTGATGTTGTAGGGCTACGATGACATGTTATGAGAGAGGCACATTATGCCCGTTATTCTATTCATCCAGGGTCAACAAAGATGTATCATGACCTCAGATATTTGTATTGGTGGGATGGTATGAAAAGGGACATAGTGGAGTTTGTTGCTCAGTGCCCGAATTATCAACAGGTTAATGTCGAGCATCAGAAGCCTGGTGGATTATTGCAGGAGATAGAGATCCCAACTTGGACGTGGGAAGTGATTAATATGGACTTCATTACAGGCTTACCTCGCACTCAACGGAAGTGTGACTCTATATGGGTTGTTATGGATAGGCTGACGAAATCAGCCCATTTTCTTTCAGTCAGGACTACTTATTCGGCTGAAGATTATGCGAAATTGTACATCAGGGAGATAGTGAGACTTCATGGGGTCCTCACATCTATCATATCGGACAGAGGAGCTCAGTTTGCAACTAACTTTTGGAGATTGTTCCAGAAGGGATTGGGGACACAGGTGAGTCTTAGCACAACATTTCATCTCGACGGTGATGGCGGTGAGCGTACTATTCAGACACTTGGGGATATGTTGAGAGCCTGTACTATTGACTTTAGATGTAGCTGGGATGATCTTTTACCACTCATTGAGTTTGCCTATAATAACAGCTACCATTCTAGTATCCAGATGTCACCGTATGAGGCCTTATATGGAAGGAAGTGCATGTCACCTAACAGTTGGTTTGATGTAGGCGAGACTAAGTTAATCGGCCCAGACATGGTTCAGCAAGCTGCTGATAAGGTGAAACTTATTCAGGAGAGATTATTAGCAGCCCAGAGTTGACAGAAGTTATATGCATATAATCAATGTCGACACTTAGAGTTTTAGGTTGGTGATTGGATATTCCTGAAGGTGTCACCCATGAAGGGTGTGATGAGATTCGGTAAGAAGGGAAAGCTTAGCCCAAGATACATTGGACCTTACCGGATTATTCGTAGGATAGGCAATGTTGCCTATGAGTTGGATCTTCCATCTGATTTGGAAGCGGTACATCCAGTCTTTCATGTATCGATGCTGCGTAAGTGTATTGGTGATCCTTCCAGAGTATTCCCGGTGGATGATGTCCAGGTGACAGAGGAGTTGACTTATGAGGAGAGTCTCATAGCGATACTTGATCGCCATGTTAGGAGGTTGCGTACTAAGGACGTGTCTTTCGTCAAGGTATTATGGCGAAATAATAATAGGGAAGAGATGACTTGGGAAGCAGAGGACGAAATGAAGGAGAAGTATCCTCACTTGTTTCCTATGCCTACAGGTAACTTGATTCCTTACTTAACTATTTTGATTGGTGAATGACATATGTGATATATTGTGGCCCTGTGAGGCATCTTTGGATTTACTGAATATAGGTTGATAGGTATAGTTATAAAGGAGACTCTGCCAAAAAATTTATAGCATGAGACCTATGATGAACCTTCGAGGACGAATGTTTCTAAGGAGGGAAGGATGTTACACCTCGTAGTTTTAAGGCGATAATTAGAGAACGTAATTAAGGAAATAATATTCGAATATTGGGTGTAAAGTATACTTATATGCTAATGAGGAAATTAGTATACAAAGGAGATGCTCCCAGAATAAATTTTGATACTACAAGTGTGATATGGACAAAATGTCGTGTATATATACATATGGACATGAAATTTTTATGATTTTATATAGGATGGGTTATGTGGGAGATTGGTTTATTAATCGTGGATTTATTTAGTAGATGGATTAATTTAAGTAGACAATTATGGGGATTGGACCAAAGTGCAATATTAATTTTCAGATTTTGCCCTTAAAACTTATTAACCATTCATCTTCTAAATTCCCACACTTCATTTTCAAATAACACTCCCTGACCTTCACTCTCCTCTCATCTCCCTCTTCAGCCGAAAACCCCCTCCCTTCTCTAGCAAAATTTAAGCTTTTATCTCCCTCTTCCTAGACTAAGTTCTTCTACAAATTATAAGTCAAGTAAACTCCTAAAAATAGTGACCAAAATCGGTACACTGATGGCCGAAATTAAGCCCAAGAAATTCCAGTTTTAAGATAAGAAATTTGGAAGAAAAACATGCAAGAAAGAATGATTTAAACTTATAGAATACATGCATGTCATTTTGGAGTTGAAGAAATGATAGAAATGGTGAAGGAAACTTGAGCAGTGGATCGAGTTTAAGGGACTGTTTTGGGCTAAAAATTAAGGTAAGAATTCTTCTTTTTATGGATTATTTGGAAGATAAATGATGTTGTAGTTAAGAGATAAACTCATGTTAAAGAAGAATTGGAAATAAGATATTGCATGTGATTGTTGTGATGTTGTTGTTACCGATTGTTGGGGACTGATTTTGTGTATATTGGATTCGTTGTTGTTGTTGTTGTTGTTATTATTGTCACTAATTGCATATGGAAATTGAAAAGAAATCTGGATATTTAAAATTGTATTTGGTTACATGAAAGTATTGAAATATGAAATTCGATTTTAAGGAGTTAAGAGAAGAGTTGGGAAATCATGTTGTTGTGGCTGTGACTTTCATGAAATTGTTGGACATCGTTGTAATGTAATTAAGGGTTATTCTGTTGAGATTATAATGCCGGAAATATACGTTATGAACATGTATATATGTTATGGTAATTACTAATACATGTCTTAAAGGAATTAAAGTGTAGAAAGGTGTTATTTTGTTTTCTCGTTATTGTTGGTATGGACTGTTTAGCGGCTGATTTGACATGGCTTAAGTGGCTGGATTTACAAGAGAAATAGGTATATTAATCACCTTGGTTGTTGTAGTTGTTGTCTCCCATGAATGTAAAGAGAAGAAATGTATTATGATGGCGTATATGAAATATTTTGGATTGTTTTGGTTATATCTTCAAGTTGCATCTTGTTGTTGGTATTGTTGGCTTTGTTTGTAAGGTGTGGATGTGCAAATAAATAGGGGAAGTGCTACCCAACTTTTTATAGAAAAGAGAGTCGTCATTCGATATAACTTATATTAGAAGTCATGGAGTTAACGAGCGAATTACTATTGTTATAGGTTGAAGTGCTAATCAAGACGAGTTGTAATTATAGAGTTGGTTAGTTCGACAATAAGATATGTGAAACTATCCCTTATTTCTTTTGGCATGATGTTATAAAATGAATGTACGGCGGACGTACATAGTTTCTATGAATCCTGATTTCTAGTGATACTTGATATGATAGTTTCTTTTGATATTACAGTGATGGTTCATTCTATTTATTCTATTGAAAGTCAAATGATGATTTAAATTATATAAGGTGGCCCATGATAATCTACTCGTGCTAATGTGTTTATATCATTTCACCGCGTCCCGGGCCGGGAAGATTCACGCACAGTCCCTTGCATATGTTCACCGCGCCCTTCACTAGAGGGCCGGGCAGTATATAGATGATGATTTCATGGACAAACATCCATGATGCGGGTATAGATACTCATGGTAGTATATGTATGATGATTCCATGGACATGCATCCATGCGGGTATAGTTACCCAGGATAGTATATATATATATGATTATATGGCCAAGCATTCATGATTTTTGATATGACTCTCATTTTTATAAGGCACAGTTGACTCTATTTTATATGGCACAGTTGTTCGGTATTTGATAATCGTACTTGTCTCCTGTTATCTTTTGGCCTGTTATGATTATCTGTTTGGTACTTTATGTTTCATATACTCGGTACATTCTTTCGTACTGACCCCCTTTTCCACAGAAAGTGTTCATGCCCGCAGTACAGTGTTCGATTTGTTGATCCTCGATCTAGCATTCGTATTGTTGTTTGGAAACTCAGGTGATTCGGAGCTTTGTCATTTTGGTACAGAACCTTATTTTCAGACTTATGCTTATTTATGGGCACGACGGGGCCCTGTCCCGTCATATTTCATTATCGTATTCTTAGAGGTCTGTAGACGGTTGTGTGTGGTAGATGTGTTTTTGTATATGTGTACGGTTGTGAGCCGTTTTGGATATCTCTATGTACAGTGGCAGCCTCGTCGGCTTGCCTATTTTGTTATATGAATTAGCTGTGACTCCTCGGGAGACAGGTTTATTACCGATGTTTACATTATCCTTGGTATCCGTGTAATTATATGTGACAGGTGGTGCCCAGGTAGGGCACCGGGTCGCGGCCCGTCGGATCGGGTCGTGACATGAAGACCTGGGTGGTAAGACGGGTAAGGGAGCAATGGGCTCCCTTCATTGGGCATGTTGGCCACGAGATGTGGGTAGGTGAAATTTGAAGGAAAGAGGCGGGGGCCTCCTTTCCTGACCAGTCGATCGTATTTCTCGGTTGAAATTTGGAACTATGTGTGGGGTAGTGTGGTTTGGTTCCACATGGTTTTGGGTATGTAGATGGTGCTGCAAAATTGGAAGTATTCCGTCGTCCAAAAAATTATATGAAGGTGGGGATGCCATATGAGATTTAGCAAATGGGAATGTAGACTCATAAAAAACTACGTGACCAGAAATTATGATTTTCCCTTCGTCATATCATAACATTTATATCCCATATGATTTTGCGGGTATCTCAAAAACACACAAGGAGTGGAATGAGCCTGAAGTTTGTTAATGGTTGCGGATGGAAAAAGGGATAACACAAACACTCAAAAACCCTCAAACGTGAAAAGAGTGGAGATGATAGTATAACATTTGTGTAGGTGATATGTTGGAGAGTAGCTTGCTAGGAAGAATGTTTAGAAGATATGCGGCCATTTGAAGTGCATGATGTCAAAACACTGGTGGCGTGGACGAATACATAATGAGTATGCGAATTATATTGTTAATTGTTCAAATTTTTCTTTCGGCTTTTCCATTTTGAGGTGATGTATGTGTACATAAAAGACGCAAAGACATCCTATTTTTGTGACAAAATTCATTAAATTAGGCATTTATAAACTCCCTCTCATTGTCACATTGAAAACATTTAATGGATTTATTAAATCGATTTTTGATAAAAACACTAAATAGTTTTAAAATGGCGAAGATTTGCGATTTCTGCCTTAAGGGAAATGTTCACATAAAATTCGAATAGTAATCCAAAATAAGTATATAATATTTATGACATGCAGAACTCAAAATCGGAGAAGTCCACAAATCACAATGCATAAGATCAAATGGCACAAACGTTTGTGAAGTAAATAATGAAATAAGAAGTTTAACATGCTTCCCAAACACACAAGCCTCACAAACAGAAGAGTCCATAAGTTTATTACAAACAATAAAATTATTTTTTCTACGAGTATTGAACACCGGTGCGCCCGGGTGTCTCAACCAATTATGTTATATATTATGAGAAGTAGTTACAAATGTTGATGATTTGGTCACTTGGTTGTTGGTAGTGGTAGTGATGGGATACAAGTCCCCCATGATATTACATCTCATTAGTGGTATCTCCGTCTGAAAATCCTTCACAAAAAAACCAAATGGATCAAAATTCACAGAAATATTGTTGTCAGTTGTAAATCGCCGTACATATATCAAGTTCTCAATTAGTTTTGGTGCATGTAGACTTTTTTCAAATATAACGGTGGGTGAGGGTGATGAAGTTTTACTTGATCAATACCACAAATTGGAATTTCATGCTCACTGCCGACAACAATATTTTTATTACTGCTCATATTAAAATAAGATGAGAGATTACCTTGAGATGTCGTCATGTGTGACGTAGCCCTTATGTCCATGTACCACGAATCATCAGGAATATTCAAATTCATCTTGTTCATGGTGTGTTCGATATCGGTGGGAGCATAACTTGCGGAAGATGGTCCATGGGCTGCAAAAACTTGTTGCGGACAAGAGCCTAGAACTACAGACTGTCGGTTCAAAGATGAGGTCCTGGCCCACGATGAGGTGGGGTATGGACACAGAGGGGCAACCCATTATGGGGCCCAAGCCCACGGCAGTCTTGCCCATGGCCCCATCGGATCGCTTGCGGCTGCCATTGGTGGCCGCCATCGCCCATCTGCGGTGGTTGTTGCTACCGCCAACTGGTTGGCCGCCGCCCCAACCTCATCCCTTTCTACAATTGTTTTTTACTTTGTTATTATTACGATTTGACCCCCATTTTTTTACCATTGTTGTTGCGGTTTCCAGTTCCACCCGAACCAAAGTTTTGGGTCGGAAATCTGCGGAAAATGAATTGGTGGAGACGAGGGAAGTTATGGCAGTGGTTGCCCCCGAGGCCATTTGTTTGCCTTGCGGGTTTCGTCAAGAATTAATCGCGAACGAGCCTTATAAAATGGAGGCAATAAATTACTTTGTTGAATTAACGTAGCAACCCCATCATAATATTCATTCAACCCCGTAATTAATTGAAAAATCAACCGTTGATTCGTCACCGGCACACCAACATTGGAAAGTTGATACGCAAGCATTTTTAACTTTTGGCAATAGATGGAAATGTTTGAAAAATCATCCAACTTGACGTTGATGAATTGGTATTCAAGATAGACCACCCTAGAAAGTTTATTATCTTGAAAAATATTTTTTAATTGTTCTCACGCTTGTTGAGCCGTAGAGCCCGGCTCCAAAATAGTATGCAAAAAATCGTTGAAGATGGTGCCATAAATCCGTTGAAGGACTATGACATCTAAGCGGGACCATAACTTTTTATCAACACCAGTGGTGTCCGATGAAGAATCGGAAGGGATGATATGGTCTATTACTTTGTATGCTCGTGATGAATTTTGAATAACTCATGCGAGAAGTATTGCCCTTTTTCCATCTCAAGTGTAATTGAAATAAAGTTTTTGACGTTATTAACGGTAATAGCGGGATTGTAATTTTTATTTGTCGGCCATTGATATCGATGAAAATGCTCGACTAAAGGTAGGATAAGTAGAGAATAAGAAAATAATAATTTGTGAGTGGGGGAGGAACCCTAACCATGAAGTGGTTTCGGCTGAGAATAAGTGAAGAAAGGCGATTTTAGGGTTCATTTAGGTTATGCAAAAGTGGTATTAAGGTTTGGTGTTGTTTATGTTTTAGGGTTTTTGGAGAAAACTCTTAGGGTTCCGCCGGAAGAAAGAAGGAAAATAAAGAGAATAACAATTCCGGGGGAGGGTAAGGCCGACTAAAAGGGGGGGGGGGTAAAATTAATATGTGGCTTTTGATACCATGAAGGAAATGAATTCCATAAGTTTATTTCATCACCAAATATACAATATATACAATTCTACATAATCAATTTAGGTTATCTTTAATGATATGCTAATCAATATAATTGATCTAATCATCCTAATTATATGATCTAATTACAACATGATTGATATGATGAGATATGATGAGATATGTGTCCCTAATTATCCTAACAAATTAAAATGCTTCCCACTTCCGTTACCATAGTCTGGGAAGGGGGATTAACCAACATTACTTTTAACCAAAAAAAATAGTAATAATCAACCAACATTAAGGTGCAACGAGTATGAAATATTCAATACGCACGGTAAATTAAGTTACGTGGTCAGGCTATTATTATTACTATAAAAGATGTTAACTTTTTGTAGAATTATCGAATTATGCTATTGAACAAATCATACTTGTTTAAGAATAACTTGTTATTACCAATCTAGTATCTTCGATTAAACAAGCACAATAATAGAATAATAACTCAATTGAAATCAACAACAAGAATACTGAAATTGAAAACAAACACTAACTTGATACGATAGAGGTCTGATGTCGCAGTGTCCTAAGACAGAAATTCGCCCTCACTTGTGTTGTAGTTTACAGACGTCTATCTTGGGATCTGACTATGGTTCAAGTTCTTGCATAAGAACTTGACCCTGACGAATTTACTTTATGTCTTTTTCATAAATGTATTTTGGGAAGAAGAAGAAGAAGGAAAGCAACAAACTCAAATCATTAATTGTATTAAATGATTGATAGTGTTGTATGTATACTTAACCAAGTGATCAACATCCTTTATATATCAGCATTTGCGTCCATATGCAACCTTTCATACCAAAGGTTGTGACTGTTGTGAATAGATTTAACTTTTGAACATTTTCAAAATTATTAATAGCGCCTCGACTCTTTGCCCTCAGCGTCGCGACGCTTGCCCCGGCACCGCGGCTCTGTCTCTTAGCGCCGCATCGCTAATCATTCTGCAGAGCTCTCTGAACTTTTGGCGCTATGGCGCTTTTCTTTTCTTCACTAGACGAGCAGCGCCACAGCCTCTCCTAGGCGTCGCGACTTTGCGATATTCGAAAATATTTTTGATCACTTATTTGATTTTTCTTGTACAAGTTCCAACATAACTTAACCCAAGCCTTTTAGGTTATTGCAATATGAACAATTTACCTTTAATAGTCTAGAATAAATAATATCTAACCTAATTTTCTTGCTTCTTCACTCTATACTTTTTATGTAAAACAATGTAATTCATGGAACTTGTCGATTATAAGTCAACGGAAAATGTAATTCATGGAATTTGTCTAACTCTATCTTTTTAAGACCAATATCACCCAAACTAATAAAGACATTGGTCAACGAAATATTGCTATTTTACGTTTGAGTGGGACTAAGTACATCAAATATTTAACAATAATAATTAGTTATTATTTTTTATGAAAAAAGAGTTTTTCTAAATCCACTTTATGGTGCATATCAATTTTGGCCCTAACTAAGTCATATGATAAGAGATACGAGTATTGTTTAATTCTACGAATGGACAACATTTGTGATCACAAATTCCTAGAAATTTGGACATGTATCTTAAACTTCAGCTGTCTTTGAGTGCATAGATCATTAGGTCAACTGCCACATTCTTTTCTGCTCCATCAAATATGTTTATTGTAAAATAGGAAAATGTTTGACTTTCTCAATGTCATATCAAGATTGCCTATTTATGAACATATACAATTGAGTGAAAAACAAAGAAGAAATTTTCACGGATTGCCGGGGAATATGATGTCAACATTACTAGCTACATTTAAAACAAATGATTGGAATATACTTAGTATTTGCGTGAAGTATCATAATTCTCTACTAGGAGAAACTATTAGAAAAAAGTTACTCCATGAAAACTCAAAGCTAGAAGAATTCAGTATTACGAAACATAATTGTCTCAAGATTCGAATCCCATTGATATTTTGCAACCAACAATGAACATATTAGTACTATTGATTACCTAATGTTACAATTTTATACCATTTTTTCTCACTTCTCTTGTGAAAAAGTCCATAAAGAAAAAAGAAGTTGAAACTAAAAATTTTTTATTCTTTTTTGGAAGTAGATTAATAATCATACCTGCAACTCTTCTTAATGTTAAAGTGTGTGACCATCTCATCTAAAAGCTTAAGCTGTTAGAGAGATGACACTTTTAATATTTGATTATATTCTTAACACGCCCCTCACGTGTGTGCCTGAATTTTTTTCATGGTCCAAGCACGTGGAAATTCTTTTTGATAATGGGTCGGTGAGGTTCGATTCCAGAACATTTGGCCTGCTCTGATACCATGTCAAATTAGGCATTGGGTCTAACTCACACCTCAAAAGTTAGCTCAAAGGGAGGAGGATTGCTTAAGCCTTATAAGGAGCCCAGAGTTCTCGTCCGTCACCGATGTGGTATATTCTATTCACCCTTCTCACGCTCAGATCCGGATATTCTTTTTTCTGGGATCCACTGTCCGGCCTAGAGCGTGCACTTTCATGGACCGGGACATTTCCCCGTCGGTCCGGTGCCAGTCAATTGGTCCGGAGGGCATTTTGCTCCCCTTTTTTTCGGGGGCCACATCGGATCATGCATGAGCTTGACTCTGATACCATGTTGAAGTGTATGACCATCTCACATAAAAGCTTAAGCTGTCAGAGAGAGCACACTTTTAATATTTGATTATATTTTCAACACTATCTTGACTAGTGGTAACAAATTTTAGTACACAAATTTACCCATTTCGTAGCCCTATCATTTTCACTTCTACCACGTAGATACGAGTAATTGGATGATGAAAGAATGAAACCTCGTAAGGTAATCCCCTAGAAGTAAAAGTAATGATGCAAGCTTTTAATATGGAAACAAATTGGACTAATGTTAATTAGGTGAAGTAATAATAACCTTTCACATCGCCAAGGCGCCAAGTATATATCCACTCACTCTCCTCCCAATAAAAGTTGATTTTAAGTTATAAATATTACTGTATCAGTCATTCAACTATATTTATTGATAAATATTTTTATAATATAAAATTTATAATCTTAAAAATGATACCGATTACCTACTATAATTATAATTTTTCTCACCTTTTATCTTCTCTTCATCACTACCCCTGTCAATAAACGTTAAGTTTAACTTATGTGTGTTGATAATATATAATTACCTATTACAGTATGCAATTATTCATAACAAAATATGATATGATAACGTAAGGAATAAAGTAATTGATAATATAAATATTTTTACACTATCAATTTATAAGCCAAATAGGAGAAAAGAAAAAAGAAATTGAAAGACGTCACAATCATAGTGGTCCTGAAATTCCGGTAGAATTACTAAAAGGTACATTATTCGTCCCTCAAATGTGACGTTCAGCCAATTAAACTTCACCAACATTTCCTATTAATCTCACCCTTTATTAGTAAGCAACCATAGTCCATGTAAAATAACAATTCTTCCAATAATAATTACGACCCCAGAAAACTTTTTTCTTAAAAACAAATACTAAAACTAAGTAGGAGCTATTAATATGTAAAGTTGCAAAATAAAATAATAGTAAGACAATTCGATCCAAAATTCCTTTATCTTTGGTTGTCATATTTTAATATGCACCTCTCTACTTTACTTTGTCTAATCATCTTCTCTCTTTTTACAATGTCAACCAGATTCCGGTAGTTTCTCCCCCCACCCATCCCACCCCCTATATACTGTTTATATACCTACATATATTTGTGTATATATATAAATACAACTCTCAGTTCATAAATTCAGTTTCATGTAATACCAAAAACAAGTACTACTACTACTCAAGCTTTTCAAGAAGAAAGAACTATAGTTTTAATTTACTAGTGGACAAAAACTTGGTCATGGCTGATGAATATCAAGCTGGAGTTTGTGGAGGAAACTGGTGGAATTCAAGTAGAAGTATATTTGGTTCATCACTATGTGCATCTTCAATTCCTATAGGGAACTCAAACTTTGCATGGCCAAATGACTTGTTGGACATGAAATCCTCTTGTAGGTCTAATGATGAATCTGGTAATTCTGATGAATCTGTGGTTCTTCAAGAATTACCCAAACATGACTCCACTCTACAAATGTTAGGTATTGGCCTTTCTTCATCAACATCATCAGACAATTGGAACCATACCTTGATGTAAGCAAAAATTTCATTTTTCTTTTGGCCCTCCTAGTATTATTTTGAGTCTTATTTTGTACTATAATATTTGTATGAGATGAGCCTATAAGTGAGAATGTATGTAGCCGACCCAGATTGTTTGAGACTGAAGGCGTACTAGTTGTTATTGTGAGATTGAGAAAAAAAGGGAATAAAGGAGATGCTTTCTCTCATGTATTATGCTTTCTTTCATTTCTATAGAAAAAGGGTTTCTCTAAAAAAAGCTCAAAGAAGTCAATTTTGTTGTTTTTATTGAAAAAAGCTTGTAACTTTTTCTCTTTTCTTGAAATTATGCAGGCATGGAAATGAGAGGGGTGAAAACAATTATCCTTCAATAATACAAGAAGACCTAAATTCAAGCCTGAATTACCAGCAAGAAAGTGGGGTTGATTGTTCAAGCAACTCATTTAAACAAGATTTCACTTTAGGCATGAATCATCCAATCACTAGCTCAACTAATACTGATCAATCCACTACTATGATTTCTTCAACTTTTCCAATGAATTCTTCTTTTTCTAATTATCCTTCAGCTTTACTTCAAACTTTATTTGATAATGATCCTCCTCCTCCTCAACAACAACAACGACAATTACAACAATCTTTGTTTACTAATAATAACCAGCAGCCTATGAATTTCCCAACATCATCCTTAAACTATAGGCCAGATTTGAATGACTTTTCACCTTCTTTGCCTAAATTTCCATCTTTGTTGAGGCCTTCAGCTTTACCAAAACAAACACCTTCTAATAATTTTCCTTACTCTAATGCTACATCGCTCTACAATACATCATCAGCCACATCCTTAAACAATATGCGTGGCAATCTTTTGCCTTTGATGCATCCACAATTGCTGCAGTCACCAACATTTAACGAGAAATCCAGTCTTCCTAACGTTTCTGCCAAGGTAAATATTTTTTGCACCATCAATATATAGAGTTTAACTTGTGACAGTCCATATATATTTACCTGAAGTTTAAGTTCTAACCACTGACAACTTAAAATATGTTTACACACAATCAGATTAAATATAAAACAATCGCAGGTAACTCTCTATGGTAAACATTAATTGACAACCTGATAAAATGATACCTGCCCTATTACTACACGTTAAATATTAGACGAATTGTGTAGTGTTTCGTTACATCGCCAGTCAGTCACTACATAGAACTTAAACTCAATACATGATATAATTGGCCATGTTGTTGCTAGGGTTTTATTTTTTGGGAATAAATGATTAACCATTTGTTGAACAAACATTTCAGTCTAATGTAGAAGAGTCGATGTCATCAATGGCTAAGAAAAGTGGGAATAATGAGCCAACATTGAAGAGGGCAAGAATAGAGACACCATCACCATTGCCAACTTTTAAGGTAAAGGACATAGGAGTATGTATGTATCTAATCCAGCTTTAGGAGGGAGAAGCTTTTAAGCTTTTTCTTTTGGTAAGTAAAATGATTGCTTTGTCCAAAGAAATGGATGAGAATTTTCAGCTTTTTGTTATCATCAGGTCAGAAAAGAGAAGCTGGGGGACAGGATTACTGCTATCCAGCAATTGGTTTCACCTTTCGGAAAGGTAAAATATTTGGATTTTTCCGAATTGCACTTGCAACTACTCCTAAATTTTATCATCATGATTTTAGTTAATTCTCCTAAATTTTAATTCCTTTGTTGTTTCAGACTGATACAGCTTCAGTTCTCCATGAAGCTATTGAGTATATCAAATTTCTCCATGATCAAGTCAATGTACGTTGTATATCTTCATAACTGATATTAATACACTAATTAGTTATAAGCACGCCTTTTATTTAATGAATCAAGAAACTCAAACTTACATTTTCGTTTTATTTGATTTCAGGTTCTTACTTCTCCTTATTTGAAAAATGGACAACACCAACAGGTATAAACGTGCTAGCTCCTACTTATTAAATTTTGTAACAACTAGTTCATACATAAATATTTTCTAAGCGATGATACTTAAATATAAGGAAACTAGTGACCATATATCAAAATTTATATACTACAAGGGTGGTATACTTTACCTTATTGTAGCAAGTAAAGTTACTTATCTTTAGGTTACTAATTTCACGTTTTATGAACAGTTCTTGCGATCCTCATTTTTTAGGTGACTTGATACTGTATTTTTCTCAATAGTACTCTAAATTAATATAATGATTATTATTTGCAGATTGTTGATAAGGTTAAGGATCAAGAAGGATCAAAACAAGATTTGAGGAGCCGAGGGTTGTGCCTTGTACCAATATCGAGTACTTTCCCTGTAGCAACTGAAACTACTACAGATTTTTGGACTCCAAATTTTGGTACTACATTCAGATAGAGACTTATAATCAGTTAGCAGAAGCTGGAAAAGAGGTGATTTAATTTTAGCTAATTTGGTAAAGAAAAAGGGGAAAAGGAAAGTGAGTATTTCAAGGAAGACAGCCAATGCTGGGCCATCTACAAGCAGAATGATGTGTTGGGTAGGCTAAGTACATGATTATAGAGGATCAGATAATTAATGTAGAGCTGTAATGACATTAATTAATAATCTGCAGGGATTAGGAACAGGAACAGGTGCTAAATTTAGCTGATGAAGTTTTAGATTAGTTTATTTAACAATTGTGTTTATGTTTTGAGTACGTTGTTGTTGGTGTTTGGTTGGGCTGAATTTAGCACATCATAAGAGACTTTTGTTCCTGTTTCTATATTTATATTAATGTTAATGAGTTATCATGACTTTTCTCTTTTTCTTTTGTTGTTTTTTTCATTTTATATACGAATTAAGATAAATAAATTCGAAGATGTGGCTTAATGATTAACGAAGTAGTGAGAGGAGAATTATGAGATTTCTGATTCAAAATTGAATTGAGACAAAAATATTAGGTGGTAATTTCTTTTCATTTTATCTAAGTCTTGATATACGGAGTTATCGGTAATTGTTGTTGATGAGAGGTAACGGATATTTTGAGAGCGTTGAATTAGTTCGGATCTGCATAAAGCGATCCGGACATCATAATTATAAAAATAGAAATAAGGAGAATTACTGAAATGCTTTGTGATTTCACGAAAGCGCATAGCTTTTGATTTGTTTAGAATTTGGAATGTGTATGGGAAGTCAGTGGGACTCCCACTGATCTGAATTTATCCACGCTTCGCGCGATTTTAAAGAATATGAACAATTTATTTTTTATAAATCTAGTTGAGATAGAAGACATAAAATTAAGTTTTACTATATTTATTAAATGGCAAAGATAGTATTGTTATTGAATTTTTGATTGGAATTAGAGTTTAATTTGGTGAACTCTATTTTTCATTATCAAAGAAAAGAATTTGTAATTCAAATAAACAAACTAAAAAAAGACAATTAACATATTATTGATATACCCTTATTTTCCATTTTTATTTATTTTTCCTTCTTCCTCACACATTAATTCAGCCCCGTTCCTAATTACAACCATTATCGTAGGCACCTCCCTTTATTCCCAAAATAATTTCCTCTCAAATCAAAAGTCAATTCCTTCCTTTTTCTCCTTGTAATATTTTAATGAAAAAAGTTAGAGAGGAAGATGAATAACAACTACATACACGCAAGAGTCTATGAGGAAGAATATATCAAATTAATTGTTAAGCTAAAACTTCTTCAAATGTTTTGATTCCTGCTTCTTTTCTATTTGTATCACCTTTAAATATCAATGAATTTTGAAACATTTAGCATAATTCTGGTGATTTCTTTTGTTATTATCACGTGATTGGTGTTTGGTATCGATCTTAAAAGGTGAAGAAAGAATTATTCATATATAATATAATGTGTTGATCCAACATGAGTATCATAGCACAAGATTGTATCAATGTTGATACTTTGAAATTACTCGAATTTGATTCATAAACATGAAGAATGCATATTGTATATTTGTTTATATAATAAAGGTTATTAAATTATAATTCTGCTAAGTAATGGAGAATTATGTTGTAACTGAAATAATTCATTTAGAGAAATAAAGTGTCTTTTATTTTGGAAGGTGAAAATTAATTTTAAAATAGAAACTTTTTGTGAAGGCTTTTAATAAGGAAATGATATTAAATAAGTTTGAAACGTTTTGTCATTTACCATTTTAAAACGTCTACCTCATTAATCAAGTAATTATTTAGTCACTTTTACATTTTTAAGAATTATAAGTTAAACATAAAATTAGGAGAAAAAGACAAAAAAATCACAAAAAGATAAATATAAATATAGATCAATGAGAGGTGTCACGTAAATCGTAATACATGCAAAACGTTTCAAACATATTTAATATCATTTCCGTATTTAAAGCCTTCACAAAAAGTTTAAAATGTCTTCCTCATTAATCAAGTAATTATTTAGCCATTTTTACATTTTTAAGAATAATACGTTGAACATAAAATTAGAAGAAAAAGATAAAAAATCAGAAAAAAGATAAATGCAAATACTTACAATGAGAGGTGCCATATTATCCTATCCATTCTCAACTTTAATATATATATATAATTAGGCAATATCTGAAAATTCTTGTTTTCCAGCTAGTGGATCGGGTCGATCCATACGCATTATTTATAACCATTTTAATCAATTTTTATGTGACTCAAATTCTCTTGGTGGCCATACCTACACAACCCACCCACCCACCCCCTACTCCCAAAAACCCGTGGCCAACACCAAACTAAAAAATCCTACTTGAACTACCTGAAATATGGAAAGTATTATCAATTTAATCCATTTATTACTATAATTGTTTGGTGCATTCATTCATTCTATCCTTTATTTTAGCTTAGATAAGGTTTAGCTTTAAAGTCTTGTCTTGATGTACTAAACACAAATTTCGTTTTAAATAAACATTTTAGAAGATATACTAGTCGTCTTCCCCCTACCCTAGTTCACCTTGAGGATTTAATGTCTTATTACTTATGTATTGGGTAGAATTCGTATAAGATAACCGTACGAATTATGATGTGACACGTGAAAAATGATCTTTGAGTCGGATCTGGAGTCGGCTGGCGCTAGGTAAGACACGATTAAAGGTCGGAGCACCGTACACATGTGTGGTACCGGTAACTCGAAAGGTCAAGTGATCCGTTTAAATTACAACTGACGACCGTTATTAAACCGGTCATGCTTTTTCCAACGGAGCGTTAATAGTATTTATGGAGATACTAATCGTCTAATTATTAACATTCATTCGCTTGTATTAATGGAGGCATATTTCGTGGGGTACCATTAAAACTCATGTATAAATAGGGCACATTGTTCCATTGTAAATCATCAAATTCAAGCTATTACAATATACTCTCTAAACGTTTTCTCTCAGTTTTAGTACTTTCATATTAGTCACTGAGACTTTGTCCAAAGCTTACACAAGGCTCAGATTAATTATATCTTTACATTGTCTTGATATTATTTAGTTGCATAGTATTTTATCTAATATTATTGCCAAAATAGTCACTTGAGATCCACGTGTCCTTGACCACATATACAAATTCAACTGTATCATTTTATGGATAAATGTTTGGCGCCCACCATGGGGCCTAGACAATTGCGATTGTCCTGAAGTGAGCCTCTTTTTACTAATCTAATATTTTTTTAAGTCTTGTGTTTTGTTGGAACAAGCGGATGGCGAGAGTAGGAGAGAACAGGCGTTCGCAATATCGGACCGCACTAATAACATCTACTCGGACCGTGGTTTCTTGATAGAAATTCTGGCACCAGAGAAAGCGGAGCCTTAGGGGTGAACATACTCGACATGAGGATGTTCCCAATGATGAAACACCTAAGAAAGTCATACAAAATATGAGGGCGCACAATGATGCTATGAGTGAACAATTGGATCGCCTGATGCAGTTTCACTCAGAATACATGTCTAAAAATGTTGGCATTACTTCGACAGACGGACTGACACCTCCACCAAATACCAATGGAGATACCGAAAATGATCAAAGTAGATCCAGATAAGTGTCGTGTTAGGTTGTGTGAACCTTTACTATTTGGGGAGTCTAAGAGGTGATTTTTTAACTGCGTTTTTCCTACATTTTTTTTCTAAATTATTTGAATTATAAATTATCATGACTTAATAGTACTTTTAATGTAGTTTATAAATATATAAATGTTATTTTACAAATATGAAAAATTTAAGGTCAAAGTTATAAAGTTTAACCCTCATACTCCGAAAAAGTTCACATAAATTGAAACGAAGGGAGTATATGTTTTAAAAGACAAACCTGTAGTTTTGGGCCATGCTTACAGGAACTGGACCATAACATCTTTTCAAGAGTTCAAATGGCCTTTTTGGACACATCCAATCGATAGAGTAAGCATAATAACACCTAGCCGATATACATATATTATACATGACACATATATACATATATTATACATTCGTAGGCTACTTTTTGAACGGGAGGTTTTTTCTTTTTGTTCTGAATTGTACTACGTTTCTGTACTTTTTTTGGGGAGGGGAGGGAGGATCGTTGCTGTAGCCATTGTATAAAATAGGAAAAATATAAAGTATGATTCATAAAACATGTAAACCAACCTCTGTAAAACGTGACAGACGGACGAATTACCCTGTAGATATGCTGATACAACAGGAAATAATCACTTATTGTTTGATTCAGTAGAAATGAAACTTAAAAGGCTTAAATATGAGTATCAAACAGGGGGGAAATGAACAGTAGAATGCAATACTACAATTGTATTGAAACAATCAGGCAGAGCCCTTGAGCTTCTTTGTGATGGTGGCAATGTATTTTCCCTGGTGGAAAGCTTGTTCCAATTCAAGCTCTGTTGGCTGCCTAGAGCCATCTCCAGCAAAAGTTCCAGCACCATAAGGACTTCCACCTTTAATCTTCTCCATCTCGAACATGCCAGCTCCAAATGTGTAACCGATTGGAACAAAGATCATCCCATGGTGAACAAGCTGAGTAATTGCTGTCAACCTGCAGAATTATCAAGTTTAGTTTCAAATAACAATTCAAACTCAAAATGTTAAAGTCGTTGAGGAGAAGGGACTAGGGACTAACGCAGTAGTCTCTTGGCCACCTCCTTGAGAGCCAATGCTACAGAAAAGGCCAGCTGGCTTGCCTGCAAGCGACTGAGTTCTCCAGAGACCTCCAGTGGCATCAAAAAATGCCTTGAACTGAGCAGCCATCATCCCAAATCTTGTTGGGAATCCGAACACGAAGCCGTCAGCTTCAGCAAGGTCGTTCGGTGCGAGAATTGGTGCATCGCCTTTTGCTGGTGCACCCATCTTTCCAAGAATATCCTCTGAAAGAGTTTCTGGTACCTGTGCCAACACATAACCAATATACATTCATTAGTTTTCTCCTTTCACCTCCAAACCCCTATATAAAGGGGCACTGTTCCGAATATGGAATCAATAATAGGAATCAAGAAATCAAGGAAAAGTTAGCGCACAAGTGAATTGAGAAAAGACGATTCAACTATATGGATTATTTATTGAATAGTTTTCTTTATCTAATAGCACTCACTCATTTGTAATTTCAAACAAGTACTCCCTCCGTCCCAAAATACTTGACATATTTTTATTTTTAAAAGTCAATTTGACTAAATTAGATTAGATTAATCCAACATTGTAAAATTAAAACTTAAATATTCGGAAACTATACGAAAAGTACTATAAGTTGCAATTCTTCTCATATTAATATGATGTAAAATATAGCTTAAAATATTGGTGAAAGTTTATATAGTTTGACTCTTGTAAACGTAATGTAACAAGTATTTTGGGACATAGGAAGTAGTAGTCAAACTAGGAATCATTGCATCAAATGTCAAGACAATAATTTCTCAGCGGGATTTTAAGGTAAGGACTAGGACTCTAGAAATTTCAACTGTCAATGATTAATACAATCGCTTTAGGAGACATTGGATTTGCAAAGTCAAAATCATATACTTTCTTCCATTCTCAAGGATAAAAAAATTCCCTAACTCTCACTCACATAAATAACATCTTTAAAATGAAATGTAAACGGACCTGCCATAGCTTGGCGTCTATGCCTTCAACTGATGCGGCTCCTTTCTTTATCTCTTGTGCTAGCTTCTCAACATGTCCATACATGGAGTAGTAACTGCATAAATTCCCTAACTCTCACTCACATAAATAACATCTTTACATTTTTTTCACCATTAGATTTACAAGCTCCAAAATGGAAAATCAAATGAACTATACAAACCATTTCTAATTTTAGAGACAATTCTTTTGGGGATTATAAGACTTCACAGTATCAGATTTCAGATATGCATACCAGATACAAGAGAGTTGACTTTAAAATGAATAAGAATCATGAATTATAATGGAATAGTAGCAAGCAATCCAGTTAAATAACACCAAATACACTCAGACTTCTACTGATAAAACAGGACAAAAGATGGCATCAACAAGAAATTAGCACCCAATCATCAGAAATTATCCAATGAGGATGTCTTGAAACATGTTTTGGGAATTTGTTGGAGAACTTTTATTACTAATAGGAGTCGTGAAAAGGCTATATAAGTTCAGTCCATAAATTTATATGATAGTTGATGCGAATCAGCAAAATCATTTAAACAAAGATAACATCACCAACTCCATCATGTAGCTTCAAGTTGATTTAGTTTCAAGAATGTCATCTTATAAAAGGCTAAAAGAGTAGCTAACCAACTCCAGCAAAATTAGTTGGTAAATCATTTTCATAAGAACCTTTTAGTAAGCAAACATTTTCCTACCTTACATTAAGACAACAAACACTGGTAAAAGTGGATAGGTTGATCATATTTTTTTAATTTCAAGAATGTCATTTTATAAAATGAATACAAAGAATACCTAATCAACTCCTTCAACAATTACTATTGGCTATATCATTTTCATAAGAATCTTCCAATAAACTACAAATTTCCTACATTAGATCAAAACAAATATGAGTGCTCATGTTGAGGATTAGTCTAGTATACCATAGTTATACATACACAGTATACACAATATACCATCCTAGATAGTAAGTGTGGTTATTTGTGTAATAAAGGTTATAGGCCTAAGCAGTGTTAGGCAATGCAAATGTAATACTATAAATAGTTGTGGCTACAGAATCTATACATAGAAAAAAGTTTTCACAAATCTTCTCCTCTTTTCCTTTCTTCTTCATTCTTCTTGTGACTCATTTGTTCCATTAATGGAACTTCTTTGCATGTTCAGTTAATCTTGTTGATCAAGCTTGAATCCAAATTATAACCGTTCACACACACAATCTCTTCAAAAGGCATTCAATTGATCATTGGAAACAAATCTTGCAAAACCTTAGATCTTTACCATAAAGAAGGAAAATTCCTTTAAATATAATGCTGAGAGATATAATCAAATATTAAAAAGTGCTCTCTAACAATTAAGCTTTTAGATGAGCTGATCACACAATTCAACATTATATCAGAGCAAAGCCAAAGGTCCTGAGATCGAATCTTGTTGTCACTCATTATCAAAAAGAATTTCCACGTGCTTGGACCATGAAAAAAGATCAGGCGGGCGTGTTGAGAATATATAATCAAATATTAAAAGTGTGTTATCGCCTAAGATTTTAGATGAAATGCTCACAGATTTCAACATATAATTAGTGTATAACATAAAGACAGAGTCTTTACCAGGACACTGACATAGGAAAAATAATGAAGCAAAACAAGAATTGAAAAACCTATCATCCCAAATCAAATTAACAAAAAATAAATCACATCCACAATTCATTCCATTCTAAAATTCAAAACAAAGAAACCAAAACTCAAATGATAAGTATAAAAAAAAACAGAACATACACAAAAACAAGAATATAAATGTAGAGAAAGATATAGTGCTTACACAATGTAGACTTTGGTAGTCATTGAAGAGATGTTGTGAGAAAGTGGTAGGTGAATGAATGAATTGAGTTGGAATGGTGGTGGAATGGAAGAGAGTGGGAGGCCATAGCCTACTTATATAACCAAATACCCCAATAAAAGAGTTGACCATTTTCATTTTGGTTTATCAAAAGCCTTCTCCGGTTTATGTGGATTAATTAGGGGCAATTACGTCATTTGCAGCATCTTTTACAGATTTATTAATTTGTTCCTCCATAAGATGTTGATGTCACGCTCATCATCATTATCGTAATAATTATCTTCTTATCTTATTTATTTCTTTGTGCTCTTTTTAATATTATATACTCCCACCATCTCATAATTAATATCACCTAGCAAAAAAGTCTTGTCCCAAAATAAATGTCAGTGAGGGCGTTTTGATATTTTGGGGCCAGTGTTTTAATTTGTAAAGTGAGCACCCAATATAAATAAATACACGATTTCAATAATCTGAATTTGGATCTTTACATACGCGCGTCACTAGAACTGAATCACTTTACTTTTATTGGCAAATTATGGGTCTTTACAGTAAATTTTGACTAATATTACTTGATAAAAGATGTAAAAAGGACTCCTAAATTTTTTCATTTTCGAGGCCTCTGTGCGGTAGCACATCTCGCACGAGCCCAAATATATTTAAATCGTATATTTACTTATATTAAGAGTCGTCCATTTTTATGAATTAGAACAAGACCCTCAAAATGTTTGAAACTGTGGTCATATGGAATTGACTTTTAATAATGTGCTTTGATAAAATCTTTTGTATTGTTGGTACAAAAGTAGATCCAATATATTTAGGGTGAATTTGAATCGCGCAGGGTAAACGAAATGGAATCCAGTAAGGGAATGGAAAGGAAATGAATTATCCTGATTGTCCCTTAGTTCTGGGTGGTCCGGTGTCGGGAGTTCGGGATACGGGTTGGAAAAAGGGAATGGAAATACCTAGGGGTGGAGGGAACCAATCTAAAGGAAAAGAAATGAAAAAGTAGGTCAAACAATCAACTTCAAAGGGATTCAGAAAATTCCATTTCCTTTTCTTATTACCCGAATCAAACGCGCCCTTAGATGGTAGCATATATTTCTTGCTTATGAAGGCCTTTTACTCAATTTTTTTTATTTTCATGTTTAGTGCTCATTTCAGTTTGTAGCTTGTATGCCCTTACTCGTCACATTTAAAGAAAATACCTCTTTAGTCCGGAAAAGATTGTTATAGTTCACAATGAGTAGCACATTTGATTGTTAATGTGAATTAAAAAAACTGAAAAATGTCAATTAAAAAACTTATTTTGTAATTTTACCAAAATAAAATGCATATTTTAAAAATTACCTAAAATAAGTAATTTAGCTTTTTCTTAAAAAATGTATACAATTTATTATAGGACGCAGTTCACCATTTATGAGTTATGACTGAAGATTAACATTTGAAGAATTCAATTTCAGAGAATCTCATGGTATTAATATTTTAATAAATGTAGCTTTATGGATGCCAGCACATACTGATAAATCAATCTGGATGAATATGGCCTTTTTTAAATTCTTTTATGGACCAAAGAAATGAGGGAAAGGAATACAGGGACCGCTAACGAAAGGATGAATGAGATGATTTGAGTCTTAACTTTTGCCCTTGATTAAAATTGTTGAATTCAAGTCCTACAAAATAAGAATTTTTATTGAAAATACTTTATTCTCCAGGAACCGCTTTAATATTTTCTTCATATTCATATTAATGATAAAGCTCATTGATTTAAGAAAATCTCTATTTCTCTCCATAAAGAAAGTCATTTAGTTGTTTTCTGTCTTACATCCGATTCTTGGAGTCAGTCGAGCCTCTTTGAAATTACATCCTTGCCACATCGAGGACTTTTTAAAGATCAGGAGTCAAGCTTGCGCGCAATCAATAAATTTTAACTATCGGATGTCTAAAGGAGAAAAAAAGAGAAAGTGAAAACATTATGGGAGTTAAAGTGTTAAACTCACACCATTGTTAAGCAGAGTCGTGTTTTAATTCATGTGAGATGTCTTCTGTGACAGGCGAAAAACTAAAAAATTTAGGATCCTCTTTTTTTCATTTTTTATTAAGTAGTATTAATTAAAATTTATCATAAATGTCTATAATTCGCAGGTTTTAGCCTAATTAAGAATCTACTTTTATGAATTAGAACAACACTTCCAAAATGTTTGTGACAACGCTGTTGTTAAGCTTTGGTTAAATATTGGACATGGCACATTTTGGTGGTTGCCATGGTTATATAAATCAAGCTACCTTTCATTTTTTTTTCCTATGGAATAAATTGAATAAAAAAAAAAAGACAATTGACTAGGTTAGGTGCATTAAATAACTAAACATGTATTAGTAACAGGTTGTTTTGGACCTTTGGTAATAGGGATTATCAGGATTACTTTAGTACAAAATTTGAGATTATTGTGCAATATTTGGTTATGATATTCATTAAAATTAGATAAAATTTATACTAAAATGGTGAGATTATTATTCTATTTAAAAGGGTGGGTTTTATCTATCCCGATTATAATCTGATAATAATTATAAAATTATAATTCTGAAATAACCTTGGTTTGAATCAAGATGTAATTCCACCAATATCAATATCCAACATCAGCTTATGTTCTATTTCATTTGATGGAAAATTTGTTTTAATTAAAAATGCTTTATTAAATACCCTTTGATACTTACTTGAGATTGAGGAATAACAAATGTTGACAATATGTAATTTCAAAAAGAGCAAACCACTATGTCAGTCTGATATCTTTCTAATCCGTATTTTTGTTACGATTGGTATATTAAGGGGTGATTATCGTTGTTAGGGTCGCATCAAACATTTTGGAGTCATGTTCTAATTTATAAAAGTGGATCCTTAATTGAAATTAAACTGCGAATTATGGACATTCTGATGTCGGCTAATCTACTTAATAAAAAATAAAAAGGTCCTAAATTTTTGCTTTTGAAGGACCTTGTGTGATAACACACCATGCGGGTCGAAAGCGATCACGATCGTTGTCAATCCGCTGGAGAAGAAACTCGAAAAAACATTTTTAAAATTGATGAATAGACATCAGGAATTCCTCACCAAAATCATACTTTGTTGTAGAACATTATTTATCCTTTCGGCGATTTCAAATGATAAAATTTTGCATTTACTGAAAATTTTCAAGAACAATATACAAAAAATTTAAAATAACCAACTTTAAATAGAAGCAAAAAAGCGAGAAAGGAGCCTTTATTACAATGTTATTCTACTTTATTAATAATCTTAAGATAATGACAAAAATTGTTCCTTATATTTGGGAATATATCTAAAATAGTCCCTTAAATTTATTCTTAAGTTATTTTGACAAATGTTTAATCAGCCTTGTTGGGTCCCGGACGGGCTATGGAACAATAAAAACAAACTGAAAATAAACAAACTCAAATGTCAATTCGGTTTTGAATATGGCGACAATATCGTCGACACGGTAATGACATTTGGTAAAACATAAACTATAAAGAGTAAATGTAGCGGAATTTAAAGAACACAAGGGTTTAATATTTACATAGGTTATATATTGATATAACCTATGACGGTCAGTGACCGAAAGTATTGTATATATTTATATACAATTGAATAAATTCCATATTTTAAAATATTACAAAATAATACAAAAAGAATTAAAAAATTGAAGTCGCAGATGACTTTTGCCTGAAAAATCTACCTAAGTAGACATAGACAACATCTCATTACAATTGCTTCAATAAAGAACAAATCTAGAATTTAGGCAGCAATTATAATGTTGGACAGAATATTGTCGACACGCTCAGACAACATTTGTGATCCAGATTTCTGAGATGAAATCCCGAGAGCTCTCTTGGAATTTTTAGATTCTGAATATAGATTCACTCTTCTCCCCTCTCTATTTATAGTAGAGAGTCTTCATTGAAAAGCTCATCGATTGGTTGTAGAGGTTGAGGGAAAGGTGGGCAGCCGATAAGGTTTGTTGGAGAAGGTTGTGGAGCAAGATCCTCGATAACCTCTTGGACTTGTTCCCCAAGATTTGCAACAATGTTGACTTGGTCTTCTCATATTTTTCATCAGCTCTAAAATTCCTTGCCAAGTCACTTTACCATCGTAGTAAAAATTTCACAAGATTTGCATTAGTTTCGTGAAGTAAGGCAAAACTATTTCACAGAATGTTGGTCCGAATGTCGTGACATTTGTTCCAAATTTTAACTTAGTACTAAAAATGATATGTTGTACAAAATGTTACAACACCAAACTCAAGCCTGATGATCAAGTGTTTTCTGTACATGAACATAATTTTGTACGACAATATTTTAAAACTGGATCCACTAAGTTGACAGTAGTATATTTTAATTAATTATAGGCTTATATATATGGAACCAGTCAAATTTCTGAAACTGTAACTTGTACAGGACTACTGCTAGTTAGTACGGTTTAAATTTGGACTTCGTAAAGAAACAAATATTTAAAGGGAAAATTAAGACAAACAATAATCATGTACCGAAGTCCGAAAACAAATTTCAAAGTTTTAAAACTTATTATTCATATCTGACTATATCTTTTTTCTTTTATAAACAATTAAATCGAGAGAAGTCATAACCATTGGCGGACAGACTATAAATATGGTGGTGCAACTGCACCACCAATTTTTTTTAATTTTTTTACTAAGTACTCATCTTATATCTTATGTTAGCTTTTGAGATCTTTTACACAGAAATGAATATGAATGTTTGTCTTTGCCTTTGTTAATGAGCTTCTATAAGTGCGATGGTTTGCCTTTGTTATTACAAACTTCTTATTATTTAAGACCCGTAGCATGGCGGAGAACGCAGTCTTGATTGCCGATTCTTCTTTCTTTCTTTCTTTTTTTAAAATTTACGCATAATTGTAAGCAATTTTGTCTATCTTCATTGCGGTTTTTACATTGCGTGGCGACTCTTGCAATTATAAGGTCTACATCATGTTGATAAGCACCATCTTTATTTAACTTGATGTCAGATTTGAGCGATTGTTGGTAAGAAAAGCGAAATCGTCATTCTCGCCAACTTTTTTCTTTATCTGAAAAATTATTCTTCGTATTTTGCGTATCGATTATTCTTCATGGATCCGCCATCGGTCATAACTGAATTTCCATAAAGAGGAACATGCATGCAGATTTATAAAAATGGCTGCTAGATATTGACGACGACTTCAGACCCTATTTTTGTCAAATTCCTCAGGTTACAAATTCTAGTTTTAATTCATGACGTTCTTTTTATGTCAAATGATATATTTTTGACGTAGTAATACTACATTTTCGGCTTGTCCTTCCTTTGCAATCTAAAAGAAAATTTATAAATAAGCTATTCAATTCACTATTAGAATTCTCATACTGTTTATAATAAGTGATGTTTTAGGTTTTCGTTTTGTTTCAAAATAAGTGGTGCTTTAAAATTTTAAAAATAAATTGACATTATTCTTTCAAAATTACCTTTATTTACATAATCAAGAATTATTAAGTAGCTACATAATCAAGAATTATTAAGTAAATTTTCTTTTCTATGCATTAATTAATAGTAAGTTAGTAAAAATATTCATAATTTTTTAAGAGTGAATAATTTCTTAAGGGGTATCATAAGCTAAAAACACCAATTATTATGAAACGGATGGAGTAATATATTGAGTACTACAATGACTTAATTTATTCATTCTCAAAGCATTACCAGATAACTACTGCCTTAACCTCGAAATGAATAACAAAGCTTAGTGCAAATAGTTTAATATTTGTGTTGATTTTAAAGCAATGCAATCTTCTTTTTTGAAAAAAGATTGTGACTTAAAAGGCCTATAAATTGGCCATCTGTTAGGCACGTCACCTTTTTACCCAAAAATTAACACCGCTAAGATACAATCACTTCCTTGTAGATTAATTTTAAAATTAAACTACTAAACGTTAAATTTATAGGACAACTTACATAAACCACTACCTTTTACGAGCTTTTAACAATTAGTAGCTATATTTTATGTATTTACATTTCGTAGTTAGTTAGGGAAATTTGTTGTATTTAAATATATTGTTTAGTTGTATCCAATCTTATTTGATATCGCGTGTATTTGAAAACATGCAACTTTAATGTATTTGCATACATGTGTATTCAAAATGATTGTATTCTAATTTATTTAAATACACGAAGGAGTTGTGTATTCCATTATATTTATATATTGATGGTTCCTTTTATTTTGGATGTATTTGAATGTATGGAAGCTCCGACTAGCAAGTTACCGCAGACGTCGCAAATGTTGAATGTATTCGACTATATTTTAATGTATTTGAGTTGTCACCGACTAGTATTTCACTGCTTAAGAGTGTTTTCGGGTGTATCAAACAATGACGGATATATTTGTATACAAAGAAGAAAAATTCAGATGCAAAATTTCAGATATACTGTATTTACTCGAAAAACTTATATACAAACATATGTATATATAGATCAGGGCCGTTCCTATACTTTTAGGGTCCGATGCGAGAAATAAAAAGAGGCCCTTTTTAATTCACATGAAAAATTAAAATGAACTAATTAATCAATATTAAAAAATTATTGATCAAAACATCAAATAAATGTATAGAAAACACTATATTCGATTCAATATTTTCAACTTCAGTACAATAAATTATAATGCTACGAAAGAGATACCTTAATGTCATTACATGAAAGATTTATAAGAAAATCTATCATTACATTAGTCATAGAAAATTGATCTCCTTGCATTTTTATCTGCAAAGTCATCAAGCAATCTTTCATAATTAAGAATGTTTGGACAAATCTATCTAATACCCCTCTTTGAGACTTGATGAACTCTTCTTCGTGTCTTATTTTTTACGTTTTTCATGTCCAGAGGATATTTCCGGGTAGGAGGCATTTGTAATTCTCCTATTGAAACAAAAAGACAAACCAAATTTAATGTAATCATGTAAAATACAAGTCATCTATTACATACATTATCAATAAAAGTAATGTAAAATCTAAAGCTAAACACAATTAATTTAATGTAATATTGAGAACCCTAAATTAAATATAATATTGAGATTTGAGAAATTTGAAATCCTAAGCAAAATGTAATAAACATTGATGTAATCAATCCATGTTAATGGTGAATTAGAGCAAAATAATAACTTACCAAAAAGATCTTTACTTGGAAGTTGAGATTTCTACAATAATTAACCGGAGAACTTTTTTTTGGATTGTATTTGTGGTGTTTTAAAGAGGGAGGGAGCCGGAAGGGGGAAGTCGGGCCGATGACTTGTAACTTGGGCCTAAATTTGTTTAAAGAGGAGAGTCACTGTTTTTGTGTTTTATAAAAAAAGGCTTTGAATGCTCTTCATTGGATTGAGCACGACCTCTCATAGGGAATTTTGGAAGGAGACCTCAGCCGTAAATTTCTGAATCTCACTAATAAGATTAGATAATTTTTAATACATATCTTCATATTTGAAATATATAAAAGAAAAATAAAAATTCTGGGGCGGAGGCCCCGCCGGCAGGGGCCCCTGTGCGGCGACGCCACCTTGACTGCCCCAAGAACGGCCCTAATATAGATCATTCAAACAACACATACAGTTAAATATATCTAGTTTTCCCAAAAATACAATCAATGGAATACATTAAACTTATATTCACTAAAAAGTGATGAATACAAATTACAAGGAGCAGGAGCCATGAAATACACTTAAATATACGCAAATATGAAATACAAGAAGGAGAATGACGAGCAAGTGTATTTGCTCAATTTGAGATTGTCTCCACTCCTAAAAAATGAATACATGCCTCAGATCCAATCCCTCAAAGATTTGCTCGTCGGTGGAAGAATTTCCGCTAGTGACTCGACGATGGCAGTGGCGGATCTCTTCGGCCCCACTTTACGATTCTCGTCTTCAGAATCTAGTTCTTCTTCGTCTTCTTCTACGACATCGTTTTCATAGACTTCGTGTTCAATATTATGTTCTTGTTTAATGTCTTGTGGTTCTTCAACTTGTTGTTGTGTGGATTCAGAGGCTCTGATTTTTCGCCTCTTAGGCATGGTGAATATTGAAGTAGAGATAAGAGAGAGAGTGGAAATTGGGATTTTTTTATTTAGCGGCTAGGGTTTTGGTGGAAAGAGAGGATGATTAAGAGGAGTATGGAGCTAAAGAGAGAGGTGATAGGAGAAGAGAGAGGTGAGAGAGAAGCTTTATATAGTAAAACGACTTTATGTATTTGGTATAGCTATAATATGTAAATTAGAAAATTATTGTAGCTACTAAATATAAATACATTAAATAGTAGTTATTATCAATAAATACTTCTTAGAGGTAGCTATGACAAGTAAATATTTCAAATTTATATACACGTCAATAAAGTCATAATTTCAAAAGTATAATAAGTTCAGTAATAAAAATTTAAGTTGAACCCATTAAATTAAAATCACTGATTCGCTTCTATCTACATTATATTACTGTTGAGCATCTAATTTTCTGAATTAATGTAAGATTGTATTGTTTGTGTGGCACACAGTAAAATGGCGTATAAGAACCCGTATATCAGAGGCGAATGTAGCCTATTTTATGGTGCATGTGAATTCATGAATTCTCCGTCAAACTAGGTATTTTACATATATATTTTTTTAGAATTGATCTAATATTATTTGTCGGCGCTTATGCTCTAAAAAGGCTTAATGGTGAACTTGGTTGAATGACAAATTATCTACTTGAATAGGATCAATTTAAGTTTTTTTTGTTTGTTTGTTTGATGGTACAATTAAGATTCTAAAAGAAACAAGATAGACTATCAAACATGGATACATCATGTGTTAGAATCTTACAATCACCCATCAATAAAATACTTCATCATGCTTAACTTAAAGAATAGGAATCACACATGCACATACATAATGTAGCATGTTGCAATGTTAAAAATAAACAAAGGCGCACTATCACCCGACGAAATATTTAATCCTGCTTGACTTAAGAAAAGGAATCAGACGACATGAACATACATAATGTAGCATGTTGCAACGTTAAAAATAAATAAAGGTGCGCGACCACACATCCCCACGTCCACTACTTCTCTCCATCAGTTTCCAATAATAGTTTTGTAACTCCATGAGTAACAGGATGTTAGTTAAGATTCAAAACTCGAAGTGAAGTATTTATATATGATCAATTCTTAATCTAATAGAATTATTCCATTTGTGCTTGTCACAACATTAGACTCATTATACTCATGTAGTCAATTCCTCTACATTGTTATACTTTTCGTAGATATTTAATCTTTAGTTAATTTTCTATCTTTATTGATTCATGATATGCTCATCATCATCCCCTCGCTCTGAAGGCGGGCAAAATTATATACATTTTAAAAAAGAGATTTAGGTTCAAATCCATATCTTGTACTTAAATCGGCTATAGTGTGACATTACGACTAGATCCAATTGAATTTGGTAATAGACCACCAAATATCTCAACTTAGAATGGTCGACTTGTCTGGATGGTACGTAGAACTAGAAAGAGTGGGATTAATAACACAACTCTGATAGTTTAAATTTTTAGATAGCTCGATCTTAACAATATTCAAATAAAATATTAGAAAGTAGGTCGATCGATTGATTATTTTCATGTTCATGGTTTTGCCATGAAAGGTTTGACGAATTGACGTCCACATTGGTCTCTTGGTCACAATAGTAATAAGCTTATATGGATATGATTTCTAAGGGTCGACCCAAATCAGAGTTAAACAATTATATGATCAATATACTTTCTGTTTGAAGCGTGCGCTAGCTCATCTTTTCTTAGTTTAGTTCATCCTCTTTCTCTCTCAGTTTTCATGATCTTTTTGTTCTTCTTTTTCATGATTTAACAATAGAATATAATATGCACTTAATAAACATGAATACTTGCTAATCAATCATTATACTCAGGATTAAATCTTCTATTGTGGACACGTCTCTTTCTTTTTTGCTCGGCCCTTTGGCCTAAATCTTCATTATTCTTGCATTTCTTTTTAACTTACTGTTGAGTTGCAAGCTGTTTCAACTGCCTTAGTCACAATTACGATTAGCAATTCATCACTAGAATTAGTGAAAGAACTAATTCCTTGATTCTTCTTATTGATGAAAGGCATATATATACAAGTTACAATAGGAAAATCATTTTCATATTCTATATCTAAATCTCTATTCTATATAGAGACTAACTATACAATTATGGTAATATTACAATATTAATTAAGGTATAAGACTAATAAACAATATATCAAATATACAACGATGATAAATTTTTTGTGATGGGCTTACGGAGGTCAGTAGTGATGGGCTATTTAACACACCTTGCATGATCATAGTGGGCGGTCTTACGTCTGTTGGCTGTCTAAAATCTTCAAAAGGGCCAGAAAAGACCACTTTGGGGCGATGCTTACGTCTGTGGCTTGTCTCTAAAATCTTCAAAAGGGCCAGAAAAGACCTTTTGTAAAGATGTGCAATTTGATAAGCGGAAGGGACATGTGACGTGTATTTGTCCTTTAGCTACCTTTTTGAACTAAGTGAATATCCGTCTTTATATGTTAAGTGCGGTGGTCTTTGATGGATTATCGAAGGTAGATGACACATATTATCACAATACACCAAGGTAGCTTTCTCGATAGGACAATGGAGCTCTAAAAGAAGATTGTATAACCAACATGACTCAGAAACCACATTGGTTACCGCCGATACTCGATGCGTACTTGAGCGTAAGTGGATTGGCGGCGGCATTAGACGAGTTATTACCTAAAAATATAAAATATCTAGGCGTAGACCTTACGGTGTCGGAATGACCGCCCCGTCGGCGTATGTATAGGAAATAAGTGTAGACGTCGACGAAGGATAAAAATGCAAGCCATAATCAAGTGTTCCCTTAATGTACCTAAGAATGCGTTTGAGCGCATTCAAATGTTCAACCCTGGGATCATGCATAAACAAGCATACCTATCGTACGGCATATATAATATCAGGGTGAACGTAAGATACTGAAGGGCACCTGCAAGACTACGATAGCGACTCGGATCCTCATATGGAGCTAGATCGACCCGATTTGGGTTTAGTATCAGTGGAGTAGAAGTGGACTTACGGGATGACATCGACCCTACCGATGATCTGCTGCATACTTACTGCGTGATCTGAATAATCCACTGCGTGACAAGTGACAATAATTCCCAAAAATAACTCGATGAGCTTAAGTATTTCGTGGTAAACTCGGGCCGAGCATTGCCGTAATAGTAGCGTGTCGTCGAAGAAGGCGATCGAGATAATATTATCCATATAATAGTATATAATCCATCGAAGAACCGCGATGATATATGAATAATGAATTATCAAACCTGCTGTGAGAGAAACCCATAGTTGAAACATAGTCAGCAAACCTCTTATACCAAGCCCGTGGAGATTAGGATATCTAGTATCTCTAAACCCCAAGGGATGATGCATATACATTCTCTCCTAGAGATCGCCAGGTAGAAAAGCATTCTTCACATCTAGCTGATGAATGAGCCATGATTTAGAAAGAGTCAAGCTGAGCACAGTGCGAATGGTAGATTACTTGACCACTGGGCTAAATGTCTCACCACAATCCACATCAACCTGCTAAGTCTTACATCACCTATAAGACGAGTCTTATGCCTTGCAAACGAACCATCAGAATTTTCCTTATAAGCAAAAATTCACATAGGCAGGATAATATTAACACGGATGGGACGGGGTACCAACTCCCACGTCTTATTATCAATAAGAGCATTATATTCATCGGTCATGGTAATTTTCCAATTTGGGTCATTTAAGGCAGACACGTGATTATGGGGTAATGGTGATTTAAGAACATTAGAATTTAAATTAAAATGTCTTTTTGGATTAAAAATACCCGTTATTTGCGGTGTTGAACCATGGTAGTGGCTGGATTGGGTGAATTTTGAGAATTTTTGGTAGACGATACGGACTGGCCTGCAGGCCTACCATTTTCATAATCGGACGTCGAAGGCGCCTAGACGCCGCGATCCAAAGTCGCGGTCTTGGTGAGGATTTTGGGCGTCTCGAAAAATCTTTGGATAATATAGAAGTAGATATCATCATCCAAAAAATCATACGAACTAGGCACAAGTTTTTCTACTTTAAAAAATGGAAAATGGGACTCATAAAAGATAACATGACGACTAATGATGATTCGTTTAGATGACAAATCAAAGCATTTATAACCACGGTGATTTGTGGATAACCCAAAAACACAAGGGTAGAAGCGTGCACGAAGTTTGTTAATTATGGTGGATGAAAGCGATGGATAACATAAGCATCCAAAAACCCTAAGATGAGAATACGAATGAGTCATATTATATAAACATTTTAGAGGGGACGAATATGTCAAACCTTTAGAAGGAAGAGTGTTAAGCAAATATTTAGCCATTTGTAGAGCATGATGCCAAAACAACGGAGGGACGAAAGAATGAACCAATAAGGTGCGGATAATGTTATTAATGGTATGAATTTTACGTTCAGCTTTCCCATTTTGTGAAGACGTATGAGGACAAAAATGAAAATTTATTCCATTTTAAGCACAAAACTCCCGAAACTCCTAATTGTCATACTCTTTGTCATTATCACATTGAATTTTATCTATTTTCCGTTCGAATTGAGTTCTAATGAAAGCTCTAAATTTTACGAAGATGGAAAAAACTTGGGATTTTTCGCAATTGAAAACGTCCATAAAAAATTAGAATAATCATCCAAGAATAAGACATAATAACGATGACCCATAAAATTGAGAACGGGAGATGTCCATAAATCACTATGAATAATATCAAATGACTTTGAAGTATGAGAATTCGAGGCTACAAATGACAACTTAATATTTTTTCCCAAAGAACAAGATTGACAACTTGGAGTACTACGCGTACCCTTACAGGAAATAAACTTATTTATATCTAAAGTAGATAAAATAGACGACCCCGGATGACCTAGACGAACATGCCACAAGGAAGGAGCAAGAGCTGTAAAAGTGGATGTCATGGTCTGACGCGAGAAACCGAGACTTGGTGTGATTGAATTAAGATCCCCCTACTGGCACACCTTATGAGATGACTCCCCGTTTTGAAATCCTTAACAGAAAACCCAAACTGATCAAAATCAATAGAAACTCAATTATCAGTGGTGAATTTACATACAAACACCAAATTTTTAATTAGTTTTGGGCATGAAGGGAGTTTTTCAAGACAAGTGGTGGATGAGGGGGGGACAAAATTTTATGACCATAACCCTTAATTGGAATTGAATTGTCATTACCAATAATTATACCACGATTACTACACAAATTGGAATAAGACGAGAGGGTACCTTAGTCGGATGTCATCCCCGCTGCGTGATGGGCTTGAGGGGGTCGAGGCGAAGTATTTGATTTCTTCCCGACCCGTAAATTGTCTGAAACCGGGCGTGACAGAAACTCTTGGACGCGGCGTTGGGATGGGCGAGCTAACTGCGCCATGACAGCTTGAGGCGGAAGCTGAGGCCATCGCTGCATTGGGGCCATTATGGGCCCATGTATTTCGGATTGTGATGGGCCAGAAGCTGCCATCACCACTTGTTATTCGTGTCGCCGGTGTTACGCCGCGATTCTTGCCATTATTTTTTCGATTTTGACCCTTTTTACCATCGTCGTTGTGACTTTGGCTTGAGTTGGTGGAGCCGGAAGACGAAAAATTGGACTCGGTCATCATGACGACGGGACTAGCCCCTATAGTTTCCTTTTTAGCCAAATTCGCTTATTTCAATGTGAGCATGGAGCGGGCTTGATAGAATTCCGGAAGGGGATTACTTTGACGCAAGATCGAAGCAACACCGTTATAGGCCTCGGATAAGTCTGCAACCATCTGTAGAACGAGACGACTATTAGTAACCGGAGCCCTCACGTTGCAAAGTTGATCCGCCAAGTTCTTGAGTCGTTTACAATAAGAATAAACGTTAGGAATATTTGTCATAGCAACTTTAGAAATTCTTGTTCAAGGGTAACAATGCGGAAGTGACTGTTATCTTGAAAGATATCACACAATCGATTCCACGCCTCAATAGATGTGGAGTTGGATTCCATAATCGTCTGTAAAAGGTCCATGAATATTGTGACATAAATCCATTGAAGAACATTTGCGTCAAGTGTGACCCATAATTTTGGGTTGTCCGCTTTGGTGGGTACATCATCATCTTCGGTGGTGTCATCCCCCGTTTTAGGAGCCGGAGGGATGATATGGTGAAGAACTTGATGTGTCATTGCATGAATCTTGAATAACTCCGTCCACGTCCCATATTGGACGTTTTCTAGGTCAAGAACAATAGATATGACGCTCTTGATGTTATAAACGGTGAGGGCAAGATGAAAAGTGTTCTTATCAGTTATGGTGAATAGAACGAACTTCAGACAAGATTTTTAGCGGGGGAGAGGAGGTCTCGGGTTTTGTAGAAACCGAAGGGAGGGGGGATTTTTGTCACAGTTTCAAAAAATTTGAGAAAGAAGTGAGAAGCGGAAGCAAGGAAAACAACTTACACTCTTGATATCATGAAAGAATTAATCCCTTGATTATTCTTATTGATGAAAGACATATATATATATATATATACAGCTTACAATAGAAAAATCATTTTCATATTCTACATCTAAATCTCTATTATATATGAATACTAACTATACAATTATGATAATATTACAATACTAATTAAGATATAAGACTAATACACAATATATCAAATATACAACAGTGATGGGCTGCCAGTGATGGGCTTCTGGAGGTGAGCCGTGATGGGCTATTTAACAATTAGAACTATAACTTTTAGTCCAAAAATTCAAGATCTTGTATGTCAATCATGTATGTTTCTTCTTTCTTCACTTCAAGGTGTCTCATCGAATAGCCTTATATAATGAACCTTGCAACTATTAGATTTTTGTCAGAAAAAGTAGTATACAGAAGGTTTATGACGACCCTTAGTTAAAACTTACGTACAAATTACTCCTTTAATTGCCTTGTGATTTCTTGTTATTATATATATATATATATATATATATATATATATATATGTATGTATGTATGTGTGTATATATATATATATACCACAAGATACTTATTAGGTTGAGTATACTTATTCGATCTAATAGATTTATTTTGCCGTATTCAGGCTAATATCAATCCAAGTTATTTCATAAATAAAATGCGACGAATTAACCAGTCAACAAAATCATTTATTACAAATAAGATATTGATATTGCATCGTGAGAGATAAATGTTATATATATATATATATATATATATATATATATATATGTATGTGTGTATGTATGTATGTGTGTATGTGTGTGTGTATATATATATATATATATATTTCATATGTTTCAATTTATATGATACATTTTTTTTAGTTCATTCTAAAAAGAATGATACATTTTTTTATTTGAGAATAATTTAAACTTTATATTTTACGTTTAACGAGATTTTTATAACCACATAAATATCTTTGGTTTGTTTTACACCACAAGATTAAAAAGTGTTCATTTATTTTTTAAACTATGTGCTCAGTCAAACTATATTACATAAATTGAGACAGAGGGGTATATATATATATATATATATATATAGCCATTGAAAGGGTGAGTAGCAAAACATATATCTAACTCCTAAAAGAAATAGAACATTCCATATGTTAATCGGACAACCAGTAAAAGCAATAGAATATTCAAAATTTAGACTTTTTAACTTCTGAGTAAAGAGTTAATTCTAAAACATATATCTAACTCTACCCGTACTTGTTTTTCATGCGAGCAGTGTTCGTTCCAAAAATACTAATTTCTATCAAATCCGTAATTAGATCAACCACAACATGAGCAGCAGTGTATTGTGGTTCAAGGATGTCTGGCAGGCATGAGCTTCAAATCATTTGGTCCGTAATAGCATTGCCTGTCACTGAAGTAACTAATACTCCCTCTATTTCAATTTCAATTTATGTGAATCATTAACTATTTGGAGTCTATGAGCACGTTTCTCTTATATTTTTTCTAAATTATTTGAATTATAAATTATCATGACATAGTACTTATATGTATTTCTAAATATATAAATTTTATTTTTATAAACTTAAAAAATCTATATCAAAATTTAATTTTAAAATTATAAAATTTGACCATCATATTATAAAAATATTCACATAAATTGAAACGTTGAGAATATATAGCATAGCACAAAAATATCTCTGGAATTGCTGAATACAAATTAAACATGATGGAGAAACATATGAATTACTTGAACACATTAGTCCTTGACAATTATCATGGCATTCATCCCTACTTTTCAGTTGAATGTTGGCTTTTACGAGGGTTACATCATGTCAGCTTTCATTCTTATTTTGAATCTACCACTAGAGCTTGTTATTCCATCCATATGCATACATTTTTTTAATACATCCAGACTATTTTTTTTTTTTCATTTGATTAAGGCTAAGCTCTTCATCTTAGTCAAAAAAATTGGCTAGAAGTAAGGTCCACCAAGCATGACTCATCACTTATAAAAGGTCACTTTTGCTAGCTTCCGATTTTCTTATATATTCATGATATTAGTTGTCATGTCTCCATCAACTAATTTAGAATGATTTACGTAAAAATCAAGAGGGGCTAATAATGAGAGAATTTATTTCTTGCTTTTCATTCATCACAATGACTTCGGAGTATAGATGTAAGTTATTTTTTTTCTATTTTCACAAGAAAATTTTATTCTAATAAAACTATTTCATTATCATTTATCAAATATACTTAAACTATAATTCTACCATAAAACTACTAAAGTTAGACTATGATTCCAATTCGGGTTCAGACTAGGTTCGTCCGTCAATACCCCCTCAAGTTGGAGCATAGAGATCTCGAATGCCCAACTTGTATATCAGATATTCATGTTGTGATTTGCTCAAAGTCTTTGTAAACACGTCGGTCAATTTCGCATTAGTTGACACATAACTCGAAAGTATTATATCAGATTAGAGTGCATCCAGTACATAATGACAATCAACTTCAATATGTTTAGCCCGTTCGTGAAACATTGAATTTCGTACAATATACAATTTTGCTTGACTATCATAGTAAATTTTTACCAGAGATTTATGTTCGACGCCCAAGCTATGTAGGATCCTCTTCAACCATTTCAATTCACATACCGTCATTGCCATTGAAAGGTATTCCGCCTCTGCTGACGAGCGAGAGGCAATATGTTTCTTCTTGATTTTTCATGATATTGGTGAATTTTCGAAGGAGATAAACCATTTGGTGAGTAATTTTTGCATCAATAGACATCCAGCCCAGTCCACATCACATCATCTATACAACCTGAGATCACAATTCCTTGCCACAGGGTTCTTCTTCAAAGATCTTACCACTCGGAGAACGGCTCTCCATTGCGCTTCTTTCGGTTGGTGCATGAATTGGGACAGAACATGCACACAATAAGACAACTCTGATCGCATAAAACTGAGGTTTATCAATCTACCAATCAAACGTCGATATGATTTTGGATCTTCTAAATTAACCCATTTGGCCAACACAATATTTCGATTTTGTTCCATGAGAGTATTAATCGGTTTTGCTTCCAGTAGCCCGGACTCAGAGATTATATCCAACATATATTTTCATTGACAAAGAAATAACCCGGTTGATCCACGCACAACTTCAATCTCCAGAAAATACCTCAGGAGGCCCAAATCCTTCATGTGAAAATATGCTCGAAGATAGTCTTTAAACCGTGCAATGACACATTTGTCATTCCAGAGATAATCTAGTTGTTAGGTGTATTTTATATACACTTTTTGAGTCATTTTTAGTTAGTATTTTATTCATTTCGTTTATGATTAGTATAGTATTAGGTGTGTTTTTCTTTCTTTTGTGTCACAGCGGTAAAAAATGGAGAAATGCCGAAAAGAAGAGGACATGAGCATAATTGAGATGTAATTGCACACTAAAAAGGGCCAATAAATGAAGTCTAAGAAGTCTCGAGAAGTATAGAAGAGATCAGACGAAGTTCAGAAGAAAAAAAGGACGAAGAATCAGAAAATTGTCCAATTAACGCCTCCGACGCCGCGGCACCTGCCATCAGCGCCGCGGCTCCCAATGTTCTGCGAAGTCTGATTTTCTCTGATTTTTCAGCGTCGTGGCGCCAGTCTGCAGGGCCACGGCGCCGACGCGGGACTTTTGAGTTCTAGGCCGAATTTGACACGTTTTCAGAGTCCAAAAGGGATAACTTTTCCTACCTACAAAACCTATAAAATCCCTAAAACCCTGCTCATTATAAATATACCTCCTTAGACCTTATTCTACAATCCATCATTCTATCATCTTGTAAATATTCCACAACACCATTCAAGAAGACAAGGCAACTTTTGAGGTTTTTCAGTATTATTTTCTTTTCTTCTTTCCTTTGTTTTAATTCAGTTTATGTTGGTTTGTATTAGTTCTTAACATGTCTATGGCTAGGAGCTAAACTTTAATTAGGGCTTTCCATTCGAATCACTTGAACCTCGTTTTATGATTTAATGCATGATTTTGATTTCTTCTTTATATAGTTGTGATTTATTCAATAATTGCTTTGATTGCTTGATAATTAATTGATCACTAATTATCATCACATATATGATTTCTAATCGAGATCCGAAAGGGGAGATTGTGAATATGTTATAGTTAAATAAACATAGGTTAAAATCGTGGACGAAAGTACTCCGATACTTGTGTAGTTTAATAGGTTATTGTTCTTAATCCTCCTTTGTGGTAAATCCTATCATCGAAAGATAGAAGGGTTCTGCATCGGGTTTGAGTGTTTATATATCCTAACTGGAATATAAAACAGCTTAGTTAATCTGCTATCTCAACATAGAAGAAAAACCTTTATTATTGCATTAAAGATTAAAGCGAGCGGATAGTTGAGGAGATTGGAAGCCCTATTTTCATCATAACTGATTTAAATCAAAGTATTTTCATTTTTAGTTTATTTTCTGCATTAGTTTCAATTATTAGTCTAAAAATCCAACAACTTTACGTTCACCAAATAGATGTCATAGAATAGATAATCGGTACTTGAAAATCAGTCTCTGAGGACGATATTCGATCTTACCTAGACTATATTACTTGTAACGATACATACACTTGCGTTAAGCGTGTGGAAAATCGCTAACACTAGTCATCGACATAAATTAAGACGTTAATTTGTATACTTCCTCGGTGCATTGTGAAGAGAGAATAATCAGAGTATGACTGTTTGAACCCATATTTTATCAAGACACTTGATAATTTGGTAAACTAGCACAGTGGCACTTGTTTCAACCCATACAAAGAATTTCAAAGTCGATATACCTGCTCCGGACCAGACACACGAGAATTCAGTGATAATTAATGTAAACTTCTTCTGCTAGTTCGTCATGCAAGAAGGCGTTAAGAACATCCATCTGATGCAACTCCAAATTTTGAGCAGTAACTACCTGTGCAACCGGAGCAAACGTTTCATTGTAGTCAATACCTTCCTCATGCTTATTATTACCGAAGATGAGCAACCGAGCTTTATATCATTCAATTGTGTCGTCCGAGTTGTATTTGATCTTGTACACCCATATACATCCGAGTGTTTTTTTATCCGACGACAATGTTTTCAATGTCCATATGTCATTGTCCTAAAATGCTTGGATTTCTTGTTGCATGGCTTTTCTCCAATATTCTTTTTCTCATGGCCTCCGAGAAGGATTTTGGTTCAATTCCTGTGGTAATTGCTGCAAAGAAGCTTTGGTGTTGCAAAGAAAAATTATCACATGATATATAGTGAGCTAAAGAATAAGACACACCTAAGGGTTGATGAGGATTAGGAGAACTCGTTGATGGGCTTTCTTTCCAAAAAAATTCAGTAACGTAGTCACGTAATCGAATCGAGTCATGCTTCTAAAGTTTATCCCGAGCCAATTGTTCCTCCGGTGGATTTTCATTGGCCCGAGTTCCTTCCGTCTGTATTTCTTCCACATTTTTATTATTAGCATCTGTCCGGTCTAATTCTAGCTGATCCGTAGGTTGGGTATCCGGTGTCTAGATTTTCTCTTCGAGATTTTTTCGTACTTACATTATGTGTTTGTTCTTCTTCGAAATCTTGTTGATTCCTTTCTTCCTTTGTTTCGTCTGGGATCACTTCTATGTTGTCAACCAAGTTACTTGTTCCTACGTCAAAAGAAAACTTAGTCTCGTAGAAGTCCGCATCTCTTGAGATTAAATATTCATTAAATAAATATAAATATGGAATGTGGATAAAACAAAATTCCCACAATATATTGGTCAAATAAAATAAATATTTATCTCAAGTTGACTGCTGATACATATTAAGATTACCAGGCTGGACTGGTTCATAGGCCTGCAAACTTGTCAAGCTCACAATAATAAATCCCAGGCCCATGAGATAGTGGCCCCCTTAAAGCAAGGGATGTTTTACCTACTACTACTAGTAGCTTCTAAAAAAAATTCTTAAGAGGAAAAGGAGATGAGATGACGACTGAGGAGGGAAAAGAAAAAGAAATAAATATAATAATAATAAAACATAATAGGCTTAGCAGCATGTTAAAAATGGTCTAAATTCGATTAGTTACAGTGTGGTAGATTGCAGTTCGAGTTCGGCGCAACCGTAGATGAGAGTTTTCATTACTCCTTTGTGAGAATGGTTGTTCGCGATATTTCGTTGCTTACGCAAGTGTACGTATCGCAATGTAGTAATAATCCCGGTCAGACCGAGTATCATCCACATAGACTGATTTATCAATTACTGAATAGCTAATCTATGATTTCTATTTAGTTAACGTTAATTGTGTTTGATTTTTGAACTAAGAATTAAAACTAAACAAAGTGCATGAAATAACTAATGATGATACTTTGGATTTTTTACAGTTATGAAGGAAATTAGGGTTTTCAATCTCCTCAACTATCCACTATTTCACTTGTTAATGCAAGACTAATGATCATTCTTCTTATTAAGATACCAGGTTAACGAACATGTTCTATATTCCGGTTAGGACATATAAAAACTCAACCTTATACAGAAACCTTCTATATTTCTATGATAGATTTTACCACACATGAGGATTAAGAACAATAACCTTAAACACTACACAAGTATCGGGGTACTTTCGTCCGCGATTTTAACCTATATCTATTTAACTATAGCATATTCAAATTTCCCTTTTCAGATCTCGATTCGAAATCATATAAGTTATGATAATTAGTGATTAGTTAATTATCATACAATCATAACAAATTGAATAGATCTTAAATAGATGAAGAAGGAATCACTAACAAGGCATTAACTTATGAAAAGAGTTTCAAGTTGATTCGATGAAAAACCCTAATAAAGAAATTAGCTCCTAAACATTGACATGCTAAAAACCAATTTACAAAATTCCAACATAAACTTAAAATAAAGTAAAGGAAAGAAAAGAACTTGAACAAAAGTCTCCAATTGTATAGCTTTGCCTGCCTTCTAGCCTCGAAAGTATGATCTTTGATGGATCTGCCTCCTAGGGCTTTTATATCAAGAGAAACTTCGTTCGGACCATTGTACCCTTCTGAAATTTTGCCCTGTTTCTGCAAAATCCCGCGTCGCCATTTTGGCAGAAACTCAAGTTTGCTCTCGGGTAATATAGCGTCGCGGCCCTAATGGTTTGGCGTCGCGACGCTTCAGCCTCTAAGCGTCGCGTCCCTTGCCTCTAAAAGTCGCGACTTTCATTCTGAGCAACTTTCCGAGCTTCTCAAGGCTTCTTTGATTTATCTCTTGTGATCAGATATGTATTTTTGTCCTCAATAACCGCCTATTTACTTTGAATTCGCCTTGAACTTTATGAATCGCTTAAATCCTGAAAACACAGCATAATACAGTACAAAATAACTAAAAACACATAAAAGACTCTAAAACACACTCAAAAGAAGTACTAAAAATAGACTCAACAATGGCTCCTTGTGGGAATCAGGCATTGTGCCTCCCACTTAGTGGGCCACTGAGTTACCATGATTTACCTCCTCCATCAATTTCTGTCGGACCGGGGAAATAAAAGCCCCGTAAGTGAGGGATTTCACTTTTTTGCCCCTTATAAAAGGACCAGAAAGGAATCTATAAGCAACTCTCGTTGAAACTTTCCTTGGAACTGAAATTGTCCACATAGAAAAATTGAACAAAAGCTTCACAATTGAATACAAAGTTTGAATTAAAAAAAAAAAAACAACGAAAATAAGTAATAACTGTCTTTGTCATAAAAAAATAGTACTTTCCTTTGTTCCAATTTATATGACACACATTCTTTTTAATCAATTTTATAAAAAATATACGTTTTCTTATTTGATAATAATTTAACTTTAAAATTTACTTTTTACGCTTTATGAGACGATTTATAACTACACAAATAACTTTGGTTATCCTACACCACAAGATTCAAAAATCTTACTTTATCTCTTAAACTCCGTGCTCAATTAGACTACATCATATAAATTGAGACGAAAGAGTAATAATAATACTATATAGGGAAAAAGGTTAAATATACCCCTCTACTTTAGTTTATTAGTCAACTTTGCCCTCCGTTAGCGAAAATAGTCAAATATACCGCTCCCGTTACAAGTTGGGGCCAAATATACCATATCGTTAACAAAGTATTCAAAAATATGATTTGTTAAAAATATATTCTGGAAAATTGGATTTTTTAATTACAAAATCTGTAAAGTATTTAAAAATAATAATAATGTGTCCTAAATATATATATATTTTAAATCAGGATTAATTTTAAAAAGAAATATGAAAACTGATTTTTAAAAAAAATCCAGATTTTTAATAAATAAATGCAAATTTTCAGAATATTTTTTTTTATAAAAAAAAGAGTTTTATAAAATCAAGAAAATTTCATATTTTTTAAAAAGGCATTTTTTCAAATTTGTTTTAATTAGAAAAATCAATTTTCAAGATTATTTTTAAAACATTATCACGTAGACACCACATAGAATAAGTTAAATGCTACATGTCACCCAAATTATACAAATATTATATAGGAAAAAACACACCAATACTAACTTATTTCATATAACATTTAACTTATTCTATGAGGTTTGTGCATGACAATTTAAAAAAAAAAACAATTTGGAAAATTAATTTTTCTACTTAAAACAAATTTAGAAAAAATGACTTTTTATTAAAATATGAAATTTTCTTGATTTTATAAAACTCGTTTTTAAAAAAAAAAATCTGATTTTTTTTAAAAAAAAAAATCAGTTTTTTAGATTTATTTTTAAAATTAATTCTGATTAAAAAAATGATTTTTTGGACACTTTATGTTTTAAAATACTTTAATAGTTTTCTAGATTTAAAAAAAATATTTTCAAGATTTTTTAATTAAAAAATCTGTTTTTTCAGAATATATTTTTTAAAAAAATATTTTTGAATATTTTGCTAGGTAGGGATATATTTAGTCCCCAACTTATAACCGGAAGGGTATATTTTACTACTTTCGCTAATGGAAAACAAAGTTGATTAATAAACTACATTAAACGATTTATTTGACCCTTTTTCCTATTATAATAGGAGTAATAGTCAAATGCAGGTAGCTTTGTCAAAAATATTTAGCTCCACCAACCTGGTACTTAGATATTAAAATCCTAAATTAAAGTAAATGCTTGACCAGAATTAAGTGATAAAAGTTCATATATAAAATATATATATATCTACATTATATTTAATTTAATGTAAATACTGTGCGAATAAATGTTTTCTTCCAATGACATTGTGGTTTGTTTGGTTGAGTAGAAGCTGTTGAAAGATTGTCAACCATAAACAAAAGAGAGCTCTTCCTTATAATCCGGCTTGAAATTCTTCTGTATTTAATTCAACAGATAGAGGAATCTAAATGCGGGGATGGTCACCTAAGATTTTCCAACTTTGAAATAAGATTCTTACCTAACAAATTTAATTTAAGAGATAGATATATATAGGTTCATCCAATCCATAATGAATAAAACTATTTGGTCCCATTCAACACACTTACACACCACTCTCTACGTAATCATATCATATGAAAAGACGTATAATCTGCATGGACAGCTCAATTGGTTCTCAAAGGTATAATTGAAAAAATATGAAAAGACGTCTAGTGATGTTTTGCTCTCCCGAGAGAATATACCATGAGAAATCCGTCTTCTGACAAATCTCATAATCATCAGCCATATTTCAGTGCCACATAAAGAGGATATATAGCCATCAATTCATATATAACTGCAAAGCCTATCTAAGGTAAAAGTTATCCAATTTTTTTTACGTCTGGAGTTGTCAAATATCCATACCAACGGCACACACAACTTGTGAGAATTAGTTGTTCGAAACATAACTACCTATATTTGACATTTTACACATTTTTGCACACAAGTTGGTCATTCGAAATTAACAACAAACATACATAGTAGGCAGACCTTACTAGTGGAATCCCACGAAGTGGAGTCTGAAGAGGGTAGAATGTGTGCGGTTACTAGCACTGACGGACACACACTTACCAAATTTTTTTATCACCTTATAAAACAACGTCCGTTTTACAAGGTGACCACCTATCATTTTCAACATGACCCACCTATAGTGTTGGATTGACTGAAATGCAGGACAAAAATAATGTTGGAGAAGTGCTACTGATTTGTAAACGTTATTAAATTTGGGCACCCGGATGATTTGTAAACTTTATTAAATATGTGCACCCGTTTGAAAATTTTCTGCGTCCGCCACAGGTGACTAGTGAAATCCCACAAAATGGAGTCTCAAAACCAAAAAATATGTGCGGTTAAGAAAGGCAGTTTCGGTAGAACTCGCACAAGAACCAGCAATTCTGTCATTCTAAATTACAAGCCGAAAAAACAAAAAACAAAATGATTCCTTTACAAGCCAACATATAACGACAAAACATCAAATGATTCCTTTAAACTATTTGGGGGCTGCGAGAACAAATTGGTGAAATAGTTTAGCTTGACTACCTCCAGAAACAGCAAAACATTAGTAACAAATTACAAGACAACCTATAACGACATAACTTCAAAATTGGAGGAGTGCTTTGGCTAGTTCACCACAAGTAACAGTAATAATTTAGCCATTAGCAAAGTACAATCCAGTTAGATGAAAATTGACGCAGTAGAGGTGGGTGGGACAGTCTTAATATGAGTAATATGGAAATCCAAAAATCAAGATCAAATCAATCATGTGCCTTCCCCCCTTCCATGCACAAAAAGTACAGTGAATGAAATCTTTTAGCAAGTGTACCAATGTGCACATACTGTTGTAGATAAAAATAGCCAGACGAATCTTTTTTTATTCATCAACCCTTTCTCAGTATCAATGCCTAATTATTTGGTCGTCTTTAATTACCAGTACTACATAATATCTTGGACACTATTGTATTTGTATACTGTTATGAGCACCTATATAGGCGCTCTCATTCATCGTTCTTTTTTGATAACTTGGGGGCGCATCTCGACTAATTCATACTGTCACCTCCCACCAAATACCAAGTAAGAATTGATTTTTAGTTTTACGTTAACAGAGCTGAGGTAAGATAAGAAACAGAGAGAAAGACAATGAGATAACCATTGATTTTTTTTTTCATCTTTATTTTGAAAATATAAAACCAAAAAAACAAGAGAGACAGATACACATTTTGTTTGCCCTAAAAATATAATCTTTTGTACAAAGAAAAAACTATTCAACAAAAAACCAAAAATAATTTCGAGGAAATTAAACCCAACTCACCTTCCATCAGCAACAATAATATAACAAATGTAAGGGATCTGGGAAGGGAAGGGAGATTGTATGCACACCTTCCCTACTTGAGAGGTAAGGGGTTATTTCCGATAGAAACTCGGTTAAGAATAAAGCAATACCTTCTTCACCTTCCATAATCCATCAAAATCAACACTTTCCAAATTCACAATCTTTTTCCTAATAAACCAATCAAAGACTCAAATTTTTACCTTGCAAAACTTGAATCAAACCATTAGCATTCCTTCTAACCTTGTCATTATCATCTTCCAATAATCCAACACAAATCTCAAACACCCCTTCTCTTACAACCAACGCACGCATCCTTTCACTATAACTACACAGCAAACTTATAGTCAACAAACCATATTGCACAGCTCTTGATGACCCATTTTTCAAGAATTTAATCAATACATCCAATAACCCCTCAAAATTCATCATTTCTTGACGCCCCTCTTTACATTTCGCTAACAACCCCAATACCTCAACTGCTCTCTCCAGGCCTGAATTAGCATTTTGTACCAATATCGGTACGGCCCGATTCTCCACGGCCCGAACCCGATTATCAACAAAAGAACATAACGTATACAGTGCTGTAGCTGCTTCTTTTCTCTCTCTACCATTTCCACACCAAAGAAGCGAAATTAGTCCAAGAATCGCATCTGGGTATGCCCCAATTGTTGCTTTATTCACTTCCACCACCGCCAAACTCGTTAAAACGGTGGCGGCGACCGCTCTCGAGTCGCCGCCACCTCGTCTTAACGCTTCCACCACCTTCCCCACCACCCCTTCTGCTACTAACCCAACTTTATTATCATCATCTAAGCTCAAATTCAACAACAAATGAAGGGTTTTTTCCTGCAACTGAGAATCGTGACAGTTGAGGAGAGCGGAAATCGCACCTGACTCAGTGAGTTTCCTACGAATCACTGAGTCACGTTTGGAGATCTTACTGAGTTGGTCGAGCGAGTTGAGCTTAGAATTGAGTGAAGAAGAAGAGGAAGCAATAAGGGTTTGAATAAGGGATTGTGGGTCAGGGTAAGATAGTGGTTTAGGGAAAGAGACAAGGGTATAATTGGAAATGAGACTACGAAGGGCATGATTAGGGATGAGTGAAACCGGGTCGGGTATAGGGAGTTTTGTAATAGGGCAAGTACGGTGACCGGAGTTAACCCAACGTTGGATTGAAGAACGGTCGAAGGTGTGACCTGAAGAGAGGATAACCGGGTCGGACATGATTTCGAGGGAAATCGGGCAACGAAAGTCGTCCGGGAACTGGGTTGATGTTGTTGCCATATTTCTAATTTTTTGTTGTTTGTGTGGGAACTGGGGTTTCTGTTTTCTCTCTCTAGTTTTTTTCTTTCTTTCTCTTTCTATATATATTATATGTACGTAGTGTATAGATATAGAAGTCTGTGTGTGTGTGGAGCTAAGAGAGGGTTTATGAGGTTTAGGTCAAGGGAAAGGATGTACACTTGTGAGAAAACGGATCCTGGACCCGGTCCGGATTCAGTGGATTCAGATGCATTTTATAGGATATGGATTTTTAAAATTTAGATCCGACGGATTCGGATCCGTTTATGACGGATCGAATCTGAATATGGATCTTGTCTTTGAGATCCGTATTCGGTCCAACTCCGACCCGTAGATTCATTTTTTATTAAATACATTATACATTCATACATTCATAAGACCAGTCTGATGATTAGATTTCTTATTTTTGTATAACAACATGTTAAATGTATAGTTTCTCTATTATAGTAATTCCAGTATGTTTGTATGATTATATTAACTCAATTTTCCTTTTTAACTCGAGCGCTGAGCGACTTAAAACATCCACAAAAAAAAAATTAATGGGTCTTCCCCAATTGCAGCAGATTACAATGTTGTCTTCTTTATTTCTATTTTTAATTTTATACATATGCATACTTGCTTATGTGTTTGTTATACTTTTTCAGATGTGTTACATGAGATGTCTCAGAGTGCTAAAATCTTCATTTCTTAATCAAATTTATTCAAGCCGTTTGCTTAACAGTTGTAATCTTTTTTCTTCAAATTGTTTAGTACTAATCTGTTGAGCTTCAAGGTCCCATATATAAAGTACTGTTATTTGTCTTCATAATTTGACATTTGTTTGAGTCTAAAATTCCCAAATTTTGACACCAAGCTACAAGATATGGAGACAACCTTATATGTGATGAACTCTATAAGAAGTTAAGCCCTTGTAATTTATTTTTCTATGATGTGGATCCAGATCCGATCGGTGAATCCGATGGATCTGAATTTGAATCTGATTTTTATAGATCCGATGAATCTGGATACAAGTATAAAAAACAGATCTTGATCTAAATCTAATAAGATCCGATCCAGATCATATCCGTTGTCGTCTCTACTTGTGAGGTGGAGGAACTCAGCTTGTGACATGCATAAGTAATTGAAATGACATTATTCTCCTTGAAAATGATTATTTTACATAATATTTTGAATAATTAAAAAAAGCATGTAGGGCAAAAAGAAAAGAGAAAGACTTGTATAATATTATTTTTTACAGCGAACTAAAATAATAAAAAACTAGTCTGAAACTAAGAGAGTGAGTGAAACTCCAATAATATCTTCTGCAGTATGCGAAGAAATGTTAGAAAACACGTTTGAATGTCATTTAAAGCGAGATTCTTGATTAAGCGTCAAACTGGCTAAACTATCAAAATTAGCCTCATTATAAATATGGGCAATAAAGATCTTACCTTCACCTTGGTAGGTAGAACGATTGTTTTCGGGAGACCATCAGCTAAAATAAAACATAATCACAAGCAAGACAATCAAAATAAAGCAAGAATAAAGAGTAAAGCCAGAGAAGCGGTCAGACTTAGATAAGAAATTAAAACAGTATAAACTGCATCAGAACAAAAGTGAGCAGTAGCTAACACAACTAAATAAGCTAAACAAAATACACTAAAGAACACATATCAGAATAAATCAAACTACAGTGAATTATAAAGTAATAATGTGCTTATAAGTATGATATGTTAATCGGGCCTACAGTAATAACACTACAAATATTAATTTGTAAGCATAAGTAGGACTACGCTCGAGTACCTATTACTCTTCTACCCTAATTAGTGTCCTCCAAAACCCCCTATTTAAGGTCATGTACTCAGTAAGTTGCACCTGCGCCATATACCGTTTAATCACCTCTCCCCAATACTTCTTCGGCCTACTTCTAACCCTCTTGAACTCGTCCATAGCCAATCTCTCACATCTCCGGACTGGGGCATCTGTGTTTCTCCTCTGCACATGTTCAAACCATCTCAACCTCGCTTCCCGCATCTTGTCATCCACAGAGGCCACTCCCACTTTCTCCCGGATATCATCATTTCTAATTTTATCTCTCCTTGTATGTCCACACATCCATCTCAGCATCCTCATCTCTATAACTCATCTTCAGATGTACGAAGTCTTGGTAGCCAACACTCCCCCATACAACATCGTTTACCTAACCACCACCCTATAGATTTTGCCTTTAAGTTTTGGTGGTATTTTTTTGTCGCACAAGACTTCAGGTGCGAGCCTCCATTTCATCCATACTGCCCCAATACGATGTGTGATATCGTCATCTCCGTTCCTTGGATAATAGACCCTATGTACTTGAAGTTTCCTTTTTTTGGAATAACCTGAGTATCAAGCCTTACTTCCACGTCTGTCTCAGAATCGCTCTCGTTGCTAAATTTGTACTTCAAATATTTTGTATTGATCCTACTTAACCTGAACCTTTTAGACTCCAAAGTAAGAGAAGATAAGGAATATGTCTAAGTAAATATTCTAACAAAGGATGGGAAGGTGAGAATTGTAATTAGGAAGACACATAATTTCCTGGATAATGGCAAGTTTGATTTTGCCGTTTGTTACTTTCAGGTAAAATGAATCAAAAGGACTTGTCGGTCACTTTTTCCATAAAAAATGTATATTAAATTTCCTAAATCTTTTCCATTAATTACAATTACGAAAAAAAAAAACCTGTTTGATGAAAGGGGCATTTTAGGAAGTAAATTTAGTAGGGTACCTTAACGGTCCCCTGAGTAATAGTATATCGCTCTGTCGTCACGAGAAAGTGTAACCGTTATATCTTTACTGATTTACCCTAGTGGTGGCACTGCTATAAGTCAACTCACATAAAGTATGCAAATAAAAAAACTACTCCTATATTAGAAATCTAATACAACAAAAACACGTCAATAAAAGTAGATGTTTCTTGACCACGTGAATTTCGTGATCCTGCGGTGAGAAAGATACTTTTAAAGTTTTAATACGTCTCAAATTAATTAACTTAGATTAATCTTATTTAACACTAAATTCTGCGCATAAAATTATAACAATAATAACAACAACATACCAATGAAATCCTACACCGCAGATGCAGGAGAGTAAAAAGTGTGACGCATCTTACCTCCAACTCGATAGATATAAATGCTTTGCTTCAAGACGGCGCCAACACAAAACATAATCACAATTAAGACAATCAAAACAAAACAAGAATAAAATAAGAATAAAGAGTAACACAAGAGAAATTTATCAGACTCAGATAATGTGACAAAAAGGAGTTTATGATTATATACTTTCGAAATAAGCTTATAAATTCATTGAAATAAAGAAAAAGATAAGCTATTACTAATTGGTAAAGAATTTGATCAAATTGATAAACAAATGTTGACGTTAGCAATAACTCAAATTATGACGTTCATGTAAGTTTACCATTTCAAAGTAAAAACAGAATTGAGAGGAAATTAGAGACGGAAAAATATAAAACAAACAACTTAAAACACTATTTTTCTGATAATCATCACTAGCGTTTTTTTTTAATTTTAAATAAACACTTTTGGTGTTCCATAAATTTGGCCAAACAGACGGTTAGTCCATTTTTTTTTTTGCTTTCTGAAATGCGGCAGTGCTGAAGCCGCTAGACGCAAGCGCAAAATCGTCGGTCGATTAACCAACAAGCCACTTGTACGCGCAACAGCAAAGAAGATTTATGCAGGATCGAACTCGCGCTTGGCGGTCATAATTCTAATTTACTGCATGCGGGTGGTTAGTCCAATTTTATGATCTAAGACGATAGATCAACCGTTTCAGATAATCATCACTAGCAAAATTATGAGAATGTCTATTATTTAAATTGGGGAAAGTGTTTGATATTTAAAGTAAAATTAGAACGGGAAAATGATTTTCACTCAAACTTTTGAAGGGAAATATAATCTCTTTTTTGTTAAAGGGTAAAATAATTTTGCAAATTGTAGTTGAGGTTAAGATGCTAGACATAGTCTATATCAAGTTAGGAAAATGAGAACTAGAGTTACGTTCGATTTGTGCGCTTATGTAGACATCCATCTAATAGAATGTTTTTTTATTAATTATATATCACTTATTTTAGGTAAAATTGTATTGCTATTGTAATTAAGTCTGTTATTTTAGGTAGAATTATATTTGCTACTGTAATTAGGTTGATTCATTATCTAGTTTAAATATTCTTGTATTACTATATATATGGTACACAATCAATGAACATATTCCTTTATGATATCAGTACCCTAAAAATACCTCTACCACCGCCGACCATAGCTTTCGGCTGCCACCAACACGGAACCCTAGTGTTTTTTTCTAGCCATTCTCTCTACCTTATCCTAATAAATTTCATCTTACATGGCTGACAAAATCAAATTTCATCCGACACTTGTAGTAAACAACACCAAAAACTTCATTCTTATCACCTTTGAGATGGAAATGATCAATACTCCTCGAGGGCAGAGCTTTTTAAGATCAATTGTCGTGTTTATGAAGGTATCGACTACATCATCCCTCCTACACTGAAGTCCACAGACTTACCATCGGCTTTGACTTCTGATGATACACTTTGCCTCATTTGGACGCGATGCCTCGCCGATATACGACACAATATATAATGATCTGTTGCACATCATCATTGAGATCGATGTCACTGCCTGCCAAATGTGGGAACGTTTGGAAAGTATTTTCCATGACAAAAAACTCAACGAACGTTATACCTTGAAAATCAGTTCAAGGACGTTCATCAGGATGATTTCCCAAACGTGTCTGCATATTATCAAGAACTCAAGATGCTTGCCGACTAACTTTCCAACGTCGGTGCACTAGTCACTAATCATCGATTGGTCATGCAACTTATTGCAGGCTTGAACAAATCCTATGAAAGTGTTTCCACCATCCTTCAGCAATGTACGCTGTTACCTCCGTTTTATGAGGCCTGTTCGAAGCTTATTCTTAAGGAAACCCTGAAAATCAAGCACATCACCACTCAGGCCAACATTGCCGATGTCACCCTCACCACCACAACCGGCGGCGGTCTACAACTCGACACGAATCGCCCTGGCAGTACCAAGAAGAACCCAGATCCACCCGCAACAACCGCCAGAGCAGGTAGTCTAATAAGGGTCACGCATGCATAAAAATTCGCAATAACGCTCAGGAAGGGTAGTTCTCGACGGAAAAATAGTTAGCGGCCGCGGCGGTGCGAGCCTCCGTTGTGGGTTGCCTACCTTTCATAGGCCGCGTGGGCCGCACCATCATGAGGCTCTCCTCCTAGCCCGTATCCGATATCCTCGTGGACTCCACCTCAAAACCGACAGGCCCACCCTAGCATATTCAGCCTACGTCCCTAACATGCCTACACAACACATGGCCCCATGCCCTCAACTTATGCACCGACTGACATTGAGGAAACTATGAACACAATATCACTTAACGCTCCAGACAAAATTGGTATATGGACACAGTCACCACATCTCACATGACGACATCACAAGGTATTCTCTCATCTTATTCCAATTTGAGTAATTTAAGTCGGAATATTATTGTTGGTAGTGGACAAGGCATTCCCATTCACGGTTTTGGTCATTCATCCTTAACCCCACCACTAATCTTAAAAAATGTCCTCCATGCCCCCTAAACTCATTATGAATCTAATATTTGTGCGACGTTTCACAACTGATAATAATGTTTCCTTGACTTTGATCCTTTTGGGTTTTCTGTGAAGGATTTTACGACAGGGAGAAAAATAATGAGACGTGACAGCACCGGAGATCTCTACCCTATTTCAAACGCCGTCAACAATCCAGCCTCAGTTCCATCAACCTTTGATGCTCTTTCATCTTCCATATGAATCTCTAGATTAGGAGATCCTGGAGATTCTGTTTTACGCTCCCTTAGAAAATATAATTATATTAATTGTTACCGTATTTCTAGGATTCATATATGTGAATCATGCGTTTTTAGAAAATATATTAAATTATCATTTTATGCATCCACAAATTGTACTTTACTACCTTTCGATATCATACATAGTGATTTGTGGACGTCCCTTACTTTGAGTACAGTTGGCCATCGATATTATGTGTTGTTTTTGGATGATTATTCCAACGTTTGATCGGTGTATTTTATATACACCTTTTAAGTCATTTTTAGTTAGCCTTTTGCCCATTTTTGTACAAATACGTGTCGTCTTAGGATAGATTTTCTTTCTTTTGAGTCATAATGGTTTAAAGTGACTCATTGACGAAAAGGAGCAAAAAGAGGGCAGAAACAGAGGTCCCAGAGCTCAAAAAAGCGAGAAAATCGCGAACCGACAGGACACGAAGCGGCGCGCATACCAAATTTCGTAGAATCAGAGTTTAGCCATGCGCCAACTGTGGTCGCGCGCTGAGACGGATTTCACAAATTTGAATGGGGAATGGGCCAAGGCCTGGAAGGAAAACTGGGATGACGATTTGGAGGCTATAAAAAGAAGAGTTTAGGTCAGAATTAAGGGTTCCAAACCTTTGTCAATTCAACACAACCTTGGAGATCAAGATTGGAGACCATTTTTTGTGTAATTTTTTGTTTCTTTGTTTTATTCTTTATAGTTTTATGTTGGATATTAGTTTAGTTGTTGTCATGTCTATGGCTAGGAACTAATTTAATTTAGGGTTTTCCATATCAAATCACTTGAAACTCATTCTTATGAATTAATGCATGTTTTGGTTTCTTCTTATCATTGTTGAGATTTATTCAATAATTTTCTTGAATGTTTGGTAATTAATTGATCACTAATTATCATAATCTATATGATTTCTAATCGAAAGCCGAAAGGGGAGATTGTGAATATGCTATAGTTGAATAAAGATAGGTTAAATCGTGGACGAAAGTACCCCGATACTTGTGTAGTTTAATAGGTTATTGCTCTTAATCCTCCTTTATAGTCAATCTTATCACCGAAAGATAGAAGGGTTCTTTATTGGGGTTGAGTGTTTATATTACCTTAACAGGAGTATAAAACGGCTAAGTTAATCTGCTATCTCAAAATAGAAGAAGAACCATAATGAATTGCATTAATAAGTAAGATGAGCGGATAATTGAGGAGATTTGGAAGCCCTATTTCCACCATATCTGAAGTAAAACAAAGTAGTTTAGTTAGCATTCATAATTATAGTTATAAACAATTCATCAATCATCGGTTACCAAATAGATACCATAGAATAGAATTTGAGAATTGAACACTAATTCCTGAGGACGATAACTCGGTCTTCTAGACTATATTACTTGTCACGACACGTGCACTTGCGTTAGTGTGTGCATAAATCGCGCATCAAGTTTTTGGCGCCGTTGCCGGGGATTGGCGTAGTTCAATATCATTTTATCTATTCTTAATTTCTAATTTGGTTTTTTTATTTTATTTTATTTATTACTATATTTTTCTCTTTTATTCGTGAAACCAGTGCGCCGTAATCCGTTTGTTGATTTTGATCTGTTGCAGACATCTAGTTTATGCGAAGGAGAAGAGGAGCAGATACACTTGTTCCCTTCAACCCGGAGATTGAAAAGACGTGCAAACAGAACAGGAGAAACCAACGAAGTTTGGCCTTAATAGCAATGGGGGGTTTGCAGAACAACAATGATATGAACGAAGGGTTAGGTGATCATCAACTAACCAAAGGATGCCCCAGAGATTGCCAATGGTTGTAGAAGAGAGGGTCCAGGTCCAAGCTGAGAGAAGCTTGGGAGATTATGTCTTTGGCGTGAATGGAACACAACTTGCATCAGCTCCCGATAATGAGCAAATAATTTTGAAATCAAGCTCGCGATCCCGAGTATGGTGCGCACATCGATTCGGAGGGTTGCCATCAGAAGATCCTCACATGCACATAGCGAACTTCTTGGAGTTGTGTACAACTTTCAAGTACAATGGCGTTACTGACGCCGCCATCCGATTGAGGCTCTTTCGCTTCTCACTCAGGGATAAAGTGAAAGTTTGGTTGAATTTCTTGCCCACAGATTCGATATTCACATGGCAAGAGCTGGTACATAAGTTTTTAGCAAAGTTCTTTCCACCGTCCAAAGCCGCTTGTCGAGAGTGAGTTGAACAATTTTTATCAAGCTGATGGAGAGTCACTCTATGAGGCTTGGGAGAGATTTAAATATTTGCAAAGGAAGTGTCCACATCATAGCATTGAGTTGTGGAATTTGGTCCATATTTTCTACAATGGGCTAAGCGGGACCACCAGAACTATCATTGACGCAGCCGCATATGGAACTTTCATGAGAAAGACAAAGACATTTAAGCTCATGATTTATTGGAAGACATGGCCACCAATAATCATGTAACAGAGACAGAGGTGAGTGGAAGAAGAAGAGCAATAGGAGTTCATGAGATTGATGTCATCACAACATTAAATGCACAAGTTTGCACTTCGACCAAACAACAAAGAACAAAATACGGTCAGTGAATGCGCTCAAATGCCATTGAGTTGTGAGATGTGTGGAGGTACACATACCTTTGATAGGTGTCCATCGCCAGATCCTAACAACATCTCGATCGAGCAAGCGTAATGTCAAGCGAGGAAATTATCAAAGGCCCCGAACAACCCATATTCAAATACCTACAATCCAGTGGAGGAATCACCCTAACTTTTCATGGAGGTGATCGGCGTGCAGAATCCAATTTCGAGGCCAAGACTAAAATCAAGAACCATTCACTCAGCCTCATTTTCACAACAATTCAAGCACCCGCCAACAAGCAGGCGGATGAGTTGAGAGCACCGCTGACACTCACCAACTCACGCACTCCAGTTCATGGCAGACCGATCATCTATCGAATTGAGACGCAGGTGAGACAACTAGCGAAGATGGAAAACAACAGGCCACATGGCACTTTGCCGAGCAATACAGATGAACCCTGAGAACATCATGTCAGTGCGGAGAAATGGAAAACAGCAATACTAGGCTTACACCCCAGCCTGTGGTTGAACAGAGAGTAGATGCAGAGAGGGAGAGGGTTACTGAAGACCGCCCGATGTTAGAGAAAGCTCCAACAGTACCAGTGAAGGAATACACTGAGAGGATTCCTTACCCGCAGAGGTTGCAAAAGAAAGTGGTTGATAAGTAATTCTCCAAGTTCTTGGAGATATTCAGAAAGCTACACATTAACATTCCATTCATTGAGGCATTTGAGCAAATGCCTATTTATTTTAAATTCATGAAGGAAATTCTTGGGAAGAAGAAGAAGTTGGCGGAGTATGAGACGGTGGCACTGACAGAGGAATGCAGTGCCATCTTACAGAAGAAATTGCCCCCCAAACTCAAGGATCCAGGGAGCTTCACATTGCCTTGCACAGTTGGCAAGGTTACATGTAATAGGGCCCTTTGTGATTTGGGGGCTAGCATAAATCTTATGACCTTGTCTGTTTTAAGAGGTTGGGGTTAGGTGAAGCCAACCCAACCACCGCGAGCTAGCGAGATAGACAATGGTGCATCCTGCAGTAACGATTGAAGATGTCTTAGTTAAGGTGGGAAAATTCTTCTTTCTCGCGACTTCCTCATCCTTGATATGGAGGAAGATGATGAAATCCCATCATATCAAGACCATTCTTGCAACCGGAGAGCCACGATTGATGTGGGAGAAGGTGAGCTAACACTTAGAGTGGAAAGTGAAGATGATGTTCAAAGTGTTCAAACACATCATTGAACCCCATCATGAGCAAGTGCTTAGCTTAGCATCACAAGACATCGGTTGAACCAGCACAAGCAAAAGCAAGGGAAATAAGCCCGCCAAAACAGGTAAGTAATGTTAAACCTCCTCTTGAAAAAAAAAGAGAAAAAGAAAAAGAGAAGGAGTAAGCGAAAAATGTTGATGAAATGAATGGGATGTGGGTTAATCTACCCCATGCCTCTTGAGTAAAGAACTTGCGTCCGGCTAAAAGACGTTAAAGACAGCACTACTTGGGAGGCAACCCAAGGTTATTTTATTCAATTTAATGCAATTTAGTTTTTACTTAGAACGATCACTGAGGTATTATTTATATGTTGTGATGACAGTGCAGGCCAAAATTTGGAGGATGAAAATAAAAATCAAAAGAAAAGAAAAAATTACCCAGTACATGCGCCAAAAGTCCAAAAGAACTACGAGTTTCAGCCGCCACACTAAATCGAGCGCCACGACTGAAAGTTCGTAGGTCGCAGAGTTCAGCCGCGGCGCCATTTGCAGGGTCGCGGCGCCACGACGGAAAATCTGAAATTTAAAGGAGCCCTAATCCGATTTTCCTTTCTCCAAATCAAAAATCCAAAGCCCTTCCACTCTGACGGGATTCCTGACATTATCTGCCATGCATTAGTCACCGCCATCACTTTAAACCAAGTTTGTAAGTTGTCCTGTTTTCTTTTATTTTTTTGAGTCTTGCACACATTGGGGACAATGTGTGATTTAAGTTCGGGGGGATGTCTTATTGTTTTTGAGTCTTTTTGATTTGTTTTGTGTATTTTTGAGTATTTTTGAGTCATATTTTTTTTTAAGATCATGCATGCTGCAGTTACTGGAATCGCCTAGTGAAGTAAGGTTGAATAATGTAATGGAATTAGAAGCAGCCATCTAAACACTTAGGTTAGATATCCCAAAAATTCATGAAATCAGATTATTTGGGGTGTCTTGCTTGACTTGTGCATTGTTTATGATTAAACCTATGTGTATGATTGCTTTCTATTTGAGGCGAAATAATTAGGATATGCATGTTAGAGAGATGACCCAGACATTTCTTTGTTAGCCCTTTCTTACCATTTTTGCCTATCCTTGACATTCAAATTATATCCCTAGTCAGCCCTTTGAGCCTAAAAATAAGATTTTTTCTTTGACACCCTATAATTCCACACTTGTGCCATAAGTGAAAAATTGAGGTGATTGGAATATAAAGTGTTAAAAAAGAGACAAAAAGAGTGAACAATTTTGATGCACCCCAATGAAAAAGTAATAATAAATAGGCAAAAGTCTAAGTTTGGGGGTGCCTGTTATTCATAATACACTTTATTCTCTCAAAACAAAAGAGGGGAAAGATAGGTAGGAAGTAAAGAAGGAAATCAAAAGAAAAAGGAAGAATTTAAAGCAAAAAAGCTTATGGTACATAAAATGAGCCTAAATGCCTATTTTTACCAACCCATGCCTAAGCCTACACTACAACCCTGAAAAGCCCTGAAGATCTCTTACATGTGTATCCATGATTAGTGGAGAATAACAAGTAAACATGCCATAGGATTTTGAAATTGACATGCATAGTTAGGTATTCTTACTTCCATTGAGCATGATTAAATTGAATTTGAGAAATATCTAACTTAATGTGTTTAGAATGCTAAAAATTCATGCTTTATGTTCCTGCATATTATTCTGCTAACCTTCATGCTTTTCTAAGTAACAATGATGCAGCAAAGTGATCAGTGTCTTTGAGTCAGTCTATTTCCTTTTTCCTCTTGTCTTTAATTCTTTCTTTTGATCTTTGCTCGGTATGCAAAGGTTAAGTTTAAAGTGTTTGATCGGTGTATTTTATATATACCTTTTGAGTCATTTTTAGTTAGTCTTTTGCCCATTTTTGTATAAATACGTGTCGTCTTAGGATAGATTTTCTTTCTTTTGAGTCATAATGATTTAAAGTGGCTCATTGGCGAAAAGGAGCAAAAAGAGGGCAGAAACAGAGGTCCCAGAGCTCAAAAAAGTGAGAAAATTAGCGGCAAGACGAACATAGCGGCCATGGCCCCAACCAGCAAGAGATCAGAGGCCATGGCGCCAAATTTTAGAATCGCAGAGTTTAGCGCGGCGCCGAGGCGGGATTTCTGTCAAATTCGAATGGGGAATGAGCCAAGGCCTGGAAGGAAAACTGGGAGGACGATTTGGAGGCTATAAAAAGGAGAGTTTAGGTCAGAATTAAGGGTTCCAAACCTTTTTCAATTCAACACAACCTCGGAGATCAAGATTGGAGACCACTTTTTGTGTAATTTCTTGTTTCTTTGTTTTATTTCTTTATAGTTTTATGTTGGATATTAGTTTAGTTCTTGTCATGTCTATGGCTAGAAACTAACTTAATTTAGGGCTTTCCATATCAAATCACTTGAAACTCATTCTTATGAATTAATGCATGTTTTGGTTTCTTCTTATCATTGTTGAGATTTATTCAATAATTGTCTTGAATGTTTGGTAATTAATTGATCACTAATTATCATAATCTATATGATTTCTAATCGAAAGCCGAAAGAGGAGATTGTGAATATGCTATAGTTGAATAAACATAGGTTAAATCGTGGACGAAAGTACCCCGATACTTGTGTAGTTTAATAGGTTATTGCTCTTAATCCTCCTTTATAGTCAATCTTATCACCGAAAGGTAGAAGGGTTCTATATTGGGTTGAGTGTTTATATTACCTTAACAGGAGTATAAAACGGCTTAGTTAATCTGCTATCTCAAAATAGAAGAAGAACCATAATTAATTGCATTAATAAGTAAGATGAGCGGATAATTGAGGAGATTTGGAAGCCCTATTTCCACCATATATGAAGTAAAACAAAGTAGTTTAGTTAGCATTCATAATTATAGTTATAAACAATTCATCAATCATCGGTTACCAAATAGATATCATAGAATATAATTTGAGAATTGAACACTAATTCCTGAGGACGATAACTCGGTCTTCTAGACTATATTACTTGTCACGACACGTGCACTTGCGTTAGTGTGTGCATAAATCGCGCATCAACGTTCTATGGACTTTTTCAATTGGTAATAAATCTCAGGTCTACCCCATTTTTCCTCATTTAGTGCTCTCGTAAAACACAATTTGAAAAGAGCATTAAATATTTTCAATATGACAATGACAGAGAATTCAATAATAATCAATTCAAATAATTTTACTCCAATAACAGTCTTACCTTTCATTTTTCCTGCCCTCACACCTCCTCCCAAAATGGTATGGCCGAACGGAAAATCTGAATCATAAATAATCTAATTCGTGACCTACTTGCTCACGCCTCAATTCACCTCAATTATGGCATTATGCACTCTCTATGGCCACCTATCTCGTAAACATTATCCCAAATAAGTCTATAGCTCAACGGTCTCCCACTCAAGTTTTGTTTCATAGGAACCCCTCCTACCAACACTTGCGTATCTTTGGATGTCTCTTTTATCCTCTCCATCTGACCACTCACAAACTCCAACCCCGGACTTCCCCATGTGTGTTTCTGGGTTACCCCACCAATCACCTTAGTTACTCTTGCTATTACTTGTCAAGCCGTAAATTTTTTATTCCATGTCATATCCTATTTGATGAGTCTCAATTTCCTTTTGCCTCCCTAAACTAGCCAGCATTCTTACGACTTCCTAGATAATGACATGAACCCTCTTCTAATTCATCATTTACATAGTCTGTCGCCATAGACCCCGACACCTACCCCCACCCCGGATAGTCCGGGACACACTGTCCACCCGGTTCTGCCGACGGTGGCCTGAAACAACCCGCTTCAGGGTGATTCCGCAACTATCTCTCGGCAAACCGAGCATCGTCCAATCGGTCCCGCCACCCCTGCCCTTCATCCTCTTCCCGGCAGTCCTGTGGCACATCTCCATCCCACATCTCGAGACGCGCTCTTGGACCATGGAAATCCTTGCCATGCACATAATTCATAAACCTAAACGACTGTTTAACCTATCTGTTTCAGTTGTACCTTTATTTGTCCCTCGAAATCCGAAGGATGCCTTGTCCGACCCTAATTGAAAAGCCGCAATGATTGACAAATATAATGCTCTTATTGATAATAAGACGTGGGACCTAGTACCCCGTCCACCTGATGCTAACATTATTCGTTCTATGTGGATTTTTAAACATAAAAAGAAATCTGATGGTTCTTTTAAGAGGTACAAGACTCGTCTTGTAGGTGATGACAGGTCTCAACAAGTAGGAGTGGAATATTATAATACATTCAGCCCGGTCATAAAGCCCGCAACCATCCGGACCGTCTTCAACATTGCTCTATCCAAGTCTTGGCCCATTCATCGGCTTGATGTCAAGAATGACTTCTTACATAAGGATCTTCATGAAACGATATATATGCATCAACCAATGAGTTGTGGGGATCTTATTCATCCAGATTATGTGTGTATGTCGCGGAAATCACTCTATGGATTGAAACATGCTCCTCGAGCATGGTACCAATGGTTCGCTGATTATGTCTCCTCTATCTGTTTTTCACACAGCAGATCCGATCATTCCCTAATCATCTACAACAAGGGTACATACATGACTTACCTATTATTATATGTTGATGACATCTTCCTCACCACATCATCTGATGCTCTTCGCCGGTCCATTATGTTTCTCATTTCCTCTGAATTTGCTATGAAGGATCTGGGCCCCTTGAGTTATTTCTTGGGCATATCTGTCACTCGATATTTTGACGACCTATTTCTGTGTCAGAAGAAGTACACCGAAGAGATCCTTGACCGTGCATGCATGACATCTTGCAAACCATCCCACACGCTAGTAGACACTAATTCCAAGCTCAGCGTTGTTTCCGGCCCCTCATATTCAGAGTCGACTCACTATCGTGAATGACCTGGCCCGTAGTACTCGCATTCACGAGATCTGACATATCCTATGCCGTGTGATAAATTTGCATACACATGCACAATCCCACTGAAGCATACATGCATGCCCTCAAACGTATTTTACGATACGTCCAAGGTACACTTCACTTCGGATTGCATCTATACAAGTCCTTACTCACCGTCTCACCGCTATTCTCGACGCCGATCGGGTAGATGTCCTGACACCCGACGCTCCACGTCTGGTTACTACGTTTTTCTTGGAGATAACATATTGTCTTGGTCTTCCAAAAGAAAACCTACACTATCTCAATCAATGGCGAAGAGAGTGCATCGCCAACGTCATCTCTGAGTCTTATTGGATCTTTAACCTTCTACTTGAGCTTCACTGCCCGATTCAAAAGGCAACGCTGGTCTACTGTGATACTATTAATGCGATATATCTTTTCAAAAATTCCATCCAACATCAATGCACTAAACACATTGTGATTGACATTCATTTCATTCGCGAAAAGATGGCTCGTGGTCAAGTTCGTGTCCTTCATGTTCCTTCCAGATATCAGATTGTCGACATCTTCACCAAATGACTTCCGCGCATACAATTTGATAATGTTCGAGCCAGTATCAGTGTTCGTGAACCTCCTGCTTCGATGCGGGATTGTAATCGAATATTTTCTGAATATTCTTTTATTAATTGTATATCTCTTATTTTAGGTAGAATTGTATTCCTATTGTAATTATGTCTCCTATTTTATGTAGAATTATATTTCTCATTGTAATTAGGTTGATTAATTACCTAGTTTAAATATTCTTGTACTACTATATATATATGATACATTATTAATAATACAATCAAAAAACATATTCCATTAACATCAATTCATTTACTAATATAGTTTTTTTGCTTATCTAAAAGAAGCAGGCTCTTAATAGACCAACACTTGGAATCAATAATGGTCAATTGATTTTTTTCTTAATAGTACTAATTTCATTCTCACTTAATATTATTGATGCGATTTTGCAGGTATATATTTTCCAAATATATAAAAAGGGTAACAAACGCCTTTTACGATGGCTATGTCATCATAAAAGAAAAAGGACAAGAATGAATAAATGAGTGGACGTTGGAAGAAAATTGATAATGACATAGGTTCGGAAATGGGACCCTTTTAAATTGTATTTTTCCTGTTATGACGAAATTAAAGCCTTCGTGACAACCTCTCATAGTCGCCAAATGTCTGGATAGTTTTGCAGTATATTCCAATCATCCCAAATTGATATGCTTGTTCATTATTTCGTCGAATATCTACTATCTTTTATCAGATATCAGGAGACTTTCAGACTTCACCCACCAAAGAGTTAAATAGATGGAAAGAAAATCAACAATAATAACATATTCAGTGTAATCCCACAAGTGAGATCTGGGGATGATATAATGTACGCAGATCTTACTCCTACCTTGGAGATAGAAAAACTATTTTCAAAAGACCTTCGGCTCAAGAAAAAGTAAGGCAAAAGGTCAGATAAGAACTGACGAAAGTAAAGAAGTCATGACACAATTCTATAAATAAGCATTATGCAGAAAAGTAACAGTAATTATAACACGATATATGAAGTACAAGAGATAGCAAATAGTAGCAGAGGATAAAAATAATAATACTACGCTTACTAGTATGAAAGGGTACGCGAGACAACGCTCTACTATCTCCTAACCTTCTACCCTAATCCGTGTCTTTCACAACATCCTATCTAAGATCATGTCCTCGATAAGCTGCAACAGATGAAAAGAAATCATCTAGCGTTTTTACACTACTTTAATTCTGGTTACCTCACACCTAAGAAAGTAATAAAAAAAGTTTTAAGATGTTATTTTAGGTGAAAGTTTGTTGGTGAATCTATTCAGAGTTCAGGTTTTGTTAAACTGTATAATTATCCGCAAATGCTCCTAATTAGGTTTGATGTTGAGTGATTTAACATTTCTTTAATCAGGGTATATTCCTGATAACGTGACACCCCAAACTTCTGAAAAGAAAGCACTTAAATCAACCTAAAAGATAAAAAGCAGACATAGTTAACCCATCCAAGGAACATACTATCTTTCTTTATCTGATCTGCACTTTCCTATCTTGGGATGGAATAAAGCAAGATACCAATACATTATCCATTTATATCTCTCTCTGGGTTAGTGTTAAGAGTCCACATCAGATATGGAATGAGAACATGGACTTCTTATATGGACTTGGACAATCCTCATCCTACAAGCTAGCTTTTGGGGTTGAGTTAGATCCAAGATCCATTCTTTACAAGGTATCAGAGCCAGACTCATTTCAATACTTTGTTCACCGATGTTGGACCCCCAAATTATATTATCCACGCTCTAGTTAACAAGGTCTGGGCGTGCGGGGTGTTAAGAGTCTCACATCGGATATGAAATGGGAACATGGACTCCTTATATAGATTAGGACAATCCTCACCCTACAAGCTAGCTTTTGGGATTGAGTTAGGCCCAAGATCCATTCTTTACGGTTAGTATTAATGGAAAGATTCAACACCTAATGTGACAAACGTCTCCTACGAAGAGACAACTCCAATTCAGTTGTAGTTGGCAGGGTCAAGAAAGAGTACATGTAAGTAGCAGAAGATGCATGAACTTTTCTAATTCATTATAAAGTATTTTATAGATATCTTAGGTTAGTATGCCATGTAAACAAGCAAATAAAACTAAGGTAAGATCATGGCAACTGAGAGTTCTCTATCCAACTATCCTCTTCTATAAAGTATAAAGTGTACGCTACTTTAAGCTCTTCATAGAATATAACCTTTTTCTTCAACCTTCCACTTGCAAATTACATCAGCAGCTGGAGGCATCAAGCGGAAAGTACCATCATCGTTTCAACCAGTCATTCTTCTAAGGCTCTGTCTGCAATTGTATACTCAGATTTTCCAGTGAACAAATCGACCAATTAATTCCAGTTACACGGGGATCCATGCTCCATTGCCTCTTTGACTATCATTCTGCCAACTTAATCTGAGATGCGCATAGAAGTTTAAATATTTTAATGACATTGATCTATGAGCTTCTAATGAAATTCTAAACAAGTCAGCATCAGTACCTCCGTTGATTAAGACCACTGAGATAAAGCTGCACCATTAATGCAAGAAGTTTTTTTTTGCATTGTAGTAAAACTATGCTATCATTTGAACCAAGTCATCAGCTGTTCGAATGTCTGCACAGATATATACAGTGAAATTTCAGCTGAAAAGATTACCAATTACTTTATCAAACTACTGACTGAATATATAAGAAGTACCTTTTTCTCCTTACCGTATCTTGTTTCCTCGTAAGTACAATATCTGTGGAGATTCTTTAATCTTAAGCGCGTAGGCTAGATCCCTCTTTATATTTATGTCAATCTTCACAGTCTACACCAAGTAATCAGGGGAAAGGTAAGTTAAAGAGTGTTCACTAAATGGACAATGTGAAAAGAAGTGATTATGTTTCACAAACCCGAGAAGGCAAGCGTTCTTTGGCGCTTCAATACACCAGGGCTGCTTTCTCTAGCTCCTTAAGAACTTTCCAGTTGTCACTAGACCTGTGCAATTATGAAATTGTTCAGAGAAAATAAAACATTTGCATATTGCCTATGGAATATCCTCTAGGAACTTCAATTAGTAAATAAAACAAGATTCACTTGCCGATTGTATCTCTCGAAAACAAGAACAATGAGGGGACTGGGATGAAAAGCGAAGCTCTCCCACTCAAGACAATTGATTTCCTTCACCCAACAATCATCAATCTCCCCCTCCCAATCGATCTCAACTCCATCTTCTCCTACTACATTTTTTATTGGATGCTTGTCAAAATATTCTGATGCTCTAATTCCCCATCCAACATCTGCATCTCGAGGCCAATCTGGATCCTCCTCCTCAACAATCATTTTCTTTTCTTTCATATCCTTGCTGTTGTCATCTTCATCATCACTACTTTGATCAGAATCAGTGTCATCATCAACCCTATCTTTGAGGATATTCTCGGTATCTTTGATTATTTCATAGTTCTGCTCCCGGATAGAAGCAGATGTCTTTTCTAGTGAATCACGAACAAAATCCTCAACTGAAGCGGCTTCGCTCCTGCGACCACGCCTTGGATTTTTAGGGATTGTTGTCGGGAAGATCTTGGCAGAATCTGTCTTCATAAACAATAATTCTACTTTCCTGGGACCTAGTAGCTTTCTCTAGGCCTTGAACCAGAGCTATGCTTAAGATCAGGCACATGTTCCTCTTCAGACTTTCTTGAAGTGACAAAGCAAGTCAGACGTTTCAAAGGAGGCGGCAATAAGAAGTTAGCAGAAGAGAAAGAACTAAACTGTTTCCCTGCTTTGAGAGCAGAGAGTGATGAAATTGCACAAAAGTTAAGATTTAATGCAGAATGGATGACCATTTTCAGTTGCTTAAATATTCTGCTGGGAGGACTGAAATCTCTAAGGGATAATAAATCCTAATATAAGAAACCTGTTGATAACACCAATCAAAATTAAGAGCACAAATTTATCAGTGTAGTGTACTAAACACAAAATTGAAAACACACACTTAGCAGCAGATCACTCAAACATCACACCATAGTCTTATGCACATACAGATTAAAAGATAAACGGAAAAAGAAGAAAGTAGACTAGCATTTCATCCAAAGCTATAATTACATAGCAACTCCTGTGCAATAACTACATTCCTGGAGAAGCTAGTAAAACAAGGTTTGGAAGCTATAATATTGAAGTTGAGCACAGTACTAACTCTTTTTATGTTTCGTTTCTCTTTCTTAACAGAAGAAGGTAAAAGCAGCTATATGCCTATAAACAGAAAAGGGAAAGGGAATACTCACGGCGAGCAGGAGTGAACTCAACCTTTAAGATCATTCATTACCCTGAATCAGTGGTGTACGTATACATAAACACAGTCACGGATGTAGCATGATAGGTGGGGGTTCAATTAAACCCTAACTTTTGACGCGGAGCATAAATTTATGTGTAAACATTTATTAAAATTGCAATAAATAGTAGACATGAACCTATAACTTGTAAAATATAATGGATTCAAACTAAGAATATTAAAATATTGATCCCATAGAGTTTAAATCCTGAATGCGCCTCTGTTAACATATACATGCGCATGTACATATACGTATTACACACATGCACACAGACGCATCTGAGTGAAATTTAACAAAAATGAATTTAAACTAAGGCAACATTCATTGACACAAAGGAGTAGTGTGTAGGGTGGTACCCCACATACTCATGCTTAAAATCCTACATCTGCCTTTGGTTACACTTTAAAAGTGTATACTCCATTTTTAAAGCGCTAGAGGTTGAACGTCTAATGAGCAAAGAATCGAACATGTTGTGTGTATAGTCATCAGAACATTCTTGCATTTCTACTATAATGGACAGTACAATTAATTATGCATATAATAACTTGATAAGTACACACCAATGGCAAGCAGCAGTAGCTAAAGCTCAAACAATCAGATAATCAAGTTTGTAAAACTAATATTTACCAAGCACTTTGTTGCCTACCAAATATTGCTCGTAAAGAATGGACCATGAGTCTAACTTAACCCCCAAAAGCTAACTTTTGGGGTTGAGTTAGGCCCAATATTCATTCTTTACATGATATCAGACTCAGACTCATTCCAATTCTTTGTTCACCGATGTTGGGCCCCCAAATTATATTAACAAGATTTGGGCGTGCGGAGGAGAGTGTTAAGAGTCGCGCATCCATGGACTCCTTATATGGACTTGGATAATCCTCACCCTACAAGCTAGATTTTGAGTTTAGTTAGACCCAAAATTCATACTTCACATGGTATGAGAGTCAGACCCATTAGGCGCATGATTCATTCTTTACATGGTATCAGAGTCATTCCAATCCTTTGTTCATGGATCCTCAAATTATATTATTCACGCTCCAGTTAACAAGATATGGCGTGTGGATATGAAATGGGAACACGAATATAGACTTGTACAATCCTCACCTTTCAAACTAGCTTTTGGAGTTGAGTTAGTCACAAAATTCATTCTTTACCCTCCTAAAAAAAAGTGTAGAACAATAGAAGTTGAAGGACTACTTGAGAAAGAAAATGCTTAATGTGAAGTTTCAATTATTCAGTCGTCTCATGGAATATGGTTTTGCCACTTTTTAGTCTTCCAAAGTAGAAAAAATAGAACCTTTTTACGACTTGAAAAGAGATAATGGCTGCGAAACTCTGTAAAACTCTTCAAAATGATTCAATTGGGAAGTGCACAAATAACCATTTTTTAAGACCCTATTTAATAAATAGCCAAAGCTTACAAAGTTTAGTAGCTTTATAATCATATCTAGATTTTGTGAGATTAAAGTTGAAAAACAAAAGCCGCAAGAGTAGCCAAGTTGGTGTAGCAGTAGAGCGCGTAACCGCAAGGTCACGAGTTCGATCCCCTGCATAAACCTTCTTGGTTGAGTCTGTCACACATGACTTGTCAAGTGTGGTTAAACGATTGACGTGTTTTGTAGGTTATTGCGTCAGTCCGGAGTTTACCCAGAGCGCACTCGAAAGAATAGCGGCTCCGGGTTCCTTAGTAAAAAAAAAAAAATTGAAAAACAAAGGTCTAAAGTTTTGAGTATGGGTCTAAGGTTGAGCTTTCTAGACCCGTATACTTAGATTTTACATTAAGTTAGGTGAATTTTACATTTCAGTTCGAATAAGGTCTAAACTTACGTTTTGCAAAAACTAATCACCTAAACTTAGCTCTATTTACAACTTACACACCTAAATCATGAAATATTTGTATTGCCCACTGAGCATCATTTTTCAATGTCTAACCACCCTGGAGGGTCAAAATGAATAGAAGTAATCCCAACTCGTATGTGGCGCATGAGAACTAAGGAAAAAGTAAAAATAGCTTTACATATGGCTTTATCTTTCAACAACTAACTTATAAAAAATAAAATGCCACACTTCCTTGGAGTGTAATTGATTCACATTACTTGAACTTTGGATTCGAATGATTCCTTATGGACTCTCAGATAAGAGACAGATTCGAGTTCATGTTGCGGACATGGGCAGATTTAGACTTTTAATGTATACGAATTTTAGATCATAATTTTTTTTGTTTATACATATTACATGAACTTCTTAGTACAAATATAGTATTTGAAACCAAAGCTACTGAGTTCTATCGAATCATTAGCTTTTATGGTGATCCTCCCTGACTAGCAGATCAAGTGTAACATTGTACAAAACAAAAGTGAAACACTACATGTGAATGAGCATTTCAATATCAATAAATAAGTGTAAGATGATATTAATTTTTCTTGGGGAGTCTTTCATTAATATCAAGGTATATATAGAGTACAATATTCATCTCTTATATAATAGGAATTATAAGCCTATATAAAAGAGGAATCCTAGTCTTACCATAATTATATTTACACAATATATGAAAATAATCTAATTATGGCTAGAGAATATATTGTTTTCTATATTTACACGTTTACACACCCCCTCAGTCGGAGCGGGAGGAGGCCGGACGCTGAGACTGGATCTGAAGTCAAGAAACAACTGTCTGGGAAGTCCTTTGGTAAATATGTCTGCATATTGATAGGATGATGGAACATGTAACACTCTGACTGGCCTAGAGCAACTTTCTCACGAACAAAGTGTAGGTCTATCTCAATGTGCTTGGTTTTCGATCTTTGAACGGATTATGAGACAAATAGATGAGAGATATTATCACGATACAATAGATGTCGACGCAGGAACATCAAGTTCTAATGAAGTTTCGAGCCAACAAATCTCATTCTACATTTGCAACGCTCTGCATCAGACGTGACCGATTTAGATAGGGTATCCGTCGCTGAGCATCAAGAAATCAGATTTTCCCTAAGAAAACACAAAGCGGAGTGGGCGTCGCGTGTCCGGACACCCTTGCCCAATCTGCATCCGTATATGAGAGCAACCTGTTTGGCGCAGAGGGGTATAAGTGAAAACCATAATCAAGAGTACCCTTAGTGTATCGAATGATACGCTTAAGAGTAGTGAAATGAGACTCGCAGGCGTCGTGAATAAGCACACGCGTCTTTGAACAACATAAGTTATGTCTGGCCTGGTAATGTGAGATACTGAAGTGCACCTGCAAGGCTCCTATACAGAGTAGGATCAGAGACTGGAGCACCATCCATAACACTGAGCTTAGATTTCGAATCGACTGGAGTAGGCATAACTTTGCAATTCGCCATCTTAGCCCTGTACACTATCTCCTCTACATACTTACGCTGACACAAGAACATGTGATTGGCAGACATGGTCACTGATATCCCCAAGAAATAACTCAGCTTTTTCAAATCAGTCATTGCAAATTCGGACTTAAGCGAGACAATAATCTCATTTTTCAATCTATCCGGCGAGGCGATCGAACAATATCATCCACGCATGCGAATAAGTAAGCAGTGCTACTACCTCGATGAAAAATGAAGAGTAATGTATCACTCTTGCTGCATACAAATCCAATCTGCAAGATATACCTGGCAAAACGATCATACCACGCACGGGGAGCCTGTTTCAGGTCATATAATGACTTACGGAGACGGCACACATAGTGAGGGACTGTTGGATGGGTGAACCCAGACGGTTGAATCATGTACAATGTTTCTCTCAGGTCCCCATGTAAGAATGCATTCGTCACATCAAGTTGATGGATCGACCAGTGTTTGCCCATGACAATGCTCAAAACTGTGCGAATAATAGCCGGTTTGACAACCGGGCTGAAGGTCTCTCCACAATCAATGCCCTCTTGCTGATTTGTGTCATTAGCCACAAGACGGGCCTTATACTTCTCAAGATCCCCATTATCTCTGAACTTGTGACGAAAAAGCCACGTACATCGAATTACATTCACCATCTCAGGTCTAGGTACTAGATCCCACGTGTGATGTTTAGTTAAAACATTGAATTTCTCATACATATCCGCATTCCAATTAGGGTTTTGTTTGTCCAATTTTGGGTTCTTTGGAAGTGGAGAGATGGTTTGGGCAGACAAGTTGAAATGGACTTTGGGTTTGAAGATTCCATGCTTTGAACGAGTTGTGGCGGAGTGGTGTCTGAGACGGTGGGTAAAGTCGGATAAGGAGAAGTTGGGGGTGAAGCCGTCGGAGGAGCCGTGACTGGATCGGCAGCCGCTAGAAGGTTGCGACCTGCGAAGTTTGAAGTTCGCGCCACGCCTCGCCAAGATAGCGCGACGCTGTCGACGGTATTCCTAAAGATTACTCACTGGAAATCAGGCACCGCGGTGCCTCCCCTTGGGGCCGCGGCTCTGACGACGGAACAGAGGACGTGAGATGTTCGAGGATGGGGGAGAGATGGCAGGCTCGTCAAGAAATGAGTAGTCCGGTTTTTGGAAGATTCAAAAATGGAAATGTGGTCTCGTCGAATGTGACGTGACGAGATATGTGGATTTGACGAGTCGACAAGTCATAGCATATATAGCCCCTATGGTTTGACGGGAATCCTAGAAAGATACAGGGAGTAGACCTATGAACAAGCTTATGAGGGGCGGTAGAACTGAGGTTGAGATAGCACAGACAACCGAAAATTCGTAGATGATCATAGGAGGGGACTCTATGGTAGAGGATTTCGGTAGGGGTCATATTGTGAAGAGTGCTAGTAGGAAGAATATTTAGAATGTATTCTGACATTTTAGCAGCATATACTCAGAACGAAGGAGGGAGGGATGCATGAATCAATAGGGTGTGAATCATATTATTAATGGTACGTATGATTCTTTCAGCTTTACCGTTTTGTGGTGAGGTGTGAGGGCAGGAGAAGCGAAAAACCATGTCAATATTTGTAGAAAACCGGTAAAACATAGAGTTATTGAATTCACGACCATTATCGCACTGAAATGATTTTATGCTTTTTCCAAATTATGTGTGGATAAACTTGCGAAACTCAAGAAATTTGACAAATACTTCCGATTTAAATTTAAGAGAATATAACCAAACATAGTGTGAAAAATCATCAAGCAACACAAGATAGTATTTATGACCGAGAGAACTAGAGATATGAGATGTCCATAAATCGGCATGTATAATATCAAAAGGAGCAAGTGTAACACTAGTAGATGATTTAAACGGAAGACGAATATGTTTGCCTAAAGAGCAAGAAACACAATTTTGGGCAAGTTTCCCTTTACAAACAATGAAATTGTTGTCTTTAAGAAAATTAAAAACTGGGACTCCTGGATGACCAAGCCTATTATGCCAAGTTGAAGAAGAAACAACCGCTAGAGTGACGGGAGAGCAAAATATGGCAGGAGAGGTGAAAGTGACTGGATAGAGATCCCCCGTGCTATTGCATCTCGTAAGAGGTGTCCCCGTATGAAGATCCTTCACAGTAAAACCAAAAGGGTCAAAATCCACGGAGACAGAATTATTACGAGTAAATTGGCGGACAAATATGAGGTTCTTAATCATGTGTGGGGTATATAGGGTGTTTTTTAGGGAGAAGAGTGGATGATGAGGTTGTGTGTATGAGGTACCATACCCTTTAACTGGAATGCGTTGTCCACTATCAACTGTAACATATTGAGGATGTTTTAAACTAAATAGTTTAGGGATAGTACATGCAGATTGGGTGACGTGAGATGTGACGCCTGAGTCCACGTAGTATTGTCGGTACTGCATGGAGAGTCTTGAATGCTGTCAACTCAGGGGTGTCATGCCGATGAGGCCGCAAAACCCGACTGCACGTGAAGTTGACCGCTGAGGTGTGCGAGGCCCAACAAACCAGGTATGAATACAGATTGTAGGCTACCAGATCGAATGGACTCCGCGCCGCGGCCAGACTTGGAAGCGCGCTACTGTGCGACCGTCGGCGAGCCGCGCCCGCTTGTTCTGCGATCCGCATTCTGGCTGCTGGTGGTTCTGTTGACCGCAACCCTTGCCACGACCACGACCTCCCCTGCCGCGGCCCCTGCCACCCTTTCCTTCGCGTCCTTGCTGCGGTTGAGAGTTTTCTGGCGGCGTTGGATCTTGAGGGCGCGTTTCGACCGCTAATGCCTTCTGACTGTGCTCATCCTACTTAGCACGTCGAATCTCTTCGAGAAACAACTGCGAGCGAACTTTGTTAAAGTTGGGTAACAGATCTGCCTGTTGAATCATGGTGGCCAAAGTATCATATTCGCCTTTAGGAAGACCAACAATCAATTGTGACACCAGTTTGGTGTCAGTAACTTTCCAATGTGATCTGTCAGTAGCTTTAACTGTTTGCAGTACTCAGTCACATTGGAAAAGTTTTCAAGACGTGTATTGTTAAATTGCTCCTCTAAATACACAGCACGGGTGTGCTTATTGTCCTGAAAAATTTCTTCCAAACGATTCCATAACTCAAGGGCTGTGGCGCCAGATTTCATGATAGTAAGAAGAAGGTTCTCAGAAATACTACCATAAATCCACTGTTTGACGCCGGCGTCTAGACGACGCCAAGTAGACTCATCAACCTCCGGAGGGCGCGAAATGATGTCATCGATGTGATCAAGCACGTTATAGAGACATGCATGATTACGAAAGCTTTAACCGGGGAGAATATCATTGTTTTCTTGATCGAGAAGAATGAGAATAGAGTTCTTGATGTTTGTAACGAGAATTTGGATGAAAGAGGATGACAAATACGTGGTGGGATTTGTGGAGATAGAAGATTCAGAAAGTGTGGAAGATTTAGGGATAGCCATTTAGAGAAGAGATGAATGAAGAAGAAAATCTAGAATTTGTAAGAGGGGCCGCGGCGAGTTCCGAGGGGGGAGGGGGTTCTCGGCGGTGGTAGGAAGAAAGAGTTCTAGGGTTTTGAGTGTTTGACTCTTGATACCATGTAAGATGATATTAATTTCTCTTGGGGAGTCTTTCATTAATATCAAGGTATATATAGAGTACAATATTCATCCCTTATACAATAGGAATCCTAAGCCTATACAAAAGAGGAATCCTAGTCTTATCATAATTATATTTACACAATATATAAAAATATTCTAATTATGGATAGGAAATAGATTGTTTCCTATATTTACACGTTTACAATAACGATACACGCCGATGCAGTTCATTTGTGGTGGACAGTATTTTGTTGTTCAGCTTTATGTAACAAATCTTGAGCCACATCTAACAAGTCAGGACTCAATCTAAACATCAAAATACAAAATTCAATCTGATCAAGAGCTCCTTCACCATCCATGTCTCCTTCTCTAATCATATTCTTTAACTCCTCTTCACTAAAATCTTGCAACCCCATTAGAGCAGAGTTCTTCTTAAGGCTATCAATTGTGATCACTCCCTTGTCACCATCCATTAACATCCGATACCCTTTGCATAGCTCGTTGATCAGTGCATCTCCGCCTAGCTTTCTCGCCATAATTGGCAGCAAATCTTGAAATTCTAAATGAACCATAGTCTTTGCTTTTCCTACTTCCATTTTAGCTCAATCACAAATATTGCTAGAAGCTAATGCTTGTTAGTGAGGCAAATTAAGTGTGGATACTTATAGCATTAAGGGAATATCTTATTAAGGAAGTTCTCTGGATTTTTTTTAGTTTCTTAGAAAGGCCATGTCCCATTTCTAGACTAGTCAGATGAGGGACTTGTCTACTATTTTCTTAGAACTTGCCTCGCTTGTTGGAAATTCTATATCAGACCAAGTCAGTTTTTTCATCCGTCAAGATGGCTGACAATGCCTTTTCAAGGAAACCAATGATGTGTGTTTGGTGTGGAGGAAGTCTTTCATGAAAAATACTTTCTAAAAAGAATATTTTACTAAATTAACTTCGACGTTAAATAAGGAATGAGCATTTTTTTAATAACCATACATCAGAAAATGACTTACTCATAAAGAATATTTCATTGAAAAATAATATTCGTCGTACTAAATACATACAACGACAAAAGTAGGCACGATAAAATTTTATTATATTTTTAGCATAGAGTTTTAATAGGCGTTTGAACATGAACGGAGTGATAATTGAATAAAAAATTAGTGTTTAAAGTTGAAGTTGTGTTTGAACATTTATTTCACTTAAAAAGAATAATTTGATGTTTTCTAAGAGGGAAAAAAAATCTCATGTCGGCCCTTAGATTTAATATTTTTATTATTTTGTTTAGTCAATCTGATTGCCATTGCCAAGGTTGACCTTTACTTTGATCAAGTGTCCTTACTCCCAGCGTCCCTTATTTGGAAAGTCAGTTCCAATAATCTTCTGCTCTCACAAAAGCACTTAACCAGATTCATGCATTGGAGGAACTTGTCAAAGTTATTCTCATTGTAAATTTTCAACTGTCTTTTGTATTTCACTTTTTCCATTTTACACACTGAAATATTAATTTCGCAAAGCATATTTTTTTTTTTTATGACGAACCCGCTACTTTATTACAAGTCTACCTGGGTAAACTTCTGACTGATGCAAATCACGCCGCCGTGTGAAACCACACTGATGCCCACGCGTGATGCATCAACCAAAGGTGTTGTGGGAATCGAACTCGTGGCCTTTCTGGTCCCGCCTCCTACTCCACCATTTCTACTCATGATATTTCGCAAAGCATAATTGGTTTGATGTCCCTTGGTCATTCTGGTAGCTTCTTTGTACCTCGGCAACTTAGGAGGTTGATTTTCCTTAGATTTAATTATACCTGCAGTTTTGATCAATTATTTAAAGAGTTGTTTCATCTCTAGTGGGTCTATGGAGTGTGACTCAACATAAAATAAGGTCTTTCACAGCGGATAAGATGTGCAAACGAGCTATGTCAACAAGAAGTGTTTAATAGACACACTTTGAGAGATGTATACTGCTCAGTTGATATGTCAAAATGAAAATTGCGGCCAACTTTAAGGGCCTTCTATGTATTTGGCCTTTTCAAAATTACAAAGAATTGATATAATCCAATACCTACTGATTGAGATTAAGACATACTAGTTGATTAAATTGATTGATCACGAAATAATCAGGGGAATGAAATTAGAGATCTAATATTTCTTGTCAACTAGTAACATGCTTCCATGTATAATTAAACGAATAATTGTGTTATTCCACTATGTAATTCAAGTGACTAGTAGTTGCATAATTTTCATCCTTCTCAGGCATGTGGCTTTTGATGACTTGAATTGGATGTATCACATTTATGCAAAGAGCTTCCAGAGTAAGTCAAATCATTTTAGCATATTTCCCCTTCAGTTTTACTCAAATCTCCAAAGAGCTAAACATTGAAGATCTTTCAGTTTAAGAATCAGCAGAAAATGTAAAATTCAGGACTAACATCACATATATTTGTTTTCAATCGCCGGGAGAATTGCTCCATTGATGAATAGCAAGGTTTAGAAACAGGAACTCCGTTGGAACCAGGGAATTCATTACCAAAATTCCCAGCCGTTTGGACTTTTATTGAAGCGACTATCAGGAAGGGGCATCCAGGGCCGACCCTGAGATTTGGGATGCCTAAGCCTTCACAATTTTTTTTGCCCCCCGCCAAAAATAGTTAACAAGTAGGTAGACTTACTTAAACACATTATTAACCTAATATAATAAAAATAGAGGTTGCAACCTTATTCAAAACTGTATAGTTAAGTAACAAGAATATTACCTGATGAGTATACGAGCATTGCTATTGAAACATTATCCTTCTCGCCTTTTTGCTAGCAAAATCATTTATCAAGCTTTCGAAATTGGAATTCACTAGCATTTCCTTCTCAATTGATATCATAGCTAGTCCATTCAACCTTTCTTGTGACATAGTCGAACGAAGATACGACTTGATCAACTTCAGTTTTGAAAAACTTCTTTCTCCGGAAGCGACTATCGGTATAGTTAACAAAATTCTATAAGCAATTGTGGCATTCGGGTAACAACCTTCCATACTCTTCAAAAAGTTCAACATCTCAATTATTTTTTTTAATTTCCGCGGGTATGCATTCTTTTGGAACTCTTAACTCAAGAAATAAGACATTCCCATCGATATCAGAAATAAAATCAAGATGCATGAAGCCTTCAAGTTTCAACATATCGTCGCTCGCGAACTTCAATTTTTTCACAAACAGAAATCCAAAAGTGTTATTTGAGTTTATATGAGGGGTTTTATTAGAGATTCTTTAGAGTAAAAAAAGATGTGAGAATTGTGTATTTTGACCTCTAAAATTTTGGTTATTGTTATATTTAATAGTGATTCTTTTTATAAAAAAATATGCCCTAAATTTTTTTCTAAAAAATGATGCCCTAAGCCATTGCATTGACATTGACTGATTAGGCTCAGGGCCGGTACCGGGGCATCCAGTGGGTATGCCTGGAATTAATTAGTTGGCCAAAGTTATTATTTTTAAGTGGAAGGATTGCAATACTACCAATTTGATGTCTTTTTCATCAATAGGATATTTTCCTTTCTTAGAATTTTCAAAGATTTGGACTAGGGTGTTTGATTAAGTAGGAACTTTGGTTTTATTACTGGTTATATTGTTAGTTCTCTGACTGCCCCCAAAGTCTCATTGCCCATCATCTAGGAACTTTCTTCTCCTCTTTGGTTTTAATCTAGTACTAAGAAAGCTTAGAAATGAGCCCACAGCATTAGGGTGTTCCTTCAAATTCTTTTCTCAGATGATCAGGTAAGTCAATGGTATGATGCTATCCATTTACATACACTTGAATATTCGTTAAATTGTTTATCTCTTCCCTTGACTTAGCAATTAATACTCTTTCGAAACAGGTATTTGGAAATGAAGATATTGTTGGTTGATTTAGTTCTCTTGCTTTCTTACTTTCATTTAGTTAGTGGCAATAATACTCGTTCAGACACATTGTTGCCTGGACATTCCCTTTCCTTTTCTGCAGCAGATACTTTAGTATCCAAACAAGGGAAGTTTGAACTGGGTTTCTTCTGTCCAGGTAATTGTGAAAAGCTTTTTATTGGTATATGGTATACAAACATAACGACCAAAACCGTGGTTTGGATAGCAAATAGGGATAACCCCATTCATCCCCCGTTCAATAATTCTCATTTAGAGTTGTCTAATGGAAATCTACAACTCTTGGATGCGCGTACACAAAGAGTTTGGGATTCGAATTTATCCACAGCTTCAGAATATGCCTATAGGGCAGTACTTCTTGACTCTGGAAATTTCGTTTTGACAAATGGCATTGAAATACAGTGGCAGAGTTTTGATTATCCTACGGATACATGGCTTCCTGGAGCAAGGATTGGATTTGATGAGACCAAAAACAAACTCCAGAAACTTATTTCTTGGAGGAATCTGAATGATCCGGCTACAGGAAACTACTCTTTGCAATTAGACCCGAATCAAAATGGTGAGTTCATCGTACGAAGGAACCTCTGGGTATTTTGGAGGTCTGGGCGTTTGAACGAAGGAGGTTTTGCTGTTGTAGGTCAAGGAATTTATTTCAAGGATTTATTAAACTTCAGTTATAATCCAACTGAACATGGTAAATATATTACTTATAATGTCTTTGGTGAATCTATCATTTCTCGAATTGTCCTAGGCTTTGATGGGTCGATGAGGACATTTTTCTGGTCTAAAGACCATCAAAAGTGGTATTTAGTGTCTTCTGGACCTCTTGATCAGTGTGATGTAGTAAATATTTGTGGCGCTTTTGGAATTTGTGACATAAGCGTCAGTTCACTCTGTGAATGTTTAGAAGGTTATGAACCGAAATTTAAATTAGATTGGGATATTAATGACTATTCGGGTGGGTGTGTGAGAAAAACTTCGCTGCAGTGTGGCAGCAATAACGCAGGTTTTGTACGTATGCAAAATGTAATGCTTTCTGCGTCGTCTGAATCAATCCAAGTAGGAAATGATCAGATCTGTGAATATATATGTTTATCCAATTGCTCATGCAATGCTTATGCTCACACCAATAGTGGAGAGTGCTTATTATGGAATGACAATCTGATCGATCTGAAAAGATTGCCTAATAATTCACCTCAAGCAGAGTTCAACATTAAACTATTTGTGCTCTCCAATAAAGGTTAGGTGCTTCTAAACTGCATCGTCTTCTAATGTGCTTAATTAAAACTGACATTATGTTCTTTTTCTCCTCTCCCAAATATATCTTATTGCTTAGGGAATAAAAAGTCACTGCTTGTAGCGCTAGCAGCATCCATCACTTCAGCAATATTTGTCTGTGCTACATGCTGTTACTTTCTATGGAGAAGAAAGCTCAAGAAGAAAGGTACTTCATTTTATTTCCAACAGCAGTGATTTATGAATATTATAGTGTCCTACATTGGTTGAGGGAATGAATGGGCTGTTGTCTTCTTATATGTTCTTGGGCAATCCCACCTCACGAGCTAGCTTTCGAGGTTGTCATTTTCTTAACAATGAACATATGTCGATGCTTGTTAACGAACCTAGTCCTTCTGGATTCATTAATAAACTGCTGGAACCTAGGCAGTCTTTCGTGTGACATTCTAATTCATACTAGTAGCAGGTTGTCTGATTTAAGTTTCACTTCTACCTAACCGGACCAAAGTAGGTCAATCAAATGATGCTTTGATTTAATTGTCCATGGAAAGGAAACAAACTGCATTCTCACCGTCAATACGATCATGGATCAGATAATAAGTTAAAATTACTGATGTTCAGCTTCTTCTAAACTCATCTATAGACTTCATGTTTATTGTCTTTTCAGGTATTTTGAGAAAGATAAAGTTCAGGGAAATGTTACTTTCTGAGTCAGCAACTAACTTGTCAAAACCTGGAACTTCCATTGGAAAGGGACAAGAAAAGAGAAGTGACATTGAACTGAAGTTCTTTGAATTACATGACTTGAAAGCTGCGACAGACAATTTTTCCCCTGATAATAAGCTTGGAGAAGGAGGCTTTGGGCATGTTTTTAAGGTGTTGATACAAGTGAAATATATTGAAAATATGAATACCTGCAACACTAAAATCTGCTCACGCCTAAAGAAAATGAAAAAAAAAATCCCTCTTGAAATGACAGATAGCATACTGGTTTAAATTAATATCTTTGCCATACTTGTGTTTCAAAGGTGTAATTGATTGCTTCACAATTTCTAGGGTCGGTTTCCAGATGGGCAGCAAATAGCTGTTAAAAGGCTATCAACTCAATCAAGGCAAGGTTTAACCGAATTCAAAACTGAGGCCCTTCTCATTGCAAAACTCCAACACAGAAATCTTGTTAGGTTCCTTGGCTGTTGTGTAGAAGATGAGGAGAAAATGTTGATCTATGAATATATGCCAAACAAAAGTCTAGACTATTTCATATTTGGTATGATAACTTATTATCAGTTTTTTGTTTTAACCCTTTCCTCCTGTCAAATGTGTGCTTACTGGATAAATTTGATATAAACAACTTAGACGAGAGCAGGAAGTCATTGCTTGATTGGAAAAAGCGGCATGAAATCATCACTGGGATAGTTAGAGGGATACTCTATCTGCATCAGGACTCGAGATTAAGAGTAATCCACCGTGATCTGAAAGCTAGCAATATTCTTTTAGATGAAGATATGAACCCCAAGATATCAGATTTTGGTACTGCTAGAATATTTAGTGGAAACCAAAATGAAGCTAAGACTCTTCGAGTTGTTGGAACATAGTAAGCAAGCAAATACGAATAGGCTTTTCCCATCACATCCTTACCATTTACCAATACTTGGCGTACTCATTATAGCCCCTTTTCTATGCAGTGCCTATATGTCACCTGAATATGCTCTAGCTGGTTTGTTCTCAATAAAATCTGATGTCTTCAGCTTTGGCGTCATATTATTAGAGGTCATAAGTGGAAAAAGGAACAAAGCCTCTTATAATAGTGATTCCCCTCCAAATTTGATACGACAGGTAAGTTATAAAATGCAAACATTTAAATATATCTTTGATTTGATCAAATTTTTCCTTAAATGAACTGCTGCTTCAGGCCTGGGAGTTGTGGAATGACGGTAAGGCCTTTGAGCTGGTAGATCCAACTATAGTTGCTTCCTGTCACAGTGAGGAAGCACTATGCTGTATTCAAGTAGGACTATTGTGTTTGCAAGTCAATGCAGCAGACAGACCAACCATGTCATCAATTCTATTCATGCTAAGTAATGAAGCAACGCTTCCCTCCCCAAAGAATCCATTGATTACCTCTAACTCAGACTCGGGTACTACAGAAACATCATTATGTTCGATCAACGAGGTGACAATTACAGCACCTGATGTTCGTTAGTTGTCTGATGTGTTTATGCATTTCTGTTATCTGTTGATCAAATGTATCTAGTTATCAGTACTTCCTAAAGTATGAGGCCATCTTCTATGATCAATGCATTAATTAAAATAGATTTCCATAGACTAATTGATCTTACTTTGACAACTACTCATCATAGAATGATTGAGACAACAGCGCTCTTAACTCATGATCATAATATTATTGCTATATTTGATACATATCTATCTCATGATCTTATTATGAAACAGAAGTTAAAATCTTTCAAAAGATTACTTGTTTGTATTTTTGTATCCATAATTTTTTGAAAAACAACATAATAGACTAGTAATAGTTAAATGCCTCAGTAATTGACAAAACTCCACAACCAAATTACTATCCTCAAAATCGATAAGAATCTGAAAATTTGTTTGTGGTGGCTAGCATGGTTAGCCTTTGTTTCTTTTAGAGCATTGATGATCACAGAGTAGAAGGAAACCTGAACTGTTGCAATTATCAAACACTTCTGAATGTCGGTGAATTCCATTAACTGCCCTAACACAACTGACAGCACTATAGTTTTTAAGTGATAGTTGCTTGAACTTGTGTCTTGACTTTTCTAGAAGCTATTTTCAGAAGTGTTGAGGCCTTGAGGGCAGGGAAGGAACACAGCTAGCAGCCAATGTTTCCACATCATTTTTTGGCGATCGAACATTTTCATTAATCACCAAGTGAAGAAATTACAGAACATAGCATAGCTATCCTCAGCTGGCTATTCACAATGCAAAACATCTCTCTGTCCTACATTAAGCTATTAACTTAGCTCCTGAATATGGCATCAAATAGTCGAAGTAAAGAGCTACCAAAACTAAAAGTATCTCAGATCACAGCGGCTCTGATATTGCATATGCAAACAACTTCCCTAGAAAGGCTTGTATTAACTCTTGCCGCACCTTCAAATACTGTACATTCTCTCTCTCCGTACTGCATATATAAATTCAACATAAGTCAACTTAAGTAGTTCAGCCAATCTTGTTTTCCCTGTTGAGAATTTGATGATCTAGTTGAAATGTTGTATCCATGTACAGTGGCAACTAGGCTGTATCTGCATCCAGGTTACAAGTCTTGCCCATAAATCCATAGAGAATTTGCATTCACCAAATAAATGATATCCTGTTTCAAGGTTGGCTTGACAAGTACACAAGTGGTATTCACTGAAATCCCCCAATTAGCAAGTCTATCAACAGTCAGTAGCTTCCCTTCATTGTGAATATGGCTTTGGTTCTAGCAGCATTATGAAACATCAAACATTTCCAATCTACCTTTGGGAAGTCATCAAGTAGCTGCAGATAAATTTGCTTGATTAACCCTTCTGCTCTATTAGAGAATTATGCACTTGACTGATTATGACTCTAGCTCGGGTATTCGAAATTGATTTGGTCTGAAAAGGAATGAAGGAAAGAGTTACGCATATCTTTCTCATCATCCAACTTGATTGCTGAGGTATGGTCATAGTATCTATCATCTGCCCTTTGATGTAGTATGCATGAGTGCATCTTATCTACATTTTATCCTTTTTATGAGCCAAGTCCCAGTATGTTTTTGCAATATCCACTTTTTCCATATCTGAATATCAGTAAGATTGAGACCTCCAACAGATTAGGTAGACAAGTCCTATCCCAAGCAACCAAAGCCTACTTATTGTGTTTATCGACATGTAGCTTCTGCAATAGGCTTCAATCAATTTCATAGCTTTCACTGGTAAAATGAATAATTGATCCCAATATGCTATCCCAAACAACACTATCTGTACCAGTTGAAATCTTCCAGCAAATGAAAGCTTTTTTGCAGCCCAAGAGGATATCCTAGCTACTATCTTCTCAATGAAGGGTTGCCACTATGTCATGGTTAACTTCTTTGTATCTAAAGGGACCCCCTAAATATTTAAAAGGGAGCTCTCCATAAGAATAGCCAAGTATCTGTTGGAAATATTTATTAAATGTGAAATAAATTCTATTAATTATGAACCGAACAATTAGGGGCCCCCCACGTCGGAAACGTTGTTTCCACACACGTGCACTTATAGTGCCAAGGATCATAATTTCCTTAAATGGAAGAGATATTGGTACATATACGAATTATTTGAGACGTAAGGAAATAGACGATTATTGGCCAAATGACGAATGGTTTCACGTTGGTAAATGAAAGGAAGAAATGTGAAAGAGATGAAGCGAATCAGAAAAATGCCACGGGAAAATTGGAGAGGCACCGCGGTGCCACATAACCTGGAACCGCGATGCAAATTCGGTTTCGTTCGATAACTTCATCGAATTTAGGCACGGTGCCCTCGAGGACGCGGTGCTTGGCGTTTTTCGAACGTTGGAGACAAATTAAGGCCGATTCTTGAGCTGACTTTGGAGCAATTAATCTCCATTATTTGGCTATTGATTTCAGTCATTACTAGGCTGAATTAACCTCAATATCAATGGTCATTACTTGACATTGATGGCCATTCATTTGGTGAATTGAGAAGACTAAATCATCTACCTATAAATTGATGTCTTGGGCACAATTGCAAAATACACTTGACACATTTATCACTTGAACAATTCTCTGAAAATTGTCTTCATCTCTTGAAATCACAATACACTCAAAGATCTTTCTTATCAAGCGAACACTTGAGTTTCTTTGCTCATTTGTTTGATTGTTGTTTTATCTTGGGAGATAAGTTTCTAAATCAACCGTTGAAAGGATATACGGGAGCAATATTATCTTAAGGATAGATTGTTCATCAATCGACTCAGCAAGACAAGTTACATTGTTCACATTAGTTGTTGTTGTAGCATTCTCATTTCCTTGTTACTACACAGTAGATGTAGACGCCTTATCACCCTCATTTGAAGGAGTAGGAGGGATGATGTGGTGAAGAACTTTATGTGCTTTAACATGAATCTTGAATAACTCCGCCCACGTCCCATATTTGACGTTTTCAAGATCAAGAACAATAGAGATGACGCTCTTGATGTTAGAAACTGAGAGGGCAGGATGAAAATTGTTCTTATCAGTTATAGAGAATAAAACAACAAGATCCGGAGAAGGAAATTTGGGAGAGAGGATTTTGGAAGAGAAGATACTCGGTTTTGTTAAAAAGTAAGAACACAAAATCGAGAATATAAGGATCCAAAAATCCGAAAAAGAGAAGAAATTTTGAGGAGCGGAAGCGAGGTAAAGAGAATCTAGACTCTTGATATCATGAAAGAATGTAAGAAATAATCTCTTGATTATTCTTATTAATGAAAGACATATATATACAAGTTACATTAGGAGAATCCTATTTGTACTTTACATCTAAATCCTTATTCTATAAGGAGACTAACTATACAATTATGGTAATATTCTAATCTTAATTAAGATACAAGAATAATATTGAAAATATACATAATTTACAATGTGGGACCGCCACATTGTCTTTGGACGGTTGGACTCTCTGGACGGAGATGGGCAAAGGCCCATTCTCTAACACATGCTAAGGCTTTTTCAATCACATGTAGCCTGCAAAAACTGTCCAAAAACGTTCAAGTTGAACGGTCTTATTTGACCCAATTTCAAAATCACAATAAAAAATCCCGCTCAATCTTTAAGCCCTGATAATTCTAAATTCTTGCTATATATATTAGTCTTAATGTTCATTGGAGGACACTTTTTTCAGCCCCTTCTTATCTTTCAAAACTATAAGCGTATCTCAATTTTCTGTTAAACTTTCAGCATAAGTTTCAAATAAAATCTTCTTTCTGATTCGGTAAGTCGATTTGAACTTAAGGACCTCTTGACTCAGTTTGCCGCACCCAAAAAAGGTCAGCAAATACATCTCCTTTCACTTTTTTTATATATTATTCTGGTATTTATTATTATTGTTATGTGGTAGTTCATTCATTCTTTTTGAGTTTTCTGATGACCAAATTAGTTAACTTGCTTAATTAATTACTAGGGTATAGATGTACTTTAGAAAAGATACGGCGGTGATGACAGTTGTTAGTTTTGATTGAATGAATTATAGCCTATTGTTATAAACGTATAATAGCCCTTTAGGATAATTTAATTTTGGTGGTGGTGTTATGTGAAAAGATATTACTGCTTATCGTGTGTGCTGTTTGTTTTAGTTCTCTTATATTTTGGGTGTTAAGATATTATACTTCTACAAAGTTACCGGGGAATCAAATGAATTTTAGGTGCTAAGACATTACTGCTTATAGTCCTTTAAACTTTCATAGAAAAGTTGAGAACTTGACATCTATGTACATTTTTAGTGCAGTTTTTTAGTTCATCCAGTGAATGCTACTCTCTGTAATAGCAAATATTTATGATATCAATATTATAGATAGTTAGTTCCATGCCTCCCAACAATTATTTAGTAAGGGGGGTGGTTCGGTTACGAATTTAGACAAATGCAATAACTTTGGGTTTATATAATGTATTGGAAAAAAAATCATTAAGTACACACTTTTATCTTATTTGTTTACTTTTAGTCATGTCCCAATACTAATTCTTTTATTTCCTTTATCTTACATGAAACGCATTGGGAGCATGTGAAGAGTCTCGACATGAGACTCAACGTGACTACGCCAAACAAAGACCCGCATCTATGTCTCTTGCATCTCCGACTTCGGCATTTTAAAACAGAATGGGTTGGACGATAATGTCATCCGCCCTAATCATTCCTTTATCCTTACTCTTTAATTCCATTATTTTTATATCCTTCTTGTTACAATATATAATCTTATATGAACATTGAAATGTGTAGAATAGTTAGATTTAGGATATTTAAAATAATTAGACCTTGAATAAATTGGGGAGGATAGTCTAAAACGGAATTTGCCTTTAACCTATCCTTAATTTATTTATGCATGGCCAAGTTGTTCAAAATAATTTAGTCATTTTATGCATCACTAGTATTACAAAATAATAAAGTTTTAATCTTCATTAAACTCATAAGTGAATCTGTTTCTTATATAAAATCTTTTCCTCATTATTAAGTACAAATAGATATTTTTATGAAAGTTTGTCTATATAAATGCATAATTTTTCATAAAAACTAAGTTTACATGTAATAGGTATTTTTTACAATAAACCATTTTCCATACATCTATAAATAAATCTCATGCTAAATTTTATGGAAAATATATACTTCAATTGGTCACAATATCTTCTCTTAACTTTATGCCTTCCAACATGCATATTTTAAATATAATAATTAACCTAAGTTTGACTGGACAACCGCAAGTTAGCGGATCCTGAGGGTGCTTAATCTCTTTCCTTTAGGATAATAAAGAACTCTTACCCTAGAATCTCATTAAGTTTTGACAGATCTTTTAAAATGGAGTTATTTTTAGCATTTTGCTAAATAGATGTTCTAATTTATCTTTAAAATAATTAGGCGGCGACTTCTTAAATACAATTCAGGAATAACCCATATATCGTATTCCATTTAGACTTCGGTTAAAATGGGGTATTACACCCGTGATAAACATAAAGTGCTACATGTAGAGGGGTAAAAGATAAGTTTTCAAACTTTTAATGATCCTCAAATTGAGGTTAGGTTGGGAAAACTTTTAATGGTTCCTAACGCTTGTATAGCTGGGTATTGCAGGATACCTTGTAGGAGACCACATTTAAGTGCGAGGACAGGCCGCCTCAAATGAACGCACTTAAGAAATCAAGGGTGTCCACGGCCTACGATGGACAAAAACACTAGAAAGATTGAGTAGGAAAGGTGTTGTATTGATATCATTGTCTTGACATATACTAAACACTGACGGTTCAAGACATCACGTTCACCGCGCAGTAAATATGTCCGATGGTATTCTACTATGGAAGGTTCAAAGCTCCGGCTACCTTTCCAGATGCAACATCGTTCCGCCGAGTGATTGCTAGAAAGGCACCATATGAGTGCGCCAAAATCTCTTCCAAGAGGGGATTGTTGAAAATATTTATTAAACGTGAAATAAATCCTATTAATTATGAATCGAACAATTAGGGGCCCCGCACGTCGGAAACGTTGTTTCCACACACGTGCACTTATAGTGCTAAGGATCATAATTTCCTTAAATGAAAGAGATATTGGTACGTATATGAATTGTTTGAGACGTAAGGAAATAGACGGTTATTGGTCATATAACGAATGATTTTACGTTAGTAAATGAAAGGAAGAAATGTGTAAGAGATGAAACGAATCAGAAAAATGCTACGGGAAAATTGGAGAGGCACCGTGGTGCCACAAGGATAGGACCGCGGTGCCTTAACCTGGAACCCGGTGCAAATTCAGTTTTCAGTTCCATTAACTTACTGGAATTTAGGCACCGCGGTGCCTTCCCTAACTTACTGGAATTTAGGGACAGCGGTGCTTCGACGTTTTTCAGTAACGTTGGAAGCAAATTAAAGCTGATTCTTGAGCTGGCTTTGGAGCAATTAATCTCCATTATTTGGCTATTGATTTCAGTCATTACTAGGTTGAATTAACCTCAATATCAATGATCATTACTTGACATTGATGGTCATTCATTCGGTGAATTGAGAAGACTAAATCATCTACCTATAAATTGATGCCTTGGACACAATTGCAAAATACACTTGACACATTTATCACTTGAACAATTCTCTGAAAATTGCCATCCTCTCTTGCAATCACAATACACTCAAAGATCTTTCTTATCAGGCGAACACTTGAGTTCCTTTGCTCATTTGTTTGATTACTGTTTTATCTTGGGAGATAAGTTGTTATATCAACCGTTGAAAGGATATACGGGAGCAATATTATCTTAAGGATAGATTGTTCATCAATCGACTCATCAAGACAAGTTACATTGTTCACATTAGTTGTTGTTGTAGCATTCTCATTTCCTTGTTACTACACAAATATACAACAGTATCTGCAAGATTTCAGTTCTCATATTGGCTTCTACTAAAAAATAAGCCGCACTTTTGGATAGATTAGCTTGTAGCCCAGATTCAGTAGAAAAAAGGAGGAAGCAATCATGCAACTTCTTAACAGAATCAACATCACCCCTAGCAAACAAGAGCAAATCATCTGCAAAGCTTAGAACCTAGTATGTGAAGAATTGGACATTTTCAGTTTAATTCTGGAATTAATCGTAAGCTTTTATACATGGGTGATTGACTAGCTTGACAACCACTACACAACCCAACCCATAAGGGGTTAATGTTTCATGAAGCTAATACCTCATCCTACCTTACCCGCGGATAGCGAAACAGTCTTGGCCGGTGTCTTTTTAACACCTCATCTCACCCAGGGTTGTCTGCACTTACACCCTAAGAATGAATTCAGTGCCGCTAACTGCACGTGTTAGCGGCGTTACACTTTAGTCTGTCTGTTCTGTACGTCATTTCCTTGATTCTTTTCAAGTATTTGGTTACAAGATATAATATGTTGTTGTTCTAAAAACTTCAGATAACATAGAATAGTATTACGTATATAGTATAATCTAGATTGTGAAATCAATTATTGCAGATATTTTGTCCTTGAATTTGTACAAATTTTGATGTGTTTTTTCTGTACTGTTTGCATATAATTTATTTCTTAACTATTAAAAATAATAAATTCGCGCGGCGTACAACCTGTGGTTGGGCTAACTCCCTACGCTGTTCCATGGTAAAGTAGAATTCTCACCCTACGTTAATTTTGATCATGCAAAACCTTGGCCTTAAACCATGTCTGCTTGTATTAGTATCACCCATAAATGAGTAAAGCTACACCATACTGTATTAACAGGCTTTATCAAAATTGCACATAAATATTCTATTAAAGAGTAGCTGCTCTATATGAAGAGTAGTACAAAGGGTACCATTTAATTCACAGATAAAGTAGAAACCCTCTGCATTTATGGTTCTTACCTACTGATCCTTTGCCACCCACCTACTTTTAAGTCTGTAACATGGAGCATCAAAGGTCAAAGTATTGGTCCAATGCTATTAGAGCCCAACCCCACTAGTTTCTATCAAGAATGGACTAGCATGCTAGATGTTGTGTAACCTACCAATGAATTTCTGCTAAATGTAAATATGAAACTCAAAAATAATAGCATAGTACAGAAAGGAACACTGTTTTTCCTTCAAAATAGGTATTAAATACTTATCCTAAGCTCTAGCGACCATGAACTGTTGTAATAGACATGTCGTTAACAGATGTTCCTATACTTGCTGATGAAGAGTGTTTAACAGAAAATTGATTTTCTGATCTGAAAACAAAACCAGGTTCTTTAGGGAAAGGAATATTTGTTTCGTTGCACAGCATGAAGACCAATTCTGACATAGTCGGTCTGTCGTTTGCAAATGATTGTACACACAAAAGGCCAATGTGGATGCATCTCAAAACTTCACAAGCTTTATATGAGTCACCTAACAATGGATCAACAACATCTAAAGCTTTTTCATCCTTCCAAGAATCCCAAACCTGATACAGAAACACGACAATGCACCAAAATCAACATTTCCAGCAATTCCTGCTCTATAAGAGAAACTATAACACCAAAATAAAATCTTCGGCTATCCAGCACTTCAACCCAAAAAGGGAATTGTTTTGAAATTATTATTTGCAGAACTTCCATCCGTGACACAGCTTATGTCTAAGGCAACTGTATGGTAATAAATATGATTTCTTGATTTTAACAGCATATATATGTTTCTACTTACATATCCAACTATATGTTGAGACTGCTCCTGATCATAATGACTGTTCTTTCTGCCAGTGATAATCTCCAAACACAAAACCCCGAAACTGAAAACATCAGACTTTGCTGAAAAATGCCCTACCATTGCATATTCAGGTGACATATAACCACTGCAATAGATAAGAAACATCAAGGTTGATCATTTTAAAGCTCAAATGCGCATATCTAACAGAACTCAAGTACATACACAAAACTTAACACACTTACTATGTTCCAACAACTCGATTTGTGTTTGCTTCAATTTGGTCACCTCCAAATATTCGGGCCATTCCAAAGTCTGATACTTTTGGTTGCATGGAGGCATCGAGTAAAACATTACTTGCTTTTAGATCCCTATGAATAATTCTTAATCTAGAGTCTTGGTGAAGGTATAACATTCCTCGTGCAATTCCATGGATAATTTCAAACCGTTTTCCCCAATCCAACAAAGACCCTTTTGTTTTATCTGGACCATAGTTTGAAAGTTCATGCATTAGCAATATAATCTATTAGGAACACACATAGGTTTAAGCAGTACTGATGAATCATCAGTATGCATATAAAAGCATGTAAAGTTTAGAGGTTGATTAAAGAAATCCTAATGTTTCTTACCAAAAATAAAACTGTCCAAGGATTTGTTTGGCAAGTATTCATAAACCAACATCTTCTCTCCTTGTTGAACGCAACAACCTAAAAGCCGCACAAGATTTCTGTGCTGAAGTTTTGCAATTAGTGTGACTTCATTCTTGAACTCCCGTGTTCCTTGCCCTGAAGTTTCTGAAAGTCTTTTGACAGCAATTACTTGTCCATCTTTCAGGTGACCCTGATATTGAATACAGATTATCATCTGGTAAACTAAGATTTTTTTTACGGAATTAGGTAAACTCAGCTTGGCACAACAATAAAGTAACCTAATTGCAGCCTCCTATAAAGATCGTGTTGATCGCAAGGAATTCAACTGAGTTTGGGAGTAATTACCTTGTATACGCTACCAAATCCTCCTGTACCAAGTTTGTTAGCATCGGAAAAATTTTCAGTGGCGTTAGTTATTGTGCTTAGATCGAAGATTGAAATTTCTGCATGTTCACTTTCATCCATGGCCTCATAGGATGCTAAACTTTTACTCCTTTTCTTATCTGTACATCAGCAAACACTGATTAGGATCAAACAAAATGTGCACTTTTCATAGTTTTTGCAGCGCGATATAGCAAGGTAGTAGAGAGATCTTAGTTGCTATAGGTGCTTCACCATTATTGCTGCTGTCCAGATACTGAAGATAAAGAATAATATCCTTACCATTTCTCCTTTTATTGATCACCAAACAATACACCGATGAGAGTGCCAGAATTATTGCTGCAGCAGACCCTACTAGAATCTCTATCACTCTTTTCCTATTATGGCTATTTGAATTCTTGGAGAGTTGAGCTGAACAGAACAAAAATTAGAAACTTTCAGTGAACACCATGGTTAGATACCGTGTACTACAACTTCCCAGAAATTATCAACTTGCACATAATATGAAATTTAAGTTAACTCCTTACCTAAATCAGATGCAGAGACTCTGATAAAGAAATCTTGAGCCCCATCTGTAAATTGCTTTATGTCTCTCAAGTCACCATACCATGTGATGCATCCACTTCCTCCTGCACTAATATTAGCACTTGCATAGGCTGTGCAGGAGCAATTCTTCAGACAGAACTCTTCACATTCCTCTAATCCCATGCTCTTGTTCATCTGAGCTGTACTGGTGTCCGGGATCTTCACATGATTCAACTTGAAAAACCCCTCGCCGCTGTTGCACACCTTTTCGTCTTTCTTCCTCGAGCATCCATGGGAGCCATCTCTCAGGTACCATTGTCGGCTTAGCTTTGGCTCGTACCCTGGAAGACAACTGCATTCAAATTCCCCTAAATTGAACAGATTGCAGTTGCTAAATGCTCCACAATGTTCATAATTGTCACAAGGGTCCTTACCGCCAGACCAAAATTGTACCCATTTCTGCTCACTTTCTTGCCAGGTTACCCGATTCAAGATCCCTGATTCATTCAGGACCATTCTTGAGATTATTGAAGTGTCATGCATACCATATGTCAAGGAAACCTCGGTATCATTGTCCACATAACTGAGGCTGAAGATGAATCGCGGGCTCATTTCTGGTACACCGCTCCAACCATGACCCGTCCAGGATCCTGTCCTCCATATCCTGCTAGAACTTTTGTACAAGAAAACTTGAGGTGTCCCGTTTAGTTCCATCGTGTAACGATACTCTCCGGTGCCTGGATCATTCAGCGATTTCCATGATGTTAGAAACCGGTTCAAACCAGTTCTCTTGTCTATCCCATATTTCATTGAAGGAAGCAAAGTATTGGTAGGATAATCAAAGCTCTGCCATTCAATAACATCAGTTTTCGAGTCTTGAAACAACACGAAATTCCCTGAATCCCACAGCTTAGCAGTGTACGAGTCTGCTGGTTGTTTCGTAGCTGAAGAAACATTTGTTCTCCAGGCTGAAACTTGTGTTTTCGCATCGAGTATAACAAGATTTCTGGTTGAGTCGATGGTGAGAATCCCAGATGTGCCATTGATGGGGCTGTCTCTGTTGGCAACCCAAACAACAGTTAATTCAGGAACATTTTTGTACCAAATTCCGACGTAACGTTTACCGGGGGAATTCCCAAAGAAACCCAAAGTAAAGGATTTTCCTGAAGAGATTAACAAATCTCCATCTTTAAGAGAATGATTGAAGGAAATGGTGTCTATGGAACTGCAAAATGGGACAAGAAATGAAACAAATACTACCAAGAACTCTTTCGTCTGACACATAGCTTCTAACAGTGAATCTTCTCTGTTTAGTTTGTTCACAGTGTAAACTCTGGACCAAAATGAAAGACATTAAATATTGCCACACACAGTTAGATGGATAGGGGCCCCATATTCTTAATCAAATTACTAATGATCAATTACTTTCTCTAGAAATTTTGAAAAAATCTTTTGAGATACCATGCTAGATAGAGTAAACTCTTTCTGTTCTCTTTTACTTATCCATAGGATGTAAGTGGGGAGGGTAAATTCGGGTACTGCCCCTCACCCGCTTCAGTTGAAGCGGGTATGGGGATGATTTGGTGGGTGGTGGGGCGGGTATGAGTATCAAAAGTGCTACCCGTCATGGGTAGTGGGGCGGATGTGGATTTCATATAAGACCATGCACTTCGCCCCGCTTGCTTCGTACATGTTTGTGTTGGATTCTTTAATTATGTTGATTTTACAGTATTAACTTAGACAAAGCAAATCTCTTATTCTTTTCAAGATTCCTTGTCAGTCATCATTATTATTATTATTATTATTATTATTATTATTATTATTATTATTATTATTCATTTAAAATAAAGTGTATGCAGTCTTCAATTTTTAATGTTTTTGTGTAAAAATGTATGGTAGAATGCAACAACTCTACCAGTGCATATGTGACAACTTTGGTAATGACATTAGAGTTTCTCTTTTCTTTTTTTTACAATTGTGATTATTTGAAAGGACTAGAAAATTTCTTGTCTTCTTCTATATAAATTTCACACTTTATTTTAACCTTTTAATATTCCTAATATTTTAGTAAAGTTTCAGACTTTAATATTTGATACACCATAGCGAAAAAAGTTCATTTTTTTCATTTTCTTGACCTCATTTTTTATTATATAACTTTTTTTACTACCGGTGATGGGTACCCGTTGGGTAAGTGGGTACCCGCCGGGGTAAGTGGAGCGGGGGCGGGTGGAGAATTTACTATCCGTGATGGGTGATGGGGCGGGAGTGGAGGTGGGTTTTAGGTGGCAGATACGGGTACCCTTCCCCGCCTCACCCCGCCCCATTGACATCCCTACTTATCCATACTTGACATTATAATAGCATGGCTATTAGTATTTCAAAAACTCTTGAGGAATGACTTGGGAAATGAGCAATATTAAGGGTAAAACAGGATAAAAAAGACTGTTATTTTCTTGGTATTTCAAAGCGGGCAAAAATTATTTTTAGTATAATGCAGAAGTAACGTGATTGGAGGGAGTAGTAACTAATGAAAGATACCGACTAGATTTAGTGAACAGAGCTTCATTACTATTTCGACAAAAGACTAGGTTATTGTCATGACTTCACTTTCATTACTAACTTGTTGGACTTTGTTTGTGTATATAATTAATTGTTAACATAGGAGACCCGTGAATCTAAGTACTACAAAAGAAAGATATTACCAGTGGAGGTTGTAGAAAGTTTGAAGAATAATCAAGGGAAAATAGTGATTTTGATTACTGTGTTATTGCAATATTCTAGTTTTGATCTCCGTGTTATTTAATTGAACACAACCTTCAGTTAATACAAAGTGCAGTTTTGACCCCTTAAATCAATTGTACTAAAAAACTTAACAGCATCATTATGTAAGAAATAAAAATAATAAAAATGTCGTCAGGTGTGTATCTAATCTACTAAAACATTATACTTTCAATTGCTCATTTTAGTTGTCGTACTTACTAAAAATAATTGATTCAAAATAGTTGTCATTTTAGAAAATCAAGATATAATTAATTATTACTCATAATTTTTACCTTTACCCTTACTCAATAAATGTGGAGAGATTAATGTGATGAAAAAAAGAATACTTTTAAATTGAGAATAAAGAATAAATAAGAATATTTTAGTCAAATTACCATTTTAGTTAATATTTTCTTAAGGAACGACATGGTGGAGTACATTTTTTAGGATCTGATACATGTTTGGTGACATTTTTAAAGGACCCGAACAACAAGTTCATCTCGATAACAGTTCCAACACTTCAATCACTTCCAAGTTCCAACACAGCCTGTAGTTCCAACATTCTAAGAAGCCAACTTCTACTGGATTCAAAATCGGCAGGAAATATCATGATATAGGTACTACTAAATAAATATATCTAACATTAAATATGATATGTTATTGTACATTAATAGTTGTATTGGGTGTAAAGTGCACTAGTGGAGATCGACATATCAGGAGGCTCGGAGGATCGGGAAGTCCTGATTGTTCCCCACTTTCACCAACTCATGTCACATTTGTCGATCATCGTGGCACATGGATGTTAGGATATCAACGAGTCACGTCATTTTTACTTTAGCGATAGAAATATCTAACCTTGACTTATATATGTAAAGCTTAGGAATGAAAAACATCGCTCACTTTGTAACCCTAACATTATTATTTCTCTCTCAAGGCAATATACACAGAGATCCATTGTTTTCACTTATTTTTCTTACTTGAATCATAACTTATTTATTTTCTTGTATTACTTATCACTAACATCCATTTTATCACTCAAAGCGAAACTCGTTAAGGAATTTTCGAATCGGATACAACTCGCGTATCCATGACCCTCGCCGTTATCATCGACATTCACCACCCCTTGCATCACCTCCCTCCAGTAACTATTGAATAGACGACACATTCTCACGCGAGAGTCAATCCCCCCAGAGGAGGATGCACCAACATCATCTGGGGGCCCACACTTTCTGTTATTCCTGTAATGACCTGTTTGGTCATTGTGAACCTTTTGTCTATATTTCCGCTATATCTTTCATCCGGGCATTCATCAATGACTTTTACTTGTGGAGTTTATGAGTCAAGTAACACATACGATTTGAAAATAAGATTAATCGAAGTGAAGAGTTGTTGAAAAATTCGTGTCTACCCTGGCAATGTCATGTCAGCACTGGCAGATTGAATAGGTCTGTTCATGTGAAGTAAATCTCCGCCCCAGCGCTAAAGCGAGGTGTCAAGTGTTTGTGCCTCAACAATCCCATTTCACGCTGCAGCGCATCCGTGCCAGCGGAATTGAGTCCACCGCAGCGGAAACACTGGTTGATCAATAGGTCTTAAATGCCCTAAACTGTCCTATTTTCCCCAAAAATGCGTGGTTCAAGTTTGGGTCTAGCCTAAGGAGATTTTCTGTAATTTGTAGCCTAAGATTGCTCCCCGGAAAGTAATCTCTCCCTCCTCTTTTATTATTCTCCCATCTTTCTAGTATTTGGGGTAAAGCATGAAATAAGGAAAATGAATGGAAATCTTTTAGTGGTTGGGATTAAATGATATCACGACTAAGAGTGTAAATTATATGGTAAACCTCGGTCTCTTATAAATAAGTTATTGTGATGACACAATGACCATGTTGTAGAGTTTGATTTGATTATAAAAGTATTTTCTCAATTAGGGAAGAAACTTTGGGTTTGTAATATTGGGGTTTTGTTAATTATGAAATTGAGTCTAAATAAAGTTGCTTTTCAAATTAACTTCGGGTTATATATAGTAATCATTTTTAGGAGCTTGTGTAGTAATAAAGTATGAATTTTGACATCGTGGATCCGGAATGGATTTTAGGTGTCTTCCGTTTGATTTGGGATTTAATCCTTGCATGTGCTTTGCTTTGATATTAATATGTAGAACTTGCGTGTTAGACTATGTTCTCTACGAGAAGTCCCAAAAGTTCAGAAATGTGTATTAAGGATCGACCGTTCATGGCTCCTGCTCAGCTTGAGGTAGGCTACAGTTTAGTTTTTCGAGAATCCGATAGAAGTACTGTGTAATTAGTTATAACTAATGAGGGGTATTGGACGTGTTTGGAGGTCCCACTCAGATGGTTTTCATGGATGTTTGAGTGGACGCCAGTGTTGAACTATGATGATGGAGTTTGGGGAATCAACCTTGTGTTATTTTCGACTGCTGATTATTTAGGCTTGTCGCTATATGTGGGCTTGTTCCCATAGTTGCTTGATATGTTTACTCATCACGCATGCTTTCGATATGATATATTGATTTATACTTGAACTATATATGTGTCTTGAATTTTGGAAAGCATATGATATTCATCCCTGTGTACTTGGTTGCATTTCATCATATCATGATATCTTGCCTTATATTATCATTTGCATTCATACGCTCATGGTTATGTGATATTGATATGAGAGGTATGTATATGCTATAGCCCAAGAGGCTGAAAAGGTAAGAACACTTATGAGATTATGAAAACACTGAGATGATATTGATAAGCGGGTAATAGAGTTTCACTCCTGCAACATGATATTATTACAGCTAAGAGCTGGGCTCCGATGGAACATTCTAGAGGGGTAGACTTTACAGGTCCCATATGAGTGCACGAATCATAATAAAACCTTGACATACTGTATATTAGATTGATGAAGGTACCTAGCATATACATTACATCCCCATTCATACATTCATTGATTACTTGTTGTGTGATGACGTGGTTTGGATTGGTAATTGAAATCTGAGTGATTGACTTCCAAATGAATGTATTGGTTTAATTGGTTTTGTTGATCTATGTGGTTGTCCTGGTTGACTTACTCTCTGTGGATTGGTTGTGTGGTTACACCTTTATGAGTTTGGTGCCGTTGTTGGTATTACCCGTGTTAGAGGACTTCATTAGCTTATATTAATTGGTGGTTACCATGTCAATTGACAAGGGTCTAACATGGATTGGGGGTATAATTGTTGAGTCATTATCTTGTGGTTTTTCTTATATAGTGTTAAGGTGTGTGAGTGCGGATTGATCGGTAATAATAAGGAATAGTGAACTACTTGATATTTGTGGAATGAGTCTAACGTATTAAAAGATGTCTTGCTAGTAATTGGAATTGTCTACACTTAGGGTGAGGCTAGAGGTAACAATTGTAAACGGAAAAAGAGGCATATTTGCCCTCAAACTTAAGGAAAATGAGCATATTTGCCCTCTGTCAAAGTTTGAGGACAAATATACTGATCGGTGTATTTTATATACACCTTTTGAGTCATTTTTAGTTAGTATTTTACTCATTTCATTTATGTTTAGTATAGTATTAGGGTCGTTTTCCTTTCTTTTGTGTCACAGCGGTCAGAAATGGAGAAATGGCGAAAAAGAGATGAAATGAGCATAAATGAGATGAAATTGCACACTAAAAGGGCCAAAAAATGAAGCCTAAGAAGTTCCGGGAAATATAGAAGAAATCAGACGAAGACCGGACGAACAAAGGACGAAGAAACGAAAAATCCGAAAGAATGTCGTCACCGGCGCCGCGGCGCCTTGCAGCAGTGCCGCGGCGCCGACCTCTGAATTTTCCGAAACGCCTCTGATTTTTGGTAGCGCCGTGGCGATCTGCGAACGCTGGCGCGACGCGGGATTTGAGTTTTGGGCGGGTGACACATTTCGAGTCCAAAGGGATAACTTTTCCTACCTGCATAATCCTTAACCCTTTACCTAAAGGATTCCATAACTTTTCCTAAACCCTTTACCTAAAAGGATTCCATAACATTTCCTACCTACATAATCCCTAACCCTTTACCTAAAGGATTCTTGGGCTATAAATAGTCTCTACATCATTAGAAGAATTCATCCATCACCCATCCCATTCTCCATCCTACATTCCATCCCACACTTGACAATTTCATCTTGTAAATATTCCACAACACAATCCTTGGATGCTAGAAGGCTTGGAGACTTGTTCTTGAGTATTTTCTTTTCTTTCTTTTTGCTTTGTTTATTTCAGTTCATGTATGGAGATTATATTAGTTCTTAGCGTGACTATGGCTAGGAGCTAATTACTTTACTAGGGATTTCCTTGTGATTCACTTGAAACTCTATTTATGAATTAATATATTAGTTTGGTTTCTTCTTCAATTATTTAAGATTTATTCAATAGTTGCTTTGATTGCTTGATAATTAATTGATCACTAGTTATCATCACTTATATGAGTTCTAATCGAAATCCGAAAGGGGAGATTGTGAATATGCTATAGTTGAATAAACATAGGTTTAAATCGTGAATGAAAGTACCGATACTTGTGTAGCTTAATAGATTATTGCTCTTAATCCTCCTTTGTAGTCAATCTTGTCACCGAAAGGTAGAAGGGTTCTCCATTGGGGTTGAGTGTTTATATTACCTTAACAGGAGTATAAAACGGTCTAGTTAGTGTGCTATCTTAACGTAGAAGAAGAAGTCAGTCTAATTGTATTAAGGATTGAATAAAGTGGATAGTTGATGATCTTGGAAGCCCTAATTCTCCATCATAACTGGTTTAAATCAAAGTATTTTCATAATTAGTTTATTTCCTGCATTATTAGTTTAGAATTCCAACTCAATTAACGTTAACCAAATAGAAACTAAAGCATAGATAATCGGTACTTGAAAACCATCCTGGGGCGATATTCGGTCTTACCTAGACTATATTACTTGTCACGACACATGCACTTGCGTTTAGTGTGTGCATAAATCGCGCATCATATACCCTGCCCGTTATTAAACTTATAGAATTTGCCCAAAATTGACAAAAATGACACGTGGAAGACACATCAGGTGGTCAGACAGTGGATGATCAGACACATCAGATGGGCTGCAGGTGGTCAGGCGGCGGCGCCGCTGCGATCGCCGCCAGTGAGTCGCCGAAAAATCCCAAAACTAAAATTCGAACTTCGGGATTAAGTGTAGGTTGTAGAGAATTTTGAGACGAACATAGTGGTACCACCCACTATGCTCAACGCAACCTGAGCGGACCGAAAAATGCCAATAAACCGTCGGAAAAATTTGATTTGGTCGATCGACTGATCTGAAACGAATTGACGGTTGTGAGTTGGTGTAGAATGTCGGCAAGAGGACGCTGAAACTACTGGACCCAACTACGACCGTCGATTGTAGCCCCGGTGGCCGGAAAGTCGACGACAGCGTTTAGGGTTTTAGCCGCCGTCGTTGATTTTCCGGCCACCGGGGATACAATCGACGGTCGGGGCTTGCACCATTAGATTTGTCGTCCTATACCCGTCATTTTATACCCACCCACCACTGTCAGTTCTTCACAAAACCGTGGGTCCACCAAATCGGAAAACTCGAAACTTTGAATGTGTTTTCCGGCCAACTCAGGTAACGTCGACGACTGTGGGTGGTGTCTCTGAGTTCATGATGCGCGGTAAGATGCACACACTTTAAACTCAAGTGCACGTTATCGTGACAAGTAGTATAGTCTTGATAAGACCGAATATCGTCCTCAAGGATTAGGGTTCAATTACCAACTATCTATTTTTTTGGTATGTATTTGGTAAATTGATATTTAGATTTGTTGTTTTTAACTAAGAATTATAAAAGCTATTTAACTAAAAGGGTTTACTTCAGTGATGATGAGAATAAGGCTTCCACGTCTCCTCACTATCCGCTTATGCTACTTATTAATGCAATAACTTATGGTCTTCTTCTTTTGGAGAAAGCAGGTTCACTAAATCGTTTTATACTCCGTTAAGTTATATAAACACTCAACCCCGATGTTGCACCTTACCTACCTTTGGTGATAAGGATAACTCTATAGGAGGATTAAGAACAAGAACCTAGTTAGCGATCGCACAATGCGCCAAAATTAGGGTTTTAAGCCTCTGCATTAACGCTTACATAAATAATTGAGGTATTTTCATCCCCGATCCAAGAATGTCTACCCAACTTACGGCATATTCACAATCCCCCTTTGAATCGATTAGAAATCATATAGTGATAATTAGTTGTCAATTAATTACCAAGAATTCAACTCAATTATTGGATAGATCTCACAATAAGAAAAATAACCATAAGCGTGCATTAATTTATAACATAAGTTTCTAGCAATTCAACATGGAAAGCCTATAAGAGAATTAGTTCCTAGTCATTGACATGTGAGAACTAATTCAAAGTTCATCATACAAAATGAAATAAAGAACAAGAAAGGAAAAGAAATTACTAAACTAATGGTATCAATCTCCAAGAAAAAGTCTTGTGTTGTGCGAAGGAACCCCAAAAGCGCCTAGGGTTCTCCTTTTATAGGCGAAACCGCCTCCTCTTTTCCTTGAGCTGGCCCGATTTCGTCAAAGACCTAATTTTCAGCGTCGGCGCGCGGCCTGTGACAGCGCGCCGCCGAAGATCCAATCCGTCGGGTGTTTTGGCGCCGGCCCGATATCTGTTGTCGAGGCGCGCGCTGGAACTCTGTAGCTTCTCGGATGTTTAGCGCGCGGACCTGCATCTGCATGCGAGGCGCCGCGCTGGATCTTCTGCACCTCTCGAATAGTGGGCGCGGCCTCGCTGACTGGCAGAGCGCCAGTGCCGTGCAGATTTTACCCTCGTTCGCCACTTTCTCTGCTTTCCGGCTCTGCATCTCTCTTTTGCCCTCTTTTTGCTCATTTTCCGCCATTTGACCATTTTAACCACTTTGACTCAAAAGAACGAAAAACTATCCTAATAGACACTTATATGTGCAAAATGGGACAAAAGATTAACTAAAACTGACTCAAAAGGTGTATATAAAATACACCGATCAAATACCCCAAACTTAACCTTTGCTCGCCTCGAGCAAAGATAGAAAGAAATAAAATAAAAGACTCAAAGAAAGCGAAAAATAAAAGACTCATGTCATTGATCACTTTTCTTTGCATTAGTGTTAACTAGAAAAACATGAAGGTTAGCAAAATAATATGCAGAACATATAGCATGAAATTTCAAAGACATTAAGCTAGATATTTTAAACTCATATTCATCATGCTTAATGGAAGTCAATATACTAAATCATGCATCTAAATTCAAGAATTCCTATGGCATGCTTACTTGCTACTCTCCACTAATTCGGATATGCATAAAAGAGATCTTCAGGACTTTTAAGGGTTGTAATGTAGGCTTAGGTATAGGTAGGTAAAAATAGGCAATTTAGGCTCATTTCGTGTACCATAAGCTCTTTTGCTTTTCAGTATTTCCCTTTTTCTTTTTGTTCTTTTCTTCATTTCGATTCTATCTTTCCCCTCTTTTGTTTTGGGAGAGTGAAATATATAATGACAAGCACCCCCAAACTTAGGCTTTTGCCTATTTCTTATTACTTTTGTATTGGGGTGCAACAGACTTATTCACTCTTTTTGTCTCTTTTTTAACACAATGTATTCCACTATTTCATATTTTCACTTATGGTACAATTTGTGGGAATATAGGGTGTCAAAGAAGAAGCTTTAATTTATAGGCTCAATGGGGCTGACTAGGGATATTTTTAAAGTCCGGGATAGAAAAGAATGGTAAGAATTGGCTATCAAAGAAATGCCTGAGTCATCTCCCTAACATGCATATCCTAACTATTTCGCCTCAAATAGCAAGCAATCATAACACATAGGTTTTCATAATTTAGCATGCACAATTTAAGCAAGAAACTCAAATAGGCAGATTTTGTGAGTTTTGGCATATCTAACCTAGGTGTTTAGATAGTTGCTTCTAATTCCATTACATTATTCCACCTTCCTTCACTAGGTGTTTCTAGCAACTGCAGCATACATGATCTTTGACAGGCAATTATGAAAAAAAAAATGAAAAAAAAAAAGAAAAAAAATTTTGTGACTCAAAAATAAACACAAAACAATTAAAAAAAACTTAATTGAAACATAACAAGACACACATAAAACACCCCCAAACTTAAATCACACATTGTCCCCAATGTGTGCAAGACTCAAAGAAAATAAAAGAACAAGGACAACTTACGACACAACACATCGGTCATGCTGAGTCTAGGAGGAAAAATTCAGAATTTGCGGAAATATGGCTCTCTGAAGTTAGGCGTCGCGGCCACGAGATTCAGCGCCGCCTGCTAATCTTGTGGCTCTTACGAGATTCTGGCGCTGCCCCGATTCAGCGTCGCGTGGCAGCTTTTCGCTTTTTCGTTTTGCTCCTTTTTCCTCGGTTTTAGCTTTGATCCACGTCATCCAACAACACAAAACAAGAACCCAAGACCGTGAGCTGTTCAAGACAAAATAAAATAAAATAAAGAGAAATTAAAATAACATAATTAAAAACATTGGGTTGCCTCCCAATATTTGTCTTTAACGTCTTTTAATGGGCCAATTAACCTTTCGAGTGCCCATTGGATCCTTCTGCGAATCGCTTGCAATCCATGAGTTATTGTTGTAGGTCTCACCTTCCCTACAACCATCTGTTCAAACAAGGGCCTCAAACATAAAATTATCCCCCAAATACACAAGCCAGACTTTTCTTTTATGCTTTTTATAACGTAGGAATCCGTGAAATTCTCTACATCTCTCAACTCTAGGGGGTACCCTTGCTGGTATGGGCTTCCTAATTGGGGATCAGCCGTGATAGCTAGTGGTGGTTCTTCTGTAATAGGTACAAGAAAAAGGATTTCTCTGAGTCGAAGGTAAATAATTGGATCTCTGCAATCTTTCCTTTTCTACACCAACTATCTCACGATTCCTCAATAGTTGGGTTTGGTTGAGCTCGCAAATTGATGTTCGCTGTTAAAAATGACAGCGAGTTCTCCTATTTGCAGTTCCAGCTTCTTTATGGCCAATCTCATTTCGTCCATAAACTGCGCTTGATACTTAGTGAGACTGAGTATGACTTCTCGCAATTCCTCTCTCTCTCTTCCTGTATGGTTGGAGCTCGATTATATTGATAGTAGAAATCCATGTCTTGAGGATCCCTGAGATGCATCAAAACCAACAACGGATCACGGCACCCTTGTTTTCACACAATAAATACATAAAACGAAAAAGAATAAAATAAAATAGAATAAATAAAAACATATAAAAATTAACAAAGAGTAAAAACCAAATTAGAAATTAAAAATAGATAAATTTGATATTGAACTATGCCTAATCCCCGGCAACGGCGCCAAAAACTTGATGCGCGGTAAGATGCACACACTTTAAACGCAAGTGCACGTTATCGTGACAAGTAGTATAGTCTTGATAAGACCGAATATCGTCCTCAAGGATTAGGGTTCAATTACCAACTATCTATTTTTTGGTATCTATTTGGTAAATTGATATTTAGATTTGTTGTTTTTAACTAAGAATTATAAAAGCTATTTAACTAAAAGGGTTTACTTCAGTGATGATGAGAATAGGGCTTCCACGTCTCCTCAGTCCTCACTATCCGCTTATGCTACTTATTAATGCAATAACTTATGGTCTTCTTCTTTTGGAGAAAGCAGGTTCACTAAATCGTTTTATACTCCCGTTAGGGTTATATAAACACTCAACCCCAGTATTGCACCTTACCTACCTTTCGGTGATAAGGATAACTCTATAGGAGGATTAAGAACAAGAACCTAGTTAGCAATCGCGCACAATGCGCAAAATTAGGGTTTTTAAGCCTCTCATTAACGCTACATAAATAATTGAGGTATTTTCATCCCCAATCCAAGAATGTCTACCCAACTTACAAGATATTCACAATCCCCTTTCTAATCGATTAGAAATCATATAGTGATAATTAGTTGTCAATTAATTACCAAGAATTCAACTCAATTATTGGATAGATCTCACAATAAGAAAAATAACCATAAGCATGCATTAATTTATAACATAAGTTTCTAGCAATTCAACATGAAAAGCCCTATAAGAGAATTAGTTCCTCGTACTAATTCAAAGTTCATCATACAAAACTGAAATAAAGAACAAGAAAGGGAAAAGAAATTATTAAACTAATGGTATCCAATCTCCAAGCAAAAGTCTTGTGTTGTGCAAGAAGGGGAACCCCCAAAAACTGCCTAGGGTTCTCCTTTTATAGGCTGAAACCCGCCTCCCTCTTTTCCTTCAGGCCTGGCCCAGAATTTCGTCAAAAGACCTAATTTTTCCGCGTCGGCGCCGCCTGCGACAGCGCGCCAGCCCGGAAGTTCTGGAATCCGTCGGGTGTTTTGGGGCCGCGGCCCTGATATCTGCTGTCACGAGCGCGCGTACTGGAACTCTGTAGCTTCTCGGATGTTTAGCGCGCGGCCTGCATCTGGCTGCGAGCGCCCAGCGTACTGGATCTTCTGCGACGCGCTGAAGTCTTGGAAAATTGAAAAAAACAAAAGAAAAGAAAACGTTAGCTAAACAAATAAAAAATAAAAAATAAAAAGGAATCTGAAAATAATTCTGCACGTCCAACTCCCTCCCCCTTAACATTGCCCTCTACTCCTCTTAACTCCCTATTGTAACTTCCCACATTCTAAAGATGTGTGTGCAGTTTGCACCTCTACATAAACACACCTAAGACACATAACACATACACTTATACTGTTATTTAAAATACAACAAAAGGGACAGAACACGAGAAATCAAAAGCAATGCGAAAGGGAAAAAATATATAGTTAAAGAGAGCAGGAAGAGTCCAAAGTTGGGAAAATCATTCGTTATGCGAAGCAACTAAGGTGAGTTTTTCTCACTCAAATTTCTTAGTGAAATCCTGTATTTTAAGTTTTATACATGTTAGAATATAATATTGGTGTTAAAAGAAAAATTATGAATTTAGATTTCTTAAACAACTAGTTCGGGAACATGAACGTTACAAACTGTTTTTCGGAGTTATACTTGTTTTAATTAGACGAAATTTGGTATGATTGTAAATCACTTTGTTACGAACAGATTGAACTAAAGAAGAGATAAAACGGATTTACGGTTTAAGAGTTATCATAGTTTAAACTTTCTGCCACAGATTTGGACGAAATCTGGGAGCACGTAGAATTATGAATTGTTTTTCCCGAGTTTCACTTGTTAGAATTAGACGACATTTGGTATGCTTGTAAATCAATATGTTACGAACAGATTGAACTAAAGAGGAGTTAGAATGGACATACGGTTTAGAAGTTATAGTATTTTAAAGTTTCTGCGCCGGATCGGTTGAAAGTCCGTAAAGCAGTGAGTAAAATGGTAAAACTGTAGCAATTGGTATAGAATATGAAATGTTGATTTAAATGAAAGTCCTAGATTTGTCTTTTCTCGTCAGTTTGAGAATTTACGGGGCTTGGTCCGACTTACGGATAAGAAGTTATGACTGTTTTAAGATCGTGTGTCGTTCTGATAATAAATTCGGCAAACAGTTCTTAATGCATTTGTTAAAACTGAAAAACTGAATATTTCGGTGGGGAATTTAAAACTTTATGTTGAATAAAAGTTCTAGATTATTCTGTTCTCGACAGTTTGAGACTTTGCGTACATAAATCCGACTTACGGTTTGAGAGTTATAACTCATACAAGTGGGAAGGGCGAAATATGGATTTAAGGAAATATTAATTGAGCCTTTTGAATATATAATACATACAAAACAAATTTGTAAATGCATTCGTAAATATAATGGATCGGGTTGCGCGCAACAAAGCGTAAAGTGAATACACGTTCACAAATACGTAAATATAATGGATCGGGTTGCACGCGCGCAACAAAGCGTAAAGTGAATCTGGCGTTCACAATACGTAAATATAATGGATCGGGTTGCGCGCAACAAAGCGTAAAGTGAATACACGTTCACAAATACGTAAATATAATGGATCGGGTTGCGCGCAACAAAGCGTAAAGTGAATACGCGTTCACAATACGTAAATATAATGGATCGGGTTGCGCGCAACAAAGCGTAAAGTGAATACGTTCACAAATACGTAAATATAATGGATCGGGTTGCGCGCGCAACAAAGCGTAAAGTGAATACGCGTTCACAATACGTAAATATAATGGATCGGGTTGCGCCGCAACAAAGCGTAAAGTGAATACACGTTCACAAATACGTAAATATAATGGATCGGGTTGCGCGCAACAAAGCGTAAAGTGAATACGCGTTCACAATACGTAAATATAATGGATCGGGTTGCGCGCAACAAAGCGTAAAGTGAATACACGTTCACAAATCGTAAACATAATGGATCGGGTTGCGCGCGCAACAAAGCGTAAAGTGAATACGCGTTCACGAATACGTAAACATAATGGATCGAGTTGCGCGCATGATAAATATGTAAATACAAAGGAATACCTTAATATGTAACATGAGATAAAACATGTATGTTGGTTAAGTGATGCGTCACGAAGCGAATTGAAAAAGAATATTATTGTGTGAATACTTGATTATGATACATTGAAAATGTTGAAGTTTGTCTCACAACATGATTATTGTGTCCTAATATGTTTGTACTTAAGATATTGTGGGATTACTTTGATTTATAGGGTGAGGTTCTCACTCAGCCCCGGATGGTAGGGCTGACTCTTTTATTTAACATATTTCAGGGAAGCGTGATAGAGGAAAAGCTCATGCGGGGCTAGCGATCGTCCATGACCTCTTTGACCCACCAATCCATTATTTGGATTTGGTGAAAGTTATTTTCATAAAGTATGTTTTAAGAACTAGGTTCAATATCTCGGGAATGCCACACAAAATTGTTCCTTGTAAGCTTTGAATTGCTTATTATGATATATATATTATTTCGCACTTAAGTACATGTTTAATCTAGGAAGAAAAGAAGTTAGCAGTTACTTTGGAAAATAAATAATTGTCGAGTGTCATCACGCCTTAGGAAAGACTTAAGAAAAGTCGAGCGTGACAAGTTGGTATCGAGCGAGTTAAGAGATTAGGAAGTTTTCTTGAGTTGGGTGTTTGAGCGGTTACTTATTGCGGCGGTGGCGCCACTAGTAATAAGTGAGCGGAATAACATCTAAGTTTCCTTCTTTCGTACTCTTCTGTGCCTAACTGAGTCTTTTCAAAGACTTGATTTCTCGTACTACCTCCTCCACGGGTTAGAAAAGGAGATTGTACAACGTTATCTTGACTTATATGATTTGTGTAGATGGCGATTATAAAGGCGAGTTCAACAAAGAGGAAGTACTCATGGAGCAGGCAAAGGGAATGAGAGCTCGGATGAAGTTAAATGCGTCGTAAGATGGACTCGGAAGGTGATTTTGATGATTACATTGATGACAATTGTACTATGTACATATTTGCTTAGGACTAGAAGGAAAAGACGTTCATACGACCCGACCTTTTTCAACTTTCCAATTGGAGTCATACTACAGATAATAGTCAATTCCGTCCCAGAAAAGTTTCATTCCGCATTCAAAAAGGCAAGGATGCTAAGAGAAGATATTACAGAAAATTCATTGCACGATTTCTGCGTCGGGTAAGAGGAGTAAGGGATAGAATGAACTATATGGAAAGAGAAGCAAAAAGAAGGTTCACGAGGAGTTGAATGCCAACCTACGAATAGGCGAATCATGCGGTTAAGCCTGCAGAGCGCGTGATAGTAGGTGTACATTCGATATAAGGGCTATAGCGGGTTGCACAGTGGCGGATTTGATCTGATGTGATGTATTGTAGTCATTGTTGACACCCAATTTTGACCCTCCCGTCCAGTCATTAACTATAAAATTAGACTAATGTTGTAAAATAATTTTATAATTTTTATAATAAAATACAGTGATAAAACATAAATACAGGCATAAATAAGCATTTTAATAAAGGCATCGTGTCTTACGTAGAGTTTTAAGCACTTAGAGTCCCACGTCCGCGTTAATTGATTTCAAGCTCTGTCGTAATTCTTAAATAATTAATAAATACATAAAAGAAGTAATTTAGCAATGGCGTCGTAATCGGGTAGCATAGCCGCATTTATTAATAATCATTTGTAATTTAAAATCAATTTTAATCTAATACATGCATTTAATAGCGTCGCATTTATAAAAGCTTTAAACAATTCTTAGATATCATACTTGCATTTAGCATTTAAATAATTTAATCTAAACTCAATTCAATTTTAATTTAACTGCAATAATGCACAATAATAAGATTTTAAATAATAGCGCGCATTCTAAAGTATTAAGCATTAATTAAATAGCACGTCTCTATTCTTTATAATAATTTAAACTCAAGCTTAAGCTAATAAAAACACCTAGGGTTGTATTTAAATAATTTACCACTAATTAAATACCTAATACTTGAAAAACTAGCTCTAAAATCCTACTCAAGATAAATACACATAAACTCTACCCCAAACATTAATAAATCATAAGCCCAAAATACACTTTTATTTACCACTTTATTAAATTCGCCACCCGATATTTTACATGAGGCCCACATAAGCCCTCCCCTTTATCGACCCATCCCAAACTCACCAGCCCTATTTCCTTTCCCAACTCACTTTGACCCTTATCTTTTCCCCTTCCCATCGTCCCAAGCACACAAAAAAAAAACGCAGCCCTCCCGCCATCTTTGAAACCCTAAGATGCCATCGCGCCGTCGAAAACCCAATATTCTCGCCGGATTTTCGGCTGAAAATCCGACTCCCTTACCTTCCTTACCCACACACACCCAGCCAAAGATTTCCTTACCATAACCAGCACCCAAATCCCGCTTCAAATTCAGTACTAAAATCAGCACAAAAACAGTAAGAATCAAGACGAAATCGATACAAATCTCAGCCAAAATCTCGTATGATTACTTACCAACATTGGAATCCAAATCCTGGCTATAAGTATAGAATTGATACGCATGCAAAAGGCAAGAGATCGAGGGGGAAAATCAGTGAGCAACTAATCGATTCAGGGATTCAGAAAGGCATCAACTTTTAGAAAACAGACTCTTCTACGTCTATACTTTTGCCTTTAGGAGGTCGAACTCAATCGATTCTACGATAAAGGCTATTAGAAAAGCTTCAATTCAGGCTTCATCCTAATCAAGCGCATAGCAAAACCAAAACTCGTCGAGTGGACCGACGACTTGATACGTGGCCTCGGTTCGCTGCCCGGAGAAGGTAGAATCAACCCTTTTTTCTTTAATTTCGATTTACTGTATGTTGGTCCAAAACTGTTTGTATAGTTTCTGTATTGACAATATGTTTCTTTGCGTCGTTATGTAAAATTATCGGTTGATCTATCAACATGGGTTTTCGCACATTTGTTTGTTAGTCTAACGATAGTCGCGTCGAGTGGTGTCGTTAAGTTAAGTATGGTGGTTTAGCCTTATGCCTTATGCACGCAATTTAAGCCTTATTTACTTCGCAAAGGCATGGTATTAATCATTTCGACTAATCTGTTAAATTGGCTTTGAAATAATAAAAATGTCAGGTTTGGTTTGTTTTAGCCAAATTTGGTTTGTTTAAGTATGATGGTGTCCCTGACACATCCAGGTCAAAGCCTTTACCAAAGATATGTACCAATTCAATCTGTTCTCTAAAAATAGTCATCTTGTCTATGTTGAAGTCTGCATCCCCAAGGCATTTTTAATTTGCTCTGTCCCTTGATATCTTGTAAGGGGGATGGACATAGAATATGGCCTCTGACAGCATGTCATCCAGCGTAGGATCATCTATGTCTTATGTTAATTGATTTCCTTGTTTGCATCATGTCTAGGTTTATCTAAAGGGTGAATAAACTCCTCCCAGAGACACTTTCATTGGTATTTTATTTTGTTTCTCTATTGGTTCTGCCCAAATAACTCAGTTTGGGTCATATTTGGATCTTGATAATGTGTTATTGAAGTGTTGCACAAATCTATATCTCTTGGTTTAAAAAATGCCCTGTTACGGATAGTTCACTTTGTACTTTAAAGTATTATTTGACCATTACCGTAGCCTATTCTCTCTCTTGTAAGTTTTACATGTCCATGGGATGCACTGGCCTTGCTATCGTATGCGTATGTTTGAAATTCCCATATTCCTTCAAATATATGATTAAGTAGTACGTTGGGAATCGGCATGTTTGCACAAGTCATGAATCAATTATAATATGTGTTTGAGTCCAACATGCTGTTTCAAACGAAGAAGGTCATGTCTGCCTGCTTATGATGTAACCACAGGAAATACTAGAATGACTTGAGGGGTTTATACATGGTTTGATTATTTGATTACTGAGCTATTTAGTAGTTATTGGGTCTGCCTTCTTTGTCCTGTTTTTTTTCTGTTTCAAAAAGGAATCAAAAGAGGGGTGTGTTTGGGTCTTTTTTTTTACGATCTCGTCACATCTTGAGGTTCTATCAAAATATGTTTGATTTTTGATATGGGCCGAAATGAATTGGTTTATACATATTTAAAATTTACGTCAAATGTTTGTTTATTATCAAATAAAATTTGGGCATGTACTAATCTTTATCATTTCTTTTTTACATGAAATGCACCGGAGCAACAAAGAGTCTCATAGCGGGACTCATTGTGACAAACGCGAAGACCCACATCTACATGCATTTATCCTCGCATCAGGAATTCTAAGCCAGAGGCGAAATGACTTCGCCATTCCTCGAGTCATCTTATTATTTTACCCCGCCCCCTATTCATTTATTTATTGTAAGTTATTTGTCTAAACGCTATATTAATTAATAGAATAATTAGAATGTCTAAACCTCGAACCTCTAGTTTAGAAGCCAATTCCCTTAGGTTAATTACTTTAGGCTCCTTGTTTACTAAGCTATAATAAATCGCCTAATATTCTCATGGCATAATAAATATGGTTAGTCGAGAGATTTTAAAAGCCTTTGAGAGATCCTATTAATACCAAGAATAATAAATATACGTGGCATAATAGATACGTTTTCTCACATTATCATGCTAAGCAACATATATCCCCTAGGTAAAGGAATACTTGAACACATCTTTACCCCAGGAATACATTTGCCTCTTTGAAACTAGCTCTTATATTTCAAACAAATCTCATAGTCCTTTATGCCCTATTCAAATAACTCTTAATACATATTTCATTAGCATAATAATTAACCCTAGGTTTGAACGGACAACCGCAAGTTAGCGGATCCTTTAGAGTGCCTAATCCCTTCCCTTTAGGATAATAAATAACTCTTACCCAGAATCTCATTAAGTTTAGCAGACCATTAAATGGAGTTAATGTTTTACTTTAAACTAGTTTAACATTTAGGTGTCCTAATTCACCCAAATTAATTAGGTGGAGACTCCGCGAACCCCTAGCATTCTAGCAACCCTTTTGCACTTTTAGCACCCTTTTAAATTTTAGCATCTTTTGCAATTTTAGCACCAATTTTAGCATCCTTTTAGCATTTTTAAAACCTTTAAGCCTCTTAAACTATTTAGCATTTTATTTTTTCTAACATTGCATTTTGAGCAGGGTTCGCTATTTAGAATCTGCGGTAGAAAAGGCGCGGCGAAATGGCGACTCCACTGGGGACTTTAGGTTCTTGACCATAACAAACCTAGGTTTATTATTGCTTAGCTTTATTTGTTTGTTTTAAATGCCTTAAAATTGCTCGCTTAATTTGGTATGTTTAACTGTTTAATTGCTACATGCTTTACTGCTTTCCTTAAACTGGCATTCCGCTCATATTTCTTCCACTCTGGAAAATTCACACAAACACACACTACATGCGAGGTGCGCTGGGTGCATCAGCAAAATTCTTTCTTCAAAATCCAAATTTAGGAGAGTTGGTAATATCCGTGGAGTGCGGTCTAGCAGGTGGCGCGTAGCCTTCTCGCTCGAGTTGTCGCTCGGGAACCTTGCGTCTAGAAAAGCCAAATCTTAGCAACTTAGGATGAGCTATACCACCTTCATACTAAGTCATGCATGCATTTACCTTAGGTGGGTCGGTCCTTGGTATCGACACCACAATTAGGAGGCCCGCCAAATTGTCGAAGGGTTTCTCACGACCCAACGACCAACAACATATTATGTCTTACGTGATATTAATGGGCGAATCCGAGCCCAACGTGACATGCTAACATTGGGAAATTTTGCATTTTATACATTTATGTATAGGATGAAGCGATATTCAATAATCCGGAGGTCGGAATGGTAGCGGTGTTAAACAAAGCTAAAGGTTTGGTGGGAGAATTTTGTGGCAGCGATAAAATGATTATCGAAGCAAATTAGGTTGTCTCACGGCTTTGTTTGACATCGCTCGGATCAACATATAGTTAGGGCCTTAATTCGATTAGGATCCGGATAAGCGGTGTTGATTTGAGACTTGAACTCACCCACGTTGGAGAGATCAACTACTTCACGAGCCTAGCTTACGAGAGAGAGGGCAAATCATCCCTTATAATCAATCTGAAAGAGATTCTTGCATTACATGGGCCTAAAAACACAAAGGAACTCCGTTGCTTGAGAACAATTAGGTTTCCCTAGATTATCTGTCTGAGAGATATGGTCGCCAAGATAGCTATCGATCATTCGAAAGGAGTTTTCTTGCGATGCAGGACAATGGAAAACTAGACGACATACCGCATTCAGTTGCTCTATTAGGCACTCTAGTGTTTCCGCCGAACATGGGCGGATCGATCTTTGCATATGTTACGTGACCGGATGGTTTTGAAGGCATTAATGGCACGCAACTTACTTTGGTTCCCATGATTCTAAATGAGATATTTCGAGCTCTAGGAAAATGCAAGCGAGAAACCAATTTCTTGAGGATGCAATCTCATCTTACGGATGTGGGCCATGGAACACTTTTATCGTGATCGAATATGATGGACATTTGTTTTAGCAATGATTATAGGATTGTAAGTTTTACGACGGGATGAAGCGGTTTGTTTAGCGTCGGTACTAGGATTGGTATGAATTTACGGCATCCCGCACTGACCAAGTGCAATGGAGGTACCACTGCTATCCGTATCAACAAAGCCTATGTAAGGGCGAGGGACCGTTATTACATCGAGCTCATCGGATTAAGGGACTTGACCATATGCTCGTTGCGTGTACTCGCCCGATTTGGTCAAGAACGGGTAATCCGCTCAATCGGACATGAAGGATTGAGGTCGCGTTTGGGGCAAATTGCACCTTCCCGAGAAAGAAGCAAATCCTTGAAGAATGGAACAACGTTGAGAAAATAGATGTCAAATCTGAGCAAGCGGGAAGTGCGCTGAATACGGTGCATGGTTCGAGGAAGATTGTAGCGATCCAAGCCCCAAGGCAAGCAAGGTTTTGAGGATATCGACATGACCGATTGGGTAAAGTGTGCAGATTAGGAACAACACCGTTCCCACGAGAGGTGGGACCAACTTCAAAACATCATGCGATATTTGAAGATGCGGGAGGCGGGGCCTAGCGCACCACCGCCATTCGCCAACAAAGACAATGTAGCATTAGGAATAGATCTTTAGTTTTAACATTTCATTGTTGCAATTTAATTATTTTTAGTCCCGATAAAAGCATTTCTCCGATGGCTCGGACCAATCCATCATTATCGCGTATATGACGTTTAGGCCTACCTGCAGCGCAAAGAGGCCCCCCTTTTGCATATTAGGAAAGCGTTTGGATGTCTTTGTGTGCAATATATCTCGCTACATACTTGCAAATTATGTTCTTATGCTAACACCGTTTGTTGCGTCTTTTAGAAAGATTTATCATCTTCCCGAAAGGGTCGGTTCGTATTTGACTCAACAATGTCGAGCATCCACTTCACGGATCCAAGGCAAGAAATAGCGATATGGCGGCTCGGCGTCTGGCCGAGCAGTTTGGGAATTATTCCTGTCGGTAAGCGAAACTTGAAGGAGGAATATCACGATCGGGAAGAATGTATTGCTCATTTCTTTGCAGATTGGCGATATGCGAGTTGAGATGGAGAGGCTACGAATCGACCAACCTATCCATCGGTTTGAATACCCTATGCGAGCAAAGAGGCCACTATCTCGCGAACCGCCCGGTCGACCTCCACGCGCATATCCCCAAAACTCCCACAAAGGCGCGATTCTGACCCAATCGCCCGCCGCCCGGCCAATCATCAACCTCACGCCAAAATGATCCTCCTCGCCCGTGTACCTCGCCTCCGCTACTCACCGCATCATCAGCCCTAATCGCCAAGCCAACCAATGCCCGCACCATACCAGCTACCCGGCCCAGCGGACCACCGACGGCTAACTTACACAGCGACCCAACCTTTACGTCCCGCCGCGAAAGTGGATCATTCTGAAGAAATGGAAAGGAAGTCAGAGCCAAAATGGACGATGGCGTGGCAGAGATTCGACTGAAAGAAGCGGTTCGTGGCGTGCGATCGGATAAAGGTCACGAAGGACTAGATTATGAAGATCTTTGCATGCGTCGGATGTGGAAGCGCGATTGGGATATAAGGTGCGAAGTTGATTTATTTGATGGGAAGAAATCCTCGTGCACACGAGATCATATTGCGACAAGTTAATCGGGGTAGGAAGAACCGGTGTCATCGTGAAGTTGTTCATTCGAAGCTTAACCGGCGAGGCAATAGATTGGTACACTGCGAGATCGCGTAAATGGCATAGTTGGAATCATTGGCCCGAACTTTGTGGAGCGGTTCGGATTCAACACGAGAAAGTGTGGGCGAGTTCTATCTAATGAAGTTGGAAAAGAAATCTACGGAGACTTTCGGGAGTACGCCGTGAGGTGGCGTTCGGAGCGACAAAGGTACAACCACGCGTGGTGGAGAGTGAGATGACCACACTATTTGTACAATCTTTGAAGGATCTGACCTATTATGAGAGGATGATAAGCGTCGTGGGCGAAATTTCTGAGGTTGTCGGAATGGCGATTTCGTAGAAGAGGTATTAAAGCGGCGGGATCGCGAATCTAGCGGCATTGCGAGCAACGATAAGGCAATTGATCGGGGGCGATCGAATTGCCGAGGAAGAAATAGACATTTTCCGCTTCCATACTCATACAAGAACGCAAACCGAAGCATTCATGCATACCAAAACCCGTCCTACGGACCCGTACTACCACCGCGGCGGCCGAAACTTTACACCTCACTATACGCCTTGCGCGGTACCACACGCGGCTCATATATAACGCTTCCGACACCCATTTATCGGCCGCGTCAACGCCCATCAAGCCCGCCAACAACATGTAGCCGACCCAATCGCCCGGACGAAACACGAATTTTGAAGGAAGACCGTCAAAACCCGCACCAGGTGAACCCGTACGGATATACGAAAAGCTGCGGTGCGAGTTTGATCGACGATTCGGGGAGGATTCTAGCCTATCCCGAGATGGTATGATGATAATAAAGCGTTGTGCGTATCACTGATAGCCGGGGCATGACACGGAAGTTCTACACCTCGGGGACAAAATCGAAGAGTTGATCAAAGAAGGAGTAATTGGTGAAGGATCACGCTGACGTGCATGATAATCCCTTGCCAAACCACGGCGCTAATGTGCGCCAGTAACCTAGATGAGAATACAACTTGGAGGAACCATCCGTCGATTCGAAGTGAGGAAGAGTCGAACATACGCTTTACGTCGCCACCAATCCTCGAAGAAAGCGATATTTGAATTGGAAAGGGCACCGCCAAGACATAAAGGTTCAATCACGATTATTCAGCGCGGGAAGGGCCACCGTCAAGATGGATCGCAGAGAAAGTGGGAAGCGGGTCATGAAGTCACCGCTGCGGTATAACCAGTCGAGGTATTACACATCTATAGAGGCAGCCAGGAGGCACATAAAGAAGCGTGTGAGGTGAAGTCGAGGAGTTTTGGAGGAAGATGCCCACTAAGAGTATTCCGTCGTAGAAGCGATTAAAGAAAACCTCGTAGCGTATTTCTCTACTTTCATTGTTAATGCATTACGCCTCACAGGTGCATTGATGGAGTGTTGAAGGATGCATCGTTCGGAGGTACAATGAGCAGGAACTTGGCGCTTTGGTCGGACAGTACTAGAGGCGCGAATCACCTTTCACGATGACGAGTTACCGAGGCGTCGAACCTGACCTTGCATTGAATATCACCATCAAATCGCGACAAGATTGTTTCAATGATCTTTGATTGATGGAGGCTCGGCCGTCAACATTTGTCCCATGTGCTGTTGAAATTGAGGCGGTAAGAAAATTCGTGAAAGTCATATCGAGTCAAAGGTTTGGAGTCCACAGAAGTCGGGCGTAATGGACCTCTGCTGCGGATCGGACTGCGAGAATTCGTTGTGGAATTTCAAATATTGGATATTGCTACATGTTACAACTTTGTTGATAGGAAGGCCGTGGATCCATGAGGTCGTGCGATTCGCCCACGCTGCATCGATGCCTAAAGTTTATATGGAATCACGGTGAAGTGGTAGTATTTGGAGATAAAAAGGAAGCATCAACACCGATTATGCAATCCTGTCATAGAAGGCGTGAAACGATCGGATGGTTCGGTTTTCATATTAATGAGATCAAGAGAGCAAGTAGGGTCCGGCCATTCTGTGCCACGTTCTCTCAAAATGGTGGCCAATGAAATGTTAAGAAATGAATCTGAGCCGGCAGAGGTCTTGGAGTCGTATGAAGGGATCAGAGCCTATCCGGTTGTTTGGGAAGAGAGACACTTTTGGTTTGGGGTACGGCCACTTCGAAGGATTTGGTGACCGAACCTCGGAAGAAGGATACATTCCCTTCTGCGCCCATTCCGCCCTTGAGTCGTTATTCGTCAAAGCTACACCATCCAGATGCCGAGAAGATGACCCGGATGATCTTGCGGTAGGGTTCGAATCTGTTCATAGGTGATGATGAGCGATTGTTGCGTGATCGCGAGGAGATCACGGAGGAGCTCACCATTTGGGATGCAGAGCATGGATCTGACTGAATAATTGGACTTGCACCCCTGTCCTGACCGTCCGAGAAGCTTGGTAGAATTTATGATTAGTTCTAGCAGTATGACCTTTTATCTAGAAAGAAAACAGACATGCATTTATGATTCTTAATATGTTTTTAATTTCGCAATTTTACTTTCATCATAAATTCGGGACATTTTATGCGACTTTTAAAAGATTTTGTTTGCGTTAAAATTAAATTCTTTAAGCATTTTTCTTTCAATGATCATATTAATAAACACATTGATAACGCGAATATGACATGTAATGAGACCAACGAACAAAGTTCAAATAGCGAGCATAACCAGGAACAAGAGGAATGTCCATGTCGAACTTAGCCAAGAGTGGAAAACTTTGAGAATAGGCCTAAACCAAATTTGGAAGAAAGCGAGTTAATAAACTTAGGCGATGAGGAACCGTGAAAGAGACTAGAGTCGGCACCACCTAAACGTCACGTAAGAAAGAATTAATTGAGCTCACGAAGCGATGCAGATGTGTTTGCTTGGTCATATGAGGACATGCCGAGTTTGAGTACTGCATCGTCGCACACAGGCTACCTATTGAGCCATCTTATTTCCCCGTAAAACAAAGGCCGAGAAAGATCAAACCAGACATGAGTTTGAAGGTCAAAGAAGAGGTGTCTAAACAGTTTGAGGCAAAGGTAATTCGAGTTGCAAAGTATCCTACTTGGTTAGCAAATATCGTCGTAAAGAAGAAAGATGGAAAGGTCCGAAGTCTGCGTGGATTACGAGACCTCAACGAGTCAGCCCAAGGATGACTTTCCTCTTCCAAACATCCATATACTCATCGATAATTGTGCGAAGCATGAACTACTGATCGTTAAATCGCTTTCGCTATCATCAGATCCTTATGGCAGAAGAGGACGCAGAAAAGACAGCATTCACTACCCCGGGGGGGGTGTACTATTATCGAGTTATGCCGTTCGGTCTCAAGAACGCAGGCGCCACCTACATGAGAGCCATGACCACCATCTTCCATGACATGATTCATAAAGAAATTGAGGTCTATGTGGACGACGTCATCATCAAATCGCGAAAAGCGGAGGACCATTTGGCAAACTTGAAGAAATTTTTCCAACGACTAAGACAGTATAACTTGAAGTTGAATCCTGCAAAGTGCGCATTTGGCGTTCCCGCAGGGAAGCTGTTGGGTTTTATAGTGAGCAGGAGAGGGATTGAGCTAGACCCCTCGAAAATAAAAGCCATCCAAGAGTTACCTCCTCCGAAAAGCAAAAAGGACGTGATGAGCTTCCGGGCCTCACTACATCAAGAGTTCATAGCCCGATCACCGTGATATGCTATCCGATATTCAAATTATTGAAATAGGATCAGCTACCAAGTGGACAGATTGCCAGCGGGCTTTTGTGAGAATCAAAGAATACCTTTCTAATCCGCGATTCTAGTACCTCGAGCGGGAGACCTTTGCTACTCTGTTTGTGCGTGTTGAAAGCGCTTTTCGGATGCGTGTTGGGGCAACACGATGAAACAGGGAAAAAGGAGCAGGCCATATACTATTTGAGTAAGAAGTTCACAGCATATGAAGCTCGTTATACTCTGCTGGAACGTACTTGTTGCGCATTAACTTGGGTCGCCCAGAAGTTCAGGCATTATCTATCGGCATACACTACTTATCTTATTTCGAGGATGGATCCGCTTAAGTATATCCTTGAGCCCATGCCCACGGAAACTAGCGAAATGGCAAATTATGTTGGCGAGTTTGACATCGCGTCACGCCATGAAGCCGTAAAAGGACAGGCATTAGCTGATCATCTTGCTGAGAACCCAGTCGATGAGGAGTACGAGCCCCTTCGAACCTATTTTCCTGATGAAGAGGTATTGTTTGTCGGAGAAGATATCTCAGAGGATTACCCGGGTTGGAGGATGTTTTTTGATGGAGCGGCAAATTTCAAAAAGTCGGCATTGGAGCGATTTGGTTTCGAAGCAGTCGGCGTTATCCGATTCCGAAGCTCGATTTCCATGCACCAACAATATGGCGGAATATGAAGCTTGCGTATTGGGGCTCGAGAATGGCGTAGATATGGACATACAAGATTTGGTCATAGGCGATTGAACTTCGATCCATCAGTACATGGTGAATGGGCAACCAAGAATATGAAGATACTTCCTACCTATTTTGCGTGAAGGAATTCTGAAGAGGTTCGACCACATAGAATTTAGGCATGTTCGAGGATCGAGCGAATTACGACGATTGGCAACCTTATCCTCCATGATTCAGATCCGGACAAGAATTACATCGATCCAATCACGGTGAGTGTCTTTGGAGCAGCCGCTTATTGCTCCCGTATAGGCGAAGAAAGCAGACGGCAATCCGTGGTACCATGGCGTCAAAGGTACCTCAAAGCGGAGAATATCCGAAGGCATAACCAACGTCGAAGAAGACACGAAGACTAGCAAATCATTTCTTTTTGAATGGGGAAGTTATGTACCGAAGGACTCCAGATCTGGGCCTACTGAGATGTGTCAATGCTCAAGAGGCAAGCAAGTTAGTAGAAGAGATACACGGAGGGACATGTGGACCTCATATGAACGGCTTCACTTTGGCAAAAAAGATTCTGCGAGCAGGTTATTTTTGGATGACGATGGAAGCAGTTATCCGCTTTGTGCAGAAATGTCGGCAATGCCAGATTCATGGAGATTTGATTCGAGTACCTCTAAATGAACTTAATGTAACGAGTTCTCCCTGGCCGTTCGCAGCTTGGGGCATGGATGTCATCGGCCCTATCGAACCCGCGGCTTCAAATGGGCACAGATTCATCCTCGTAGCGATTGACTATTTCACTAAATGGGTAGAAGCATCATCACACAGATCAGTGACGAAAAAGGTGGTGGTCGACTTCGTTCGCAACAACATCATTTGCCGATTTGGGAGTCCTGAATCAATTGTGACCGATAACGGAAGCAATCTCAACAGTAATTTGATGCGTGATATATGTGGAAATTTCAAAATCACGCACCGTAATTCCACTCGTCGACCCGGATGAATGGAGCGATTAGCGACGATAAGAACATCGAGAGGATATTGCGCAAGATGATCGAACTACAAACATTGGCGTGAGAATTTGCCTTCGCGCTTTTGGGTTATCGCACCACAATCCGGACTTCTGCGAGGCAACACCGTATCTTTTGGTGTATGGAGCGAAGCGTGTTACCAGCAGGTGGAAATACCATCGTTAAGAATCATCCAAGCCGAGTTGGCGGCCGAGTGGATAAAGGATGATCGTTCTGGCGATTAATGTTGATTGGCGAAAAAGGTTGAATGCGATCTGTCATGGGCGGTATGTCGAGCGAGAATGGCTAGAGCTTTTAACAAAGTAAGGCCAAGGTTATTCAAGCGGGACAATTGGTTTTGAAACGTATTTCGAATCAAAATGAAGCTAAAGGAAAGTTCGCACCTAATTGGCGGGCCTACATGGTCCATCGAGTATTAAGTGGAGGGCCCTAATCTTGTGAGATGGATGGCGGGGTATGGCCCAAGGCTATCAACGAGCGGTGAAGAGATATTACGTCTAGGAGTATTTGTCTTAGTGTAATCCCCTTTATATTGTAAAAGCTGCATTCCTCGGTGGGATATCATAGAGCCAATATAAGGTCTCGCCGCAAATCAAAGCCGCTTTACTTATGTCGAACTACGTTATGACTGATTCCCTGGCGGATCGTGGCGGCCATATCGGCCGGTCCCACTTTTAGAATTTTACCCAATTCGCTTTGTAATGAACTACGTCATGACTGATTCCTCGTGGGGATCGTGGCGGCCTAAATCGCAGTCACACCGTTAGGAATCTCCCGTTTGTCTACGAGCAACAAACATGCAGGTTATTCCAAAAGCGATATGAGCAATTCATCACGAAGTTAAAGTTCCGCCACGCGACACAACGTAAATTGAGACCGTTTTGCGCCTTTGTGAGGAAGGCAATAACAAGGACTCGAAGGATGTTCGCTTGGTGAAATACATGTCATATTCGGCAAATTAGACGAGGCTTTTACATTTTTTACGCATGTCATATAAATGTTTATTTCTAAAGATGTTTTGTGCATACTTCATGAAAACATTTCGTTTTTTGGAAAATGCTTTTGGAACACTACTAAACGTCTCAAAGAGGTCAGACAGGGGTTGCAAATCCAAACAGGCCAGGCACGCGGACATCAAGAAACAAGGCGGCGAAGTCAAATACGAATCGACCCCCAAAACTCACAAATTTTCTTTGGCGCAGGTCTTTTCATATTAACAAAAGCGACAAATGCAATAGCGAGCGGAAAATACGGCAAGAAGTTTCTTCGCAAGAAGAAACAGCAGAGGCAGAAGATATGACAAAAAAAAAATCCCAAAACTCAAAGTCCGCATCAGAAGCAGCAGCAGCAGAAAGGGGCATCAACAATCGGCAATCAAAGTTCAGAGTTCCGCGACAAAACCTAGCGCGTCAACTCGGACATAAAGTCAAATTGGCAACTCGCGCATCACGCCCAACAAAGGCATCAGGACAATCCGTCAGTTGCGGCATTTAGCATGTCCGTGCAAGGACAACATCTCAGTATTCATCTGGCGTATCAGGGACGACATCTCGACCCATAAAATTGCACTTCTTATATACATTTATCATTTCGTTTAAACAGGTATACACTAACGTTTTTTCTCAAGCTTAGCTCGCAGAAGCATTTATTCTACGAGAAGCGGCGGCACGTCACGCAACAGCGTTATCGTCATTGTGTCGAACGGCGGCACCATCGGCGTGCGTCTGCACGCAACGGCGCCCGGCGGCACGTCGAACGGCGGCGTCGTGGCGTTATGTCGAAGCGGCGACATCGGCGTGCGTCTACGCAGCGACGCCGGCGGCCCACGTCCGAACGGCGGCGTCGCCGGCGTATGTCAGCGGCGGCGTCATCGGCGTGCGTCTGCAGCGGCGCCCGGCAGCAACACGTCGAACGCGGCGTTATCAACATTATGTCCAGCGGCGACATATCACGGCGTGTGTCGGCGGCGACACCATCGGCGTGCGTCTACGCAGCGACGCCGGCGGCAACACGCGTCGCAACGGCGTTATCGGCGTGTGTCGAACGACACCGTCGGCGTGCGTCTGCGCAACGGCGCCGGCAATACGTCCACGCAACGGCAGCGTTATCGTCATTGTGTCGGCGGCGACACCATCGGCGTGCGTCTGCGCAGCGACGCCCGGCGAACACGTCGAGCGGCGGCGTTAGCGGCGTATGTCGGCGGCGACATTATCGGCGTGCGTCTACGCAGCGGCGCCCGGCGGCACGTCGCGCAGCGGCGTTATCATCATTGTGTCGAGCGACACCGTCGGCGTGCGTGGCGGCGCCCGGCGGCAACACGTCGAACGCGGCGTTAGCGGCGTATGTCGAGCAGCGACATTATCGGCGTGCGTCTACAGCGGCGCCGGCGGCACGTCCGCGCAGCGGCGTTATCGACAGCAAGTCGAAAATGGCGCCATCATCGCATGTCTCTGCCGGTGCGAGGACAATTGCGGCAGGCGACATATCCGCATTCGCCGCGCCGTGCATGCAGGGCGAAAGCCACATGTTTTCGGCGTCGCCTCAGCGCAGCGTCACATTTGCGAGATAACCTTTTACTCTCACGGTTGCATTACTTTAAAAATTATACATCATCATTTTTGCCGTAGATTATGCACTAACCGCTTGTTTAAGTCTTAGCATGCGGGAAGCGAGAGCCTGGCGTGGATTTTCTCTTACAAATAAGGGGCAATTTGTTGGGGCCAACCTTCCAACGATTAGCGTAGCGGCCTCAGCGTCGGTCCACTCGCTCAGCATCACCATAGAACCCAGACCACAAGCCATAGCGATGCACCCGAGTTCAAGCGATTATTTTATTTCTTTTCTTTTTGCACCATAGCCCAATGTCATCATAACTCGACACTGGGGCGAACTTTGAGTCGCGTTAGCCCGCCAGTGTTTTGACCATGGTATCGATGTCGTCGTAACTCGACCGGGACAGATTTTGATTTTTGCATCGCGTCTACCGCCGATTTTTGCAATTCGAGGATCGAGACAAAATTGGCTATGAGTCAGCGTCTTTGTCAGAAGATTCTTCCATCGTCTCCATTACAAAGAGGACGGTGTTGACACCCAATTTTGACCCTCCGTCGATCATTAACTATAAAATTAGACTAATGTTGTAAAATAATTTTATAATTTTTATAATAAAATACAATGATAAAACATAAATACGCATAAATAAGCATTTTAATAAAGGCATCGTGTCTTACGTAGAGTTTTAAGCACTTAGAGTCCCACGTCCGCGTTAATTGATTTCAAGCTCTGTCGTAATTCTTAAATAATTAATAAATACATAAAAGAAGTAATTTAGCAATGACGTCGTGTCAGGTAGCATAGCCGCATTTATTAATAATCATTTGTAATTTAAAATCAATTTTAATCTAATACATGCATTTAATAGCGTCGCATTTATAAAAGCTTTAAACAATTCTTAGATATCATACTTGCATTTAGCATTTAAATAATTTAATCTAAACTCAATTCAATTTTAATTTAACTTCGCAATAATGCACAATAATAAGATTTTAAATAATAGCGCCGCATTCTAAAGTATTAAGCATTAATTAAATAGCACGTCCGTCTCTATTCTTTATAATAATTTAAACTCAAGCTTAAGCTAATAAAAACACCTAGGGTTGTATTTAAATAATTTACCACTAATTAAATACCTAATACTTGAAAAACTAGCTCCTAAAATCCTACTCAAGATAAATGCACATAAACTCTACCCCAAACATTAATAAATCATAAGCCCAAAATACACTTTTATTTACCAGCCTTTATTAAATTCGCCCATTGATATTTTACCCATGAGGCCCAGCATGACCTCCCTTTATCAGCCCATCACCCAAACTCACCCCAGGCCCTATTTCCTTTCCCCCAACTCACCCCAGCCCTTATCTTTTCCCTTCCCATCGTCCCAACAGCCCACACACAAAAAAAAAAAAAAAAAAATGCAGCCCCCCTCCCTCATCTTTCAGAAACCCTAAGATGCCATCGCCGCCTTCGTCGAAAACCCAATATTCTCGCCGGATTTTCGGCTGAAAATCCGACTCCCTTACCTTCCTTACCCACACACACCCAGCCAAAGATTTCCTTACCATAACCAGCACCCAAATCCCGCTTCAAATTCAGTACTAAAATCAGCACAAAAACAGTAAGAATCAAGACGAAATCGATACAAATCTCAGCCAAAATCTCAGCCTTGATTACTTACCAACATTGGAATCCAAATCCTGGCTATAAGTATAGAATTGCTACGCATGCAAAAGGCAAGAGATCGAGGGGGAAAATCAGTGAGCAACTAATCGATTCAGGGATTCAGAAAGGCATCAACTTTTAGAAAACAGACTCTTCTACGTCTATACTTTTGCCTTTAGGAGGTCGAACTCAATCGATTCTACGATAAAGGCTATTAGAAAAGCTTCAATTCAGGCTTCATCCTAATCAAGCGCATAGCAAAACCAAAACTCGTCGAGTGGACCGACGACTTGATACGTGGCCTCGGTTCGCTGCCCGGAGAAGGTAGAATCAACCCTTTTTTCTTTAATTTCGATTTACTGTATGTTGGTCCAAAACTGTTTGTATAGTTTCTGTATTGACAATATGTTTACTGCGTCGTTATGTAAAATTATCGGTTGATCTATCAACATGGGTTTTTTCGCACATTTGTTTGTTAGTCTAACGATAGTCGCGTCGAGGTGGTGTCGTTAAGTTAAGTATGGTGGTTTAGCCTTATGCCTTGTCTGCACGCAATTTAAGCCTTATTTACTTCGTAAAGGCATGGTATTAATCATTTCGACTAATCTGTTAAATTGGCTTTGAAATAATAAAAATGTCAGGTTTGGTTTGTTTTAGCCAAATTTGGTTTGTTTAAGTATGATGGTGTCCACAGCACATCTGGGTCAAAGCCTTTACCAGCATATGTACCAATTCAATCTGTTCTCTAAAAATAGTCATCTTGTCTATGTTGAAGTCTGCATCCCCCTTAAGGCATTTTTAAGACTGCTCTGTCCCTTGATAATACTGTAAGGGGGATGGACATAGAATATGGCCTCTGACAGCATGTCATCCAGCGTAGGATCATCTATGTCTTATGTTAATTGATTTCCTTGTTTGCATCATGTCTAGGTTTATCTAAAGGGTGAATAAACTCCTCCCACAAGGACACTTTCATTGGTATTTTATTTTGTTTCTCTATTGGTTCTGCCCAAATAACTCAGTTTGGGTCATATTTGGATCTTGATAATGTGTTATTGAAGTGTTGCACAAATCTATATCTCTTGGCTTAAAAAATGCCCTGTTACGGATAGTTCACTTTGTACTTTAAAGTATTATTTGACCATTCGTAGCTATTCTCTCTCTTGTAAGTTTTACATGTCCATGGGATGCACAACACCCCACTATCTGTGTCTGTATGTTTGAAATTCCCCATATTCCTTCAAATATATGATTAAGTAGTACGTTGGGGAATCCAGCATGTTTGCACAAGTCATGAATCAATTATAATATGTGTTTGAGTCCAACATGCTGTTTCAAACGAAGGAGGTCATGTCTGCCTGCTTATGATGTAACCACAGGAAATACTAGAATGACTTGAGGGGTTTATACATGGTTTGATTATTTGATTACTGAGCTATTTAGTAGTTATTGGGTCTGCCTTCTTTGTCCTGTTTTTTTTCTGTTTCAAAAAGGAATCAAAAGAGGGGTGTGTTTGGGTCTTTTTTTTTACGATCTCGTCACATCTTGAGGTTCTATTAAAATATGTTTGATTGTTGATATGGGCCGAAATGAATTGGTTTATACATATTTAAAATTTACGTCAAATGTTTGTTTATTATCAAATAAAATTTGTGCATGTACTAATCTTTATCATTTCTTTTTTACATGAAATGCACCGGAGCAACAAAGAGTCTCATAGCGGGACTCATTGTGACAAACGCGAAGACCCACATCTACATGCATTTATCCTCGCATCAGGAATTCTAAGCCAGAGGCGAAATGACTTCGCCATTCCTCGAGTCATCTTATTATTTTACCCCGCCCCCTATTCATTTATTTATTGTAAGTTATTTGTCTAAACGCTATATTAATTAATAGAATAATTAGAATGTCTAAACCTCGAACCTCTAGTTTAGAAGCCAATTCCCTTAGGTTAATTACTTTAGGCTCGCCTTGTTTACTAAGCTATAATAAATCGCCTAATATTCTCCACTGGCATAATAAATATGGTTAGTCGAGAGATTTTAAAACTGCTTTGAGGAGATCCCTATTAATACCAAGAATAATAAATACTTCTGTGGCATAATAGATACGTTTTCTCACATTATCATGCTAAGCAACATATATCCCCTAGGTAAAGGAATACTTGAACACATCTTTACCCCAGGAATACATTTGCCTCTTTGAAACTAGCTCTTATATTTCAAACAAATCTCATAGTCCTTTATGCCCTATTCAAATAACTCTTAATACATATTTCATTAGCATAATAATTAACCCTAGGTTTGAACGGACAACCGCAAGTTAGCGGATCCTTTAGAGTGCCTAATCCCTTCCCTTTAGGATAATAAAGAACCCTTACCCAGAATCTCATTAAGTTTAGCAGACCATTAAATGGAGTTAATGTTTTACTTTAAACTAGTTTAACATTTAGGTGTCCTAATTCACCCAAATTAATTAGGTGGCGACTCCGCGAACCCCTAGCATTCTAGCAACCCTTTTGCACTTTTAGCACCCTTTTAAATTTTAGCATCTTTTGCAATTTTAGCACCAATTTTAGCATCCTTTTAGCATTTTTAAAACCTTTAAGCCTCTTAAACTATTTAGCATTTTATTTTTTCTAACATTGCATTTTGAGCAGGGTTCGCTATTTAGAATGCCGCGGCCGAAAAAGGGCGCGACAGTCATGACATTGTTATTTTAAAATATGATGAATAAAGTGCTATGAATAAAAGAAAGAAAAGATATGTTTTATTAAATTATTTTTCTTTTTGCATATTGTGGTGTTGCATGCTTATGAAGTATAAGGAGATTGTGGGAAAAAAAATTACACTTGAATTCCTGCCTTCTAAAATATGAATGTATTGTACATACAGAAAAATGGTGCGTCGATCAACTAGAACTACTCGGGGAAGAGGGGGAAGACAATGGCAACCCCAAGGAGTCCGGGCACAAGAACCAAGAGTTGAAGATGAGGTTCACGACAAAACTCCTATACCCCCAGTTGAGGTAGCAGTGTCTGATAATATTGTGGAAGATGTGGAAGAAAATGAGAGCCAAACGTCTCAGGAGACGGTAGGACAAAAGTTAGATAGACTTATAATGTTGATGACGGCTGCAGTTCCACAAATGGTTCAACCTACACCTAGTGGTTCAGGCACGACCCCGACCCAGAATCCGCCGGCCCAGGAAACCGTCGTGACTGCACCACTAGCTGGGAATGTAGAAGCCCGATCGATGCACTGATAGATTGTGGGCAAATTTTATGAGAAGAAGGGAACCGATCTACTCGGGAAAGGACTCAAAATCTGACCCGATGGTATTCCTTGACGAGGTAGAAGACCTAATGTTTACCTTAGGATGTGTGGAGACACATGGCGTCAATTTAGTGGGCGCACGTTTAGTGGATGATGCAGGGGTGTGGTGGAGAAATTTTAGAAGAAATCGTCCTCCGATGTCACCACCAATGACTTGGAGGGAGTTCAGGGCTGCATTCATTGAAAAATTCATACTAATCTGCGCAAGGATGCACTCGAAGGAATTTAAACGATTGAAGCAAGGGGACGCGATGTACAAGAATATGATACACGATTCGTGAGGTTGTCGATACAACACACGTATCGTTCTACGAAGGAGAGTTAAGAGATTTGTTGAGGTTTAAACCGAACTGGCGCAGAAGGTAGTGGCGTTAGCCAACGATCGAACTTACCTTCAGATTATCGATATGGCTATGAGGGTAGAAGATTTTGCCAAGGCAAAGAGAGAACATTCACAGAAAAGATTTCGGACGTCTGGATCATTTAATCAGAGTCAAAATTCGAAGCCGGAGTTTAGTAAGGGATCTTCAAGACCGAGTCGATGCCGGGCGATTTCATTTCAAACCTAAGAAATAGTTGGTTTAATAATCAAGGTAGCAACGACAAGACCATCAATCCTAACACGAGGTGATAAACCGGTTTGTAAGATTTATCGGAGAAAGCATGTTGGAGAATGTTGGCTCGCAGTGGCGTGTTTTAAGCTGTGGAGGATCGTGACACTTTGCGGGGATTGCAAAAAGGGAACCCAAACCCAACCTATTCAGGGAAGGTCAGAAGCAACCACAGTGCTACAGAAAATCGAAACCAAGATGCATACAGTCGGGGAGGTCAACGATCTAACAATCCTAGTCGGCTCATGCTTTGCCCCGGAGGAATGGCGGAGGCATCTAATCGCGGTGGTTCTGGTATTTTCTTTGGTCTCGAGTATTCCTGCATTTGTATTATACGATCCCGGCTCTACATTTTCATATGTGTCTATGGGTTTAGCTAAGAATTTGCACATGGAACCTTCTTATTTAAATGAATCTTTTGAGGTTATGACACCAGTAGGGGCCTCGGTTTGGGCCACTCAAGTAATTAAAAATTTTCCTTTAGAAGTGAATGGTAGAGGAACAATAGTAAACCTAGTACTACTTGATATGGTAGACTTTGACATCATTTTGGGTATGGATTGGTTGTCGACATGTTATGCCGTGTTAGATTCAGCGAAAATAGTGAAATTATCTTTTCGGGAACCAGTTGTTATAAAGGGTAGGATTGGAATATCCTCATGTCACCTTATTTCCTACCTTAGGGCTCAAAAATTATTAAGAAGTCACAAAGTAGATGCATATCCGGCTAATATAGTAGATACCCAAAAAAAAAAGAGTCCCTGGCAGTACATGATGTCCCTATTGTTCGAAATTTTCCAGAGATCTTCCCCAAGATCTTCCGTACATGCCTCTGCAGAGAAGTGGAGTTCGCTATAGAATTAATTAGGGTACAAGACTATTTCTATTCCTCCATCGAATGGCCCCAATTTGAATTGAGAGAGTTAAAAGAACAGTTGAAGGATCTTCTGGATAAAGGATTTATAAGGCCTAGTGTTTCCCCCTGGGGCGCACCAGTCCTTTTTGTGAAGAAGAAAGATGGATCGATGCGAATGTGCATCGATTACCGACAACTCAATAAGGTCACGATCAAGAATCGATACCCATTACCAAGAATCGATGATCTTTTTGACCAACTTCAGGGAGCTAGATATTTTTCCAAGATTGATCTTCGTTCGGGATATCATCAGATGAAAATAAATCCGAATGATATATCAAAAACAGCCTTTAGGACCCGATATGGCCATTATGAGTTCTTGGTCATATCTTTGGATTAACGATGCCCCAAGGCCTTTTATGGATCTCATGAACAGAATCTTTAAACCATTCTTAGATTTGTTCGTGATTGTATTCATAGATGATATCCTAATTTATAGCAAGAGTGTGGAAGAACATGAAGAGCATTTAAGAGTAGTGCTTGAGTCTTGAAGCGGAGAAATTGTATGCTAAATTCTCAAAGTGTGAATTTTGGTTGGAAAAGGTAGCTTTCTTGGGTCATGTGGTGTCAAAGGATGGAATTATGGTAGACCCTCAAAAGATAGAAGCAGTAAAGAACTGGCCAAAACCTGCCACTCCAACTGAAGTTAGGAGTTTCTTGGGTTTGGCTGGGTATTATAGAAGATTTGTGAAGGGTTTCTCTAGTCTTCTTTGCTCGACCCGATTGACTCGTAAAGCGGTTAAGTACCGATGGTGAAGCATGTGAAGCAAGTTTTCAAATCAAGGAATTGTTGACTACCGCGCGATTCTAACCTACCATTGGGACAAGAGGATTCACGATCTATCGTGATGCATCTAGGGTGGGGTTAGGATGCGTCTTGATGCAATTTGGAAAAGTTATTGCGTATGCGTCTAGACAATTGAAAACACATGAGAAGAATTATCCAACTCATGACTTGAAATTGGCCGCGGTGGTGTTTGCCTTACGAATATGGAGACACTATTTGTATGGGGTGCGTGTAGATATATTTACTGGATCATAAGAGTTTACAATACATAACCACACAAAAGGATTTAAATCTCGACAAAGAAGATGGTTAGAGTTGCTTAAGGATTATGACCTTAGCATTCTTTACCATCCCGAAAGGCTAACGTGGTGGCGGGCCTTTCGATAGGAGATCAATGGGCAGCTTGGCCCATTTGGCATTACTAAAAAGAGGCATTGTTCGTGAGGTACAAAAGTTGGGGAATCTCGGGGTTAGTTTAACTGAGGTCGGTGAAGGTAGGGTGGTGGTACATGATACCTCATGATCACCTTAGCTTCAGAAATAAAGAAAAGTCAGTTTGAGGACATGGAATTTGTTGGATATCGAGAGAGGATTCAACAGGGAAAACCTTCACAGTTTACATTAGGAGAAAATGATGGTACCATTTGGTATAAGGGCAGGTTGTGTGTTCCTAAGATAAAAGATCTAAGAAGAAAGATCTTAAATGAAGGTCACAACACCAGATATTTCATTCATCCAGGATCAACGAAAATGTATCATGATCTCAAGGCAAATTACTGGTGGGAAGGAATGAAGAGAGATGTTGCAGAGTTTGTCGAAAGATGCCTTACGTGTCAACAGTGAAAATTGAACATCAAAAACCCGGCGGACTACTTGGGACATTGGCGTCCCACGTGGAAATGGGAGGCCATTCGTATGGATTTTGTAAGCGGTCTACCAAAACAAAAGAAGGTTATGATTCTATATGGGTGATTGTTGATCGACTTACAAAGTCACCATTTCCTAAGTCGAGACTACATATCGGGCACCGCGATATGCAAAAATTTATTTGAAAGAAATAGTGAGGTTACATGGGATTCCATTACAAATTATTTCGGATAGGGGTTCCCAGTTCACCTCACACTTTTGGCAAAGTTTCCAGCAAGGCCTCGGGACAAAGGTTAAGTTAGTCGGCTTTCCATCCACAAACCGGACAAGTGAGCGAACAATTCAAACATTAGAGGATATGTTGCGGTCGTGTGTCTTTGGACTTCGAGGCAATTGGTTGGACCATTTATGTCTAATTGAGTTCGCTTACAACAACGACTTTCATGCTAGTATACGATGGCCCGCTCGAGCATTGTATGGGCGAAAATGTAGATCTCCACTTGGGTGGTTCGAAGTGGGTGAAACGGTACTGTTCGGACCCGAAGTAATTCAAGAAACAAATGACAAAGTCCGGATAATTCGGGAACGGATCAAGACAGCTCATAGCCGCCATAAGTCTTATGCGGATCATCGCAGAAGAGATCTTGAGTTTCAAGAAGGAGAGAAAGTATTTTTAAAAGTCTCTCCAATGAAGGGAGTGATGCGATTTGGAAAGGGAAGTTGAGTCCAAGGTTTATTGGACCATATGAAATCTTACGAAGAGTGGGGAATGTGGCTTATGAATTAGCACTTCCACAAGAATTAGAAGTTGTGCATCCGGTCTTTCATGTGTCAATGTTATGAAAATACTTGCACGATCCAAGTCACGTCATTCAACCCCAGGAGATAGTCACGAATGAAGAGCTTGATATGAGGAAATTAGGTAGAAATCGGATAGACAGTTAAGAGTATTAGGAAAAAAAATATTATTTCCGTGAAAGTTTTATGGAAGAATCACTCCACAAAAGAGGCGACCTGGGAAGCTGAGGACGCGATGAAAGTCAAATATCCATTCCTCTTTGAGTAAGGTAATAAAATGTTAAATTGTACTTCATGTGTGTGCAATTTGTATGACTATGTGTTTTGTTACGATCTTATTCACATTCGAGGGCGAATGTTATTTAAGGAGGGGAGAATGTAAAGTCTTGGAAAAATTAACATGTGTGTGCAGTTTGCATATCTATATTTTTTACACCCTTATTCACATTCGAGGACGAATGTTGTTTAAGGAGGGGATAATGTGAAGTCTTGGAAAATTGAAAAAAAAAACAAAAGAAAAAGAAAACGTTAGCTAAACAAATAAAAAAAAAAAAAAAGGAATCTGAAAATAATTCTGCACGTCCAACTCCCTCCCCCTTAACATTGCCCTCTACTCCTCTTAACTCCCTATTGTAACTTCCCACATTCTAAAGATTTGTGTGCAGTTTGCACCTCTACATAAACACACCCAAGACACATAACACATACACTTATACTGTTATTTAAAATACAACAAAAGGGGACAGAACACAGAGAAATCAAAAGCAATCTGAAAAGGGAAAAAAATATATAGTTAAAGAGAGCAAGGAAGAGTCCAAAGTTGGGAAAATCATTTGTTGTACGAAGCAACTAAGGTGAGTTTTTCTCACTCAAATTTCTTAGTGAAATCCTGTATTTTAAGTTTTATACATGTTAGAATATAATATTGGTGTTAAAAGAAAAATTATGAATTTAGATTTCTTAAACAACTAGTTCGGGAACATGAACGTTACAAACTGTTTTTCGGAGTTATACTTGTTTTAATTAGACGAAATTTGGTATGATTGTAAATCACTTTGTTACGAACAGATTGAACTAAAGAAGAGATAAAACAGACTTACGGTTTAAGAGTTATCATAGTTTAAACTTTCTGCCACATATTTGGACGAAATCTGGGAGCACGTAGAATTATGAATTGTTTTTCCCGAGTTTCACTTGTTAGAATTAGACGACATTTGGTATGCTTGTAAATCAATTTGTTACGAACAGATTGAACTAAAGAGGAGTTAGAATGGACTTACGGTTTAGAAGTTATAGTATTTTAAAGTTTCTGCGCCGGATCGGTTGAAAGTCCGTAAAGCAGTGAGTAAAATGGTAAAACTGTAGCAATTGGTATAGAATATGAAATGTTGATTTAAATGAAAGTCCTAGATTTGTCTTTTCTCGTCAGTTTTAGAATTTACGGGGCTTGGTCCGACTTACGGATAAGAAGTTATGACTGTTTTAAGATCGTGTGTCGTTCTGATAATAAATTCGGCAAACAGTTCTTAATGCATTTGTTAAAACTGAAAAACTGAATATTTCGGTGGGGAATTTAAAACTTTATGTTGAATAAAAGTTCTAGATTATTCTGTTCTCGACAGTTTGAGACTTTGCGTACATAAATCCGACTTACGGTTTGAGAGTTATAACTCATACAAGTGGGAAGGGCGAAATATGGATTTAAGGAAATATTAATTGAGCCTTTTGAATATATAATACATACAAAACAAATTTGTAAATGCATTCGTAAATATAATGGATCGGGTTGCACGCCGCAACAAAACGTAAAGTGAATACACGTTCACAAATACGTAAATATAATGGATCGGGTTGCGCCGCAACAAAAGCGTAAAGTGAATACGCGTTCACAATACGTAAATATAATGGATCGGGTTGCGCGCGCAACAAAACGTAAAGTGAATACACGTTCACAAATACGTAAATATAATGGATCGGGTTGCGCGCAACAAAAGCGTAAAGTGAATACGGCGTTCACAATACGTAAATATAATGGATCGGGTTGCACGCCGCAACAAAACGTAAAGTGAATACACGTTCACAAATACGTAAATATAATGGATCGGGTTGCACGCCGCAACAAAACGTAAAGTGAATACGCGTTCACAATACGTAAATATAATGGATCGGGTTGATAGCCTCAACAAATCGTAAAGTGAATACAGGTTCAAATATAATTAAATATAATCGATCGGGTTTCAGGCCTCAACAAACCGTAAAGTGAATACGCGTTCACAATACGTAAATATAATGGATCGGGTTGCGCCGCAACAAAAAGTAAAGTGAATACACGTTCACAAATACGTAAACATAATGGATCGGGTTGCACGCGCGCAACAAAACGTAAAGTGAATACGCGTTCACGAATACGTAAACATAATGGATCGAGTTACGCCGCAATAAATATGTAAATACAAAGGAATACCTTAATATGTAACATGAGATAAAACATGTATGTTGGTTAAGTGATGCGTCACGAAACGAATTGAAAAGAATATTATTGTGTGAATACTTGATTATGATACATTGAAAATGTTGAAGTTTGTCTCACAACATGATTATTGTGTCCTAATATGTTTGTACTTAAGATATCAGGATTACTTTGATTTATAGGGTGAGGTTCTCCACTCGGCCGGATGGTAAGTGACTCTTTTATTTAACATATTTCAGTGAAGCGTGATAGAGAAAAAGCTCATGGCAGGGCTAGCGATCGTCCATGACCTCTTTGACCCACCAATCCATTATTTGGTTGGTGAAAGTTATTTTCATAAAGTATGTTTTAAGAACTAGGTTCCAATATCTCGGGGAATGCCCCACACAAAATTGTTCCTTGTAAGCTTTGAATTGCTTATTATGATATATATATTATTTCCGCACTTAAGTACATGTTTAATCTAGGAAGAAAAGAAGTTAACGGTTCGCCTGGAAAATAAATAATTGTCCAGGTGCCATCACGCCTTAAGGAAAGACTTAAGAAAAGTCGGGGCGTGACAAGCCTCTCTGAATAGTGGGGGCCGCGGCCCTGCTTTTGACTGCAGGAGGCGCCGCGACGCTGGTCTGGATTTTACCCTCGTTCGCCACTTTCTCTGTTTCCAGCTCTGGCATCTCCTCTTTTGCCCTCTTTTTGCTCATTTTCCGCCATTTGGCCATTTTAACCACTTTGACTCAAAAGAACGAAAAACTATCCTAATAGACACTTATATGTGCAAAATGAGACAAAAGATTAACTAAAACTGACTCAAAAGGTGTATATAAAATACACCGATCAAATACCCCCAAACTTAACCTTTGCTCGCCCTCGAGCAAAGATAGAAAGAAATAAAATAAAAGACTCAAAGAAACGAAAAATAAAAGACTCATCACATTGATCACTTTTCTTTGCATTAGTGTTAACTAGAAAAACATGAAGGTTAGCAAAATAATACGCAGAACATATAGCATGAAATTTCAAAGACATTAAGCTAGATATTTCGCAAACTCATATTCATCATGCTTAATGGAAGTCAATATACTAAATCATGCATCTAAATTCAAGAATTCCTATGGCATGCTTACTTGCTACTCTCCACTAATTACGGATATGCATAAAAGAGATCTTCGTGACTTTTAAGGGGTTGTAATGTAGGCTTAGGTATAGGTAGGTAAAAATAGGCAATTTAGGCTCATTTCGTACCATAAGCTCTTTTGCTTTTCAAGATTTCCCTTTCTTTTTTTGTTCTTTTCTTCATTTCGATTCTATCTTTCCCCTCTTTTGTTTTGGGAGAGTGAAATATATAATGACAAGCACTCCCAAACTTAGGCTTTTGCCTATTTCTTATTACTTTTGTATTGGGGTGCAACAAACTTATTCACTCTTTTTGTCTCTTTTTTAACACAATGTATTCCACTATTTCATATTTTCACTTATGGTACAATTTGTGGGAATATAGGGTGTCAAAGAAGAAGCTTTAATTTATAGGCTCAATTGGTGACTAGGGATATTTTAAAGTCCAGATAGAAAAGAATGGTAAGAATTGGCTATCAAAGAAATGCCCAGTCATCTCCCTAACACGCATATCCTAACTATTTCGCCTCAAATAGCAAGCAATCATAACACATAGGTTTTCATAATTTAGCATGCACAATTTAAGCAAGAAACTCCAAATGATGATTTTTGTGAGTTTTGGCATATCTAACCTAGGTGTTTAGATAGTTGCTTCTAATTCCATTACATTATTCCACCTTCCTTCACTAGGTGTTTCTAGCAATCACAGATACATGATCTTTGACAGCAATTATGAAAAAAATGAAAAAAAGAAAAAATTTTTGTGACTCAAAAATAAACACAAAACAATTAAAAAGACTTAATTGAAACATAACAAGACACACATAAAACACCCCGAACTTAAATCACACATTGTCCCCAATGTGTGCAAGACTCAAAGAAAATAAAAGAAAAGGACAACTTATCGACACAACATGGTGCATAACTGAGGTCTAGGAGGAAAAATTCGAATTTGCACTAAATATGGCTCTCAAGTTCGCGCCATGCCCGAGATTCGGCGCGCGCTGCTAAGTACTGTGGCTCTTACGAGATTACGCGCCGCCGATTCTGGCGTCGCGCGCGGACGATCGCTTTTTTTTTCGTTTTGCTCCTTTTTCCTGCTTTAGCTTTTCCACCTGTCATCCAACAACACAAAACAAGAACCCAAGACCGTGAGATCGTTTCAAGACAAAATAAAATAAAATAAAGACAATTAAAATAACATAATTAAAAACATTGGGTTGCCTCCCAACAAGCCGTGTCTTTAACGTCTTTTAGCGACGCAATTAACCTTTCCGAGTGCCCATTGATCCTTCGCGAATCGCTTATAATCCGCAGAGTTATTGTTGTAGGTCTCACCTTCCCTACAACCATCTGTTCAAACAAGGGCCTCAAACATAAAATTATACCCCAAATACACAAGCCAGGCTTTTCTTTTATGCTTTTTATAACGTAGGAATCCGTGAAATTCTCTACATCTCTCAACTCTAGGGGGTACTCACCGTATGGGCTTCCTAATTGGGATCACCGTGATAGCTAGTGGTGGTTCTTCCAGACAGTACAAGAAAAAGGATTTCTCTGAGTCCAAGGTAAATAATGGATCTCTCGCAATCTTTTCCTTTCTACACCAACTATCTCACCGCATTCCTCAATAGTTGGGTTTGGTTCGTGCTCCACAAATTGTTGTTCAGTTAAAAATGACAATGAAGTTCTCCTATTTGCGCTCCAAACTTCTTTATGGCCAATCTCATTTCGCCCATGAATCGCTTGATACTTAGTGAGACTGAGTATGACTTCTCGCAATTCCTCTCTCTCTCTTCCTGTATGGTTGGAGCTCGATTATATTGATAGTAGAAATCCATGTCTTGAGGATCCCTGAGATGCATCAAAACCAACAACGGATCACGGCACCCTTGTTTTCACACAATAAATAAAAAAAACTAAAAAGAATAAAATAAAAAATAATAAAAAAAAACATATAAAAATTAACAAAGAGTAAAAACCAAATTAGAAATTAAAAATAGATAAATTTGATATTGAACTATGCCTAATCCGACAGCGCGCCAAAAACTTGATGCGCGGTAAGATGCACACACTTTAAACGCAAGTGCACGTTATCGTGACAAGTAGTATAGTCTTGATAAGACCGAATATCGTCCTCAAGGATTAAGGTTCAATTACCAACTATCTATTTTTTGGTATCTATTTGGTAAATTGATATTTAGATTTTTTGTTTATAACTAAGGATTATAAAAGCTATTTAACTAAAAGGGTTTACTTGGTGATGATGAGAATAGGGCTTCCACGCCTCCTCACTATCCGGTTATTCTACTTTTTAATGCATTATGTTATTGTCCTCTTCTTTTGGAGAAAGCATGTTCACTAAATCGTTTTATACTCCCGTTAGGGTTATATAAACACTCAACCCCAGTATTGCACCTTACCTACCTTTCGGTGATAAGGATAACTCTATAGGAGGATTAAGAACAAGAACCTAGTAAACCGTCATGCACAATGCGCAAAATTAGGGTTTTTAAGCCTCTCATTAACGCTACATAAATAATTGGGGTATTTTCATCCCCAATCCAAGAATGTCTACCCAACTTACAAAGATATTCACAATCCCCTTTCTGAATGGATTAGAAATCATATAGTGATAATTAGTTGTCAATTAATTACCAAGAATTCAACTCAATTATTGGATAGATCTCACAATAAGAAAAATAACCATAAGCATGCATTAATTTATAACATAAGTTTCTAGCAATTCAACATGGAAAGCCCTATAAGAGAATTAGTTCCTAATCATTGACATGACAAGAACTAATTCAAAGTTCATCATACAAAACTGAAATAAAGAACAAGAAAGGAAAAGAAATTACTAAACTAATGGTATCCAATCTCCAAGCAAAAGTCTTGTGTTGTGCAGAAGGGAACCCCAAAATCGCTAGGTTCTCCTTTTATAGTCGAAACCGCCTCAAACCGCCTGGGTTCTCCTTTTATAGGTTGAAAACCGCCTCCTCTTTCCTTCAGTCGCTGGCCCAATTTCGTCAAAGACTCTAATTTTTCCAGCGTCGGCGCCCTGCGCATGGCGCCGCGCCGGAAGTTCTGCAATCCGTCGGGTGTTTTGCGCCGCGGCCGATATCTCTGGCTGCGAGCCGCGCCTGGAACTCTGTAGCTTCGGATGTTTAGGCGCCGCGCCTGATTCGCTGCTGAGAGCGCGCGCTGGATCTTCGCAGCCTCTCGAATAGTGGGCGCGGTCTGCTGATCGCGAGGCGCGCGGGTGATTCGATTTTACCCTCGCTCGCCACTTTCTCTGCTTCCAGCTCGCATCTCTCTTGCCCTCTTTTTGCTCCTTTTTCCGCCATTTGGCCATTTTAACCACTTTGACTCAAAAGAACGAAAAACTATCCTAATACGACACTTATATGTGCAAAATGGGACAAAAGATTAACTAAAACTGACTCAAAAGGTGTATATAAAATACACCGATCAGTTCGCCTTGGTCTTAGCTACATTTTGCAACCAACCCCGTGTCTCAATATCTCTTAAATCGAATTTCACCATTGTTGCTTGTTGAAGCTTCAGCCGAGGGAGAAGAAACAGTAGAAGAGGTGATGTGGGTCCCACCTGCTGATGTGTCTCCCACGTGGCGTCCAGGTGACATTTCTATTAATTTTGGCAAATTCTACAAGTTTAATAACGGGAAGGGTATATTTGTCCTCAAACTTTGACGGAGGACAAATATGTCCCTTTTCCTTAAGTTTGAGGGCAAATATGCCCCTTTTCCCAATTGTAAACAATGGGATCTTTATCCTAAGAGTTATATTATTGAAGGTCTAAGGTACCGGTGTAACAGACTGTGTGTCTAGTTACTTGTGTTGTCAACTCAAGGTAGTGAGATCTAGAGGCGAGCCGATGGGGCCGCGCATCGATCGAGATAGGCGGGTCGGGGCGAGTCGGGACGGAGGAGGCGAGTCGGTGGGCGGGCGTCGGGACAGGTACTAGCGGGATGATATCGTGTCCCGTCTCGATACGTGGCGATTTTCGGGCGACGGGTTGGGGCGACGGTCGGGACGGGATGGGATTTTTTTTAAATTTTTTTCCACTAAATTAAAAATACTAACAAAGTAACATATAGTCATATTGTGATAGTCATATACTCATATTATAGTATTATACTCATATATATTTATAAACTAAATAATTAAACAAAGACAAGAAGAGTGTAAGAAAAAACATCTCAAAGTTGTTTTTGTGCCTCTTATATTATTAATTATTTCATTGAAATATACAAGATTCAGAATTACAACATTGTAGTGTACTGTTGTTGAAAAAAATTGCAAAAGACATAAAAAAAATTACTAAAATTGCAATGAAATATATTACCAATTTAAAAATATTTTTTCTAGTTTCTTTATAATTTCGTGTGGTTCTTCGGTTGGAATTGGTATATCTTGGTCAAATTGTTCCACGTCGCTACTCATGCCTTCAGATAAGATGTCGTTGTAGTTTTCGTCTTCTTCTTCGTTAATATCTGGGTGACCGCACCTTCTTCGCTCCGCTCGTATCCAATCTCTGAATAGTACCGTCATCTCCAAGCTGTCTCCGGCTAATGAGTGTATGTGTTGAAGCAGAAGAAGATGTACGAAAGCCGGTTGGTTACTAGCATTTTCTTGCTGGTAATGCCGATATACTTTTTTGCATTCATCTTCTACGCTATCCAACACTTCTTCTAGCGTTTGTTCAATAAATGGCTCAACATTTAAATTTTTGGGAGTTGGAGGTGGTAGTACGTCCATACAATTATAAATATTTTCAATAAGACTTTTACAACCGTCTACTTTAATAGTCGGGTTTAATACAACACCAATAATATAAATAGGGGGAATATGAATAAAATATTTCTTTAATTTCATAAACATTTTTTTAATAGCTGCCTTATAAGCAGGTTTTTCCATATATTCTTTAAGAAGTAAAAATATTATAGCTATATAAAACAACATAGTTGAAATAGTAGGATAATATAAAGTAGAAAATTCTCTAGAAATACAATAAGTTCTTTAATTTGACCCTGTACTTTGTCCGGGACAATATGTGAACCTTGTCCAGATTGAGAGGACGCTTGCTCACCATCTTTTTCAATAAGGTATTGGGCATGCAAGACTTTGTGTTTTTGCAATAGGTGTCTTGCTAAACCCCCCGTCCCACCATGACCTTGTCCAGTTTTAAAAGTATAAATAGATTTACAAGTTTTACATATAGCTACTTGATTCGGTACGTTCCTGTGAAAATATTTCCATACAATTGATGTTAATGGTCGTTTTGCTGGACCTCGTCTCATACTATGGGGGATAGGAGGCATTTCACTAGTGAGTGTATCATCATCTACATTAGTAGGTGTATCATCATCTAGAGTGTCATCTAAATTAAAATCTTCTTCATTTTGAGGATAAACATTTGTGTCAAGATCATATGGTATTTGAAAGCATTCAGATCCATAAAATCACCTTGTCTAGGAATACTAGAAGAAGTACCTTGCCTCGACGCCAAGGCCTTGCCCAAAACATTTTTTGTTTTTTCATTTTAATTATGGTAATAAATAGTTAAAGACTTAAAAAATTAAAGATAATGAAATTAAATGTGCTAAATGAAATAAAAACAAAATAATAATTTAATGAGAGAACGAATGTACACTTCTCAAGCCTCTCTACCATACCCTTCGAAAGTGACAACGGATGACTTTCATTACTAAGTGGAAGAACTTTTCAAACAAGTTGATAGTTGTTCCGGTTGCACCCACAACGGGTTCTAATTTACTAAATCACATCTTTCTGCTTTAACATCACACGTAGACTTTTTGGGGAGAATCACTCGGTTTCTTGTAAGGATTTTTGTGTTCTCGTGATGTATCGAGTGGATCGAGTCTTTCACCCTAAGGCATAAGACTTTGAGAAGCCTTTCATTCGTGGCCTAACTCGTATTGCTAAACTCCCTCCCAAAGCAAGGACTATCAAGTTTATGTGTATCAAACTATCACTGTTCTAGAGAACTCCAAAGTAAGAATGGAAATAATTGCGCTGGCCGTGAAACCGATGCCAGATTTTTAGAAACTCACCTGCTATGAAAATGTAATCGGTTCAGACGGACAGGGATGTGTTGGTGAAAAAAAGGAAGTTGAGTTCAAGTTTGGAGCACATGGCATAAGCCAAAGATCCTGGGATGACTCTAAAAGCTAACGAGATGATTCTGGTTAAACCGGGCATTCTCGAGCAAGGAAAGGCCTATACCTTTCTAGGCTCCGGTCTTTGTAGCAACGCCGACGTAGTCGATGTGTAATCGAGAGAGGTTGAAAATTGAAACTTTGCTCGATAAATTAATCCTTAAGCTAGTTGCCAACTTCACTCTCAATTCTCAAATTAATAAATAGAGTGAATATGTAGTAGACAATATTGTATAGAGATTGATTGATTGAGATTTGAGAGATTAGAGATTGTAGGAAGATTTGTAAGAAGAGAAAATGAGATATTTATAGTTGGAAAATTGGGTTAAAGTGTAAATATAATAACTTAGGAGTTAAAAATAAATATAAAGGGGGTAGGGGGGTGGGGGGAAGCTAACAATGGCCGTTGTCTAACAGCCAAAATGTAAAATGGCAGTTATTGCAACGGTTATTTTTGGCAAGTGGTTGTTTTTGGACGGGACCGGGTCGGGCGGGACCATACAATGTCCGCAGATTCGAGCCGGACCGCTAATTTTAAAAATTTAATCGGGCGTGATCGACCAGTGGTCGTGGGCCTGGCCCACTGCCACCTCAGAACTGAGATCTAATATTATTCTGACATTGTTAAATCTATGTGTGAGCTTAGGGGACTTCCGGGACTTATGGACTTATATCTTTTTCATGTACCAATTTGAAAGAAGTTTTTTGAACATTTTAAAATTTTATTAACCATAAATACAGTAATAGAGTAGTTATTTAGAGTGTTCCCATATAGTTCTAAACATATTTGTAAAGGGAATATGTAGGCTAGTTTAGAATTTTAGTACGTAATGGCGAAGACAATTTTAAGCCCAACTATTAATGGAAGACAAAAGTAGATTATATTTGTATTGTTCAGGGTCAAATTTGAACATTTTCTCTTTAAAATAATAGAATTAATATCTGAATTCATACTAAAAATTAAACGTGTTGATCGATATATTGAATCGAATAATTCTCTATGAGATCCGCTGATAGTGGTCCAGTGGCCATTAGTCAAATTTGTGGCCTTAGGGTCACAAGTTCAATTCTCAACGGATACGTTCTCCGGGGCATATACCTCGTATTAAAGTCTGGTAGCTTAACCGCGCGGGCATGTTGCAGTGTAGGTTTGATTCCTTCGCATAAGTCGGCCAGGGTCGACCTTGTAGCATTGATCCGTTGGTAGCGATCAGACACTGAATGTGGGGTGCACATCCCGCGATTTACCCGGCGGTGGCGGCTAAGGACGAGTTTCATCTCCTCCGAGCCTAATGCTCGATCTTGTGCAGTACTAGCGATATGCAGTCTTAAGCGCCACCCTGGCACGAATTATCAAAAAAAAAAAACTCTATGAGACCGAGAGAGTAATGATTAGTAAATTTTATAAAATCGTACTATCTATACGGAAATATTGTGGGCTTCAACTAGTGGGGGTAGGCCGGGGTAAATTTGGCGGGTCGAAAATAGTTAAATAAAAATAAGAAAATCCAACTCATCCATATTTCATGCTGGTCATAAATAGATTGGGTGGTTATTGATTAACGGAAGAATTAAAAATGGGTTAACCTATATTATATAAGTGTTATAGAAAAAGAAGATTGATTTAGAAATGTGAGTTACAATGGATATAAGACAACTATTACTAGTGCTTTAAAAGAATAAACTATAATGATTTATAATACAACAGACTTGAAGCTTAACAAGAATTGTAACAACAACTGATCTTATTTTTGGTTCTTGAATGGTTAACCTATATTTATATAAGTGTTCTAGGAAAACAAGTTTGATTTAGAAAAATATTATGGCATCTTCAGGAAAAATGAAAACATAAAAATGAATAGATAAACTAAAAGACTGGATCTAGTTTTGTTATATTTCTTTCACCAAGTTATTTTCTCAGAAAGTATTTAAAAACCCTCATGAAACAGCAAACTGCAAACTGCAACATATTCATGTTCTTCAATTTCAATATGCAGGCCCTCCTCCAGCATAGCATCAATTTTATTACCATTTTTTAACCCAAGTTGATTCACAGTTCTTTTAGGTGAAAGGAGTTTGCCATCATGTAGAAATCGAACTGTTTTGTAGTCTATTATTTGCTTTTTCTTACAATAAGCCTTGAATATTTCCTTCATTATTGTTGTAGGTTCGACTTGAGCGAGGAAACTCGTACCATCCTGAGATTTAATGGAATTTGCTCACTTGGTTCTTCCAATGGCCTCTTGTTTTTCTCAGCTTCTGACATTTTCTTTTTACTAGGGAAAATAGAGAGGGAGGTCAAGAACCAACATGAAATGAATTCATCATCATGACTAAAGTTAATTTATAAGGGATTTGGTCAACTTTCTTTTACGTAATCAGATTAGCATAATATTACTTGTGCTCTATTTATGAACTGATAACGTGAATCTTATTCTTTACAATTTCCACTTCATTTAATCTCTTTGATAAGTCTAACAAATTAATTGCTACTTCATTCATTCACTGTTTGATATTAATGATGTATAGTTTTAATGGACTTGACAAATAATTTGGGGAATGAGTAGTTAAGGGGTAAATCAAGAAAAATAAAATTGCTAATATACCATTTAAAGGAATATACGGGCCAATATTATCTTAAGGATAGATTGTTCATCCAATCGACTCAGCAAACCAATTTACTTTGTTCATTTCCAGATTCTAACATATTTGTTGTTGTTGTTGCATTCCCATTTCCTTGTTACTACACCAAGAGCTCACAACCCATCTATTAAGTGGACAGTTTTAAGATATTATCCCCTCCATGTTTTTGGTATAGTGTACAAGTAATAATGAATTAATGAAATAACAGTTAAAAATGAATGAATGAATGAATAGTATTATTTTATCTTTGTCTCCCGCTCGCGATGGTTCGACCATTCTCTTAACTCCACGCATAACAGAATCGTAATGCACCATTCCATACTGCCCTTTTTATCTCACCACCACAAAATTTTAGCAAAAGCCAAAAATATTCACCGAAGAGATCCTTAAACCAACTTCCAATTAATCTGGACCCGTATTTGATACGTTTTCAAGCCATTTTATTACAATTGAAAATAACTTATCATATTCACCCATATATTAAGTGGACAGTTAAGTATTATCCCCTCCATGTTTTTTGGTCCATGTTGGTTTGACATTCCGGTTAAAGAAATATATGCTAGAGGTTTATTTTACTAAATCAACCTTATTAATTATACTTTGAAAATTTAAATTTCGGGTAAATTTTATAGATAGCCACATAACTATTAGCTATTAGGTGTACTTATTTTTAACAAAGTCAACGATTATGTTTTCTAACATAAAAGTCACATAACTATCACATTGTTTTCACTAAAATCATTTAACTATGTTTTCTAACACAAAAGTCACAAAACTTTCAGCCTACTAACACAAAATTACACCAGCGGAAAAATTCAACTTCGTTGAGTAACATTATTTAATCTAATAAACACAAACAAAATTAAAAAGAACTGACCGACCCAAAACTCATATACAAATATTAAAATACTAAAAGGGTGAATAAATTTGAGTAAACTTATCACATATTATTACTTCTGATAAAAATAATAATAACTATTACTCCATAAATTTAATATCTTACTATCCAACAAAATGTAGAATTTTTCAATATATACTGAAAAGAGGGCCAATATGCCCTAAGATTGAAAAAAAGCTGTTTCCAGCAAATTAACCAAAATTAACACATATTTACATCAAGCAACATAATTTTTACGAAGGTTTGTACTTTTCAAGAACAACTCTACAAATATTTTAATCGTTGAGTATATAATTAAATAATTAAGGACAAATTTATCTATGTTCATATCCTTTTTCCGATGCATTTTGTTTGCATACCACAATCATAAAAAATTCACCATCCAACATCTAACATCACAATATTTTATTTCCGCTCGGGAAAATGAATCATATAGAAAAAGATTTTAAATTGCATTAATATTATGAAGAAGAAAAGAAAATTATCAAACTGAAAAAGGTACTCCTAAATTGAATATTTTATTTCTGCATATGGGTTTTGGACCGGATCGATTCTCTTTAATTGAGTTTGTATTTATTAGATTAAAAATAAAAAAAGAATAACAAAGTTACCCATCCGAAGTTGGATGGAGTGATTTTTGTGTTAGTAAGTTCAAAGTTTTGAGACTTTTGTGTTAGAAAACATAATTAAGTGACTTCGATAAAAAAAGAGTGATAGTTATATAACTCTGTGTTAGAAAATATAATTAAATGACTTTTTTTTTATTATATGACTATTTATGAAATTTAGCTCACTACTACTGCTTTATGTAGTTTGAAGCGGCAACCAGTAGTAATATTTTCTCCTTTTTGTTTGGTATAATTTAATTAAGATTTACTAAAGTTCGAATATTTCGAGGTATATCATATTAAATCAAGGGAAAGAACATACATGTCCTCTGCAAGCAAAATAATCACCCGACTATATTCCTTTATAAACTAATTACCTACCCAGACCCCAAACAAACCCTTTCGGGCTTCATGGGACTAAATAACTTTATACGATGAGCTGAACTGATTCTAGATCACAGCTAACACTTTGGGAAAATATACATGTATATAAAATCCTCTATGTCCTCTTCCGTGATATGTATCAGCACTTTGAGCAAATAAGGTAATACTTTAATGATTGAGTGATTGTTTAGCATACTTTAATGATTGACACACTGTTTACAAATGAAAAACCTAATGCTCTTTCACTGTGTTTTCACTTTAGCTTCTTTAAGAATCCAATCTCTCCAAGGATGATAGTATCAAATTTAATGATGTTATAGTTTGTGCTAATATCAACCACATTAAATAGCCAAAAAAAAAAAAGATCATGTTTGATAGGATGCCTGTAATTCATCAAGTACATATATTGTACGATTTCAAGCAAACGAAAAAGCATAATTGATAAAGACACTGCTAAATTCGGTGTCTCTTGACTTCATTATCATTCTAGTGTCGTTTGAAAAGACGAAATATATATTTTTATATATATAGAAAACCTTTAATGTCTTGTATACAGGAAGCCACACAAAACTCACCAAGATAACATAAATTCTAAGCACTGGCGGATCCATTAGCAACATGGTGGTGCAACTGCACCACCAGATTTTAAAAAAAAATTTGCCTTCTAGGCATAAAAAAAAAAAAAAAATCTTCTAGGCATAAAAAATTAAAAAAAAAAAATTGCACCACCAAATTTTGTCTCCTGGATCCGCCACTGAATTTCTAAGTTAGAATAGGTCATTTCATAAAGGGCGATAAATGATAATTTTCCTTGCAACACTAATTGCCTGGAATTCCCACTTGCAAGCAGGGGCCGAGGGGTTCCCCTTCACCGAAAAATTACATTGTATATACAAGGTTAAAATTATTTTTTATGTATATTAGTAGACATTGAACCTCAGCTTCTGTGTATGTTTACTTATTTATATTGTTGAACCCCTTAGTAAAAACTATGACTCCGCCACTGCTTGCAGTGATAGTTAACCCATTCACAGTGTCTCGTCTCCTGGAACTGTGACTCAACTCCTTAGAGTAGTAAGGTTCCAAGGGCACACTATCTAACACTGACATTTCATTCAGCTCCAGTAAGGAAACCACCTGAACCATTGAAGGTCTGTCTTGGGCACGACGTTGACAACACCGTAACCCAACAAAGACGCATTCTAAAACTTAATTCAAATCACCTGGGTTTCTATCATTGGATCCAGTAGTTCTATGGCCTTCCCCTCACTCCAAATTCTCCAAGCCTAACCATCAAAATATCACACATGTACAATGTTTTAGCAGAATGTTAACAAAGAAAGTGAAGTAGTAACCATAGTTAAAGACTGATAAACTTACATAGCCTACTACGCCAATATCATAGATTGGGTGCCGATAACCCCAATTCCTTAGGCCACTCACAATCTCCAATGTCAAAATTCCAAAACTGAACACATCTGATTTTGTTGAATAATGTCCATGTTGTATGTATTCAGGAGGCATATATGTTAAGATGTTAATTGTGACAACGAATTGTAGGAAACCTCCATGGATGAAGGATTCTCAGTGAGGAAGAACGAAGGAGATGAAGAGAAAGGAAACAGATTTGTGGAAGCTTTTCGTTGTGGTTACTAAAAATAGTTTACTCAAAATATTTATCGTTTAGAAGTTCAAGACATAATTAATTATTTTTTCTTCATTTTACCTTTTAACATTAATGAATATAACACATAAATAGAGTAAATATTTAATAAATAGAGATTATAACTTAGACATAAATAAAGATAAAGTAGGTCAAATACCTTTCCTAATTAACATTTCTTAAGGGGTATGTAAATAAAAAAAGCGACAAATAATTTGAGATGGAGGGAGTAGTACTAGTAGCCTAGTAGAGAGTTGGAAGTTGAAAATTAGAACTGTTTATAAGGAATCTTTTTTTTTTGGGTTTCCAATTCGGTGTCCGGTACTCGCATTGGAGTTCGACTATATCTGAATTCGCGCCGCGTAGAGTCCATTTTTGGGAGGAAGCACTCCCTACCAATGATTTTTTCATACCCAAAACTCGAACCCCAGAACTCTGCTAAAGGAGAAACAACTTTATCCACTGCTTTATAAGGAATCTTATTAGCACAGGTTTAAATCCCATGGATAATGGATAATGTAATCTTTGAATTAAGGATTTACTTTTGATGTAAAAAAGTAAAAAACGTTTTATGGGTAAAAATCAATTCAAGATTTAAACTTGATGAATGCAATCTTTGAATTAAGGATTTACTTTTGATGGATTTGACCTTTGAGATTTTAGTATTGAGCGTAACTTAGTTTAAAATTCTGAGTTAAAATCTAATATATTAAAGACGAGATTCAGATAATTGCAATAAAAACTGTCAAAGTGATTCTCTAAAGACTAACTTTAGCATGAGAAAGGGAATCGTGCATTGACAGGCGACGAATGTAGCTGATCTGATATATGTTTTATACATATATATTTATGGTACGCATTGAAAACATTCAATTTGGATAAACCCACATCTTAAGAGCTACAGCCGCCCCCGAGTAAAACAGGTAGAAGATCCTAAGTAGTGCATGACCGTTAAACTACAATTTTTAATCGTTAATCCTTTTCCTGTCCCCAGGTTGAAGCATTGTAGTTTGAACAATAGATTACTATTATTGTATATAAAATGAAAAGGTTTGTCATACTATTTTTAGAAAGTAAATTTTATTCCATCTGTTTATAGGGGTAGAATTCTGCCCTTGGACATACTGATCGTTTGTTCTATATTCATTAGTGTTATGGAATGTGCTCCGATATCTGAAATTATTATAACTGATGAATCCCCTGAAAAAACAAGGATTCTATCTTGGCATTTTGGAAGTCAGCTATACTACGACATAAGAATATTAGCTGAAGTTGACAAATTTGTATTATGCCAAAGAAAAGACGAAAATAAGCATTTGGAACAACAAAAGGAAACAAGAGCATCTTAACAAGGACATGGGACTGCTACCTTGAAATTAAGCTCGATACTACTGTTTGGCATTATATTCAGCATAATTACACAACGTATAGTACTGAAGATTAAAACATTGTCATTTTTATTTTAAAAAATGTTGTTAACTAACCAGCACAAGATTGACTTGTAAAAAAATGGGTGTGAAACGAATTACATCTCCATGCATTTAAAAATGAAGAAATCGCTACATTGATCATCAGGAAACTAATGACTTGTTTTTTGTACTTGACTAACAACTTCTAAGAATGTACATTAACATGTTCTATCGCCCTTGAGATAACGATGCACTAATCTCATTAACAGAACATCTGTCGTTATCTTTTGCTGATCCGCCATGATCCAAGTATGTCTCAAACTTAAATGTTGGTTGCTTAGGACTTGAGCATTTCATTTCACTGTTTAGCATGAGAATTATGTCAGCCATGGTAGGACGGTCTCTAGGATGCTCTTGAACACAGAGAAGGCCAACGTGTAGGCATCGCGTTATCTCTTCTGGAGAAAACGAATTGATCAATGTCCCATCCATAAAGTCTAATCCCCTTTGTTCACTCCACAATTTCCATGCCTGCAATAGTCATACACTGTCATGAGGTTCAAGACATAAATATGAATGAAATTGATCAAGAGAGTATCATGTCAAAGAATGAACTAACATAATTGAGGAGGTTAAGATTCTCTTGAACATAATGGAAACTTGAATTCTTCTTGCCACTTATGATTTCTAGTACCAAGACTCCGAAGCTGAACACATCAGATTTCTCTGAGAATACCCCCCTCAAAGCATATTCAGGAGACATGTATCCACTGCATTTGTTGGAAAAACATTAGTACCTTTCAAAAGTAAAATTTCAACATCTGATGTTTTTACAATTCAAATTTGGAATGTACAGGGTAGCAGGATGAGGCTACCAATTCCTAATACATATTGATTGCATGAACTTCTATCTATTGAGAAATAGAGAAATAAGGTTGCTTACTATGTTCCAGCTACTCGGTGAGTATGCACTAGTTGCTGCTGCTTTTGAAACGTTCTTGCTAAACCAAAGTCTGAAATTTTTGGATTCATCTCCTCATCCAAAAGGATATTGCTTACCTTCAAATCCCGGTGGATAATGTTCAAACAGGAATCTCGGTGTAGATACAATAGCCCTCTAGCAACACCTTGAATGATGTTGAACCGTTTAGGCCAATCTAGCAGTTCTTTTTGTGATGCATCTGATCATTATATGTACAAACAGTTAATAAAGTATCAACTCTAAGAATCCATTAGACAAGTTATACATGATGGCAACTATATTTCCAGACATCCAAGTGCATTTGTATTTTAGGAAAATTTAGCAATGAGAAAGCTATATTCTGACTCTTAAGAAATAGAGAAAAGATATAGAAGAGAGAAAAACAGGAGCAGCCATACCAAAGAGAAATTTATCCAAGCTTCTGTTTAGCATGTACTCATAAATTATAAGAAGTTCTTCCCCTTCAATGCAGCATCCGAGGAGTCGTACAAGATTCCTGTGCTGGAGTTTTGATATCAATACGATTTCATTCTTGAACTCCTCTATGCCTTGCCCCGTTCGATTAGAAAGTCTTTTCACTGCTATTTCTGGTCCACCTTTTAGCTTTCCCTACGCAGAGTCCGCAGATTAAAAGTCAAACGATCAGAACACATATTATGCAAATCCCTCTCCTCACCCAAAAGGAAAAAAGAGCAGGACAATTCATAATTTTAATAATCAAATCACATGTAGAGTAACTTCCACACTGAACTTGTGTGTATCTGATCACATATTACGGTTAAGTGCTTGAGAAAAAGTGTAGTTACCTTGAAAACTGGACCAAATCCTCCTTCCCCGAGTTTGTTATCTACTTTGAAGTTGTTTGTTGCTGTAGCAATTACCTCAAATTCAATCAGTGGAAGTTCAATTGGATCTTCTTTCTTTAAATTGCCAAGATAGAAACTTTCCATTGTGTAGTCTTTTGAAATGTTGCATGAATCACCTAGACTAAAGCTTCTGGCTCCTTTTCTCTTCTGTCCTGTTAAAGAAAGCAAATACTCTAAAGATCAGGCTAGACGTCCGTTTGATAGCTGTATCGACAAAACCATTAAAGTAGTTTGAGTCCCTTGATAGATTTTGGGAGGACATATATCATTACCTGTTTGATAAATCTTGTGCTTGAGAAAACAAAATAGAGCAAATCCAAAAAAGAGACAGGAAAATACTACAGAACATATGATTAGTGCTCTTTTAAGCTTCCGCTTACCTGGAAAAACTGAAAAACATCTCATAAGCTACCGCAGTAGACGGATTACATCATAAAATTAGTGTAAAACAAATTAATGTAGCAGTTACCTAACTCTGAGTGAGCAAGCCGAAGGAAAAGATCTTCCCCAGCATATGAGTACTCCTGAATATCTAAAAGATCTCCAGACCACACCATACACCTAATTCCTGCCACATAAGCATATGCAGTGCAAGAACAATTGTTCAAACACAACCTTTCACATTCACTAGCACTGTCAAGGCGAAAAATAGCAGCAAGATCAGGCAGTTTCAGTCCGCTAAACTTCAAAAATCCGTCCTGCTGTCCAACCCCTATAGACGTGGTATTTCCCTTTGGCTGACATAGTAATTTAGTCCGCCTCACACAACCACCTGTCCAGTTTCCTTTGCTCCATTCATCACTAGACCGTGGGACAAACCCTATTAAGCAGCTGCAAATTGGGAATTTGTTCTTGCTGCAGACCGCTGAAGGTCCACATGTGTTATATATATCACATGGTGCATGTACCATCTTAGCATAGATTTCCCAAGCTGGACATCCATTGGTCCACTGAACAACTTGAACAGACCCTGTAGACTGAAGTTCAACGAAAGTTAGGAATGAAGTATTTGGAAGAAAGGTGAAATATGTAGTTCCCTCTTGAAATTCTTGCTGAAAAACAAACTGAACTATATAGGCTGCTGAATCTATATAGGGCAATCCAATGAACTTCAGTCCATTCCACTCTCGGTTCTGTAGTAGGGAGTAGATTTGTTCCATATGAAAAACTGAGGAGAAAGTTGCTCTGAGATTCCAATAGAAAAATTTCCCGGTGAGGGGTCATTTTCTTTCTGCCAAGAAGACAAGAGCCATCTCTCCCCAGTTTTCCTGTTAAAACCTACTTTCATTCCTGGCAAGAAAGTATCACAAGGATAATCGAAACTCTCAAAGAAGCATTGTCCTGAGACATTATCTTTAAGCATCAAATTCCCACTGTCCAGGAGAACAACTTCAACTGTGATATTAGTAGGGACAGACACATTGCTTGACCAGATAACATTCTGTGTACCATCAGCAAGCACCAAGTTTCCATTTTTACTAATTGATACACTCGCAGCGGAATCAGAAACTTTAAGTGGGCTCTCTCTATTTGCAACCCACACAACTTTAAGAGGAGGAATATTTTTAAACCATATCCCCAGGTACCTTTTATCGGAATTGACAGGAATAAAGAATCCTAATTCGAAAACCTGACTAGCAGAGGTTAATGCTTCCCCTACTAATAGTTTTTGGGATTGCAGAATGGTGTCTGAGGCATTACAGTAATATGATTGAATGATACAGTAAGAAAGAAGAGTGATCAAGAGAATTTTCCAAGCTTGTCTGAATCCCATTTTTCTTAAATGGACTTCTATCATAATTAACAAACATCAGGGACACTTAAAAGAGTTATAGCTCAATTAAGAATAACCAAAAAGAGAAACAAGAAAGAAAATAGTTGGAATTCTCCAATTAATTCAGAAAAAGTATCAACTCCATCAAAATGTCCAAAAAACTATTCAGACATTCCCAGACCCCCCCCCCCCCCCTTCTCTCTCTTTCCTAATATATGTTAGATAAGAATGAGCATTAGAAGTCAAATTTAAACTTTTCCCCTGATACCTAGGTTTAAACATATGCATACTTGGGAATAAAGTCACTATAAATTGTCTTACTTGATCTGAACTTATTGGGACTAAACACTAAAGTCCACATCTGGGAATAAAGATGTTAATCTTTAAGACAGCAACTTAAGAAGTAAAAAAGAAAAGAAAAAAGGAACAACGGGAAATAGGCTGACGTGAATATACTACAGCAATACTTGATTTCATGGTCAATTTCTCTCTTGTAGATCAAGTCCCTAAAGACCAACTCCACACTATACAACACTCTCCCAAAGATTTCAGTTCATCTGATATGTCTAGCTATTTGGCCATGAGAAGTATTCAGTGTTTGGTTTTATAATTTCCAAATCCAACTTAGAATTGGAATCCAAATTTGGAAAAGTGCTTCAAACTTTTTCCAACTCCATCTTCACAAAATTCAAATAAAGTACCTCTTACCCTCTTCGGTAGCCACTTTAGTATAGCGATGGCGGAACCGCAAGATCACGAGTTCGATCCCCTGCATAAATTTTCTTAGTTGAGCCTGTCACACATGGTTTGTAAGTGTGGTTAATCGGCTGACGTAGTTTGCAGACTATTGCGTCAGTCCGGGGTTTACCCCGTGCGCACTCGAAAGAGTAGCGGCGGCTGCGGGTTCCCTAGTAAAAAAAAAAGTATCTCTTGTATCCTTTGCAAAAAGTATAACTAAACATAACTCCAACTTTATAAATTTCAAATAAAGTGAAAATTATTTAGAATATGGCCAAACGCTTTGAGAATCTCGAGATTGGTACTCATTAAATTTTTATAAGTCATGATATTTTGGAAAAATCAAATGCACATATGTAAAATAAAAAGGTATTGTATTAAGACTAGGTTATAGCAAGACAACAGAGGTTAGATAGCTCTTCTGGGAGGAAGAGGGTTCAGTCACTGTCCCCTCGACCAGACACGAACTAATCCGTCTCTCTACAAGTGAAGAGGAAAGAGGGAGAGAGAGAGAGAGTAAGATATCGATATATTTCTGAATGCCTTCCCCAAATGAGGATTACAATTTTAATAGGACTTACAAGGACCCTATTGTAATAACAAAGACTAAGGTACCAAAAATGTAATTAGAATATTCTGTGGAACCATAATGCCCAAAACTAAAACTTACAATCCATACTTAAATAATAAAAACTTAGTAACAATGTGACAATCCATCCTCCTTGAAATCATGGCTGGTCTTTCACTGCAAAGTCCGAATTGAGACTTCATGAAATTGTAATCTTCCCAAGTTGCTTCTTCAGGTAGTAAATTTGCCCACTGAACTAGAATTTGAGTGTTGGCCTTGTTTTTCTTCTTGATCAATCTTCTGTCTAACACTACAACTGGCTCCACCAGTGGTTGGTCATCATTTGAATAGATTGGAGGATCAACAGAGGTTGTAACATGATCACCTACCTTCTTTTTTAGCTGAGAAATATGAAAAACAGGGTGTATCCTTGCAGTGTCATGTAGTTCCTGCTTGTAGGCTACTGCCCCAATCCTTTGGAGGATTTGGTAGGGTCCATAGTATTTAGAAGCTAACTTGAGGCTCCTTCTAATGGCTATGAATGTTTGTTTATATAGATGCAACTTAAGGCATACCCAGTCACCTACCTTGAACTCCTTTTCTACTATTTTTTTGTCTTCATTTGTCTTCATTCTATTTTGTGCCTTCCTCAGGTTCTCCTTCAATACTTTTGCCACTATCTGCCTCTCCTTTAATATTTGATCCACAGTCTCCACTTTGGATTGAGCAATAAGCTCAAAAGTTAACTGTGGGGGGGGGGGGGTCATAACCATATATCACCTTGAAAGGGCTCATTTTCAAGGAAGTGTGGTAGTTGTTGTTGTACCAAAATTTTGCATGTGATAACCATTTGTGCCAGTCCTTAGGTTTGTGACTAGTCATGCACCTCAAATAGTTTTCTAAGCACCTATTCGATCTCTCGATCATCCATCGGTTTGTGGGTGATAAGTGAGCTATACAGAGTTTAACTTGCAACAATGTGAATAATTCCTTCCAAAAGTGATCGACAAACACTTTATCCTATCGAGACAATACTCTTAGGCATCCCATGTAACTTATAAACACCGTCTATGAAGATTCTAGCCACTTGTGAAGCGGTGAAAGGGTGAGCAAGAGTTATGAAGTGGCCATACTTACTATACGTGTCCACTACTACTAGTATGGTATCTTTCCTTCGATTTTGGCAATCCTTGACAAAATCCATACATATGTGTTCTCATGCCCTTGAGGAATTGGAAGAGTGAAGTAACCCAGGATAGGCTACTTGTTCTACCTTACATCTTTGACATCTCGCGGGTTTGCACTATCTCCTTGATTTGATCAATCGTGGAAGGCCGATAAAACACGTATTTTAACCTCCGATAAGTAGCCCACACGAATGTCCTCCAACCCAAAATTGTGTATAGTCTGGATCAATTTTTGTCTAAGAGATCCATTTGTCCCACCTGGCCCTACCTTTGTATCTCGGCACCCCTATTTTAAGGAAATAATTGAATCAGTGTCAACATTATGATCAATGGTTGTAAAGGCTTGTAACACTTCTTGATCCCCTTTGTAACTATCCACAATTTCCTCAATTCATTTTGATTGAATGTGGGTGATAACATTACACTGCTCCCCTTCTTCCTAATTCCCTTCCTTTACAGTTTTTGGTCTTCTAGATAATGATCACCGCTACATTTTCTACTCCCTTTCTGTATTGTATGTCAAAGCTTAACCCCATCAGTTTAGTTAGGCCTTTGTGTTGTAAAGAAGTGGTGATTTTTTGGTCTGTTAGGAATTTCAGGCTGAAATTGTCAGTTTTTATTATGAAATGGTGTGGGTGTAAGTAATATCTTCATTTGTCTGCAGATTGCAAAAGGGATATTAACTTTTTTTCATAAGTTGACAGACCACAGTGTCTTTGGCTCAATGTCGACTCATATATGCTAAAGGTTTTCTTTCTTGCATAAACACAACCCCTATGCCAGAATTACTAGCATCTACTTCTACCACAAAATGTTTAGTAAAATCAGGTAATGCCAACACTGGAACACATGACATTGCTATCTTTAGTTGATTAAATGCTAGCTCGAACTTCCTTACCCCACAAACTCCTCTTTCTTAAGTAAATTGGTCAAGGGATTACTCTTGTATGAATAATTTTTAACAAACTTCCTATAATAACCAGTCAGTCCCAAAAATCCTCTTAATTCTTTTACAGTCTGAGGGGGTGGCCAGCCAATCATAGCAGAGATCTTGCTATGGTCAGTACTTACTCCAGTGTTACTTATAATATGCCCCAAGTATTCTACTTGTGATTTTCCAAAATCACACTTAATTAGCTTTGCAAACAATTAGTTTTCCTCACAGTTTAACACTACTTCTAAGTGTATGAGGTGGTCTTTCATACTCTTCTGTAAACTAATATGTCATCAAAGAACACTAAGATAAATTTTCTTAGTTGCTCCAAACACATAATTCATGAGGATTGAAAAGTTGCGGGGCATTAGTTAAACCAAAAGGCATCACTCTAAACTCCATAGGTCATGATGTGTCTAAATGTTGTTTTGTGTTCATCCCCTTCTTTCATCCTCACTTGGTGATACCCAGCCCCAAATCTACCTTAGAGAAAATTTTGGCCCCAATTCATCTAATAGATCATCAACCATGGGTATTGGGTATTTGTTCTTAATAGTGAGAATGTTAAGTCTTCTGTAATCAACACAGAGTCTCCAAGAAGAGTCTTTTTTCTTGACTAACAAGGCAGGTGATGCAAAGGTGGATTGGCTAGGTGAAATAATGTTAGCCCTTAACATGTCAGCAATCATGGATTCTATAGTATTTTTTTATCATAAGAATATTTATAGGGTTTAAGGCTGAAAGGTTGGGATCCGGGTATTGAGGTTGATACTGTGGTCATAATTATTTTGGGAGGTAATTTAATAGGCTCTTGGAAGATGATGGAATAATTTTGGAGTAGTTTGTTAATGTCAGGGTGTATCTTTTGGGTGTCAAGTTTCCTATTCTCATTCTGAATCAGGGACAACTCAGCTACAATTTCACAAGTGCCACACTGTAACATTCTCTCAAGTTTCTTGGATTTCAAGGTTACTAATTCAGAACTATTTCTTTCACCATAGAGGGTAATCATTCTCCCATCATACATAAAACTAAGACTAGGGTGCGGTGTGTAAGATTACAGGCGCTACTTAGTCTATCCAATCCATTCCCAAGATCGTATCAACCTCACCTTAAGGAGTCTCAATTTAAAACTAAATGGCTCATTCTGCATCTTCCACCCAAACACAGGACACTGACAGTACATTTCCTGGCCATTTGCTACTCTCACCTTCACTGGTTTAGTCAGTAGAAAGATTGGTCTCTTTAACTTCTTTACTAAAAAGGGGTCAATAAAGGAATGGGTGAAACCACTATCAATAAGTATAGTCATATGAGTCTTGTTGGCATAGCTAATGATTTTAATATTGGAGATTTGTCCACTAGATGAGCTTAACCCTAACAGAGCATTAAGTGAGACCTCAGCATGGTCATCTTCCACCTCCTCTAAGGTTTCAGCTACATCTACAAATTCTTTCTGATTTTCACCTTCTCCCTCTTCTACCCCTTTAAGGGCATTCAGTGTCCTTATTCTGCATTGGTGTCCTGGTACATACTTCTCTTTACATTTGTAGCACCATCCCTTCTCCTTCAAGGCTTCCAGGTTAGGGGGCAATAGGTAAGGTTTATATATTGGTTTGTTTGGTGTTCTGTGGTTGGGGTAGGTTATACCAAGGTGTTGAGGTTCTTGGTATTAGGTAGATGCACAGGTTGGAAGAGTTTTGGTATAAGGTGGTGTTGGTGGTTTAGTGCTTGTGTTTAGGTAGCTTTTATGAGGATTAAATTCATATAATTTAGCGAACATATCGTCAAAGCTATCTTGGGGTTGGTCATTTTTACCAATGGCTTCAACTCTGATTTTAATCCACTAATAAAACTTTCTACGTAATGGCTTTCATTTAGTCGTGGATTGATGGTTGTCATGTAACCACCGAGTTCCTCAAATCTGTCACGAAATTGGTCTCTGCGTACCCCACTATGTAATTTTATTAAACTAATCCACAATGTCTTGTGGACGCAAATTATCAAACCTCCGACAAATTTTTACACAGAATTTATGCCAAGATAACACTTCTATGACTCATAGTGATACTATCCAGCCATACATCGACCTTGTCAGCGGCGTGCTGAGGCGTAGTTCGATTTTCCTCTTCAGGTACATTGTATATTTCAAAGAATTTCTCGCATTTTCGTAGCCAACCCCTAGGGTTACTACCATAAAATTCGGAAAAATTGATTTTAGGTTTTAGGGTTTTGTTATGGTTGGGTGATGTTGGGGTATGGACTGTGAAATTTGGATTTAATTCGAAAGGTCGATAAATCGGAGGGCTTGATAAGATGGGGGCTGGAGGAAAGGTGAAACCCCTACCCGTAGGATAAGTAGATGCAGTATACATAGCTTGTGTAGGAGTTAGAGAGTTATTACCTGAAGATGATCCTATTTCATTCTGACTACCATGTACGTTGGTCCCTTCTGGACCGCTTCCGATGGTTGTCGTCGGACCCAGAGTTGGTGGAGAACTATGATTTGTGGTTTGTTGTGTTGCTAAAGATGACATGAAAGCTTCGATTCTTCTTGTCATCTCCCTCGATTCGTCCATAAAACTCTGAAAGCGTGAATGCCCAATTTCTAGGGTTTTCAATCGTTCCCGGTAACATCGATAAACGTCGACACGTATTGTTGCGCGCGAACAATCTCCTTGACTCCGCGATTTCCGATGGACCCGTCGGTCCCGGTTCATGCTCTGATATCATTGTAACAGTCTCGGCTGCTACAAGTGAAGAGGAAAGAGGGAGATATAGAGAGATAGAGAGAGAGTAAGAGATCGATATATTTCTGAATGCCTTCCCCAAATGAGGATTACAATTTTAATAGGACTTACAAGGGCCCTATTGTAATAATAAAGACTAGGGTACTAAAAATATAATTAGAATATTCTGTGGGATCATAATGCCCAAAACTAAAACTTACAATGCATACTTAAATAATAAAAACTTAGTCTAACAATGTGACATATTACAAATTTGAAATATAAAAGCATTTGAAAAGAATTGTTTGATTCTCTAAGTACATTGATACTGTTATTCTTTTTGGAATGGGAGAAAGCAAAAATTGACTGATATTTTGTTGAATCTCACCAAATTCCCAAAGGTACTACACAAAACACCATTTACCAATTTTGAGCAATTGAGTCGTATTTTGCTAGGGAACGGTGGAGAAGAGGAAAATCCAGCAGTAAGACGAAAAAGGTTGGCTGGGTTTTAAGGAAAGATTGTGTTGTAGTAAGGGGGTTTTACATTATCCAAAATCCATGGGATTTTAAACCTGTGCTAATAAGATCACCCCTAAATAGGGGGCATTTGTGCTAAATGACTCGCAACAATATGGTATTTAAGTGGAGAAGCTTAGAGGGGCCAACTGGCCCAAGGATTTATGGATGGTTTTTGGAATTGAGTTAAGATATCATTTGCAGCACAAGTTTGATAATGATCCATCTAAACATCAGAAATAGAAAAAGACATGTCTCCCATTTTGGCCATGCCATTAGGTGGAACCAGCCCCGGATCCAAGGGAAGGAGTAGACCTGCAACCTATACCTCTCTTCTTGCTCATTTAGCAGGAAGAAGGGGATGCTCTTGACTCTTCATGTTCATTTTTTTGCCAACCTTTTAGCAGCCAGAGCTGCTCCAGGAGTTCAACTAATTAGACTTCCAAATCCCTTTTGACAAATGTTCTTGTGTTTCTCAGGTATGTCCTGCCATTGATTTCTTTTCCTTATAGGAGGTGATGAAATGTATAAAAAAGGGGCAGCCGAGTGCAGAGAAAGCGGACCGAGATCTGTGTATCTGACATTCTGCTGCCTTTGTGCAAGATGTTGTTTTCATGGCTTGAACACGTGGGTCCTTAGAATTGTATAATTTAATGCTGTCTTTGTGTGATGTTATTATCAAAAAGGCTACTGTTATTGCTTATTTTTATTGTTCAAGGAGCATAAAGTTGTTTGGAATCTACAAGCGAAAAGCATGGGAGATCACCAGTATATCTAATTTGGAATCTACATCCATTACTAATTTAGATTACTACGTGGGTAATCGAACTCCGACCTACACAGTGGTTTGAGCAGCCCACCAAGCGATATCCTGATTCCTCATATCCAGATTTATTTTGATGGTGAAGTTTGAATTTGACAAAGTTCACCTTTGTATGGCTCTACAAGAAAGATACAAGGCAGAGTAGATTATTCCCTTTTATTAAACACCCATAGAGTTGAAGTGTTTTTCCATATTTGAGTTTCATCCAACAACTAATGATCCACATGCCACACAAAATTGTTCCATTTCCCCTTTGTCGCGCCCTTTTTCGGCCGCGGCATTCTAAAATAATAGCGAGCCCTGCTTAATAAAATGCAAAAAATAAATAATAAAAGCTAAAATGTTTAAAAAGACTTAAAATATTAAAGAAGGGTGCTAAAAGGTAAAGAATGCTAAAAGTAGTGCTAGGGTATAAAAATGCTAAAAAGATGCTAAAAGTGCAAAGGGGTTGCTAGAATGCTAAGGGGTTCGCGGGAGTCGCCACCTAATTAATTGGGTGAATTAGGACACCTAAATGTTTAACTAGTTTAAAGTAAAACATTAACTCTATTTTTATGGTCTGCTAAACTTAATGAGATTCTGGGTAAGGGTTATTTATTATCACTAAAGGGAAGAAGTCGGGCACTAAAGGATCATTAACTGCGATTGTCCATTCAAACCTATGGTTAATTATTATTGCTCAAAAAAAGGCATATTTTGAAGAGTATTTGAGAACAGAATGTGTTTTTTATGAAAGGTCCACAAGGTTGATACTATAAAATATGCACAAAGTTCAAAAGTATGTATGTATATTATTTACAATGAAATGAACGATGAAAATTTATTTTTTATAGACTAAAAAGGGCGTTTACCTATTAAATGACTATCAATTAGTATAGCATGATATGCAAAGAAAAAAAAAGATTTCTGTAAGGTTGTTGAAAGAGTTTATAGAAAATTGATTAGGCATCCCGCAACAACTAATATACTAAGCGCTTGAGTAATTATGTGGGCGAAGATTATTAGATGTTTTAATATAGCTAAGCATGACAAGCCTAAGGTAATTAATCCTAAAGGAAAATAAATTTTAGTGTCAGATTGTCTCTTAATCCGTAGTCTCAAGATTCAAATAATGTTAGTAGTGCAATGCTAAGCAATTAAATTACAACACATAAATGGGCGGGATAGGAAAGCAGTAAAGGTGACTCGAAGAGTGGCGACGTGATTTCGCCTGAGGCTTGGAATTTCTGGCGCAAACATAGATGCACATATATGTGGGTTTTCCCGTTTACTACGATGAGTCTCGCCATGAGACTCTTTGTTGCTCCGGTGCGTTTCATGCAAAATAAAGAAAAGGAGAAGGATTAGTGCATATTTTATTCTTTCAAAAATAAGATAGTCACATATTCAAATAATGCATTATGATTTACTTATTAAAGCTAAACAGATCCAAAACAATGAAAGCTCAAAACCATTGTCCAAACCAGGTCTTGGGTCTTGGTACGGGCTGCTGGATGCAGGACGAGACTCAAAACATACATTTCCGATATGAACATATACTACTTCAAATATGCAATTTTCAGATTTTTCTTCGTTAAAACGAGATGACGGGGAAAGTAAAATCGAGACAACCACAAGACCTCTGCAACATGACGTACACACATCTAATTTATATGATGCAGTTGAATGGTTAAAAAACAATGTTAGAAAATAAATGCTAAGATGCTAAATGATTAAAAGATCATGTAAACATATTAGGGGAACTAACAGGATATGCCTATAACCATTTACTATGGATATTTCACAAAGGTCGCAAGATGAAGGTGATCGACTTTCCCATGCCCAGAATATCATTTTATTACTTCAAAACAAAATAACAAACTTTTATCTAAACACATAAATGGGTAACTGACCCGCACATCTTGAAATATTGTATAAAAATCAAAGAAATAGGATTTCAATCGACTACAACATTTTAATAAGATATCAGTGAGGTGAGCGATGGCCGTATGAAATGGATAAGAAACCAGAATACTAACATTCCTTATGTTCAGTTATTCTAAAAAAGAGAACGTCTTAACACATTTCTTGTATTTTAACTCGGGGCGAGACAACCATGCCAACATCGAGCGAATACTAATTAAAATTGGGCCTCGAGGTATGCAAGTTGATTTCAGATTTATGCTTAAACATACTAAAGTGGGCGATTCTAGTACAAGAAAGGGTCCTACGTGGTTAGATTACATATCAAGATTGAATCTGAGGCGTCACTAGGATGTAAACTCAACAAAATGTACCCAAGCAAATGCGTATAAGCTACATGATACGTGACCTGATGCCAAAGCGACCTTAAGAAACATGAATCGGTCATTATGCCAACTAAAACTAACGGAATGGATACAAAGGCACATGGCGGCAAAACATAATAATACGGACACACACAACTTCATATTAGGCCTAACGTATGGTAATATGTTGCAATCTCTTAAAGCGGTCGTAAATTAACTTACTTTACTAGTATGCGGCGAGTGTGCGGATTAATATTAAGGCATCGAAATAGTGAGGGTACATTTAAGCCTAGGTAAGTTATCTACCAATGATCATCAATCAACTATTGCTTTGAATTATTTTTAACCTCGGGTGAAGCTTTTAGACACGTCTTGAACAAATTTTAGGCACGTGATATTCTCGGTTATATAACCGATCGGTATTTCCAACTAAACATCGTCGTATTGATGAACATGATAATCGAACTAACGCATATTTAATCACACAAACACACAACAATACTGAAAATGAAAGCGAGAGGAATTTGGATTTACTTCTCCTGACAACAACCGAGGTAGCGTATCAGTCGTCGGTCCACTCGGCGGGTTATTGCGATGCGATTGAAAGCGGCGCGGTTTATGGTCGACTTTAAGTGCGAATTTTCGACATGTTGTTCTAGTATTTCCTATTCTCATTTGGTTGCGTACCGGTTTTTGCCCTCCAAGCTCGATGTTACGCCTACTTTCTTCCTAAAACAAACTCATTTTCATCGATATTCAAAGAAAGAAAAAGGGTTTGAGGATTTCCTACAGCCCCTGCGTGCGAAGGCCGACTAGTATTTATTAGCCATGATTTGAGTTCCCTGTTTGGTAAGTTATTGGTACCGTTTTAGACAGATTTGGGTACTGATTTCGTGTGATTTTTGGACGAGATTTGTGCTTATCCTGGGTGCGATTTGGTTAAAGCTTCTTACCATAAAAAGGGAAATTTTGTGTGATTTGCGGATGATTCTCGCTATTAATAAGAATGGTAAGTTTGTACTCGGTTTGCTATGGTAAGACATGATGATTTGGTGGGTGACTCGCCGGATTCCCCGGCGAGAATCTTGGCTGGGATAAGGGCGACGATGGAGTGCGGGGTAAGGGGTGCGGCAGATCTTTTAGGTTTTAGATTTCTCTTTTCGTTTAGGTTAGGAAAGGGACGATGGGGGATGAAGTAAAAGGCTGGTGAACTGGGCCAGCGGGTGTTGGGCCAGGGGGTTTGTTGAAGTGCGGAATTGGTCGGAAATAAGGGAAAAGGTTTGGGCTGGGTAGTTAAATTAGGGTATTAGTAGTAGGTATTTAATTAGGAGTTAATTAATTAATTAGTGATTAATTTAATAAATTGTGCTTAAATTATTTAGGTGTTCTATTAGCCTAAGTTTAAATTTAAATAATAAATGCGGGTGTGCTATTTAGTTAATGCTTATTTTTTTAGAATGCGACGCTATTATTTAAAAATCTTATTATTATGCATTATTGCGAAGTTAAATTAAAGTTGAATTGAGTTTAGATTAAATTATTTAAATGCTAAATGCGAGTATGATATTTAAGAATCGTTTAAAGCTTTATAAATGCGGTGCTATTAAATGCATGTATTAGATTAAATTGATTTTAAATTACAAATTAGATTAACTAATAAATGCGGCTATGCTACCTGACACGACGTTATCGCTAAATTATTTATTTTATGCATTTATTAATTATTTAAGAATTACGACAAAGCTTAAAGTTAATAAATGCGGACGCGAGACTCTAAGTGTTTAAAACTCTACGTAAGACGCAACGCCATTATTAAATTATTTATTTATGCCTGTATTTATGTTTTATTGTTGTATTTTATTATAAAAATCCTAAAAAAATTATTTTACAAAATTAACCTAATTTTATAGTTAGTGGCTGGACGGGAGGGTCAAAATTGGGTGTCAACAGTTGTCCCTCTTTGTATGGAGATGATGGAAGAATCTTCGGACAAAGACGTTGACTCATAGCCAATTTTGTCTCGATCTTCGATTGCAAAAATCTTTGGCGGTAGACAAAGTGTGTAAAATCAAAAATGTCGATGTCGAGTTATGGCGACCTTTGGGTTACCATGGTCTAAACACCAAGGCGGGCTAATGCGGACTCAAAGCTGTCCCAGTGTCGAGTTATGACGACACTGGGCTACCATGGTCAAAACACCAAGGCGGGCTAAGGCGGACTCAAAGCTGTCCCAGTGTCGAGTTATGATGACCTTTGGGTCACCGTAGTCAAAACACGAGCGGGCTAACGGACTTAAAACGCCCGGTGTCGAGTTATGATGACTTTGGGTTATGGTCTAAAAGTAAAGAAAATAAGCGGCTTGAACACGGGGTGTCTTCTTTATGGCTTGTGGTCTTTGGGTTCTACGGTGATGTGGGCGAGTGGGCCGGCGGCAGGCTGAAACTTACGCGATTTTGGGAAGGTTGGCCCGGCAATTGCCGGTTATTTGTAAGAAAATCCACGTTGTGCTCTCGCTCTGCGTGCTAAGACTTGAACAAGCGGTTAGTGCATGCTTGTTAAGGCAAAATGATGATGCGTAATTTTAAAGTAATGCAGCTGAGTAGAAAAGGTTATCTGCAAAAATATGATGCTGCTTTGTGTTGATGCGATCTGCCAAATCTTTGTGATTTACGCCTTGCGGGCGTGTTGCGATTGTGAATCGGATCGTTGTCGCTTGTTGAAATTGTCACATGAGCTAAAGCTCGAAAGAGTTAGTGCATAAGCGCTAAACAGAATAATATATGAGAGAAAAAAATGCAATTTTGAAACGGAGAAATCGTCCTGCGTAGATGTGATATCTTGACTTGTAAATGCGTTTTGGACTTATGCGTTTCGGACTAAATCGTCGTTTTGGACTTGTTGTCGTTTTGGACTTGGCGTCGTTTAGGACTTGGCGTCGTTTCAGACTTGGCGTCGTTTTCGGACTTATCGTCGTTTGGACTTGGCGTCGTTTCGGACTTATCGTCGTTTTGGACTTGGCGTCGTTTTGGACTTGGCGTCGTTTCGGACTTGGCGTCGTTTTGGACTTGGCGTCGTTTTGGACTTGGCGTCGTTTTGGACTTGGCGTCGTTTTGGACTTGGCGTCGTTTTGGACTTAGCGTCGTTTTGGACTTGGCGTCGTTTTGGACTTATTGCTGCTGCTCGCGTAGACTAAAGCTCGAGGAAGAGTTAGTGCATGCTTCTAAAACGAGAATAATAAAGCATGAATGATAAAAATGCAATTTTGAGAAACGAGAAAATCTTCGCGTGTAGATGTAATATCGCGATGATGGCGTCGTTTTGGACTTCTTTGTCTTGATAACGTCGTCGCTGGGCGATATTCTTCTTTGGCGTCGTTGCGTGGACTCATTGTCTTGATAACGTCGTTATGCGGGCGTGTTCTTCTTTGGCGTCGTTGCGTGGACTTCTTGATCGCGTCGTTATGCGGGCGATGTTCTTCTTTGGCGTCGTTGCGTAGACTTGTTGTCGCGATACGTCATTGCACGGGCGTATTCTTTGTGGCGTCGTTGCGTGGACTTCTTGATTACGTCGTTATGCGGGCGATGTTCTTCTTTGGCGTCGTTGCGTAGACTTGTTGTCTTGATAACGTCGTTACTGGGCGATATTCTTCTTGGCGTCGTTGCGTGGACTTCTTGATCACGTCGTTATGCGGGCGATGTTATTCTTTGGCGTCGTTGCGTGGACTTCTTTGTCGCGATAACGTCGTTATGCGGGCGTATTCTTTCTTGGCGTCGTTGCGTGGACTTCTTTGTCTTGATAACGTCGTTACTGGGCGTGTTATTCTTTGGCGTCGTTGCGTAGACTTCTTTGTCGATAACGTCGTTAATGCGGGCGTGTTCTTTGCTCGCTGTAGAATAAATGCTCCTGAAGCTAAGCTTGAGAAAGCGTTAGTGTATACTGTTTAAACAAAATGATAAATATATATGAAGTGCAATTTTATGGGTAGAGATGTTGTCCATGCTCGCCGGATGAATGCGAGATGTCGTCCTTGCGTGGACATGCTAAATCTTTGCTGGCCAATTGCCATGATGCCTCTGTTGGGTGTGATGCATTGGTTGCCAATTTGACTTTATGCCACTAGTTGATCGCTAGGTTTTGTTGCGGAACTCTGAACTTTGATTGCCGATTGTTGATGCCCCTTTCTGCTGCTGCTGCTGCGGACTTTGGATTGTTGTCATCCTCTGCCTTTGCTGCTTTTTGCTGCTTCTGCTAATACGAAGAAACCTTTCGCCGTATTTTCTATTTCGGCTATTGCACTTTCTGCTCCTGATCGTATGAAGAACCTGCGCTCAGAAAATTTGTGAGTTTTGGGGGTCGATTCATATTTGACTTTCTTTGCCTTGGTCCTTGATATCTGCGTGCCTGGCTTGTTTGGACTTGCAACCCGCATGCATTTTCCTCTGTCCCGATTTTGAAAGAAGTCGGCAAAATGGGTCTCAATGTAGTTCTTGTAGGCTATGTGTATTCTTGTCATTTTCAAAGCAAAGGAAAGTTTCTAATGGTGTGGCCGGGCGATTTAGGCGCCTACGTATCCTCGTGAGGAATCGGTCGAGCGTAGTTCATTCTGGCGAATATTGAAAAAATTAAAATTTCTAGATGTGGGACCAGGCGAGGCGGCGCTGCGTATCAGCTAAGGAATCGGTCAAGCGTAGTTCATTACTGACAAAAGCGAAAACATTATTAAAGCTTAAATATGAGTTTATAAATTATTACGCTAAAATAAATCGTTTTCCTATCCGGGCTCTGGCGGACGAGACAAGAGTGCAAATCCAACCAATCGCGCCTTGCTGCGTCGTGGCTGTTGGGTCTTCGTGCTCTGCTGTCGGTATCTCCTTGCTTTTGGCTTGCGTGGTGCTGCTTGGATAAATGGCCGATTCAGCGGGCGGGCTCGGCGAGGAATGCCTCTCTCTTTGGGGTTCATTGTACTCGTTAGGGTAGCATCCTCGCTGAATGACTCCTCGCGATCGGCTCCGCTTACTTTGTCTCGAGTGTATAACACCTTCCCACGTCGTGTCAGATGGCTCCGAATGGTATCGCAACTTTGTTTCCATCGTGAGCTTTGGACTTGGGATTGGGCACATTCTTTGGAATTGGTGGAGTATCCACTGCAAACCTCGACCTCTGTTACAAGCTGCGATAAAGGCTCGGCTAAATGGCGTATATTTTGGTGGCCTTTACGTGGTATTCAGTGAGTGCGAAGATGTTTGGTAAATAGGTTTGTGGAGGCCTTTGGTTTGTGTTTAGCGAGATCGTTAGGCATTCGGTTTTGTGTGGAATATATGGGTGCATTGTATATTGGTGAGCAGGATATGTAGTAAGCGGTCTTGGTAATAATTTGGAGGTTTTTGATTGTTTTGGTTATTTGCGATGTGAATGCTCTGGTGAGGTTCTTGAGCCTTTTGATTTCGGCTGCGAGGTTGCCATTCTTTGTGGTAATTGTGCGAGTTGCTCATTGGATCTATCTTTGTCTTTCTCTCACGAGACCTCTGCTTTGCTTATAGGAACGAGCGAGTTCAGGCTAGATTCACTTCGGATGTCCTTGAATCGATCATGTTCTTTGGACCGTACCTTTGATCTTGTGAAATATTGATGCTCTGCCGTCGCTTAGTCAAATCTGAACAGACCTTTTGGGGAGGATGATAAATCTTTCTAAAAATGCAACAAACGATGTTAGCATAAAGCACGTAATTTGCGGTATGTAGCGGATATATCGCACATGCACGTTCAAGCGTTCCTAACATGCAGGGGGACCTCTTTATGCCAGAGGTAGGCCTAAACGTCACATATGCGAGGTCATGATAGATTTGTCCAAATCGTCCAACTATAATGCTTTTGTTGGAAATGGCGACCAAATGACGGTGCACTTTTCCCAATTTTAGCATGTCATGATTGAGTTTGGATTTGTCTGTCATTGCCACGCTACACATAATATGCTGGTTGGTCGTTGGGTTGAGAAACTCGTCGACAAGTTTGGTGTCTTCCTAATTGTGGTGTCGATGCCAAGGACCAACCCACCTAAGGTAAATGCATGCATGCCCTAAAATAAAGGGTGGTATAGCTCTATCTTAAGTTTCTAAGATTTGGCTTTTACGACGCAGTTCGCGGACAACTCAGTGAAGAAGGCTACGCGGGTGATCGACGAACCGATCTAACTCACAGCGCGACTCTCCTAAAATTTGGATATTTTGAAAGAAATTTGCGGGTGCGAGCACACGTAGCGTGAGTGTGTGATTTTGTGTGAATTTTCCAGAATGGAAGAAATATGAGCGGAATGCCAGTTTAGGGAAAGCAGTAAAGCAAGTAGCAAAAAGTAAACAAAATACAATACACAAAAAATTAAATGCAAAATAATTGCCAAATAATAGCCCTAGATGCATTGTGGTTAAGAACCTAAAATCCCAGTAGTCGCCATTCTGTCAGCGCTTTTTGTAGCGGCATTCTAAAATAATAGCGAGCCCTGCTTAATAAAATGCAAAAAATAAATAATAAAAGCTAAAATGTTTAAAAAGACTTAAAATATTAAAGAAGGGTGCTAAAAGGTAAAGAATGCTAAAAGTAGTGCTAGGGTATAAAAATGCTAAAAAGATGCTAAAAGTGCAAAGGGGTTGCTAGAATGCTAAGGGGTTCGCGGGAGTCGCCACCTAATTAATTGGGTGAATTAGGACACCTAAATGTTTAACTAGTTTAAAGTAAAACATTAACTCTATTTTTATGGTCTGCTAAACTTAATGAGATTCTGGGTAAGGGTTCTTTATTATCCTAAAGGGAAAGTCGGGCACCCTAAAGGATCCGCTAACTTGCAGTTGTCCATTCAAACCTATGGTTAATTATTATTGCTCAAAAAAAGGCATATTTTGAAGAGTATTTGAGAACAGAATGTGTTTTTTATGAAAGGTCCACAAGGTTGATACTATAAAATATGCACAAAGTTCAAAAGTATGTATGTATATTATTTACAATGAAATGAACGATGAAAATTTATTTTTTATAGACTAAAAAGGGCGTTTACCTATTAAATGACTATCAATTAGTATAGCATGATATGCAAAGAAAAAAAAAGATTTCTGTAAGGTTGTTGAAAGAGTTTATAGAAAATTGATTAGGCATCCCATGACAACTAATATACTAAGCTTGAGTAATTATGTGGGCGAAGATTATTAGATGTTTTAATATAGCTAAGCATGACAAGCCTAAGGTAATTAATCCTAAAGGAAAATAAATTTTAGTGTCAGATTGTCTCTTAATCCGTAGTCTCAAGATTCAAATAATGTTAGTAGTGCAATGCTAAGCAATTAAATTACAACACATAAATGGGCGGGATAGGAAAGCAGTAAAGGTGACTCGAAGAGTGGCGACGTGATTTCGCCTGAGGCTTGGAATTTCTGGCGCAAACATAGATGCACATATATGTGGGTTTTCCCGTTTACTACGATGAGTCTCGCCATGAGACTCTTTGTTGCTCCGGTGCGTTTCATGCAAAATAAAGAAAAGGAGAAGGATTAGTGCATATTTTATTCTTTCAAAAATAAGATAGTCACATATTCAAATAATGCATTATGATTTACTTATTAAAGCTAAACAGATCCAAAACAATGAAAGCTCAAAACCATTGTCCAAACCAGGTCTTGGGTCTTGGTACGGGCTGCTGGATGCAGGACGAGACTCAAAACATACATTTCCGATATGAACATATACTACTTCAAATATGCAATTTTCAGATTTTTCTTCGTTAAAACGAGATGACGGGGAAAGTAAAATCAGGACAACCCTAAGACCTCTGCAACATGACGTACACACATCTAATTTATATGATGCAGTTGAATGGTTAAAAAAACAATGTTAGAAAATAAATGCTAAGATGCTAAATGATTAAAAGATCATGTAAACATATTAGGGGAACTAACAGGATATGCCTATAACCATTTACTATGGATATTTCACAAAGGTCGCAAGATGAAGGTGATCGACTTTCCCATGCCCAGAATATCATTTTATTACTTCAAAACAAAATAACAAACTTTTATCTAAACACATAAATGGGTAACCCAACCCTCGCATCTTGAAATATTGTATAAAAATCAAAGAAAGCGGATTTCAATCGACTACAACATTTTAATAAGATATCGAAGTAAATTTGAGCGATGGCCGTATGAAATGGATAAGAAACGAGAATACTAACATTCCTTATGTTCGATTATTCTAAAAAGAAACGTCTTAACACATTTCTTGTATTTTAACTCGGGGCGAGAGACAACCATGCCAACATCGAGCGAATACTAATTAAAATTGGGCCTCAAGAGGTATGCGAGTTCAATTTCAGATTTATGCTTAAACATACTAAATTTGGGCGATTCTAGTACAAGCAAGGGTCCTACGTGGTTAGATTACATATCAAGATTGAATACGACGTCACAGGATGTAAACTCAACAAAATGTACCCAAGCAAATGCGTATAAGCTACATGATGCGTGACACAATGCCAGCGACCTTAAGAAACATGAATCAGTCATTATGCCAACTAAAACTAACAGAATGGATACAAAGGCACATGGCGGCAAAACATAATAATACGGACACACACAACTTCATATTAGGCCTAACATATGGTAATATGTTGCAATCTCTTAAAGCAGTGCGTAAATTAACTTACTTTACTAGTATGCGACGAGTGTCTGGATTAATATTAAGGCATCGAAATAGTGAGGGTACATTTAAGCCTAGGTAAGTTATCTACCCCCAATGATCAATCAACTATTGCTTTGAATTATTTTTAACCTCGTAAGCTTTTAGACACGTCTTGAACAAATTTTAGGCAAGTGATATTCTCGGTTTATATAACGGTCGGTATTTCCAACTAAACATCGTCATATTGATGAACATGATAATCCAAACTAACGCATATTTAATCACACAAACACACAACAATACAGAAAATGAAACCGAGAGGAATTTGGATTTACCTTCTCCGGACAGCGAACCGAGGTAGCGTATCAAGTCGTCGGTCCACTCGACGGGTTATTGCGATGCGATTGAAAGCGACGCGGTTTATGGTCGACTTTAAGTGCGAATTTTCGACATGTTGTTCTAGTATTTCCTATTCTCGCTGGTTGCATGCACTGGTTTTTTGCCCTCCAAGCTCGATGTTCTGCCCTACTTTCTTCCTAAAACAAACTCATTTTTCATCGATATTCAAAGAAAGAAAAAGGGTTTGAGGATTTCCCTTCTGGCCCCCCCTTTGCATGCGAAGACCGACTAGTATTTATTAGCCATGATTTGAGTTCCCTGTTTGGTAAGTTATTGGTACCGTTTTAGCCAGTTTGCGCGATTTGGAGTGCGATTTCGTGTGATTTTTGGACGAGATTTGTGCTTATCCTGGGTGCGATTTGGTTAAAGCTTCTTACCATAAAAAGGGAAATTTTGTGTGATTTGCGGATGATTCTCGCTATTAATAAGAATGGTAAGTTTGTACTCGGTTTGCTATGGTAAGACATGATGATTTGGTGGGTGACTCGCCGGATTCCCCGGCGAGAATCTTGGCTGGGATAAGGGCGACGATGGAGTGCGGGGTAAGTGCGCGGATCTTTTAGGTTTTAGATTTCTCTTTTCGTTTAGGTTAGGAAAGGGACGATGGGGGATGAAGTAAAGGTGGTGGCTGGGCGTGGTGTTGGGCAGAGGGTTTGTTGAGGCGCAGTCGTGAGTCGGAAATAAGGGAACAGGTTTGGGCTGGGTAGTTAAATTAGGGTATTAGTAGTAGGTATTTAATCAGGAGTTAATTAATTAATTAGTGATTAATTTAATAAATTGTGCTTAAATTATTTAGGTGTTCTATTAGCCTAAGTTTAAATTTAAATAATAAATGCGGGTGTGCTATTTAGTTAATGCTTTTTTTTTTAGAATGCGACGCTATTATTTAAAAATCTTATTATTATGCATTATTGCGAAGTTAAATTAAAGTTGAATTGAGTTTAGATTAAATTATTTAAATGCTAAATGCGAGTATGATATTTAAGAATCGTTTAAAGCTTTATAAATGCGGTGCTATTAAATGCATGTATTAGATTAAATTGATTTTAAATTACAAATTAGATTAACTAATAAATGCGGCTATGCTACATGACACGACGTTATCGCTAAATTATTTATTTTATGCATTTATTAATTATTTAAGAATTACGACAAAGCTTAAAGTTAATAAATGCGGGCGCGGGACTCTAAGTGTTTAAAACTCTACGTAAGACGCAACGCCATTATTAAATTATTTATTTATGCATGTATTTATGTTTTATTGTTGTATTTTATTATAAAAATCCTAAAAAAATTATTTTACAAAATTAACCTAATTTTATAGTTAGTGGCTGGACGGGAGGGTCAAAATTGGGTGTCAACACCCTTCTGTCTCAAATGGATCACAAGCCGATCTCCCTACATATAGTTCGATTTATACAGAATCTGGTAATAACTATTGCTTGCTTATCAACGGACGGCTACTAGTTCTCAAGTTTAGAAGAACTGCACTGTGGTTTCTTGAAATGATAGAAGATAGCAAGCATGTAATTCTGTCCCTTGATTATGCAGTGATAAATACTGACAGATAGAAATGCTTCGTTCTAACTAGATATGACAAATGGGACTTGCTCGATTGGTGGAGCATCTCCACCTACAAACAGTAAAGAAAAAGAACTTCAGCCATACTGATTGAACAAGTTGTGACATATCTCTCCTTCAGCTTGTACAGCTGAACTACCTACTATACACATGCTGTGCTAAAGTATACCTAGCTAACAAAAACTTATGAACATATAATTTCCAAGTATAACTTGAACACAGTTACATTACTTGATCCCATTCTCTTCAAATGAAGCAACAAGCGTTAAACAATCATCTACCTATTAGTACACTAATTGTGACATTGTTTGAAGACGGCAAATCCTGATTCCCATGCCATATATCTTTATCCACGGATCTTCTCATTGAGGTATAAGTGGGTTGCCTAGGCAAGGGCAACCTTACATTATCAGTTTCCAACATCAAAACCACAGAAGACATGTTTGGTCTGTGAACGGCCAAATCTTGAACACAAAGCAGTGCCAAGTGTATACATCTCAATGCTTCATCGTGTTGACAACAATCCCATACAGAACGATCCACTAGGTCCATTGGTCTACCTTCATCCCACTTTTCCCATGCCTGAAATATTTTCCACCAGAAAAATATGAGAAAAGTGACCAGTCATTGCTCATCACATAAGAAAATTAGTCCCATTATTCGGACAGCTTGTTCTAGACTAAAAGGATTGATATAGTCGAGAAAATTATCCAGACTTACGTATCCGATGATGCCTGAATGCTCATCTGTGCGGAAGCTTGTATTTCTACGCCCACATATAATCTCAAGCAATAGTATGCCGAAGCTGTAGACATCAGACTTTCCAGAGAACAGGCCTTCCATTGCATACTCAGGAGCCATATATCCACTGTGTTTAGCAACAAGGTACGAAATGAAATGGATTTAGCTCCAGGAACAAAAAAAATTGAAATTAGAGTCTCTTAAAAGATTAAAATCAAATGATACTTACTATGTGCCTACAACCCTATTTGTATTTGCTTCATTTTGGTTTCCTCCAAATATTCTGGCCATGCCAAAGTCTGAAATTTTTGGGTTCATCTCTTCATCCAACAGAATGTTACTAGCCTTTAGATCCCTATGGATTATTCTAAGCCTTGAATCTCTATGAAGATACAGTAATCCTCGTGCAATTCCTTCGATAATGTTGAAGCGTTTTCTCCAATCTAACTGGGATTTCCTAGCAGGATCTGTCAAAGTTTAACCGCCAATACAATCGTTAGTGATCTATCTCAATGATCAAGGAGATGGTTCACAATTAGCATTTTCAAGCATAAGATTTTTTTTTTGATAGAATGTTCTGAACTTACCAAATAGAAATGTATCTAAGCTTTTGTTGGGCATGTACTCATAAATCAGCATTTTTTCTTCTCCTTCAACGCAGCAACCCAAGAGTCTAACAAGACTTCTGTGTTGTAATTTTGCTATTAGAGTGATCTCGTTCTTGAACTCCTCATCACCTTGGCCAGACTTTTGTGAAAGCCTTTTCACAGCGACTTCTTGACCACAAGGTAGCCTTCCCTAAACATTTCAAAAAAACATTAAATTTAGTGCAAAACAAGGGCATGTACTTCCTAAAGGACACAGAATAATCCATCAATATTGAAAATTACCTTGTAAACGGGGCCAAATCCCCCTTGCCCTAGCTTGTTTGCAAGAGAAAAGTCGTCAGTAGCTGCAGTCACCATGCTGAAGCTGATAAATGATACTTCTGAACCGTTTCCTTGATGCCCTTCAGCATTGAGGTCGCCTGGACCAGAGATTTCCGTGGAGAACTCTCCACTCCTAACTAGATGGTTTTTCGGAATTTCATTTGTCCTCTTGGATTCTGAAAATTGCAAGTCGAAGTCATAAGTACAACATGGAACACATAATAATGCAATTAGCCAATGTCAGAAAGGTTTCTGCATCAAAATTTACCTCGTTTTCTGGCCCTGTATCTACATACTAGCCAAACAACAACCAAAACAACGAAAGCCAGTGCTACTAGAACTGATATTACGAAAATTATAGTCGTCCTGTTTTTCTTACCTGTTTCAAAAGATAGTCAAAGGAGAAAATCAAGAGATAAGAAATACTAATCATTCTTCAAACACAAGGAAGAAAGAGACATATCTGCTTAAAGCTTTAGCTTGCTACTAATAAAGACAAACAAGAAATTGCTCTTTGTACTAAAGCACGCTTACTTTGGTTTTAGATTTGTATAATTGCACGAATGAAAAGAAAACTTGTAAGAGGTTTATACATTCAGCAGAAGGTATCCTTACTGAATGCAGATGGATGAAGGCGAACATAAAGAGTGTTCCCGCCTTCCTCAAAATCCTCTATATCTACTAAATCATCACGCCATAACATACAATTGATTCCTCTGACAAAAGCGTAAGCATTGCAGGAACAATCATCCAGGCACCTGATTTTGCAATCGTCCATGTTTACATCTGCAATATCTGCATAATCAGGCAATTTAACTCTCTGAAGAGCCCCAAATCCATCTTTTTTTGCACTATCATTCTTCAAAACACTGTTATTGCTCCTGCATTCCAATTCAGTCCTCCTAACACATCCTCCTGTCCGGTTCCCAGCATTCCACTGCTCCTGGAAACGTGGTACAAATCCTTGTACACAAAGGCATCCTTCTTTATTACATTTCGCAAAATTCCCACAGAAGTTATACAAGTCACAACCACCTGCTGGCCTAGATTGTAACGTGTCCCATCGCCCCTTGCCTTGGTCCCACCTCTGTTGCAGCTCATTTCCAGTCACAGTAAGCTGGAACCTCACCAAAGAAGATGTGTTTGAGGCACTATAAGTGAAGAACATTTTTCCGTCATCATCGTTGTGAATTTTGAAACCAGAGAAAAAGGTAGATCTAGTCACATTTGGAACACCAGTGAATTCCACTCCATCAAAATGTCCGCTTCTCCAACGTCTATTCGGTCCATCCCAGATAACAATCTGAGGTGCTCCGCGAGGATCAACCCCCAGTGAGTACTTTCCAGGTGAAGGATCGCTTTCATTTGTCCAAGAACTGAAAAGTTTTCGCTCTTTGCCTTGTCTTTCCATGAAAACTCTCATTCCAGGCAAAAAAGTGTCTGTAGGATACAAGAAGCTCTCCCACAAGGCGGAATTTAACCTCGCAGCATCTCTGTCATTGTTAAGGATGACAAGATTTCCATCGTCGATAAGACAAGCCGTAGAGTTCCTGGTTTCGACAGTAACATTAGACGACCAGAGTAAATCTCCATGTCCATTTTTAACAACCAAATTCCCAATTTTGTCAATTAAAAAGGTACCATTTTTATCATGGACAGGTTTTTGCCTGTTGGCAACCCAAATAACTGTTTTTACTGTTACATGAGCATACCATATACCAAGATACCTTTTACTAGAACCTGTAGGACTAAAGAACCCCAACACAAAATCCCCTCCTTTAGAAGTGATGTTATCACCATCTTTTAGAATCTCTTCTAGTGTAAATCTGTCACCAGCTAAACAGAATGAGGAGAAACAAGAAAGAACGAAAAGAAACACGAACCAAACTGGAAATCTAAAGCCAGTGGCCATTCAAGAATTTGGATATGTTGATATGCCAGAATTCTAGAAGAAAAGGAGGATGAAGAAATGGGAGTTAAACAAATGAGAGTAGTAAAAGGTATAGCTATGAGCCACGGATTGGTTGGCTATGTAAGAATAATACTAGGAGTTGTCAAAGATTGACCTGGAAAAGTTGTCTGTATATGTAGTTGAAGATTCTTGGCTGACCAATTGTACTTTTTAGGTGACAAAGCCTTGATTTCAATAATATACTCCATTAGGACTACTTGTTTGAAAACGTGTACAAAGACAAACCTACTCATGGTAAATCCCTAATAATACTCCCCCATTTTAATCTAAGTGTATAGTTTGATTAATCACGTAATTTAAGAAAATAAATTAGACTTTTAAATCTTGTTTAAACTAAAGTTATATGTAATATGTCAAAATCTCCTTTGATTCATGTAATCTAAAATATGTCAGGTATTAAAGAATTATTAAAGATATTTTTTTATTTTAAAACATAGTAACAGAGAAAATAAAATACTTAAAACTTAAAAAGCAGATGTATAATACTTAAACTTACTGAACTCGTAGTTTTTTTCTCCTTTTAGGCATGACTAATACTAGGAACGAAGGTTAAACGTGCTTAAGTGGGATTGATGTAGAGTTAGCTATATACTGCTTTTCTAGGAAAGCAAGTGAGTATTATTATTTTGAGGTCAGAAGTCGAATTTTACTGAGGCCAAAAGAGGTGTTATTTAAAAGAAAATATTTAAGTGTTTTAGTTTGATTAAATACGATAAATAAAATATGATTTTTTAATTTTATGGTCTTTATTTAAAGATTTGTGAAATCTTTTAAATCTAGTAGTCTTAAACTTGTCAAAATTTACATATTTTTTTTTTACAAACTAAAAAAGAAGATAAAACACTTGAATTAAGACGGAGGAATGGTTGACCCCCTCTTTTCTCTTAGGGAAAATGACCTAATAATACTATATCTTTCTTCTCTTAATTGCGTGGATGGAGTCCTCTTAATTTACTCTTTCCTTGTCCCTTTGGATAAACCTACTCTAGGTATTTTTTTTTATTTTCTGGATTACTGATAAATATTTTCTTAATGCTTTGATCCTAAAACACTAATAAATCCTTGGTTGCATCCCCCCACCTTCCACCCCCAAGCCCCTCTCTTTTTCTATTAATGGAGTGGGTGAAGTCCCACTACACTTTGGGTCTTTCCTTATTTCTGGTAAAATCAAGGAGAGGATGTGTTCAATTTTAATTTTTAGATGAAAAGATGAACAACTCCACCGTAAAGCTGACTTTTTAACAAAGTTGTTTTAAAAGATCTGCTAAAAGTAAAAAGGTTTGGTACTAGACCTTTACCAGATCTTATACACTAATAAATTGTTTTAAAGTAAAAAAGTTTTGTAATAGATCCTATTATTGAGTTCTCCCACATCGGTTGGTTAAGTGGTCTTTGGTCTTCTTATATGGCTTGGCCAATCCTCCTTGAGTTTTTCCACATCGGTGGTATACGTATTCATTGCTCTCTTTATATAGTTTAGACAATCATCCTCCCTTTAAGCTAGCTTTTAGGGTTGATTTAGATCCAAAATTCATTCTTTACATGGTATCAGACTCGTCCCAATTCATTTGATCTCCTTATATGACTTGAGCAATCCTCCTCCCTTTAAGCTGCTAGCTTTTGGGGTTGAGTTAGACCCAAAATTTATTATTTACACTTATACACTAATAAATTGTTTTAAGCGATTTTATGTAAAGATGTGATGCATGTCTTAATGATGAAAAAAAGGGAAAATATTTAAGATTAAGAAAAAATTGACAATTACAGTAGTGTTCCAAAGAGCATTATCTGATCTGGAACCATCTCGTTTAGATGTTATAGTGTTGATGTTTCTATATATTTTTATTTTATTTCTTTTTTAATAATATGCATTTTTGTCTGAAATATATTATAAATTCAGATCTGCGCAGTGGGATTCCTAATAAATTATTACTTTGATAAATACAGTAGATCCTTAATTAATTAAAGTAGTACTACTACTTTATCATTGGTGCATGTTACTTAACAGCAACTGGTCTCACTAAGTTTAGATTTAGAAATAACACGTATGTATCTCTCCTCGTAATAATCACTTTTTCAATATTCCATAATCTAATTTACTTTTGGGTTCAACTTTCCACATGTGTCACAGACTAACCCTTATGTTCACATAATATTATATGAAATAAAGTCATAAATTATGACTAATAACACATTATATGACCACACTATGGAAAAAGCATCTCTTTTTCTCTCATTTAGTTTCACTTTCTTGAAGTTGACAGGGTCATGAAGATGTTAATGTAAGACCATCTCCCGCGGGTAGGAGATAATTCCTTGCTACATCATATGAATAATATGTTATATCATTAATTATTTCTATTTATCACATACACTTCACAGTAGAAGATATTTTAAAAAATAATTTATTTTTTCTTTCCTCCACATCAATATATATACTCCATCATATATATTCATTCTATCTCATTTTTTATTTTGTATATGATATTATTCTTTGTAATTCATATTATAACACATATAATAATAAAATTATAAATTACCTCCTATATATTCAATAATTCTCAATTATTTCCACGTCAACATGTCATTCGAATTGTCTCCTGATGTATGTAATCATCGGGGACAATGTCCCCTGCTAGAGATGGTCTAATAGACTAAATTTTCTGTTAAGAGTCTCACATCGGATATGAAATGGAAACATGGACTCCTTATATGGATTTGAACAATCTTCACCATGCAAGCTAGCTTTTGGGGTTGAGTTAAATCTAAGATTCATTTTTACATGGTATCAGAGCCAGACACATTCCATTTCTTTGTCCATCGATGTTGGACCCCCTAATTATATTATTCACGCTTCAATTCAAGATACTAGCTTTTGAGGTTAAATTAGACCCAAGATACATTTTTGCACTTTCGACTCAGTAATTTTGTGTTGTGTTTATATTTAGCATCATCCTGTTTTCAAGGAGTATTTGTAAGTCAATAAAGTTATATTCCAAAGAAAAAAGAGAGGAAGAAAGGACACCGTGCAAGAAATTCGTTTCTTTGCCTTTTCTTGTGTGATTTGACGTTAAACGACTTTTAAATTAAAAGAGTAAAAACATATTTGGTGAAGCTTTTAAAAGGTTAAAAATAAGTTGATTTTGGCAATTTGATCAAAAAGAGGAAATAAACTTAATTACCATGAATTTAATTTTAAGCAGTTAAACTGAGAAAAGTGAAGGAGAAGTGCAAAATGAATTTGATGAAGCAGTGAAAATGCATTGCACCTCTTTAAGTAAGACAAACTTTATCAGTTTATATAAAGTACAAAATTTTAATTTGCATGTAACTAGAAGGAATTAGCTTTAGTGCATGTTTGGATTAGCTTTTGGGTATCCAAAATCAATTATGGATACTTACTTTCATGAAAATCAGAAAATTGACATATTTGGTTGGCCAAAATCAAGCTGAATCAATTTTATTATTAATTTCAATTTGAATTTACTCTTTTTTTATTACCCTCTTTAATTTTCATCAACTCTATCCATTTTCATTATTCTCTTTAAATATCTAGAAATAATTAATAAAAAAAAAATTCAAATATACAACTTTCATTATCCTCATTAAATATCTAGAAATAATTACTAAAAAAAACATTCAAATATACAACTTTCATTACCCTCTTTAAATATCTATAAATAATTACTAAAAAAATCAAGTATACTATTCATGTTATGTTTTGAGTATGTTATTGTTAATTTTAGGACCTTTCTCATACTTAGGAATAAGAATAATGCAACTCATTTAGATTATCCTTCTCCTTTTTCTATTGTCTTCTTTCAAATACTCCGAATATTATTAATATTTTAAATGCAGCAAAATGTGCTCTACAATTTTAACTGAAAATCGATTCCAATGTACTTTTTAAAATAACTATTAAATATAATATTATTCCTTTTTCTATAATGTATTATTAATATAAATGAAGCTAGTCCAATAATTTTAAATGAAGCTAGTCCCGTGAAATGCGGCAAAATGTGCTCTACAATTTTAACTGAAAACCGATTTCAAGGTACTTTTTAAAATAACTATTAAGTATAATTATAATACATTATAGAGTACATGCAAAATTAGTATTGTAATAATATTTAAATACTATTTGCACTTTAAATTAGTATTGTAATAATATTCTATTAATATTTAAGTACTATATTGCACTTTAAATTCTATTATCTATTTGTCATTTTTATTTACATACTTCCATCTATTTATATGTATGTCCATTTTGATAATTCTACATTCAAAATCAATTTTGATCAAAACTATCCAAACATAAATCAATTATAAGAATCACTTTTACATTGTTGCATCCAAACATAAATCACTTCTGTCATAATCAATTATGCAAAATCTGCCAGAAGTTAATCCAAACACACCCTTAGTATAAAAAGTAAATGACCCATTACCTTAACGATTAATCCTCAGTCCTCACTTTAATTATACGTTACAATAACAATAACATACCCGGCGAAACATACGAAATGATGCGCCAAATTGAACTCAGAACTTTAAATTATTCTATTGACTTACATTTTTAAAAAAGAAATACTCATGTAGTATAGCTTATAATAACTGAAGAAGAGATAAGATCTATCTTTGTGCTAGTCTTTGTCAGACTTCTAAGGTGCCTAGGTCAAAATTGGACGATTCTGAATAAATTTATCTTTCGTAGGGTCGTGAAAAACGTGTCCAGAATATGTTATTTTTACTATAGCTTTTGGTGACAAAGCACCATGCTGCCTTAACATTCTCTTCTAATAAGTTAAAGGGCTTAGTGCCCGTTTGATTGGGCTTCTCAAAAGGTCAAAAATGTATTTTTTTTTTGGCCAAAATCACTTTTGGCTTCAAAATGGAGTGTTTGGTGGTTTTTGCCAAAAGTGCTTTTGACAAAAAAAATATTTTTGGCCTCTATTGGAGAAGCCAAAATTTTGGGCGTTTGCCCAATAGAGGCAAAATAGCTTTTGGATTTGCTCATTTTTAATCCAAAAACACTTTTTTTTATTGACAATCAAACATCTAACAATTTTTTGATAAAAAATTATACTCCTAAAAACTCTTTTTAATAAGCTGTACCAAACGGGCCCTTAGTGCCCGTTTGATTGGGCTTTTCCAAAGACTAAAAGTGTTTTTGGCCTTTAAATGGAGTGTTTGGTTGATAACTGAATAAGTGATTTTGGGTTCCAAAAGCACTTTTGGGTTAAGCTCAAAGTTGGGCTTCTTGAGTAGAGCTTATTTTGACTTTCTACTTTTTTGTTTTTTTTATATAAAAGCACTTTTTTTTATTGACAACTAAGGGCCTGTTTGGTACAGCTTATTAAAAAGAACTTTTAGAAGTAGAACTTTTAGGAGTAGAGCTTTTCAAGTAGAGTTTTTTATCAAAAAATTGTTGGGTATTTGGTTGTCAATAAAAAAAAGTGTTATTGGCTTAAAAATAGGCAAAAGCAACCTCTACTTCTAAAAGTCCAAAATTTAAGCTTTTGGAAATAGAGGCCAGAAGTGCTTTTGAAAGCCAAAAACACTTTTTCGATTTTGAACCTCTACTTCTAAAAGTCCAAAATTTAAGCTTTTGGAAATAGAGGCCAAAAGTGCTTTTGGAAGGCCAAAAACACTTTTGGCAAATCCAAAAGCCCAACCAAACGGGCACTAAACACCTAACAAATAAGATGTACCAAACGGGCCTTAAGTTGCCTAATACTATTTCCATTTCAATTCATGTGAACTTTTTCGAAATATGAGGGTTAAATTTTATAATTTTAATCTTAAATTTTGACATAATTTTTATATTTATAAAAATAAATTTATATATTTAGAAACTACATTAAAAGTATTATAAGTCATGATAATTTATAATTCAAATAATTTAGAAAAAAATATAAGGAAAACGTGATCAAAGAATCACATCGTAGCACCCCGATTCTGCTTCTGGGCACCGCAGTGTTTCTTTGCCTTTTGCCGAGTCATCAATTTTCAACATTTTTCTGCTTCGGGACCTCCTTTTATGCCCACTTTGCGCTCTTTTTTGTCATTTTGTCTTTTTGAACCGCTGTGACTGAAAAGAAAGAAAAACAAACCTACTACTATACTAAACACAACAAAAACGAGTAAAATACAAACTAAAAATGACTCAAAAGGCGTATACACAATACGTCTAACAATATGCAAGTAGAGTCAGTTCATCTTCATCGTCATAAACACTAGAGTTCTTCCTCCCACTGACAATTTCCAATATCAACACTCCGAAGCTGTAGATATCTGATTTTTCTGAGAATCTTCCATGCATTGCATATTCAGGGGCCATGTAACCACTGCAGAACATATTAATATTGAGACAATGAATAATGACACAGTGTATTCATGAGAAAATGAAGGAAGCAATAACTTACTATGTGCCAACAACTCTTAAAGTGTTGGCCTGATCTTGATTGCCCCTAAAAATCCTCGCCATGCCAAAATCTGAAATTTTTGGGTTTAGGTATTCATCCAACAGGATGTTGCTTTCCTTCAGATCTCTATGAATAATTCGTAGTCTCGAGTCTCTGTGAAGGTAAAGGAGGCCTCGACCAGTTCCTTCAATAGTGATGACTCGTTTACTCCAATCAAGGAACTTTTCCTGGTGTGAACCTGAAAAGGTTTCACCAAGAAATGTATGATGGATTTTGTCCCCTTAAGAAAATACCGTTTTCGTTTGAGTCTGGAAGTCCTCAAGTGGGAAACAAGCAAAACCAGTGAAAGAAAGTTATGCACTAACCAAAAAGATATGCATCTAGGCTTCTATTTGGCATGAAATCATAAACTAGCATATTTTCCCCTCTGTCTGTACAGCAGCCGAGGAGTCTAACAAGATTACGATGTTGTAGTCTAGAAATCACGACAACCTCATTCATAAACTCCTGTAGCCCCTGACCAGAAGACTGTGAAAGCCTTTTTACTGCAATTTCTTGTCCATCTGGCAATTTTCCCTGCAGATAACTGATCTAATTTATTTCTTATTTTTTTCATTTGTTGAAACACTACAGAGATGCATCGAGAAACATTACTTTGTACACTGGACCAAAGCCTCCTTGCCCCAGCTTGCTAGCTGAGTGAAATTTATCAGTTGCATTTGCTAACATGTCAAAGCTGTACAAGGTGAGATCTTCAATTTTGACTTTGTTGATGTCAGTTTTAATCATGCTTTCCTTGTAATTGTTTGGAGATGCTTCTCTTAAGAATGCTTCATTTTTTCTCTTCCTTTCTGGTTCAGAATTGACATTCAGAAATCAAACAATCTGCAGACATAGAAGTTCTAGTTTGTGTTCTCAAAAATCTCATTTGATTAATTACCTCTGTGCTTAGCCAACAATTTCCAGAAAAGATATGAACATATGGAAACTGTTATTGAGCCTATCGAGACTGAGATTGCAATAGCTACTACAGGGATGTCTTTCTTGTGATTTGCAGCTGCAATACATGCATGGAAGTGAAAGCATTAATTGAGAATTTGAGACTACTTTGATGATATTATAGATTTTATTAGGAGTTTCTTGGTTATATTCTTCAAAGACTAGAAGACTTTAAATTTCAATTCTGCTTGTTCCAGAAAAATAAACTAAACAATTGAATGCTACAGGTCGAAAAGAAGTATGTTACCAAGTTCGGAGTAGGCAAGGAGAACGAACAAATTAGCCGCCCCATCCGTGGAGTATTCTTGAATATCAATTAAGCTTCTATTCCAATGCATACAACCTATGCATGTATAGTATGAATACGCCTTGCAGGAGCAGTTACAAAATCTGGCACTCCCATTGTCTGCAGCTTCAAAAATCCGTCCTGCTTGCCCTGCGCGATATCAGTTTTGTTCCTTTCACAGTCTAGTGCAGTCCTTCTGATACATCCACCAGACCAATCTTCTTTCTCCCATTCTCCTTCATTTTTAGGTTTAAACCCTTGTATACAACTGCATATTGGAGAACTCCTTGGATTACAGCTTCCAAATGGCCCACACTTACCATAAATATCACACTCAGTTCGGGGATTTGCCCATGTTACCACCCAATCCCTCTTTCTTGGATCCCAAACCTTCTCTTGATAAGATCCTGTTGAATTCAAGGAATAATAGAGTATCCAAGACTGGTTTCCATTGGAATAAGTTTGGTATGCGGTGCCAGCATTATCTGCTACAAGGTCAACACCAGAGCGGTAGGAAGATTTCATTTCTGGTAATCCTATATAGATCTGTTTATTCCATGGACTACTGCGCCAATAAGGAGAGGTGTTATTCCAAATAAAAGCCTGGGGGATGTATTGAAGTTGAATTCCAGCTGAGAAACTCCCGACAGACGGATCATCAGGACTTCTCCATGATTTCAGGAGAGCCTTTGTGTTAGTAAGATCCCTCCACTAGAGGCACTAGCAGACGGCATAATCTTATCAATGCCCATTTTCATGAGCTGTAAGAGTGAATCTGTAGGATATTGAAAGCTTTCCCATAGAACTCTCCCATTTGAGTTGTCTTTCAAGACTAAGCTACCAGTGTCCAAGAGCTGGGCAGTGGAATTCTTCATAGAGTTTGCAATACTGGATGACCATATTATCTCCTTTTGTCCATTCAAGATTACAAGATTGCCATCTGCTGATATTGTCAGTATTCCGCTAGAATCATTTATAGGCTTGTCTCTGTTAGCTACCCATACGACAGTTGGTGTTGGCGATGGTAGGTTAAACATAATACCTACATACCGATTTGCAGAATTCCCAGGGCTGAAAAATCCCAGTTTAACTGTTTTGCCACTGGAAAATACAGTTTCCGCATCTCTCACAGGCTCACTACTGCTAATGGTGTCTGAAGCATTGGCACCTGAAAAAAATACATAAAAGCAGCAGAGCAAAAGAAGAAAAGATCGAGATAAGCTCATGCTGAGTTCTTTTCTGCCTAAAGGTTCAGTCTATCATTTGAAATGTAAGAACTGAGAACTTCAAGGATGACCCCTTTTTTGCCTCGAAAGTAAGTTTTTTTATATATTTATATTTAGTTTACTTTTCAATTGGGTGTAAACTAATTGTTTGACCCGTGTTTCAAATGATTTCTTAAGTGGACATTTCGGCTTCTAACTCTACAGCTTACTGTATTTCAGAGTAGTTTTGTGCATTTGGTACCTGTGACACTGCAAGATATCTTGGGCTGATGTGACTTTAATAAAATGTTTTGTTACCTTGTTATCTTTGAAAAATATTTTTCTCCAAAATGAATGAAAATGACTTCCCCCACATATAAGGTCTCGTCAATATAGGTTTCAAGGATTTGGTAGATTAGAGATTACGGTGATGAGCCTAACAAACCATGGACACATTTGGTCTATCTTCTGCATATTCTTGACCACATAATAGTCCAACATGTGCACATCTCAAATTTCCCTTTCAAACTGCAGATCTTTTATCTGGGGCCTGCCAGTTTGACAATCTTGTTTTCATTCCACAACGTACATGCCTGAAGAGCAAAGGCATTGACAAAACAATAGCAAATTGAGCTACGGAAAGTTGACGTTTCATTCTCTGAAACTGTACACATCTGATTTTTCTAAGAATCTTCCTTCCATTGCGTGTTCAGGAACCATGTAACCACTACTATAATAACAATTACACCTCAGTCTCAATCAAGTTAGGGTCCGTTATATGAATCTCACTTCTTCATTTAAGCTTACACGGGCGGAGTTGCACCATGCAACCACTTCATCACATAATAATTTTGAATGGTTATCTGTTGTCTTCTTTTAGACCGCGAAATAGAGAACGATACAGCAACTTACTTGGCCCAACAACACCACTTGTTATCTCCTTTTTGTTAGTGTCAATCCAGTATCTTTGATTAAACACAACAATTATAAAATAACTATTGAATTGAAATTGAAATCAACACGGAAAATATGCAGTAAATGGAAAAACCAAATACTAACTTGATCGATAGAGGAGACCGCTGCGATGTCCTCCTAAAAATTTGTCCCCACTTTGTAGTTTACGGGCGTCATCTCTTGAGGATAACTATCTCGATGCAAGTTCATGCACAACTAATTCGACGAATTTACTTTATGACTTTTCTAGAAATAAACTTTGGAAGAAGAAGAAGAAGCCATGAGATCTTGTGATTCATATAATGATTGTTTCATAAGATTAATTCATCTCTTTCAACCAAGTAATCAACATTCTTTATATAGCAGTAACATATGAATAGATATAACTATTCATACCAAAGGTTGTGACTGTTTTGAACAATTACATCTTTTGATTCATTTCAAAACAAATTATTCGTTAGGCCCACCGTCGCGTAACCCCGTCGTCGCGGCTCTGCTTCTCAGCGCCGCGACCCTCTCCCTTAAAACAAATTTCTGGAGTTACAACCTCAATGGTGCCGCAGCGCTAAGCACGATAATTTTTACCTGCTCTCGGGACATTTGGCGCCGCGACGCTTGGCCAATATTTTTGAAAATATTTTTGATCACTTATTTTATTCTTCTTTCTTGTACAAGTTCCAACAATACTCCACATTTTCTATTCAAACTTCTAACAATACCCCACATTTGGATAGTAAATAAGATAATAAGGAACTTATTGTTATTTTGGAAAAACCATATATGACATGCATCAGAAAAGGTGTCTTTTGGACTTGAACCGTTCGTAGTGAATACTTATCGGATCAACTTTGTGAAATAGTGAACGTATGTCTTGAACTATTCACGTTTTGTAGTAAATCGAAACAATAAGTATCACACACATCATATCAACATATTTCAATTCTTACGGTTGTATTCATTTGGGTCGTGAACAACTTATTCTTCTTGAGAATTTTAGAGAACGTAGCCATATCGGTTCTCAAAGATGCGACCCCACATCAATCTCATATAGGTAATACTAATCAAGAATAGTCCGTACTATCCCACCATAATGACTTTTAGTATTATTAAGAATAATATTCATCCCTTAATCATCAACGGATTAACACACATTGGTTCATCATAGGAATGAGCATATGTGTGTTCTATGCTCCTTGAGTCTTCCCCAACTAGTTATCCTATTGAACCTAGACCATGGGATCTCCAATGTTGCTAGGTTAAGTTTCCGCCAAGTAATGACTCATTGTATTGAATTTAAGCTCATTCCCCTTGATGTACACGACTTTCTCTCTATAAAGGTCTTTTGTCAAAGGATCCGCTATATTGTCCTTTGATTTTACATAGTCAATGGATATAATTCCATTCTTTAGCAAGCTTTGTATAGTATTATGACGTCGTCTTATGTGCCTTGATTTGCCATTGTATATTTGGTTCTTTGCCCTCGTAAGAGCAGTCATACTATCACAATGTATGCAAATGGCTATAACAGGCTTTGTCCACAAAGGAATACCTTCTAGGAAGTTTTGAGTCATTCTGCCTCTTCGGCAGCTTTGTCCAAGGCTACAAACTCCGCTTCCATAGTCGATCGTGTATTCACAGTTTGCTTTGTTGATTTCTAAGACACATCCGCTCCACCAAGTGTAAATACATAACCACTTGTGGACTTAGTTTCCGAATGGTCGGAAATCCAATTAGCATCACAATATCCTTCTAAAACAGGAGGATTTTGTATAATGCAACCCATAGTTTATTGTATGCTTTAGATATCGGAGTACCCTAATTAGTGCAAACCAATGATCCTTTCCAGGATTATGTGAGTATCGACTAAGTCGACTCACTGTATATGCTAAGTCCGGTCGTGTACAATTCATTATCATCAGGCTTCCAAGAACTTGTGTATACTCCAATTGAGAGACACTTTCACCTTGATTCTTCTTAAGGTGACTTAGCGGGATCAAATGGTGTAACAACCGGTCGATCGTCATAGTGTCCAAACTTTCTAATGACCTTCTCAATATAATGGGATTGAATTAGTATGTAATCATCAGAATTCGTTTGAATTCTAATACCAATAATGACATCCGCTATTTTCATATCTTTCATATCAAAAGCGGCATGCACCATCTTCTTAGTTTGGTTAATGGCATCCTTACTTATTCCCATAATTAGCATATCATCAACATATAAACATATAATGACACACACATTCTTACATTCTTTCACGTAGACACATTTGTCACATTCATTTATTTGAAATCCATTTGATAATGGTATATTATCAAACTTTTCATGTCATTGTTTTGGAGCTTGTTTAAGTCCGTATAAAGACTTAATTAATTACAAACCTTCTTTTCTTGACCTTTAACAACAAACCCTTGGGGTTGTTCCATGTAAATTTCTTCATCGAATTCACCATTCAAGAATGCAGTTTTCACATCCATTTAGTGTATTTCCAAATTGTGAATAGCCGCTATAGCAATTATCGTCCTAATGGAAGTAAGTCTAGTTACTGGTGAGTAAGTATCAAAGAAATCTACACCTTCTTTTTGTCGAAACCCTTTGACCACTATACGAGCATTGCATTTTTCTATAGTACTATCAGGCCTTAATTTTCGTTTGAAAATTCATTTATGGCCTATTGATTTTTGTCCTGGAGGAAGATCAACCAATTTCTATGTATTATTTTGCACAATGGATTCCACCTCACTTTTGATAGCCTATCTCCAATAAGGTGCTTCAGATGATTCAATAGCAGCCCTATATGTTTGAGGTTCTCCTTCAACGGAGAAAGTCATAAAGTCCGGTCCAAACTCTTTGACAATTTTCCCACGTTTACTTCTCCTTGGTTCGGAGTTTTCTTCTTGAACAGATGAAGTATTGCTTTTATCAGTTTGTGTATTTTGGTTTGACTCATCGTGAGGCAACGTTCTTTTCCTAGGACTGGGATCACTTTTATCCTTTTCCTTTCCTTTGTAAGGAAAAATGTCAGAGAATTCTGCTTCAGCAGATTCCATAATTGTGTTTTTGTGAATACCTTCAACATCAGAATGATAAACCAAAAACTTATATGCTGCACTATTATTGGCAGAGCCAATATATATGCAATCCACCGTTTTTGGTCCAAGTTTAGTTTTCTTTGGTAAGGGAACTTGAACTTTCTTTAGGAAACCCCACACTTTCATCTTTTTAAAAGTAGGCAATCAACCTTTCCACGATTCATAAGGAGATTGGTCACTTGTCTTATGAGGAATTCTATTCAATATCATATTTGCAGTAAGTAATGACTCTCCCCATAGACTAAGAGGTGCACCCGAACTAACCAACATTGAGTTTATCACATCCTTCAATGTTCTATTCTTGCGTTCGGCAACTCCATTTTGTTTTGGAGTATATGGTGCAGTGGTTTGATGAACTATACCATGAGTAGAACAAAATTCGTTAAAGTCATTTGATTGATATTCACCACCTCTATCTGACCTTAGAATTTTAATTATTTTCTCAAGTTGGTTCTCCACTTCAGCTTTATATGTTTTAAACATGTTTAAAGCCTCGTCTTTGGTATGTATTAAGTATACATAACAACATTTACTGCAATCATCTATGAATGATATGTAATAGTTCTTTCCTCCACGAGATGAGTTGTTTGGTAATCACACAAATCACTATGAATACCAAGCACTTCATTTGTTTTCTCTACAAATTTGTGAGGATAACTTGCATATTTTGATTCTCTGCATACTCCACACTTGTCATTTTGTTCATAGAAATTTTTGACAACATGCCTAAATTTACCATTATTTATAAAGAACGATAATTAACATGGCCTAATCTTGAATGTCATAAGGAAGGGGAATCAACCATGTACATAGAAGCAGTGCTAGTGTCTGCATTTTTTATTAATAATCATTGCATCCATAATAGGTACAACAGAAAGTTTGAAGAGCCTTTCACTAAGGTAACTCTTCCCTACTACATCCCACATTTGGTGAGTACAAATTTGTCCGATTCAAACACAATTTTAAAGCCCTTGTTACTTAAAACATGACCAGATATCAAATTCTTACAAGGGAAAGGGGTCAAATATACCCTAAAACTTAGGTAAAATGATCATATATACCCTTTGTCAAAGTATGAGGTCATATATACCCTCCGTTAGCCAAAACTTATCAAATTTACCCTATGTTAACGGATTGACCACGTGGCAGCCACGTTGTAACACCTCATTTTAACCGGAGTCAAAACAGTGTACTACGTATGGTTGATTCCTAAACTGTATTTAAGAAGTTGTCACCTAATTATTTTAAAGATGAATTAAGGCATCTACTTAGCAAACCATCTGCTAAAAATAACTTCAATTAATGGTCTGCAAAACTTAATAAGATTCTAGATAAGGGTTCTTCATTATTCTAAAGGGAAGGGATTAAACATCCTTTGATCCGCTAACTTACGGTTATCCGTTCAAACTTAGACTTAATCATTATATTAAAATGCATGTTTTCGAAAATATAAAGTCAAAAGAAAGATGTTGCAAATAATTACTTGAAAGATGTATATATTTTGATAAATTTGCATAAGGTTTACTTAAAAAATGTATGGCAAATAATTTGTTTGAAAATTATATGTTGTGTATAAAATTAAAGTTTTATGAAAATACGCATTTGTAAGGAGGCATTATTAAAATGCATGCTTTAGAGATATAAAAAATAAATTTCCGTTTTAAGCTACCCTCCCCTTTAATCTATTAGTCTTAATTATTCTAAGTACCCGAAGTCTAACTATTCTACACATTTCAATATTTATATAGGATTTCATGTTATAACAAGGAGAAAAATAAGAATGACAGAAATTAGGAATGAGAATAAAAGGATGACTAGGGCGGATGGTATTTTCATCCGGCCCATTTTGTTTTGGAGTTCCGAAGCGGGACATTGAAGACATAGATACGGATCTTCATTTTCGCCATAATCGCGCTGAGTCTCATACCAAGACTCTTCCATTTTGTTTTGGAGTTCCGAAGCGGGACACTGAAGACATAGATACGGATCTTCATTTTCGCCATAATCACGCTGAGTCTCAGACTCTTCATTCATGTAAACAAAGAAAGGAAAAAGATTAGTAGACGGAACGTGACAATATACACACAAGAAAAATGTGAATAAATAATTCATAAAAGGCAATATGTTGCTGGGCCTCAGATTCATTTTTATACAGATTCATAAGCATACTAATCCCTTGAATAAATGGCGTGGCTAAGGACATATTTGAATGAGATAATTACACTTTAATCCATACCACAAATTATCTAAATCAGATTCGACTCAAACAAACTAGCAAATAAATTTGTCTTGCAACTAACAGTCATTTTGCTTAACTAAAAAATAGCTTTACTACATCATATTCCTTAAATATATATACGCCATACTTAGAGCATTACAATAAACATATACCTAAGTGACAACATAATGAATCAACAAAACTAAAAATATGATTATAAACACAGTAGTACCAACCAAACAAGCCAAATATCACAAGGCTTTTAACCTAATCAATATCCCAATTCTAAAAAAAAAACTGTTAACAACGTTTTAACATATTGCCATAAACATAAATCTAATCAATAACTTAGTAAGCTAGGTTGCTTAGATCAGTTACCACACATGCTAACCGAACATCGTACTTAGATATTCAAGAACACAACCATATTTCATTAATCAAATATTGGCGATAAAACATTGGTCAACAGTCTAGCAGGAAAACATGTCTAAGCATATTAACATAACTCACACAGGCTATCACTCACCATATAACTTAAATATTTAACATAACAATATGAATGAACTGTCACGCGATTAACACAATGAAATAAATATGAAAAGGCAGAAAGTAAAGAGAAGGTGTAGTTGTGGACATTCTTCGGACAGCGAACCGAGGCGTGTTTCAACTCGTCAAGATTGTTATAATGCTGATTTTTCGAAATTGAAATGCTGGGTTTTTATGCTGAAACAGAACTGGTTTCGACCCGAAAAACTGACCCGACCAGGATGAAAAGAATGAAAGAAATGCGAGGAAGAAACTCTGATTCTTAGATAGAAATTTTGGAACCAAAAGGAGTATTCTTTGGATGTTTGACTCGAAAATACCGGGATTTCAATTAATTTTTCTAACAACTAAGTAATGAAATTTTGGGTTTTTGTTTTTAGTTTTCTTTAAGAACAGAAAAATCGATTGAAAGTAAGGAATGTGAGTTGTGTTCTTGGCTTTTGGAGCTACTAATTAGGCTTAGGCCTGAAGGGAGAATATCATCTGTTTACCTGGGCTTAGTCTCCTTCCTTCATCAGAAAAGGGAGGAATGGTAGTAGAAAGGCATTGGAAGAATGGCATGCCACGGGTTCAAATCCTATCTCCGCAGCATCTTGTTTTGGCAAACTATTTTAGGGTTAACTAGTAATTAATTTAGTTATTAATTCCCGCCTTTCGCTTTTTGGGAGTGAGGCAGAATTTTCATCAATTTTTCGTCAAAAAAAAAGGTCCCTAAACACAACCCAAAGACGGTGTATTTATAGTTGGGATTTTAGAGTTGAAATTCGAAATTCGAATTCAAAGGACAAGTGACCGTTTTTTGTGACATTGAAAAGAAAAGATCAAAAGGGTCTGAAATTCACCTCTTGTAGAGTGTTTTCAGAGGTTGGGACAGAGATAGATGTTTATTTGGTGGGCAAAGGGGAGGTGTGAAGGGGATTGGGGTTTGTTTGATGGTTAAAAGGATGAGTGAAGGTGATGGGTTATGGTGATAGATAACAGTGGTTTCGGTGGTGTTTGTCCTGTGGTCTGTTGGGTGTAACATCGATGGTCCGGCGGGTAAAGGGTGGTCCACAGACTGATTTTCGTGAAGGATTTTGGTTGGGAAAATGTTTAGTTTGGTTGAAGTGAAAGAGGAAGGCCATTGGTTTTCTTGGTTCTGATTTGGGCATTTTAATTGGGATGTTGAAGGAATGTATTGTGGGCCGGGTCGACGGGATTTTTGGGCTGAAGGAAACAAGAAATGTTGTGGTCTGTTGGGCTAGTTTTTCAAAAGAAATGGGGAAATGAAAAAATGGGGGTAATTAATTAGTAACTATTCCAATTTCTTTAATTAATTAAAATATGCTTCTTTTGTCTGATTAATATTTTTTTTTTAAAATGCACATACTCATAAATTACGGTACAAAGATTTAATATATATATTTAATTTAAGCAAAAAATATAATATTTATATGATGAAAATGATTAATTTGGTAATTGGTGAAAATATTAAGAGAAAAATCAATCACCAATGCCGATGCCGAAATATTAAAATTATTTTGCTTATATTTTAATTATAAAATGTAATATCTGATATTTTAAAATTATGCGATAATTAGTGAAAAATATTAAAATTACTTATTTTTGACAATTTTCAAGATTGAGAAGCATAATAAAATTAATTGAACATAATAGGACGAGCTGAACAAAAAATAGATAAAGAGGGGATAAAATTGGGTGTCAACACACGTCACCGACGAACATCCATGCCGCTAGCAGTCCGCCAAAAAAAATGGTAATTCTCCCAAAATCAGATGAGAGGGACTGGACAACCTCAACGGGAGGCTGCCCAGTCGCCGGCGCCGCCATCAACGCCGCCAATGACCCGCCAAAAAATCAAATCTGTAAATGTTGTAGATCGGGATTGGGTGTATGTTGTAGAGGATGTTGAGGCGAACACAATGGTACTACTCTCAAGCGTCGACTATCACAGAGGTGGCCGAAAAATGCAAATGATCGATCTGAAAATCTGATTTGGTCGATCTGAAGAATGATGCAGAATTGAGGGAGGTGAGTGGTATCAAAATGTCGGCAAAAGGATGCTGAATCTACAGATACCAACCACGACCGACGACTGTAACTCCGGTGGCCGAAATTTCAAAAGTTGCGCCTAGGGTTTCAGCGATTTAGGCGTTGGTCGTCGGTTCAATTGGGGTTGAATCGAGCTTGCTGGGTGGTGTAGAAATGAAGGCAAGAACACGACGGTCCTAACCATATCACTCCCAACCGCGGATTCTATCGGAATCAGTCAAAATATGAAGATCACCGTCGACTGGCGGCATGGCTGGTCGCTGGTGACGTGGCCAGTGACGTGGTTGCCACATGGCTGCCACGTATCTGCCACGTGTCCAATCCGTTAATATAGGATAAATTTGATAATATTTGACTAACGGAGGGTATATATGACCTCATACTTTGACAAAGGGTATATGATCCTTTTACCAAAGTTTTAGGGTATATTTGACCCTTTATTTCAGGAACATGCAACACATTAGTGAGCACAAGATCATTCCCGGACGTGAGTTTCAGAATCACTCTCCCTTTTCCTTCAACTTTCACAGAAGCAGCATTCCCCACGAATAAAGGTTCTCCATCCTTGATGGGCTGGTAGGGTTGTAAACATGTCCTTTTCAGAACAAACATGCATAGATGCATCTGTATCCATCCACCAGTCAGTTGAATTAGTAAACAGATTTGCTTGAGCAGCAACAACACCAATGAATTGATTTCTAGTTTCAGCACGGTTGGGTTGGTTAAAATTCCTCGAACCTCCAGTATCACCTCCTTGATTCTTGCGAAGGCGACAATCCTTTGCTCTATGCCCAGGTTTATCGCACACCCAACAGACTCCAATTTGTGATTTCTTGAACACTTTGGACTTTTGTGGGGCGAGTGCATTTCTCCCGGCAGCAAAATATGGCTTGGCAGCAATAAATTTGCCCTTGCCTTTCTGAAACTTGGCCTTAGATGGACTTCCTCCAACCATGTTAGCATTAGGCTCCTAGGAAATAACATCAGCCTATTCATTCTTCCGGTTATCCTCTTCAACTCGAAGTTTGAGAACCAATTGCTCAAAATTCATATCTTCAGGTAGATGCTTAAGATAAAATTCGAAATCCTTTCAAGAATGAGGTAATTTCTCAATAATAGAACCAACAAGGAAATTTGGGTTAAGACTCATACCTTCCACATCTAACTCATGAACAATGACTTGGAGTTCCTCCACTTGCTTGACAACATGCTTGACATCGCTCATCTTGAAGTTCAAGAACTTGCCAATGACGAACTTTTTTGAACAAGCAACCTCAGTCTTGTACTTGTTCTCTAATGACTGTCACAACTCCCTTGTCGTTTTAAACGTGAAATAGATATCATAGAGAGAGTCATCCAAGGCATTGAGAATATAGTTCCTGCAAAGAAACTCTTCGACTCTCTGATCGGTGTATTTTATATACACCTTTTGAGTCAGTTTTAGTTAGTCTTTTGTCCCGTTTTTCACATATAAGTGTCGTATTAGGATAGTTTTTCTTTCTTTTGAGTCAAAATGGTTAAAATGGCCAAATGGCGGAAAAGGAGCAAAAAGAGGGCAAAAGAGGAGATGCCAGAGCTGGAAACAGAGAAAGTGGCGAACGAGGGTAAAATCCGGACCAGCGCCGCGGCCTCACTGCGATCAGCGAGCCGCGGCGCCACTATTCGTAGAGGCTGCGAAGACTCGGCGCGCGCTACCGAATGCAGATATCGGGGCGGCGCGCCAAACACCCGACGGATTGCGAACTTCGTGCGCGGCCATCTGCGAGGCGCCGACGCTGAAAAATTAGGTCTTTTGACGAAATTGCAGGCGGGCACGAAGGAAAAGAGGAGGCGGTTTTCACTATAAAAGGAGAACCCTAGGCGCTTTTAAGGGTTCCCACTTGCACAACACAAGACTTTTGCTTGGAGATTGGATACCATTAGTTTAGTAATTTCTTTTCTCTTTCTTCTTTATTTCTATTTTGTATGATGAACATGGAATTAGTTCTTGTCATGACAATGACTAGGAACTAATTCTCTTATAGAACTTTCCATGTTGAATTGCTAGAAACTTATGTTATAAATTAATGACGCTTATGGTTATTTTTCTTATTGTGAGATCTATCCAATAATCGAGTTGAACTCTTGGTAATTAATTGACAACTAATTATCACTATATGATTTCTAATCAGTTCGAAAGGGGGATTGTGAATATCTTTGTAAGTTGGGTAGACATTCTTGGATTGGGAATGAAAATACCTCAATTATTTATGTAAGCGTTGATGAGAGGCTTAACAACCCTAATTTTGCGCATTGTGCGTGACGGCCAACTAGGTTTTGTTCTTAATCCTCCTATAGAGTTATCCTTATCACCGAAAGGTAGGTAAGGTGCGATCTGAGGTTGAGTGTTTATATAACCTAACGGAGTATAAAACGATTTAGAAACTGTTTTCTCCGAAAGAAGAATACCATAAGTTAATGCATTAGTAAGTAGCATAAGCGGATAGTAAGGATACATGGAAGCCCTATTCTCATCACCACTGAAATAAATCTTTATATTTAAATAGCTTGCATAATTCTTAGTTATAAACAACAAATCAATTATCAATTCACCAAATAGATACTAGAAAATAGATAATTGGTAATTGAACTCTAATCCTTGTGGACGATATTCGGTCTTATCAAGACTATACTACTTGTCACGATAACGTGCACTTGCGTTTAAAGTGTGTGCATCTTACCGCGCATCAAGTTTTTGGCGCCGTTGCCGGGGATTAGGCATAGTTCAATATCAAATTTATCTATTTTTAATTTCTAATTTGGTTTTTACTCTTTGTTAATTTTTATATGTTTTTATTTGTTCTATTTTATTTTATTCTTTTTCGCTTTATGTATTTATTGTGTGAAAACAAGGGTGCCGTGATCCGTTGTTGGTTTTGATGCATCTCAGGTATCCTCAAGACATGGATTTCACATGATCGAGCTCCAACCATGAGGAAGAGAGAGGAATGCGAGAAGTCATACTCGCCTCACTAAGTATCAGCGCATTCATGGACGAAATGAGATTGGCCATAAAGAAGTGGAATCGCAAATAGGAGAACTTCAGATCATTTTTAACAAATAACAACAATTTGAGAGCTGAACCAAACCCAACTATTGAGGAATCGGTGAGATAGTTGGTGTAGAAAAGGAAAAGATTGCAGATCCAATTATTTACCTTCGACTCAGAGAAATCCTTTTCTTGCACTATTACGAAGAACCACCACTAGCTATCACGGTGATCCCCACCAGGAAGCCCAGACCAGCAAGGGTACCCCCTAGAGTTGAGATTTGTAGAGAATTTCACGGATTCCTACGTTATAAAAAGCATAAAAGACAAGCCTGTCATGTGTACTTGGGGGATAATTGTATGTTTAAGGTTCTTGGTTGAGCAAATAGTTATAGGGAAATTGAGACCTATAACAATAAATCTGCGAATTGCAAGTAGTTCGCAGAAGGGTCCAATGAGCACTCGTACCGGTTAATTGCGTCCGGCTAAAAGACGTTAAAGACAGCGCTTGTTGGGAGGCAGCCCAACGTTTTCAATTATGTTATTTTAATTTATGTCTTTAGTTTATTTTATTTTGTCTAGAACAATCTCACGGTCTTGGATTCTTGTGTTTGTCTTTGTGATTGATAGGTCAGGAAATAAAGCGGCGAAAATCAAGAAAAGCAATTTCGAGCGGGTAAGCGCGCGCCAGGCGAAGCGGCGCGCCAAAAGAAGAATCAGCGCAGTTTAGCGCGCGCCAGATTTGCGCGGCGCCAAAAATTCCAGAAAATTTGCCAAATTTAGCGCCGCGCCTCAGAACGCGCGCGTAAAGTCCGGGCGAGCGCAGAGTTTGGCGCCACGGCGCCAAAGCATGGCGCGGCGAGAATCGAACTTAAAACGCCCAGAATCAGATTTTCCCCAAATCCAATTTCAAAAACCTAACCCTTCCTCTCCAAAAACCCACGAAATTCCAAAAATTTGCCCACAAATCCTCCACAAATTAAACCCAACCACAACCAAAACTCTTAAATTCCTAAAAACCCTTAGCCATCTCAACCAACAAAGCTCCATTCCATAGCCTCAAACCACCATTAGAAACAAGAACAGCTTGAAGCTTCTCATAAAAAGGTAATATTTTTCTGTTCTTGAATCCTTTACTGAAGTCACAGGAGGTAGTAGTTTGAAGGAGTATTGTAGTTGAAGTAATTGGGTACTGAAAAGTTGATTGTGAAGTTTGGAGAAAAGAGTAGAAAAGGAGTGTGGGTATTGGGTAGAAAAGTTGAAGTTTGGGGGTGTTGTGTTCGCTGCTAGTTGTAGATTGTGTAGGAAACATTTGTGCCACTAAATTGAAAAGCTCCATAAAACTATTTTAAACCATGGCCACCAGGAAGAGAAGAGGCTCCACATCCACCCCAACCCCACAATACGATGAAAATAGGTTTGTGAGCTACCAAGCCTACCAAAGATACAAAAAGCTTGATACCAGACCCTTAATACCAGAAAGGGGAATGGACTACCAGAGGGAGTCATATGGGGAAGAAGATGTTTATGAGCCCATTCGGGCGATGATTGAGTTAAGGGAGTGGAGGAAATTTGTGAATCCGGAGAAGATAGCACCAGTAAATACAACAATGGTGCGTGAATTTTATTCCAACTTTCCGGAGAAGGTGGAAAGGGGATGCTTTGTAAGGGGACACTATGTGCCTGTGACAGCAGAAGATATAAATATACAATTGAAAACAGTTGATGTTGAAGAAAGAAGTGATTGGAATCACTTTAGAACATGGTCTAGAAGCATTGACCACATCGACTGGAATGCCGCTGACAGCAGTGAGCTACCATGGGCTTTTTGATATTGGAAGAAATGGGTCAAGAGCAGAACATGTGCCAATTCAACAAAGTAGCCAAAGGTTGGCTATATTTAAATCGGCGCCGCGTGATTCCATCCACGCACTTCACCGAGTGCGGAGGATAGGATTAAACCGATACATGGAATTATGAGGGTTGGCGATTGATGTGGGAAAGAAATAGTGCGAGCATTGAGGAAATCAGCGAGTTGGTAACAGCGGATTGGGACATGGCTCGCTTATCACAAGCTATGTCACACGAGCGCGGTCCCAAGACTACCCACTGACACTCATGAGAGAAACCAACTGCCGGTGTCCTGTGGGATAGTGCACTCTTCCCAGACCCAAGCCCCCCAGCAGCCAGACGGAGAGTACAACCAGCAGCAGCAGCAGCAGCAGAGGCCGCCATGGACGAAGATGAGCCTGAAATAGGGGCTCAATATGAGGCGAGACCTAGCCACCGCCAACCACAGCGAGCGAACCTCCAACGCCCACGATGGAGCAATTGTTTCAAAATCGATGAGGATGATGCGCACCTTGGACACGATGGTACAAGGACAGCAAGAAACAAGACAACAAATCAACGAGCTGAGTTCCTTGTTCAACCAATGGTCGATGCATTATCCACCGCCACCACCACCATTTTAGCCAAAGTTTGTAAGTGTCTTATTTCTTTTATTGTCTTTGAGTCTACACACATTGGGGACAATGTGTGATTTAAGTTTGGGGGTGTTTTATTTGCGTGTCATGTTATGTTTTATTTAAGTCTTTTTTATTGTTTTATGTTTATTTTGAGTCACCAAATTTTTTTCCTTTTTGAGTCATAATTGCCTGTCAAAGATCATAATTGCTGTAGTTGCTAGAAACACCTAGTGAAGTAAGGTGAAATAATGTAACGGAATTGGAGCAACTATCTAAACACCTAAGTTAGATATGCCAAAAACTCACAGAATCTATTTATTTGGAGTTTCTTGCTTGAGTTATGCATGCTAAATGATAAATACTTATGTGTTATGATTGCTTGCTATTTGAGGCGAAATAGTTAGGATATGCATGTTAGGAGATGACTCTGCATTTCTTTGATAGCCAATTCTTACCATTCTTTTCTATCCCGCACTTTAAAACTATCCTAGTCACAATTGAGCCTAAATTTGAAACTTCTTCTTTGACACCCTATATTCCCACAAATTGTACCATAAGTGAAAATATGAAAATAGTGGAATACATTGTGTTAAAAAAAAAAAAAAAAAAAAGAGTGAATAAGTCTGTTGCACCCCAATACAAAAGTAATAAGAAATAGGCAAAAGCCTAAGTTTGGGGGTGCTTGTCATTATTATATACTTCACTCTTCCAAAACAAAAGAGGGGAAAGATAGAATCGAAATGAAGAAAAGAACAAAAAGAAAAAGGGAAATACTGAAAAGCTGAAGAGCTTATGGTACACGAAATGAGCCTAAATTGCCTATTTTTACCTACCTATACCTAAGCCTACATTACAACCCTTAAAAGTCCTGAAGATCTCTTTTATGCATATCCAGAATTAGTGGAGAATAGCAAGTAAGCATGTCATAGGAATTCTTGAATTTAGATGCATGATTTAGTATATTGACTTCCATTAAGCATGATGAATATGAGTTTGCGAAATATCTAGCTTAATGTGCTGAAATTTCATGTTATATGTTCCTGCATATTATTCTGCTAACCTTCATGTTTTTCTAGTTAACACTTACGCAGAAAAGTGATCAATGGCGTGAGTCTTTTATTTTTGTTCTTTGAGTCTTTTATTTTATTTCTTTATATCTTTGCTCGAGGCGAGCAAAGGTGAAGTTGGGTATTTGATCTGTATTTTATATACACCTTTTGAGTCAGTTTTAGTTAGTCTTTTGTCCCGTTTTTCACATATAAGTGTCGTATTAGGATAGTTTTTCTTTCTTTTGAGTCAAAATGGTTAAAATGGTCAAATGGCGGAAAAGGAGCAAAAAGAGGGCAAAAGAGAGATGCGAGCTGAAAGCAGAAAGTGGCGAACGAGGGTAAAATCGGACAGTCGCGCGCGCCTGCGATCAGCAGGGTCGCGGCGCCACTATTCGTAGAGGCTACGAAGACTTCGGCGCGGCTACCGAACAGCGAATATCGGGCGCGGCGCCAAAACACCGACGGATTGCGAGAACTTCCAGGCGCCCATGCGAGGCTGCGCGCCGACGCGGAAAAATTAGGTCTTTGACGAAATTACGGGCGGGCACTGAAGGAAAGAGGAGGCGGTTTCGGCTATAAAAGGAGAACCCTAGGCAGTTTTTAAGGGTTCCCCTTCTTGCACAACACAAGACTTTTGCTTGGAGATTGGATACCATTAGTTTAGTAATTTCTTTTCTCTTTCTTGTTCTTTATTTCTATTTTGTATGATGAACATGGAATTAGTTCTTGTCATGACAATGGCTAGGAACTAATTCTCTTATAGGGCTTTCCATGTTGAATTGCTAGAAACTTATGTTATAAATTAATGCACGCTTATGGTTATTTTTCTTATTGTGAGATCTATCCAATAATCGAGTTGAACTCTTGGTAATTAATTGACAACTAATTATCACTATATGATTTCTAATCGATTCGAAAGGGGGATTGTGAATATGCTGTAAGTTGGGTAGACATTCTTGGATTGGGAATGAAAATACCTCAATTATTTATGTAGCGTTGATGAGAGGCTTAACAACCCTAATTTTGCGCATTGTGCGTGACGGTCAACTAGGTTTTTGTTCTTAATCCTCCTATAGAGTTATCCTTATCACCTAAAGGTAGGTAAGGTGCGATCGGGTTGAGTGTTTATATAACCTAACGGAGTATAAAACGATTTCAGAACCCGCTTTCTCCAAAAGAAGAATACCATAAGTTAATGCATTAGTAAGTAGCATAAGCGGATAGTAAGGATACATGGAAGCCCTATTCTCATCACCACTGAAATAAATCTTTATATTTAAATAGCTTGCATAATTCTTAGTTATAAACAACAAATCAATTATCAATTCACCAAATAGATACAAGAAAATAGATAATTGGTAATTGAACCCTAATCCTTGTGGACGATATTCGGTCTTATCAAGACTATACTACTTGTCACGATAACGTGCACTAGCGTTTAAAGTGTGTGCATCTTACCGCGCATCACTCTCTCAAGTCTCAATAGCCTTTAGATTTTCATCCTTCTCTGCCCCAGTAGGAGCATCCCCCCTTCTCCTTCTGTCAATGCCACAGGAGCCGCAACAGTCAAAATATTCGTCACATGAAGAGTTGTCAAATCGAACAATATCTTTTGTTGCCAACATTTGAAATCAGAACCCTTGAATTTATCAGGTTTCTCAACATGATTTTTCACCATCGAAGATCCATATTGATCCATTTTTGAATTTCAGGAAAATGAACTTTTTTCTGAAAATTTTTGTCTTAGATTGTTAGTGTCAATCCAGTATCTTCGATTAAACACAACAATTATAAAATAACTACTGAATTGAAACTGAAATCAACACGGAAAATATGCAGTAAATGGAAAAACCAAATACTAACTTGAACACAACAATTATAAAATAACTATTGAATTGAAATTGAAATCAACACGGAAAATATGCAATAAATGGAAAAACTAAATACTAACTTGATCGATTGAGGCCTGCTTTGCAGTGTCTTAAGACATAAATTCGTCCCCACTTGTGCCGTAGTTCCTGGACGTATATCTTGAGGATACAACTATCTGGTGCAAGTTTGTGCACAAGAACTCGACCCCGGTGAATTTACTTTATGACTTTTCCAGAAATAAACTTTGGAAGAAGAAGAAGCTATGAGATCTTGTGATTCATATAATGATTGTTTCATAAAATTAATTCATCTCTTTCAACCAAGTAATCAACATTCTTTATATAGCAAGGTCAACCATGTTCTATTTTTTAGATTGATAGGATGCCGATCTAAAAGGATCCAGCCATAGGCCTTACCGGGCGATCCCTCGCCTTATTTTGTAATAGAGCTTTTGGGAGGCTCTGGCTGAGACAAACCGCCCAAAATAATTCTAATTTCGAGTAACATATGAACAAATATAACTATCCATACCAAAGGTTTGTAACACCCCATTTTAAACCGGAGTCGAAAACGGGAGTCCTACGTATGGTTGATTCCTAAATGTGTTTTTAAGGAGTCGCCACCTAATTATTATAGTGAATTAGGACACTTGATTTATTGCAATAAATACTGCAATTAATGATCTCCATTTAAAGGTCTGTGAAACTACGTGAGATTCTAAGTAAGGGTTCTTTATTATCCTAAAGGGAAGGGGTTAGGCATCCTAAAGGGTCCGCTAACTTGCGGTTGTCCGTTCAAACTTAGGTTTAATATTATTGGCTAAGGGATGTATGTCTTAGAAAAGTTTGTTTAAGTAAAAAGGGGATGTAGCAAAAATACCTAAAGAATATATGTTGATAACTAAAAGGGTCTTATAAGACTCACAAAATATACAAAGTTGATTATGCATTTATAAGACATGTAATTATTTTATTTGACAACAGTAAGAACATGATAAGTTACTCCTATTAGTATATGTAAGGTTAGGACTTTTATATATAAAGCTATTTATGAAATTATTTTTTATACGTATATGCGAAAATTACTTCCTATGATATTTATGAAGAGTTTATGAGAGAGTTTATTTCTTAAGAACTAAATATGGAGACATATGTTAACTACATGACTAAAGTATAACTAGGATTAATTATTTTAGATTTAAATTTATATGACGTGAAGGATGAAATTATTCTTTAATCTACCCCTTCCAAAGCATTCAAAGACTAGTAGAGTTTATCCTATTAATTACAAGGTTAATAAATATGACAATAATACATAAACAAATGAATAAATGCATAAATAAGCAGAGGGAGGAATGAGATTAGAGTTGTTGTGATGTCTAAGACGGATGGCGACACCATCTATCCTTATGGCTGTTTTGGAAACCCTGCGACAAAAGCGTGGCGGCGATATGGAAATCCTGACGAGTCTCATACCGAGACTCTTGATTTGACTCCCAATGTGCGTCAGATAAAATAAGAAAGAAGAAAAAGGATTAGAATATCTCCAAATTTATGAAATGATAAACATTTGCCGACATAAAGGCTTCAAGCCTGCGTAAGTCATTTTATTTTTTATTATCCAAAGCACAAGCAGGCCCAAACAGTGAAAACATTCAAAAGATCCAGTCATGTATAAGGCCCTGATAACGAAAATAATGCACAGGAATAAAGCAGCCCAATACTTTATACTTCTCAGATTTTTTTTCAAGATAATAACCACAATAAGACAGACCCAACCAACATAAGTATAAAGTTTAACACATGGAACCCTTTCACATGAACTAAACAGACAGTGGGCCTCAGTAAACCTAGTAATTGCACCCAATATACACTCAGGTAGGAACTGCTATGCAGAAAACAGTCAAAGTATGTACCTGGCGTACATGTACCTAAAGACTATCATAATATATGTGTTTATATATGCTGGAATATACATTCTGATGGGCAATGGACTCACTGCTATAAGGTTTAAAGAATGCTACATGTTTGGGACAAGAAAAAGCTAAACTAACACTCTTAACATGCTTAGCTACTCTAAGAGCATATTTTAAGACGTTGTCATGAAGCCTCAAATTAGTTTAGGACGGGGGTTGACGACGAACTGTTTGAATTAACCTATACCTAACTGTAAACTAGTTATAGACTAATATGTGTGTTAACATTATAAACACATGCTAATCAAATCATACACAGAGAGTCAACAGCCAACTTCGGCATGTTAAATCAACACACAAAAGACTTCAAAGTAACTTCTGGACTTCAAAAAAACTTATGCCTCTAATTTGGACCTAGATGCGAGTCGCACATTTATTTAATCAAAGCTAAGACTGTTTTTATATGCAATTAGTCAAAGAGCATAGGCATAAGACGCTCTTTATTCATCATCAATTATAATTCCAACTTACAGTGATTCTATTATAATTCCCAATCACCAACCACTCCAAACAATGGTAACGTAGTAGTAAATATATTATGGACAATTAAACTTGTATAGTTAACTTAAGAGTAAGATACCTTAGCCATTTTTAAGAGATGAGAACGTACATATTTTATTCTTTAATTAAAATGTTTGTTACTTTATCGAATTGATAACACGACACTGTAAATCGCGTATCATTGATCTTAATAACATTTTTTATTTGGAGGCCCGTTTTAAGTTATTAAAGCACGATGGTAATGTTTTTAGAAAGTAAGTAAAGATTTGAATCTTTTGAACATAGACGCACATACAAACACATAATCACCTTTGGAAATTTGGGCTGTTTTACATATATGTGGACATATAATCTTTCTTATGATATTTTGGGAAATGGGTAAGAGGTTCGAATCTTGAATATAGGCACATAAATATACATACATATAAACACACATAATCCTTTTGAATTTTGGTTGTTATTATTTAGGGAGCATGTCGCTTGATTTTAAAATTCGGATTAGACACCGTAATCCCTTTTACTTCCGCTAGCTATTTGTTAGGAGAAGTATTTATTTATAGAAAGTTACAAGAAACAACACATGTAGTGAATTTCGATTTTAACGATTCATGATTAATACTGATTTTTTGAATTAACATATCAATACATTCCAACTAAACATCCAGTTGCACACTAGCAGGTTAAAACAGAATATCCAAGTTAATGTTCACACAACCATCAACATATAACCAACAAAATGGATCTACGACCCTTATACAAACGTTATACTCTCGGTTACACCCACAGAAAATACCATCGAACACACATGCTTAAGGACATAATCGACATCACAAAATCACAACTGACAGATAATAACAGCGGTTAAATCGAGTTAAGTCCAATAGAATCGATGAAGAACACCTGTAACCCTATCGTACAGCAAACACATATTATCAGTTAAGTATCTAAACAGTAAGCAAAGAGTAGGTTTCAGGCCTTTTGTGGGTAGCGAATTGAGGCGACGACAAAGTTTTCCCGAGTCGTCTAAGAGGAATTCGTGAAGAACTGGTCTGCAGTAGTAACAAACTGAATAAAGGAAAAGAGATGATTGGAAACACAATGAGGTCTGTGTTCTTAACGATTTATGACTGACCGATCCCCCTTCTGCATGTTCAAACATTGGTATTTATAGCTCCTAATTGGGCTTCGTTTTTTATGGTAAGTTTAGGACGGATTTGAGGGACGATTCGTACTGGTTTTGGTATGGTAAGGCGAATTGATTTCGTGGGTGATTTGGAGGGTTTTAATACGATTACAGGAAGGAAGGTTTTGTTATGGCAAGTATGATTTGTGGAATGATTTGGTTTGTGATTCGCCGGATTCTCCGGCGAGAATACCGGCTGGCGATGGGGAACGAAGGTGTGGTGCATGCGGGTTTTAGGGTTTCTAGGTTAGGGCTTCTGAAAGGGGGGAAAACGATGAAGAAGGGATGTGGGCTTGCGGGAAGGGCATAAGAGCTGAAAGGGAAATGGGCTGAAGGCAAGAAATAAAGAGGTAAGGAGGAAAGGGTTATGGGCTGCGAAAATGTTGGGCTGCAGGTGCAAAAAGAAAAGGGCCTGGGTGTAGGCTTGGGGTAGTTAGTTTTGGGTTGGGGTAGAAATTAGGTGTTAAATATTAGGTGTTTAATTAGTGGTAAATTATTTAAATTGTGATTAAATTATTTAGGTGTTTTATTAGTCTCAGCTATTATTATAATAAATGCGGGTGCGCTAATTAATTAGTGCTTAATTACTCTACGTAAGACGCGGTGTCATTATTAAATTGTTTATTTATGCTTGTATTTATGTATTATTGTTGCATTTTATTATTTTAAAATTATTAGAATTATTGTAGAAAATTAGGGTAATTTTATAGTTAATGACTGGACGGGAGGGTCAAAATTGGGTGTCAACAGTTGTCCCTCTTTGTATGGAGATGATGGAAGAATCTTCGGACAAAGACGTTGACTCATAGCCAATTTTGTCTCGATCTTCAGAACTAGAATGTTGGGCAATTTAGGCAAGGCTGACGCGGACTCACAATTGTCCCAGTGTCGTTCTGACGACCTTTGAAGCCGTGGTCAAAACACCAAGGCGGGCTAAATGCGGATTTAAAATCTGTCCCAGTGTCAAGCTATGGTGACTATGAGATATTGTGGTGCTAGAACGTTGGGGGAGAGTAGGTCGACGTTCGGGTCCACTTTTGCCTTTTGTTGGGAAGCCTTGCTCCCAACAAATTACCTCAGTTCGCCGTAAGAGGTAGGTCCACGTTGTGCTCCATCTTTTGTAGCTTGTTAACGTTCCTGTAGATTGATGCTAAGATAGAGGCATTAGTGCATAACTGTCAAAACAATGCAAGTATGTAAATTTGTGTTGTGGTTGTAGTCAGAATGTATATGGTATGATGATACGCCTTGTGTGGGCGTTATCGTCTTGTATGGACGAAATGCAAATGTCGCCTTGTATGGGCGGAATCATCTTGTATGGACGAAATGCATATGACGCCTTGTATGGGCGTTCTCGTCTTGTATGGACGAGATGCATATGACGCCTTGTATGGGCGTTCTCGTCTTGTATGGACGGGATGCATATGACGCCTTGTATGGGCGTTCTCGTCTTGTATGGACGAGATGCAAATGACGTCTTGTATGGACGTTCTCATCTTGTATGGACGAGATGCATATGACGCCTTGTATGTGCGTTCTCATCTTGTATGGACGAGATGCATATGACGCCTTGTATGGGCGTTCTCGTCTTGTATGGACGAGATGCAAATGATGTCTCCTAAGGTTTAGATAAAAATTATTCTATATGTGGAGTTGTGTCGCAATTCATGCGCAATCAAAACCAGATGAAATAATTAAAGTGTAAATGATGTAGCCTGTGGTTTTTTGCAAGATGTATTTGATGTAGACTTGTTGCCGTGAGCGAATCTGTTGTATTAGAATGTTGCTATTAGCGTCGTTTTCGGACTTGGCGTCGTTTCGGACTTGTTGTCGTTTTTGGACTTGTTGTGTTGATGACGTCGTTGTGTTCTTCGCCGCATAGACTAAAGCTCAAGAAGGAGTTAGTGCATAACTGCTAAGACAGAATAATAATAAAGCATGAAATGAGAAAAATGCAGTTTTGAGAACAGAAAAAATCGTCCCTGCGTAGATGTGATATGTTGATGATGGCGTCGTTGGCGTCGTTTTCGGACTTGTCGTCGTTTTCGGACTTAGCGTCGTTTTCGGACGTGGCGTCGTTTTTGGACTTAGCGTCGTTTTCGGACGTGGCGTCGTTTTCGGACTTAGCGTCGTTTTCGGACGTGGCGTCGTTTTCGGACGCGGAGTCGTTTCGGACTGAGTCGTTTTGGACTCGGCGTCGTTTTGGGCGTGGTCGCGCCGGACTTAGCGTCGTTTTCGGACGTGGCGTCGTTTTCGGACGTAGAGTCGTTTTCGGACTCGGAGTCGTTTTCGGACTCGCCGTCGTTTTTGGACGTGGTGTCGTTTTCGGACTTAGCGTCGTTTTCGGACGTGGCGTCGTTTTCGGACGTGGAGTCGTTTTCGGACTCGGAGTCGTTTTCGGACTCGACGTCATTTTTTTTTGGACGTGGTGTCGCTTTCGGACTTGGTGTCGTTTTCGGACTTGGTGTCGTTTTCGGACTTGGCGTCGTTTTCGGACGAAATGCAGATGTTCGTCGTTGTATGGACGAAATGTAGATGTTAAATCGTTGTATGGGCCGAAATGCGGATGTTAAATGCGTTGTATGGGCCGAAATGTAGATGTTAAATGCGTTGTATGGGCGAAATGTAGATGTTAAATGCGTTGTATGGACGAAATGTAGATGTTGTTTTGGAATGTTATTGTCCTCGCCGTTCTGTTGACTGCAACATTCACTCAAAGAAAAATTGTGAGTTCGGGGAGGGTGGCGATTTGTGTTGGCTCTTGATATTTGCATCGTTGTCTCGTCTGGACCATGTAACCCCTGTATGATTTAGAGTCTCGGTCCAAAACATTTGTTGAAAATATTCTATCTAGAGAAAATAATAGTAGGAAATTATGTCTAATTTTAAATATAGAAATGTTAAGAAACATAGCGAGCATCCTTATCCGAAATCGGCGGTATATTCTCTCATACTCTCGGTGCTCCACGTCGAGCTTTCTTTTAAAATTTTGTCCCGATTTTGGGACATGGAACCACCAGCGTAAATTGACCGTGTCCATTGATGTCATTTGTAGTAAAGTCCTTAAAATTGTCCCAGTTTGTGTCGATCTTTCAAGCATATGTGATCATATTTTTCAATGTCCTTTCGTGGCTAAGTCATTAAAAGTTGTCGATTTGGTAAAACCGAGTCGGATATATATCGCCGCTGGACATAATCGATAACGTCGTTATGCGGGCGTCTTTCGATGTTCTGTAGAATAAATGCTCCTGCAAGCTAAGCTTGAGAAAACGTTAGTGTATACCTGTTTAAACAAAATGATAAATATATATGAGAAGTGCAATTTTATGGGTAGAGATGTCGTCACGATATGGGATGAATCGAGATGTTGTCCTTGCACGGACTGACGAATTGCCATAGTGTCCTTGTTGTGTGTGTGGGTTGCAACTTTGACTTTATGTCCGAGCTGATGCGCTATAATTTGTTGCAGGATTTGAACTCTGATTGTTGATGTTTATGCCTCGCTATTTCAAGAATTTTGTTGTATTTTCTGCTTCTGCTAGTATGCAGAACTTTGTTGTACCTTCTGCTAATATGAAGGACCTGCGCTCAAAGAAAAATTTGTGAGTTTGAGGGGGGGCGGTTGATTCGCGTTGACTTTGTAGTTTTGACTCTTGATGTCGGACGTCTGCCTTGTTTGGGACTCATAACCCCTGCCTGGTTTCCTACCTTGTCCCAGTTTTGAAAAGGGTGTTTGGCCTGAGGGGGTCTCAATGGAGTTGCTTGTATGTTATGTGCATTCTTGTTATTTGGGGCGAAGGAAAGTTTCCTAATGGTGTGACGAAGCCGATTTAGGCGCCACGTATCCCACGAGGAATCAGTCGTGACGTAGTTCATTACAAGCGAATATTGGGTAAAATTAAAAATTTCTAAATGTGGGACCGAGGCCGATGTGGCCGCCTACGTATCCGCCAAGGGAATCAGGTCGAACGTAGTTCCAATTACAAGCAAAGGAGAAATTGGGATTTTGTAAAAGGTGGGACCGAAGCCGATGTGGCCGCCTACGTATCCGCCAAGGGAATCAGGTCACACGTAGTTCCAATTACATATGAAGGGCAAAAATATATTAAACTAACTATTTTAGGACTCGGCGGGCCAGCGGGGCACGAGTCCACTTCTTCGCGTGTCTTAGAGGCGAAGTCTTGGCGGGATCATACCGGATCACATTGTATTTATGTTTCCTTTTCAGCAACGAGAAGACTTTAGAGCCCTTCCACGCAGTTTCTGTATCTTCTTCTTTTGATTTCTGCGAAGTGCATGTTTTGATGAATGGCGACTCGGTAGCGCAGGCTCTAGCGAGCATTTCTCTTCCTGGAGATTGATTGATGATTCAACAACGGTCCCTTCCAAACCGTTTTGTTCAACAATCATGTTAACATAAGCATCATCGTGGTTTGGTAAGTGGTTGTTGTTTATATTGGGGAGCTTTCAAGTTGGATGACTCCATCTTTGATCAATTCCTCGATTTTGTCTTTGAGGGTATAACAATTTGCGATGTCACGCCCGCCGACAGGAGTGGTATGCATGATGTTTAGTTTTATCGTGCCTCGGGAGGTAGGCACAGGGGTATTTAGGAATGGGTGGAGTATTCCTGCACTTTCACTTCTCATACACTTGGGCTATGGGTTCGCCTAAAGGCGTATAGGTTTTGTTGGTTTTCTTTGGCGTCTATGCGGGGTTTGGGTCCGTTTGGTGTGCGGGTTCGTGATTGTGGTGAGTATTTTGGATATCTTTGGTTGGGTATGGTAAGCGAGGATACGGGGCGTAATCTTGATAATGTGGATTTTGAGTGTTTTGGTTATAGTAAGGAGGCGGTGGATGTGATACTGGATGTTGTTACGGCTATGCTCCCGAATGACCGTGATAGAGGTGATGATCTCTTCTCCTCTGTGAGGTACCTCACATGGAATCGCGCATTGCCACGCTAGTTGCTTGTAGGTCGAGTTTGTAATGCTGTCTTAATGCCTTCTTCCACGGTCGCCCATTCTTACGACTTCGCAAAACTTCGCCCAATTACACGATCATCCTTTCATAACATGTCGCGTCTTTCAACGGCGCACGAACAAAGTGGTCATTTCGCTCTCTGCCGTTGGAGTCGGACCTTCACGCTTCACCGCCACCTCATGGCGTATTCCCTGTAAGTTTCTGTGGATTTCTTTTCAAGCTTCATAAGATAAAACCTGTCCAGGACAGTGTCAGTGTTGAATCTAAATCTATCCATGAAATCTTGTGTCATGGCATTCCAATATCCCATTTTCGAGGTCTTGGTATGTACGATCCAGCGCCTCGCGGTTAGACTCGATGAATAGCTTCATGATGATTGCTTGATTTTTACCAACTCAATCAATTTATCGCAATATGACCTTAGATGAGCTCGAGGATTCCCTTTCCATCGAACATGTCAAATTTGGGCACCTTGTACCCCACGGGTAATTCAACGCCGTCGAGTGCATACATAAGTTTTCATATTCCAAACCTTCTTCCCCTTGTTCATCCGAATGCTTTTGAATGCCTCTTTCAAACTACGGATTTCTTTTGCCATATTTTCATCACCTGGCTCGAGTCCGCGCTCAATTTCCTTGTATTGATCTGTCTCTTGAGAGGATGTATGCATAATAAATGGTTGGCTTTCGATCGGATGTGCTAATCCTCATATTGTTTGTGGGTCATCTGCTCGTATTGGGCTTGGCAATTTGGGTTGAGTGGGAGATATAAGTAGGTGGAGGTTGAGATGTGTATGTAGTGAGCGGATCATTTTGGAGGTCGGCTTGCAAATTGACCAAGGCGAGTGACATTTTGGTGTGGTGGTATGTTGCGGCCTCTGCGGGAGCTTTGGGAAGTGGAGGCTCGAGGGCTTGTGACACGATTGCATTTGTCCTTTGCTGCAGGAGTGGTGCATTCAAGCTAATGACGTGTTTGTGATATTTCGGAGCCTTTCTATTTCGGCTTGCATGATTTCCATTTGCTGCAATAGTGTGGCGAGGTTTTGATCATTGGTGTTTCTCCTTTCCAACGCCTCTGCATCCTCTACGGGAACGGGGACGAGTCCTAAGTTGTTTCGTTCCGGTGCCTCTGGATTAGTCATTTATTGAATGATTGTGCTTCTACCAGTCAACACGAATCAACCTTTTGGGGATAAGCTAAAAATAACCTTTTAACAAATGAAGCAAACCAAGTTAGTATAATATGCAAAAAGTTGCAGGCAATATATAATAAATCAAGTGCGTGTTCTAACATGTTTGGGACCTCTTTATGCCAGAGGTAGGCCTAAACGTCACATATGCGAGGTTGTGATAGATTTGTCCAAGCCCAATCAGTAATGCTTTTGTTGGAAATGGCGACCAAATGACGGCAGCACTTTTTCCAATTTCAGCATGACATGATTAGGTTTGGATTTGTCTATCAACCGCCATGCTACACATAATATCTTTGGTTGGTCGTTGGGTTGAGAAACCCGTCGACAAGTTTGGTGTCTTCCTAATTGTGGTGTCGATGCCAAGGACCGACCCACCTAAGGTAAATGCATGCATGCCCTAAAATGAAGGGTGGTATAGCTCTATCTTAAGTTTCTAAGATTTGGCTTTTCTGGACGCAAGGTTCCCGAGCGGACCACTCGAGTGAGAGAAGGCTCTGCCACCGCGGTTAGGCCGACACTCCACGTATGTTACCAACTCTCCTAAATTTGGGTTTTGAAGAAAGAATTTTGCTGATGCACCAAGCGCACCTCGCATGTAGTGTGTGATTGTGTGAATTTTCCAGAATGGAAGAAATATGAGCGGAATGTCAGTTTAAGAAAAACGGTAAAGCAGGTAGCAATTAAAATAAACAAAATATAGCACACAAAAATTAAATGTAAAAAAAAAAAAATGCCAAATAATAACCCTAGGTTTGTTATGGTTAAGAACCTCTGTTCCCCAGTGGAGTCGCCATCTGTAACACCCCATTTTAAACCGGAGTCGAAAACGGGAGTCCTACGTATGGTTGATTCCTAAATGTGTTTTTAAGGAGTCGCCACCTAATTATTATAGTGAATTAGGACACTTGATTTATTGCAATAAATACTGCAATTAATGATCTCCATTTAAAGGTCTGTGAAACTACGTGAGATTCTAAGTAAGGGTTCTTTATTATCCTAAAGGGAAGGGGTTAGGCATCCTAAAGGGTCCGCTAACTTGCGGTTGTCCGTTCAAACTTAGGTTTAATATTATTGGCTAAGGGATGTATGTCTTAGAAAAGTTTGTTTAAGTAAAAAGGGGATGTAGCAAAAATACCTAAAGAATATATGTTGATAACTAAAAGGGTCTTATAAGACTCACAAAATATACAAAGTTGATTATGCATTTATAAGACATGTAATTATTTTATTTGACAACAGTAAGAACATGATAAGTTACTCCTATTAGTATATGTAAGGTTAGGACTTTTATATATAAAGCTAGTTATGAAATTATTTTTTATACGTATATGCGAAAATTACTTCCTATGATATTTATGAAGAGTTTATGAGAGAGTTTATTTCTTAAGAACTAAATATGGAGACATATGTTAACTACATGACTAAAGTATAACTAGGATTAATTATTTTAGATTTAGATTTATATGACGTGAAGGATGAAATTATTCTTTAATCTACCCCTTCCAAAGCATTCAAAGACTAGTAGAGTTTATCCTATTAATTACAAGGTTAATAAATATGACAATAATACATAAACAAATGAATAAATGCATAAATAAGCAGAGGGAGGAATGAGATTAGAGTTGTTGTGATGTCTAAGACGGATGGCGACACCATCTATCCTTATGGCTGTTTTGGAAACCCTGCGACAAAAGCGTGGCGGCGATATGGAAATCCTGACGAGTCTCATACCGAGACTCTTGATTTGACTCCCAATGTGCGTCAGATAAAATAAGAAAGAAGAAAAAGGATTAGAATATCTCCAAATTTATGAAATGATAAACATTTGCCGACATAAAGGCTTCAAGCCTGCGTAAGTCATTTTATTTTTTATTATCCAAAGCACAAGCAGGCCCAAACAGTGAAAACATTCAAAAGATCCAGTCATGTATAAGGCCCTGATAACGAAAATAATGCACAGGAATAAAGCAGCCCAATACTTTATACTTCTCAGATTTTTTTTCAAGATAATAACCACAATAAGACAGACCCAACCAACATAAGTATAAAGTTTAACACATGGAACCCTTTCACATGAACTAAACAGACAGTGGGCCCCGGTAAACCTAGTAATTGCACCCAATATACACTCAGGTAGGAACTGCTATGCAGAAAACAGTCAAAGTATGTACCGCGTACATACTAAAGACTATCATAATATATGTGTTTATATATCTTTGGAATATACATTCGATGGGCAATGGACTCACCGCTATAAGGTTTAAAGAATGCTACATGTTTGGGACAAGAAAAAGCTAAACTAACACTCTTAACATGCTTAGCTACTCTAAGAGCATATTTTAAGACGTTGTCATGAAGCCTCAAATTAGTTTAGAAAGGGGGTTGACGACGAACTGTTTGAATTAACCTATACCTAACTGTAAACTAGTTATAGACTAATATGTGTGTTAACATTATAAACACATGCTAATCAAATCATACACGAGTCAATGACCAACTTCGGCATGTTAAATCAACACACAAAAGACTTCAAAGTAACTTCTGGACTTCAAAAAAACTTATGCCTCTAATTTGGACCTAGATGCGATTCGCACATTTATTTAATCAAAGCTAAGACTGTTTTTATATGCAATTAGTCAAAGAGCATAGGCATAAGACGCTCTTTATTCATCATCAATTATAATTCCAACTTACAGTGATTCTATTATAATTCCCGCAATCACCAACCACTCCAAACAATGGTAACGAAGTAGTAAATATATTATGGCAGACAATTAAACTTGTATAGTTAACTTAAGAGTAAGATACCTTAGCCATTTTTAAGAGATGAGAACGTACATATTTTATTCTTTAATTAAAATGTTTGTTACTTTATCGAATTGATAACACGACACTGTAAATCACGTATCATTGATCTTAATAACATTTTTTATTTGGAGGCCCGTTTTAAGTTATTAAAGCACGATGATAATGTTTTTAGAAAGTAAGTAAAGATTTGAATCTTTTGAACATAGACGCACATACAAACACATAATCACCTTTGGAAATTTGGGCTGTTTTACATATATGTGGACATATAATCTTTCTTATGATATTTTGGGAAATGGGTAAGAGGTTCGAATCTTGAATATAGGCACATAAATATACATACATATAAACACACATAATCCTTTTGAATTTTGGTTGTTATTATTTCCGGGAGCATGTCGGCTTGATTTTAAAATTCGGGATTAGACCTCGTAATCCCTTTTACTTCCCGCTAGCTATTTGTTAGGAGAAGTATTTATTTATAGAGAAAGTTACAAGAAACAACACATGTAGTGAATTTCGATTTTAACGATTCATGATTAATACGATTTTTGAATTAACATATCAATACATTCCAACTAAACATCCGATTGCACACTAGCATGTTAAAACATAATATACAAGTTATTGTTAACACAAAGATCAACATATAACCATCAAAATGGATCTACGAACCTTATACAAACGTTATACTCTCTGTTACTCCAACAGAAAATACAATCGAACACACATGCTTGGGGCATAATCGACGTCACAAAATCACAACCGATGAGATAATAATGGTTAAATCGAGTTAAGTCGATAGAATCGATGAAGAACACCAGAACCCTATCGTGAAGAAACACATATTATCGGTTAAGTATCTAAACGATGTAAGCAAAGTAGGTTTGGACCTTTTGTGGGTAGCGAATTGAAGGCGGCGACAAAGTTTTCCGAGTCGTCAAGAGGAATTCGTGAAGAAGCGGTGCGATAGTAACAAGAATAAAGGAAAAGAGATGATTGGAAACACAATGGTGTGCGTGTTCTTAACGATTTATGGACCGATCCCTTCTGCATGTTCAAACATTGGTATTTATAGCTCCTAATTGGGCTTCGTTTTTTATGGTAAGTTTAGGACGGATTTGAGGGACGATTCGTACTGGTTTTGTTATGGTAAGGCGAATTGATTTCGTGGGTGATTTGGAGGGTTTTAATACGATTCCAGGAAGGAAGGTTTTGTTATGGCAAGTATGATTTGTGGAATGATTTGGTTTGTGATTCGCCGGATTCTCCGGCGAGAATACCGGCTGGCGATGGGGAACGAAGGTGTGGTGCATGCGGGTTTTAGGGTTTCTAGGTTAGGGCTTCTGAAAGGGGGGAAAACGATGAAGAAGGGATGTGGGCTTGCGGGAAGGGCATAAGAATTTGAAAGGAAATGGGTGAAGCGAGAAATAAAGAGGTAAGGAGGAAAGGGTTATGGGCTGCGAAAATGTTGGGCTGCAGGTGCAAAAAGAAAAGGGCCTGGGTGTAGGCTTGGGGTAGTTAGTTTTGGGTTGGGGTAGAAATTAGGTGTTAAATATTAGGTGTTTAATTAGTGGTAAATTATTTAAATTGTGATTAAATTATTTAGGTGTTTTATTAGTCTCAGCTATTATTATAATAAATGCGGGTGCGCTAATTAATTAGTGCTTAATTACTCTACGTAAGACGCGGTGTCATTATTAAATTGTTTATTTATGCCTGTATTTATGTATTATTGTTGCATTTTATTATTTTAAAATTATTAGAATTATTGTAGAAAATTAGGGTAATTTTATAGTTAATGACTGGACGGGAGGGTCAAAATTGGGTGTCAACAAGGTTGTGACTGTTTTGAACAGTCACATCTTTTGATTCATTTCAAAAAAAAATTGTCCCGTAGGCCCGATGACCGCTTCACCTCGTAAGGCGTACAGAACCCCACGCCCCGCTTCATAGCGCCGCGGCCCTCTCCCTTAAAACAAATTTCTGGAGTTACGATCTCAATGGCGCCGCGGCGCTAAGCACGATAATTTTTACCTGCTCTCGGGACATTTGGCGCCGCGGTATTTGACCAATATTTTTTATCACTTATTTTATTCTTCTTTCTTGTACAAGTTCCAACACTTTTAAACCATAGAGAGAAAGATACACCTGATTTTGGTTGTCAGCACAATCCTTCTCATGCCAAAATCTGAAATTTTAGGGTTCAGTTGCTCATCCAATAAAATATTTCTTACATTAAAATCTCCATGAATAATCTTTAGTCTTGAATTTCTTTGAAGGTAAAATTCCTCGATCAACTCCCTCAATGACGATCAGACGTTGACTCCAGTCATGTGATTGTTCCTCTTTAGGGTGTGAACTTTGAAAGTACATTAATAAATAGAAAAGTCTGAAATTAATAATTTTCAAATCAAATCCTAGTCAGACACACTTAGTTAGAGAAGCATCCAATCATCTTTTGGCATGTCTTCATAGACCAGCAGTTTCCTCCTTTCTTCAGAGTCAGCTGGAATGCAAAGCTAACTCCAAATCCCTATCCACAACAACTACGAATCAGTCTCAAACAAGTCGGGATCGGCCATATGAATCTCCATTTATTCATTTAAGCCCAAATCATATCATAATCATACTAAAATTTTGTGGAAACACTAGAATTTTTTTTATGCCACTTAACAACATTGAGTATGAACTCTTCCCTTCTTGATTAGATACGGATTCTGTAACCAAACAATGGAACCGTGTTTCGACTTACTAATATATTTTTGGGGTCCTTTTTTTTGGTGGGGACTGAGCATGAAAGCAATTTGTATTTTGAACTCCAAATTCAGATATGGCATGCCCTTTGGTAACGAACTTAGTTTATCTCATGACTGAAATTCTCACTGCTAAAGACTCAGCTTGGTTTAAACTTGGATGCTAAATGAAAATTATATACAAGAATCATTACAGGAAACGAATAAGATATATGCCTACATCAAAATTATAAGATCTCTATCGTCCTTCCATAATAGTAATGCTAATATCATTCACAGATCCTTGAACTCTAGAGGAGACTTTCTTGGAACAGGTTGGTCTTGTTGTAAAAGCAGGTTGTTTAGGACCTGGTAAATCAGCAATTTCCCTAGTGAGCATAGACAAAACTGTGGAGATATTTGGCCTGTCTTCTGCATATTCTTGTACACATAATAGTCCAACATGTACACATCTCATAATTTCCTTTTCGAGCTGCAGGTCAATTATCTTGGGGTCAACCAATTCGACAATCTTGTTTTCGTTCCACAACTTCCATGCCTGAAGAGCAAGCACATTGACAATAGAGTAGAAACTTGAATTATGAAAAGTTTACATTTCATAAAAACCAGGAGCCTAATTTTCATATGAACTTACATATGCTATAAGGCTTAATGCACAGTTATCTTGATGAAAGCTAGTGTTCCTCCTTCCACTAATAATTTCCAGTAACAATACTCCAAAGCTGTAAACATCTGATTTTTCTGAGAATCTTCCTTCCATTGCATATTCAGGTGCCATATAACCACTGCATCACATTATAAATTTGAATGGTTACTTGTTCTTTTCATTTTAACCATGAAAAAATGGAGAGTGAGATTCACAAACTTACTAGGTTCCAACAACCCTAATTGTATTGGCCTGATCTTGGTTTCCTGCAAAAATCCTTGCCATGCCAAAATCTGAAATTTTGGGGTTCAGGTATTCATCCAACAAAATGTTGCTGGCCTTTAAATCCCTGTGGATAATCCTTAGTCTTGAATCCCTGTGAAGGTATAGGAGGCCTCGACCAATTCCCTCAATGATGATCACACGTTTGCTCCAATCGAGGAAGTACTCCTCTTCAGAGTGTGTACCTGTAAGTATATTGAAAATGCACAATTTCGAAAATATATCAGATAGTCTCTTTTTTAGTTAAGACGGAATGGATTATAAAGAAAAGTTTTAAAAAAACTAACCAAATAGATAGGCATCCAAGCTTCTTTTTGGCATGAATTCATAAACCAGCATTTTCTCTCCTCTTTCTATGCAGCAGCCGAGGAGTCTAACAAGATTACGATGTTGAAGTTTGGAAATAACCACAACTTCATTCATAAACTCCTCTAGCCCCTGACAAGAAGACTGTGAAAGTCTTTTCACAGCAATTTCTTGTCCCTCTGCCAATTTTCCCTGCAGTTATATCATATGACTTCAACTTCTTTTCAAAAGAAAATGATAATATAACACTGAATCACACAAAACATTACTTTATAAACTGGACCAAAACCACCCTGCCCAAGCTTGCTAGACAGATGAAAACCATCAGTTGCATTTGCTAGCATGTCAATGTTGTATAAGGACAGATCTTCAAATTTAACTCGGTTAATATCATCTTTAGCGAAGCTTAGCTTGTAATAGTTTGGAAATGATTTGCTTGATAAGAGCTCACTCTTTCTCTTCCTTCCTGATTCAAAATGCACGTTGAGAGATCAACTCATTTGCCGGATTAAAGCTACTGTAGATAAGCTTGTTACCTCTATGTTTAGCCAACAGTTTGCAGGAAATATATCCCAAAATGGCAATGACTATTGAGCAAATTACTGGGACTATAATCTGAATGGCTAGTTTATTATCCTTCTTTTGATCTGCATTTGAAAACATTACTTTATTACACAGACATTTTGGCATGCAGAAATGAACTAAACGTACATCGTTGTTATGAACAGTAAGCTAAAATTGCAAACTAACGAAGAGGTACTACCTTGTTCAGTGTACGCAAGGCGAAGGAATAAATCAGCCCCACCGTTTGAGAATTTCTGAACATCAATTAAGCTTCCCTCCCAATGCATACACCCTATGCCTATGTAGTATGAATAAGCTATGCAGGAGAAATTCCTCAAGCAACCACTTTCACAATCCTCCTTGGCAAAAGGTACCGAAATAGCGGAATCCGGCACTTTCATTGACTGCAGCTTCAAAAACCAATCTTGCTTACCTTGCTCAATGTTAGAGTTGTTTCTTTCATTCTCTAATGCAGTCCTTCTGATGCATCCATTTTTCCAGTTTCCTTTGCCCCATTCCTCTTGATTTTTTGGTTTAAATCCTTTCAAACAACTGCAAATTGGTGAACTATTAGGATCACAGCTTCCAAAAGGCCCACACTTTCCATAAAAACCACACTCATTTGTAGGACTTGCCCATGTTACTTCCCACTCATTCTTCCTAGCATATAAATCTTTTTCCTGCAAAAATCCTGTTGAGTTCAAGACTAAGTATTGCATGTCATCACCTTGATCTGCATATGAATAGGAGAAGTAGGCGGTGCCCGTGTTGTCATTTACTAGCTCAAATCCACTGAAATAGAAAGAAGTCATTTCTGGTACTCCAATAAAAATCTGTTTATTCCACGGACCACTACGCCAGTGAGGTAGGCCATTCTTCCATATGAAAATTTGGGGAATTGTTTCAGGTTGAATACCAGCTGAGAAACTCCCATCAGAAGGATCTACAGGACTTTTCCATGATTTCAGCAGATTTGTGGTGTTAGTACTCTTATCAGTGCCGAGTTTCATGTGTTGCAAGAAGGAATCTGAAGGATCACTAAAACTTTCCCATAGAACTCTCCCACTGGAGTTATCCTGCAAAACTAAGTTTCCAGTATCCGAGAGCTGGACAGTAGAATTTTTCACAGCTGGTGAAATATTTGATGACCACACACTCTTGTTCTGTCCATTCAAGATTACAAGATTTCCATCTTGTGATATTGTCAGTGTACCACTAGAATCATGTAAAGGCTTGTCTCTGTTGGCTACCCATATAACAGATGGTGATTGGGTATTATACATAATACCAACAAAATGATTCGTCGAATTCTCAGGACTAAAGAACCCCAATTTGAATCGTTTGTTATTGGAGACTAAAGTTTCTGAATCTTGCAGGAACTGATTGACACTAAAGGTGTCTGAAGCATTTGCTATATGAAAAAACAAAACAAGAATAGCGCGCCAAAGAAGTATCTTTTTACAACTTATTAGCTTCATTGGTCATCAAGTTTTCCTCTTCCAATTAGCACTAGAATTGTGTTTATAATCTGGAATTGGTTTTCCTATAGTTGCAGTATTTATTGATATTTTCTCACATTTTTTTCTTTTCTGTTTGCTCAGTAGCATCATTTTCGTCTTTGTCAACAACTGTCTCGATCAAAATGCCTTGATTGACCCGTCATGTTGGATTTCCGTAAGATCTTTCGTTATTAATTAACTTAGGATGGTAAGCAAACACATCAGCGTAATGGAGACTTCCATGTTAATTAGAAATGTCAACAATATGATATTTCCTAGTCATAACATAGGATTTGTCAATATTTTGATTCAGCGCTTTATTTGAACATCGTAGTTCAAATGTTAAATTATTAAGAAATAATATGTTGACTGAACATAGGCTAACTAGAATAAGATTGTCAACGTAATCTTTGATCCATTGTATGACATGGGTAGTAAACTTCCTGGAAAGCATGTAAAAACCAGTTACTCCCTTCGTCCAAATTTAATTGTCTTAATTTGATTAGGCACAGAGTTTAAGAGATAAAGAAAGATTTTTGTATCTTGTGTTCTTTAATTAAAGATCCGTGAGATCCTTTAAATCTTGTGGTCTTAAACTTGCCAAAAACTTACTAAATATAGAAATAGTCTTTTGAAGATAAGGAAAAGAAGAAGAATTGAAAAGAGAAAAACAGTACGTACCGGAGCTTCGGTGAGGATCAACAGGCGTCGTTGTAAGATGATATTAATCTTCCTTAGGAAGTCTTCTCATTAATATTGAAATATATATAGAGTACAATATTCATCCCTTATACAATAGGAATCCTAAGCCTATATGTTGACAGCCAATTTTGACCCTCCCGTCCGAACAGTAGCTATAAAATTACACTAATTTTGCAAAATAATTTCTTATGATTTTTTATAATAAAATGCAACAATAATACATTAATACAGACATAAATAAACAATTTAATAATAGAACCGCATCTTACGAAGAGTATTAAGCACTTAGAGTCTCGCGCCCGTATTTATTAATTTCAAGCCCTGACATAATTCTTAAATGATAATAAAATAAATAATCTAACACACGCGTTTTAATAGTGTCACATTCATAAAAGAATTAAGCAATCCTTAAATACCATACCTGCATTTAACATTTAAATAATTTAATCTAAACTCAACTCAATTTTAATTTAACTTCGCAGAATACGCATAATAAATAAGTTTTAATAACGGTCTAGCATTATAGAATATCAAGCACTAATTAAATAGCACACCCGCATTTATTATAATAATAGCTTAGACTAACAAAACACCTAAACAATTTAATCACAATTTAGATTTCATTTATCTACCATTAATTAAATAATACACCTAAAATAATACACAAATCAAATAACTAATTAAAATACCCCAAGCCCACTTATTTTCGTCCAAAACACACCAAATTTCTTACCTCTTCAAATGACGCGAGCCCAAGGCCTTTATTTGGTTCAGCCCGCCTTCCCCTTATACTTTCAGACCTTCCTTTCCCATCGACTTCACCCTCTCTAGAAAACTTAAAGACAAACCCTAATACTTTGCAGAACCATTGCCACGGATTCAGACGGAAAATCGGCTAATCCTTCATCTCCTCATCCGTCGATCCGTGAATCTACACTCCATCTCATCTCCTTCACATACCATGCACCCCAAAATCATATAAAATCATATCAAAAAGAAATCTGCATGCAAAACTTACCAACATTAGAACCCAAATCGCACAAAAATCTGTCTAAAATGGTACCCCAATCAGTTACCAAACTTAGAACCAAAATCGAGACTATAAATTAATCATTTTATACATGCAATCATCGGCTATGGTCCAGAACCTAGTACCTTTCTGAACCCAGAAAGATCCATTCGAACATCAAGAGCAATCGGGGGGGAGGAAACCGAGCACCTTTCTGAATCCAGAAATAAGAGGAAAAACAGTGAAGAACGGCTGAACATCAGTAAGCAGAAAAGCAAAACTCCTGCTAGCATCAGTTAATAAGTCTTCAATCTCGATAAGAATCCTCTAGCATCAGGAAAATCCCAATCGAATCAGGAAAAGTTTTATTCCCTCCATCGCATAAGAACAAACTTTCGAGTGGCTTCGACGACTTGATACGCTGCCTCGTTTCGCTGCCCGGAGAAGGCCTATATACGTAAGAAACGTCATATTGATTACTGTTTGTCTATCTCTATGCTGATTTTGTCCAAATCTGGTGGGTGTCGATGACTGTTCATACGCATTAAGTGAGTTCGTTGATCGCATTTTCTATTTATTTGTTAAACTTCATAACTTTGCCTTAAGTGCGTTTGGGTCGAAACATTGCTTGGAATGGCTATTCTGGTTAGTTGGGAGGTTGTGTCAGCTACAAATGTGTAAACAAATTAGTATAGATGTGTTGTTAGTCCTTATGGCCGAGGTTATGTTTTCATGTAAAACTAGAGTAATGTTTAATGAATCTGAAAAGTATAGTTCAAATTTGATTATTTGATTCATTCCCAACTGAGTTGGTCGCCTTGTTTATTACTTGTCTCAGTAAGGAAATATTAAACTTGAACTGAATTAGGAAAACCAAGCATAAAAATGTCAAAATGGGATAGCTCCTGAAGCACACTGTTTCGGGATTTGCTACATACTTGTCAAATCAGAGGTGTCGGTTCCATTTTTCTGCATTTTAGATTCTCATGTATGTTGCATACCGGAAACTTAAATTCAAATCGGCTTATTGAACATAGTCGATGTTAGAAGTCTGAAGTATGTTTGTCCTGATATGTTGTCGGCTATTCCGGAAATATCTAATGATTGCCTCGATTCATATTTGAGTTCAACTGCATAAGAAACCGAAATTGCTAATTATGCACTTCTGATCAAATGAATCATGCTATGATTTCTTTTCTCTTGTTAGAATACTTAAGGATCGATTCTGATAAATCTATCGGATAAATTTTCAGGCCCATGTCAGCTCGTTTGCCTTATTCTTGTTTGAAATTTCTGCCTAATCAGTAGGCCTGTAAGTCTTTGTTTTCACTCCCACACTGTCTGGCCCATGAATATATCTGGAACAAGCCCATTTAATTTGCTAACTGTTATTCATTATTAAGTAGTACCACTGTAAGTCCAATCATCTAGTCTAAATGTCTATCTCGTTAAAAGATGAAATTCTGAACTACCGTGTTAACCACTGTGATGTGCCTGCGTGTGGACTGAATAAGAAAGTACTTGTCTGTAAATTGCTTCTCTTTTATTTGGTATAAGAATATCCATTGGTCACACCTTCCATATATAGCATTGTCTGTGTACCAGAATTGTTGGAACATTTAAGTTTAAATGAAACTCCCACACTAATTTTTGGCAAGTTTGTTTAATTTATTTGGTCCAGCAGCCTTGTTTATGTTCTAAATACACATGTGCTTATCATATTTGGGCCACTTACATTTTGCATACTTCTTGAGACATAATTCTAACTTTGATAAAGAAATGGTTTGATATCATTTTGGGACACATTAGTTCTGAAATAAAGTATTTATCTATGTTTAAATTTTATGCTGATGTTGGCTATTATTTGATAATATACTAATCCTTTTCTCTTTTTGTTTCTTACATGAAATGCATCGGAGCAAAACGAAGAGTCTCAAGGCGAGACTCATCATAAGCTACAACAAATGAAGACCCGTATCTTATGTGCTTCATCCTCTCCGCATCACCAACTCCAAACCATAGGCGAGATGGCCTCGCCGTTTCTTCGAGTCATTATTAATTCATATCCTCACTCTATGATTTGTTGTAATTATTTGTCTAACATTACGCTACTAGTAGTACACTTAGAATAATTAAACTTTGGGCGGTCATTAGAAAATGGTTTGACGCTAGAAATTCACTCTCCTTTAATTAGTTATTTCATGACTAGTTATGCATTGCCTAAGCCATACTAAAATGACATAAATATTCACGTAGCTAAAACGTCACTCGCTATTAAATCCTTAGTATAATAAATTAATTTCTTCATAAACTCTTACTAACATTCATAATTAAAAATTATTTTGTTAGCCTTTGCATAATAGATATTTCACATCTTATTTTATAAGTATACATTTCGTCATAATAAGATTTTGCATTTTTGCAATACATGTATCTTATCTAATACGTTATGAATGCAAGTTTTTATCCAAAGCTAGTTTTATATTCTAAATAAATCTTACAATTTTATCCCTTTTATTTAAACACTTTTAAACATGCATTTTTATAGAATAATAATTCCCTAGGTTTGAACGGACAACCGCAAGTTAGCGGATCCTTTAGGGTGCCTAACCCCTTCCCTTTAGGATAATAAAGAACAGTTGTCCAGAATCTCACAATTTAGCAGACCATAAAAAATGGAGTTAGTGTTGACTTTAACCTAGTTGACATTTAGGTGTCCTAATTCACCCAAAATAATTAGGTGGCGACTCCGCGAACCCTTTTAGCACCCTTTTAACATTTTAGCATTCTTTTGCACATTTAGCATTTTATTATTTATTTTCTAACATTTTATTTAAGCAGGGTTCGCTAGAATAAAGTCGCGGTCGAAAACGGGCGCGACAGAATGGCGACTCCGCTGGGGATTTAAGGCTCTTAACCACAACAGACCTAGGGTTATTATTTGGCATTATTTTTTGCATTTAATTTTTATGTATTGTATTTTGTTTATTTGTTTCAATTACTATGTGCTTTACTGCTTTCCTTAAACTGGCATTCCGCTCATATTTCTTCCGCTCTGGAAAATTCACACTATCACACACTCACGCGCTGGTGTGCTTCGCGCACCCGCAAATTTCTTCAAATATCCAAATTTTAAGAGAGTTGGCGCCTGCGCGGAGTTAGATCGGTTCGTCTGATCAGCCGCGTAGCCTTCTCACTCGAGTTGTCCGCTCGGGAACCTTGCGTCTAGTAAAGCCAAATCTTATAAACTCAGGATAGAGATATACCACCCTTTATTTTAAGGCATGCATGCATTTACCTTAGGTGGGTCGGTCCTTGGTATCGACACCACAATTAGGAAAATACCAAACTTGTCGATGGGTTTCTCAACCCAACGGCCAACCAGCATATTATGTGTAGCGTGACAATAATGGACAAATCCAAGTCTAATCATGACATGCCAAAAGTGGGGAAAAGTGCACCGTCATTTGGTCGTCATTTCCAACAGAAGCATTACAGTTTGACGACTTGGACAAATCCATCATAACCTCGCATATGTGACGTTTAGGCCTACCTCTGGCATAAATGGGTCCCACGCATGTTAGGACTCGCTTGCAATGTGACAATTTATGTGCAACATGTACTTGCTAAATGTTTTTACACTTTTGCAAAATCACGTGCTTTACACTAACACAATTTGCTACATTTTGTCTAAAAAGATTTATCATCTCCCCCGAAGGTCGATTTGTATTTGACTAAGCAATGACAGAGCATCGATATTTCACAAGTTCAAAGGCATGGTCCAGTGACATGACTGATTCAAGGGCATTTGAGCAGAACGAGTCGGAACCCGTCTTGGTCCCTATAGGCAAAGCAGAGATTGAGACTACGTTCGACCTGATTCCCTTGGCGGATACGTAGGCGGCCATATCAGCTTCGGTCCCACCTTTAGAATTTTACCCAATTTCGCTTGTAATGAACTACGTCATGACCTGATTCCCTCATGGGGATACGTAGGCGGCCTAAATCGGCTTCGGTCACACCATTAGAAAACTTTCCCTTCATTCTGAAAATAACAAGAATACACATAATATACAAGCAACCCCATTGAGACCCACTTTAGGCCAAACGCCGCTGCGTATTCAAAGCGGGACAAGGTAGGAAACTGCAGACGGGGGTTGCGAGTCCAGCGAGCGAACGCGGATGTCGAACAAGGCGGCGAAGTCAAATCTGAATCGACACTACCCACGAAAAAACTCACAAATTTTCTTTGGCGCGGGTTTTCATATTATGAAGCGAGAAAGTGGAGCAGTAGAAGAAGAAAATACGGCAAAAGTTTCTTCGCGAAGCGAGAAAAGAAATGCGAGCGTAAGATATGACAACAATCCAAAGTTCAAAGTCCGCACTAGAAGCAGCAGAAACAGAAAGGGCCATCGACAATTAGCAGTCGAAATTCAAAATTCCGCAACAAAGCCTAGCGCATCAACTCGGGCATAAAGTCAAACTTGCAACCCACGCATCGCACACACAAAGGCATCATGACAATTAAATCGATTCTGGCGTTTAGCATGTCCGTGCGAGGACAACATCTCAGTATTCATCAGGCGTATCAGGGACGACATTTCTACCCCTAGAATTACACTTCTCATATGTATTTATCATTTCATTTAAACAGGTATACACTAATTTTTCTCAAACTTAGCTTGCAGGAGCATTTATTCTACAGGAGCATCATCAACACGTCCAGGCAACGACATTTATCAGCAAGACGACGCCAAGTCCGAAAACGACGCCAGCAGCAATACGTCCAGGCAACGACGTCATCATCACAACAAGTCCAAAATGACGCCAAGTCCGAAAACGACGCCAACAGCAACATTCCAATACAACAGATTTGCTCACAAAGTCAAACTGCAACAAGTCTACATCAAATACATCTCGCAAAAAACCGCATCTTCTTTACTCAGGCTACATCATTTACACTTTAATTATTTCATCTAGTTTTGATTACGCATGAATTACGACACAACTCCACATATAGAACAATTTTTATCTATACCTTAGGAGACATCATTTGCATTTCGTCTATCTGAGCGATTAGCCCATCTGGCGTCATTTGCATTTCGTCCATACTGAGCGATAACGCCCATACAAGCGTCATTTGAATTTAAATCATCTGAGCAAACGCCCATCTGGCGTCATTTGCATTTCGTCCATACAAGCGATTCCGCTCATCTGGCGTCATTTGCATTTCGTCCATCTGAGCGATAACGCCCATCTGGCGTCATTTGCATTTCGTCCATACAAGCGATAACGCCCATCTGGCGTCATTTGCATTTCGTCCATACAAAGCGATAACGCCCATCAAGCGTCATTTGCATTTCGTCCATACAAGGCGATAACGCCATCTGGCGTCATTTGCATTTCGTCCATACAAGCGATAACGCCCATCTGGCGTCATTTGCATTTCGTCCATACAAGATGATAACGCCCATACAAGGCGCGTCATTTGCATTTCGTCCATACAAGGCGATTCCGCCCATCTGGCGTCATTTGCATTTCGTCCATACAAAGCGATTCCGCCAAACAAGGCGTCATTGCATTTCGTCCATACTGAGCGATAACGCCCATCTGGCGTCATTTGCATTCGTCCATACAAGGCGATTCGCCATCTGAGCGTCATTTGCATTTCGTCCATACAAAGCGATTCCGCCCATCTGATCGTCATTTGCATTTCGTCCATACAAGCGATAACGCCCATACTGGCGTCATTTGTATTTCGTCCATCTGAGCGATAACGCCCATCTGGCGTCATTTGCATTTCGTCCATCTGAGCGATAACGCCCATCTGGCGTCGTTGCATTTCGTCCATCTGAGCGATAACGCCCATACTGGCGTCATTTGCATTTCGTCCATACAAGCGATTCCACCATACAAGACGTCATTTGTATTTCGTCCATACAAGCGATAACGCTTCATCTGGCGTCGTTGCATTTCGTCCATACAGCGATAACGCCCATACAAGGCGTCATTGCATTTCGTCCATCTGAGCGATAACGCCCATACTGGCGTCATTTGCATTCGTCCATACAAGCGATTCCGCCATACAAAGCGTCATTTGCATTTCGTCCATACAAGGCGATAACGCCCATACAATCGTCATTTGCATTTCGTCCATCTGAGCGATTTCGCCAATACAAGGCGTCATTTGCATTTAAATCATACAAAGCGATTCGCCCATACTGAGTGTCATTTGCATTTCGTCCATACAAAGCGATAACGCCCATCTGGCGTCATTTGCATTTAAATCCATCTGAGCGATAACGCCCATATAAGCGTCGTTGCATTTCGTCCATCTGAGCGATTCGCCCATACAAGGCGTCATTTGCATTTCTCCATACAAGCGATTTCGCCCATCTGGCGTCATTTGCATTTAAATCCATACAAGCGATAACGCATATCTGGCGTCATTTGCATTTCGTCCATATAAGGCGATAACGCCCATCTGGCGTCATTTGCATTTCGTCCATACTGAGCGATAACGCCCATCTGAGCGTCATTTGCATTTCGTCCATACAAGCGATTCCGCCATACTGGCGTCATTTGCATTTTCGTCCATACAAGGCGATAACGCCCATCTGGCGTCATTGCATTTCGTCCATCTGAGCGATTCCGCCATACTGGCGTCATTTGCATTTCGTCCATACAAGCGATAACGCCCATCTGGCGTCATTTGCATTTCGTTCATATAAAGCGATTCCGCCATAAGGCGTCATTTGCATTTCGTCCATACAAGGCGATAACGCCATACTGGCGTCATTTGCATTTCGTCCATATAAAGCGATAACGCCCGTACAAGGCGTCATTTGCATTCGTCCATCTGAGCGATAACGCCCATACAAGGCGTCATTTGCATTCGTCCATACAAAGCGATAACGCCCATTCAATGCGTCATTTGCATTTCGTCCATACAAAGCGATAACGCCACATAAGGCGTCATTCGCATCTCGCCATATACAAGGCGTGTACGTCACATATAGTATATACGATTTGACTACAACCACAAAACAAAATTGACATTATTACATTGTTTTGTTTTGGCAGATATGCACTAATGCTTCTATCTTAGCTTGATCTACGAGGCGCAAAGATGGAGCCTGGCGTGGATTTTCTCTTCTGATGAAGCAGGCAATTTGTTGCGGGGCCAACCTTCCCAACAAATGGCGGCGGCGGCCTCAGCGTCGGTCACTCGTTCAGCATCACCATAAAACCCAAGATCGTAAGTCGACACCGTACACCCTGAGTTGAGCCGGTTATTTTATTTTTATTTTTATTTTTTATTTTTTAGCACCACATACCCAGTGTCGTCATAACTCGACAACGGATAAATTAGTCGCGTTAGCCCGCGCGGTATTTTGACCATGGTAGCCCAGTGTCGTCATAACTCGACACTGGGATAAATTTTGAGTCTGCGTTAGCCCGCCTTGATGTTTGACAATGATAGCCCAGTATCGTCATAACTCGACACTGGGACATTTTTTTAGTCCGCGTCAGCCTTGCCTAATTGCCCAACATTTTAATTCTGAGGATCGAGACAAAATTGACTATGAGTCAACGTCTTTGTCCGAAGATTCTTCCATCATCTCCATACAAAAAGGGACAACTGTTGACACCTAATTTTGACCCTCCCGTCCGGACAGTAGCTATAAAATTACACTAATTTTGCAAAATAATTTCTTATGATTTTTTATAATAAAATGCAACAATAATACATTAATACAGACATAAATAAACAATTTAATAATAGAACTGCATCTTATGAAGAGTATTAAGCACTTGGAGTCTCGCGCCCGTATTTATTAATTTCAAGCCCTGACATAATTCTTAAATGATAATAAAATAAATAATCTAACACACGCGTTTTAATAGTGTCGCATTCATAAAAGAATTAAGCAATCCTTAAATACCATACATGCATTTAGCATTTAAATAATTTAATCTAAACTCAACTCAATTTTAATTTAACTTCGCAGAATACGCATAATAAATAAGTTTTAATAACGGTCTAGCATTATAGAATATCAAGCACTAATTAAATAGCACGCCCGCATTTATTATAATAATAGCTTAGACTAACAAAACACCTAAACAATTTAATCACAATTTAGATTTCATTTATCTACCATTAATTAAATAATACACCTAAAATAATACACAAATCAAATAACTAATTAAAATCCCCCAAGCCCACTTATTTTCGTCAAACACACGCGTGACCACCTCTTGATCGCGACCCATTGATGCCAAAGCCTTTATTTGGTCCAGCCCGCCTTCCCCTTATACTTTCAGACCTTCCTTTCCCCCCCATCGACTTCACCCTCTCTAGAAAACTTAAAGACAAACCCTAATACTTTGCAACTGCTGCTTTCGTCGGATTTCCAGACGGAAAATCCGGCAATCCTTCATCTCCTTCATCCCGTCAATCCCGGCGAATCTACACTCCGCCATCTCATCTCCCTTCTGTCATACCATGCACCCCAAATATAAAATCATATCAAAGCTTACCAAAAAGAAATCTGTACCAAAAACTTACCAACATTAGAACCCAAATCGCCCAAAAATCTGTCTAAAATGGTACCCCAATCAGTTACCAAACTTAGAACCAAAATCGAGACTATAAATTAATCCTTTTATACATGCAATCATCGGCTATGGTCCAGAACCTAGTACCTTTCTGAACCCAGAAAGATCCATTCGAACATCAAGAGCAGCGATCGGGGAGAAAGCGAGCACCTTACGAATCCGAAATAAGAGGAAAAAGCGATGAAGAACGGTGAACATCGATGTGAGAAAAGCAAAACTCCTGCTAGCATCAGTTAATAAGTCTTCAATCTCGATAAGAATCCTCTAGCATCAGGAAAATCCCAATCGAATCAGGAAAAGTTTTATTCCCTCCATCGCATAAGAACAAACTTTCGAGTGGCTTCGACGACTTGATACGCTGCCTCGGTTCGCTGCCCGGAGAAGACCTATATACGTAAGAAACGTCATCTTGATTACTGTTTGTCTATCTCTATGCTGATTTTGTCCAAATCTGGTGGGTGTCGATGACTGTTCATACGCGTTAAGTGAGTTCGTTGATCGCATTTTCTATTTATTTGTTAAACTTCATAACTTTGCCTTAAGTGCGTTTGGGTCGAAACATTGCTTGGAATGGCTATTCTGGTTAGTTGGGAGGTTGTGTCAGCTACAAATGTGTAAACAAATTAGTATAGATGTGTTGTTAGTCCTTATGGCCGAGGTTATTATTTCATGTAAAACTAGAGTAATGTTTAATGAATCTGAAAAGTATAGTCCAAATTTGATTATTTGATTCATTCCCAACTGAGTTGGTCGCCTTGTTTATTACTTGTCTCAGTAAGGAAATATTAAACTTGAACTGAATTAGGAAAACCAAGCATAAAAATGTCAAAATGGGATAGCTCCTGAAGCACACTGTTTCGGGATTTGGTACATACTTAATCTGAAATCTGTAGGTGTCGGTTCCATTTTTCTGCATTTTAGATTCTCATGTATGTTGCATACCGGAAACTTAAATTCAAATCGGCTTATTGAACATAGTCGATGTTAGAAGTCTGAAGTATGTTTGTCCTGATATGTTGTCGGCTATCCCGGAAATATCTAATGATTGCCTCCAATTCATATTTGAGTTCACTGCATAAGGAACCCGGAATTGCTAATTATGCCTGCTACAATCAGCTGAATCATGCTATGATTTCTTTTCTCTTGTTAGAATACTTAAGGATCAGTTACAATAAATCTATCGGATAAAATTTCAGGCCCCTATCAGCTCGTTTGCCTTCTTCTTGTTTGAAATTTCTGCCTAATCAGTAGGCCTGTAAGTCTTTGTTTTCACTCCCATTATGCGGCCCATGAATATATCGAACAAGCCCATTTAATTTGCTAAGCGTTATTCATTATTAAGTAGTACCACGTAAGTCCAATCATCTAGTCTAAATGTCTATCTCGTTAAAAGATGAAATTACGAACTCCGTGTTAACCATCGTGATGTGCTGCGTGTGGTGAATAAGAAAGTACTTGTCTGAAATTGCTTCTCTTTTATTTGGTATAAGAATATGCATTAGTCACACCTTCCATATATATAGCTGCATTTGTGTCTGCATTGTAATTGGAACATTTAAGTTTAAATGAAACCCCCACTAATTTTTGGCAAGTTTGTTTAATTTGTTTGGTCCAATGACCTTGTTTATGTTCTAAATACACACGTGTGCTTATCATATTTGGGCCACTTACATTTTGCATACTTCGAGACATAATTCTAACTTTGATAAAGAAATGGTTTGATATCATTTTGGGACACATTGATTCTGAAATAAAGTATTTATCATGTTTAAATTTTATCTTTGATGTTGGCTATTATTTGATAATATACTAATCCTTTTTTTTTCTTACATGAAATGCATCGGAGCAAAACGAAGAGTCTCACGGCGAGACTCATCATAAGCTACAACAAATGAAGACCCGTATCTTATGTGCTTCATCCTCTCCGCATCACCAACTTCAAACCATAGGCGAGATGGCCTCGCCGTTTCTTCGAGTCATTATTAATTCATATCGTCACTCTATGATTTGTTGTAATTATTTGTCTAATGTTGACACCCAATTTTGACCCTCCCGTCCAGTCATTAGCTATAAAATTACACTAATTTTGTAAAATAATTTTTTATGATTTTTTATAATAAAATGCAGCGATAAACATAAATACATGCATGAATAAACAATTTAATAATGACATCGCGTCTTACGTAGAGCTTTAAGCACTTAGAGTCCCGCGCCTGCATTAATTAATTTCAAGCTCTGTCGTAATTCTTAAATAATTAATAAATACATAAAATAAATAATTTAGCAATGACGTCGTATCAAGTAGCATAGCCGCATTTATTCATACGCAAGAGAATTTCATAATCATTTGTAATCAACTAATATATGCATTTAATAGCGTCGCATTTATAAAAAAAGCTTTAAACAATTCTTTAAATATCATACTTGCATTTAGCATTTAAATAATTTAACCTAAACTCAATTCAATTTAATAATACAACATCGCAATAATAAATAAGTTTAATAACGGCATCACATTATAAAATATTAAGCAATTTACTAATTTAATTCACCACTAAAATAATTAAACACTTAAAACTCTACCTATTTAAATACCTAATTAAAAGCCTAATTAAACTAACTAATTTAATACTAACCTATTTCTACCCATTTCACTACCGCTCGCCCAATCATCGCGACCGCACGTAGCCCAATACCGCGGGCCCAATCCCTTTTCCCCTTATCAGAAGCCCGCGACCAGACCTTCACTTCATTTTGTTTTTCATTCCCATCGTCCTCAAAACAAACCTAGACGAAGCCCTCGAAACCAGCAACCCTAAAACCTTCTACTTTCGTCGCCGCCCGGATTTCTCGCCGGAGAATCCGGGCTTTCCTTCACCCACGCACCCTAGCCAGCTTTCCTTACCCATGCACCCACATCCAACGATACCTTACCATATAAACACCTAATCACACCAAATTTCCTTTAAAATCGCTCTAAAATCAGCACCCAAATCGCACAGAATCAGCCCTTACTACTTACCTAATTGGGAACCGACATTGAGGCTATATAAACCCATCTCTATGCACTCGAAAAGGCATTCGGAAATAGAGAGAAGACAGGCAAGAATCATTTGGAATTAGCATTAGTCGAACACAGGCATATCTGAGAGAAGCGAGGCGGGGAGAGTACGATGAAGTCTATTCGGGTTCGAGAAAGAAACCAACAGCCAAACCTTGCCCTTCTATTCGCATCGCAAACCCAAAGCCCGTCGAGTGGACCGACGACTTGATATGTTGCTCCGGGTCGCTGTCCGGAGAAGGTAAATCCTGTCCTCTTTGTGAAATTCTGATTTCGTATTCAATTATGTGAAGCTTGTTTTATCCTGATTGCTGTTGTATCGTGTATATTCGTATCTGTTGTCTCAATATGTGGGTATTCTGCCTTCTAAGCATTCGTCGAATGAAGGTCTGAAATTGCTTGGTTTAGTTATTAGGCTGTCTGCTAGAAGTACATGTCACTGTGCCAGGTGCTTGGCTCTATGGAACATTTGCTTTAGTACATTTAATTAGTCTTGTGCTTGGCTTTGCACCTCTATATTTCTTTATCTTCGAATGGTATATTTTTATATTTTTGTACTATTACCTGTTTGAATATGTTGTTCGGGATTTATTTCATCTCATACAATTTACATAGATACAATTGAAAATGCGAAAGCTATTTTGAAGTATGTTTCTGTTCATTTTTATTTCTTACTATACTATTGAATCTCTTTCCGTTTACTTTTTACCAATTTAGTTGAAGTGCTGGTGGTATCTCTAAACTATAGTTTATTTGAATATAGTATATGAAAATTTGTGTTTATTGCAGGCGTTGAAGTATCATTAATTCTTATAGTTATACAATATCAATCCTTTATTTAGTTCATTTTAACCTAAGATATTACAAGTTGTATGATTATTATTTTTAAATCTGAATGTAAAATACAGAAATTATAAAAAAAATTAAGAAAATACTTATAAAATTATATTCTAGGTTATGGATATATTTAATAAAATGGATCCACGGGTCGGATTTGGACCGGATACGAATCTCAAATACAAGATCCAAATCCATATTCAATCCGTCAGAAATGGATTCGGGTCCAATCCAGATCCGTCGGGTCCAAATTTTGAAGATCTATATCCTATAATACGGATCTGGATCCAGGGTCCACTGCCATATCTACCCATAGAGGATTGATTTTACCTTTATGCGTATGATCATTGTTATGTCAGTTATGCGCCCTCAGTGATAGTTCTGAGTTCCAGGTTGACATTCTGTAATCTTCACTAATATTATATTCTTATGTACATGTTTACCTATCTTACATATTCAGTATATCTTTCATAATGATGTCCCTTTTATTGGGGTACACTGTGTTCATGCCCACATATTTAGATAGACGATTTGATGAGCCTCCTTATTATGTTCACTGTTCAGCTTAAGTTGGTGCACTTCTCTTCTTTCAGAGTTGATGATCGAGTTTATATATATATATATATATATATATATATATATATATATATATATATATATATATATATATATATATTGGGTATGTCGAGCCCTGTCTGACTTGATGACACGTAGTTGAGAAATTATGAATCTCTCGGGCCAGAAAAATCGGGCCGGACCGACCACTGTTGAGCCGGACGAACCGGACCAGAAATTCGGTCCGGTCTTGATCCGTGTTTTTAATAATTCGGTTTTCGGTCGGTCGGTCCTAAGATATTTTTATTTTTATTTTTTTATAATATATATATATATATATATATATATATATATATATATATATATATATAATATATATATATATATATATATATAATATATATTGAATTATATAATTCCTAATATATATAATATATATAATATATATAATATATATAATTCCTAATTTTCTAAATTCCTAATATATAATATATATATATAATTTCGGGTCGGGTTCCGGGGCCCGTTTTATTTTTTAAAATTGAATTACCAATACTGAAATTGACATTCTCGGACGCGGTGCCACGAAATTTTTACGTTGAAATCTATTGTACATCGCAAGATATTTAGATTTGAAAATGGGAAAAACGTAACGATTTGGGGGAAAAGAGAAATTGAGGGGCAAGATGGACGTTTTTGGAGAAATCGGACGAATCAAACTGCTTATGCAGTTTGGCCACCCCCGTATCGAAAAAATACGCGAAATCAAAAAAAAATTAGGTAAAACGGACGTCCGAGCGCAAAGTTATGACCGTATAAAGTTTGATCAATTTACAACCTATATTTCATATGTCAATACGTCCCGGTGGCGGAGGGAGCAGGGGCTGGGGGCTGGGGTTGGTTGGGGGCTGGGGGAAAATCAAATTCGGTCAAAACCGGGCCGGACCGAAAATGACCAGGCCGGGCCGGGCCAGAAATTCGGTCCGGTCTTCGGTCCGGATAATCCCGGCGTTCGGTCCTCGGTCCGGTTCGGTCCGGTCCGGTCCGGTCCTGACCCTTTGTGCACCCCTACACATGGTAGTACTCCTAGAGGCTTGCATACTAGAGGTTGTTGCACATATATTTTGTTGGGCCTTTTCTGCATGCATGTTATTGTTGATTCTATCTTATTATTGTCATTTAGAGGCCTTGTCGGCCCAGGTTTCGTGTCATGTGGTTCAGGTATTATAGTTGGTACGCTCGAGCCTTAGGATGTCAGGTGTCGGCCACACACCCCAAGGTTTGGGTGTGACATCTAGTTCTCTTAACATGACATCTGGGGATGAAAAATACGGAGGTAAGGTTATTGATGAAGACGCTTAGTTAAAGGAAAACTCTTATTGCCCGTATTTTTGGTCTTATCATGACCTGACATCTTGAAATATGCGGAACGATGTCGTTTGCTAACAATTTTGGTGAATGATTGGTCAAAGTAGAGAGTTGATCTTGCACAAGAAATTGACTGATTTGGCTTGGCCATGCGCAATTTGGATGCAGATTTGAGTATAAAGGTTGATGCGTATAACGCCCAACAATTTAGTGATGAGTTGTGTGAACCTGAAAAGATCTTCTAGACCAAATTGAGGAGCTAAAATGAGAATACCAATCATTAGATCATACTTTTATTGATCATGCAGTTGTTGAGAAAAATGCACTAGTCATGTGGGGAAGTAGAAAATATTATTTTTGATGACTCTAGTTTGTATGGGGATGCAAATAGTAGTACAATTCATGAGTTAGGGCGCATTAGACCTCATTCCAATCTTCACATTGGAGTTTAGATAGTAAGATAGTAATCGAGTTATCTGAGCCTATGAAAGAGTCAAAAGGGTGAAGAACAAAGTGCTTATATTCTTGAATTTGTTGTGCTAGAACCAAAGAATTACATATCTCATATAAAGGCCAAAAAGTGCACAATGCGAAATTGGTTACTTGGTCTAGTTATATTTGTACCTCCACCACAAGAGTCTAGTCGTAGACTAGATGCCCTGTTGAGGGCACAATTCATATCATCAAAGTGGAGGGAAAAGTTACTTCGCATCGTGCCACGACATTAAATCAAGCGCTTGTTGGGAGGCAACCCAACTTGTATTTTATTTTTATTTTATAGTATTACATTTTGTTTGCTCTTTTTTATGTTATGTTACAGATTAGGGGAAATATGAGTACCCGAAAGTGAAGCTGAGGAGCATGTTTGAGCTTAAGTGTGGGGTCGTTCCGACCCTTGATGTTAAAAATTATGCTGCTAGATAGGTCCTAGAGGGCCTCAGATAGTATTTCTTATCTTGTTTTGTTTTATTTTGCTTGTAGATGCATCGAGGGCATTGCATGTCCTTAAGTGTGTGTGGGTGTGGGGGGGGGGGGGGGAATATGTCCCTATATATTGTAAAATTTTGAGATTAAGGGTGATGACAAATATGTCGCAGGAGTTTTTTTTAGTAGTTTTGAGTCTTAGAGTCTTAAAAAATTAGAAAAATGAAAAAGTTTAAAAAGATTTTTATTTCTTTTATTTTCTTTAGTAGCTACTTAAGTCCCTCATTAGTTGCATACATCACCAGCGCCCTTGATTTTTTAATTTTTTTTTATGACCTTGGTTCTTTCCCGAGGGGGCCTTTGAACCGGGTAATTATTTTATTTTTTAGGTGTATTAAAAGAGAGAAAAGAAAAATATTTGTGACTTATTTGATACTAGCATAATTAGGTCTGAGTTTGAGTAATACTTTCCTGTGAACGCTTGAGAGTTAATGTAGAATAGCAGACTTTCTGACACATAGGCTCAAAGTTGTGACTCTGTATATAACTTATTCTTATTTTGTAGTTCGTCATGATCCTGTCTGTCTTAGAATAGAATTGATCCATCTTGATTGATACTTGTGTCATGTGTGGTGAGGATTTTGTATGTATATATATATATATTTCATATTTTGCATCTTAGTCTAGAACTTGCCCTTCATGTATTGAAGCGAAATAAAAAGTGTTGCTTTATTTAGAAGATGATAATAGACCTTCTTTGATTTATTGTAAATTTTAGTCTTTTCAGAAATTGTACCACTAGCCCTTTGAGCCTGTAGCCTTTTGTTTTGAAGCCATATTTTCGCCTTGATCCTTTTGTTTGAATCCCTAGTTTTTGCACCCTGCTTCCTTGAGTACTGTAGCTTGGACTATGTGATATAATTGATAAATCTGAAGAAAGAGATGGTTGAGTGAAAATGGTGACAATGATAGCTACAAAGTGATGAAAATGCCCTCTCAAAAAGAATGTGACATTAAAAAAAAAAGGAAAAGAAAAAAATTGAAACGTTCTTGATATGAGGGAAATACTTGTGAAATAATTGATGAATAGATGGCTGAAAAATAACGTTAAGAGATGAAAATAATGGGTGATGAAGTCTACAAGTGCAAAGTGTGTAAGGAAGTGTAAGTCACTATTATATAGTTTTCCTACCCGTCCTGTAGCCAATATTATAACCCTTTAAAGTCCTATTTAATTTTGTTCGAGCATTCTTAATTAGTGGAGATGTATATAATGGGCAAACATATGGTTTTTTGTGCATACATGTGAATTTCTTTGTGAGTGTGATAGTTGTGCTTTGATGCTAAGTCCTTAAATTATATTCATTCTTTGTTTGAGTGTATGGACTATTTCTTCTTATGAGGACACTTGTTTCATGATAAATAGGTGATGTTATTAAATTTCTTTGACAGAGTAGGTGAGCGAGCTTAAATTTGATGAGTTAGAGTCCATTCCTTAAGTTAGGACGTTAGAAGGTTGTTGTTTGATTGTGTGGTTTGTATATCTTGAATAATGATCGGGAAGTGTACTTGATATTGTGAGTTGTTATAGGGCCTAATTGTTGGTATCAACCAAAGTGGTGGTGTTTCTAGACTTGATTTATTGAGAGTAGTTTTAATACTTACTCGAGGACGAACAAGAATTTTAAGTGTGGGGTGGTAATGTTCGACAAAAAATTCATATATTTAGCTATTGTTGCCTCACGTTTTAGTACTTTTAATTATCTTTTGAGTATTAATTATAGTTACCCGTGCTTAATATTATACTTTTATTGTGTAGGAATAAAGCAGTGCAAAGATGAAAAATAATGGTGCCCCCCACCACCAATTGAAGACAAGATAAAGAAGAAGAATTGAGAAGAAAAAAAGAGTAGTACCTGGAGCTTCGGTCAGCGATCAACAGGCGTCGTATATCTGGCGCGAAAAAAGTAGTTCTCTGAAGTTTTGCTTGCGCAAGTGTGAGTAGCGCGAGCCCGCAATTATTTTTTTCGGTCTAGTTAAATTTAGTTTTTAAAATCCTAAGCCTTTTGGTACCCTATAAATATATATTCTACACGGTTTTGATATAACTTTAGGATTACTTTTGACCCGGTGTTTAGAACTTTTGACCTAGAGATAGCTTGAAATCGTCGTGGAGGTCGGAGTTACAGGGTTTTATCTTCTCTTCTTTGTAATAATCATTTTTATATTTTTATTCGGATGATTTGTTATTTTTCCTCCATGTCTATGTGGAGCTAAACTATTTAGTTCTAGGATTTTGATGCTGTCACGAAAGTTGACGTTTGATTATCGTTTATATCTATTAAATTTCCATCTTTTGGGTTGGTTATTTATTCTTGAGCCTAATTGTTTAGTTACTTGATCACTAATTAAACACTATCCGCGGTGCGTGAGTTGGACTTGAAAAGGGAGTTCACGTACGTAATAAGAATAAATCGAGTTTGTTCGATTTATCGTTTCATTAATGAGGATAGAAATATACTCTTTAGCTACCTAGTTGGATACGGAGATATAAATGCACTCTTGTTACCTCTGCCAACCATTAAAATATTAGGCGTTATAGTAGCATCTACATGCTTGTGAGTAGTTCGAAAGAATATCATAAAGTTAAACACCAACCCGTCAACTAGTAACCCAGAAAATAAAATAGGTATATATGATTGGAAGACTCAACTGAATTTTTAGTTGTCAACCTCTAGATCTATTTCTTCTCCGATAAAAATTCGACCTTTCTTGGTTGAAGTTAATTATTTTTTTTTTCTTTTATTTTTAGTTAGATATAAATATAATTTTGGATTCTACTTCTTGTTTAGATTAGTAGAATTAATTTAATTTAGTAAATAGTTAATCATATGTCTTGTGGTACGATATCTGAACTTCAAAATTTTATATTATATATTTACGTGTGCGTTTGGAAGCAACAATGAATATGACTTAAATGGTAATCCCGAAATCGGATATATGTAATCTAATGATAAAACTTTGAAATCTTTTTTTTTTGCTAATTTGTTTGTACAAAATTTTGCTTTGTACAATTAGAAGAACATATGATAAAATCATTTTCGAGTATTTTGTGAATACATTTCTTCAGTAACTCGGAGCTTTGGTATTGATGGGCCTCATATGGGCATTTCCCATTATCGTACTGTTCATTTGATTGCAAAATTAGTACATCTAATTTGAAAGCGAAATCTTAATGAACTCTGGAGAATGGAGATGTCAATCAAACACAGCAACTTGTAAAAAGGCTGAAGAGATTAAAACCGCATCTAAATTTGGTAATCGGACATGAAAAGCTGAATTACAAGAACAAAATGCCCTTTCCGGAGAAAACCAATGGTCATTGTAGTGTGGCAAATTGGCGGGTTAAGTCATATTTGAACAGGTAAAAACGTGTCATGATCCAACCCGTTCAAAATTTGATTAGGTCAAAATGGATTAAATAACGAGTTATAACCCAAACCGCTCAAGTTTAATTTATTTTTTACACTGTATCACAACTGCTGTATTAAAAAAAACTAGGCCATGCCCTTCCTTTGCTTGAATTAATCATGTTTCTTGTTCCTAATTTATTCCTCTGCTGTGTATTACATGTTGCTGTATCCAAACTTATTAATTATGTGATTTAATTTTATAAATTTACTCCTTACTTCTTCTTCTCACAATTTCTTTTTCATTTTTTTGTCTCCTGCCAAATTCTAGTTAATTCTGTAGATAAGTTGATATGGCCATTACTTTAAAAATTATATAAAAGCCAAAAAATATAGCTGTTGAAGATAATGCTGTATCGTGTTGCTGCTCCTATCTTTTTTCCTTTATTGTTGTTTATGTTGCTGGGAATTGGCTGGAAGTCAGAGAAATGTGGGGCTGAAAACTTCAAGTTTTGATCTTACTCATAAGAAATATACCTTTTTTCCTTGGAAGGCTAACTCTTGATCTAATGTTCTGCATTGAGTATATAAGAGTTTCCATATTGGTATATGGAAGTACCTAGACCATGTAAAAGGACTTGGATACATCACCTATTGCTCATTGCTTTACTATTAATAGGTTGGAACAATAGATTATTCCACATATTATCACCAATTTGTAGAATACCTTTCTCATTCTTGTAATAGGTTGGAACCGTAGATTATTTCACATATTATCACCAATTTGTAGAATAACTCTCTCCTCTCTCTTCTCCCCTTCTCTCTCTCCTCTCTTCACTTTTTTTTTGTTGAAGCTTCATGGTTCCTTGTGACTGCGCTCCGGTGAGATATTCAGATAGATATCCTTCAGACCTATCTTTTGACTTCAGTGGATTCAAGGATTCCAAGTGGGCAGAAATCCTTTCACTTCAGTCTCAGTTTCTCATCTGTTATAGGCAGATGACACCCTATATTTTGTGGAACTGATTGTCATCAGGTTTCCAATCTCAACACCACCCTCATGATTTTATAGGCTATTTCTGGACTTCATATCAATATGCTTAAGAGCACTATCTATCCAGTGAATAAAGTGGTCAACCTAAAAGTTCTTGCTGACATTCTTAGCTGCAAAACATGCCCCTTTCCCATCACATATTTGGGACTTCCTTTGGGTGCTAAATTCAAATCATTTTGGATATGGAGTGGAGCCACTGAAAAAAATGGAGAAGAGATAGCCACTTGGCAGATGCAATACCTCTCTTTGGGAGGTAGACCCACCCTCATCAACAGTGTCCTAGACAACAGTCACACTTACTGTATGTAACTCTTTCCTATTCCAAGCTCAATCCTAAAGCAAAGGCCAAAGAGGGTTGTGGATCAGAAATCTTAAGCTTCATAACAATAACCTTCTCATGAAGTGGCTCTGAAGGTAAGGTCCAAATGAGGCATGATACTGGAAGGAAATCATCAAGGCTAAATATGATATTCAAGACCATTGGACTGCAAACCTCGTGATGTTGGAGTATGGAAGCACATCGGTAGTCTCCAAGAGGAATTCCTCCAGAATGTCTCATTCAAGATTGGAAATAGGCTCAAGATTAGATTTTGACAGGACAAATGTCTTGGGGACGCTCTAGTAAAAGACTCATTTCCTTCACTATTTCTGATAGCTTCTAACAAAGAAGCAACATTAACTCAATACAGAGGCAACAATTGTTGGACACCAATTTAAAGAAGAAACTTGTTGGGTCTCGTGGGTTAATACTATGGATTAAATAAAAACAAACAGCAAAGTAGAACTGAACGTATGCAGAAACAGTGTCAAATGTCAGCTAAAATGTCGTCTGACATAAGTTATGACATTTGGATAAAAAACAGAAAACGTTTGAAAGAATTAAAGTGCAGCGAAAATAGATAAAGAACACAAAAGTTTAAGTTTCATAGGTTATATATTAATATAACTCATGATGGTCAATGACTAAAGGTATTGTATATATATATATATATACAATTGATATAATCATTTTTTACAATGTTACAAGATGATACAAAAGGAATAAAAAAAGATTAAGTCGCAGATGACTTATGCCTGAAAAATCTATCTAATTAGAAGTGATCGACATCTCATTACAATTGCTTCAATGAAGGAACAAATCTAGAATCTAAGTAGCAATTATAATGTCGTACATAATGTCGTCACAAATACAGGCAACAGCGATCCAGTCTACTTGATCGATATTTGTGGAGATCTCTCTATATCGTTTTCACTATGAAATTCTGGATATTGAATCCTTGAAGTGACCTCTCTATTTATAGTAGAGAGTTCCTTTGAAAGACTCTTCAACAGGTTGTGGAAGTGAGCTGAAAAAGGGGCACGTGAGGCAGTAGCTTAAGGCACGAAAATCTCCAACTGCTTGGACTATTTCTTCCTCATCTTGCTCCTTAAGTTATGCTCTTCTTGGACTTGGTCTTCCTCGTTTGTAATCAGCTTCAAATACCCCTTGCCATGTCAATTTTACATGTGATAAAAATGTCACGGTTTCCTGAAAAACTGTCCGTGAAGATAGGCAAAACAGTTACCAGAATGTCGTCCCGAATGTCAAGACATTTGGTCCAACATTTTCTGATTTTAACTTAGCTCTGAAAATGATATATTAGAAAAAATGTTATAACACACATCCTGGTATTAACAAAACTTACAGGATTGGGAATTTGATGACTTTCTTTCTCTCTTACAAACATTGGGATAAAGTACATTGGTGGCAGAATCTCAAGACAAAATCCTATCGGGAAATTTCAAGGAAAATATTTTCACTGTGAAGGAATGTTACAACTACTGGAGTTCTCAAAATAGCCTTTTAGAGGTTTGGCCATGGAAACACGTATGGAAAATCAGACAACCTCTCAGAGTTACTTGCTTCATTTGGACTGCTCTGAAGGAAGCATGCCTAACACAAGAAAATCTCTGGAGGAGAGGTGCAATCGTCGTCAATATGTGTGTCATGTGCAAGCAGACCAATGAAAGTGTCAACCACCTATTTTTGCACTACCCTACAACAGCTAGCCTTTGGTATTTCTTCTATTCTCTTCTTGAACTCCAATGGGTATTGTCTTCCAACTCAAACATGGCTATGTTAGCTGGAAACTTTGGTGAATTGACAAATCCATCAAAAGGATCTGAAAAATGATCCCAGTAGTAATTTTTTGGACCCTATGGAAGGAGAGAAACAATAGATGCTTTGATGGAATCTCAACTCTTATTTCCACTATAAAATCTAGGTGTTTAGTTAGTCTTTTCAGTTGACACTTTTTTGCCCCGTAAACAGTGTGGATAACTTTCTAGATTTTGTTAACTCCTTGTCTCTAACATAGTAGAGATGCAGGGATTTCTTTAGATTGTTTTACATGTTTTGTTTAGTCTGCTTCATGTTTTGTTTGAAACATCTTTTTACCCATCTGTAACCTTGCATCTTGATGCTTTTCTAATGATTTTTTTTACTTTACAAATAAAAAAAAGTTTACAATAACATATCCAGTGTAATCCTACAAAGTGTCAGCATATTACTAGGCTTCTTAATAAGAAAAAGGAATATTATTAAGCTTTTTTAGTAATAGTATAATATTTAGTAAAGGCATCAGAAGAAGAACAGGCATAGTAACAATTTTAAGGGAAGGAGTAATCTTTGCATGAATTTTGAAAACTTTACATGCTGTCATCTCCGTCTTACCGGGGTGATAAATTGGGCCCAAATCCAATTGACCCACCTAATCCGTCCAGATTTTAATGAGTTTGAGTCAATACATATAAATAGATGGGTTAATTTTGGGCTAGCCCAACTTAACCCATTCATTATGAGCAACCCAAATCAGATCATCAACTTGACCCAAACTAACCCATAATCAAATAAAATTTCTGCACTTCAATAACCCAACAACAGCTAACTTTGATTCTTCTGTTAGCAAAAGGGATATACTAATAAATTAGTATACATTTAAAGGGACATACTAATAGAATTTTAAATTTGATTCTTCTGTTAGCAAAACTTTAATCATGGCCATACCAACTTAATTATCAGTGAAAACCTATTATATATGTTTACAACTTGCGATATTCGAACCAAGTTAGTAGCCGGTGTAGAAGAAGAGCGACCAAGGTCACGAGTTCGATCCTGCATAAACCTCTTGGTTGGCGCATCGCACATGGCTTGCCAAGTGGTTTACATGGTCGGCGTGGTTTGCAGCTCTGCGTCACCGGGGTTTACCTGCGCACTCGAAAGAAAGAAGCGGTGCGTTCCTTCAACAAAAAAAAAAAAACTTGCGATATTCGTGTCAGTCATACAATAATACAAATTATATGCTTCGTTTTTTCATCTCTAAGATTTATCCATCTCAAATTACAAACATTAATCTTCTTAATCAAGTTATGTGCTACTTATCAAATTAAAAAATAAAACAAAAAATTGTGATTTACTATGCATACTTGTTCTTATGGTTAAATTAAAGATTGAAGTTCCACAAATAACTAGTACTTCTATGATGTTGGTTAGCATAGTACTATATATATGAATTAAGTAGTTATATGATAATTTAGCAGCGACACATGAAATTCACAAGTATACAGTTTTATAACGAAAAAGAAGAACAGAGGGAAAAAATCGGTAAAATTATTTTAAATCTTCAATAATTTACTAATAAAAAATTAGGCAAAATTAGTTTAAATGTTTAATAACTTACTAATAGTACTCAATTCAATAAAGTTTCCCAAAAAAGTTCTTCTCTTATGAAAATAGATTCTAGGCTGCTATGCTATAAGGATCTTTTAAATCTTTTTTCGAGAACCGCCTAAACTTCCAACTAAAAAGAGTAAGTCACCCACCAACTACGCTGTAAGAATGCCTTTGCCTAGAAGTGATCTCAATCCACAAGTGGATGAGCTTCTCTAAATTTCTTCACACCTATTTAGGCTACTTGTTGACAACTCTGAGTTTGAAGTCTAGCTTTGCTTCTTCTTGCTTGGATATGGATTCTGCTATTAAGAATAAGTGACTTGCACGGTTTACACTTATCTCTTGGATTTAATGTACATATTGAGTGGAACCGTTACCAAAGAATCAGAAACAATAATAATTACAGAGAAAGGAATAATATACATGCCTAAATAAAAATCTTAAATGTCTTATCGTCCTTCCATAATAGTAACGGTAACAATGTTAACGGAGCCTTGAGAATTAGAAGAGCCTTTCTTGGAAGGGCTCGGTCTTGTAGTAAATGCAGGTTGTTTAGGACTTGGTAAATCATCAATTTCCCTGGTGAGCATAGACAGAACTGTGGAGACATTTGGTCTATCTTCTGCATATTCTTGTACGCATAATAGCCCAACATGCACACATCTCATAATTTCCTTTTCGAGGTGCACGTCAGCTATCTTGGGGTCAACTAATTCCACAATCTTGTTTTCGTTCCAACACTTCCATGCCTGAAGAGCAAGCACATTGATAAAACAATGGAAACTTGAATTATGAGAAATTGACATTTCATATGAAGTGGAGCTTAATTTTCATATAAACTTACATTTGCTAGAAGGCTTAATGCAGAGTCATCTTGGTGAAAGCTAGTATTCCTCCTTCCACTTATAATTTCCAATAACAATACTCCGAAGCTGTAAACATCTGATTTTTCTGAGAATCTTCCTTCCATTGCATATTCAGGTGCCATATAACCACTGCATCACAATATAATTTTGAATGTTTGCTTGGTATTTTCTTTTCAACCATGCAAAAGATAAAGAGAAAGATACAAGAACTTACTAGGTTCCAACAACTCTGTTTGTGTTGGCCTGATCTTGGTTGCCTGGAAATATCCTTGCCATGCCAAAATCTGAAATTTTGGGGTTTAGGTATTCATCCAACAAAATGTTGCTGGCCTTTAAATCCCTGTGGATAATCCTTAGTCTTGAATCCCTGTGAAGGTAAAGGAGGCCGCGACCAATTCCCTCAATGATGATCACACGTTTACTCCAATCAAGGAACTCTTCCTCTTGTTGGTGTGACCCTGGAAGGCCATTTTGAATTTGACAAGTTTAAATCAAAGAAAAGTTTGTTTTAGTTAGAGGCTTGGAAAATAAAAGAAAACTAATCATAACCAACCAAAGAGATAGGCATCCAAGCTTCTTTTTGGCATGTATTCATAAACTAGCATCTTTTCCCCTCTTTCTATGCAGCAACCAAAAAGTCTAACAAGATTACGATGTTGAAGTTTTGAAATCACCACAACCTCATTCATGAACTCCTCTAGCCCCTGACCAGAAGACTGTGAAAGCCTTTTCACAGCAATTTCTTGTCCCTCTGGCAACTTCCCCTGCAGTTATATCATTTTTATTTAATATCTTTTCTTAAAAACAATAATAAGACAATTACACAGAACATTACTTTGTAAACTGGACCAAAACCTCCTTGTCCAAGCTTGCTGGACAGATGAAAATTGTCGGTTGCAGTTGCTAAGATGTCAAAGTTGTATACAAGCAGCTCTTCAAATTTAGCTTGATTGATGTCCTCGGTAACCATGCTTTCCTTGTAAAAGTATGGTAATGATTCTCTTAACAATAGCTCACTCTTTCTCTTCCGTCCTGATTCAAGAGCACATTAGAGATAAAGTGACCTGAATGATTAAAGCTACTGCAGATTTTCTAGTGTTTCAGATAAGTTTGTTACCTCTGCGCTTAGCTAAATATTTGCAGGAAATGTATCCGAAAATGGTAAGAATTATTGAGCCCACTGGGACTATGATCGCAATGGCTACTTTAGCAAGTTCTCTCTTTTGATCTGCATTACAAAATAAGTGTCCATTATACATGTCTTTGGTAGGTAGAGTTTTATAGCTTACATTATAGTTCTGAAAAAGAGGTCTTACCAATCTCAGTGTACGAAAGGCGAAGGAATAAATCAGCCCCACCCATTGAGAATTTCTGAACATCAAGTAAGTTTCCTTCCCAATGCATGCATCCTATGCCTGTGTAGTATGAATATGCTATGCAGGAAAAATTCCTCAAGCAATTTTTATGACAATCTTCATCTGCAAAAGGTACCCAAATTGCAGAATCCGGCACTTTCATTGACTGCAGCTTTAGAAACCAATCTTGCTTACCTTCGTCAAGGTTAGAGCTGTTTCTTTGTCTCTCTAACATGGATTTTCTGATGCATCCATTAGTCCAGTTTCCTCTCCCCCATTCCTCTTGGTTTTTTGGTTTAAACCCTTGCAAACAAGTGCAAATTGGTGAGCTATTAGGATCACAGCTTCCAAAATGCCCACACTTGCCATAAAAATCGCACTCATTTGCTGGACCTTCCCATGTTACTTCCCAATCATTCTTACTAGGTTCCAAATATTTCTGCTGCAAAAACCCTGTGGAGTTCAAGGTGAAAAAGGCCATCTCTTCCTGATTTGCGTATAAAAAGGTGAGGTATGCGGTGCCCTTGTTGTCATGTACTAGATCAAATCCATTGAGATAGAAAGAAGTCATGTCTGGTATCCCAATGAAAATCTGTTTATTCCATGGACCGCTACGCCAATGAGGTTTGCCATTCTTCCGTATGAAAATCTGGGGTATTGTTTCAGGCTGAATACCAGCTGAGAAACTCCCAGCAGATGGATCTGAAGAACTTATCCATGAGTTAAGCACATTTGTCGTGTTAGTATTTTTATCAACACCAATTTTCATGGTCTGCAACAAGGAATCTGAAGGATCCCGAAAACTTTCCCAGAGAACTCTCCCATTGGAGCTGTCCTTCAACTCTAAGTTTCCAGTATCCAAGAGCTGGACAGTAGAATTTCTCACAGCTGGTGATATATTTGATGACCATATACTCTTATTCTGTGAATTCAAGATTACAAGATTTCCATCATCTGATATTGTCACTCTTCCACTAGAATCTTGTAAAGGTTTGTCTCTGTTGGCTACCCATACAACAGTTGGTGATTGGATATTAAACATAATACCAACATAACGATTGGTCGAATTCTCAGGACTAAAGAACCCCAATATGAATCTTTTGTCCTTGGAGACTATAGTTTCTGAATCTCGCAGGAATTTGTTGGTGCTAATGGTGTCCGAAGCATTTGATATATAAAAAACCAGAACAAGAACAGCTGGAAATAGAAGTATCTGTCTAGTGCTTAATTTCATTGCTTATGAAGTTTTGTTTTGCCAATTTGCATGAGCATTAATTGTGTATAAGCTTAAAAGAAAGTACCTATAGTTGCAGTTTTTTCTTGATATTTTTTTACACTTCTTCTCTACAGTATGATTGACAGTTGACTTCCATCTCATCTTTGTTAGCTGTTGGTATGGATCAAATGCATTGGTTGAGGCGTCATGTTGGAATTTCTGCACTGTGATTATTATTAGTATAAGGTAATTGCCCATTTAGCTCACGAAGACTAATCAAACTACATAAGGAAACTTCCATACTAAATTATAAATGTCAAAGTATAGTTTTTTAAATAGGTATGAACATACAATGTCGACAAGTATATTCTTACGATGTGAATCCAAATCACCAAAAAAGTAAAAATAATCAACTACGATTCAGTCCCAAGCAAGTTGGGATCAGCTATATGAATTTTCATTGGCCATATTTCTCATTAAAATTCATCTAAGTCAACATTATACAAATAATGAATCCTCACAAAATAAAAGATCACATAAACAAAACTAAACAAAAAAACTCTGCATTCGCACAAATGTCCTTATTGCAAAGTGCTCTTTAATTTTTGCCCCTTAAATTTGTAATCTTTAATTTTTGGCCTTCAACATTTTTTGGTGCGGTATCATTTAGATTTTGCAAGACATAATTTACGTGTAATTTTTACATATGTATTAAAACATTCACACAAATTATACCGGACAAGGTAAACTTTCAACATTCAACATAATATGAAAAACAACATAATTTGAGATTTCACTCTTCATAGTTTACATTTAACTTCGACATATGTATCATAACATCCACACAAATTATGTCGGACAAAGCATAATTTTCAACCTCAATATAATCTGAAAAAATACTACAAAATTATACCGCATAACTTAATCTCTATAGGATTTATGTCGAGCGAGACAGAAATTCAGTTTCTGAAGATAAAAATATTATAGAAACTATGTCTTGCGAAACAAGTCTGAATATTTTCATTAAATAATTATTAGAGACAAAAGTTAAAAATCACCTGTACGAAGGGGAAAAATTAAAGATCAGTGCGTTCGATGGCAAATCCGTGCATAAAAATGATTTGAATATGTGGTTCAAATGTCACATCAAGAAAGGATATATTGATTGCACATCCTTCACTAGAATAAGATTGTCAACGTAATCTCTGTACCAGAAATAACGTGGGCAGGAAACTTCCTAGGAAAAGGTATGTAAAAGTCAAATAATTAAAGGGGTCATAAGAATTGACAAAAGATCGTGATCGACAGATGATTAGAGATCTAAAGGAGTGAAAGTACTTTAAAGAGTTATATTTAGGGGAGTAATTAAAGTGCTAGACATTTAATTATCTTTAATTAGGGAAATAGTCAGGAAAGTTACTACTCCTTTAGGAAACTAACAATACTAAAATGGAATAATTACATCTATAGCTAACTCTATGATATATGTACCTTTAGTAACTGAAAGAAATAATTTTTTGATTATTCTTATTAATGAAAGACATATATATACAAGTTACAATAAGAGAATCATATTTCTACTTTACATCTAAATCTATATTCTATATGAAAAATAAATATACACTTAAGGTAATATTACAACTCTAATTATGGTACAATACTATGTCTAAAATATACAAGGAAATATACTCCATGTCGTGACCATGGACGGATGGGCTTCAGCTCACCAATCTCTAACACACCCCCGCAGTCATAGCGGGCGGTCTTTGTACGTTGAGACTGTCTCTAAAATCTTCAAAAAGGACCGAGGGAAGACCATTTGTAAAGATATCTGCAATTTGATATCTGGAAGGGACATGGCAGACGCGTACTTGTCTTTTAGCTACCTTCTCTCGAACAAAGTGAATATCCATCTCTGTGTTTAGTCCGCTGATGCTGAATAGTATTACCAGAAAGGTAGATGACACTTATATTATCACAATATACCAAGGTAGCTTTCTCAATAAGACAACGGTTTCTAAAGTAGATTTCAGAACCAACATGACTTAAATCACATCGCTACCTCGATACTCCTACCGTGATTTGAACGTGAAAGCGTAGATTGACGCTTGGCAGACCATGAGACCAAGTTATTACCCAAAAACATACAATAGCCAAGCTTAGACCGTCTGGTGTCAGGACAACCACCCCAATCAACATTTGTGTATGAGACAAGTGTAGACGTCGACGAAGGGTACAAATGCAAACCATAATCAAGTATTCCCTGAATGTACATAAGGATGCGTTTGAGCGCATTCATATGTTCAACTCTGAGATCATGCATAAACAAACACACCTGCTGGATTACATATGTAATGTCTGGTCGCGTGAACGTAAGATACTGAAGGGCGCCTGCAGGACTACGATAGCGGATCAGATCCTCATAATGAGAGTCAGCTGCAGCACTCAACTTAGGTTTAGTATCAACTGGAGTAGAAGTGGACTTACAAGATGACATCTCAGCCCTCTCAATGATCTCTGCTGCATACTTCCTCTGTGATAAGAACAATCCAACTGCATGACGAGTGACAACAATTTCCAAAAAATAGCTCAAGGGCCCCAAGTCTTTCATGGCAAACTCAGAACTGAGCATTGTCATAATAGACTTTCTTAAAGCATCAGAAGAGGCAGCCAAGATAATATCATCCACATATAACAGTATATAAGCCATGAAAGAACCCCGACGATATATGAATAATGAATTATTAGACCTGCTGTGAGAAAAACTCATAGTCGAAACAAAATCAGCAAACCTCTTATACTAAGCCCGTGGAGACTACTTAAGTCCATACAAGAACTTCTTCAATAGACAGACATGATTAGGATATCTAGTATCCCTAACCCCAAGGGTTGATGCATATACACTGTCTCCTGAAGATCACCATGTAGGAAAACATTCTTCACATCTAGCTGATGAATGGGCCATGATTTTGAAAGAGCTGCCGAGCACATTATCATAATGTTAGCGGCCACCACCGCAAAATGTCTCACCACAATCCACACCAACCTGCTGAGTCTTACCATCACCTACAAGTCTAGCCTTATGTCTCGCAAATGAACCATTAGAATTTTCCTTATGAACAAAAGTCCACATAGACCGAATAATATTAACACCAGATGGACGGGTACCAACTCCTACGTCTTATTATCAATAAGAGCATTATATTCCTCGGTCATGACAATTTTCCAATTATTGTCATTTAAGGCAGACACAGGATTACGGGGTAAGGGGGATTTAAGAACATTAGAATTCAAATTGAAATGTCTTTTTGGTTTAAAAATACCCCTTTGACTGCGAGTGAGTGGACCATGACTCTGAGCTGGATTGAGTGAATTTTGGGAATTTTGAGAAGTCTCAGAAATTTTCGGCCGGCGCTAGTCGGCGCGTCGCGGAAGAGCTGCAGGCTCTCAAGTTTTGGTACGCGCGCGCAGCCGCAGGGTCGCTACTGATGACGGATTAGAGGCCTGTTCTGCAGTTTTAGCCGCACACGATTTAATTTAATTTTCTGACAAACCTGAAAAATGATGGAGAACATAGTGGGAGATAGCATCATCCAAAAAATCATAAGAACTAGACACGGGTTGTTCTACTTTAGAGAATGGAAATTGGGATTCATCAAAGAGGATATGATGACTAATGATGATTCGTTTAGAGGACAAATCAAAGCATTTATAACCACGGTGATTTGACGGATAACCCAAAAACACACAAGGAGTAGAACGTGTCTGTCGCGCCCTTTTTCGGCCGCGGCATTTATTTCTAAACTCCTGCTTAAAAAACAAAGGTTAGAAAAATAAAAAATAAATTGCTAATAAAGTTTAAGAGGCTTTAAAGGTTTTAAAAATACTGAAAGGATGCTAAAATTGCAAAAGAGGCTAAAAGTGCAAAAGATGCTAAATGCTGAAGGGTTCGCGGAGTCGCCACCTAATTAGTTTGGGTGAATTAGGACACCTAAATGTTTAACTAGTTTAAAGTAAAACATTAACTCCATTTTTATGGTCTGCTCGACTTAATGAGATTCCGGGTAAGGGTTCTTTATTAATCTAGAGGGAAGGGGTTAGGCACCCTCTAAGATCCGCTAACTTGCGGTTGTCCTGCCAAACCTAGGGTTAATTATTATATTTAAGAAAAATGCGATGCTAAAATGTTAAAATGTTTAAAGGTGCTTAAGTCTAAACGAGCAAAAGGTGCTATATGCGAAAGAATGCTAAGAGGTGCTAAAATATTAAATGTTAATGACGCTTAACAAAAGTGCTAGCAATTTAAAAGTGCTAAGTGTAAACAAAGTAGTGCTAGGGTGCCTAAATATTAAGAGGGTGCGAAGGGATTAACTTTTAAAGTAAAGGGTGCTAAAATAAAAGGGTGTTAAAAGTGAAGGGGTGCTTTTAAAAAGGTGCTAGAAGGATGCTAAAATGCTAAAGAATGCTAGGAATGTGCTTTATGGACTAATTATGTATTTATGCAAAGGTTATTTAGTTAGGTATGCTACTAGCTAAATTAATCTTGCTTAACCTGCGCGTAATATTATATAAAATGTTAAGATGCTATTTTGAGAGTTTAAGAGAAAATCTGTTTATGGATTTTAACAAACAAAAATGTTGGTTTTATAATGCAAGTTAAATCATTTGGCGAAAATTAGACATGCATGACAATCTTAAAGGCAGGTAAATTAAGCGATGAATTTTAAATTACCTTCCCCACTTATATGTTTAAAGGCTAATTATTCTAGATATCCTATTAATTACAAAGTTAAATAATTAGGCAACAAATTCCAAACAAATAATATAGAGGTGGATATGCTCGCGCCTAAGATGCGTGGCGACATCGTCTTATCCTATTTTGTCTTAGGAATTTCTGAAGCGGGAATGCAAATGCGGGTGCGGGTTGCCATTTGAAATGACTTGCGATGAGTCTCGCCGTGAGACTCTTTATTTTGCTCCGGTGCGTGCCATGTAAAAAGAAAGATAAGGATTAGTATATATTCAAATTTATTGAATCATAAAATCTAAACGCACATAATTTAACATAGACACAATCAGTAAGAACTGTAATAATCAATAAATAGCGAGACACAGTCACACAAAATTGTAATGACCAACAGATAAACCGATGCAGTAAACGTAATGGGCTTAACCCCTAATGTGTATATTCGCAGACCAACAGATGGTGCAGGAGCAGAAAATGAATGTCTATGGGCCTGGGACAAATTTTCATGCTCATGTTGAGATAATATAAAAGAATCATTTATATGAGCTGGACCCAACAGACATATGAATAGGACATATCAGATATATCTGCGCGATATACATAAGATATATCTGGTATATCAGTCATATATATATACTAAACATACTACATCTAGGCATACCCAAATGATGCAAGCTCATGTTATTCCTCTAATTATAATGAAAGCACATGGAGAATGACATGCTCAGATTACCCTAATATTTCACTTCACGCAAAGACACAATTAAACTACAGAGAATCCCTTAACAATTAACTACTAGAAGTCTCCAGCACCACCAGTGGCATCATAGATAGAAGACCTATGCGTCAGTCTATGATCCCATATTAGCTCGATTTTCTTGCTTTTGCCAGCAAAACTCCCTTACCCACGCAACAAGTATCAATATGACATTCTTCTAAATTCGACTCCATTTAGACTGTATGAACAAACTTAGAACTTTCCAAGTGATATGCAAATATTTGACATGATAGTGATATAGACAGGTAAGCCAGTCGTTGAACAGTATTAGCCATCGGTGGGGACACTTCAATACCCCATATCCTATTTCCTCACGCAGGCAATTACCTGAAGCATAAACTTACTTCCTGATTTTAACGAGCGAAACACGCACTGTGTAAACTAAAGCAAAGCAATTCGACATCGCATTTTAACCATTGCCAGCGGCAATAACACGAACAAACCTAACTAAATATGATTTATCACAGAGAACACATAAGACAAAGCACAAAACATGTAAGTAACTAGATCGAGAGAAATTTAATTTACCTTCTCCTGACAATAACCGAGGCAAATAATCAAGTCGCCGATCCACTCGATTGTTTTGCTACGCGAATGAAGGCGCGGGCTCGCTTTAGAATGGTTGTTGGCTCTCAACCGATGTTGAGATAAAAGATTCAAAACTTCTGCTATCATGGGTCGTTTCTCCTCACCGGTTATCTTGATTTTGATGGATTCCTCATCGCTGGCCTCCTCCTATCAGACGCAGATAGCTCCCATTTATAGTCCCAATTTTGAGTTCTAATTTATGGTATAAGATTTGAGTATTCGTTAAGGTAAGTTTATATTATTTCAAAGGCCGATTAAGGTCGATTTTTGGTGCTTATTTTGAGTCCCGATTTTGACGCGCTTTTTTGGGAGATTTGGTTCGGCTATGGTAAGGAAGATATTAATGGAGGTGTGGTGGCGCGAATTAGGGTTTTTAGGTTAGGAATGCTCCCGATTTCGTTTTTGGCGAAGGCCGTAAGATGGGGTCACGGGCCGATAAGGGAAGAGGAGTAATAGGGTTTGGGCCAACTGGGTATTGGGCTGCATGAACTTGGACGAAAATATCAATGGTTTTATTAATTAAGGTATTAGTTTTTAGGAGTTAATTTTAGGTAGTAGGTATTTAATTAGTGGTAATTTAAATTGTGAATAGATTATTTAGGTGCTTTAGTAATCTAATTTTGAGTTTTAAAACTATTACAAATTAATTAGTGCTCAATATTTTAGAATGCGACGCTATTATTTAAAAACTTATTGTTATGCATTATTGCAAGTTAAATTAAAATTGAATAGAGTTTAGATTAAAATGCTTAAATGCTAAATGCAAGTATGATATTTAAGAATTGTTTAAAGCTTTTTACAAATGCGGTGCTATTAAATGCATATATCGATTAAAATTGATTTTAAATTACAAATGATTACTAATAAATGCGCTTATGCTACGACACGACGTTATCGCTAAATTATTTATTTTATGCATTTATTAATTATTTAAGAATTATGACAAAGCTTAAAGTTAATAAGTGCGCGCGGACTCTAAATGCTTAAGACTTTACGTAAGACGATGTCATTATTAAATTATTTATTTATGCCTATTTAATGTTTTATTGTTGTATTTTATTATAAAAATCCTAAAAATTATTATTACAAAATTAGTGTAATTTTATGGTTAATGGTCGGACGAGGGTCAAAATTGGGTGTCAACAAATGTCCTCTTTGTATGGAGATGATGGAAGAATCTTTCTGACAAAGACGCTGACTCATAGCCAATTTTGTCTCGATCTTCGAATTGCAAAAATGTTGGGCAAGTGGACAAGGCCGACGCAAAAATCAAAATCATCCCAAAGGTCGAGTTACGACGACACCGGGCTACCGTGGTCAAACACCCGGCGCGCTAACGCGACTTAAAGCCGTCCCGGTCGAGTTATGATGACATCGGGTTATGTGCAAAAGTAAAAGAAAATAACCGCTTGAACTCAGCGATCGCTACATGGCTTGTGGCTGGTTCTACGGTGATGCTGGAGCGAGTGGACCGACGCTGAGGCCGCTTCGCCAATCGCCGTTGCCCCAACAGATTGCCCGGTCATTGAAGAGAAAATCCACGCCAGGCTCGCCACGCACGCTACGACTTGAACAAACGGTTAGTGCATAATCATAAGGCAAAAATGATGTATAATTTTAAAAGTAATGCAACCGTGAGTAAAAATGTTATCCCGCAAAAATATGATGCTTTGTGTTGATGCGATCTTGCAAATGTTGTGATTTCGCCTTGCACGACGCGTGTTGCGATTGTGAATGCGGATACGTTGTCTCACTGAATCGTCTCGTAGACTAAAGCTCAAGAAAGAGTTTAGTGCATAACCGCTAAGACGTAATAATAAATGAGAAAACGCAATTTTGAGAACAGAAATCGTCCTGCGTAGATGTGATATCCGACTTGTCGCCGCTTTCGACTTGTCGCCGCTTCGACTTGACGTCGTTTTCTGACTTGGCGTCGTTTCGACTTAGGCCGCTGACTTGGCGTCGCTTTGGACTTGGCGTCGTTTTGACTTGGCGTCGTTTCGGACGCGGGCGTCGTTTCGGACGCCGAGTCGTTTCGGACTCGAGTCGCTTTCGGACTTAGCGTCGCTTTTGACGTGGCGCCGCTTTCTGACTTAGCGTCGTTTTGGACGTGGCGTCGTTTCTGACGCGAGTCGCTTTCTGACCGACGTCGTTTTGACGTGGCGTCGTTTCGGACTTAGCGTCGTTTCGGACGTGGCGCCGTTTGACGCGAGTCGTTTTCGGACGAGTCGTTTCGGACTCGACGCCGTTTCGGACGCGCGTCGTTTGGACGTGTTGTTGATGCTTCTGTATAATAAATGCTCCTGCAAGTATAACTGGTAAAACAAAATGATAAATATATGAGGAATGCAATTACGTGAATAAGGATGTCTTCCCGTATGATATGTGGGGTTGTGACGCCGAGGTGTTGTCCTTGGCGACATGCTAGATGCCGCCACGACGAATTGCCATGATGCTTTGTTGTGATGCGTTTGTGAACCATATGGATTGATATGATGTCTTTGTAGTGCGTTTGCATCGCATGAGTTGCAATTTGACTTCAGCCCGAGCCGATGCGCTATAATTTGTCGGACTTTTGAATTCGATCGCTGATTGTCGTGCCTCTATCTCTCGAGCGTATGGAATCATATTTGTCGGTGTCCTTTCGTGGCGGTCCTTAAAGATTGTCCCGATTTGATCGTAAACCGAAGCCGGATATATGTCGCCGCCGTCATAACGCCGATAACGCCGTCGTTCGACGTGTTGCTGTTGCTCCTATAGGATAGATGCTCCGAGATGTCGTCCTTGCATGGACGTGCTAAATCTTAGAATCGATGAATTGCCATGATGCCTCTGTTGGGCGTGTGATCGTTGCCAATTTGACTTTGTGGCTCTAGCCGATGCGCTAGGTTTTGTTGCGAACTCAACCTTGATTGCCGATTGTTGATGCTCCTTTCGCCGCTGCTTTTGCTGCGGACTTTGGATTGTTGTCATCCTCTCGCCTTTGTTGCTTTGCCGCTCGCTAATACGAAGAAACCTTTGCCGTATTTTCTATTTCGCTATTGTACTTTCCGCCTCGTTAATATGAAGAACTCGCGCCAAAGAAAAATTTGTGAGTTTGAGGGGGCGGCGCTTGATTCGCGTTGACTTTGTAGTTTTGACTCTTGATATCTGACGTCTGCATTGTTAGTGACTCATAACCCCTGCCTGGTTTCCTACCTTGTCCCAGTTTTGAAAATGGTGTTTGGCCCGGCGGGTCTCAATGGAGTTGCTTGTATGTTATGTGCATTCTTGTTATTTTAGACGGCGGAAAGTTTCCTTATGGTGTGACCGAAGCCGATTTAGGCCGCCTACGTATCCCCATGAGGGAATCAGGTCATGACGTAGTTCATTACAAGTGAAATTGGGTAAAATTAAAATTTCTAGATGGGGGACCGAAGCCGAGACGGCCGCCTACGTATCCACCAAGGGAATCAGGTCGAAACGTAGTTCCAATTATTACATATAAAGGGCAAAATGCATTAAACTAACTATTTCAGGACCCACGCCGGCGCAGGGCGCGAGTCCACTTCTTCTTGCCTGTCTTCGATGGTTGAGTCTTGGCGGGATCATCTCGCACAACTAGACGAATGACCTATTCAATAGTTAAACAATCTCCTGAGCGAGCACCTCCTTTCTTCTCGGCGGTTGGTTGACGATTCAACTTTCTTCCTTCATGCGAGTGGCGTAATAGTCCCTTCCGCATCGCCTTCTTCATTTTCACTATCATGCTAACACGGGCATCTTCATAACCCTACAGAAAGTTATTGTTTGCATTGAGAGGACCATCTTTCACCGAATGACTCCTCCTCGATTAACTCTCTATTCTCGCCCTCGAGGTATAACAATTTCCGATGTCGTGTCCTTCGCACCGAGTGGTATGCACAATGTCTAGTCTTATCGTGCCTCGGAAGTAGGCACAGGAGTATTTCCGGGAATTGATGGAGTATTCCTGCGGCTTTCACTTTCTCATACACTCGAGCTATGGGCTCGGCTAAAGGTGTATAGGTTTTTGTTGGTTTTCTTCAGCATCTACGCGGTTTGGGTCCATTCGGAGTGCGAGTTCGCGATCAGGCGAGTATTTTGGATATCCGTTGGGTATGGTAAATGTGATACGGGTGGCGCAAGGTCGATAATATGATGCGGTTCCGAGTGTTTTGGTAAAGGCGGTGGGCTTTGATATACCGGATGTTGTTCGCCCACGCCCCGAATGACCGTGATGGAGGTGATGATCTCTTCTCCTCTCGAGGTACCTCATGGAATTTGACCGCATCGCTCGCTAGTTGCTCGTAGGTCACAAGTTTGTAATCCCGCCTGTCTTAATGCCTTTCTTCCACGGTCGCCCATTCTACGACTTCGCAAAACTTCGCCAATTACACCGATCATTCTTTCATAATATGTCGCGCCCTTAACGATCGCACGAATAAGGTGGTCATTTCGCCTTCGCCATCGGGGTTGAACCTTTGTCGCTTCGACCGCCACCTCGTGCGTATTCTCGAAAGTTTCAGAGATTTCTTTTCAAGTTTCATAAGATAAAATCTGGCCCGGGGCGATCGGTGTTGAACCCGAATCTATCCATGAAATCTTGTGCCATGGCGTTCCAACCGCCCCATTTTCGAGGGTCTTGGCATGTACCAATCCAGCCTCGCCGGTTAGACTCACGATGAATAGCTTCACGATGATTGCTTGATTTTTACCAACCCCAATCAATTTATCGCAATATGACCTTAGATGAGCTCGAGGATTCCCTTTCCATCAAACATGTCAAATTTGGGCACTTTGTACCCCATAGGTAATTCAACGTCGAGTGCGTGATAAGTCTTCATATTCTAAACCCTCCTCCCCCTTGTTCGTCTGAATGTTTTTGAATGCCTCTTTCAAGCTACGAATTTCTTTTGCCACATTTTCATCAGCTCTAGCTCGGGTCCGCCGCTCCATTTCCTTGTATTGATCTGTCTCTTGAGAGGATGCATGCACAATAAATGGTTGGCTTTCGGTCGGATGTGCTAATCCTCATATTGTTTGTGCCATCTGCTCGTATTGGGTGGCTTGGCAATTTGGGTTGAGTCGGGAGATATAAGTAGGTGGAGGTTGAGATGTGTATGTAGTGAACGGATCATTTTGGAGGTCGGCTTGCAAATTGACCGGGCGAGTGACATTTTGGTGTGAGCTGGTATGTTGCGGCCTCTGCGGGGAGCTTTGGGGAAGTGGAGGCTCAGGGGCTTGTGATACGATTGCATTTGTCCTTGCTCAGGAGTGGTGCATTCAAGCTAATAGACGGTGTTTGTGATGTTTTGAGCCTTTCTATTTCGTATTGCATGATTTCCATTTGCTGCAATAGTGTGGCGAGGTGTTGATCATTGGTGTTTCTGCTTTCTGACGCCTCTGCATCCTCTACATGAACGGGGATGAGTCCTAAGTTGTTTCGTCCCGGTGCTTCTGGATTAGTCATTGTAGGATTGTGCTTCTACTAGTCGACGCGAATCAACCTTTTGGGGAATAAGCTAAGCAAAAATAAACCTTTAACAAATGAGGCAAACCAAGTTAGTATAATATGCAAAAGCTACGCAATATATACAAATAAGCAAATTGCAAATCAAGTGCGTGTTCTAACATGTTTGGGACCTCTTTATGCCGAGGTAGCCTAAACGCCGGATATGCGAGATTATGATAAATTTGTCCAAGCGCCCAACCGTAATGCTTTCGTTGGAAATGGCGACCAAACGACGGCAGCACTTTTCCCAATTTCAGCATGTCATGATTGGGTTTGGATTTGTCTATCATTGTCACGCCACACATAATACGCCGGTTGTCGTTGGGTTGAGAAACCCGCCGACAAGTTTGGTGTCTTCCTAATTGTGGTATCAATGCCGCGATTGACCCACCTAAGGTAAACGCGCACGCCTAAAATAAAGGGTGGTATAGCTCTATCTTAAGTTTCTAAGATTTGGTTTTTCTAGACGCAGCGTTCCCGAATGACAACTCGAGTGAGAAGGCTACGGTGATCGACGAACCGATCTAACTCGCAAGCAGCGCCAACTCTCTTAAAATTTGGATATTTTTGAAAGAAATTTGCGGTGCGCGAGCACACCAAATAGCGAAGTGTGTGATTTGTGTGAATTTTCCAGAATGGAAGAAATATGAGCGGAATGCCAGTTTAGGGAAAGCAGTAAAGCAAGTAGTAAAAATAAACAAAATACAATACACAAAAAATTAAATGCAAAATAATTGCCAAATAATAGCCCTAGGTCTGTTGTGGTTAAGAACCTAAAATCCCAATGAGTCGCCATTTCGCCGCGCCTTTTTCGTCATGCATTTATTTCTAAACTCCTGCTTAAAAAACAAAGGTTAGAAAAATAAAAAATAAATTGCTAATAAAGTTTAAGAGGCTTTAAAGGTTTTAAAAATACTGAAAGGATGCTAAAATTGCAAAAGAGGCTAAAAGTGCAAAAGATGCTAAATGCTGAAGGGTTCGCGGAGTCGCCACCTAATTAGTTTGGGTGAATTAGGACACCTAAATGTTTAACTAGTTTAAAGTAAAACATTAACTCCATTTTTATGGTCTGCTCGACTTAATGAGATTCCGGGTAAGGGTTCTTTATTAATCTCGAGGAAGGGTTAGGCACCTCTAAGATCCGCTAACTTGCGGTTGTCCTGCCAAACCTAGGGTTAATTATTATATTTAAGAAAAATGCGATGCTAAAATGTTAAAATGTTTAAAGGTGCTTAAGTTTAAACGAGCAAAAGGTGCTATATGCGAAAGAATGCTAAGAGGTGCTAAAATATTAAATGTTAATGACGCTTAACAAAAGTGCTAGCAATTTAAAAGTGCTAAGTGTAAACAAAGTAGTGCTAGGGTGCCTAAATATTAAGAGGGTGCTAAGGGATTAACTTTTAAAGTAAAGGGTGCTAAAATAAAGGGTGTTAAAAGTGAAGGGGTGCTTTTAAAAAGGTGCTAGAAGGATGCTAAAATGCTAAAGAATGCTAGGAATGTGCTTTATGGACTAATTATGTATTTATGCAAAGGTTATTTAGTTAGGTATGCTACTAGCTAAATTAATCTTGCTTAACCTGCGCGTAATATTATATAAAATGTTAAGATGCTATTTTGAGAGTTTAAGAGAAAATCTGTTTATGGATTTTAACAAACAAAAATGTTGGTTTTATAATGCAAGTTAAATCATTTGGCGAAAATTAGACATGCATGACAATCTTAAAGGCAGGTAAATTAAGCGATGAATTTTAAATTACCTTCCCCACTTATATGTTTAAAGGCTAATTATTCTAGATATCCTATTAATTACAAAGTTAAATAATTAGGCAACAAATTCCAAACAAATAATATGAGGGTGGATATGCTCGCGGCCTAAGACGCGTGGCGACATCGTCTTATCCTATTTTGTCTTAGGAATTTCTGAAGCGGGAATGCAAATGCGGGTGCGGGTTGCCATTTGAAATGACTTGCGATGAGTCTCGCCGTGAGACTCTTTATTTTGCTCCGGTGCGTGCCATGTAAAAAGAAAGATAAGGATTAGTATATATTCAAATTTATTGAATCATAAAATCTAAACGCACATAATTTAACATAGACACAATCAGTAAGAACTGTAATAATCAATAAATAGCGAGACACAGTCACACAAAATTGTAATGACCAACAGATAAACCGATGCAGTAAACGTAATGGGCTTAACCCCTAATGTGTATATTCGCAGACCAACAGATGGTGCAGGAGCAGAAAATGAATGTCTATGGGCCTGGGACAAATTTTCATGCTCATGTTGAGATAATATAAAAGAATCATTTATATGAGCTGGACCCAGCAGACATATGAATAGGACATATCAGATATATCTGCGCGATATACATAAGATATATCTGGTATATCAGTCATATATATATACTCAACATACTACATCTAGGCATACCCAAATGATGCAAGCACATGATATTCCTCTAATTATAATGAAAGCACATGGAGAAGGACATGCTCAGATTACCCCTAATATTTCTCACTTCGCTGCAGCACACAATTAAACTACAGAGAATCCCTTAACAATTAACTACTAGAAGTCTCCAGCACCACCAGTGGCATCATAGATAGAAGACCCATGCGCTACCATGATCCCATATTAGCTCGATTTTCTTGCTTTTGCCAGCAAAACTCCCTTACCCACGCAACAAGTATCAATATGACATTCTTCTAAATTCAGACTCCATTTAGATCAGATGAACAAACTTAGAACTTTCCAAGTGATATGCAAATATTTGACATGATAGTGATATAGACAGGTAAGCCAGTCGTTGAACAGTATTAGCCATCGGTGGGGACACTTCAATACCCCATATCCTATTTCCTCACGCAGTAATTACAAGCGTAAACTTACTTCCGATTTTAACGAGCGAAACACGGACTGTGTAAACTAAAGCAAAGCAATTCGACATCGCATTTTAACCATCTGCAAGTAATAACACGAACAAACCTAACTAAATATGATTTATCACAGAGAACACATAAGACAAAGCACAAAACATGTAAGTAAACTAGATCGAGAGAAATTTAATTTACCTTCTCCGACAATAACCGAGGCGTGAATCAAGTCGTCGATCCACTCGATTGTTTGCTACGCGAACGAAGCGCGGGCTCGCTTTAGAATGGTTGTTGGCTCTCAACCGATGTTGAGATAAAAGATTCAAAACTTGGTTATTGCGGTTGTTTCTCTCACCGTTATCACGATTTTGATGGATTCTCATCGCTGGCCTCCTTATCAGACGCGTATAGCTCCCATTTATAGTCCCAATTTTGAGTTCTAATTTATGGTATAAGATTTCGAGTATTCGTTAAGGTAAGTTTATATTATTTCAAAGGTGATTAAGGTCGATTTTTGGTGCTAATTTTGAGTCCCGATTGTGATCGGTTTGACGCGTTTTTGGGAGATTTGGTTCGGCTATGGTAAGGAAGATATTAATGGAGGGTGTGGTGGCGAATTAGGGTTTTTAGGTTGGAATGCTCATGATTTCGTTTTTGGCGGAAGGCGGAAGATGGGTCTTTGAGGTCGATAAGGAAGATGAGTAATAGTTTGGGCCAACTGGGTATTGGGCTGCGAACTTGGACGAAAATATTGAATGGTTTTATTAATTAAGGTATTAGTTTTTAGGAGTTAATTTTAGGTAGTAGGTATTTAATTAGTGGTAATTTAAATTGTGATTAGATTATTTAGGTGCTTTATTAATCTAATTTTGAGTTTTAAAACTATTACAAATTAATTAGTGCTCAATATTTTAGAATGCGACGCTATTATTTAAAAACTTATCATATGCATTATTGAAGTTAAATTAAAATTGAATAGAGTTTAGATTAAAATGCTTAAATGCTAAATGCAAGTATGATATTTAAGAATTGTTTAAAGCTTTTTACAAATGCGGTGCTATTAAATGCATATATCAGATTAAAATTGATTTTAAATTACAAATGATTACTAATAAATGCGGCTATGCTACCTGACACGACGTTATCGCTAAATTATTTATTTTATGCATTTATTAATTATTTAAGAATTATGACAAAGCTTAAAGTTAATAAGTGCGGGCGCGGGACTCTAAATGCTTAAGACTTTACGTAAGACGCGATGTCATTATTAAATTATTTATTTATGCCTGTATTTAATGTTTTATTGTTGTATTTTATTATAAAAATCCTAAAAAATTATTATTACAAAATTAGTGTAATTTTATGGTTAATGGCTGGACGGGAGGGTCAAAATTGGGTGTCAACAGTGTCTAAAGTTTGTTGATTGTAGTGGATGAAAACAATGGATAACATAAACATTCAAAGACCCTAAGATGAGAATACGACAGAGTTTTATTGTATAAAACTTGAAGAGGGAAGGAATATGTCAGACCTTTCGAGGGAAGAATATTAAGTAGATCAGTAGTCATTTGTAGCGCATGATGCCAAAACAATGGATAGACGGAAGAATGAACTAATAAAGTACGAATAATGTTATTAATGGTACGAATTTTTCGTTCTGCTTTCCATTTTTTGTGAGGACGTATGAGGACAAGAAAAATGAAAATTTATCTCATTTTGTGCACAAAACTCCCTAAATTCTCCATTGTCATACTCTTTACCATTATCACATTGAATGTTCTTTATGTCTCGTTCGAATTGGGTTCTGATGAAAACTCTAAATTTTGTGAATATGGAAAAAACTTGGGATTTTTTCACAATTGAAAACGTCCATAAAAAATTAGAATAATCATCCAAGAATAACACATAATATCGATGACCCATAGAAATGAGAACAGGAGATGTCCTTAAATCACTATGAATAATATCAAATGACATTGAAGTATGAAAATTTGAAGCTACAAACGACAACTTAATGATTTTTTCCAAAGAACAAGATTGATAATTTGGAGTACTACGTGTACCCTTAACAAGAAATAGATTTATTTTTATCTAAAACAGACAAAATAGACGATCCCGAATGACCTAGACGAGCATGCCACAAGGAAGGAGCAAGAGATGCAAAAGTGGATGACATGACTTAACGCGAGATACTGAGACTTGATGTGATTGGATACAGGTCCCCCATACTGTCACACCATATGAGAGGACTCCCATCTTGAAATCCTTCACAGAAAATCCAAAGGGATCAAAATCAATAGAAACCCAATTATCAGTGGTGAATTTACGGACAGACACCAAATTCTTAACCAATTTTGCGGCATGAAGGGTATTTTTCAGGACAAGTGGTGGATAGGAAATAGAGTTTTATGACCATAACCCTGAATTGGAATTGAATTACCATCACCAACAATTATACCACGGTTAGTGCTCAGATTGGAATAAGACGAGAGAGTACCTTGGTCGGATGTCATGTGGGTGGTGGCACTTGTGTCCATGTACTAATTCGGATCTAGTGGAGTCATCACAAGCGTGTGCATCGCTGCTTCAATGTTGGTCTACGTGGGTCCCATTGTGTGATGGGCCTTATGGGGGTGAGCCCAAGTATGCCGGACTACTAAGGTGGCCCCATGTTCGGTCCAAACTCAAGACGCCAAAATCGCCAGGAAGGACCAGGCCGCAGAGCGAATCGGAGATGGCGCCGCGACGCCATCGGGCGCTGAACCCATCACATCGCTGGCCCCACCGCTGGGCCCTGTAATCGCTGCCGCATCGACGGTTGCCTCCATTCTTACAGCCACGATTTTTGCCATTATTTTTCTTATTCTGGCCCTTTTTACCACCCCCATTGTTGCGAGTTTGGTTAGAGTTTGTGGAATCGGAAGGAGAAAAATCGGACTTAGTTACCATGACGACAGGACTAGCCCCAATCATCACTCTCTTAGTCAATCCAGTTTCTTCCAAAGTAAGCATAGAACGGGCCTGATAAAACTCGGCAGGGGGTACTCTAATAACCGAAGCAACACCATTATAGACCTCCGACAAGCCTGCAGCCATATGAAGAACTAGACGACTATTAGAAACAGGAGAACCCCCGTTGCGAAGTTGGTCTGCCAGGTCCTTGAGGCGTTTGCAATAAGAAGAAACGTTTGGAAAATTGGCCATAACAACTTGTGAAAATTTATGCTCAAGGATAACAATTCGAGAATGACTATTATCTTGGAAGATGTCCTGTAATCGATTCCACGCTGCCATAGCTGTGGAGTTGAGTTCCATAATCGTCTGCAAAAGATCCAAGGAGATGGTGGCATAACTCCACTGAAGAACCTTGACATCAAGCATGACCCATAAGTCTGGATCTGTTTCTTTAGTAGGCACAACCGTTGTAGACGTAGATGCCTTATCACTCTCCTTTGGAGGAGTTGGAGGGATGATGTGGTGAAGAACTTTATGTGTCATAGCATGAATCTTGAATAACTCCGCTTACGTCCCATATTGGACGTTTTCAAGATCAAGAACAATAAGAATGGCGCTCTTGATGTTAGAAACTGTGAGGACATGATGAAAAGTGTTCTTATCAGTCATAGAGAATAGAACAACAAGATTCAGAGAATAGAATTTTTGAGATAAGATTTTCTGGAGGAGAAGGGCTGCGGCGCTGGGAGAAAATCGAGAAGGAGGGTCGCGACGCTTGGTCAAGAAAAAACCCGAGAAAGAAAGAAAGATTTGAGGAGCGAAAGCAGGGTAAAGAGAACTTAGACTCTTGATACCATGAAAGAAATAATCCCTTGATTATTCTTATTAATGAAAGACATATATATACAAGTTACAATAGGAGAATTTTATTCCTACTTTACATCTAAATCTCTATTCTATATGAAGAATAAATATACACTTAAGATAATATTACAATTCTAATTATGGTACAATACTATGTCTAAAATATACAAGAAAATACACTCCATGCCGTGACCATGGACGGATGGACTTCAGCCCACCATTCTCTAACAGCAACTATTGTTTAAAAAAATTACAAAATATAACTATAATGTGTAATTGAATTACTTATCATATCTACATTATATATTTAAAGTAGAATACTCTATTTTTATTTTTGACTGAGAATCTTAGCTACACTTCTTTTTTCCTCCGCCGTTGCCGACCACCACTAAACAACTCTCAGGCGCAATTTTAGCCATCGCTGCTACTCAGATCTGCTACTTCGTCCGGACGAAATTTTAGCCGTTGTGGTCGCCGCTACTCAGATCAGCTTGAAGAAGGTCTCTAGCCAAATCAATTGAAATTAAACCAGCACTACATCCCATACCAGAAAGATTGCTACTTTTTATGTTACTTCTCATTGTTCACCACCATAGCAGATAAAGATGGTGTTGGAGAAAACAAGTTGCAGTTAACGATAAGAATAACGATAAACATTAAATGGCACTACATCCCATACCGCTGCCGTCATATCCTTCTCGTTATCATCGCCGCCATTATCTCCTTCTCCGTCTCAGATCTGGATGTATTTTATTTTCTTGTATTCTCTCAGATCTGGCCAGATTTTGCGTGTGTTTATCTTTTTCGTTTGTTGTTTATTTCTTGTATTTATATTTGAGTGTATCCGTTAATTTTTTGGTGTAAAATCCAATGTTTGTGAGTGTATTTTATTTCTTGTATTCATTATTTGAATATATTCGTTAAATTTTTAGTGTAAAATTAAGTGTTTGTGGATGTATTTTATTTCTTGTATTCAAATTTTTAGTGTATTCATACACTTTATTCACCTGTATTTCGAAGGAGATATTTTTATATACAAATGAATACAGTGAATTTAAAATGTATTTTAGAGTGTATTTATTTTTTTCAAGTATAAAATCAATTTTTTCGTTATGTATTTTATTTTTTGTATTCAGTTTTTGAGTGTATTTATAATTTCAAGTGTAAAATCTAGTGTTTGGGGTATGTTTTATTTTTGCATTCATTATTTGGTTGTATTTTGAAGGAGATTTTTTTGTATACAAATAAATTTGAATACAACTTTTAAATATAATAATTAAATACAGTGTAAAAGTAACTACAAATGAATATAACTGAGTTAATACATAGCAAATTTTTACTCGTTGTATTCATGAATACAGCAAGACCGTTTTATGAATATAGCGAGGTCGTTTTATGAATACAGCGAGCTGTAGCAATTAAAAAGTAGCTACGTCCTGTAAATATTGAAACTATAGCTATGAAAAATTTAAAACCCCTAAACTATAATCATTTAGGTAAGTTTCACTACTAAAATTCATATAAATCCGACCACTTTCGAGAATTAACTAGATTGGTTCATCAATTGTCAATTTGCCGGGTCTGTTTGGATGGGCATGACTTTTGACTTATAAGCCAAAAGTCACAGGCCGAGAATTCTAGCTTATGACTTTTGGATTAAAAATAAGTACAACAACAATAATAACATATTCAGTGAAATTTTACAACGTGGGTATAGAAAGTTAGCATAAAAATAAGTGTTTATAAGTATTTTTCATTTTACTCCAACACCACAAAAGTACTTATAAGCTTTTTAAGCTATTTGGGCTTAGCCAATCCAAACAGGATATCTATTGGTTCAATCGTCATATGAAGCTCGCCTTCTCATATTTCCTCTCTTCTTCCTTGTTTTCAGTGTTAAATGGTGAAATTATTCTTGGTCAATGAATTGAACTTTGTCCCTATTTGATTTAATAATATTTATTCTTGACGGTCAAGTCATTTAGTTAGTTCATCTAACAAATCATAACATTCTCAATCTATTTGATTGAAGTTTTTGTTAGCGACTTGCCACGTCTTTAGTCTTCAACAAAGTGTATGTGCGGTACTTGACAACTTGCTCATGGTCTTGCACAACTTGGTCACAATCTTGCTATGCTAAGTCAGCCTAGATTACTACGCTCAAGATCACTAAGAAAATGGTAGATAAGGAAGACGAGAAATTTGCTAAGAGGAAGCTTTTGTATTGTAGAGAATTTGAATTATTTGTTTGATTATTTTACAAATGAACGCCACTCTATTTATGGTACTCTCCTAGGGATTAATATGTAAATAATAATTATTGTATAATTTCCTACATATTTACAAAGAAGTCCTTCTCTAGAATTATCTATTAGGCTAGAAAGTTCCAAGGACCTTCCACGCAAATCCATAGAATTCTAAGGTCTTCCAAGAAAGTCTTCTATAGGAATTTAAGATTTTCCACGATATTTTCATAAGAATCTAGAGACTTTCCCAGAAAGCTCTCCATGGCTCTACAATCTTCCCACATATGCTAGCATCATTCCTATGTAAGCATTCACATGAATAAAATATGTGTCAAGTGGCACATATGTGGCATGATGATGTGAGGTCATCACACTCTCCTGCACCTAATGTTGCAACGACTCCAACACATTGTTGCTGCATAAAATATCGGATGTTATCTTTGAATTGTTACAAGTCTTCATATCGCTCCCATGTGGCCTCTTCTGGTGATTGTCCCTTCTAATGGACGAAGAATATGGCAGTTGCTTTCTGTCTTTATCATCACCTGGCCCGATAATCAATGATAGCTTATATCTCCCGATCATGCGATGCAGTGATAGTAATAGGCGCGTGACTTGATTGGCCCCTATTCAGATCATCCTTCATAATACATAACCTAATATCTCAAAATTTTGGCACGTAGACCCTTCGACCTGCAGTATACAATATATCATCTTCCACCCAAAAACGTATCGTCTTTCTTGGATGGGTAACTCCATAAATTGCTTGCCTACTGGATCATGATGTATGCCTTCTTTTATAACATCTCGGATGTCACAACTTGTTGAATGATGGCAGCAAGCTCATCCTTTCGACTTAAAAAATCTGATATGACGTTACCCTTTCCCGACTTATACTCCAACTTAATCTTGTAATCCACTTCACGCCTATGAGGCAAGGCTTAGGTAGCTCGTCGAGCATAAACCAAGTAAATTATCTATCCAAGGAGGTAGTGTCTCATAAGTATCATTATCTTCCTCCAAACTTTCAATGACAATCATGAAAGTTGGCTCCCATTTCTTAATCCCTTTGATAAGGTACATAGCTGAAAGTTATGCTTAGCCCTGGCCCTGTGGCATAGTCACCGTACGCACAGACCAAGAGACGTTGCATATAGGGGTCGATCTGACAATTTCTAAACAACTCTTTCCCCAGAATAAGGTCAAAGATGTCCATAATTTTGACAATAAAGTTTGTCGTACCATTGCAATTGCCCAATTTGACATCAACACCATTAGCTACACCACGGGCATTATGTAGCTCGTTATTCACAGTCTTGATGCAAGAGTTAGTTGGGGCGAGCTTCAACTCTAGTCTCTTTGAAGTGGCCTTAGTCACAAAATTATGAGTCGCTCTAGTATCCACCAATGCACGAGTGACCTTATTATTGATGGTGAGGTCCACATACTAGTCTATTCTCATCGGGCTTGATAGGTTGCTTCTTGATAGCGTCCCATAGTCTTATCATACACATAATCCTATCATAGCTTCTTGATATCGCCACATAGGTTGCTTCTTGATAGCGCCACATAGTCCTATCATAAAAATTAAAAGCACATATTTTATAAGAACATCATGGGTTGTATATATGTTTGACAAAAAGATCAATCACTACAACAAAAACATCCTACGATGACGGGTAAAACCGTCATCTAACCCCTAAGATGACGGTTCCTGTAAGTGTCATCTTTGCCACTGTCACAAACGGATGACGGTTCTGAAACCGTGACACGACATGTGACAGTTTTTATCCGTCACATAAATGTCACAAACGAATGACAGTTCAAACCAGTCACACAACCCGTCACATAAATTTAAATTTTGATTCGATTTTTTTTTTTAAATTTCTATTAAATTTATAATTTATTTTAATATGGCGGGAAAATTAAATTTGGTGGGATTTTTTTTTTACAATTTGATTTCAATATTGCAAATTGAGTGCACCGATAAAATGGACTATAAATTTAAATAACACCAAAAATATACGTTGAATAGCTAGAATTCGTTGTACAAAGACTTCCCAAAATGGATAATCATTCAAAGTGCTATTAAAGTGTTCAATTAAAGACTAAAACATTGTTAATCAAGTATCTTTTTTCTGCTTCAGCTTCATCTATTTTAATTAGAGCTCTGTTCTCAATTTCATCAGTTGAAGGACCCTTAATTGGCTTCGACTTGGATGATAGGCTTGAACTTGCTGCACTTCCTTTGGTTCGCTGCAAGAATACCACCTGGCACAGCGGTAACAGATAACACAGTCAAGGTGGGTGGCACATCAATATCTACATATCCTGGTCAAAACTACATCAATATCTTGAGTTTAAGAAAAGCAAGGCACAAATGTAGTTGTGAATATAATAGTAACTCTTAAAATCTGTTAAGAAATTTTCTGAACATAACCCAATGCAATCATTCCGCAACTTCCCCTGCAGCAACCTGCAGATAAATTAACAAACACTGAATAATGCGAAATAACTACTAGGCTCAGTTGCAGCAGAATAAGCTACTATTACTGAAGTATACTAAGGAGATAGGTTATCATAAGATAAATAGTTAGAGACTGAGAATATACATATAGCAACAGTCTTGTTCTTAGTAATATAATCATGCCACCAGATGGGTGGTTTGGTAGTCCTAGTTGACTTCCTTACTTCAGGTACAACATGAGAAGAAGGAAGAACCAAGGATTCTGGTGAATGAACAACCTCCAAGGGAATAGGAGGAAGGTCTGCTCCAGTAGGCTTAAGAGTATGAGTAACATCACCTGATGAAAGAGGCAAAGTACTAGACTGCTCCATAGATAAAGGAGCAGATGCTGGAACTTCAGTACTGGAGGTAATACTTGTTTGTCACCAAGTGAAATAAGATCATCTGAGAACTCCATCCAATACAGGAAACAAAGGAGAGGAAGATGATAGGGTAAGTGTTTAAAAGGAAAATGCTTTCCTTAAATATCACATCCCTGCTTACCACAAACTCTTTATCATGAACATTGTGCATTTTATAGCCCTTTTGAGTCAAGGAATAACCAAGAAATACAACTAGAACAGCTCTTGGTGAGAATTCTTCTGCCTTTCTTAGACAAGTAGCAGCTTTGACTTCCATTTTTTGTATTCTTACCTTGGACTATAACTTCTGTAGATAAATCTGCCCACACCTGGAGTAATACGTATTAGTCTACCAAATGGATCATCTGAATCTTTTGAATAACCAACCCACCAACCAACCTGTAGTTTAAAGCAAAGAAGAGGTAAAGGAAGGTCAGTCATGAACTTTAACATGACTATATAGGTGGTTCTAAAGTGCAAAAGGTAATGTATCATATATAGACATACAAAGATACAAACAAAGATTTGATATAGGATGAATAAGTAAATATACAAATAAAATGTGTATGCATGGTTTTATGCCAATAATATGGTTGTACAACAAGGCTCACTCAGGGCCAACGGATTTAAGTGCTATATGATAAGTATTACCAGCCCACTTCCCGTACTTCGGGGCAATCTTGAAGCATCGTGATAACGCTCTTCATCTACTACATTCCGGCAGTGGAAGAAGAAAAGAAATCATTGTCAATATTTAGGCACAAACGAGGACAAGAGGAGATAATTCGAAACTCAGTGGATACTGGGAGCTTAATGCTATTTTAACTGTAATTAACACCTTCAACATGGACATAATTTCAGTAACAGAGTCCTTCGTTGTAGCTTCTGAAATAGATGCTCTCAATTTTGCAGCTTCTTTAAAGTCTTCATTTTCTATTGCTTCTGAAACCATCTTCATCTGAAGAACTGCCACCTTCAGCGTTCAGCTCATCATCTGATTTGGGTTCATATTGATCTTCATCACCGTATTCTACTTTCTATTGCTTCTGAAACCATCTTTATACACTCACAGTTAGCTAATGAATGGTACTACCTCATTTCCTCAGCTAAAGAAACAGAAACATGTACTAAATGCTAAATGCAACACAATCCATAGCTTAGCGATTTTCCAGAAACGAGTCAACATTTATATCAACACCAGTTGGTGAACTAAGATTGCACTACCTCATTTCCTCAACCAAAAGAGAAACAGAAACATAAACATAAACAAAATGCGTAGCTTAGAGATACAACATTTGGTCTTCAATATTCAAGCATAGTACCAATTTTCTTAGTATAAAAGTCTACTAAAAACAATTCGTAAAACTTAAACTCAACAAATAAGCATTGTGATGCAGGTTTACAAGCTATGGTTCTTATATTCAATGGCAAACTTAAACTCAACAAATAAGAATTTTGTAAATGTATTCCAGGTGAACACAGATTTGATACCTCTCAAACAGTTCACCGTCGACGTCGATCGCAATAGTTTCCCCAGCAATTTTTTATCCCTTGCCTACCTATATGATATTTAGGTTAATATTAGTTAAAAATTAATTACATGCAATCCAAATACGAGAGGAAGAAGTGAAAATTAAACCAAAAACCAAACCAATTGAACTTAAAAATAAAGAAAAGTATACCGAAAACTAAAAGAAAGAAAATGAGAGCTTTAGAACAGGAATTGGGGGAAATCGCTACAGAAAGTGAAATTGGCTGCTAATTTCCAAAGGATTGTCAAACAAGTGAAATCGATTGCTCGTAGCAACAAATTTACACACTTAGAACAGTAAAATCACTACACGGAAATTGAAATTTCAAAGTTATAGGAAACTCCTTTCATGATTTTAAGATAACAATTACATGAAACAGAACCCTTTGAATCCATGAAACTGAGCTAAATCTGAAATAAATTCACTTAGAATAGTAAAATCAATACACAGAAACTGAAATTTCAAAATTATAGAAAATTCCTTTCAGGCATGAACCCTAAAAATCGATTTAGAACTCTTCATGTAGTGATTCAAAAGATTAATCAATGTGTACATGAAAAAATCGATCAATTACATTATTTTGCTAAAAACCCATAGATATAATCCATGAAATTACATAACAGTAAAAGTGTAAAACCCAAATTAATTGTTAGAAGAGGGATTGGGATTACCTGAGAGAGAGGGGTAAATGTTTCAAAGATGGTTCTGGAAGAAATAAAAGCATCAATATAATATACGGTAAGTTAAATGTTTTTTTTTGAAAATTTAAATTAAATTTCACAGAACCGTCGCACAAACGTCATAACTAAATGACACTTAAAAAATCATCACACAAATGTCATAATTTTATGACAATTAAAAAATCTGTCACATAAATATCAAGAAAAACATAAATTTAGTAAAAAAATGTGACACTTGCATTTCTGTCACATGTGAACTGTCACCGTATCATGTTTTTCTTGTAGTGAATATTAATACATATAATATCATAACACTATTCAAATATTTGAGAAAAAACATAATCTATCAACTGTAAGTGAAAAATAAATAATATGAAATGTAAAACAACAAGTGAATAATACTAAAGCAAAAAACTAAAATCGCAAATAGAACCTAAATTCAAAAAATAATAATTTAACATCATATTTTTATGTCAAATTTAACCATAACATAAATAAGTCCAGCATCACTTAAGTAAATATAATTTATAAGAAAATGGAAATATTTATAAGCAACAATTATGTATTGAATATCGGATGGTTTAAAACAAAGTACCACGGCCTACACAATTGGATGTACGAGAATAACATACAACTACTACTAGTGCTTTGAAAGGATAAACAATAATGAATTATAATACAACAGGCTTGAAGCCTAACAAGTGTTGTGACAACAACATGCTTTGGTGGTCTTAATCTTTGTTCTTGAATCAATCTTGGAGTCTTGAGTCTTTGGATATTCTGTCTACTGCAGCAAGCCCCTTGATCTTTATATCCTGAAACCAAAAGACACTAAATCTGGTAGCTTTACAAGGGCGCTGCTGAGTCGAGTGATATTCACTCTGTCTTTAATACATTATTGTCCCGTATATATCTTTTTGCGGTGATGGGCAAATGTCTCCCAAGATAAAACAACAATTAACAAATGGGCAAAGAAAAAAGTGTTTCTCAAGAAGAACCTTTGAGTGTGTGAAAGTATGCTAGAAAGGAAGAAGTTCAGAAAAATTTGAACTAAACAAGAGTGAAGTGTGAGAATTGTTCCCCTCCAATTGAGCCAAATGCCTCATTTTATAGTAGTGTAAGAATGTCTCTTTAAGTGCCCATGTAATTGTCATTATGTGTCATGTAATGACCACTTAATTCACCAAGTAATGCAGCCAAACAATGGTTGATTTATGGAGGATAAACTGCCTTTTGAAAGCTCCAAAACGTCCCCATAATCAGCCAAACTTTTGGACTTCCGTCGCAGACATCGCTTAGAGCGCGTCAGCGATACACGCGACCACTCGACCTGGGAGGCCGCTAAGCGCCGCGACCAGGATTGCGCCGCGCTCTCCGACTCCGCGGAGACGCCACGACCCTTTTTCGACCCGTTTCGACATTTACACTTCGTACACTTCTTCCTTCATTTACTAACGTGGAACACGCGTCATTTGGTCAATAACCGTCCATCATTCTATGTCTCAAACGTTTCACTTACGCACCAATATCTCTTTCACTAATGAAATTTACGATACTTGGTACTACGTGTGCACGTGTGTGAAAACGACGTTTCCGACGTGCGAGGCCTCAATTGTTCGAGTTATAAATAATGGGTTAAACTTAATTTCACATTTAGTAAATTTTCAACCTGTACTCCTTCCCTTTTAAAGTATTCTAACGTTAAAATTTTGTCCAATAAAGATTTGATGTACATTTTAATAATGATAGTGGCTATCACTCTATCCAAAGAAGCAAATTTGAAAAGAAATTGGTTTCATAGAAGGATGGTAAAGGTGTCCAATGTCCATACCAAAAGGAGTAAGTAACTTAATGTTACATGTATTATTTTGTCTGTTGTGACAGTCATAGGAAATTGCCCTTGCAAATGTAAAAGTGGCTCACATGATATGAATAGACTATTAATTGGGTACCTTCCCATGCAACTTCCACGAAACTAGTCCACTGTCTAATCCAACCATGAAATAACTTCCCCACCGAAGCTCTTGTATTGGCCACCAACAATTTTTATCCTCTTTATGTCCCTTCCTTCGTCTTCTTCTCCTTACACTCTTCCTCAAACATTTCCTCATATTTTTCTCTTCTTATATATATCCATGTTGAGTCCTGTATTCTTCATTAATTCATCCTCTTTAGTCTTTACTAACAAAACATTGATCTCCGTTTTCTCGAGTACATATTAATTAATGGCTGCATTGGGACGTGACGTGGTATTTGAAGACTTTTTCCCTTCCATGGTGGAGAAACTCGGGTCGGAAGGATTCTTGAAGGAGCTTAGGAACGGGTTTCGGGTGTTGATGGATGAGGAGAGGGAAGTAATAACGTTCGAGAGCTTGAAGAGGAATTCGGCGTTGTTAGGGTTGGAAGGAATGAGCAATGATGAGCTAATGTGCATGTTGAGAGAAGGGGATTTGGATGGAGATGGTTGCTTGAATGAGAGGGAATTTTGTGTGCTAATGGTAAGGTTGAGCCCTGATTTGATGGACAAATCAAGAATGTGGTTGGCTCAGAGTGTTGAAAATGTGTTTTAATTTTGGACAAGGATTATTAGGCTATGCTAGCTAGGCTCTATTAATTACTAGTTACTACCATGTTATTTCTTCCCCCTATGTATCTGTCTCAGTTTATTACTGGAGTTCATTGCTATGGTTCTTTGATTTTTGCCATCATTAAAGTGGTTTCTTCAAAACTCAATGAATTGTTGGTTTTTACTCGTTTCTCATTTGATGGGGCGGTGTCTAATTACTTGGTTTAAAATTGTAAAGAATGGATTTTGAGCCTAACTCAACCTCAAAACTAGCTTGTAGGGTGAATTGTTCAAATTCATAAAGGGAGTTCATGTTCTCATTCTATTTTCGATGTGGGACTCTTAACAAAAATAAAATAAACTTTAGGCACATAAGCTAAATATATACAGAATACCATAAGTACTTCTACTATCAACAAAACAATATTGCCAGAAAAGATAATCGTGATGCATGTCCTTCATGGGCGAAGTCAGGATTCCGGGCTAGGAGAGTCTATTTTGGTCCAGTTGTTCACACTTTAAAAGAAGAAGTGTAAAGAATCATGACTTATCAGAATATCACGAATATTACTAAGTAGATACTGTAAAAATTTAAATTTGAGAGAGAGCTCGAACCCCCCGGTTACATGGTGGCTCCGCCACTGCCTTCATGGCTGGCATTTTCAATATGGAGCCAAAGACGAATGTTTTCAGCAGGCCACCTTCTTCGGCTTTCCCTTTCAAGACTCACACTACTTTCGTTTCCAAAAACTTCATGATGTGATATTTCTTTTTTAAATCATCACTATAAAGATCAATGGTTAGTTTAAATAAGATGGACCTATCAACAAGCAGCAAGCAAAAATTATGACAAAATCGAGTCAATGATAGTCTTAATTGGAAATTGTCGAGCACATGTTCTTTCAATAATTTTACCCAATACATAATGGAATATTAGCATTAGTTCGCTAGCTAATGAAAGCCTAAAAGGAAAGAAAATACTAAGAGAATAAAGCAGAATGATATACATTCACTGATAGGAACAAGTTGCAGACCTGCTAACTAAAAGTCTGGGCAAGGAACAACATGACTAATATTGTTGAAAGATCTCTTTCAACCCTCAATTTGAGGGAGGGTGTTGAGCTAAACGTAATGTGTCACTGATTTATGCCAGCTGGGTGCGAGCTAGATACAGCTGGGTAGTTAAGTTATTTTTCTCTTTTAGTCGATTAGTTAGATAAATAGGAATCTCCTCTGTACTGTTTCATTAGCTGATAATGAGAAGATATTCTCTTTCTCTGTGAACCTTTCTTCTTCACAGTTCATCTACTTGCTTCCCTTGTTGATTCTGATAGAATATTTTCCTCAAAAGACTTCATTCCATTAGGTAAGAATATATACATCTTTACACTAACTAGGAAGAATATAGAATAATCCTAAAAATATTTCTATACATTAAACTACTTACCATATAAGAAGGGATACTACATTAATACAAGATACTACACAATATTTCTATAATAATGGTATTACTTCTAGAATCTTCTATTCTAGAATATTCTAATACTCCCTCTGATTGGTGGAGGCCGAATGCGAGATCGTTCCAAATTCTTCAAATAAAATCACAGAGTTCTTTCGTGAAGATATCCGATTTGATGACGTTGGGACACGAGTACTGACTTGTCCGCGTGCCACTTTTTCACGGACAAAATGGATATCCAACTCTATATGTTTAGTGCGCTGATGATGTATTGGATTTTCAGAAAGATATATTGCACTAATGTTGTCACAGTAGACCATAGTAGCTTTGAATTTGGCAACGGCTCCAAAGAAAAGATTCGAATCCGGATTAATCGGATAACATCGCAACGGCACGGTATTCGCCTTCAAAGATCGAGCGACATCGTGGGTTGCCGTTTGGAAGACCATGAAACTAAATTATCACCGAGGAATTCACAATACCCGGGATGTGGGCGTGCGTGTCCGGACGATCCGCCCACCAGATCTCAGTATAAGTGACAAGTTTGGAGACGCAAGATGGGTAAAGATGTAATCCATATTCCGAGTGCCCTTAATGTAGCGTCTAATCCGCTTTGAGTGTCTGATATGTTCTTCCATCGATTACGCATGAATAGCACATTTGTCTGACATAGGTTATATGCGTCCGTAAAGTGAGATATTGCAACGCTACCGCTAGATCTGCAGATAATGTTGGATCGTGAAAAGGTTTGCTAGAGATAGCACTTAATTTGGACTTTGTATCCACCGGTGTTCCGAGGGTTTGCAAGAGGCCATTCCACTGCTCCACGATCTCGGATCATACTTCTTCCGGGAGAAAGAGCCCACCGCACGCTTGTCACAACAATTCCTAGAAAGAAGTGCAATGGACCAAGATCCTTCATAGCAAATTCGAACCGAGTTGAGACATGATATTCTTGCGAAGAGATTACGAAGGCCGTCGAATAATATCATCCACATATAGAAGATAAGCCGTATGATTACCCGATGATAGATAAAGGAATTATCGGACGGCCAGGTGCAAATCCCATCCGTGATACAAAATCGCAAACCGCCGATACTGTGCCTCAGGTGCTTGTTTGAGGCCATACAAAGACTTGTTTAGCAGCATACATGATTGGGATATTTTGGATCTATGTACCCCAACGATGGTTGGTGCGTGTAAATCTCATTTAGGTGACTGGAGAAATGCATTTTTAACATCCAATCGCGAGTGACCATCCTCCGGAGAGACAAGTTGAGCAATCGCTCGATAAGAATGGTTTGACCATCGGACTGAATGTCTCTCCACAATCGATGCCAACTCGCGCTGCCTTCCCATCACCTACAAGACGGGCCTTACGCCGCTTCAAAAGAACCATCGATTTTTCTTTACGGGTAAAAATCCACATAGACCGAATGATGTTAGCATTAGATGGACGGGCACTAAATCTCGTATCCTATTTTTAATAAGAGCTTGATATTCATCATCCATGGCCATTTTCCACCTGGGTCTTTCGTGAGCGCATACGTGGTTACGTGGTAATGGTGATTTGGAAATTTAAGTGTAGGCGTCAGATTTAGTGTTGGGTTTGACAATACCATGTCGACTACGCGTGATCGTCAGTGTTCGCCAGCTGGATCGACGCCATCGCCAAATGTGGTATTTGTATACCGGGCTCGGATCGTGGCTTGTCAGATTAAGGGTAGGTGTCAAAGCACACGGGCCCGAATGTGTATCAGTATCCCGGACAGTGGGTTGGGCACCATTTGGTAAGGACACGGGTAATGGGTTAAAAGAATTTTGTCCATTCAGCAGCGATGGCCGAATCCATGAGACAACGGTTGGGTAAAATTGGGTGTATTCCAGCATCCAAAAACTCATAAGTGGGAGATTGTGACTCATTGATTTTTCTAAATGGGAATTGAGTTTCATCAAATATAACATGACGACTAATAAAAATCCTATTGGAGGATAGGTCATAACATTTGTATCCCAGATGATGGGACGGGTATCCCAAAAATGCATGGAGTAGATATCGGTTGTAATTTATGGATGGTGGTGGATGGAAATAATGGAAAACACAAGCACCCAAAACCCGAGATGAGTATGTCGGTTTGCCAAGGTATAGTAATTGGGGTGTTTGGTGTGATGTATGTTTGTTTGGTAGTATATTCAACAAATAAGTAGTTATGCGAAGTGCGTGATGCCAAAAGTTAGTGGAAGGCATGAGCAAGGGATGTCCCGACAATATTATTTATGGTTCGTATTTTGCTCCGCCCATTCTCGAGAAGATGTGTGGGCATGAAAAGCGAAAATTCAAACCATTTGTTTTGCAAAAATCCTAATTGTCTATTATCAAACTCCCGCTGCTATCACATCGATGTTTTGATATCCTTTCAAACTGTTTTTGGATGAAAGCTCTAAAACTAAGGAATGTAGAAAACACTTGTGATTTTTTTGATATGGGAAATGTCCACAAGAATTTAGAGTAATCATCTAAAACAAGCAAATAATATCTATGCCCTGAAGAGCTCAAAACTGGGGATGTCCAAATATCACAATGTATAGTCTCAAATGGAAAAAGTGCAATTAGAAGAAGACTCGAAGGTAGTTGAATATCTTACCCAAAGGACACGATCGACACTTATTAAGAGTTCGTGTACATGAAATTGAATTATTGCGTTTGAGAGAGTTTAAAACAGACTCTCCCGGATGTCCCAAACGTTCATGCCATAAATTGGAATTAAAAACATCAAAATTAAAATGTTTCTTGTCCGGTTGTAGTAGTGAAGTAACTGGATAAAGTTCTCTCTGGCTATCACATCTCATTACCGCGCCCTCGTCTAAAATCACACACCAGAAACCAAAAGGATCAAAAGCTACGGAACCCGCTTATCTGAAGTAAACTTTCGAACGGAGATTAGGTTTTTGATTAATTGTGGTGCATGAATAACATTTTTCAAGGCTAATGGTGGATTCGGTTTGGACAATTTAGTGGAACCATAACCTTTTATTGGAATGGAATGGCCATTTCCGACAGTTATACCATTTGATTTGCTCAAATTAAAATAGGGCGTACGTAGATTAATCCGATGACGTCGTATATGTGGATTAATAATGACATGTTCAATTTCCGCCGATCGCTCATCGGCTGAGTGGGCCTCGTTCCACGACGAGGCCCAAATCGGCCGCTTCCATCGCTGCCGCTCCCGCCCATCGCTGGCCGGGTTCAAGCGCTCGCCGCCGCCGCATTGGCCCATCACTGGCCGCTCAAATCAGGCCGCCGCTTCCACCGCTGGCCCATCACGGCCGATTCAACACTTGCTGCCGCTTCCACCGCTTCCCGTGGCCGGGCACGCCGGTGATTATTCGGCTGGTCGTGAAATTGGGCTCGCCCGCCAGGGTAGGTGCGACGGGGTCCAACCTAAGTCCATCGCGCTGTGCCCACCGCCGCCGCCGCCATCGCTATCACGGAGCCGCCGCCGAGCCGCAATCGCCGCCGAATTCCCACCGCGCCATTGCGATTATTCGCTTACATTGCGGTTTCCACCTTTTATTTCCATGCCGCCCTTGACCTCGTTATTTCCATCATTAGTGACTACGACGATTCTTGGCCAGTGTTAGCAACCTTTGGAAAGACTCGTTTCTTCTGGATTAACATAGATCTTGCTTTGTAGAATAACTGGTGGGTTACTTTGACGGATAACGGTGGCAACTCCGCTATATGCCTCTCACAATCCAAGAACAAGTTGTAGAACCAAACGGTTGTCGGAGACGGGAACCAACGTTTTTAATTGATCCGCCAACACTTTGAGGCGTTGACAATAAGCAGACGATTAGGAAAATCCTCCATATCAACATCGAGAATTCTTGTTCCAAAGCAATCGCACGAATTTTGATTATCATAAAAATGTCCCGTAATCGATTCCAAGCATCAATTGCCTTAGAATGCTTTCATGATCGCGCAACAAATCCGTGGATATTGTTGAATATATCCAACCAAGAACGATGGCATCTAGACATCCCACAATTCTTTGTCTTCATCCGTTGTCAAGACTTTTTCTTTGTCTTTTCCGGAAATGATGGTGAAGAACGGTGAGAACGACAACATATTTTAAAAAGTTCCACCCAGAAGATAACGCATTCTCCATTTGTAAAGTTATGGGAACATGAGTTTTGATATTGGAAACCGAAATTGGGTGATAGAACGATTTGGATTCAGACATGTTGATAATAGTTGGATGAAAAAAAAAAAAAACTATGAACAGGAAAATCAAAAAATTTCGATGTGGAGGAGAACGAAATTTCGAAAAAAAGAAAAACAATTTGGTGTTAGGAAGATGAATCTTTTCCTAAGCTCTTGATACCATGATAGAATATTTTCCTCAAAAGACTTCATTCCATTAGGTAAGAATATATACATCTTTACACTAACTAGGAAGAATATAGAATAATCCTAAAAATATTTCTATACATTAAACTACTTACCATATAAGAAGGGATACTACATTAATACAAGATACTACACAATATTTCTATAATAATGGTATTACTTCTAGAATCTTCTATTCTAGAATATTCTAATAGATTCTCTCTGTGTGTGTTCTGGAATTCATCACTCATAGTCGGGGGACCAACTATTCACTATTCAGGTTAATGTAGTTTCAGATCATATTTCCACTATAATAGCACTGGTGGAGACGCGAGATCGACATGCTTGGTTCTACTTAGGGGTGTCAGATGGGCCCCATTTGGGCTGAAGTTAGACGGGTCAAGATGAACTGATGAAGTTGTAGATGACAAATGTTCAACCTGCCCAAAACTTACATGGGCTAAGATGAGCTAAAATGATGGGTCATAACCCATATTGTCCAACTTGATCCATTACTTTTACAAAATTCAAACTTGCCTTCTATTATTTTATTTTATTTTGTATGATATTTGATTTTTTCATATCTTTATTTTAAAAATAAGAATAATATTTTTTTTTTAAATCATTTTTTATAAAAGCAAAAAAAAATGAAATAGAAATTTGAGGATGGGGTAGGGCAATGAGGTGGGGATGGATGGGGTAGGTGTGGGTAGGGGCGGCGGGGAGGTAAGAAAAAAATTCAATTATTTTATAAATTGTTTATAAAAGTAAAAAAAGAATATAAAATAGAAATTTAAGAATGGGGTAGGGCGGGGAGAGGTTGGGGAGGTAAGAAAAAATATTATATTTTTAATATTTTTTTTTATAAAAGTAACAAAAAATATGAAATAGAAATTTGAGAATAGGGTGGGGCAGTGGTGTGGAGCGGGGGTAAGATTTTTTTGCAATTTTAATAAATTTTTATAGAAATATAAATTTGAGGATGGGGTGGTAGGGCGTGGGGGAAGTAAGAATTTTTTTCATATTTTTAATAATTTTTTTTTAAAAATAACAAAAAATATGAAATAGAAATAGGATAATGGGATGGGGGTGGAGGGGGTAGGGTGGGGGGAGGTAGGTTGAGGTAAGAAAAAAATTCATTTTTTTTTATTTTTTATAAAAGTAACAAAAATATGAAATATAAATTTTAGGATAGGGTAGGGTAGTGAGGTGGGGTGGAGTGGAGGGGGTAGGGCATGGGGGAGGTAAGAACAAATTTCATATTTTTAATAATTTTTTTTATAAAAGTAACAAAAAATATGAAATAGAAATTTGAGAATGGGGCGGGGGTGGAGGTAAGAAAATTTTCATTTTTAACATTTTTTTATAAAAGTAACAAAAATATGAAATATAAATTTGAGGATGGGGTAGGGCGTGGGGAGGTAAGAAAATAATTCATATATTTTTTTATAAAATAACAAAAAATATGAAATAGAAATTTGAGAATGGGGTGGGGGGTGTAGGTGGAGGTAAGAAAAAAATTTATATTTTTAATAATTTTTTTATAAAATAGAAATTTGAGGATGGGTGGGGGTGGAGGGGGGGAGGAGTGGGAAGGGTAGGGAAGGTAAGTAAAAAATTCATACTTTTAATAATTTTTTTATAAAATACAAATTTGAGGATGGATGGGGGTGGAGGTGGGGGAGGAGTGGGAGGGGTAGGGGAAGGTAAGCAAAAAATTTATATACTAAGTTTGATTTTGGATCGTATCTCTTTATCTTGCTTAGAGTGGTGCTGCAATTTTCAGGTACTTAATGTAGGGTTTTGTCGGGTTCGTACATGTAGTAATTTTCAAGCATTTTTTCTTTTTGCTCCAAAGTCTATGAGAAAAATTTGGACATTACATTAAAAATTAAACTTGCTAAAGAGAAGTTTGTTTAGCCGTTCAAATGCTATACTCTGGACATTACAACATTACATTAATAATTAACGTTTAGAAAGGGAAAAAATGACATTACATTAATAATTAACGTTTAGATATTTTTTTTCCTTCAAACGGGCTGATCTTTAATTTTTATCCTTCAAATGAGTTGATCTTTAATATTTGCCTTAGCAATAGAATGTATGTCTAGCGGGATATAAATTTTTAAGGTTGCATAGCATAATTTATAAACTATTATAATGGAAAATATAAATCTTTATTCTGCCTAGACAAAAACTAAAGACCAATATAAAATAGAGGCAAAGTAGATGATTGAATTATGAAAGGTAAGTGGAATACCCTTTATTTGGACTACCCAATATTAGCCTGCCCAAAGCCTATTGGGTCATTCGCATAAATGTTCTTATTTGGGGTGGTTTTTAAGTTTTGCCTCTCAAATTTGTAATTGTTAATTTTTGCGCAGTTTTTTTTGGTGCGGCATAGTTTAGATTTAACTTCGACATATGTATCATAACATCTATAAAAATTATGCTGGACAAGGCAAAATTTTCAACACTCAACATAATCTGAAAAACGTCATAATTTGAGATTTCGCTCGACATAGTTTACGTTTAACTTCGCATATGTATCATAACATTCACATAAATTATGCTGGACAAGACATAATTTTCAACACTCATCATAATCTGAAAAAGTACTACAAAACTATGCCGCATAACTTAATTTCTACAGAGTTTATGCCGAGCGAGACAAAAATTTAATTTTCGTAGATAAAAATATTCAAAAGTTATGCCTTGCGAAGCAAATCTGAATATTTTTATTATGAAAATAAGAAGAACAAAAATAAAACCAAATATGTAAGGAGCAAAATTAAAGACCATAAATCTGAAAGGAAAAAATTTAAAGACAGCGCGTTTGAAGGGAAATCCGTGCAATAAAATGAAGTCTATTGTTCCAACAAGGCAAATTGGACTAGTATCCATAATGGATAATCCATTAGAATAAGGCTTCTTCAAGTATGGGTCAGCCAATATGTTTTGACCGTAATTTGCACAAATAGGATAGTTTCGGCGCAACTTTAAACTTTAACTCCAATAATAAAATCTTGTAAAAATAACATTACAGCCACATTTATGTAGCAAATTCAAACGAATGGCCAGAATTAAAATTTATGGTAAAACTTTCTTTGTCACAGTAATAGGAAGGATTTTTGGCCAAAACATCAGAATTTTAGTTGCAAATGATGGTGAATTTTAAATTAATTGTAAGACTTGTCTTGTCATAAATGTTTAAAGTATCACCAGAATTTATGGCCAAATCTTGATGGATTGTCAAATTTATGATAAAAAATCCTGATAAATCATCAAAATTGGCTTCAATATCCTGATGGATGTCCATAACTTATTAAAATTGGTCATTAGATTACTCCAAATGACTTCAAATTTGATACACAGCGTCCTTATATCAATTCTAGCAATTTTCCGTTGGTATATTCAATCTAAATCTTCAAAAATCAATAGATTCACTTTATTTTCTTCAACAATTTTTTTTTTCAAAATCCAGAAAATCAACAATAATATTCTTCAACTTTGACCAACCAAACCAAACCAATTTAATAAAAAATAGACAATATAAGCTCAATAAAACAGTACTCACTAAATTCCAACCACAAATAAGAAAAAAGAGGAGGAGGAAATTCTGTCGAAACTCTTTTTTACATACTTGAGAGCTCTTTGAATGTCTAGGAACTCGCTCTTATTTACTAGTACTAATTAATTTGAATGTTTTCATAACATGATAATTGATAAATAATTAAACACCGCTTAAAATGTTTACCCTGGATAAATTCGTGGCATAATGTTGCAAGGTTCACAACTGCCAATCACCAACTGGAACATAAGTATTTTTTCTATTTTGCATGTCCTTAATTCTTCCCCTTTTTCCACGTTAAAACATGAGGAGATATGTTGTTCTGATCTTCCTTATTATTAGCCGTGTATATAGATGTACAATGTGGAATCCTTATACAATGGGATTCTAATTCTACCATAATTACATAATACTAAATACGGTAAATATATTATACAAACTCTATTGTATAAATATTTCACATTGTACACTTATATACACGGCTAATACTTATATTTCAAAGCAAAAACCATTAAAATTTTAAAAAAAAATAAAGAAAGAAGAAAAGAAATATGGTTAAGGGAAAGAAGATGAAATTCTGAAAGTCTCATCATAAGAAAGAAATTGGGCACCTTAATTGCGACATTTTTCTTTAATTTAAAAAAAGAACATTGACACAATTTTCGTTGTTTGCTTTCTCATTTGAACTTCACAGAAAAGACGACAAATATGAAAAAACAAAGTGTTGATTTCGTAAATGGTGACCCAATTTCCTCTTTAATGTAAACTAAAGTTATTAAATTATTTTTGTGACAAACGAGTAACAAAAAGTCACTTAAGTTTATTTAAATATGATCACAAAGGTGATTGAGCTATTTTGTGGTAACCAACACAATTTTGTCTAGGTATCACATTAGGTCATTAAGAGGAAACAAAAGAGATATTTTATATGATAGTTAGACAAAGTTGACTGATTTTTTTAACAAAATAAATTGTTTAGAGACTTGTTGATTGAGTCCGGCGTGTAAAGGGTACTTATTTGAAGTCAAAAAATCGAAAGGGGTTGTGAACTACATCATAAACAAAAAGAAATTTATCGTGTAGTGCTCCACGATTTACATCTACTTTTAACGGACTCAATTATCATCCGTTTGTGTCTCTCTAATTTGGAAAAAAATAATTTTTTTCTTTTGCAAATCGTAGAGCCCTACATAATTTGCAAAAAAATATTTTTTAAATTAATTTTGCAAATCGTGGAGGGCTCTACAATTTGCAGAAACAAATTATTACTTTTTGATAAATAGTGGAGCCCTCCACGATTTGCAAACCAGTTTTTTGTTTGTTTGTTTGGTTCTCCATTGTTATAAGCATAATGAAATAAAAATATATATATATATAGAAGGGTTCTTCTATGAAATTCTATAACGAGTTCAATTGATCACTAAAAGACAAGAAATGTATAATAGTAGTATGTGTCTTCTTGGATTAATTAAGCTCACCCCATGAATGAAAACAAGAAATATTGTGTGCAACCTCGAGTTATTTTAAATTTTTATGATAGCGAAGATGATGTTAATTGAATGCAAATCGTGGAGCACTACACGATAAACTCTTTTTAATTTATCGTGTAATTCACAGTTCCTTTCGATTTTTTGACTTCAAATAAGTGCCCTTTAGGCGCCGGACTCCTCGTTGATTAATGTTGGCGATGACTAGGTGAAGGGCGTGTAGCCAGGAGAGGTTCTATACCTGGGTTAACTAAAAAAATATAAATTATAAATGGAAACTTAAATTATTAATGGAAGATATAAATAATAACTTAGCATATATATTATAAATCAAAATCCTTCAATAAATCTTTGGATGCGACAAATTGTCAAATTGTGGCAACCACATGAAAATTGTGGGAAAGTCGTTAGAAATAGCTTTCAGACAGAGCTATCTTACAACCTAATGACTTGACTTTTACAAATATTTATGTATGACTAAACATAGATATATCATATATATGAAGAAACTTGACCTGAACGTTCAAGTTCAGAGGATTTACATTGCTCTAACATAAAGTAATTGTCAACAATAATATATATATATATACCACGTTCATATGTTAGTGAGATTCTAATTATGTCTTGCATAATATACCACGTTCATACGTACCTAAAACGAACTTGACTATTACAATATTCTTCCGGACAATCAATTATTAATTTCATTAAAAATAATTGACTAGTATAAGCATGCTTAAGCCACACTCATATGATAAAGATAGTTGCTCAAATAATTATATTGTTTTTAGAAAAATGGTCTGCTTCCGTAATATTAGAATTATCTAGTGCAGAACCAGCGCCGTATTTGGATTCATGCGAGGTGTGCTACGGCACAGGGCCTCCGAAAAATGAATTTTTTTAGAGCCCCTTACTTCATTTTTTATTAAGTAGTATTAGCCAGAATTTACTGTAAATGCACATAATTAGCAGGTCTTAGTCCAATTATAGACCCACTTTTACGAATTAGAACAGGACCCCCAAAATGTTTGAGACGACCCCGTGTAGAACTTTAGTCATATACTTCTTTTGGATAAATATTTCAATATTATGTATTAAAATGATTTGATTAATTAGTTACATTTTAGTTATAATATGCTATTTTCTCTCCAATTTAACTATTATTGAAAAACTAAAAAATAATTAATTAAATTATTAAAAAAATGCGCCAAAATTAAATTTTCCGCAATTATTTTATATTTAAATTAAATTAATTAAAATTACAATTTATTTAAAAATTTACCGCAAAAAAATATATTAAATTAATAAAATTCAAATATTTTACCGCCAAAATTTGTAAATACCCGGGAAAAAAAAGCGGGAAATAGTCAAAGTAAATGAGTAAATCTGTGACAGTTTTTGCCCGTCACATATTGTGTGACAGTTATTTAAACTGTCATCTATTCGTGACACTGACTACAATGACACTTACAAAAACCGTCATTCAGTCCTCCGATAACAGTTTTTAACCGTCACCGTAGGTCCTTTTTCTTGTAGTGTGTGTCTTTTTTATTCCCAACACAACACTTCTTACCAAGGATTTTTCCATATTCTGGACTCGAAATTTATAATTATAGTATATTTTCACATGTCTCCCTGAACGACTCATCTTATCATAATATCCATACTTCTGACCTAATGAAATCACATCCAATTTGTTCTCCATGAACATTGTGGTAGACCATGTTTTTCATGAATGTCACAAGAACTTGCAAGCTTGAACCACTGAAAATAGTGTATGTTCTCAAAAAAATAACGTCAGGCAAGACACACAAAAAAGAATAACCAGCAATCCTTATAAAATTGCCACAAAACTTATATTCTGTTCATTCAAGTTTGTAGTAAATCAATAGACCCAAACTCTGAAAATCCAATAGGATTTTTAGTCCTTGATTTTTAACCCCCGGCGCATATACCTATGGTCAGATTGTGATATCCTTTTCTTTTTAGTTAGTCTAAAAAAAACATTTTTTTTTTATTTGTAACAATTTAATTTTAACATTTAGTGTTTACGCTTAATGAGATGATCTATAACCATATAAATATTTTTGATTTGTTTTAAACCATAAGATTCAAAAAAAAAAAAATTTACTTCTTAAGCTCCGTGCCAAATAAAATTATATCACATAAATTGAAATAGAGTGAGTACTAAAATGTTGTGTGCTTCATAATATTAAAAATTTCAAGCGTAGAACTTTATTTTTTCTTTTAAACTTTGCTAATATTTTATCTTAGTCATTAAGAATGAACATGACATTTTCTTTAGTTACAGTTTTATATTCAGTAAGTTCCAAATATTCATTTGTTGATTAACTAAGCTTTACTTTTTTATATATAAAGTAAATTCATACCCTTCTTGAATGTATGGAAATTATTTTTAAGTAACAACAAGCAGGGGCGAAGTCAGGATTTTAGTTTAGGGGAGCTCGGAAAAGCTTCAGGTATCTAGGGGGAGCTCGGGGAAGCCAGAATTGAGAACTCTATTGTAATATCATGAATATTACTAGTAGTATACTAGAAAAAAATTAAATTTGAGGGGAAGCCCGGATCCTCTGGCTTGATGCAATATTAGTCGAGCCAAGCCAATGTTGCAGTTGTTCATAGTTGCGAAACTAGAAGCAATATTAGTATTCTCTAAAAAAGATATATGACAAAATTTAACTAAAATTAGAGCATAAGATGTTATTTTGGCATATGTATGGGTGATGGAAGAGTATTTTAACATAGTGCCTGAAAGTAGAACAGAAAACATCACATTAAAATTAAAAGTCTAGAAGTTAGACATTTTAGAACTGAAAAAAGAATAATAAAATAATATTATTAGTGAAAATGTGTCAAATATTCTGGGAGATCTCAAAATAAAAGAAATACTATATAAATTAGGATGGAGAAAATATTGTATTAAAGGAGATTTTTTTTTTAATTAAAAATTATGGTGGGATGATATAAATCTTTTACATTTTTTATTAGATATCTCAAATTTTAGTCCTAAAAATAAAGTCACCTTTTGTAGGGGGTGGTTTTAAGTTTTAACCCTCAAAGTAGAGGAATTTCCTCGAAGCTTTGGAGGGAGGGGGAAACAGGTAAAAACTTACTACCAGAGTATTTTAGTGATATGTCATGTGTATGAATATACACAACCATATTAATATTCCATTAAATCAGTTAATTTTAGTAACTGTAAATAATGGATTTTGGGTTTAATTAAACCCCAAAAACTAGCTTGTAAGGTGAAGATTATCCAAGTTCATATAAGGAGTTCATGTTCCCGTTCTATTTTCGATATGAGACTCTTAACACTCCCCGCACGTCCAGACCTCGTTAACTGAAGCGTGAACAATATAATTTGGGGGTCCAACATCGACGAATAAAGAATTGAAATGAGCATTATTCTGATATCATGTAAATATTGGATTTTGGGGCTGACTCAACTCTAAAAGCTAGCTCTTTTTTTTCCGATTTATATAGAGGTAGTCCTAGATCAAAATATTAGGAATCAAAGCAAGGAAAGTAACATTAATGGAACGGGGGATCGCGGTAAGGATTATCTAAATTTATACAACAAATTCACCTTTTCATTTTATTTTCAATGTGAAACTCTTAACAGTAACTAAGTTACATCAATTTAATGTAAACATCATCCGCTCATAAATAGAGGAGCATATGGCCACTCAAAAGAGGTAATATTGCTCCACTTCTGGATATTATTCCTTTTATCCTAATATTATTACTGTAGTGTAAGTCTAATTATTATCAAACCCCGTCCCCCCCCCCCCTCCACCAACCAATATCCCCTACTTTAAAAAACGTGTCAACTACTATTAACTCAAAGTCCGTGCGTGTGACACCATATGTAAATCCCAGCTGTAGTGTACTGATTATTATTTATTTGTTCCATTATATATAGTATTTACCCATAAAATGATACAGTTAAATTTGTATACATGATTAAAAATATATCGATATCAAATTACACGTTAGATATGAATTCTAGATGAATTATATTGTAAATAAACAATAACGAGACAAGATAAAGTAAAAACTTAGTCGGAGCCTTATTACAACTTCTAACCAAAATGATTGTAACTTGTATAAAAGCACAGAAATCGAGAGAGTAATAATATTTTTTTTGTAATAGCTAGAATCTGATAGGTTACAATGGTATGAAATATCCTATTTATACATGAGTTACAAGGGTACAGAACTCATGAAATATTCCCTCATAAATACAGGAGAGTGAATGTTATAATAACTGAACAATCAATCTCTCCACAAATGCTATTAAAAGATTGTTGGAAGTCGTATGATCGGTTTTAGTAACGATCGTCCGTGACAATGCAAACGAATCTTATCCTTCTTTATTACCTGTATCGGTCTTGCTTGTGTCGCCCCCAATTCCATGCATACGAACCAATAGCGATGTAATCTGACTTGCTATCAATGCTCTATATGTCATGTCATAATTCGTACAATTGTCTTATACTAATTTTGCGGATGAGAATAAGGTTTCTTATAATTTTCTATGTTGAAACTTGTATTTAAAGACTTTTCTAATTCTCACAATATGACGTACTCATATAGTCCCAATGTCAAACCAAATTGATCAACAAGCATATATGTACTACCGGCAGTGCTACGTCAGGAGGGTAAAGGTAACAGTAGGTTTTTGCCAATAACTTTTTTCACTGTAGATTATTCAGAATTAATGTCTTGGCATTAATTTATTTGTCTATACTTAATTCCTTAATTTTGGTGCTCTTTTTTTAGTTGTGTTTTCCCCATCCTAGATACAAACACGGTTCAAGTTATGCACACAACCCTACCAGTTGTCCTTAAACTGTCTTTATTTTTTATGGTCAAACACATACTAAATAAATTAGAACAACTTGGGATTTTCTTCTTTGTTCTTTTTTTTTTTTTGACGGCGAAGAAAACCGCTTTCTCTTTTTCTCTTCGAAAGACAAGACAAAACCCTGACTGACGCAGAAATCGCAAACCACGTCACCATGTAAACCACACTCGGCGTGTGACGATGCGCAACCAAAAGGTTTATGCAGGATCGAACTCGCGACCATGGCCCCGCTTCATCTGCTACACCAACTCTGCGCGGGTTCTTTGTTCTCGATTAAGGAAACTAGTGTTTTGCACCAAAGTCCAAAGGAGTGGAAAAAATCGAATTAAAGAAATATTAGTGATTGTGACTACATGAAAGAAAATTACAACATTTGACATAATCGTTGGAGAAACATAGCCAAAGGAAGCATCACACGTAACACGGCTAGAACTGCTAAAGAATAAAAAAATCTTGTACGTACTATATTACTCTCTCTGTCCGAATTTATGTTATATTTTTCATGTTTAATCAATTTAAAAAAAATATCTTTCTATATTTAATAAGTTAATTTTAAATTCTCATTAATCTTAATAAAATAATTTATAGCCACAAAAATTACAATGACTAATTTTAGAACATTATAAATTTCTAAAGTTTTATTTTCTTCTCTTAAACTCTTTGCTCAGTCAAATACACATTCAAATAAATTGGGACGAAGGGGATATTAAAAGTCAATTCCACACCAAACAATAATCCTAAGTTTGTAATTACACAATTATTTAAACAGAGTAATGACTAATTGTTAGTCTTCACACTCTATAAATAGAAGCAAAAATAAAAGCAAAATCACCCACAAAGCCATTGATTATTTCTTCCTTAGACATTTCTTTTCACTAAATCATGGCTTTTCGTTTGAGTCATTTGAGCCTTGCACTGAGTCTTATGGCTCTTGCACTTGCAGGTGTTGCTATTTATAGAAACACTTATGAAGCCATGAATAAGGGACTCCAAAATCTTTCTCCAGATTTTGGTTTGTTGGAATCAGCAGCCAGCATTTTAACACTAAATAAGAATGCTGAGAGAAATTCAGACAAGTTGAGTCAGCAATTAACTCCAGATGCATGTGTTTTCTCAGCTGTTAGAGGAGTTGTGGACAGTGCCATCGATGCAGAAAGGCGCATGGGAGCTTCTCTCATTCGTCTCCATTTCCATGACTGCTTCGTTGATGTAAATCCTTCACTCTTTCTACTACTCTCGCCTTCTTTACTCCGTCCTTTTTTTTTTGTGAAGAACCCGCGATCAGCTTCTTCGAGTGCGCAGTAAATCGGATACGCCGAATAGCGCGCAACCACGTCGGTAGCTTAAATCACACGGCAGTGTGGCGACTCCCAAGAGGCGGGCGCCGCAGACGTTACTGCCGGGTTTGAACTTGTGACCAAACTCTCTCACCATGGCGATGAGGATCTCGCCTTCAAGCACTAACCTGATGCAGCTTGATTTTACTCCGTCCTTTTCATTTTATTTGATAGTGTTTTACGGTGCACGAAGTTTAAAAAGAAAAAAAAATCTTTTGAAATTTGTGATCTAAAACAAGTTATAAATATTCGTAGAGAAAACCACATAAATTGTCTCTTAACTATGAGGTAGGTTCTAGTCCCTTAACTATGCCATTACAAGTTTTGTTCCTATAAGTTTGACACAAGTTAACAAAAATTGTCTCTTAACTATGAGAGTATGTCAAAAATAATTCCTTAAGGTTTCGTTTGATACAACTTATTAAAGAGTTTATAAGAGTAGAATTTATAGGAGTAGAGTTTTTTCAAGTAAAGTTTTTATTAAAAAATTGTTAGGTGTTTGGTTGTCAATAAAAAAAAAATTGTGCAAAAAATAAAAAAAATTAAAGTCAAAAGAAGCTCTACTCCAAAAAATCCAAATTTCGGCTTTTGAAATAAGTGTTTATTTTAGAATAAGCTCCACTCCTATTTTAAAATAAGTTCAACCAAACACCTATCAATATTTTAATAAGTGCTTATCTAAAAAAAAACACTTATGAGCTTAAAATAAGCTCAACCAAACGAGCACTAAGTATGCACTTAATAGTTTTGGTCTTTTACGTTCACCAAAAGTTAATACTGTCTCTGGCAAAATATTCATCGAATGTTGGTTGCTAGATTTGATTGGAACTATGAAAGAAAAAAATAAATTAGCAAGAACTCACATTTAAAGGTACGCACTACTAAAAAAGAGTCAAATACCTAGGGACAAAATTGACGAACTTCCATTGATTGTAGTGCAAAATCGAGAAAAAACCAACGACATGGTAATGTCAGAAAATAGTGTATCAAAACACAAAACCCACTGACTCTGTCAGTTAAAAGTTAAAATCGAGGCAGTCCACTGACTAGATAAAATATACTAGATTCGTTTTTTATTGAAAACCCGATATAAAAATAAATATTTCCTGGTTTTTAAAAAAAATAAAAAGTTGTTACGGGCGGACGTTGTCCTTTCTTTAAATGTTTTAACTTAAGTGGTCAAAAAGAAAAGTGATTCTGGACCGTAAAACTAGCTATTTGAAAGATGTGACGGTACGAACTCCAAAAATTTATTGTGCATGTGCACCAAATACGATCAAAACGTATTTATTATCGTACGGAAAAAAATTGATGCCGTTGAATCATTAATATAAAATGTACAATAATTAGAAGTATACTTATGAGAAATGTTTGCTATTCTACCATGATAATGAGAAGTTTGTGTCGGACTCATAGCGAAAATTTAATGCACCGCGATCATTTTAACGAGAAGTGTGTGTTGGGATTTTATTTGGAGTAGTGGGGTTACAACTTACAAAAAGTAGTTGTGAAGTTGCATGGATGATGAAACAAGTGCAGCAAGAACATTTCCTTGGATTTTTACGTTGCAGTAAATTGAGTAGTTTTTTAAAAGTCAAGCTGGGCCTAACTTGGAAAAGTCTATGCTGCCTTCCAACTCTTGTTTGTCTGTCACTGTCACTTAGCTTTTTCCTGTTTTTACCCCTTGAGAATATTTTGATGCTTTTGAACTTTGAAAGTCATTTGCTCGTTTTCATATTAAAAGCATATTCTGCTGATTATATAATTGACTAATTATAGCTATCATTTTCAATAAACAGGGTTGCGATGGAGGTATTCTTCTTGACGATACTACATCATTCCAAGGGGAACAAACCTCACCACCCAACAACAACTCAGCCAGAGGTTTTGAAGTCATAGCACAAGCTAAACAAAGTGTTAAAGATACATGCCCCAACACATCTGTATCTTGTGCCGACATCTTAGCCATTGCTGCTCGTGATTCTGTCGCTAAAGTAAGTCCATTAGTTTCTATCCTTTTGTTAAAATTAATTAAATTAATAATAAATAAAAATGTGATTTATCTGACGACTTAAACTTTTGAAAGAGAGGTACAATTCAATACCCTTACATCCCAACTTTACCACTTAATTACGGTTTTACCACCAAAATATCAAGCAAATGGTTTATATACGTACATAGGCTACAATTTAAATAATTACCTCATAAAGGATTTAATCGTATAAATAATCATGCAATGAACTTAACCCGTAACTTAATCTCTGTTTTGTATATGACAGCTAGGAGGACAAACCTATAACGTAGCACTAGGGAGAAGTGATGGTAGAACGGCCAATTTCACTGGTGCTTTAACTCAACTTCCAGCTCCATTCGACAACCTAACAGTCCAAATACAGAAATTCAGTGACAAAAATTTCACCATCCGTGAAATGGTGGCGCTAGCCGGTGCACACACGGTGGGTTTCGCCAGGTGCTCCACCGTGTGCGTTAGCACCAACGTTAACCCCGCAGCACAACTTCAATGCAATTGCTCCGCCACGCTAACCGATTCCAATTTGCAACAATTGGACATAACTCCAGCTGTGTTCGACAAAGTTTACTACGAGGACTTAAACAGGAACCAGGGGATAATGTTCTCGGATCAAGAGTTGACCGGGAGTACCACCACGGCTGCTATTGTAACGACTTATAGCAATGATAGTAACATTTTCTTTAGCGATTTTGCTGCTGCGATGATTAAAATGGGGAACTTGCCTCCCTCGGCGGGTGCTCAGTTGGAAATTCGTGATGTTTGCAGCAGAGTCAATCCCAGTTCGGTGGCTTCTATGTGAAATGGAAAATCGCTATTAGTTGCTTGATGCTTCTTTTTTCATAATAAAAGAACCACTGGCTCCAGAATGTGGTTCCTGTTTTGTAATTTACACTAAGTATTTATTTTCATCCTTTCTGTATTATCAGCTGATGCCATGCATATGTTCCAAGATATATGAATGTTGTTACCAAGTGTGCTAGTGTTGGTGAATTTTTTCCAGTCGAACGAGTTAAGGAGCTGAGAGTAGTTCAATTTGGTAATATATATATATATATATACAAACAATTATCTTCTACAGGGTATCACAAGCCAAAAGTTCGGACATACGAATCTTTTTATACCACATGGTAATTTATAAGGAAATCTTGTTATTCATAAAGAAAAAGATTTGATTTCTTATAAGGTCTGATTGTAACACAAAATAACTTAACTTTGTTTGTAACTGAAAAGTCACTCAACTTTTATTCTTATAACATAAAAGTCATTTAATTTTGTTTTGTAATGAAAAGTTACTCAACTTTCATCTTTGCAACATAAAAGACATACAACTCAATTTAGTAAACTTTTGATGACGTGACATTTTTAAAAGTTAAATCCTCATTTAATATAAACTCACTCATTTTCAGCATTTAGTGACCCGTCCTACTAACCTGACCCGCTATCCAATAAATTTAGTGTAGGACTTGATGAAGATGTCTGAGTACTCATCAGTAGTGTAAATTTTGTAGAGTAGAAAATTAATATAATAATTTTGAACAAAATTACTATTTCCTGGCTCTTCATTAAGTGAATTGAAAAGTTGATTTTCGATATGACATTTACTTAAACTGCAATTACTACTCACTTCTTATGGTATTCTTTATAAATTCAAGCTGCTTGCTCAAGGAAATTATATTCTAAATACCTCATAAATGAATAGAAGAACAAAAGTACAACTAGATTCAGTTGATTTGCGTAATATTTTGTGAATATAATGTATAAATTTCCTTAAAAAATATTACTATTTGCAAATAGCTTAACGGTAGTGTCATAGTGATCAGATGAACTTGAAGCAAAATTTTAAGGCCTACTACAAAAATACAACTATGTTACCAATAAAAAGTTACTAGTAAATTTTAAGTGTTTGGTGTTTTGTTATAAAAATTTGGGTAGCGGATCACCAAATGATAAAAAGGGTAAATTTATGTTAGATAAGTATTTAACTTTTTAAAAAATATCACATCAACAAAAGTTAACTCAAATGAGTTGAGTAATTTTTGTATTACAAAGATGAAAGTTGAAATATTTTTAAATTACAAAACAAAGTTAAGTGATTTTTGTGTTACAATGATAGTCGAGTGATTTTTCAGTTACAAAATAAAATTAACTTTTGTGTTACAAATTAGGGTTGTCTAGTGGGGTGGGGCGTACCGACCCCATCCCATCCCACCCCGACCCCTCCTCTTTCTAGATGTTGCCAACGACTTTGATGAAAATTAAGCTGTTGGACAACGACCCTTTTCCCCGTCCCCCCTCCCCCCCTACCCCCTAATATTTATTTTTAACCCTTAAGTTATTATAATTACACTTTAACCCAATTTTTTCAACTATAAATACTTCATTGAAGATTAAAAACTGTCTTAACTCCATCTTTTCCAGATAATTTTTATATAAAATGTGCATGTCATATATATAACTTAGTTGTAAAGGATGATATAAAACTTTTTGAAGACATTCTTGCAAAAATTCAATTTGCTATAAATTATATTTTTAAAAATAATAGAATACAACGATTAAAAGAATATAAAAAATCTTGTCACGATTGTGGTCTACCTTACAGAAAAGTTCCCGAAGAAATATGCACTAGATGGAATTCTTTATACAATCAACTACGTGTTGCTTATGAGTATAGACAACCTATAACCTAATTTTTTAACACCTGTAATCGAAATCCCAGTGATATGCTTATAAATTCAATTTTTTAACGCCCGTAATCGAAGCCCCAATATTTTTTATTAGTGCTGTATTAAATCCGTCTATTAAAATAGACGGTTGTAAAAATCTTGTTGATACTATTTACGATTGCATAGATACACTTCCACCTCCAACTCCTAAAAATCCAAATGACCTACCACCTGTTGAAATAAGTAGAGAAGAAGTGATGTCTAGCATTCAAGATGAATGTAAAAAAGTATATACACATTAGCAACAAGAAAATGCTAGCAACCAACCGGCTTCCATGTCATCTTCTTCTTCTACAACACAACCTCAAAAACGACATGATGTTCCTGCGGTTAGTATTCAAAGCCTCAGACAGAGAATGTTTAGTGGTGCCGTTTCTAACCAAATTAGCGAGTTTGATATTTTTGTTTTGCAGGGTGTTGTACCGTACAATACAATTGAAAATGAAGAGGGACGTGAAGAATTGCTAAAATACTGGAGGGATAATGAGAAGAATTTTCCAACACTAGCAAAGATGGACCGAGATGTGTTGAACATTCAAACGTCATCAACAGCGTCCGAAAGCGCATTTTCTGCGGGAAGATTTCAAATAGTGAGCACGCATTCGTTCATTGCGAGACTCATTAGAGATTGCGCTCTATTCGTAGATCAATTGCGGAGCGTAGGAGAGTGCGCCAACCAAGATCGACGAAGAAGAAGACTACAACTACAACGAAATCTTATCCGAAGCGGATGTGGCGGCGTCGTCCAATTTGACCAAGATATACCAATTCCAACCGAAGAACCACAAAACATTATAAAGAAACTAGAAAATGTGTTTCTTAAAATGTAATTCTTTTAATTGTAATTTTAGTATTTTATTATGTTATTTATTTGCAATTTTGAAATTGTATTACAAAAAAAATCATACTTCTACTCGAATAATATAAGAGATACAAAAACAGTATTGAGATGTTTTTATTAAACTATTTTATTGTGTATGTGTGTTATTTATTTATTTATTTAATTTAAAGACAAATAAAAAATGACCCCGACCCCGCTGCGTTCCCCGACCGGAGAAGTCATTTTTGGAGGAGCTTCCCACCCCGACCCCACCCCGACCCCCACCCCGACCCATCCCCTTTCTAGCCGTTGCCAACGACTTTGATGAAAATTAAGTAGTTGGACAACGACCCTTTACCCCTCCCCAACCCCCCAACCCCCTAATATTTATTTTTTACCCTTAAGTTATTATATTTACACTTTAACCCAATTTCTCCAACTATAAATACTTTATTTTCTCTTCATTCTTTCTTACAAATCTTCCTACATTGTCTACTAAGTATTCAATTTTATTTATTCATTTGAGACTTGGGAGTGAAGTTGACAATTATAATGGAAGGTAACAAGGGCAAGGGTGCTTCTTCTAGTCATCCTATTCCTCCAGGCCCTCCCCAACGAAAAATAAAATCAGATGTATGGACTTTTTTTTTATAGGAACGTAGAAAATGAAGTAGTTAGACATCAAATTTGTGAAAATATTTATCAATTTAAAATGGGAAAAGGTCAGGGTGAGACAGAAAGTTTATTGAGACATGTACAAAACAAACACAAATCTAGGTGGGAAGCGCATCAACAGTGTCTGAAAGCGCATTTTCTGCGGAAAAATTTCAAATAGGGGATGTGTTTCTTAAAATGTAATTCTTTTAATTATAATTTTAGTATTTTACCATGTTATTTATTTGCAACAGCTTTGAAAATGTTTTTATTAAACTATCTTGTTGTGTATGTGTGTTATTTATTTATTTATTTAATTTAAAGACAAATACAAAAATAACCCACCCGGCCCCAACCCTGACCCCCTCTGGATCGGGACGGGGTGGCGGCACACCCCGCCAGCCCCGACCCCGCCATCCCCCGATCTACCCCAGCCCCGCCAGACCCCGACCCCGCCCCACCCTGTTGGACAACCATAGTTACAATAAGGATAATTGAGTGACCTTGTGAGAAGAGAAAATAGTCTTAACATTTTGGAAGAAATACTTTTATTCAAACTCAACTTCATCTATCGATGTGGGACAAACCCACATCCCCTTTTCAGGTGTCCCATCCGTGGTGAGAAGTGAGAAATGGGGTCTTATTTATAGAACTCCCAATTCTAGGATTTTGAGGTTGCAAATCGATGTGGGACAAATTTGAGTCTCATTTGAAATCCGAATTTGAAAATTGAATCCCAAGTCTTGACATCATCTTTGTACCTGAAACTAAAAACAAAAAAGAAACGGAAAAGGGAAAGAACATCTGAATCTTACCGTTGCTTTTGGAGAAGAAGACAATTGCCATTAAAGTTTTGCCCGAAAAGATGAGGCAAGGTCTGAGATTGGCGATATGCGTTCAACCTTTGCAAAATATGGCTGAAGACAGCTCATTACGAGTTGGCGGCGTGCTGGTTGAAGGGGTAGGGTTTGCTAGTGTACGTGCAAAAAATGAAAAGAAAAGGGTTGAGGTGTTTTTAAGTCTTGGAGTGGGCTGGACTGGATCTGACGACGGGCTGGGCGAAAAATAAAAGAAATTGGGCTCAGATCTTGGGGGTGGGACGAAATTGAATTGAAATGTCTTTCACTATTTTGAGATTAAACCAAATTTTGAAATTAGATTGAGACGAATCATTGGACAATTAATTAATCAAGCTTATTGTCGTCTGCTTCTTCATCATCATTTGGTGTTTTCTCACTGCTTCTTCTAGACGCCTAGGTAAAATTATAGGGTGATTATGAGGTTCGCCATTTATTGGATCAATGAGTGAGGCGTTATCATTGTTATTATTTATGTTGGGGCTGTCGTTGTTATTGATGTTATTGTTGTTGTTGCCACTATTGTTACTGATAAGACCAACTTGATTCATCTTGCCAAAGTATGGGTTTTAACCTGTTCACAAGATCTTAAAAGAAACAAGTAAAATCTAAACAAATCACCCAATTATCTTTAGCCCCACGGTGGGCGTCAAACTGTTTACCCCAGAAGATGTACAATTGAATTTGTAAGTGATTTTAAGGATACGTGAATTTATTTGTAATGCAAGATAATAATCAGTTAATAAATAATAAGCAAATTAAAGAAATAAGTAAGAAGTTAGCTTGAAATGTTTTAAACTTGAATGGATCCTCTCAGCAAGATTGGCCTGGGCCTTAGATAAGTTGCTTCGGTTACGAACAAAAAATGAGAGCTAATGAGTATATTCTTAATAAGATTGATCATACAAGTGTGAGTAATGAGAATTTGATGTCCTTCCAATATAAAGGTTGAGCTTCTTTTATAGCCATGAAAGTAAGACATTGATGCTCGAGAATCTCTTTATAATTAAATGACATAAATGTTAATTAAGGTCTCTTAATGAACAAAGAGTAACAGTTGGCGCCACATCCAAAATGGATATGCACCAGACGCGTCCGGTGTCAACCGATTCAGCTGTATCCAGACTCTCTCCAACTATTGTCTCATCACGGTGTCCCTTGTATCCAGCTCAGTACTCAACCATCGATCTTAAACTTCACATCCGAACCTTGCCATGTGTCAGGCCAGTTTTCACCGTATACAGTATAGAACATATGTATATACTAGCATCCACCAACTTGTCCTTTAGAGTGTACCATCATATGATAATTTACTTCCTACTTGGAACATACAAAAATTTAGCTATAGTCCCAGTTACTTATACTTTCTTTCAGCACCCATATGGCATCATTGTATATACTCACAAGTCACAGGAATCCGGATACACTGAAAATTGGAAATTTGATAACTAAATAACTGAATACTGGCATACTGGATAAACATATCCCTGCTAACTAAAAGACTTCATAACTAGTAACTGAGGTAAACTGATAGTTGTAAAACATAATACCTGCTTTTGTACTTTCTAATAAGAGTTATGCCTAGTCTGTAGTAACTATGCAGTTCGTCACACTTTCAATATCACTTCAAGTCTCTTCTGTTAACAACATGCACTCCACAATTATAACTCAATATGTAATCACCCTCACTTTGACTATGAATTATATGTTTGTGGCTTGCACGTTTGATACGTCCCGAATTCGATAAAAAAATAAGGTTACTTATTGCTCTAATCTTCATGGCACGATCTATAGTAGAAAGAATGGTAACTTTCCCTAAATGTCACGTAGCCTCTCAATTATAAGTGTGACACGCTTTATACCCATAAGTAGGACTCTACTAGACACGACTTCATAGACTTCCTAGGACACTTAAACCTAGTATTTTGTCACGCTCCGAACCTGAGCCTAGACGTAACACGATACCCGATGCCTGAATGTATGTGACTGAGCGAACCAACTGGCTGACTGAATCAACATGTGATATAAAAATATACTAAATGTGGAAATACACCTAACACATGTTGATCTACTGAAAGTCTGACTGAATAATCATTAAGTGCGGAAAATACTGAACATAGTAAAAGTGCCAACACGACAACCATAAAACTCTAATAAACTCTATCTAACTACTACACTAGTTTATGAAGTCTTTGATGAGTACTAAAATGCTAACAGTTCGCCGGGACAAGGCCCCCGACGTACATCACTGTCTACAATAGCTACAAATTGTAAATAATATAACACCCCAAAAGATTGGGGCTAACCGACTCACCGGATACATCAATCCTAGCAAGCATAATCATCATCCTGTAAATCGTTACATGCATCGCGAGATGCAGACCCCGAAAAAAAGGGAAGTCATCACATTTCAGTTGTACTGGTATGCAAAGCAACTAAAAAAAGAACTGTAAGCGGGATGCTCGGGAAAGGGCAAGCTAAATAAATAAATATGTAATAAATACTGAAATTGTAACTGATAACTGAAATGAACAAGAGAAGTGAAGTTATGAGTACTTCCTGCTCTGTATCTGAAACATTTGTTTAACTGTAATTATATGTGGGTCATTAGCCCAATGATAGAATACAAAGTGGATCTTACGCGTTGCAAGGTAGACCGCCCGTAAGGCACACAACAACATTACTATTTGGCAGCACGTATGCGTAGCAAAATAGATCATCCATATGACTCACAATATTTGGGTCGAACTATGTGTACACATGGACCGTCCATAGCCAACCCTTATCTTACCTATACATATCATAGTCTGTCCACATGTTAACCTTCATTATCCACCTACACTGTTCATAGATCGTCCGTAGGAAACATATTGTGCTAGCCTTACATACCTTAACTCTGGCCTTTTAAGTGTATTAAAAACTTCGTTACCTCTTTTAATGATGATCTATAGCAATATATATCAAAAAGAACCAATATTAGCACTATAACTCATATTTGGTCACTGAGGCATTTTATCAAACATCTTATGGGCATAAAGCTTCATAACCCTTATGAATGGTGTTTCTACACCTAATTTTCCATCCTCGTATTTCTAGGTGATTCTACAATTATAATCAATATCTTTCTTCATCACCCTTAAGATAAACTACACTCTTAATCAACAATCAACAACCCAAACATACAATTGTTTATGCTTTTCTATCACACCCATCATATTCTCCAATTATAATTCAAAAACTTATAGACTCTAACACCAATTGTATAAGTATATTTGAGTGTAGGATGAAGATATTACCTTTTTGATATCCAAATCTTGAAATTTCGGATTCTAGGGTTCCCTTGTCCAAGATGAAGATTCAAGCAAGAACCTATGAATTCCCAAGGTTTAATCTTGTTAGGAATCGATGTATAAGGGTTATAATTACTTAGGAATACATGGAAGAGACTTAACTTGATGTGGGAGGATGAGAAGAGGAGAGAATTTTTGTGCTAGGATTTAAAGAAGTGGAGAATAGGATGAAAAATAGGAAACAAGCACTTAATAAGGTTGTAGGGGTCGCACGTCGAGGAGGACGCACAGTGTGCCCAACATCGTGCGCTGCCTGAGTAGGCACATTGTCATGTACATGATGACCCGCACAACACTTCCTAGATAAACACAACATGGCCCTGTGACGTCAACCTGCTCGCATAGCGAGCCCGTGGACGAGCACCATAAACATCTCTTTAGTATAACATGCATAACTCTTTGTACATAGATCCTTCAGCCTCTACCATATATATTTGGAAAAGTATTTCAAAGGGCTACAACTTTCATGTTTTAAATTTGCTTAAATTATTTTTAGATTATCCCGTATACCCTCATTAAGTGAGACCTAGTGCAAACTCACTTGAAAACATGCTCCGTAGAGTAGCTTCCTACTCTACTTTACCTAAAGACTCTTCTTATGACTTGATTAGTTTTTGAAACACTTCATATACTCTTCATCTTGGTTCCATTATGATTCATTTTAATCTGTTTGTTGGTGCTTTCTTCTTTTATTGCTTTTGTAACACCTCGCACCTTCAGGATAAGGTTTGACCCGTATGATGGAACCAAAATTTGAAGTTATTCAAATCATCCAGACAAGATCTATTCGCACAAGAAAAGCTCATCAAGGTATATCAAGACTTCATTGAAAGCTCTAGCGTTATTCTTGGAAATAGGATCACTAATTTCTTTTTCTAAGGATCAACTCTCTTGTGTTGCCATCCCTGCATAAAGAGCCTAACGACTACTTGCAAGGCTATGAGCCCGTTTGGACCAACTTATAAGCCTTTTAAGCTTATTTTAGTGTTTGAGACCCAAACTTAAAGTGCAGACTTTAAGCCAAAAAGTGCTTAAAGTCAGTCATTTATGAGAAGTTGAGATTTCTAACTTTTTTTTGGGGGGCTTAAAAGCCATTTATGTTGACCAATAAAATTATTTTGGTATCCCTTATATTTTATTCTAATTCTCACACTACCCTCTCACCAATAAACACTTTTATCCAAACACTCAACTGCTTATTTATAAAAATAACTTTCAGCACTTAAAATTTCTAAAAGCATTTTATACATAAAAGCCACTTTTTTAAGCTCATCCAAACGGGCTCTATATAAGGAATCTCCAAAAACGAAGAACATATACATTTGCCTCAACTTCTCAAGCTCTCTGCTCTACTTAGTTATTTATCGTGTAAGAAAAAAGAGAGGATAGATATAACATAGTTGGTGAGACATTGTATCGAAAAATAAAGAGTGTTTGAGTGTAGACATATGAACTCCATTCAAAACACCATTGTACCGAATTCTATTTACAAAAAGAGCCATTGTACCAAATTCTATTTACAAAAAGAGATGCAGAGAATACCCTTGCAACCCAAAGGGACTGGATTAAAATTTACATTGAATTTGAACCAATATAAAATATCGCGTGTCATTTACTTACAGTTATTTACTTCGTCAAAGTGGACTACTGATCTAAGTCAGTCGGCTAAGAAAAGAAAAAAGTTACCATTCACCCTTAACACTTTCACACCTTATTTTCCATAGCTTACTAGATTAGATTCTGATGTTCAATTACAGAATTACGAGGCAATAGATAACCTTCCCAGTGGTTGTAGCCCAATTAGTAGTTGTAAAAGTGACATGTTATTAATGAGTTAAATGCCTCAAACATTTTAAAAATTACTCTAATTCAGTAAAGTGGACTCTAAATTGAAATTTAAGACATGCATTATAGTCTTTACAGAAATTCTTAATACTACTTAATAAAAATGAAAAAAGGGTTCTAAATTTTTCGTTTTTCACACAGACTTAAGACACCTTGCACCATCTGATTCAAAGACGACCCTGTTGATGAGATTGCAATCTGGAGTGCTATGCATGAAGAATGACCAATCAAATTGTCATATTCTATCTGAACTTATTAAAGTTCAATTCCATATTAAATTTTAAATTTGACATTAAAATAATAAACAAATATAGATATGAAAAGATGTAGATGTGTGCAGAGTCGATTTACGTCTAATCAGAGTCGTCTTAAATATTTTGAGGTCCTGTTTTAATTCGTAAAAGTGGGCCCTTAATTGGGCTAAGACTTGCGAATTATGAGCCTTTACAATAAATTCTGGCTAATACTACTTAATAAAAAATTAAAAAATGAGCCCTAAATTTTTTTATTTTCGGAGGCCCTGTGCGGTAGCACACCTCAGACCTCTTTTTACTAGCATCAACGGCTATATCACGGATTTCATTGGGATTTCGAAGATCCGATCTTTTCACATGCAATCCTCGATGAGATGGAGAAGAACCAAAACAGAATGGTTCCGCCTACTCAAAACTAAGAGGGGATGCCGCCTACTACTAAAATCCCGGTTTTTGCAACAGTTGCAGTAATTGACGTATAAGAGTATCCACTCCTTACGGTTACGACCTTTCCAACCAGCTCCACGGATCCATCAGAACCGAAAAACTTCGTTCCTGACCTTGCTTCACCTTAATTGTTATTTGAACAAGAGTTTGGTGCACTCACACTTTATGCTCACAAGAAATTTCAACCTCAAGGAGCATAAATGAAGTGTGCACCTAAAAAATATCACGAAATTGTTGTTCAGAATATACGAATTAAACCGTAAAAAAATAAAATGATAGGATGCGCAAATCAAATTAGAAATTGCAGACTGCCATGAATCATGATTGGAGTGTGTCCACTAATTCTATTTTGGAGGACCTGTGCGGTAGCACACCTCATACGGATCCAAAGACGGTCCTTGTACATCATGAGAAAATAATCCAGCGGAATAATATTAATAGTATAACAGTTTTATTTCACTCATAATATTTGAAAATACTTCTTTAAAGTCACTTCAATATTACAAAGCAAAACTTTCCTTGTCATAAATCTCACCAGTAGTTTTGTACAAATCGTGTCTTAAAATTTGGGACAAACAAGTCCTAAACAAATCACCACTAGCTTTTGATGGATGGTTAAAATTTACCTTGTCATAAGTCGTCGCGGATTGTCAGGACTTTAGTACTAATTATGTCAAAATTTTGGTACAAACTGTTCATGAATCTTGACGGATCGTCGAGGCTAGCACATAAATTTTAACATGTTGTTGCTCTAAAATCAATTCCAAATGACTTCAAATTTGACACACATCCTTCTAAGAATAATCCCAACAATTTTCAACTGATTGATTCAACCAAACATCCAAAAATAAATAGATTCACTTCATCTTCTTCAACACGTTGTTTCAAGCTCAACAAAACTCAATAACATGTTCTATAATCTTCAACTTTAGACACACTCATAATTTTATTTATTTATTTTTTAAAAAAGGAGAAGGAGAAGAAGAAGATGGAGTAAAGAGGATAAAATAAGGAGAAATTTTATTGAGTGTGCGGTGTCAAGATTATTTTTGCACATATTTATTTAACGTGAATAAAGTTAAACAATAAACCTTAAGAAGAACACTAGAAATTCTCGATTGGAAATTATCACTAGGCCCAGACAGATCTCCCACCCCCATGAGCTCCACACCCCGGTCCGACAGGATTGTGAAGGAGTTAATCATGTTGCTTATAAAACTTGTTTTTTTTCTATTTTCACGGAAAATATCATTTTTCTAATTTTCAAGTAACTTGTATTTTAGAAAAAATATTTTGACCAATAGAACATAGAAAAGTTTGAAAATATTGCCTCTATATCAAACACACCCTCAGTCTTTGTCATTTTGCTGCAAAAGTCCATTTTCATTTGTTCTACTTTTGAGTGTACTTTCTTATTACCTCTTATTCTTCAGCTACACTTATCATTGCAAAGAAGAGGAATGGGGAACCTTCAACATCGGTTTATTCTTCTATTGTCATTTTTTTTGTTAAAATGTTATGCCAAATACACCTTTCTCCACTGTATTTCTAGTCAATTCTCCTTAAGTAACATCACAGGAGCACTTGTGTATGCTCCAAAATCACCAACATATTCATCTATTATCGAACATGCCCAAAAAAATCCAAGATGGTTGAATTCTTCATCTGCACATCCACTATTCATTGTATCCCCTCGTACAGAAACTGAACTTAGACCTGCAATTCTTTGCAGCAAGAAGTTTGACCTGCAAATTAGAGTTTTAGGTGGTGGTCCTGACTTTGAAGGTCTCTCTTTCAGGCTGAATCGTCGTTTATCATTATTGATATGAGTAATCTTGATGAAATCAACATTGATTTAGAGGAAGAAATTTCCTGGATTCAAGCAGGAGCAACATTGGGACAATTATACTATGAAATTTCCAAGAAAAGCAAAGTACATGCATTTCCAGGAGGCATATGTTATACTACTGGCAGTGGTGGGCTAATTAGTGGTAGAGGACTAGGTTCTTTGATGAGGAAATTTGGGCTTGCAGCAGATAATGTTGTCGACGCTCGTGTTATGGATGCTTACGGAAGAATTTTAGACAGAAAATTAATGGGAGAAGATTTTTTTTGGGCCATAAGAGGAGGTGGAGGATCAAGTTTTGGGATCATTCCTGCTTGGAAACTCAAGTTAGTTCATGTCACTGAGATGGTTTCTGTTTTCAGGGTTCATCGGATGCTCGGGGAAAATACTATAAATCTGCTTCAGCAATTTATTTACTGCCTAAAGTGTTCTTCCTTAGAATGATTATGCAAAATGATGGCGTAGGAAAAGAAAAGAAGTCAAAGTCACATTTGAAGGACTATTTCTTGGGACAGTTAATGAGTTAATTCCAATTGTCAACAAAAACTTTCCTGAATTCAATTTGGAGCACAAAGACTTTTTCCAAGAACCAGTAATAAATTGCACTGAGAGACCTTGCATGAAGAAAGAATGTTATGAACTTCCCTGGATTGGATCTGTATTGTTTTTGTACAATAAAAGAGTGGATGAATCACTTGAGGTCCTTTTGGATAACAGTGTTCCTGAATATAAGAATTACTTCAAGGGTACATCTGATTTTGTGAAGACTCCGATTCCAGAAAAGGGTTGGGAAATGATAGAAAGATTATTTCTTGAAGAGGAAAGACCTATGATAATATTAGATCCATTAGGTGGAAGGCTGGATGAATTTTCAGAATCTGAACTTCCTTTCCCTCATAGAAAGGGAAATTTGTACAATATTCAGCACATAGTGAATTGGGACGACAACAGCGAGAACATATCGAGCAAAAAGATAGAATGGATGAGGAAATTTTACAAAACTTACTGTTTTTACGATCCATAGGAATTAGGAAGTTAGAGGGTAACCGAAATCTCCTCCAGAAATGGCAAAACATATCACATCAACTCCCTGAAGATTTGTTCATCATAGCTGTTATTCAAAATGGTGGATCATGAAATGATAATGAAAAGTATGTTGAATTCTATTTTAAGGCACAATATGTTGGGCCTGTTGATGAGTTAATTCCTCTGCTCAATCAATACTTCCCTGAGTTTAATTTAACGTGAAACGATTGCTTCCAAGAGAGTACTGGTGCTGGTGCAGATAAAGAATGCTATGAAGTTCCCTGGATTGGGTCAGTCTTATATTTCTTTTACAGAAAACCAAATGATCTCTTGAAGCTTTGCTTGAAAAGAGAATTCCAACAAAAAAAAAATTATAACAAAGGGACATCTGATTTTGTGAGACTCCAATCTCAGAAAGTGGCTGGGAAATGATTGAAAGATTGTTTTTAGAAGAAGAAAGACCCCAGATGATTTTCGAGCCATTTGGTGGAAAAATGGATGAAATTTCAGAATCTGAAATCCCATTCCCTCATAGAAAGGGGAATTTGTATAATATTCAGTACTTGGTCAATTGGAGCGATAATAGTGAGAGCATATCGAGCCAAAAGATAGCATGGATGAGGAAACTGTACAAGGAAATGGAGACATATGTTGCAGAAATTCTCCCACACAATCTCATATGGAAGCTTCTATTAGGGTGGTTAGATACTTAAAACAGGCACCATGCATGGGAGTGCTAATGTCATCAGATTCATTTAGTCAATTGCAAGCCTACTGTGATGCAGACTGGCATCTTGTCCATCCACTAAAAGGTTCATTACTGGCAGCTGAATATAGAAGTCTTGCATAGAGATTGTTTGGCTGCTTGGTTTGTTCAAGGAATTTGGAGTGACCATACAGTTGCCAGTTGGTGTGTCATGTGACAGTAAATCTGCTATTCAAATAGCTGCCAATCAAAGTGTCATGAACGTACAAAACATATTGATATTGATTGTCATTTCATTAGAGAGAAAAATCAACTTTGCCTTATTCAAACAGTCTACTTGAATTCTGCAGAACAACCGACCGGCTGATATACTCACTAAAGGATTATTAGCACCTCAACACACTTATTTGATATCCAAGCTAGGACTTCAAAACATTTTTGTAGTCCCTAGCTTGAGGGGGGATGTTGAGCATAGTCCAAGCTAGCACTACTGTTTCATTAGTGTGTAGTTAGTAATTACTACAGTGTGCAATTAGTTAGTATGTTATTAGTCGGTTAAGAGGTTAGTTAGTCTATTATAGATATTTTGGTTAGTTATAGATATTTTGTTGATTAGTTGCAGACTCCTACTAGCATGGACATTGTATTGTGTAATTCATTCTCTTCTTTCAATCAATAATATTTCTCCTCTCTCTTTATACATGATCATTTCTCTCCTCTCTTCTACTCTTCTCACTTTACTTCTGATCAAACGCAATTCACATAATCAGCTGCCATGGCAGCTGATTAAGCTCACTTGATCAATTATTTCAATGGAACAGTGAAAGTTTACAGTATCCTGGTAGCTCTGATTGTCTTTCTAAATCTGGCTGGCATCTTCAGTTTAGATTGAACTTTAATGTGGAAGCTGTGCAATATTGATCTTTTACAGAAACTCTAAAACATGGGCGGATTTATAGCCCAATTTATGGTGCACGTGAATTCATGATCTTTTTGTCAAACTATGTATTTTATGTACATATTTTCTAGAATTGATCTAATTTAACCTACTGGCTCCCATGTTCCAAAAATGCTAAATGGTGCACTTGGTTAAATGCTAGGTTATTTACTTAGAGGAACAAAAATCAATTCTCATTTAATACTTCCTTTTTTTCTCTTTTCTTTAGCGGTGCACCCATGTTATAATGTTATAGAATTAACCTTAATCACATTAGTATTTAGCACATGAAAACAATGGAGAGATTCCTACAGCCCCTATCACTTCCATATTCCAAACATGTCTCTGCAAAAGGAGATTCGTACTTTCCACCCCTATCACTTCTAATCATTTTAATCTTTTTATTCAATTGATTTTCCACTTCGTTCTTGTATTGCTTAAATGCATTAATTGTTTCATCCTTACTATTAAGCAAATACACATAACAGTATTGAGTGCAATCGTCAATGAAAGTTATAAAATACTTTTTCCCACCACGAGATGGTATTGACTTTATATCACATATATCTGTGTGAATTAAGTCTAAAGGATTTGAATTCCTATCAATAGACTTATATGGATGTTTAACAAACTTAGATTCAACACAAATTTCACATTTTGATTTGTTAAACTCGAATTTAGGCAATACTTCTAAATTGTTCAATTTTCGCAAGGTTTTGTAATTGACATGTCCTAAACGAACATGCCATAAATCATTTGACTCCAATAAGTAAGACAAAGTTGAATTTTCATTAATACTGTCAACAACCATTACATTGAGTTTGAAAAGGCCCTCGGTGAGGTAACCCTTTCCTATGAACATATCATTCTTACTTATTACAATTTTCTCACTAACCAACACACACTTAAACACGTTTTTGACGAGTAGTCCGGCTGAAACTAAATTCTTTCGAATTGTTGGAACGTGCAGAACATTGTTGAGAGTCAGGACCTTGCCGGAAGTCATCTTCAGAAGTATCTTCCCATATCCTTCAACCTCGTCAGCAAGATTTCCATAAACAAGATGCCTCTTGGTCCAAATGAGCATAGGTTGCAAATGCTTCTTTTGCAGCGCAAACATGTCGAGTGGCACCAGAATCAAGCCACCACTCTTTTGTGTTTCCAACCAAATTGCACTCCGACAGCATTGCACACAGATCATTCATATTAATTGTCATTATTTGTTTGTCACTGTCAAATCGACAAATTGTTTTACTTAGTAAAACCAGAATAGCAATTAAATCACAGACTCAAACGATGAATATTTTATTTCTTCAAATCGGAGTATAATTATGAAACTTAAACGATGAAGATTTTATTTCTTCAAATCGTAATTTGAACGATGAAGATTTTATTTCTTCAAATCGCAGTATAATTATGAAACTTTAGTATTCCAACGAAGCTTTTATATCTTCGAGTCAGAATACTAATATTCATATGGAGTAGAAAACTACACAAGTTTTAATCTCCTTAAACAGAACGATGAAGTTTTTATGTTCTTTAAATCGTTGTACAAGTATCACATGAGTAAGTCAAATTCATTCTTACTACCTTGAAAATAATCTTCATTTATTTCATGCAACAAATATCATACACAACGGTGAAGATTTTATTTCTTCAAACCGAATCAATTTTGATAGCAACAAATATAATACACAACGGTGAAGATTTTATTTCTTCAAACCGAATCAAAATTGCTTGAAAGGAAGTGCAGTAGATTGTATGTTGTGTACTTGATGAAGTTTTTATATTTTCAAATCAAGTACCCAAATGAGTAGAAAGTTATGAAAACTTTAATCTCAACCGGAGTAGAAAATTCGAAGATTTTAGTCTCCAAACAACATACAAGAAAACACTTTTTTTCCTGGAAAACACCTTTTTTTCTTTTGGAAAACACTTTTTCATGGACTTTAATATTCCAACGAAGTTTTTATATCTTCAAATTAGAATATGAAATTTCATACGGAGTACAAAACCACACAGGTTTTAATCTCCAAATCAGGATACAAATTAAAATAAAATAAACATGATTTCCTTAAGATTGTTGGTATAATAATCTCTATATGGCCAAAATAATGTTTCAACACAATCTGTTTAAATACTTAGTAAAAAAAACAGATTTCACAGTATAAAAAATACTTAATTGAAATCAGTACAATAAACAGAATATGTTTTGAATAAGAAAAAATAATTTCAGAATATAATCGAGTCCACTTAGTTCAAAGTGTGTCCTTAAGGAAATTATTCCCCTCACAGTACTCGAAGTTAATGGAATATCGTCTCCCAGTATAGAACGATTATCTTACCAAAATAGTAGTACTCCAAATTAGAGTGATGAACCACTCAACGACAGTATATCACACAGACTTAGGAAGAGAGAATTTTTCAGATGAAGAAATTCGTATTGAATGAATTAGTGATAAATTCTTGGAACAAATAAGAATTTATAGTTGTTGGAGGTTTGCAACCATTCAGAATAGTTACCAAAATTTTGGAGGGAAATTCGAAAAGAAAGGACTTAAACCGAACGGGTCGGTCGCGGGTCTTGAGTCGATCCGTTTGGATTTATTTTTAATTAAATAATTAATTAATTAAAGAAACGTTTGTCCAAAAAGATTATCAATCAATTTTTTGACAAATCCAAATCCAAGCGGCGGCGGCGATTTACTTCAACCCTCTCTTTTAGCAACTAGAGAAGGTGTAATGTAATATATACACCTCTCTTTCCTTCTCTTTTTTCGATGTGGACAAAAAGCCTTTTACTCTCTTTAATTTTCATCCCATCATTTCCCATTCACCAATATCAAAACCCAACAATTGGGAGGGGTGGGGTGAGAGGGAATGGAGTTGGGGAGGGAGGTGCACGGGCAAGAGTGGCGGTGGATAGTGGAGATGACGATCAACATAACATTTTTCCAATAAAGGTGGATCTCCCACCCCAAGAGCTCCACACCCCGGTCCGACAGGATTGTGAAAGAGTTAATCATGATAACTCAACTGGTTTCAAAGGTTAGACCACTACCACGCTGCGCACAAGGGGCCCTCCTTTATTTCAAAAAGTAACCCCATTGTGCCGCTGACGGGATTCGATCTTGACCATTTTTCCAATTATCCCTTTTAGAACCAGTTGAGCTGCCCATATTGACAACGATCAACATAACATGTTGCTTAAAAACTTGTTTTTTTCTATTTTCACGGAAAATATCATTTTTCTAATTTTCAAGTAACTTGTATTTTAGAAAAAATATTTTGACCAATAGAACATAGAAATTTTTTTGAAAATATTGCCTCTATATCAAACACACCCTTAGTCTTTGTCATTTTGCTGCAAAAGTCCATTTTCATCTGTTCTACTTTTGAGTGTACTTTCTTATTACCTCTTATTCTTCAGCTACACTTATCATTGCAAAGAAGAGGAATGGGGAACCTTCAACATCGGTTTATTCTTCTATTGTCATTTTTTTTGTTAAAATGTTATGCCAAATACACCTTTCTCCACTGTATTTCTAGTCAATTCTCCTTAAGTAACATCACAGGAGCACTTGTGTATGCTCCAAAATCACCAACATATTCATCTATTATCGAACATGCCCAAAAAAATCCAAGATGGTTGAATTCTTCATCTGCACATCCACTATTCATTATAGCCCCTCGTACAGAAACTGAACTTAGACCTGCAATTCTTTGCAGCAAGAAGTTTGACCTGCAAATTAGAGTTTTAGGTGGTGGTCATGACTTTGAAGGTCTCTCTTTTCAGGCTGAATCGTCTTTTATCATTATTGATATGAGTAATCTTGATGAAATCAACATTGATTTAGAGGAAGAAATTTCCTGGATTCAAGCAGGAGCAACATTGGGACAATTATACTATGAAATTTCCAAGAAAAGCAAAGTACATGCATTTCCAGGAGGCATATGTTATACTACTGGCAGTGGTGGGCTAATTAGTGGTGGAGGACTAGGTTCTTTGATGAGGAAATTTGGGCTTGCAGCAGATAATGTTGTCGACGCTCGTGTTATGGATGCTTACGGAAGAATTTTAGACAGAAAATCAATGGGAGAAGACTTTTTTTGGGCCATAAGAGGAGGTGGAGGATCAAGTTTTGGGATCATTCTTGCTTGGAAACTCAAGTTAGTTCATGTCACTGAGATGGTTTCTGTTTTCAGGGTTCATCGGATGCTCGGGGAAAATACTATAAATCTGCTTCAGCAATTTATTTACTGCCTAAAGTGTTCTTCCTTAGAATGATTATGCAAAATGATGGCGTAGGAAAAGAAAAGAAAGTCAAAGTCACATTTGAAGGACTATTTCTTGGGACAGTTAATGAGTTAATTCCAATTGTCAACAAAAACTTTCCTGAATTCAATTTGGAGCACAAAGACTTTTTCCAAGAACCAGTAATAAATTGCACTGAGAGACCTTGCATGAAGAAAGAATGTTATGAACTTCCCTGGATTGGATCTGTATTGTTTTTGTCCAATAAAAGAGTGGATGAATCACTTGAGGTCCTTTTGGATAACAGTGTTCCTGAATATAAGAATTACTTCAAGGGTACATCTGATTTTGTGAAGACTCCGATTCCAGAAAAGGGTTGGGAAATGATAGAAAGATTATTTCTTGAAGAGGAAAGACCTATGATAATATTAGATCCATTAGGTGGAAGGCTGGATGAATTTTCAGAATCTGAACTTCCTTTCCCTCATAGAAAGGGAAATTTGTACAATATTCAGCACATAGTGAATTGGGACGACAACAGCGAGAACATATCGAGCAAAAAGATAGAATGGATGAGGAAATTTTACAGGGAAATGGAACCATTTATTGCCAATTCTCCTAGGACTGCCTATATGAATTACAGGGATCTTGATTTTGGGACCAACAAAGAAGACTATAGTTATTCCAAGGCCAAAATGTGGGGCGAAAAATATTTCAAAGGCAACTTTGAGAGGTTGGCTAAAGTGAAGAGCATGGTAGATCCAGACAATTTTTTCAGATACCAACAAAGCATTCCACCTTTTACTAGATCAGGACTAACAAATTTTGTTGAAGAAGCATGGCCAAGTGATTACATCCCACCAGAATTAGAGTTATTCTGACATGATTTTTTTTGCAAATGTGTCCACGAAGGCAATAGTGAGTACAAATGTACTCAGAGTATGGAAAATTTGAACTTGACAAGTTCAGCCTGAAGTTCTTGCGTTGAATCCATTGTACTTTTTAAATTATGTGTTCAGAATTCAATATTTGTTGAAATAATATTAATTCTTCACACGTATATTTATTTTCTAGTGTAAAATTATTTGAGTTAAGTCGAAAACCTGGCTCCATCCCCCCTCTGGAGTCTGAATGTACTTTACATGTATGGTGATCAAAAAACAAAACATGTGTCATATCCTCATTTCTACGACTTGCAATACATTGTGTGATCTTTATGTTGCCTAATTACGCTCTCAGCAGTGGTTATAGTAATGACTAGTTTCAGTGAATTACTGCTGCAAGTTATCACCTGTTTGATATATAGAAATCCAACAGATCTCGTGCTTTTTAGTAACAATAAGTTTTCTTATGTTTCCCTTGGCTTTTACTTAATATTTGCAGAGACCATTGGTCCTAGAAAGATCTCCCCTATGCTACCTGAAAAACTCTAAGAAATAATTTTTGGACGTTAAAACTTCCGCTCTGTTTGACATCAGTGTAACTAAAATGAAATATCAGTTACTTACAATTTGTATGATTATTTTCCGAATATTGTGATTTTCCTTTGATTCCTGGACTGAATTACAATAAAGCAATGACGTATTCAGTGCATGAAAAAAATGGAGAGATTCGTAGAACCAAAATATTGAAGAGATCCCCCTTGTTAAAGCATATGTTTTGAGTAAACATGCTGGCAACTTTTTACCATTGAAAATCATTTTTGAACATTTTGAAACAATGAATTATTTTAGATTCATTTGAGTCCTTTAAATTTCCAAATGGTTTATGAATCAAAATTAGATCCATTTGAGTCAACATTAAAATAGAAATACATTAAAATAAGTCAACATTAAAATACATTAAATAGAAATACATTAAAATGAGTCAACATTAGATCCATTTGAGTCAACATTAAAACGAATCAACATTGAATAGAAATACATTGAAGTAATTCAGATACTAATTTAGTACATTGAAATACATTAACTTCATCTCTATAAATTGGATTACTTGAAAGGGATAGAGACAAGCAGATTCATCTTATTTCCCCTCTAAGATCTCTTATGCTTTTGCAATTCCGAAGAAAGAAATGGATAGCCTTCAAATTCTCTATGTTTTACTCTTTTCGCTCTTTTTTGCTAAATGTTACTCCCAACAAGAAGATTTTCTCCAGTGTCTTTCTAATTACTCTGAAACCAACATTACACAAAACATTTACACCCCAAATTCTTCAACTTATTCATCTATCCTAGAATATGCTCAAAAGAATCCCAGATGGTTGAATTCTTCACATCCCATTTTCATTGCTTCCCCTAGAGAAGAATCAGAAATCAAGCCTGTTATTCTTTGTGCTAAAAAGTTAGGCCTACAAATAAAGATCAAAAGTGGTGGCCACGACTACGAAGGCATATCTTATCGCTCTGAATCCCCCTTTGTTATGGTTGATTTAAGCTATCTTAACAAAATCAAGATTAATTTAAATGAAGAAACAGTTTGGGTTCAAGCCGGTGCAACCCTCGGTCAGCTTTACTATGCAATTGCCAGGGAAAGTAATGTTCATGGATTTCCAGGCGGTGTCTGCTTCAGCATAGGCACTGGTGGAATCATCAGTGGTGGTGGGATCGGTATATTGATGAGGAAATTTGGCCTAGCAGCTGATAACGTTGTAGACGCACGTGTGATGGATGTTAATGGAGATATTCTTGACAGGGAGGAAATGACCGAAGATTTGTTTTGGGCGATAAGAGGAGGTGGAGGAGCAAGTTTTGGTGTCATTTTAGCATGGAAACTAAAATTGGCTCGTGTTCCTGAAAAGATTACCGTTTTCACGATCCATAGGAGGTTAGAGGATAACCAAAATCTCCTCCAAAAATGGGAAAACATCGCACATCAACTAACTGATAAATTACTTATCAGAGTAGTTATACAAAATGATGGAACAGGGAATGACAAGTATGTTGAAATATTATTTCAAGCACTATTTCTTGGACCAGTTGATGAGTTAATTCCATTGCTCAAGGAAAAGTTCCCTGAATTTGATTTGGAGAAAAAAGATTGCTTCCAAGAGCCTGTTGTGGACTGTAGTAACAGGCCTTGCATTAAAAAGGAGTGTCGCGAATCTTCATGGATTGGATCAGTCTTGTATTTCTATGACAGGAGAACAAATGAGTCACTTGAAGTTCTTCTAGAAAAGAGTATTCCAACACAAAAGAAATATTTTAAAGCTACATCTGATTTTGTGAAGACTCCAGTTCCAAGAAAAGGGTGGGAAATGGTAGAGAAACTCTTCTTAGAGGAAGAAAGACCCCAGATGATTTTGGAGCCATTGGGTGGAAAAATTGAAGAAATTTCAGAATCTGAAGTTCCGTTCCCTCATAGAAAGGGGAATTTGTATAATATTCAGTACTTGGTCAACTGGCGTAATAACAGTGAGAGCATATCGAGCCAGAAGATAGCATGGATGAGGAAACTGTACCAGGAAATGGAGCCATATGTTGCAAAATATCCAAGATCTGCTTATTTGAATTATAGGGACCTTGATTTTGGAACTAATCAAGAGGACTACAGCTATTCCAAGGCCCAAATATGGGGTGAAAAGTACTTCAAGGGCAATTTTGAGAGGTTGGCTAAAGTGAAGAGTAAGGTTGATCCCAACAATTTTTTCAGAAATGAACAAAGTGTTCCACCTTATCAATCGTCATACTGATATAGCTGAACAAGATTTTATGTGCATGTTAATCAACTATATAATCTATATATATCTATATAAAAGAGGAACATTTGCCCAGTGATGTGGTGTATATCATATGCAAGAATTGTTGTTTCTTTAATTTCTCAAATTTACTTTCCCAAGCCCACGTAACAGCATAAGCGCAACTTCGTTTCAAACAAAAACACGCGTCTTCCATTTCTCCTTCACCATTAAGCGATCACTTAGAAAATTCTTCAACCAAGCAATTAATAGTGCCAGAATCACATCAACTTTCGCAAAATATATAAATTCATCAATAGAAGAGAAGAATTTCGCTCATCGGCGGCCAAATTACAAACCAAAACCATAAGAATTTCAACTCCAATAGCAGCAAAGGCAGAGAAGAATTAATAGAGGAGAAGAAGTTTATCTGTTAATTGACACAATCTCGATGTAATTAGTGATAATCGTCACTGTGTTCTCATTGCATGTGAGATACACAGTGATCAAATGTTGGTGATAGTTTGAGAAGATGAAGTTGTGGAAGCTTTTCTGTGGAGTTCAATTATGAAAGCTCAAAGTACAAATGCTTAGGAGCACCTTATTTATACAATGAAAGAGAGAAAGGGAAATGCTCCGTAAGACTAAAACTTGTGGCTCCAATATGATGGTCCCACATACTAACCAACATAACCATTAACTACTAATCACCACACTAATATCTAAATACTAACTTGCTGCATTAATAACTTCAACACCCCCCCCCCCCCCTCAAGCTAGGGGTTAAGAAGAGGTTCTTCATCCCTAGCTTGAAAATGAGATGAGAATGGTGGCCTGGCAAAAGAGCTTTAGTAAGCACATCAGCAGGCTGATCTTCAGATGCAATATAGCTGGTAGAAATCAGGCCTTGTTGGATTTTCTCCAGAATGAAATGACAGTCGATTTCAATATGTTTTGTCCTCTCGTGGAAGACATGATTGTTAGCAATCTGAATTGCCGACTTACTATCACAAGAAACTGAAATAGGCAGCTGCCGGGGGACATCCAGTTCAGAAAATAACCCAGTGATCCAGACAATTTCGGCCACTGCAGATGCGAGGCTTGTATACTCAGATTCCGCAGAGCTTCGCGAAACAATTTGATGCTTCTTGGACTTCCAAGAGATGAGAGAAGGTCCAAAATAGACTAAATACCCCGAGACTGATCTCCTAGTATTTGGACACGAAGCCCAGTCTGCATCACAATACGCATACAACACAGTACTCCCCTCGGCTGCTATAAACACTCCCATACCTGCAGCATGTTTCACATATCGCACCACTCTCTCTGCAGCAAGCATATGTGACTGCTTTGGGCATAAATTGGCTCAGACACTGCACTGAATAGGCAATGTCTGGTCTGGTATTGGTCAAATAAAGCAGCCTTCCAATTAGCCTATGGTATGCTGCTGGATTCTTCAGCAGCTCATCTGTATTACGAACATTTTCAGGCTGTGTTTGCTGAATGTGAGCATCATAATCAGCAGATGTGAACTTCACATTAGCCTCCATAGGTGATGTAACAGGTTTGGACCCTGTTAGACTCATATCCTCAATAAGCTCCAAAGAATACTTTCGTTGATGCATTACTATCCCTTCTTTGTTCCTAGCAAACTCAAAGCCTAAGAAGTATCTGAGTTCACCAAGATCCTTAATTTTGAAGTGCTGCTGCAAGATGGCTTTTGTCTGATTAATAACTTCCTGATCATTCCCAGTCAAGAGAAGTTCATCGACATATATCAACACCATGACTATCTTGTCTCCATCTCTTCTAATAAGCAGGGAATAATCAAATTTGCTTTGAACAAAACCAGAAGAGACCAAAGCAGTATTTAGTTTGATATTCCACTGTCTGGAGGCTTGTTTAAGCCCATACAATGACTTAAGCAATCGACACGCTGATGCGCGTAATATGCACACACTTTTTAAACGCAAGTGCACGTTATCGTATCAAGTAGTATAGTCTTGGATAAGACCGAATATCGTCCTCTAGGATTAGGGTCCAAGTATCAGTTATCTATTTTCTAGTATCTATTTGGTGAATTAATGATTGATTGTTTGGTTTGTAACTAAGAGTTATGAAAGCTAATTAAATATAAAGATTTAATTCAGATGTGATGAGAATAGGGCTTCTATGTATCCTTACTATCCGCTTATGTTACTTACTAATGCATTACTTATGGTATTCTTCTTTTGGAGAAAGCGGGTTCTGAAATCGCTTTATACTCCGTTAGGGTTATATAAACACTCAACCCCGTATTGTTCCTTACCTAACTTTTGATAAGTAACGCTATAGGAGGATTAAGCACAAAACCTAGTTGACCGTCACGCACAATGCGCAAAATTAGGGTTGTTAAGCCTCTCATCAACGCTTACAAATCTAATTGAGGTATTTTCATCCCCAATTCAAGACACCCAACTTACAAAGATATTCACAATCCTCTTTTAATCGATTAGAAATCATATAGTGATAACTAGTTGTCAATTAGCTACCAAGAATTCAACTCAATTATGGATAGATCTCTCAATAAGAACAATGACCATAAGCATGCATTAATTTATAACATAAGGTTCAAACAATTCAACATAGAAAGCCTATAAGAGAATTAGTTCCTAGCCATGAATATGACAAGAACTAATTCAAAGTTCATCATGCAAAACTGAATTAAAGAAAAGAAAAAGGAAAGAAATTACTAATGTTTAGGTCTCCAATCTCCTGGCAAGAAAACTGTGTTTGGCAAGAAAGGAACCCTTTAAAAGCCTAGGTTCTCCTTTTATAGGTTTAAAAACGCCTCCTTCTTTCCTGCAGCTCGCCCAAAAATCCGTCAAAAGATCTAAAATTTCGCGTCGGCGCTGCTCGCTGCGGCCGTAAGCGCGGAAGTTCAAATCCGTGTTTTGGCGCCGCGCTCGATATCTGCTGTTCGGTAGCCCGCAGATCTTCTGTAGCTCGGATGTTTAGGCGCCGCGCCGCTTCGTCTGCGGCGAAGTCTTCGCTGACAATAATGGCGCCGCGCCTCGCTGCAGGAGGCCATGCGCTGGTCCGGATTTTAGCCTCGTTCGCCACTTTCTCTGCTGGCATCTCTCTCTTTGCCCTCTTTTTGCTCCTTTTCCGCCATTTGGCCATTTCAACCACTTTTAATCAATAGAAAGAAAAACTATCCTAATACGACACTTATATGTGCAAATGGGACAAAAGACTAACTAGACTGACTCACAAGGTGTATATAAAATACACCGCTCAAATACCCCCAACTTAACCTTTGCTCGCCTCGAGCAAAGATAGAAAGAAATACAATAAAAGACTCAAAAGAATGAAAATAAAGGACTCCTGTCATTAATCACTTTTCGCATAGATGTTAACTAGAAAAACATGAAGGTTAGCAGAATAATATGCAGGAACATATAGCATGGAATTTCAACACATTGAACTAGATATTTCGCAAACTCATACTTATCATGCTTAAATGGAAGTCAATATACTAAATCATGCATATAAATTCAAGAATTCCTATGGCATGCTTACTTGTTATTCTCCACTATTTCTGGATATGCATAAAAGAGATCTTCGTGACTTTGAGGGTTGTAATGTAGGCTTAGGTAGGGGTTGGTAAAGATAGGCATTTAGGCTCATTTTTCTGCACTATGCTCTTTGACTTTTCAATTTTTCCCTTTTTCTTTTGATTCTTTCCTTCACTTCAATTCTATCCTTCCCCTCTTTTGTTTTGGGAGAGTGAAGTGTATTATACAAATAGGCACCCCCAAACTTAGGCTTTTGCCTCTTTCTTATTACTTTTCCATTAGGGTGCATCAAACTTGTTCACTCTTTTTGTTTCTTCTTTTAACACAATGTACTCACTATTTCATATTTTCACTTATGGCACAATTTTGTGGGAATATGGGGTGTCAAAGAAGTTTCAAATTTAGGCTCAATGGGTGACTAGGGATATTTTTAAAGTACGGATAGAAAAGAATGGTAAGAATTGGCTATCAAAGAAATGCAGTCATCTCCCTAACACGCATATCCTAACTATTTCGCCTCAAATAGCAAGCACTCATAACACATAAGCATTTATCATTTAGCATGCATAACTCAAGCAAGAAACTCCAAATAGGCAGATTCATGAGCTTTTGGCATATCTAACCTAAGTGTTTAGATTAGTTGCTTCAATTCCTTTACATTATTCCACATTACTTCACTAGGTGTTTCTAGCAACTACAGATACATGATCTTTGACAGCAATTATGACTAAGAAAGAAAAATTTTGGTGACTCAAAATAAACATAAAACAAATAAAAAAATTAAATAAAACATAACATGACACACAAATAAAAACTAAAACACAAAAACACACCCCCAAACTTAAATCACACATTGTCCCAAAAGATTTTAGACTCAAAGACAGTAAAGAAAATAAGAAACTTACAAACTTTGGTTAAAATGGTGGAGGTGGCGGATAATGATCGACTATGGTTGAACAAGGCACTCAACTCGTCGATTTGTTGCCTTGTTTCTTGCCCTTGTATTATCGCTTGCATCATCTCCTTCTCGTGTTGGTACAATTGCCCAGGCTCACGAGGTTCTCGCTTCGTGGTTGGCCGGGTCTCGCCATATCGAGCCCTATTTCGTGCTCATCTTCATCCATGGCGCCTCTGCCGCGGTGCTCTCCGTCACATTGGTCTGCTTTAGGCGTTTTAAATTTCTGATTCTCGCCGCCATGTTCGCTTTAGCCATGCGCCTAAACATCTGCGCTCTTCGACTTTCGAGCCGCGCCTGCTCACAGCGCCAAATTCCGCAAACTTTCTCGAATTCTACCGCGCCTGCTCGCTTATCATTCACTCAAACACAAGACCCCATGACCGTGAGAGATTGTCACCATGAAAATAAAATAAACTAAAGACCAAATTAAAATAACATAATTGAAAACGTTGTTGCCTCCCAACAAGCGCGTTGTCTTTACGTCTTTTAGCCGACGCAATTAACCTTTCGAGTGCCCATTGGATACTTCTAACCGCTTGCAATCCACGATTTATTGCTATAGGTCTCAATTTCCTATAACTATTTGTTCAAACAGGGCCTTAAACATACAAGTATCCCCACACAAGATGAGTTTGTCTTTTAGGCTTCTTATTTTGTAGGAAACCGTGAAATTCTCTACATCTCTTGACTCGGGTTGCCCTTGATGGTATGCAATTCCTAATTGGGAGTCATTCGTGATAGCTAGTGGTGTTTCTTCCGTGATAGGTGCATGAAAAGAATTTCCACAGAATCGAAGGTGAATAATTGGATTTGCAATCTTTTCCTTCTCTACACCACTATCTCACCAAATTCCTCAATAGTTGGGTGTGATTCAGGCTCTCAACTTGTTGTTCGTTGAATATGATCGCGAGTTCATTATTTGCGTTTCCAACTTCTTTATACCCAACCTCATTTCGTCCATGAACCGAGCTTGGGACTCGTGCTCGTGAGCGTAATTCCTCCTCTCTTCTACATGGTTGGAACTCGATCATATTGACAAGAGTAATCCATATCTTCAGGATCCCTGAGATGCATCAAAACCAACAAAGAATCACGGCACCCTTGTTTTCACACAATAAATACATAAAATAAACAAAATTAAAAAAAACTATACATAAAACCAAATTAGAAATTAAAAATAGATAAATTTGATATTGAACTAATAATCCAAAAACTTGATGGCGCCGCTAGTCACCCAAAGCGTGTGATGGAATACTTACCACTAAAGACTTAATGGTAAAAATAAAAAAATTAAAACCAAATTAGAAATTAAAAATAGATAATTTGATATTGAACTATTGCCTACATCATTAGAAGAATTATTCATTCTCCATTCTACCATTCACCATTCTACATCCATCCTTCCACCAATCCACCTTGTAAATATTCCACAACACAACCCCTTGGATGCTTGGCTCGAGACTCATTCTTAGTAATTTTCTTTTCTTTTCTTTTACTTTATTTCGCTTTTATGAAGATACGAGATTAGTTCTCATATTTACGGCTAGGAACTAATTCTCTTATAGGCTTTCTATGTTGAATTGCTTGAAACTTATGCTATAATTTAATGCACGCTTATGGTTGTTTTTCTTATTGAGAGATCTATCCAATAATCGAAATTCTTGGTAATTAATTGACAACTAATTATCACTATATGATTTCTAATCGATTCGAAAGTGGATTGTGAATATCTTGTAAGTTGGGTAGACATGCTTGAATTGGGGATGAAAATACCTCAATTAGTTTTGTAGCGTTGATGAGAGGCTTAACAACCCTAATTTTGCGCATTGTGCGTGGTCAACTAGGTTTTGTTCTTAATCCTCCATGTAGTTACCCTTATCGTGAAAGTTAGGTAAGGAACGATCTGAATGTTTATATAACCCTAACGGAGTATAAAACGATTTCAGAACTCCGCTTTCTCCAAAAGAAGAATACCATAAGTAATGCATTAATGAGTAGCATGCGGATAGTGAGGATACATGAAGCCCTATTCTCATTACAACCAAGTAAACCTTTATATTTAAATAGCTTTTATAATTCATAGTTATAAACAACCAAATCAATTATCAATTCGCCAAATAGATACTAGAAAATAGATAACTGATACTTGGACCCTAATCCTAGAGGACGATATTCGGTCTTATCTAAGACTATACTACTTGATACGATAACGTGCACTTGCGTTTAAAAGTGTGTGCATCTTTTCGCGCATCAAGTCTTTAGCGCCGCTTGTCGGATTAGGCAGGTATAGTTCAATATCAAATTATCTATTTTTAATTTCTAATTTGATTTTAATTTTTTATTTTTACGCTTCGCTATTAAAAAAAAAAAAAAAAAAAAAAATGCGTGATTCGTTGTTGGTTTTGATTTATCTTAGGATCCCTAAGACATGGATTTATACCGTCAATATGATCGAGCTCAACCATAGAGGAAGAGAGGAGGAATTACGAGAAACTCTCGATCTCACGAGGTCCCAAGCTCATGGACGAAATAAGGTCGCATAAAGAAGTTGGAAAGCAAATAGCGTAACTCGCAATCATATTCAACAACGAACAACAAATTGAGGAGCCAAGCCAAATCCAACTATTGAGGAATCTGCAAGACATTGGTGTAGAGAAGGAGAAAGTGCAGATCCAATTATTCACCTTCGATTCCTTGGAAAATCTTTTCTTGTACCTATTGCGGAAGAAACACCACAAAATTGACTCCCAAACAGAAGTCAATACCATCAGCACCCCTAGAGTTGAAAGATGTAGGGAATCTCACCGATCCCTACATTAGAAAGAGAACGATGCCTTGTATACTTGGGGATAATCGTATATTTGAGGCCCTTGTTTGAAGCAATTGTTGTAGTTGAAGTGAGACTGCAACAATAACTCGCGGATTGCAAGCGAGGATCAATGGGCACTTGGAAAGGTTAATTGCGTCCGCTAAAAGACGTTAAAGACAAATGTTGGGAGGCAACCCAATGTTTTTAATTATGTTATTTTAATTTCTTTATTTTATTTTATTTTGTCTTGAAACTCACGGTCTTGGGTTCTTGTTTTGTGTTGTTGGATGGTGGGTGAAAAAGGAAAAAGGAGCAACAACGAAAAAAGGAAAAGTAGCGCGCGCGGCGCGGCGTGTAGCCGCGCGGGCATAACCTGCAGGTCACAAGTCACAAGCAGCGCAGCGCTGGCTGATTCTGTGCGTCGCTGCACCTCTGAGAGCCATATTTCGCAAATTCCACTTTTTCATCCTGACCTCGCATGACCGTGTTGTGTCGCAGTTGTCATTTTCTTTTATTTTTTTTTAGTATTGCACACATTGGGGACAATGTGTGATTTAAGTTTGGGGGTGTTTTATTTGTGTCTTGTTATGTTTCAATTAAGTCTTTTTTTAATTGTTTTGTGTTTATTTTTGAGTCACAAATTTTTTTTCTTTTTTTCTTTCTTTTTTCATAATTGCCTGTCAAAGATCATGTATGCTGTAGTTGCTAGAAACACCTAGTGAAGGAAGGTGGAATAATGTAATGGAATTAGAAGCAACTATCTAAACACCTAGGTTAGATATGCCAAAAACTCACAAAAATCATCGAGTTTCTTGCTTAAAATTGTGCATGCTAAATTATGAAAACCTATGTGTTATGATTGCTTGCTATTTGAGGCTAAATAGTTAGGATATGCATGATAGAGATGACTACATTTCTTTGATAGTCAATTTTACCACTCTTTTCTACCCGAACTTTAAAAGTATCCCTAGTCACCCATCGAGCCTAAAATTGAAACTTCTTCTTTGACACCCTATATTCCCACAGATTGTGCCATAAGTAAAAATGTGAAGTAGTGGAATCAATTGTGTTAAAAAGAGACAAAAAGAGTGAATGAGTTTGTTGCCCAATAAAAAGTAATAAGAAAGAGGCAAAAGCCTAAGTTTGGGGTGCTTGTTATTATAATACTCTTCATTCTCCCAAAACAAAGAGGAAAAGATAGAATTGAAGTGAAGAAAAGAACAAAAGAAAAGGGAATTACCAAAAGCTAAAGAGCTTATGGTACACAAAACGAGCCTAAATGCCTATTTTTACCAACCCCTACCTAAGCCTACATTACAACCCTTAAAGTCCTCAAGATCTCTTTTATGCATATTCAGATTAGTGGAGAATAGCAAGTAAGCATGCCATAGGATTTTTGAATTTATATGCATGATTTAGTATATTGACTTCCATTAAAGCATGATAAATATGAGTTTGCGAAATATCTAGCTCAATGTGTTTAGTGTCAAAAATTTCATGTTACATGTTCCTGCATATTATTCTCGCTAACCTTCATGTTTTTCTAGATAACACTAAATGCGAAAAGTGATCAATGTCAAGTCTTTTATTTTTCGCTTTTAGTCTTTTATTTCTTTCTTTCTATCTTTGCTCGAGGCAGCAAAGGTTAAGTTGGGGGTATTTGATCTGGTATTTTATATACACTTTTTGAGTCATTTTTAGTTAGTATTTTACTCATTTTATTTATGTTTAGTACAAGATTAGGGTCGTTTCCTTTCTTTTGTGTCACAAATTAAAAATGGAGAAATGACGAAAAGGAGATGAAATGAGCATAAAAGAGATGAAATTGCACACAAAAGGGCCAAGAAATGAAGTCTAAGAAGTTCCGAATTATAGAGAAAATCGATTAAGTCCGACGAGAAAAGACGGTTAAATTCGCGCCCAAAGTCTTGAAAGTCCCAAGAGTTGTTGAATTTCACCAGCGCCGACGCGAATTGAATTTGACATGTTTAATCCTAAAGGGATAACTTTTCCTTCAAAAGGGATAATTTTTCATACCTAAAGAAAACCTTTTCCTACCTAAAACCCTTACCTAAAAGGATTCTAATAACTTTTCCTTTCCTACATAAATCCTTAACCCTTCACCTAAAGGATTCTTTGGCTATAAATACTCTACATCATTAGAAGAATTATTCATTCTCCATTCTACCCTTACGTTTTTTTTTTTTAATAACGAAAAACGTAAAAATAAAAAAATTAAAACCAAATTAGAAATTAAAAATAGATAATTTGATATTGAACTATTGCCTAATCCGTGGCAATTAAAACTTGATGCGCGTAATATGCACACACTTTAAACGCAAGTGCACGTTATCGTATCAAGAGTATAGTCTTAGATAAGACCGAATATCGCCCTGATTAGGTTCAAGTACCAACTATCTATTTTATAGTATCTATTTGGCGAATTAATACTTGATTGGTTGTTTATAACTAAGAATTTCAAAAGCTATTTAAATGTAAAGAATTACTCAGATGTGATGAATAGGCTTCATGTATCCTTACTATCCGCCATGTTACTTGTTAATGTATTACTTATGGTGTTCTTCTTCGAGAAAGCGTTTACGAAATCGCTTTATACTCCCGCTAGGTTATATAAACACTCAACCCCAGATTGTTCCTTACCTAACTTTCACGATAAGTAACTCTATAGGAGGATTAAGCACAAAACCTAGTTGACACGCACAATGCGCAAAATTAGGTGTTAAGCCTCTCATCAACGCTTACAAATCTAATTGAGGTATTTTCATAGCCAATTCTATACCTTATTCCCAACTTACATCATATTAAAAATCCCTCCTTTTCAGTATCTGTTTAGAAATCATATAGTGATAACTATTTTTCAATTAGCTACAAATAATTCAACTCAATTATGGATAGATCTCTCAATAAGAATAATAACCATAAGCATGCATTACTTTATAACATAAAGTTCAAGAATTCAACATAGAAAGTTCTATAAGAGAATTAGTTCCTAGCCATGAATATGACAAGAACTAATCTCATGTTCTTCATAAAACCAAATAAAGTAAAAGAAAAGAAAAGAAAATTACTAAGAATGAGTCTCCTGCCAAGCATCCAAGGTTGTGTTGTGGAATATTTAAGGTGGATTGGTGGAAGGATGGATGTAGAATGGTGAATGGTAGAATGGAGAATGAATAATTCTTCTAATGATGTAGTATTTATAGCCAAAGAATCCTTTAGGTGAAGGGTTAAGGATTTATGTAGAAAGGAAAAGTTATTAGAATCCTTTTAGGTAAGGGTTTTTAGGTAGGAAAAGGTTTTTCTTTAGGTATGAAAAATTATCCTTTGAAGGAAAAGTTATCCCTTTAGGATTCAAACATGTCAAATTCGCCAAGATTTCACAACTCCCGCAGATCAGCCATACCAAATTCAAGAACTCTTCTGACTTTCAGATTTAGCCACAGGCCGGTGACATTTTTCTCGCGAATTTCCGCTTGCCTTTTCTCGTCCGATTTTTCTATAATTCTAACTTAGACTTCATTTCTGCCCTTTGTGTGCAATTTCATCTCTTTTATGCTCATTTCATCTCCTTTTCGTCATTTCTCCATTTTTGACCGCTGTGACACAAAAGAAAGGAAAACGACCCTAATACTGTACTAAACATAAATAAAATGAGTAAAATACTAACTAAAAATGACTCAAAAAGTGTATATAAAATACACCGATCACACGCCTTTCCTTGCTTATGTTCAATCCCTTGTGGCTATTGCATATTTACCTCTTTATTGAGATCCCCCTGCAAGAATGCATTAAACACATCCATCTGCTGAATTATCCAACTACTTGTAACTGCCACAGAGATGACACTTCGAACAGTCACCATCTTGACCACAGGCGAGAAGGTTTCATGGTAATGACTCCTTCCTTTTGGCTATATCCCTTAGCTACGAGCCTTGCTTTAAACCTTTCTACTTCCCAGTGGCCATGTACTTTATTTTGAATACCCATTTGCATCCAATGGTTTCTTGTTCTTAGGCAGATCCACTATTTCCCAAGTATGATTGTCTTCTAGAGCCTTAATCTCTGACTGCATAGCCTCAATCCACCTTTGATTCTCGGCTGCTTCATGAAAAGACTATGGTTCATGCTCTGCTGAGATTTTAGCCAGGAACCCATGATATTGTATAGACAAACCAGCATAATTCATAACATCCGACATTGGATATGCACATCCAGCTTGATTAACTGGATGCATGAAGTCCTTTAACCATATTGGTGTCCTCCTGTCTCTGGTGGATCTTCTTCTAATAGCAGCAGTATCTTCATCCTCAGCTACAGCACCAGACAGTATGTCCTTATTGGAAGCCTCATCATAAGAGGTTGTAACTGTAACCTCATTGTTTGAACCTGCACCTGGATTTACTGGTTCTTCTTCATGAATAGGAACATCTGTATGTATATCAAGAATCACACTATCAACTGGGATAGCTTGAGGTATCACCTTTTCATCATTAGCACACAGATCAAAAACAAACTGTTGGAAAATATCTGAATCTCCAGTCTCCTTAATTTGTTGATAAGGAAATATGTTCTCATGGAATGTCACATCTCTGCTAATGAACACTGTCTCATCAGTCAGATTTAATAACTTGTAGCCCTTTCTATTTACTTGCATAGCCAAGTAGGACAACCTTGATGGCTATTGGCTCAAATTTATCTTTCCTCACCAAGTTGGAAGCATAGCAAAGACATCCAATCACCTTTAGATGAGTAAGTGATAGCACCTTTTTAAATAACTTCTCATATGGTGAAATGTTTCCCAAAACAGTGGTGGGAACTCTATTGATCACATGTACTGCAGTTTCGATGCAGTCACCCCAGAATTTGGCTGGTAAGTGACTTTGTATCTTGATGGCCCTTGCTATTTTCAATATATGTCTATGTTTTCTCCCCACTACTCCATTTTGCTGTGGAGAATAAGGACAAGACTTCTGGTGTATAATTCCTAATTGATCAAATAGATTAGAGCAGGCAGAATTAAGGAACTCTGTCCCATTATCTGTCCTAACCCCTTTAACTCTCAGACCAAATTGGTTTCTGATCATCACAAACAAGTTCTTAAGAATGGTTATTACATCAGATTTGATATGCATCAGAAAAACCCATGTCCACCTACTGTAATCATCAACCACAGTGAGAAAATATCTCATATTATTATAAGATGGCACTTTATAGGGTCCCCATACATCTAGATGTAAGAGTTGAAAGGCAAAATTAGTTTTGCTATTGCTATCAGGAAAAGGCTTCCTGGCCTGTCTAGCTAATGGACACACATCACAGTGTTTTATTGAAAAATATGACTTGTTTCTAAACACAATAAGTTTCCTAAGCATGTTGAATGGTACATGACCCATTCTTCTATGCCATAGCTCAGCCTCTAGCTCATCTTTGGACACCACAGCTGCTGCAGACAGCATGTGCTTTTATTGCCTCTCTATAACTCCTTCCTGACTCCAGTATGTAAAGCCCATCAATCTCCTTAACAATCTCCTTGACCTTCCCAGTAAACAGATCCTGCAGCACAAAGAAATCAGGGAAGAGCCTCGCACAACAATTCAACTCCCTGGTTAGCTTTGACACTGACAGTAAGTTAAATCTGAAAGCGGGAACACATAATACAGTCTCAATAACGACACCATTTTTTTAACCTACAAGTTCCTGTTTGTGTAATCAACAACATCACCAGTAGGTAATTGTACCTGACCTGTATTTGCTTTATCTTCCTTCTCAATCAGGCTCTTATTACTGACCATATGATCAGTTGCCCCTGAGTCAACTATCCAATCTTCATTGATATTAGCTCTATGTTTAGGATAATCAAGGTTAAGGTTACCTGCCATATGAGCTCTGGCTACTGGTGCCTTGTTAGTGCCTTCCTCCTGTGAATCAATTGCCTGCAGTGCTTTCTCATACTTATCCAGGGTGCACGAAGCCAATTTACTTTGAAGATATTCCTGTTGTTCCCTAGACAATTGCCTCATATTCTTACCAGCTGTATCACCATGCCAATAAGAATTATCAACCACACCAGTCTGATTTCACATCACTGCCACATTCACTTTCTTCTTTCCCTTGTAGTCTGCTGGATAACCTACAACTTTGTAGCACCTATAACTTGGATGTCCTTGCTTCTTGCAGTGATCGCAGTACATTAACCTGTAACAGATTTCCCTGGTATGACCTTTCATTTGGCAATGGTCACAGAATCCACCCTGGATGTACTGACTAGGCTTCCTTTGTCTGCTTTGACTTGTCGTACCATACATGGCCATAGACTCACCATAATCAGATGCTCCATATCTTCCAGTAATAGCCTTCTGGCTTTCATCTTGTACAATCATAGCATATGCTTGATTGACACTAGGTGTAGGTGATAACAGTAAAATATGACTTCGTGCTTGATTGTAGTCATCATTTAGTCCCATCAAAAACTCCAATAATCTTTGATTAGCAAGATGATCAATATATATTTGAGGACTGTCACAGTCGCAAGCAGGTGGAGGAATGATTGAATCAATTTCATCCCATAAATTTTTCATTCTCGAATAATAACTTGCCACAGGTAACACTCCTTGTTGAAGCATAGCAAACTCCTTCTTCAATTGATATACTCGAGACAAGTTAATCTTGTCAAATCGCTCCTTCAAATCTCTCCAAACTACAAAAGCAGTAGATCGATACAAGATTCCACTCAACAAATCCTTGCTAACATTCTTCATTATCCACGAAATTACCATCGCATTGCAACGATCCCACTGCTTCATTAGATTTCTATCATACATGTCCCTTTTCACTGTGCCGTCAATAAAACCAATCTTATTCTTTGTTAACAGGTTTAGTTTTATTGCACGACTCCACAATGTGTAATTTTTCATTCCTGTTAATTGTATATCAACATGTACTGCTCCAGGTGTATCTGATGAGCCCAAATATAATGGATGATTATGATCCATTATGTTTGAGTCTACATTCGAGATCTCGGCTGTAGCTGTTGGAATACTCTGTGAGGTGCTCTCCATCAGTCAAATCAACAAAAAATTCAATTAATAATCACAATCTTCAATTCGTGATATTCTTAATCTCGCGATTTCAGATTGAATTGCAAAATCTCAGAAACTTCAGATGTAAGATCTCAGAAACTTCAAGTGTTACAATCAACGATCGATTTCAATTTCAATATCCTCGATCTCCTCCTAGGGCTTTGATACCATGTTAATTGACACAATCTCGATGTAATTAGTGATAATCGTCACTGTGTTCTCATTGCATGTGAGATACACAGTGATCAAATGTTGGTGATAGTTTGAGAAGATGAAGTTGTGGAAGCTTTTCTGTGGAGTTCTATTATGAAAGCTCAAAGTACAAATGCTTAGGAGCACCTTATTTATACAATGAAAAAGAGAAAGGGTAATGCTCCGTAAGACTAAAACTTGTGGCCCCACATACTAACCAACATAACCATTAACTACTAATCACCACACTAATATCTAAATACTAACTTGCTGCATTAATAACTTCAACATTATCGCCTGTCAGATAATGTGTAGTTAAGAAAAAACACAAATCCTTAGGCCAAAAGGGAACAATTATGCAGCAACTAAAATTTTCTTGATTAGGTAACAATAAGTACTTCCCAGAAAATTGAACTCCAAAATGTTAGAAAGGTGATGGCTTAAACTAAAATAAGTTATAAGGTGAACACTTCAATGACTGTTTTCTTTGTACTATTGGAGCGGCGAATCCAAAGTATAACCTACGGGTTTATGGGAATTCAATAGTTTCTGCTCAAACTTTGTATGTGTGTTAAAAAAAAATACGAAATATCTATAAATATTTGACTGTAAACTCGGTTCTTATTTGTATATATTAACTCGAGGTCACTATAGAAATCCATAAACTTCTAATGCTAGGCGACAGAGAGATAGAAGAGGAAGAAACGGCTGAGCGGGAAAGTTATAATGGAAGAGGAAGGAGCATCTTGACAGTGAAGTGAAAGAGGCAGTAGTGACGTATGGAACAAATAATGGGAAGAGACGCAATTAAGTGACTTTTGGTATATAAATGTATAAAAAGAAGGAAAAAGGGGCCAAAAAAAGGGAAAAGATAAATAGAATTGTTGCTCAATTAGGCTATCACATCACAGGGCTCATATCCTGCAATTTGATATAGATATATAGATTCTTCACACGCATGTTGTTAATAATCATGTTGTTAATAATCCTGTACTGCATGTTCATGATTCATGAACAATAGAGTTGAATTGATGAAGAGATACGGAAGAGACGAGAGAGTCTGAGAAGAGGTCGCGAGAATGAGAAGAGAGAGTTTGAGAGCAACCGCTCTTCAGGATATTTTCTATTATGTTGCTCAAAAAGTAATTACCTGGTATTTGTGTCCTATTTATACTAGGAAATTAGACCTACTAATAATATCCTACTAATAACAAAATATCCACTAATAATATCCTACTAATAACAAAATATCTAAACTAACCACACATATATACAATGTATATATTTGGTATATCTCAACACCCCCCTCAAGCTAGGCACTGAAAACAGCGGTTTCAGTCCTAGCTTGGAAGCAATACGAGACAGCAGCAGTATCAAATATCAGCAGCAGCAACACAGAAAGAAAACCATCCTCTGCATCGTCATTCACTGCTTCAGTTCCTTTCCCTGACTCGAGCATTATCCACCATAGTGATAAGAGGAATATCACCAGCTACAAACACTTCAGCAACAACAGTTGTAACAAAATCAGCAACAACATTAGTAACTACAACAACTCGACTGCTGCAGTAACACTAGCAACAGCAGGAACACCAGCAAAGTCACAACAACACCATTCCCTGTATTGTATCAGTCGCTGCTTTGATTTCATGTCCTTCGGCTGTTGCACGACCAACAACAACTCGCACAACAACATTAGATAGATGGTGCAGTAGCATAAGCAGGCACTTTTCCTTTGTTGCCCACAATGGTTCCATTGAAAACTTGCTCATTCACCTTATCAGTTATCAGCAGCAACATTTTCTGTATGGGCAGTATCAACAGCATCAGCTATAAATGCAACATCCCTACACTAGTATCCAGCAGCACCAATCGCAACATCGACAACATCAGGTACCACAGTAATAATGAAGAACCCCTCGTTCTCTAGTCTCACTCGGACTAGAGAATCCCTCGATTCTCCTTATGTAAAAACGACGGCAAGAATCCCTCGTTCTCTAGTCTCATCCGGACTAGGGAATCCCTCGATTCTCACTACGCAAGCTATTTCAATAAGTGGCAAGAACCCCTTGTTCTCTAGTCTCGCTTGGACTAGAGAATCCCTCGATTCTCATCACACGAGCTATTTTAATAAGCTCGGATATGCAATGGAGTCTCCCTCAATTTCTAGTCCAAATCTGGCTAGAAACTCCTCGATTCTCCTATCCTAAGCTTCAAATCAATCCATATTGTCTTCGACGAAGCATCCCTCAGTTGTCAGTCAATTGTCGTTGAACACTCTTCGATCCTTCTATCGTCGTGTATTTACCTTCAGCAATTACGCGCTTCACTGCAGTCCCTAGTCTATCTGCAAATGAAGGAAAATTCCTTGCTCAAACATAGCATGGTCAGCCCCCACATTTCCTCCTGGCATAACCCCTGTGCCCCAACAATACCAGCTGCTGTAACTTCAAGCTCTCAACGACACCGAGAACAACCTAATGCTCCAATCCTGAATACTCACCCTCAGTAATCTCCCTCAGAAGCACACAACAACACCAACATATTTCAAAAACTACAATAACACTGGATCTACAACAACACCATCAGTAGAAACTTACTGGTTTATTCACCTCAACATCAACTAACAACTAAATCAGATCCTGTTTTAATACGACTCTCCAACACAGAACAGAAACCAACAGCACAACAACTATCAACAACAACAACGACGAACTCGACACTTTTTCTCCAATTCGTCAATTCACCAACACAAATACAACTTTAACAACATTAGTAGTCACAGTGACACAACAACAACAATCCAACATTCACCAACACAAATCCAACTTTAATAACACAGAACCAATACGAAAATAAAATTGAATTTCCAGAAACTCACAGCAATTCAGAACTTAATTCGATCATTATGTGATGACAGACATCAGAAGTATACATATTCGCGACGATATTCGACGTCGCAGCGATAGCCAAAGGCGGATTGTATCCGCTGAAAACGATAGCATATTCAACTCTAATTTTCAGAAGAAATCGCGATTTTGATTAATCATAAAATTGCGATTTCAATTTTCAGTGCAAATATTAAAACTTCTGCTCAGTTTGACACCAGTATAACTAAAATGAAATACCAGTTACTTACAATTTGAAAATTTAATGTTAGTAAGATACAAATCTCATGCTTGTTCCATGCGCGTTGGAAGCTAATTAATGATTATCTTTCCGAATATTGTGATTTTTCTTTGATTCCTGGACTGAATTACAATAAAGCATTAACGTAAGCTGTCCCTATGAACTGTTGCCATCCCTGAACTCTCTATTATATGTATACAATAATAATCATTAATCAAGTTAGTATTCAGTGCATGAAAAATATGGAGAGATTCCTAAAACCCAAATATTGATCGAGATCCATGTAAACACCGGATAAGGGAAAGTTTTTACCATTGAAAATAACTTTAGAACATTTTGAAACAATGAATTTATTTTAGATTCATTTGAGTCCTTTAAATTTTCAAATGATTAATTAATCAACATGAATCGAAATACATTAAATGATTTGGGTCATAGTTAAACTGTTGAAGTAATCCAGAAACTAACTTAGTACATTAAAACACATTAACTTCATCTCTATAAATTGGATTACTTGAAAGGGATAGACACAAGCAAATTCATATTCTTTCCCCTGAAAGAGCTCTTATGATTTTGCAACTCCAAAGAAAAGAAATGGGTAGCCTTCAAATTCTCTATGTTTTACTCCCAACAAGAAGATTTTCTCCAGTGTCTTTCTAATTACTCTGAAACCAACACTACACAAAACATTTGCACCCCAAATTCTTCAACTTATTCATCTATCCTAGAATATGCTCAAAAAAACCCCAGGTGGTTGAATTCTTCACATCCCATTTCATTGCTTCCCCTAGAGCAGAAACAGAAATCAAGCCTGTTATTCTTTGTGCTAAAAAGTTAGGCCTACAGATCAGGATCAAAAGTGGTTGCCACGACTATGAAGGCATATCTTATCGCTATGAATCCCCTTGTCATGCTTGATTTAAGCAATCTTGATGAAATCAAGATTGATTTAAATGAAGAAACAGATTGGGTTCAAGCCGGGGCCACCCTCGGCCAGCTTTACTATGCAATTGCCAAGAAAAGTAAAGTGCATGGATTTCCAGGCGGTGTCTGTTTCAGTATAGGCACTGGTGGAATCATCAGTGGTGATGGCTTAGGTGCATTGATGAGGAAATTTGGCCTAACAGTTGATAATGTTGTCGACGCGCACGTGATGGATGTTGATGGAAAAATTCTTGACAGGGAAGAAATGAACGAAGATTTGTTTTGGGCGATAAAAGGAGGTGAAGGAGCAAGTTTTTGTATCATTTTAGCATGGAAACTAAGACTGGTTCGTGTTCCTGAAGATTTGGCAAAACATATCACATCAATACTTCCCTGAGTTTGTTCATCATAGCTGTTATTCAAAATGGTGGATCATGAAATGATAATGAAAAGTATGTTGAATTCTATTTTAAGGCACAATATGTTGGGCCTGTTGATGAGTTAATTCCTCTGCTCAATCAATACTTCCCTGAGTTTAATTTAACGTGAAACGATTGCTTCCAAGAGAGTACTGGTGCTGGTGCAGATAAAGAATGCTATGAAGTTCCCTGGATTGGGTCAGTCTTATATTTCTTTTTCAGAAAACCAAATGATTCTCTTGAAGCTTTGCTTGAAAAGAGAATTCCAACAAAAAAAAATTATAACAAAGGGACATCTGATTTTGTGAGACTCCAATCTCAGAAAGTGGCTGGGAAATGATTGAAAGATTGTTTTTAGAAGAAGAAAGACCCCAGATGATTTTCGAGCCATTTGGTGGGAAAATGGATGAAATTTCAGAATCTGAAATCCCATTCCCTCATAGAAAGGGGAATTTGTATAATATTCAGTACTTGGTCAATTGGAGCGATAATAGTGAGAGCATATCGAGCCAAAAGATAGCATGGATGAGGAAACTGTACAAGGAAATGGAGACATATGTTGCAGAAATTCTCCCACACAATCTCATATGGAAGCTTCTATTAGGGTGGTTAGATACTTAAAACAGGCACCATGCATGGGAGTGCTAATGTCATCAGATTCATTTAGTCAATTGCAAGCCTACTGTGATGCAGACTGGCATCTTGTCCATCCACTAAAAGGTTCATTATGAATATAGAAGTCTTGCATAGAGATTGTTTGGCTGCTTGGTTTGTTCAAGGAATTTGGAGTGACCATACAGTTGCCAGTTGGTGTGTCATGTGACAGTAAATCTGCTATTCAAATAGCTGCCAATCAAAGTGTCATGAACGTACAGAACATATTGATATTGATTGTCATTTCATTAGAGAGAAAAATCAACTTTGCCTTATTCAAACAGTCTACTTGAATTCTGCAGAACAGCCGGCTGATATACTCACTAAAGGATTATTAGCACCTCAACACACTTATTTGATGTCCAAGCTAGGACTTCAAAATATTTTTGTAGTCCCTAGCTTGAGGGGGGATGTTGAGCATAGTCCAAGCTAGCACTACTGTTTCATTAGTGTGTAGTTAGTAATTACTACAGTGTGCAATTAGTTAGTATGTTATTAGTCGGTTAAGAGGTTAGTTAGTCTATTATAGATATTTTGGTTAGTTATAGATATTTTGTTGATTAGTTGCAGACTCCTACTAGCATGGATATTGTATTGTGTAATTCATTCTCTTCTTTCAATCAATAATATTTCTCCTCTCTCTTTATACATGATCATTTCTCTCCTCTCTTCTACTCTTCTCACTTTACTTCTGATCAAACGCAATTCACATAATCAGCTGCCATGGCAGGCTGGCAGCTGATTAAGCTCAGTTGATCAATTAATTCAATGGAACAGTGAAAGTTTACAGTATCCTGGTAGCTCTGATTGTCTTTCTAAATCTGGCTGGCATCTTCAGTTTAGATTGAACTTTAATGTGGAAGCTGTGCAATATTGATCTTTTACAGAAACTCTAAAACATGGGCGGATTTATAGCCCAATTTATGGTGCACGTAAATTCATGATCTTTTTGTCAAACTATGTATTTTATGTACATATTTTCTAGAATTGATCTAATTTAGCCTACTGGCTCCCATGTTCCAAAAATGCTAAATGGTGCACTTGGTTAAATACTAGGTTATTTACTTAGAGGAACAAAAATCAATTCTCACTTAATACTTCCTTTTTTTCTCTTTTCTTTAGCGGTGCACCCATGTTATAATGTTATAGAATTAACCTTAATCACATTAGTATTTAGCACATGAAAACAATGGAGAGATTCCTACAACCCAAATATTAATCAAAGTCCCTCGTTAAAGTATATGTTGGTGTAAACACTCCGTGCGAGCAATTTCTTACCATTGGAAATAATGTTTGAACATTTTGAACAATGAATTTATAATAAATTCATTTGAGTCCTTTAAATTTCCAAATGATTTATGAATTAACATTGAATTGAAGTACATTGAATCCAGAAACTAATATACATCTAAGTCCTTTGGTTCAAAGTTAAACTGTTAAATAAAGGCATCCAGAAACTAATGTAGTACATTAACTTTATCTCAATTAATTGGATTATTATCTGAAGGGAATAGACATGAGCAAATTCATCTCCTTTCCCCTCAAAGCATGATAACTCATTCTGAATCCCTCTAATTCTTTTACATAGCAATTTCCTGCAAAAGAAATGGGTAGCCTTCACATTCTCTATGTTTTTCTCTTTTTGGCTAAATGTTACTCCCTAGAACTTTTTCCACTGCCTTTCCAAACACTAATAAAAATAACATTACCAAAAATATTCACACTCCAAACTCTCCAACTTATTCATCCATCCTAGAATATGCTCAAAAAAACATAAGATGGTTTAATTCTTCTCATCCCCTCGTCATTGTCTCTCCTACAAATGAATCAGAAATCAAGCCCGTTATTCGTTGTGCTAAAAAACTAGACTTGCAAATCAAAATGAAAAGTGGTGGCCACGATTATGAAGGCATATCTTATCGCTCTGAATCACCGTTTGTTATGCTTGATTTAAGCAATCTTAACAAAATCAAGATTAATTTAAATGAAGAAACAATGTGGGTTCAAGCAGGGGCCACCCTCAGCCAGCTATACTATGCAATTGCCAAGGAAAGTAAAGTGCATGGATTTCCAGGCGGTGCCTGCTTCAGTGTTGGCACTGGTGGACTCATCAGTGGTGGTGGGATCGGTGCATTGATGAGGAAATTTGGCCTAGCAGCTGATAACGTTGTAGATGCTCGCGTAATGAATGTACATGGAAAAATTCTTAATAGAAAGAAAATGAAAAAAGATTTGTTTTGGGCGATAAGAGGAGGTGAAGGAGCAAGTTATGGTGTCATTTTAGCATGAAAGTGATCGGTGTATTTTATATACACTTTTTGAGTCATTTTTAGTTAGTATTTTACTCATTTCATTTATGTTTAGTATAGTATTAGGGTCGTTTTCCTTTCTTTTGTGTCACAGCGGTCAAAAATGGAGAAATGACGAAAAGGAGATGAAATGAGCATAAATGAGATGGAATTGCACACAAAAAGAGCCAAAAAATGAAGTCTAAGAAGTTCCGGGAATTATAGAGGAGATCCGACGAAGTCCAGACGGAAAAAGGACGACAGCAGTCACTTTAAAGTCAGAGAGTTCTGAATTTGAATTATGAAGTGGCGGGTGACATGTTTTCAGAATCCTAAAGGGATAAATTTTCCTACCTAAAGGGATAACTTTTCCTACCTAAAGGGATAACTTTCCCTACCTTAAAACCCTTACCTAAAAGGATTCTAATAACTTTTCCTACCTACAAAATCCCTAACCCTTCACCAAAATGATTCTTTGGCTATAAATACTCTACATCATTAGAAGAATTATTCATTCCCCATTCCACCATTCACCATTCTACATCTATCCATCCACCACTCCATCTTATAAATATTCCACAACACAACCCTTGGATGCTAGAAGGCTTGGAGACTCATACTTAGTAATTTTCTTTTCTTTTCTTGTTTTTATTTCAGTTTTATGAAGAACATGGAATTAGTTCTTGTCATGTCAATGACTAGGAACTAATCCCTCTATAGGGCTTTCCATGTTGAATCTCTAGAAACTTATGTTATGATTTAATGCATGCTTATGGTTATTCTTCTTCTTGTTGAGATCTATCCAATAATTAAATTGAATGCTTGATAGTTAATTGACAACTAATTATCACTATATGATTTCTAATCAGACTCCGAAAGGAGGGGATTGTGAATATGCTGTAAGTTGGGTAGACATTCTTGGATTGGGGATGAAAATACCTCAATTATTTATGTAGCGTTAACGAGAGGCTTAACAACCCTAATTTTACGCATTGTGCGTGACTAACTAGGTTCTTAGTCTTAATCCTCCTATAGAGTTATCCTTATCACCGAAAGGTAGGTAAGGTGCAATCTGGGTTGAGTGTTTATATAAGAGTATAAAACGATTTAGTGAACATGCTTTCTCCAAAAGAAGAAGACCATAAGTTATTGCATTAATAAGTAACATAAGCGGATAGTGAGGAGACGTGGAAGCCCTATTCTCATCACAACTGAAGTAAATTCATTAGTTAAATTAGCATTTATAATTCGTAGTTATAAACCACAAAATCAAATATCAATTTACCAAATAGATACCAAAAGATAGATATTTGGTACTTGAACCATAATCCTTGTGGACGATATTCGGTCTTGCTAAGACTATATTACTTGTCACGATAACGTGCACTTGTGTTTAAGTTTGTGCATCTTTTCGCGCATCAGAAAGCTCAAATTGGTTCGCGTTCCTGAAAAGCTTACTGTTTTCACAATTCGTAGGAAGTTAGAGGGTAACCGAAATCTTCTCCAGAAATGGCAAAGCATATCACATCAACTTCCGGAAGATTTGTTCATCAGAGCTGTTATTCAAAATGGCAGATCATCAGCAGGAAATGATATTAAAAAGCATGTGCAATTCTATTTTCAAGGACAATATGTTGGCCCCGTTGACAAATTAATTCCTCTGCTCAAACAATACTTCCCTGAGTTTAATTTGGAGAGTAGAGATTGCTTACGAGAGACTGCTGATGCAGAGAAAGAATGCCATGAAGTTCCCTGGATCGGATCAGTCTTATATTTCTTTTTCAGAAAACCAGATGATTCACTTGAAGTTTTGCTTGAAAAGAGAATTCTGACACAGAAACATTTTAACAAAGGGACATCTGATTTTTTGAAGACTCCAATCCCAGAATGTGGTTGGGAAATGGTAGAAAGACTGCTTTTGGAAGAAGGACCTCTGATTATTTTGGATCCATTAGGTGGAAAAATTGATGAAATCTCTGAATCTGAAACTCCTTTTCCTCATAGAAAGGGGAATTTGTATAATATTCAGTACTTGGTGAACTGGGGTGACAATAGTGAGAGTATATCAAGCCATAAGATAGCATGGCTTAGGAAATTTTACAAGGAAATGGAGCCATATGTTGCAAATTCTCCAAGAACTGCTTATCTCAATTACAGGGATCTTGATTTTGGAACTAATCAAGAAGATTACAACTTTTCCAATGGCAAAATGTGGGGGGAAAGTATTTCAAGGGCAATTTTGAGAGGTTGGCTAAAGTGAAGAATAAGGTGGATCCTAACAATTTTTTCAGACTAAGGTGGATCCCAACAAATCAGGGATGATTAGATTGCGCCTCATCATTACTTTGCAGGTCTCCCATAAATCGAGAAAAGGTGGAAGGATGCCATCATTTTATTAAGGTGACGATTGGATCATCAAAATATATGGACAGCATTTCTCGGAGCTTTCCGTCAGAACACGAAATATCGATTGGTTGGTAATTCAAATCCACTTTTCAGTTGAGTAAGGGTTGCTACCGGAAAGTGCGTGAACTATCTTTATAGGGTAAAATTCGTATAAAACAGCAGTACGAATTGTGGCCTAACACGTGGAGTATGATGTTGAGTCAGATCCACGTCAGTTTACAACACTATCGGTTTGATATGCATGGTACCGGTTGCGACGTGAGCAGAGATGGTATCGATATTGAATAAGGCTCTGCATCGTAATGGGTGACGGTCACTTAATCCGATCACACGACTTTCAACAGCTTTTGAATAGCATTTATTGAGAGATTGATTGTACAATTATTACAATATTCATTCTCCCGCATTTATGAGGACATATTTCGTGGTTTGTGTACCCGTATAGCTCATGTATAAATAGGGCACATTATTCTATTGTAACTCATCAGATACCTTCTTTCACAATATACTCATTGATATTCTCTTGATTTCTGTGGTTACATACATGTTATCTTCACTTTTGCTCAGAAGCTATCTCAAGACTCGGGCTAATTACTGTTTGCTTTGTCTTATTATTATTGATATCAAGTATAATTCTTAATTATTGCTTACTTTGTCTTATTATTAATATTAAGTATAATTCTTATCAAACGTATTATTTGAGATCCACACGTTCTTGACCATCTATACAAATTCAACTGTACCGTTTTACAAGTAAACAATGATTTCACTTTTATAATTCAAATCAAGTTCTCTGTATTAGTTATTTTGTTTTGTCATATTTGATTGATTCATATATAGAAAGCAAGTTCTTTTATGTCTCATTTTCTTAACTAAGAAATCCATAAACCAAGTGTTTCAAGGTTAGAACTCAATGATAATGGATTCACCCCTCTGCATGCTCTTTTACATTTAAAAAATATATATAAGAAAGAGTTTGATACTGTGACATGCGTCTAATTGATGTGTTGCATTCTCATCACTCGATTAATGCCAAGTGACTTCTTGAATAACGTTTTGCCGAAAATAATGAAAAGAGTAGGATCAGACACAGAATTTGAAGGCTATCCATTTCTTTTATTCAAAGGCTGAAATCTGAATCGTAAGACGTTCAAGAATTTTCATGAGATAACCTTCTTAAGAACTATATTTAACTTTTGACCACATTAAGAAAAGTACAAATTTAAATTTCCCCCATTACTTCTCCTTTAATTTTCTCCCATCTCATTTAATTAATGTTTCTCCACCAACTTTCTCCTTCACTCGTGCATCTTCTCTTTTTCCTTCTTCCTCCTTCTCATGATCCTTGTTCTTCCAATAAATTAAGAGCACACAACTAAAATTTAAAAAGACCGAGATAAGTGATATAAAATTGAATACCAATTACTTATTTGTTTACGAATTGAAATGAGTAATGTTCCATTGAATTTATATTGTCTATTTTAATTATTTGGATTGATTTGCTTGAAGAACACCATTGTTGATTTAGTTGACTTGAAAAAATTGTTAAATAGGATAAAGTGGGTTTATTGTTTTTTGAAGGTTTTTGTTGCTCTAACCATTGGGAATTCTTGTGATCCGTGTTAAAAGTATGGATATGAAATTTAGCGCTGATTAATTTGACCAATTTTGAAGCAGGAAACGTGTTGGTGAAATTATCACTACAAGAAGAAAGACATTTGTCAACAACAATTTTTGTTGTCATATGTTGGATGTTGCTACTAAAAATACTTTTCGCAACAACAAAAGTTGTTGCATGTCGTTGCAATAACTTCCGATGCGAAAAGTCTTCGCAACAACATGTTTTTTTTGTTGCCATTTATGATTTTTAGCAACAATATATTAAATTTTTGTTGTCATTTATGTTTTTTAGAATATTGTTGCTAAAATTTTGTTGCAAATTCTATACTTTCTTGTAGTGTGTACACAGTAAGTTATAAAGATCTTGTAGTGTGACATGCATGACGCATGCCGAGAAGGACTGACAGACTTAATGGCTGGTAAAATTTTGAAGAAAAGGTGCACATTATATGTTAGGCGAACTCACAACGGAATGATAGTGAAAAATGAAGAGTATTATTAGGTATAACACCGATTCACATGTTAAATACACTTTTGGACTCTATGGCGACGTAAGTCGAGGGACAAATCCATAAAATTTATTAGGCCAAAACAAACATGAGTACGTATCATGAGCTTGGATAGTGAAAACAAAATAGAAAAAAAATCGTACGCTATAGATTTCTTTTCTTAAGAGACTTCCTAGTGTTAGAATGACAAAGAATGAGCTACCAATTATATCATGCTTTGAGGGGAAAGAAGAAAAAATTGGTCATGATCGCGTCCCCTTTCAAATTATCCAAATTAACTAATGTATTTGAATGTATATTAGTTTCTGGATTTATTCAACAGTTTGACTTTGACGAAAAGCATATTGTTAAGATAATTTTGATCCATAATTATCTCCATCATATCAATTATAATATATAATTAAATCAAATTAACTATTAGGTAATTAAATTTATAAGATGATTAGAATATTCTTAGGATAACTTCCTAAATAGTAGTCATAGATTGATCTTACATACTTGTATATATATTATATTATTGGGATGAAATAAATCATGAGATTAATTTCCTTCGTGGTATCAAGAGCCACAAAATAACACTCTATTTTTTGTCTTATTCTTCTCGTCGGCCGCCCCCACCCATACCCTACCTGAAAACCATTTTTGGTGTGTCGAAACCCTAGCCGAAACCATCATTTTCGGCCTTCTCCACAACCTAACCCTAACCCTAAAACTACCCTAGCCGAAAATTACCCTCCCACCATATTTTGTTTTCGGTACTCTCCAAACAAATCCTAATTAGGGTTCTTCATCTCCCTTATTCTACACACCAAAATATTTCTTTTCTTCACCTTTTCTTGCGCAGCAATGGTCGACAAACAAAAATTGCATCTCGCTCTTGCCGTAAACAACGTTAAGAACTTTATTCCTATTACCCTTGAGATGGAAAAAGGGCAATACTCTTCTTGGACGGAGTTATTTAAAATCCATTGGCGAGAATACGAAGTCATAGACCATATTATTCATTCTAAGTCTTCATCGGAGACCACTGTTGTAGACCCAAATTTATGGTCTTATTTAGATGCTATAGTCATTCAATGGATTTACGACACAATCTCCAATGACCTTTTACACACCATTTTGGAATCGAACTCTACGACTCAACAGGCTTGGGAACGTTTACAAAATATTTTCAATATAATAAAATTTCTCGGGCGTTATATCTTGAAAACCAATTAATCAATGTAAAATTAGATGATTTTTCAAACGTCTCCACATATTTCCAAGAGTTGAAAATGCTTGTCGATCAACTTTCAAATGTTGGTGCATCGGTGACACATCAAAGGTTAGTTCTCCAATTGATTGCGGGATTGAATGAACAATTTGATGGTGAAGCTATGTTCATTCAACAAAGCAATCCCTTACCACCATTCTATGAGGCTCGGTCAAGATTTATTCTGGAAGAAAACCGAAAGCAAAAACAGGCGACGGAGGCGGCAATGAATGCCAACATCGCTCTTATTTCTACCAACACGTATAATGATAATTTTGACACTCAAAATTCTTGTGCCGGTAATGATTCAAATCGACAAAATATTGGGTCAAAAGGGGTTAAAATCATAACAATAACAAAGGAAAAAATAATGGTGGAAAGGGCCGGTCAGGGAGGAGGGGGTAGCCGACGGCGACAACGATGGTGGAAGGGTCAAACAGACCATCGGCGAAATTTCAACCAACCGACCGACGGGCAGTGGGGGTAGTACCCAATATGGGCCTAGCAGCCGAAACAGTGGGCTAACTCACCTTACCCATAACCCACAGCTCAGTGGGACCGACCTCCTCCCGCCTCTTGACAGTTCGGGGTTTTCGGCTCTCATCCGCAATAAGCTTTTGCAGCCCATGGACCATCTTCTGCAGGTTATGCTCCCAAAGATATTGATCAGGCCATAAACAACATGAATTTAAGTGTTCCCAACGATTCGTGGTACATGGACACTAGGGCAACGTCACACATGACGACATCTCAAGGTAATCTCTCATCTTATTTTAATATGAGCAGTAATAAAAAATATTGTTGTTGGCAGTGGGCAGGAAATTCTAATTCATGGTATTGGCCAATCAAATCTTCCCCCCTCCACCCACATTTACATTTGAAAAATGTCATACATGTACTCAAACTGATTAAAATTGGTATATGTACGTCGTTTTACTACTGATAACAATATTTCTGTTAATTTTGATCCGTTTGGATTTTCTATGAAGGGTTTTCAGACGGGGATGCCACTAATGAGATGTAATAGCACGGAAAACTTGTATTCCATCACCACCACTACCAACAACCAAGTCATCAACCTTTTGTTAGCGATGTTTCGACTGCTCACGCAAGCGTACGTATCGTTCACAAGTAATATAGTCTGATAAGACCGAATATCGTCCTCAGAGACTGGTTTCTAAGTATCGTTCATCTATTTTATGTTATCTATTTGGCAATCGATATTTAAGTTGAGTTTTTGTTTAACTACTAGAATAATTGCAAGAATTAACTAACTATTTAAGTTGTGATCAGTTATTAAGGAATTAGGGCTTCCAAAATCCTCGACTATCCACTCTATTCAATCTTTAATGCAACTAGAATGACTTCTTCTTCTACGTTAAGATAGCGGTTAACTATATTGTCTTATATTCCGGTTAGGACATATAATCACTCAACTCCAGTGCAGAACTCTTCTATATTTCTATGATAGGATTTACCACATAGGAGGATTAAGAACAGTAACCTATAATGCTACACAAGTATCGAGCATCAGTCCACGATTTTAACCTATGTCTAGTCAAATACAGCATATCCAAATCTCTCCTCTCGGTTCTTGATTCGAAGTCATATATATTATGATAATTAGTGATCAATTAATTATCAAGCATTCATACCAATTATTGACTAAATCTTAATCAAGTGAAGAAAAAAATCAAACTACTGCATTAATTCATGAATAGAAGTTCAAGCGATTCATAAGGAAAACCCTGATAAAGTGTTTAGCTCCTAGTCATAGTCACGCTAAGAACTAACACAAAATACATACATAAACTGAATTAAAAACGAAAGAAAAGAAATTACTGCGAACTAAGTCTCCAATTGTAGCTCCAAATCTGCATTGTGTTGTGTTGTAGAATGACTAACCTCCTCATAGCATCAATCCGTAGGGCTTAAATATCCTCTAATTTTCGTGCCCTATGGACCAATCTGCTCTTAGTCTATTTGCCTTCTAATCGAATTTTCTGCGTCGACCGCGTGCGAAACTCCCGCAGCCTTCAAGACAAACGGCACCGCGGTCCTGCCTGATGGCACCGCGGTGCTGAAAGTCCTGTGACTCCGAGGTAAATATGGCACCGCGGTTCTGCATAGTGGCACCGCGGTGCTGCCTTCTTTCGCTCTTTTTCGCCTCAGGAGCACTTTTTCTGCCCATTTCTTGTTCATTTTTGCCATTTTGCCTTTTTGCACCGCTGTGACTCAAAAGAAAGAAAAAAAACCTACTACTATACTAAACACAACAAAAACGAGTAAAATACCAACTAAAAATTACTCGAAAGTCATATACAAAATACGCCTAACACCTTTGCAACTATTTCTTCTATTTTATGGCATAACTGGTTGGGACACCCCGGAGCACCGGTGTTCATTATTCTTTAAAATAATAATTTTGTTGATTGTAACAAACATATGGACCCTTCTGTTTGCCAGATTTGTGTGTTTGGGAAGCATGTTAAACTTCATTTTTTATTATCTACTTCAAATACGTTTATGCATTGTGATTTGTGTACATCCCCGATTTTAAGTTCAGCACGTCATAAAATTTATATGCTTATTTTGGATGATTATTCGAATTTTCTGTGGACATTTCCCTTAGGAAAGAAATCACAGGTCTTCACCATTTTTAAACAATTTAGTGTTTTTATCAAAATCCATTAAATGTTTTCAATGTGACAATGAGAGTGAATTCATAAATGCCCAATTTAAAGAATTATGTCACCAAAATGGTGTGTCTTTACGTCTTTCATGTACACATACTTCTCAAAATGGGAAAGCCGAAAGAAAAATTCGAACAATCAACAATCTAATTCGCAAACTTTTTGTGCATTCGTCCACATCACCGGTCTTTTGGCATCATGCACTTCAAATGGCCACATATCTGTTAAACATTCTTCCTAGCAAGCTACTCTCAAGCATATCACCCACACAAATATTATACCATCATCTTCCTTCTTATACCCATTTGAGGGTTTTTGGGTGTTTATGTTATCCCTTGTTTTCGTCCACAACCATTAACAAACTGCAAGTCCGTTCCACTCCTTGTATCTTTTTTGGATACCCACAAAATTATAGGGGATATAAGTGTTAAGTGTTATGATATGACGAATGGAAAAATTATCATCCCTCATCACGTTATTTTTTATGAGTTCACATTCTGTTTGCTAAATCTCACTTGGCATCCCCACCTTCATACAATTTTTGGACGACGAGATACATTGAATTTTAAATCACCATCTCAATACCCAAACTCACACTGGACCAACCCATAATACATCACCAATTATTGTCACGACCCGACATCGGGCCCGCGACTGGTGTCTTACCCCGGGCACCCTAGTGATAAAACATCAGAAAAAATCAGCGGAAATAAAAACTTATAGACATGAAACAATATGAAATAAGAAACAGGCTAACCAAAACGGTCACCTTTCTGCATATATATAAATCCCGAACAGTTATCCTTTACAAGCCCAACTCACAACAAGATTACTGCACTTCTAAGAGTTTTTATAACAACTACGACGACGGGGCCCCGCCATACCCCGAATGTACAAGACTTACAATGACAGTGGAATCTATACCAAAAGATAAGCCTCCGAGAAACGGAGCTTCCCAAAACGCGTAACCGTGATCCTATGAGCGAGGATCAACAACCGGTACCTCTACTGCAGATGAACGCAGCCAAGGAGGTCGATAACAGTACCAAGTATGTGAAATCAAAATATCAGAATGAAATCATAACATTCTATATAAAACAGAAGACGTTTATGATAACCAAACTACAGTACACAATGTATAAGTAGTCATGTCAAATCAGGGACTCACGTCATCAAAGTCATCATTCAAATATAACCATGGGTCTCACGCCCACAATATCAATCATGCCCGTGGAATTCCTTCCTTACTGTCGGCAGTCTATGATATAACAACACCAAGGAGTACACATGAACACCAGGTCCCACCTGTGTCATAAAATCGTACGGGGCAAGTACGAAGGCATAACTACCAGAACCAACCTGCATCATCAATCGATCGGGCAAGTACGAAGCCGATACCGTAACCTACCGTACTAACTATGCTATAAACCGACCGGCAAGTACGGCGCCAACTACTGTGTACCTCGCGCGCAGCCGACCGGGCAAGTACGAGCCAACTACCGTAACCGCCGATCAACAACCAGATTCCACCGTGTCACGGCCGATCGGCACGAAAGCCACTACCAGATCCACCGCATCACGCCGCCGACCGGCAAGACGTAGCTAACTACCGTGCACCTCCCGCATCACGAAACTTCACTGGAACTACCCGTGGAATACCACAACAATGGGAGCATACTCGGCCACCCAACGTGTCGATGTCCCAAGAATAACATGATAATGAACTGACCGGGGCAAGTACGAAAGCCAACTACCAGATCCACTCTGCATCAGCTACGACCGGGGCAAGTACGGGGGCTAACTACCAGATACCGTCTGCGTCACTAAAACCTCATGGAAAGCTAGTCCATGGAACAACAATCCTAATGGAACCATACCCGTGGGCCACCCAACGTGTCAGTAGGTCCAAAGAAATAACAAGATAACCGACCCTCTATCGAGAGACGCGGTAGCATAGACATACCACACTTGCACAACAAAGGCTATCACAACTAGCATAGGCAAGTTTTAACATATTCTTAGACTCTCATTTTATACCACAAATCCGGGTGTTTAACCCCAAGTACTACATACTTCAATTCTTTCAAAAAGATCTCTTTTTTATGTAAAAACAACACGATATTAATATCCGTAGTATCAAAACACGTTCATGTTTAAATCAAGTACTTTATACTTCTTAAACCAAGTGGCTTACACTTTTAAAAAAATAACGTCAAGTATACTTTTAAAACCCAAGTAACTCACTCTCTTAAGATCAAGGCACTCACACCTTTTAAAATCAAGCCACTTATACTTTTCAAAACAAGTAACCTATACTTTTAAATCAAGTTACTTCTCCTTTCCCAAAATCAATTCGTTTATAAGTCAAGTCTCTTATCTTTCAAGATCAAGTCTCTTAACTTTCAAAAATCAAGTCTCTTATCTTTTTAGAATAATCAAACCATTCTTTTATCTTCATAAAGTCGCTATAACTAACTTCCCATAAAGCTATTATAATACTTTATATTTTAAACCAACCAAGACAACTAAACTCATTCAACACACGTACGTCTACCGTACTATATATTTCATAAATAATCATGCTCAAGAGAATAGGAAGAATCACATACCTCTTCGGCTTAATCCACAAGCCAAGTTGAGTATGCCGCGCGTAGAATATTCACCTATAACAACCACAATACATCTATCAACTTCTAGTTCCCTTCGTAGAATATTTCTAAGTAAAACGCCTTTTATTCTACGGAAAATCGGGCAGCACTTCCCCTGTAACTACGTACTTTTCCACCTTTTTCAAGGCCCGATATCAATAGCCAACATGCCACATTTAAGGCGCAACAATTCAACAACTAAAGAAGGGGATCACACGCCTAAACGGACGTGTTAAAAAATCTTCCCCTTAAAACAACAACAACATAAAAACCGAAATGGAACAAGTCCATAGTCCAAAGTAAAGACAGTCCAATGTAAATACAGTCCAATGTAAATACAGTCCAAAGTAAATACAGTCCATTAGTTGGTGTTCTTGGCCAACTACTACAATCAAACTTATCCAATTTTTTCCGGCTAGCATGCCGGAATTACTTCTTTAATCCTCCAACTTATATTCCAAACCTTATATAAGTTATAATTACTTTGTTATTACTGTTGACAGGTAATAGATACGTTTTTACCATTTTAATGGCTAACATGCCAATTTCCATTTCAACAAGCTTACAAGATCCAAATCTTTCCAAACTTCATTCCACGTATCACATACTCATTTATATACTTCCAACATATATAATATCCAACTTCACAAGGAGGACAAAGTTCATTACCTCAAAAAGCCCAAAATTATCCAAGAACTTAAAGTCGCTCCTTAGCAAGTTTAGCTCAAAATCCTTACGTTCCAATCCGCTACAAGCAACCCGTAGAAGCTCCTAACCAACTTCTCTTCAAGATTCAACTCCAAAAAGTGAAGAACACTTAGGGTTCCAAACATGCAAGTTTCGGCCAAGGCATGGTTTGTAGGCTAGGGGTGTGAAATCTTGTCTAACTCTTGGTTCACAATATTCCTAACACCTTAAGGAAGAACACTTAAAAGTTTAAGAATTATTGGACAAATCTTGCTCAAGAACACAAGGCAAAGCCGAGAGCAATGTCTAAGGGAGAGGATTTTTCAAGTCTTGAAATGTTTAAGTGTGGAAGATTTCAACAACAAGGGTTGGATATATAAGACAACCAAGGGCTAGGATTAAAACAAGTGTGTGGTTGAGATTGGGGACAAGTGTGTGTGGGTCCCACAAGCCACTTGTCCACACAAAATATCTTGCAAGACTTGACCACTTGTCTTGGCCACTTGTCATGAGGATTTCGGCCATATGGCCACATGGGGGTGACACATGTCACCCTCTAATTCGTCCAAAATATTTCATCTTCCGGAAACATCCAAATTGGCCAAAATCTCGAAAACAAAGTGGGCCCCACAAAACCGTAAATTTCTCCCGTGGGCCCCACGTGACCGATTCCGGAAAATAAAATCCATAATTCTCTAATATTCCAAGAATTCCAAATACCAAATCTAGGAATCCAATTCCCATTTACGAACCTTTTTTTTTTCTTTCACAAAAATCCGGAAAATTTTCCGTCGGAAAAAATCAAATCTTTCTCCCATTCCAATCTTAATGTCGTATTCTCGTATGTACGTCCTCACATACATACTCTAGAACTACGGGGTGTAACAATTATGGCGGCCCAACAACGAAATGGGACTGGGCCAGTCCGAGTTGAAGAGCTCACTGCCTCCTCCTAATCGTCCTCGGCCGAGTCCACTTTTCGTGACTGGAAGGCCCACATGATGGAGCCCACTTCTCCCTCATCCGTGTCCCCAACCAAGCCAATATGCCCAGCTCATCTGGCTCAAAATCTTACCCCCCCCCCCCCGACCCAATTCCCAAATCGCAAACCCATTGTCCTAGCCTTCGATCTTGGTCTAACCTCGGACCATTGAAACCCGTTCCATGCATGGAATTTTTCAGCCCAAGCATCATTTTAACTAAACATCTTTGGTCCAACTATCTCCACTTCCAAAAAATCCAAAAGCGGCCCTATCAAACTGGAATTGAAAAGTTGTCATGTTAGACAAAATTAATGCTCTTATTAAAAATAAGATGTGGAAATTAGTGTCTCGTCCATCTAATGTGAACATCATACAGTCTATGTGGGTTTTCTATCATAAAAGGAATTCTAATAGCTCTTTTGCGAGACACAAAACTCATTTTGTTGGTGATAGCATGTCTCAGCAGGTTGGAGTGGATTGCGGTGAAACATTCAGTCCAGTACTTAAACCAACAACTATCAAGAATGTTCTTAGTCTGGCTTTGTCCAAATCATGATCCATCCATCAGATAGATGTCAAGAATGCCTCTTTACATGATCACATATAGGAAACAATTTACATGCACCAACCATTGGGTTTTCGAGATCCTACTCATCCAGATTATATTTGCTTGTTGAAAAATATAAGTATATGGGTTGAAACAAGCCCCCGGGGTGTGGTACGACAAGTTTGCAGGATTCGTTTTCACACTGGGATTCTAACACAGCAAGTCTTATCAATCTTTGTTCATTTACAAGAAGGAAAATGACATGACATATATTCTTCTCTATGTGGATGACATCATTCTGATAGTTTCATCCGAGTCACTTCGCTAGTCTATTATGGCCTTTCTTGCTTCAGAATTTGCTATGAAGGATTTGGGCCCGTTAAACTATTTTTTGGGCATCGTTGTCACTCAATATACACGTGGTATGTTTCTATGTCAAAAGAAATACGTCGAGGAGATCATTGACAAAGTTGGTATGTCCTCGTGCAAACCATCACATACATCGGTTAATAAAAAGGCTAAACTAAGCAACTCTACAGGTACTCCATACAGTGACCCAACACATTACCGCAGCCTAGCAGGGGCATTACAGTATCTTACATTCACGAGACCAGATATCTCCTATGTAGTTCAATAAGTTTGTTTACATATGCATGATCCGAATGAAGAACATATGGGAGAACTTAAACGAATTATGTGGTGTGTCAATGGTACTCATGATTTGGAATTGCATCTGTATAAGTCCACCATTTCTGGTCTCATCGCTTTTACATTGTCGATTAGGGTGGCTGTCCAGACACGCGTCGTTCCACCTCTGGTTATTGTGTGTTTTTAGGAGACAACCTCATTTCATCGTCGTCGAAATGTCAGCTGACACTATCTCAGTCGAGTGCTGAAGCAGAATACCGAGGGGTAGCAACTAGCAAATGTGGTATCTGAATCATGTTGATTATGTAATCTCCTGTTAGAACTTCATTGTACGATCGAAAAAGTAATTGTGGTCTATTGTGATAATGTGAGTGTGATACACTTATCAGGAAACTCTGTCCAACATCAACGCAGAAAACACATAGAAATTGATATCTTGTTTGTTCGTGAAAAGGTTGCACGAGGACAAGTCCGGGTTCTTCATGTCCCGTCTCGTTATCAGATTGCAGAATATTTTTCACGAAAGGTCTTCCGCGTGTACTGTTTGACGATTTCAGGGACAGTCTCATCATACTAGAACCTCCAACTAAGACTGTGGGGGACTATTAAGATAATTATGGACATGATTCATAATTATCTTCATCATACTAATTATAATATGTAATTAAATCAAAATAATTATTAGGTAATTATATATGTAAGATGATTAGAATATTTTTAGGATAAATCTTCTTAAATAGTAGTCATAGATTGATCTTACATACTTGTATATATATATTGTATTATTGGGATTAAATAAAGTATGAGATTAATTTCCTTCGCATATTAAATCCAACTACAAATACCTGAATCCGGATTCTCAGTTGGCAAGATTTGTGTGTTATCCATAAAAATATACTTTGGTCAGGTATTTCATCACTGAATTCGGGAATAGGAAATTTCGTCCACTTGGACTTTAGAACATAATTTGACTTTGCTACGCCTTAGTTCTCATGTGTTGAAATGCTCATGTGATTGAAGTTATTGATGAGAAAAAATATATATTTAATGGCTGGCAACAATTCAACGTTGGCCTTTTAAGGATGATCGTTTATTTGCAGTTTATCTGCTAAATAACTATACTTCATTCACAATTGATTATGTATGAATAATGTGAAAATAGCAAAATATGTTTTAGACAAAAATGACTAAAACTCAAATAGAACTAATTTCAGTACTTGAAATATACTATAACAATATCGATCATGCCATATTTACAATTACGGTGAGGATTGTTCAAGTTCATATAAGGAGCTCATGTTCTCATTCTATTTTCGATATGGGATTCTTTAACACTCCCCCACACGTCCAGACCTTGTTAACTGGAGCGTGCATAATATAATCTGGGAGCCCAACATCGGTGAACAAAGAATTGGAATGAGTCTGACTCTGATACAATGTAAAGAATGAATCTTGGTCTAACTCAATCCCAAAAGCTAGCTTGTACAGTGAGGACTGTCCAAGTCCATATAAGGAGTTCATGTTCACATTTCATATCCGATGTGAGACTCTTAACAATATATTTGTGTCAATGATTAGTTCGATCCAAAACTTGAATTTGAGATAATAGTGTAAATTGAGAAAAAGATTCATAAGTAATTATTAAAAAGTGTCATGAAGCAAAATAAGGTTTTAAAATCAATAGAATAGTTACTCCTATTAAAGCTTCACGATTAATTAATTCAAATCTTATACTTTTGACTTCACCAATTTATGATAAAAGAACTGCACACTTCAATTCAGAGCTTACACTTTAAGTTCCATCAATTTATGAAACAAAAAGAAGTTCTAGGCACAGACCACGTAACACTTTTAAGAACATTAGATTTTAATATTTAGTAATCTCATGTTTATTCCTTTGGTTAAGTATCTCCGTACGCTACTTGTGTTAAAGAAGACACATCAATGTTTATATTTAAACGGAAAGTCTCCTTTGAGCATTTAAGAACTACACTTTGAATTTAATACTACAGAATTCACTGAAATGTTAAATCCTAGGTTTGACTATTAGTTCTCTTTTGGAAGTTAATCATTCAAAATATAAATAATTGAATATTGATAGAGTCAAACCTCTCTATAATTGTCATTCGCTATAACATCAATTCACTATAACATTTTCTCCGAAACCGTTTTTTCATATTATATTTTATTTCTCTATAACAGTTGTTTATCCGTAAAACGATACAGTTAAATTTGTATATGTGGTCAAGGATACGTGGATCTCAAGTGACATGTTAGATATGAATCTTAGATAAATTATACTGAAAATGAATAGTAACAAGACAAAATAAAGTAAAACTTAGCTTGAGCCTTATGACAGCTTCTGGGAAAATTGGTGTTAACTTGTATGAAAGCACAAAAATAAAGAGAATAACAATAAGTATTTTATAATTGCTAGAATCAGATGGGTTACAATGAAATGAAATGTCCTATTTATACATGAGCTACACGGGTACACCGCCCACGAAATATACCCTCATAAATACAAGAGAATAAATGATGTAATAATTGGACAATCAATCTCTCAATAAATGTCATTAAAAGTCTTTTGTAAGTCGTTTGATCGGCTTTAGTAACGTTCATCCGTTACGATGCAAACGGCTCTTAGACTTATTTACTATCGGTACCGGCCTTGCTTATGTCGCTCCCGGTACCATGCGTGCCAAATCAATAGCATTGTAATCTGACGTGGCCACGTGTCACACCATAATTAGTACAACTGTCTTATAAGAATTTTTCCTATACAACAACATTCTACATAAAATAGCAATGACATTCATTATAGCGGTACACTCTTTATAAATTTACCTCTCTATAACAGTCATACTCAAATATTGTGTAATAATATTTGTAAGAAGTATATTCTGTATAAAATATCAAAATATTTATGACAATCATCAAAGGAAAGATTAAATTCCAAAGTTTGGACAAAAATCTTCGTCAATTCAAGCGTTATATTATCACTAAGATACTGAAATTTACGAAATGACCTACAATTGTAGAAATATCATTGTCCATTATTGGAGAAATACCAAAATTCTACCTACAGATGAAGAGTCAAATTATTTCCTAAAATTTCTTTTCCAAACACTTCCAAGTAGTATATTTTAATAATTAGTTTCTTATTGCAGGAATTATTATCCAATTTCTTTAATTTTTTATTCTAAATAATGTAAAATTAAAGAATCTTTGTACATCTTTTTTCATTCTCTCTTTCTTGACTCTTGTGAAAAGCACTTTGTACTATATTGGTGGTGGAAATACATTTCTTCCTCTTATATTGAAATGTTATTTATTGAGTTAGTAAATGGGCTAGAACAAGAGAGGGGTCTCGCGCACATGAGAGTTGGGCTTTTCAGCAAAACAGGTCGATTCACCCCTTCTGCCCCTCCCCCTATGCGCGAGGTATACGTGGGGCCTAATTCAATTTCGTTTTTATAAAATATTGCTATTTTTTTTAGCTTACACGAAGTTGCCCAAATTCATGCCTACCGTAGCTTTCATATCCTAACGTAGCTCTAATACCTCCAGAATTAGTTATTATCGGACATCGCTTATACCACCGGAATCGTTTGTGACGAATCCGGTTAAGACTTATTCTATCGGGTTCATTTGTCCCGGAACCGATCAAAGCTCATTACTTCGGAATTAATTTTTGCAACAGTCATTATCCATAAATACTTTGACTTAATGCTGATCTTTATTTTTTTGAATGTTGGGAGACGTTTTAAATCTCGTTCATTATTCACTGAACGTTAAAGAAGTTTCGGATTTCAACATTTACTTCCGAGATCTTGACATCTACCTAAATATAGAGGTATAAATCTCTATTGTTGAAACACAGAAAAAAATATCTTCTTCTTCAAAGTTCTTTAATTTTCTTATTCTATTCATGAGCAAATTATTTTGTGCAAACTCCAAACTTTCAGCCATTAGTGCAGGTGTCCATAAGTGTTGTGGAACCTTGGAGAGCGCCGGGGCTAAAAGATTTGCACCGAAGTCGGTCCGAAATCGCTTTCAAAGCATTTACTTGCCACGATACAGCTGTGATTCGATAAGTTATTTTTTACTATTTTATTTATTTTTAATCAATATTGTTCTTCTATTTTACCAACACTTATGTAGTTCTAAAATATGTAATAGAAACACAAAATTTATGTTTGATTTCAAATTGAAAATACTAATGGTTTTACCCTCAATTTTTGCAACCCTTCATTTTTATTTTGAACAGAAGGAGCTCCATTGGCGGAGGTAGCTTTTGAGCTATGAGTTCAATCGAATTTGATATTTTAGATACGTTGTATGTGTGTTGTGTGAAATCACAAAAATTTAATGAATAATAAATATTAAATTCATCATTTCAAAGGTATTGTACCTTTCTGATTGCAATTTCCGATCAAAATGTATTGAGAATTTTGCAAATTAAATAGTCAAGAAAGATTATCAGAAGTGTGAGTGAGGTGGGATGTGACACCCATGTACATGTATCAGGCATCATCGGGCTGCTGAATATTCATAGTGTTGTAAGCCTGAGTTAATTCGGTGGGCGTTAGGAGGCCGAAACTTGGCTACTGTTGTTGGGTCGGTGTGAGATGGGTCTGCCGGTTGAACAATTGCCTGGTCGAGGGCCCAGTACGCTGGATTGTTGCCATTGGCCCGCATGTTGGCCTTATTGCATTGGGTACATGCACTATAGGGCGGTCCAGTTTCCTTCGTAATTAGCCTGAGGTAGTGGGCCAACAAAGGGTGCTGGATAGGGGGCCTGTTGTGTTAGGCTGGTGGAATTGGGTCGTCCTCCGTGGCCATTTCCTCTTCTGCCACATCCATTGTCGCGGCCACACCCCTTGTCGTCGCCTCGACCACCACAATGGGATATATTATATGTGTGTGGTGGTGATTCAATTGGCGTAATGGTGGTCGGTGGTGCGTTGATCGTCAAAGCCTGTTGATTATGCTCGTATTATTTGGCTCGTCTAGTTTCCTCCAACGGTAATTGAGATCGGGACTTGTTGAAGCTAGGGAGGAGATCGACTTTTTGGATCATCGTGGCCAGCGTGTCGTACTCATCTTCTGGTAAATCATTGATGAGTTGCAAAACTATCTTTGTCTCAGAAATTGGGTTGCCAATATTAGTTAATTGATCGGCCACTAGTTTAAGTTGTTTACAATAGTCTGACATGTTGGCAAAATTTTTAAGACGAGTGTTGTTGAATTTCTCTTCAAGATACACATCACGTGTATGTTTATTATCCGGAAAGATTTCTGCTAGCATTGTCCATAGTTCATGAGTCGACACACATGTCTTCATAATAATATGAAGTAGGTCTTTGGATATGGTGACATATATTCATTGTTTGACGATTGCGTCGAGCCTTTTCCATGTCGAGTCATCGTTGTTGGGTAGACAGGGGTGTTTGGTATCAATGTGATCAAGCACGTTGTATGCACATGCATGAATTTAAAATAATTCAACTCACGACGAGTATTGACCATCCTCTGGATCAAGAATGAAAGGGATGAACTTCTTGATGTTCGTCACGGCGAAGGCCAGAAGAAAGGTGGTAGGAGGAGGGGTAGGATTTGTGTCATAATTGGAGGAGGAAAAAGCGGGAGAATCCATGCCAATCGACGACGTGTAGAAAAATAGAAAAAAAATGGAGAGAAGTGCCAGAAATTGAGGGTTTTCCGGTGGCGGCACTCAGAAGATAATTGAATCATAATTACACTTGGAAAAGGATCTCTATCGGATCTCTATCATAAAGGACAACTTCTACCGAATGCTCGAAAATGAAATAACTATTAACTAAGATAAAGACTGTTATGAGACAACAAAAATTAAAGCAATGATAACGAAAAAGAAGAACACATAATTTTACGTGTAAACTCTTTAGGGGAAGAAAATTACAGTTGTCACCAACTCTTATTATGTTTAAATGAAAGATGATTACAGGATACATAATTATGCGAAAATGTCATATATATATATATATATATATATAAAGACAGCAAAAAAATCTTATTCCTGAATTACTTATGTGGAAACCCTGATTACTGGTCAAGAATTGACAATTGGTAACGTAAGTAAATATAGAATACACGTAATCCCACAGAAAGATTTCTTTTTTTGAATTCTTCATTTTGAATATTCAGTTTAAATAAGTCGTATATTGCTCAGACCAATAAATGGAGCTGAGGTTATAGTTAAAGCCGCTAATAGAAAACCTAAATAACTAGTTATAGTGAGCATGAAAGAGCTAAATTAAATGAAATATGTTCTTTTTATACATGTTTAGAAAGCACTTACCTAAGTTTCTTTTTTGCAAAATAGGTGGATATGCAAAAATATCAATTTCAATTGAAAGAAGAAGTTTGAATATTTGATTCATCTATCATTACCTTGCGTCATCCATGGCAAGAGGTTGCCGTCCCTCCAACACCCGCAATCGATCAGTCCGCAAACTTAACAAAAGATCTAATAGTTCTAAATTAGTTGTCATTATTAGTAATTAAATAGAGAGATTACAATTTGTTTATAAAGCTTAATTAGTTGTCAGCCTAATATCTGCAAGCTTTAAACTGCAAATACACGACAAATAACGTGGAGGAAAAAAAAGTCAAATACAACATAGCTTCTTACAAGTTGCCAGCTTGCACTATTTGTATATGCAATAATTATTTCAATCACATTAATATTTCAACACTAATAAAGGCCATTAGAAATTGAAAAACTCAAGTGGGAGAAATTAATCGCGCCTTGCTCCCATATATTAATTTTGATACATCAGAAAAGCATCTAGGGACGACTTAACAAAGTTGATGGCCGATAGTCAACTATATTAAAAAGTATTTATACTTATTGCATAAAATATATCCATACAGTATGTGATGAGAAGCAAAAGAACTTGCTCTCTAATATGGATCAATCAAATATGACAAAGCGAAATACTTAGCTAACTTGGAGAAATTGAGTTAAAATTAGAAAATGAAACAATCATAAACATGAAAAAGAATAAATGTACAGAGAGGAGGGAAAATTGAAATTAAAGAAGAAGGTTGTTGGGGTCTCGGGGCTACGGAAAGATTAAATACAAAATTAAATGCTAGAAACAGTTTCTAATGTTGCCTACAATGTTGTGACAATATCTCTGGCAACAACTGATAAAAACAGAATAAACCTTAGAGTAAATGCAGCGGAAAAGTAAAGAGACACAAGGTTTATATTTTCAAGGGTATATATTAATATATTCCTTGATGGACAATGATCAAAAGAATTATATATAATTACAAATGAATTTCTTTTTACAATTTGTATCAATGAAAACAAAATAAAAAGAAATTACAAAAATCGAAGTCGCAAATGACTTCATCCTAAAGTTAAAAGATCTTAAAAAGACAAATACAACATCTTCATTACAATTGTTTTTACATTAAGCTTAATCTAGAATAGAGATAGTAATTGTAATATGGGATAGATGTTGTTATACTACTTTAGGCTAAGGTGTTGATCCAGATTTCTGAAGCGAAATCTCGAGTGCTCTCTTGGTATTTTTACATTTTGATTCTGGATCTCAATACTCTGAATTTCATCCTCTATTTATAGTGTGGAACTTCCTTGAAACTATCGCTGGTTGGTTGTTGAAGTTGAGAGAAAGAAGGTTGCATCTTGGACCGATTCTTCCTCCATGAATTTCTCAATAACTTTGACTTGGTCTTCAAGTTGCTTCGATTCCAAGTTTTACTCCTTCAATTCCCACGTTTTAAACAAATCTCCATATTCAGCTTGCCTAGGGCATTTTTAACTTACTGTTTTGGCCGAAAGAATAGGCAAAATCATTTCCAAAGATGTTGGATGAGATGTTGCGGCAACATCAGAGACAACATCTGCAGGACAATGCGGATGTTGCGCAACACTGCGGGTAACATCTGCAGAACACTGCAAAGATGTTGTCCAGGCATAAAACCTGGTGTTGCCACAACACTCACACAACATCAACAATCTCTCCTTTTTTGTCTTTCTTCACAAAACTCCATACAAACCTAAAAATGTCTAGGATACGACTGATTGTAAATGTTTCCCTTAACATTTCAAACTCGTCAAGATTGTAGCCATGCTCCCCCTCAACCTGCACTTATAAGTTTCAAGTATTGTATTATAATTTAGGTAAGTAAGAACATATGTTTGTCAGTCACAACACACATACAACATGGTTGTAAGAAGTCAAAGACTAATATCCATACATCATCCACAAATAAAATATATACATATATATTTACAGACTAAAAATATAATTGTCTCATTGTCTACACATATCAATATCCATCAGCATGAAGTAAGACAAAATCAGTTTAGAAGAAATGTTGGTCAAAGTGTTGCATAACATTTGTCCCAACATATCTCCATACATGTATGTAGATATGTTGTTACAAATGTTACAACACTAATTCCAATATTAACAATCTCTCCCTTTTTGTCTTTCTTCATAAAACTCACACATTAACCAAACATGAGCAGTTCAGGTTCAACATCATCAATCTCCCTTTATTCAAAGACCAAAGAAGATGCCTGATGAGAAGCGGATCGATGTAGCATCTCCTCTCAGATAGCAGAGCTTGTACAACTTCAGCTTCTTCCCTCTGCATTTCAGCTTCCTCCCCCTGCATAGATAACAACATTTTCTCCTCATTTTTGTGGAGAAATCAGTATCACGAAATGAACTCTTGACTCTGAAAACAATGTGAATTGTCTTGAGTCAGTGTTGTCTAGATCATTGATAACATTTCTGGCAACGTCGTCATTTCCTGCTACCTTCTTCCAGGTCAAGTCAATATTTCTTATCCTAGAGGAGGATGATTTTCCAGTTTTCTGAGAGGTATTGAGCTTGAGTTCTTCATATTCGACAAATGGCTAATGTTCATGGGGTATTAGATGGAGTGATATCTGACAGTTGTGTTGACATTGGAGAAGTATTCTATTAGTGAATATATATGAGAGGAATTTGGGAATTAATCAGGATATGTTTAAATATAGAAAAATATATATAACAACCATCCATGATTGGAGTGTGAAATGATGATGAGTTCATCGGGTAGATAGAAAAAAACCCGAGGAAATGATTTTTCCCCTTTTTAAAAAAAAAGAATTAAAAAAAATCGGAAAAACTCTTGAATTGACATGAAAAATAACAAATAAGAGGATTATTACATACAAGACAACATTCTTTAAGCAAATCGCAACAATATTTCCCAACAATTAGGTAGTGTAGATTAATTAGGATTCTACACTCCTCAAATTAAGAAATTAACGACATAAAACTGATTTTTGAATTTAAAACAAAAAATGTCCAGTATTAAACGGGATTTGAGGTTAATGATTTAAATTTCAAAAATAATCAGGAATAAATAAGGCATGATAAACAAACAGAAAAAATAATTTTCTGAAAGAACAATCAATATATTGGATTGTGATGTTGTCAGTAATGTTGGGCAACATTTTGGGCAACACAAGTATTATGACACCACATGAACTTCTAGATTTGGCATTAACATTAGACACATTCTGTATATTTTCCCTATGAGTTTGATCCCTGGACCAATGTAACATTTTTCATCGCGTCCTTAATCAAACTTAGTTGAACATATGCAGAATACTCTATGTCTTTTAAAAAAATGAAAATATTTTTTGAGGTATTTTCAACATTCTTTCAACCACATGATACTCTTATACAATAGGAACGGTACCAATTTAGAGCTTTTCTCTTTTTATTATTATTATTATTTTCAACATTGCCAAATTTTTAGTCGAGGCTTTGCCTACTTTTGATACTCCCTTTTTATGATATATATATAAATAATTTTTATACACCATCGCAGAAAATAATATCATATTTCAGTTCTTATTCTTGTAGCATCATACTTGAATGACCAAATGCATGCACAATACTGTAACATCGTCAAAGTATATTGACAAACCAGTAAATGTTGTCCAGAATGTTGTGCAGCATCTACCAAAAACAGCCTTAACACAAACCAAGTTTTTTTTTCAAACTAGAAAATCTCTCATGATCTAGAGTCTTGGTGAAAATGTCGTATATCAAATAAATAAGATTGTTGCCAAAGTAAACAATATCCTCCACTTGTATTATTTCTATCATTCACATCTCCAGCCCAGTCCAAGTCACTAAATCCTATTAAGTTAGGATAAGTGACATTGGAATACCAAAATTTCCAACTCATATGTGCCAACAACATATCGAATAATACGTTTTACGACATTTTAAGTGTAATATTTTGGGACAGGCTTGAACACATGCAGACACAAATACACTAAATATAAGGTTGAACGACTAGCTGTAAGATACAAAAGACTACCTATCATGGATTGGTATAATGTTGGGTCAACATCTTCGCCAACATCGTCTTTACATACCTTTTTGCGAGAAGTCCATTGGAGGTTTCATATGTTTAGCATTCTCCAATCCAAATCTTCTAACTAGATTCTTGGCGTATTTGGTTTGTGAGATGAAAGTTTCATCTTCACTTTGCTTTATCTGCAGGTCTAAGAAATAAGTTAGTTCCCCAATCATGCGCATATCAAATGTTGATCATATAGCCTCGACAAAAAGTCTTAAGGTACGACTGTGAAGTCGAGCTAAAAACTATGTCATCTACATAAATTTGAGCGATGATAATATCTACACCATGACGTTTTATGAATAAAATTCTATCAGATTCATCACGGCTAAAACCAAAATCAAGTAGAAGTCTAATCAAATGACCATACCACACACAAGGGGCCTGTTACAACCTATACAAAGCATTTTTTGGGCTTGTATACATAATGTGGGTGGTGAGGATCCTCAAATCCTTTAGGTTGTTTAACATAGACTTCCTTATCAAGAAAAACCATTTAGGAAAGCACTTTTAACTTCCATTAGGTGCAAGAAATTTTTTAGACAACAATCAATAGCAAGGGTAAGTCTAATTGATTCAATTCTAGCCATATGTGCAAAGATTTCATCATAGTTCATACCTTTAACCTGAGTATAGCCTTGAACTACTTAGACGAGCTTTATTTTGAACTATAGTTCTCGATTGGTCTGACTTATTTTTAAAGATCCATTTAGTTTCAATAACATTTGAATTGTTAAGACTTGGAACCGGATCTCAGACATCATTTCGAGAATGTTGCCCAAGCTCTTCTTGTATTGCTTGAATCCAAAAATCATCTTTTAGTGCTCCCAAAATATTTTTGGTTCTAAAGTAGATATGAAACAAGAAAGACTAACTTGTTGGTATATGGTAGACATACACACATACCTTACCCTCTCTCGGTAGTTGATTGGCTCTTTCTCTCTTGTCATAATTCCTTCAAAAACTATCCCTATCACCTGGTCTGAGGGATGATTCTTACTAATTCTTGATGGAAGGTCTCTTCTTACTTGATCTTGCATTTCAGTTCTGGGCTCCTCCTCCATCTCTACCTCTGTGATCTCTTCTGTTGATTCAGATGTTTCCTCTGATGTTGTGACAACATTTGGGACAACATCTGATTCTACTGCTTTTCTACTGTAACCGCAATGCAGTTTTCTGATGTTTTACTTGTCACATCAATAAGATCACCAAAAAATAATATTGACCAACTCTTGTACAGTCTTGGTCCTCGGATTGTATATACGATAAGCATGACTAGCCAATAAAATTTCCTTTCTCATTCTTATAGTCAAACTTCGTCAAATGATACATGTCATTTAAGATGTAACAAATGCACCCAAAAGAGATATAAAAGTAACTCAAATTAGGTTTCTTATTATTTCAAAGGGTGTCATTTTAGTACTTGGTCTTAGGTAGATTCTATTAGTGATGTGGTATTTAAGGCTTCTGTCATAAAAAACACTTCTTTGACATTTGTTTAAAACTTAACATCCCTCTTTCATTTCTTGCAAGGTTTTGTTCGTCCTTTCTGCTATCTCATTCCACTGAGGAGTTTTGAGAGCATAAAATTCATGAAAAAATCCCTTTCTTTTCACAAACTTTCGCAAAAGAATGTTTTCAAAATCCTTTTCATGATCGGACCTAATCCAAAAAATAGGAGAACAAAACAGATTTATAATTCTACAGTGTAAGTTTTAAACATATCAAAGGTTTATGATTTTTCGTTTAAAGAAATATCTCCATGTATACCTAGAAAAATCATCCACAATAATAAAGGAATATCCCATGCTCGTAGGTTGTCTCATTCAATTGGATCCACTAGATCAACATGCAATAACTGAAAACAAAGAGACATACTTGAATGTTGTCTGTCGTGTTCGAAAATATTAAGGGCAACATGAGTTTGCTTATCTTTCATACAAACTTCAGAGACAGTTTTACCTTGAGGACATCATCACAAAGCTGACTTATGCTAAGAGGGTTAGCAACTAAGCCATCAACATGAAGTACCTTCTTCAAGGCTAGTATATCAGGAACATCCAGCGTTCATTTCTCAATAATCTTGATCTTACTCCCACCTCCAAAAGTCACGTGACCTCTATTGAATGACTCTTATTTCTTCATAAAATCCATTCGTATTTGTCATGTGGCATGAATGCTCACAATCAAAGTATCAAGAACCTGTAATGTTAGTTTTTTAATGCAGTAATATAGATATTACAAGTTAAGATCATTTTGGGAACCCAATCTCTCTTAAAGTATTTTCTCCGTTTCTGTTCATAAATGTAGCTTTGAATGTTATCTGAAATATTGAACAACATTTTAGACGACATTTTAGGCAACACCTTGTTCACAGAATTTTGAAGTTTAAAGTAGTATGTAATAATATTTTTAAGGAAGCATAAGTAACTACTCACATACTTCAGATTATCTTTTGATTTAGACAAGACAATCTTATTCTTTACAAAATAGATTTTCTCATCTTTATCAACGAAATTAGAGTAAACAATTAAGAGATATTTGATACCCAATATCTGCATATGAAGACTTACTAAAGTAAAGAATTTCATTCAATTTTAAGATCCTCGTGTTGAGCTTCTGGAAAGTGGCTACGGCAGAATCCAAATTTTACACGAATCTTACCAAATTAAATATCATTTTTGGTAAGTGCTACATCTAAATGGGTAATTATGCTTTTTAAATCATGGTTCTCACGAGTTAAAGATTTAACTTTTGAGTCACGTTGCTCAGATTCAATGATTAAAGTTTTACAAAGATTTTGTACTTCCTTAATCATATCATCTTGAGAGTCAACTTGATCCAATCATAGAACCTCACTAGTTGAAATATAATCACTAAAGCAATTTACATCTGGATAGTAAACATATTCATACCGTAGAGATGTTTCCGCAGATGTTGTCGCTGATGTTGCCACAAATGTTGTGACAACATTGTCGATGACATCTTTGTTTTCGGACAGAGATTGTTCAAAAACTGTAATTTACATCAATATATTTAAAATATTCATACCTGCCAGATATTGCTGCAGATGTTCTCACTGATGTTGCCATAGATGTTGAGACAACATTGTCGATGACATCTTCGTTATCGGAAAGAAATTGTTCGAGAACAGCAACCAGCATTACTTGTGATTTTGGTTCTGGATCTCCTTCTTCATCATTACTAAGAAAAACTCACCGACTCTTACCAAATTTCTAAGAGTGTTTGTACATATATTAGCATAATGACCCCCATCTTGAGCATGCATGTCCGGACTAAAGTTGTTTGAGATCAAATTTGGTATGATCCGAATTGAATTTCCTTAGTTACTTTTTTGTGTATTTGAAGAAAGACTAGTGGACTGATGATTGAAGGTTTGACTTTGTTACTCTTTGAATTTAGACTTAATTCTATCATTGTTGATCTTTCTCACTATCGAAATGAATTTTTGAGAGAGCAAGACAACATTAGCACCATCACAAACTTCTTCAATCGCACAAATCTTTATATTGAACTTCTCAGGAAGAGAACAGAGAGATTTTTCCATAAGTTGGGTGTTGGTTAAAGGAGCACCAAACAATTGACATTTATTAGAAGATATGTAGGGCAGAATGTTGTCCAACATTTGTCTCAACATATTCACATACATGAAATATGTTGTCACATATGTTACGATATTAATTCCAACAATATTAATCTGAAAATGTGTTACATCCCGTATTTCCAAGGAAATGATATGAGAACGTACTTAAGGATATAAGAATTGAATTTTGGAAAGAAAGAAAAATTTCATTTTTCTTAAGGAAAAATTCACGGAAAACTGTGAAGAGAAAATTATTAACTCGGAGTTAGATTCCCAAATTTGGATTTATGGATTTAGTATATTATTGTGAAGTCTTGGAATTGATAATATGGAGCCCGCCGAGAATTTTACAATTTTGCGGGGCCCTTCGATTTTAAAGATATTTTGGACAAATATCTAGATATTTTATGAAGTTGGATTTTCGACCAATGGGAGGGTGACACGTGTCACTCCTCCACTTGTTATGCTAAAGGAAATATCTATATAGAGAAAGAGATGAAGACTTAGATCATTTGTTATATTTTTCATCTTCCAAGCTCTCTTCTCTCTCCTCTTAACCCTAAATTTTGAAAATCCAAGAATAAAGGTTGATTATTATACAAGATTAAGAACACTAATCAAGTTCTAAGACAAGTTAACTCTCTAAGTTCTCCAAAAATCTATGTTGGCCGAGATTGGGGTTGAAAATCCTAGCTTGTTCGTCGACTTTTTGGAGGTAAAACGTGAAGGAAAGTTGGTTATAAGCTTGTAGATGATACATATGTGTGATTGTAACTTGAAGAAGTGGAGCAAAACGAAAACTGCGGGTCAAAGTTGAGAGGACTGCCTTGGACAGCTTTTGGGCAATTTTAAGGTAAATATTCTTCCTTCTCTTGAAGTAATTGGAAATTACATATTGTTATAATGTATAGATGAGCTTGTGCTAAAAAGAATGAAGGATAAAAAGTGTTTGGACAATTTTGGTAGGGTTGGCCGAGAATGGCAATTTTTGGATGTTGGTGTCGTTGGCTATAATTGTTGTTATTAACGTCACCTATTGCATGTTATAATGAAGTAATATTGTTGTTGACAAGTTGTTATGACTTGTATAAAAGTATTGGAACTTGAATTGGATTAAAAGGGATTATGGAAAGGGTAATCGTATTGGGGTTGTTGGCCGCATATTCTATGAAACTGTTGGACGTTATTATACAGTTTTTAGGGAATGTTTTAGGGTGTTTGAATTCTGAAAATTCAGCCCTCTTCATGCATGTTTAAGTGTGGTTATTGCTAATGAAAGTCCTAAGAGACTAAGGGTATAAAAAAGTGTTAAAAGGCTTCACATTTTACCCTTGTTGTTGTTGGATATTGGACTGATTTTTGTGGACTATTTTTATGTGATTATGGGGCAGAATTTTACACGTAAGGTAGGCGTGTAATCCTCTTTAGTTGTTGTTTGGTTGTGCCCTTAATTGGTGCCTTGGTTATTGATGAAATTGGGTCTTTGAAAGGTGGAAAAGTACGTATAAACAAGGGAAGTGCTGCCCAAATTTTTGTAGAATAAGAGAACTTTTACTTGGTATTAACCTACACTAGTAAGCTTGAAGTTGATAGAAGTGTTGTTGTATTTATAGGTTGAAGTACATTGAGACGTATTCTAGATTGTAGAGTTGGTTAGTTCGTCAACAAGGTATGTGAACTATCCCTTCTTCTTTTGGCATGATTTGATTTTATAAAGTGAGTGGATTTTAATCCTTATTGATACTTGATTTTATTTTAGAAAGTGAGTGGATCATAATCCTTAAACGATACTTGACTTGATCTTTATAGAGTTCTATTGGAACCTAATCTTTAGTGATACATTATATTGATTGTACTTTGGGTTTCTAAAATGGAAGTTTTCTACCTATTTCATTAATAGTACTTTGAGTTTCTAAAGAGAAGTTGTTCTATCTATTTTATTAATAGTACCTTGGGGTTTTCTAAAAGGAAAGAGGTGGTAGTACATTGGTTTTTCTAAAATGAAAAAGGTGGTAGTACCTTGATTTTTCTAAAAGGAAAAAGGTGGTAGTACTTTGGTTTTTCTAAAAGGAAAGAGATGAGACGTGCCTTTGATTTTATAGTAAAGAGTTCATTTTAATGATTTTAAAAGTAAAAGTACCTTAATGCTACAAGTGCTAGTGTCTTGGGGGTTTTATAAATGAAAGGATGTACGACAGACGTACATGGTGCAATTGGGGTTTGATAATGCCTTGAGTTTTTCTAAAAATGATAGTTCATTCTATTTGTGTTAATGAGAGTCAAAGATGATTTAAATTACACATAGCTGCTTGTGATAGCTATATGTGTACAGTCCTTTATATTTGGACCGTGTCCTAGAAAGGGTCGGGCAGTATACCTTAATGGGAAGGGCAATATATATTATTGACTTTACCGTGTCCTAGAAAGGGTCGGGCAGTATACCTTAATGGGAAGGGCAATATATATTATTGATTTTACCGTGTCCTAGAAAGGGTCGGACATTATATATTATTGACTTTACCGTGTCCTAGAAAGGGTCGGGCAGTATACCGTAATGGGAAGGGCAGTATATATTATTGACTTTATCGTGTCCTAAAAAGGGACGGGTAGTATACTTTAATGAGAAGGGCAGTATATATTATTTACTTTACCGTGTACTAGAAAGGGTCGGGCAGTATACCTTAATGGGAATGGCAGTATATATTATTGACTTTACCGTGTTCTAGAAAGGGTCGGGCAGTATACCTTAATGAGAAGGGCAGTATATAGTACATGATATGCATTCTTGATTTGACATGGCTCTCATATTTTTCAAAGGTACAGTTGAATTTCACTTTTAAAAAGGAAGTACAATTGGCTCTTATTTTTATATGGCACGGTTGGATCTGGTATTTGATTTTCATACTTGTCCCTGTCATCTTTTGGACAGATTGATCTTATTTACTGTACTTTATGTTTACATACTTAGTACATTATTGCACTGACCCCCTTCTCCGGGGGGTTGCGTTCATGCCTGCAGGTATTAGGTACTCAGTTGGGTGATCCGCGAGCTTATAATTTCCTTCAAGTTTTTATTGAGATGACTCCACCATTCCGGAGTCTAGTCATTATGGTACAGGTCTTCCATTATGACTTAGGTATATTCAGAGGTACGACGGGGCCTTGTCCCGTCATAGTTACTGTCAATCTTAGAGGTCTGTATTCATAAGTGGGCTGGACTTGCGTGATTTGTACAGTTGTAGTTTCTTTGGATTGTTTTATATATAATGGCGGCCTTGTAGGCTTTGCCTGTTTAGTTTTTTAAAAAATGATGAAATGAGTTTTCTATAATTTCTGCTGGTTTAATGTGATGTATAAGTAGAAGGGTGCCCATATAGGGCACCAGTCGCGGGCCCGGGGTTCGGATCGTGACAAAACGTCAGTCAACTTTTCAAAATAAGATTTTACGTCTTTCGTTTCTTCCATCCTCAAATGTTCATCTTGGCTCATGAGCATGCGACGCTTCATACGTTGAATACTCGAGCTACCTTTACACAACATTTGTAAGGTCTCCTAAGTATCCTTAGCCGTTAACATTTTATATGAGTTTGACTATATAATAATCAACTCATCCAAAGATTGCATTTAAGGTTTTTTTGTTGTAGCATGCATTATTGATTTCTTCCGCCGTCCATTTGGATTTGGGTGTAACAACAATGTCACATTCCTCATCCGACGGCTACATTGGTACAACATACCCATGGATTAAAGATATACATGCCCTAACATCAATTAATTTGATATGAGAACATAGGCATATCTTCCAATACACATAATTTAAACCAATGGGAAGTCTACCAATATTTTGGATTTGCCGGATTCATAGCTTAGATTAACAGGACCAAGCACTTATTATGTCAAGTGTTGGCTCTGATACCACTTGTTGGGGTCCCGGGGCTACGGATCAGAAAGTAAAAGCAAGATTAAATACAAAATTAAATGTTGAAACAGTTTCTAATGTTGTCTACAATGGTGTGACAACATTTCTGGCAACACCTAATAAAAACAGAATAAACCTTAGAGTAAATGCAGCGGAAAAGTAAAGAGACACACGGTTTATATTTTCAAGGGTATATATTAATATATCCCTTGATGGTAATGACCAAAAGAATTGTATAAATTATATACAATTACAAATGAATTTCTTTTTACAATTCGTAGCAATGAAAATAAAATAAAAAGAAATTACAAAAAACGAAGTCGTAGATGACTTCAGCCTAAAGTTAAAAGGTCTTAAAAAGAGAAATACAACATCTTCATTACAATTGCTTTTACATTAAGCTTAATCTAGAATAGAGATAGCAATTGTAATGTGGGATAGATGTTGTTATACTACTTTAGACTAAGGTGTTGATCCAGATTTCTGAAGCGAAATCTCGAGAGCTCTCTTGGTATTTTTACATTTTTATTCTGGATCTCAATACTCTGAAGTTCCTCCTCTATTTATAGTGTGAAACTTCCTTGAAACTCTCGCTGGTTGGTTGTGGAAGTTGAGAGAAAGAATGTTGCAGCTTGGACCGATTCTTCCTCCATGAATTTCTCAACAACTTTGACTTGGTCTTCAAGTTGTTTCGATTCCAAGCTTGACTCCTTCAATTCTCACGTTTTAAACACAGCTCCGTATTCAGCTTGTCTAGTGCATTTTTAACTCACAGTAACAAACACTGTTTTGGCCGGAAGAATAGACAAAATCATTTCCAAAGATGTTGGATGAGATGTTGTGGCAACATCAGAGACAACATCTGCAGGACAATGCGAATGTTGCGCAACACTGCGGACAACATCTGCAGAACACTGCAAAATGTTGTTCAGGCATAAAACCTAATATTGCCACAACACTCACACAACATCAACAAAGATAAATATACTAATTAATGAGAGAAAAATAACGTTATTTACTCGCTCATATACAACCTCAACCAAATTCTTAAAACATACTAACTTGAGAAATATTTTATTATAGTAATAATTATTGCATAAATTATACGCAATATATAAAAATTACAGTAGTACTGTATTCGGGGTCTTTAATATTTGGAGCCTAAGGCTTACCCTTTAGCCGCCACTGAAAGAATATGAAAAAAAAAATACAAAACTTGCCATCTGAAAACTCGGATTTTAAGTATGTACTTTCATGTGCTTATGATCAAAGTCAAGTTGTTGAATAGTTTATTTTGTTTCGTAAACGACTGATTAAATCTAGGTAAGTATGTATTTGATTAAGCTTTTACAAGTGTTTCTCAAGTGTGTTTCTCAATTTGAGAAACATTTTTTAGACTAAACACATACTTATCAAAAGTAGAAATATTTTTTAAAAAAATTAAAAAGTGTTTCTACAATGGAAGAGAAGGTTCTCCAAAGTGCTTTTCTAAATATGCTTCTCCAAACATTTTTTAATTTTTTTAATTATTGATCGACTTTTTTCAATTTGGATTAATTATTCACTTTTTTAAAAAAAATTCAATTGGGTTTAATTATTTACCGTGTTTTTTATAACTAGTTGATATGTTAATTTTTTTATAGACTTATTTCAATTGGGTTTAATTATTTACTAAGTTTTTGATAATTAGTTGATATGTTATCTCTCTTTTTTTCAAAATTTTGTTTATAGAATTAATTCAACTGAGTTTAATTATTCAATGGGTTTTCAATAAGTAGTTGATATGTTATTTGTTTTCAAATGCTTAATTCAATTGGGTTTAAATCTTTATGGGGATTTTGATAACTACTCGATATGTTTTATGTTCTTTTTTTTTCAAAAAAAAAAATTGTTTGAAACTGAGGCGTGATTGTTAAAAAATATATTGTAGCAGTATTAAAAAATATATTTTCTCTTTGCCATAAATATATATATATATATATATATATTCATATATACAAATCATGAATGTAGTTTATATGAGTTTATTTTTCCCATATTTTAAGTATTAGTTTGTTCTGTTCATTCTTCATTAAGAAATGTAATTGAGCGAATATTTGGTGTGTGGAAAAAAAGATAGAGAATATTATCAATAAGGCCAAGTTCCCATTAGACACAAAAAAAATTGTTGCGGCAACTATGGTTATGCATAACTACATTAGAAGGCATGCACTTGAAGATTTAGAATTTGATAAATGTAATGCAGACCCTAATTATGTTCCTGAAGTTGAAGGAGATGTAGATGGAACATCAAGGACTTTGAGAGATGATCATGATGGATCGATGGATGATGTTAGTATGGAACCTGTTGGCCACAACATTGTCACTTCCTTAATTAGTCGTGTGTCGTAATAATATTTCTATATTCTAGTTTATTAGTTGTGTAATGATGTAATATATTCAACTTTTGGGCATATTGAGTCATTGACTATCATATTGTCGTTACATTTCTTATGTACAATATAATATTATTTTTTGATTAAATAATGCAATTAAATATTTTTTTAAAATTATTAAATTGTGAAGATACACTAATTTTTAGAAACATAGGATAGAAAAGAATATTTTAAATAGTTTTAAATCTATTAAAAAGAATATTCTAGTTTATTTGCATAAATATGGGTCAAACAGGAAATTGTTTTTGTTTCTCAGAATTACTTCTATAATTATAGGTCAAACACCCTAACATATTCTCTAAAAATAGTTTCTCAAAAACTACTTCTAACAAACAAAAACTTCCTAAATTGATTTAAGACTCAAAAAGAAATTCTATAAATATGTATCAATTGAAAGGGTAGTCATCAGCAAGTTTATCTTCTTTCCCCTCATAGCATGATAGCTCATTCTCTGCTATTCACTTAACTTGCATGAAATCTCTTATGGGTAGCCTTCAAATTCTCTCTTTTTTACTCTTTTCACTCTTTTTCGCAAAATGTTACTCCCAAAAAAATTTTCTCCAGTGTCTTTCTAAATACTCCCAAACCAACGTTACACAAAACATTTACACCCCAAATTCTCCTACTTATTCATCTATCCTAGAATATGCTCAAAAAAATCCCAGATGGTTGAATTCTTCACATCCCATTTTCATTGTGTCCCCTAGAAAAGAATCAGAAATCAAGCCCGTTATTCTTTGTGCTAAAAAACTAGGCTTGCAAATCAAAATTAAAAGTGGTGGCCATGATTATGAAGGCATATCATATAGGTCTAGATTCCCATTTGTCATGCTTGATTTAAGTAATCTTGATGAAATCAATATTGATTTAAAAAAAGGGACAGTTTGGGTTCAAGCAGGAGCTACCCTTGGCCAACTTTACTATGCGATTGCTAAAAAAAGTAAAGTGCATGGTTTTGCTGGAGGTGTCTGTTTTAGTATTGGCACTGGTGGGATTATTAGTGGTGGAGGGATAGGCACTATGATGAGAAAATTTGGGTTTGCAGCAGATAATGTTGTAGACGCTCGCGTAATGAATGTTAATGGAAAAATTCTTGATAGAAAGAAAATGAAAGAGGACTTGTTTTGGGCAATAAGAGGAGGTGGAGGAGCAAGTTTTGGTGTTATTTTAGCATGGAAACTCAAACTTGTTCCCGTTCCGGAGAAGGTTACTTCTTTCACAGTTTACAAGAAGTTAGAGGGTAACCAAAATCTCCTCAAAAAATGGGAAAACATCGCACATCAACTACCTGATAAATTACTTATCAGAGTAGTTATACAAAATGATGGAATGGGGAATGACAAGTATGTTGAAATATTCTTTCAAGCACTATTTCTTGGACCAGTTGATGAGTTAATTCCATTGCTCAAAGAAAAGTTCCCTGAATTTGATTTGGAGAAAAAAGATTGCTTCCAAGAGCCTGTTGTGGACTGTAGTAACAGGCCTTGCATTAAAAAGGAGTGTCGCGAATCTGCATGGATTGGATCAGTCTTGTATTTCTATGGCAGGAGAACAAATGAGTCACTTGAAGTTCTTCTAGAAAAGAGTATTCCAACACAGAAGAATTATTTTAAAGCCACATCTGATTTTGTGAAGACTCCAGTCCCAGAAAAAGGTTGGAAAATGGTGGAGAGGCTATTTTTGGAAGAAGAAAGACCCCAAATGATAATGGAGCCATTAGGTGGGGTATTAGATGAAATCTCAGAATCTGAGATTCCATTCCCTCATAGAAAGGGGAATTTGTATAATATTCAGTACTTGGTCAACTGGGGTGATAACAGTGAGAGTGTATCAAGTCAAAAGATAGCATGGATGAGGAAACTTTACAAGGAAATGAAGCCATATGTTGCAAAAAATCCAAGAACTGCTTATCTGAATTATAGGGATCTTGATTTTGGAACTAACCAAGAGGACTACAGCTATTCCAAGGCCAAAGTGTGGGGTGAAAAATATTTCAAGGGCAATTTTGAGAGGTTGGCTAAAGTGAAGAGTAAGGTGGATCCCAACAATTTCTTCAGAAATGAACAAAGTATTCCACCTTATCATACTGATAGCTAAAGAAGACTTGATTGCATGCAAGAGCAGAAAAAATAAATGCAAGTTGTTTGAAGTTTTCTGAAGAATAATTCCTTTCTTTTACCGAATGAAATAAATGTATCAATAAATCATCTTAATTTGCAAAATAAAACTTGAATTTTTATTTATATTTTATATTTACTCAAGGAAATACCACAAGTTATCACATTTTTATCTTGAATGTTATGGAATGACCTTTAATTATGTAACGCATTCTTATGAAGAAATTCCAAATTATGGCTTTAGGGGTTGGCACCTATATATATAATTAATACACCCTTATTATGGCGCAACAAATGCTTTCCCTTAGGTCACAAGTTCGATCTCATGCATAAACCTTCTTGGTTGAGTCCGTCACACATGGCTTGTCAAGTGTGGTTAATCGGCTGACGTGGTTTGCAGGCTATTGCGTCAGCCCGGAATTTACCCTGTGCGCACTCGAAAGAGTAGCGATTGCGGGTTCCTTCGTCAACAAAAAAAAATGCCAAACATGCACAAGTGGTTAATAATTTTAAATTATGGGTTTGGCGATCTCCATTTCCTCGTTCAGGTTTCCACCTATAATCTTCTCCAGTTTAGGAACAAATTAATGGAAGCACCCACATTATTTTCCAAAAACAAACTAAAACCAATTCTCTCAAAATCAAATCCAAACAACACCCTAGTAAAAGAATCACATTTCTCTGTTGAAGATGGATTCCAGATATGAATTCTTTTCCCTAAAAACAATTGTTGTAAATGGTGTACACAACCCAACCCACTGCCCACTAATTGGATATAGTTGGGCTAAAAATAATTTAGTCCATTTAAAACTAAATTTTGAGTCCAAACTTAATAGCCCGCTGGCCTAATGGAGTTGTGGTCCGTGAGGCCTAAAACTAAATTCATGGAAAAATTATTCGAAACAAAAATAAAAAAATAAAACCTGCAAGGAACACAAGAGAATTTATTTACTTGTGATTTTCAAAATTTATTGTTTGTCCTTGGGATAACCCTCGTTCTCTTTCGTAATTGGTGAACACTATTTAAGTAGTAATAAGTAGATGGTATTGGTCAAGCTTTTAGGGAGAAAAATAAGTGTTTTTGAGTATCACCAGAAATTAGGGGTGAGCACGGGTACAAGGTACCCATATATCCAATCGAAACTGACACTAACGGGTAGGTTCCGGGTAGATATATTAGAATAACTGGTAGGTTCCGGATAGTAAAATTAGGAACCGATCAATGTCGGATTCGGTTTCGGAAAATAAAGATCGGACCCGGAACCGATACCCGGACCCTATGAACCCACCCCCCATTTAAATTATTTAATTTTGGGCTTGGGGCGTTTAATTTATTGGCCCAGTCCGATTTATATACAATCCACACCTTAATTTTTAGGCCCAATCCGATTGATACATTACACAACCCACGCCCTAATTCTCATTTCTCATACTTTCCAATCTACGCAGCCAGCAGCCTCTCCAGTAGCCTCTCTTTCAACTTATTAATCGCGTGAGGCCTTTGCAGAAGCAATAATTCAGTTTTATTTCTTCCCTCATGTATTAAGACTCATGTCCTTCTTGTGTCATGAGCTTTTTCCATTCGATTTCTATGGACGTGTGATATTTATGGAAGTTTATTTAATGTTTTTAGCATCTCTTGTTTATTTTGAAACTTGACAGAGAAAGACATTGTTTTTGTATCAGAAACCATTTCGAGAATGACATAGTTATAACAAGTGGTATTATAAATATGTATGTCAAATGTGAGAGAATCCCATATGCAAGACGTGTTTTAGAATATACAATGGAGAAAGATCTAGTCTTGTGGAATACATATTGGCTGCTTATGCAGAAGTGGGTTTGAGCGGTGAGTCATTAAGATTATTTTACCAGATGCAGTTGTATGGTTTACCACAAAATGCCATATCTTGGAATTCTTTAATTCATGATTGAGGGGTGAGTCATCCGGGTAATGATTGCTACGGGTAGATTTCTGGTAGTAAATTTAGGAATAGGTCTTTTACAGGGTCCGGGTAGTTCAAAAATTGTTGGGTACCCAGACCTGCTCACCCCTACCAGAAATTACTTTTCAGAAGCTAAAATAATTATTTTTTTCTCATAAGTACTTTTGGAATATTGGTCAAGCACAATATACTGCTCTAATATCAGCAAAAATGCTTGTTAAATTTATTAATCAAACAAAAATGGTTGCTCCCCAAAAATGCTTTTTCAAGAACACTTATGACAAAAAAGAAAATTTTAAAAATTTGGCCGCCATAAATCAATTTTATAAACATGAATTTTTGAAGTGAAGAAGCTGTAAAATGGAACTGTGTGCGGCCAACAATCGCTTCCGAATTAACTTCACATTTTCTACAACATGTTGCACTAAGGTGTGTTCCTATTGAATTTCTGAACTCATCCTCAAGTGTGTATTAAACACAATCTGACATGACATAAATCGAAAATTTTATTTTTTAATCTTGTGCGTGTGTTTCGGGGCCAGAAAAAATTTCCTTCTCCCAGTTTGGATGGTTTAATCTTGCTGCTGCTATTTTGAAGTTTTTATATGATTTTGCTGCTGTATTTTTTATATAAACACACCAGAAGCTGAAATTTTTTCCGGCCCCAAAGTCACGCACAAGGTTAAAAAAAAATCAAACTCCCGATTTATACCATGTCAGTAGGATTGTGTTTAATAGACAGACTTTAGAACATGTTCAGGAGATCATTAGAAACAAGACTTAGTTGAGGTGCCAAAAGAGCATTTTACTCCCTTTAATTTTCATTCCATCATTTCTCATTCACCAATATCAAAACCCAACAATCCCCCACATGAATGGGGAATGGTTATAAGATAAAAGAATGTACGGACGAGTGTGATATACAAGCGAGAATTGACTGCATCTGGATAAGTAGGTTTCCCTTTGAACTTTCCGTAGTGAACTTATATCGAATATACTCGATCAATCGGTAGATTTGATATCTTTGAACCGTTGAACTTTGTTGTATACCTAGACAACATAAGACGCACAATCAACCCTCAACCGTTTATGGTTCTCACGGTTGTGTTCGTTTCAGCCATGAACATCGTCTGGTCTCATGAGTGCATAGAGAATGGGTCTTTACTGTCATTCCCCTTTAAAGCGGCTTACACTTAACACTCACATAGGTGATTTCTAAACATGTGGTCCTATAGCCACATTATCTGGTCATACATTGTCAGATTTAGATAACCATTAAAAAACCTTAATGCTTTATTAACTCATTAACAAGCCAGAAAGTTTTATCCTTATTTCTGAACATTGTCTTCATCCGAGAATGAGTTGAGTTATTTGACAATGTTGAACCGTCAGTCACAACTTTGTTTGATCTTCTTGAACCTAGTTCTTGGGATCTCCAGTCTGCTAGGTAGAGTTACCGCCATGATGACTTGTCATTGGCCTTAACCCCATTCCCATTGATGATCTACCAACTCCCTCTCTAGATAAGTCTTTTGTAAGCGGATCCGCCACGTTATCTCTTGACTTTACATAATCAATTGTGATAACGCCACTAGAGAGGAGTTGTCTAACGGTATTGTGTCTCCGTCGTATGTGACGAGATTTTCCGTTATACATTACGCTCCCGCCTCTACCTATTCGCTGATCGCTACAATGTATACATATAGGAGCCAAAGGTTTGGGCCAGAATGGAATATCTTCTAAGAAATTCCGGAGCCATTCAGCTTCTTCACCGGCCTTGTCTAAAGCTATAAATTCTGATTCCATTGTAGAGCGGGCGATGCATGTCTGTTTTGATGATTTTCAAGACACTGCTCCTCCGCCAACGGTGAAAACATATTCACTCGTGGATTTAACTTCAAACGATCTGGTGATCCAATTTGCATCAATATATCCCTCAAGTGCTGCGGGATATTTATTATAATGCAAAGCATAGTTTTGGGTGTGTTGTAAATATCTCAAGACTCGTTTCATTGTCATCCAATGAGTTTGATTGGGATTACTCGTGAATCGACTCAGCTTGCTTATAGCACATGCTATATCTGATCGTGTACAATTCATAATATACATCAAACTTCCCAAAATTCGTGCAAAGTCCAATTGTGAGTCACTTTCACCTTCATTATTTTGAAGTGCAAAACTTACATCAATTGGAGTCTTTGCAACATTGAAATTTAAATACTTGAACTTGTCAAGTACTTTTTCAATATAATGTGACTGTGATAATGCTAGACCTTATGGAGTTTTATGGATCCTAATTCCTAAGATCAATTCAGCAACCCCTAAGTCTTTCATGTCAAATTTGCTAGCGAGCATACGCTTCGTAGCATTTACATCGACAATATCTTTACTCATTATCAACATGTCATCAACATACAAACAAACAATGACTTCATGATTTGGAGTATTTTTAATGTAAACACATTTGTCACACTCATTAATCTTAAATCCATTTGCCAACATTGTTTGGTCAAATTTCGCATGCCATTGTTTGGGTGCTTGTTTAAGTCCATAAAGTGACTTAACAAGTCTGCACACTTTCTTTTCTTTACCAGGAACCACAAAACTCTCAGGTTGTTCCATGTAAATTTCTTCCTCCAATTCTCCATTTAAGAAAGCTGTCTTGACATCCATTTGATGGATTTCAAGACCATATACGGCCGTCAGTGCCACTAACACGCGAGTAGATGTTATTCTTGTTACCGGCGAGTATGTGTCAAAGTAATCAAGACCTTCTTTTTGTCTATAACATTTGACCACAAGTCTTGCCTTATATTTGTCAATAGTACCATCAGCTTTCATTTTCCTTTTAAAGATCCATTTTGATCCTAAAGGTTTATTTCCAGGAGGAAGATCAACTAATTCTCATGTATGGTTGTTTAAAATTGATTCAATTTCACTATTGACTGCTTCTTTCCAAAATGTTGAATCAGAAGATGGCATTGCTGCTTTAAATGTTTTAGGCTCATTTTCAAGCAAGAATGTTACAAAGTCTGATCCAAAGGAAGTAGATGTCTTTTGACGTTTGCTACGCCTTAGATCCTCTTTGCTTGGTATACTTTCCTTTGGTTCTTCCCGCGGTCGTTTAGATCTTTCACTTGACGACTCACATTCAGTTTTATACGGATAGATGTTTTCAAAGAATTCAGCATTATCTGATTCAATTACCGTATTAACATGAATTTCGGGATTGTCCGATTTGTGAACCAAAAACCGACAAGCTTTGATGTTGGTAGCATAGCCAATAAAATCACAATCTACAGTTTTTGGTCCGATTTTTACCCTTTTGGGCAAAGGAACTTGGACCTTCGCTAAACACCCCCACACTTTAAAATATTTCAAGTTGGGTTTTCTTCCTTTCTATAGATCATATGGAATAGATTGTGTTTTGTTGTGGGGTACTCTGTTGAGTATTCGATTAGGTATGAGATAGCTTCCCATGGCTCTGCAGAAACCGAAACTAATTAGTAAGACATTCATCATTTTCTTTAATGTTCGGTTTTTCCTTTCCGCAATTCCATTTGATTGTGGTGTGTAAGGGGCAGTATTTTGATGAATGATTCCATATTCCAAACATGTCTCTGCAAAAGGAGATTTGTACTCTCCACCCCTATCACTTCTAATCATTTTGATCTTTTTATTCAATTGATTTTCCACTTCGTTCTTGTATTGCTTAAATGCATTAATTGCTTCATCCTTACTATTAAGCAAATACACACAACAGTATCGAGTGCAATCGTCAATGAAAGTTATAAAATACTTTTTCCCACCACGAGATGGTATTGACTTCATATCACATATATCTGTGTGAATTAAGTCTAAAGGATTTGAATTCCTATCAATAGACTTATATGGATGTTTAACAAATTTAGATTCACCACAAATTTCACATTTTGATTTGTTACAATCTAATTTAGGCAATACTCTAAATTGAACAATTTTCGCAAGGTTTTATAATTGACATGTCCTAAACGAACATGTCATAAATCATTTGACTCCAATAAGTAAGACGAAGCTGAATTTTCATTAATACTGTCAACAACCATTACATTGAGTTTGAAAATGTCCTCAGTGAGGTAGTCCTTTCCTATGAACATATCATTCTTACTTATTACAATTTTCTCACTAACCAACACGCACTTAAACCCGTTTTTGACGAGTAGTCCGACTGAAACTAAATTCTTCCGAATTGTTGGAACGTGCAGAACATTGTTGAGAGTCGGGACCTTGCCGGAAGTCATCTTCAGAAGTATCTTCTCATATCCTTCAACCTTGCTGTTGCAGTATTTCCCATAAACAGTACTTCTTCGGGTCCAGCGGGAGCATATGTTGCAAATGCTTCTTTTGCAGCGCAAACATGTCGAGTGGCACCAGAATTCATCCACCACTCCTTTGGGTTTCCAACTAAATTGCACTCTGACAGCATTGCACACAGATCATTCAGATCATCATTCATTTCCACCATATTGGTTTGTCCTTTTCCCTTGTCCTTTTCTCTTGTCCTTTTTCGGGAGACGACAATCTGGGCTTTTGTGTCCAGCTTTTCCACAATTAAAGCAGTTTCCCTTGAACTTTTTCTTGTTAGAACCCTTCTCTTTTTCAGAAGGCCTCTTTCTTTTCTTGTTCATTTTCGGAGCAACATCTTCAATGATGTTGGCCACTTCAATTGGTGAACTCTTACGATACATCTTTGTTATACCCCGTAGTTCCAGGGTATGTATGCGAGGACATACGTACGAGAATACGACAGAAATATTGGAAAGAAAGGAAGATGTGATTTTTTTTCGACGGAAAAGTTTCCGGTTTTTGTGAAGAAAAAGGTTCGTTAATGGGAATTGGATTCCCAGATTTGGTATTTGAACTTCTCGGATTATATTAGAATTTTGAGATTTTATTTTCGGAAGACGTAATATTTTGGACGAATCAGGGGGCGACACGTGTCACCCCCTTGTGTGGGCGAAATGGTGTGACAAGTGGCTAGCCACTTGTCACCTACTCACCTGGCGAAATGGCCTTACACTTGGCACCCATTTCGTTGGCCATGTGGTGTGGTGGGACCAGCACACACATGGCCCAATCTTGGTCATACACTTAGATGGATCTTGACCTCCATTGTTACATAAATAGACCCCTTGGTTGATGAATAAGTTCATCTCACTTGAAAGCTTCCAAGAGCAAAATACTTCCCTCCCTTTGTATTGGTTTCGTCCCACCCCTCCCCCCTTGTGTAGAATACTTGGTGTATTGTGGTATAATTCCAAATACACTAGCCTAGTATCCCTAGTAGTATTCCAAAGTTGTTTAAATACTAGGAGCCCGGAAATCCTACTTTATTCCGAAAGTCGCAAAATGAAACCCTAGAAAAACCTTCATAAGCTTGGTTGAAGTGTTTAGAAGTTGTTTAGAAACTTCTAAGTCGCTGAGGCGGGTTGGGCGTAAGGACTTGGAGCTAAACGTTGCTCTGGATAGACATTTAATTTTTGATAATTTTGGGCTTATCGTGGTAATGATTTACGCCCACTATGTAATTGGATATTACATGTTGTAGTAATGTATAGTTGAGTATACTATATTTAGAATGAGTATTGAATCAGTATTTACATAGTTTGTATTTACTGATGAAGTTGTATTATTGTGAAGCGATTTGAACACGTCCGTTAGACGTGTAATCCCTGAGTTATTGGCACAGTAGCGGGCCTTGTTAGGAGGAGATTTATGTGATTTCGGGGAGGTCTTTGCGAATTTTCGTAGAAAATGGAACCGTGTGTTTAGAAGTTAATAGACGTTTGTGGCTATATAGGTGGAAGTACTACGAGTAGCGTATTCTACTTGATGAGTGGAAAAGGCTAGCGAGGTTACTGATCGTGGAAGTTTTGCTTATTGTCGATAATCGTCGCGAGGTATGTGAACCTCTTCCTATCCTTTCTAGCATGATGTTTTGTAAACTATGTAGTGCGGTAGACGTACGTGTGCTAAGTGTTTTGGTTGGTTTAAACATGGGTGTTATAATAGCTTTATGGGAAGTTAGTTATAACGACTTTATAGGTAAAAGAATGGTTTATTGATTCGAAAGTTAAGAGACTTGATCTTCAAAGATAAGAGACTTGACTTATAGGCGACTTGATTTTGAAAGTTAAGAGACTTGATCTTCAAAGATAAGAGACTTGACTTATAACGACTTGTTTTGGAAAAGAAGTAACTTGATTTTAAGTATAGGTTACTTATTTTGAAAAGAGTACATTATTTGGGTTTTAAAGAATACTTATTGTTGTTTTAAAAGGAAAGAGACTTGTAGAATTCAAGAGTTTTGGTTTAGAACATAAAGTGTTATAACTTTATGGGAAGTTAGTTATAACGACTTTATGAAAACAAAGGAATGGTTTTATCATTGGTTTTAAAATGGTAATTTGACTTTAAAGGGAGAAGTGTTTTGGTCTAAAAGGAAGGCATGTTATTGTCTTAATTTGGTTTAAAAGGAAAGTCCGACGTTGTTTTGGTTTAATTAAAATATTAGTCACTTTATTTTCTTATACTACGTATTGTGTGACTTTTGTGAAAGTAACGTATCTTTTAAGAGTTAATGTATAAAGTACTTTGGGGATAACAACCCGATCTTGTGAAGCATATAGTAGACAGTACCTTGTGTGTCTAACATGAATGGGTTGGTTTGTGATAGCCTTGTAATACTTTCTTGTTGATTGGTTAAGTAAACATGCGAGGATCTTACGTGTGTTAGTATCTTGTGATGTTTGTGTAAAGGGTTTCCTCGATCGCGCTTAAGTTGTTTAACTATCAGCGTTATGTTGGTATTGTACCACTCACGCCAGCGTGTTTCCGAGGTTGGCGCCTCCGACGCGGGGTAGACTCGGTGATGCAGGACCATGATTCGAGAATACCTCATGCGGGTCCAGGACCTATGCGAGCTACGAGTTCCAGTTAGTGTGCGACCTTTATGGTCACGCGGTCTACATGTGGCCACGCGGATCGCGAGTCGGCGGATCGCCGGAGTAGCTACCCTCGATGCGGGGTTATACCTCATGCGGGCCTATGAGGTTGGCCTATGCGGAGTCGCGAGGAGTTCGAGGCTGACGCGCACATTGAATCGCGGGCGTGTGACCGCTTTGATCATGTGGTGACGCCAGCGAGATCTCATGATACGATTTATGACCTTGTTAGTACTATGGGTGTTAGTAGTCGGCTATGCCTTCGTACTTACCATGCGGTTTTATTATGACACAGTGGGACCCGTGTTCATGTGTACTCAGATGTTTTATATCATGGATCACGCGGTGAGGAAGGTATTCCACGGGCATGAGTGATGTTGTGGCGTGAGACCCATTGTTATATTTGAGTAATGACTTTGAGGCATGAGTCCACGACTTGACATGACTATTTATGTATTGTGGATGTAGTTTGGTTATCATACATGTCTCCCGCTTTATATAGACTATTATGATTTCATTTACGATTTTTACAAGTTTCACATACTTGGTACTGTTATCTTGACCTCGCCCGGGTGCGTTCATCTGCAGTAGAGGTACATCGGTTGTGGATCCGCTCTTAGGATCACGGTTGACTTTTGGGAAGCTCCGTTTCTCGAGGCTTGTCTTTGGTATAGTCCCACTGCCGGTGTAGTTACTTGTACATTCGGGGTATGGCGGGCCCCTGTCCGTCATAGTTATGGTTACATTCTTAGAAGTGCATGTAATCTTGTTGTAGGCGAGTTGTAAAAGGATTTAACTGTTCAGGTTGATATATATATGTATATATTTCAGGAAGGTGACCGTTTTGGTTAGCCTAGTTCATGCTTTATGACTTGTCTCATGTTTTAGTTTTTTTATTTCACGATTTTCTCCGATGTTGTATCACTAGGGTGCCCGGTAAGGCACGATCCACGCCGGATCGGGTCGTGACAAAGTGGTATCGCACGATTAGTCCTCGGAAAGTGACTACGCACGTGTCTAGTAAGTCTTGATTATCGGTGTATTGTGCACCACATCTATAATCAGGAGGCTGCAGGACATTTAGGATTGGTTTCCATTCTTCTCATTCTGAGATCGTGCCTTAGAGCTGTGTTGTAAGTTGGACTCCCTTTGGCGTATTCTTATGTACCCGTTATGCCTCCATGAGGCAACCAGGCCCAGATGGGCAAGCGGCGAGAGGAGCTACGAGTTGAACACGAGAGGTTACGAGGCATAGGCACGGTTCTTACGAGATAGTACTTGACGACGAGTTTTATGATGCCGCTAGCCCAGCAGAGTTAGAGCGGCGATTTCTTGAGCCACGATACGAGCCTCAGATTCACGGCGAGCCGAGGATATGAGTTCAAGGTGATAGCCCAGTTACTAGCTAGGCTAGTGGCTGGGAATGAGGACGGACGGGAGTCGGTGGTTCCGGCAGTATCAGTGATTCCCCCTAGATCCGATAGTCTGAGACTTAGGGATTTCTTGAGTTGCATTCGCGAATTCTATGGATAGAGAGGCGAGATGATCCTCGTGTGTCGTACTTGTTGGGAGATTGTTATACCGTGGCCGTCGGGGCCATGATGGGAGGATGTCAGTAGGAGGTTACGGAGGATGACTCGGCTGCCGGGTCGATCGCGGGTTGATTGTTCGGAGAAGGGGTGTTAGTCGGATGAGGTCACCCCTACCTCGCTTCGGCCATAGTAGTAGACTCCATTATGAGAGTGTCGCATCGCTCGACAACTTTTGTGTTTGCGGCCAATAGGGCAATTTGGTGAGAGTTTGTCGACTGCAGGTAGCACAGATGTAGAGCCTCGACGCCGGGATCGGTGGTGGTTCAACGCCTTATATAGCTAGCGCCTGCAGGCGTGATTATGATTAGAGCGGCAAAGGGAAAGTGAGCGATAGTTGCAGAGATATCTTTAGCCCTTAGGAGATTTTGTTTATGATATTATGGTGGGTACATGTTAGGTGCTATGCGGATAGCATTGTGTTAAGTGTGAATTAGAAAACATGGTTAGTTGAAAGGATAAGTATGGGGTCATGGAAGGTGTGAACCTTAGAATAGTACACGTTGAGACCTTAGATGTAAGGCCGTCTTGAGAAAAGGATTTTACGGTTAATCTTTGTGAAACACTTGGTATGCGTGAAATGGTTTGAGGATATTTTCCTTGGGATGTGTAAGGTGAAAGTGGTAGCTTTCATGACTTGATAGGTAAGATTGTTCGGATCGGGAACAAGAGTTTGTGCGATTATGGGTGGGTTGAGGACCGTTCGCGGGTCAACCGCGGCAGAAAGGAGATGTGGTCAATTTGTGGTGATCCCGCTTTGTGATAGGATTACGAGGGTGTTAGGTCAAGGTTAGTTAACCATCGTGCGAGTTCGAGGATGCGTTCGACCGATGGTCGCCGATGAGGTCACCCATCTCGTCTTCGAGCGGACTATTTACTCGCGGAGGTGGCGATATGTTATATATCGGGAAGGTTGTAAGCGCTGCACGGATTCCTACTTTTATGACAGCGGTGGAGCCCAATTTTTTCGGCTATGTCTTTTTGTGTGCGAAGGTGTTACGAGCGGGGTTGGAACTCAGGTGAGTCTCAAGATGTGCATTCACCCTCGGTAAGCGGAAGAACAACGCGTTTTACCCGGATAGTTAAGAATAGGTTGCGGGCGATGTTTTGATTTCGGGGTAGCCGTGAGGATTGTGTGCCTCTTGGGTAAGTGAGTTTTATGATAGCTACCTTTACTGATTCGGATGTCGCCTTATGAAGCCTTGTATAGGCGGAAGTGTAGGTTGCGATCGATTGGTTCAAGGTTGGCGGTTCGGATAGTTGGTCCCTACTTGTTTCACCGGGATGTGGATAGGGTGAAGCTTATCCGGAGGAAATTGTTAGCAGCTCGAGTCAGCGAAGCGTGGCACGTTTATTGGAGGAGTTCGAGTTACGAGGAGTACGACGAGTAAGGGAAAAGTGAACATATGTTATGAGAGCGAGTGGTCATTCTGTTGTGAAGATCACGAAGGAGTATCGTTTGATCATGGGTGAGAGCTTTTGAGATGATTGAGGTGATTCCTCGTTAGCATGAAATGGAGTTTTGCGCACATGTTATATTCCGGCCATTGGTGGCATGATCGGTTTGTAAGTGTAGTAGTGGAAACTACTGGCGATATGTATGTTTAGAGACTTAGAAGGAACATTCGGACGAATGTTTCTAAGGGGAAGAATGTTATACCCGTAGTTCCGTGGTATGTATGCGAGGACATACGTGCGAGAATCTGACGTAAATATTGGAAAGAAAGGAAGATGTGATTTTTTTCGTGGAAAAGTTTCGGTTTTGTGAAGAAAAAGGTTCGTTAATGGGAATTGGATTCCCAGTTTGGTATTTGAACTTCTCGGATTATATTAGAATTTTGAGATTTTATTTTTAAGACGTAATATTTTGGGCGAATCGGGCGACACGTGTCACCCTCGTGTGGCCACGTGGGCGAAATGGTGTGACAAGTGGCTAGCCACTTGTCACTACTCACCTGGCCGAAATGGCCTTACACTTGGCACCCAATTTCGTTGGCCATGTGGTGTGGTGGGACCAGCACACACGTGCCCAATCTTGGTCATACACTTAGATGGATCTTGACCTCCATTGTTATAAATAGACCCTTGGTTGATGAATAAGTTCATCTCACTGAAAGCTTCAAGAGCAAAATATTTCCCTCCCTTTGTATTGGTTTCGTCCACCCTCCCCCTTGTGTAGAATACTTGGTGTATTGTGGTATAATTCCAAATACACTAGCCTAGTATCCCTAGTAGTATTCCAAAGTTGTTTAAATACTAGGAGCCGGAAATCCTACTTTATTAGAAAGTCGAAATGAAACCACTAGAAAAACCTTCATGCTTGGTTGAAGTGTTTAGAAGTTGTTTAGAAACTTCTAAGGGTCGCTTGGAGCGGGTTGGAGCGTAAGGACTTGGAGCTAAACGTTGCTCGGGATCGACATTTAATCTTGGATAATTTTGGGCTTATCGAGGTAATGATTTACGCCACTATTGTAATTGGATATTACATGTTGTAGTAATGTATAGTTGAGTATACTATATTTAGAATGAGTATTGAATCAGTATTTACATAGAAATTTGTATTCTGATGGCGTTGTATTATTGTGAAGCGATTTGAACACGTCAGGTTAGGCGTGTAATCCTGGGAGTTATTGGCCTGGTAGCGGGCCTTGTTAGGGGAGGAGATTTATGTGATTTCGGGGAGGTCTTTGCGAATTTTCTGTAGAAAATGGAACCGTGTGTTTAGAAGTTAATAGACGTTTGTGGCCTATATAGGTGGAAGTACTACGAGTAGCGTATTCTACTTGATGAGTGGAAAAGGCTAGCAGGGTTACAGTACTGTGGAGAGTTTTGCTTATTGTCGATAATCGTCGCGAGGTATGTGAACCTCTTCCTATCCTTTCTAGCATGATGTTTTGTAAACTATGTAGTACGGTAGACGTACATGTGCTAAGTGTTTTGGTTGGTTTAAACATAGGGTGTTATAATAGCTTTATGGGAAGTTAGTTATAACGACTTTATGTAGGTAAAAGAATGGTTTATTGATTCTGAAAGTTAAGAGACTTGATCTTCAAAGATAAGAGACTTGACTTATAGACGACTTGATTTTGAAAGTTAAGAGACTTGATCTTCAAAGATAAGAGACTTGACTTATAACGACTTGTTTTGGAAAAGAGAAGTAACTTGATTTTAAGTATAGGTTACTTATTTTGAAAAGAGTACATTATTTGGGTTTTAAAGAATACTTATTGTTGTTTTAAAAGGAAAGAGACTTGTAGAATTGAAGAGTTTTGGTTTAGAACATAAAGTGTTATAACGACTTTATGGGAAGTTAGTTATAACGACTTTATGAAAACAAAGGAATGGTTTTATCATTGGTTTTAAAATGGTAATTTGACTTTAAAGGGAGAAGTGTTTTGGTCTAAAAGGAAGGCATGTTATTGTCTTAATTTGGTTTAAAAGGAAAGTCGGACGTTGTTTTGGTTTAATTAAAATATTAGTCACTTTATTTTCTTATACTACGTATTGTGTGACTTTTGTGAAAGTAACGTATCTTTTAAAGAGTTAATGTATAAAGTACTTTGGGGATAAAAACCCGATCTTGTTAATCATATAGTAGAAAGTACCTTGTGTGTATAACTTGATTGTGTTGGTTTGTGATAGCCTTGTAATACTTTCTTGTTGATTTGTTAAGTAAACATGCGAGGATGCTACGTGTGTTAGTATCTTGTGATGTTTGTGTAAAGGGTTTCCACCATTGCGCTTTTAAGTTGTTTAACTATCGGTAGTTATGTTGGTATTGTACCACTCGCAGCGTGTTTCCGAGGTTAAGGCGCCTCCGTGCGGGGTAGACTCGGCGATGCAGGACCATGATTCGAGAATACCTCATGCGGGTCCAGGACCTATGCGAGCTACGAGAGTTCGAGTTAGTGTGCGACCTTTATGGTCACGCGGTACATGTGGCCATGCGGTGCGAGTCGAGCGGACGCCGGGAGTAGCTACTCGATGCGGGGTTATACCTCATGCGGGCCTATGAGGTTGGCCTATCTGGAGCTGCGAGAGTTCGAGGCTAGACGCGCACATCGATCTGCGGGCGTGTGACGGCTTTGATCATGTAATGATGCAAGCGAGATCTCATGATCTGATTTATGACCTTGTTAGTACTATAGGTGTTAGTAGTCGGCTATGCCTTCGTACTTACCAGATGCGGTTTTATTATGACACAGTGGGACACGGTGTTCATGTGTACTCCTTGAATGTTTTATATCATGGATCACGGCGGTGAGGAAGGTATTCCACGCACGAGTGATGTTGTGGGCGTGAGACCCATTGTTATATTTGAGTAATGACTTTGAGGGCATGAGTCCCGACTTGACATGACTATTTATGTATTGTGGATCGTAGTTTGGTTATCATACATGTCTCGCCTTTATATAGACTATTATGATTTCATTTACGATTTTTACAAGTTTCACATACTTGGTACTGTTATCTTGACCTCGCCCGCGTTCATCCGCGGTAGAATACATCGGTTGTGGATCCGCGCTCTTAGGATCACGATTGACTTTGGGAAGCTCCGTTTCTCGGAGGCTTGTCTTTGGTATAGTCCTGTCGGTGTAGTTACTTGTACATTCGGGGTATGGCGGGCCTCTGTTGGCCATAGTTATGGTTACATTCTTAGAAGTGCAGAAATCTTGTTGTGGCGAGTTGTAAAAGGATTTAACTGCTCGTGTTGATATATATATGTATATATTTCGGGAAGGTGACCGTTTTGGTTAGCCTAGTTCATGCTTTATGACTTGTCTCATGTTTTAGTTTTTTTATTTCGCTGATTTTCTCGATGTTGTATCACCAGGGTGCGGGGTAGGCACGATCACGGCCGGATCGGTCGTGACAAAGTGGTATCGAACCGATTAGTCCTCGGAAAGTGACTACGATCGTGTCTAGTAGAGTCTTGATTATCGGTGTGTTGTGCACCACATCTATAATCGAGGCCGCGAGACATTTAGGATTGGTTTCCATTCTTCTCATTACGAGATCGTGCCTTAGAGCGTGTTGTAAGTTGGACTCCCTTTGGCGTATTCTTATGTACCGTTATGCCTCGCGCAAGGCAACCAGGCCCGGATGGGCAAGGCGCGAGAGGAGCTACGAGTTGAACACGAGGGTTACGAGGCACAGCCAGTTCTTACGAGATAGTACTTGACGACGAGTTTTTATGATGCCGCTTAGCCCACAGAGTTAGAGCGGCGATTTCTGTGAGGCCACGATACGAGCCTCGGTTCCACGGCGAGCCGAGGATATGAGTTCAAGGTGATAGCCCGATTACTAGCTAGGCTAGTGGTGGGAATGAGACGGGCGAAGTCGGTGGTTCGGCGATATCGGTGATTCCCCTAGATCCGATAGTCCGAGACTTAGGGATTTCTTGAGTTGCGATTCGCGAATTCTATGGATGAGAGGCGAGGATGATCCTCGGTGTCGTACTTGTTGGGAGATTGTTATACTGTGGCCGTCGGGGGCGTGTGATGGGATGATGTCGGTAGGAGGTTACGGAGGATGACTCGACTGCCGGTCGATCGCGGGTTGATTGTTCGGGAGATGGGGGTGTTAGTCAGTTGAGGTCACCCATACGTCGTTTCGGCAATAGTAGTAGACTCCATTATGAGTAGTGTCGTCGCCGACAACTTTTGTGTTTGCGCCAATAGGGCAATTTGGTGAAGTTTGTCGACTGCAGGTATACAGATGTAGAGCCTCGACGCCGGGATCGGTGGTGGTTCAACGCCTTATATAGCTAGGCGCCTGCAGTGTGATTATGATTAGAGCAGCGAAGAAAGTGAGGCGGTAGTTGCGAGAGATATCTTTAGCCCTTAGGAGATTTTGTTTATGATATTATGGTGGGTACATGTTAGGTGCTATGCGGATAGCATTGTGTTAAGTGTGAATTAGAAAACATGGTTAGTTGAAAGGATAAGTATGGGGTCATGGAAGGTGTGAACCTTAGAATAGTACACGTTGAGACCTTAGATGTAAAGCCGTCTTGAGAAAAGGATTTTCTGGTTAATCTTTGTGAAACACTTGGTATGCGTGAAATGGTTTGAGGATATTTTCCTTGGGATGTGTAAGGTGAAAGTGGTAGCTTTCATGACTTGATAGGTAAGATTGTTCGGATCGGGAACAAGAGTTTGGTGCGATTATGGGTCGGGTTGAGGCCGTTCGCGTCAACCCACTCGAAAGGAGATGTGGTCAATTTGTGGTGATCCCGCTTTGTGATAGGATTACGGTGTTAGGTCCAAGGTTAGTTAACCATCGTGCGAGTTCGAGGATGCGTTCGACCGATGGTCGGTGATGAGGTCACCCGTCGCCTTCGAGCGGGACTATTTACTCGGCGGAGGTGGCGATATGTTATATATCGGGAAGGTTGTAAGCGCGGGATTCCTACTTTTTATGACGACGGTGGAGCCCAATTTTTCGGCTATGTCTTTTGTGTATGCGAAGGTGTTACGAGCGGGGTTGGAACTCAGTGAGTCTCGATTGCATTCACGCCGGTAACGGAAAGAACAACGCGCTTTACCCGGATAGTTAAGAATAGGTTGCGGGCGATGTTTTGATTTCGGGGTAGCCGTGAGGATTGTGTGCCTCTTGGGTAAGTGAGTTTTATGATAGCTACCTTTCTGATTCGGATGTCGCCTTATGAAGCCTTGTATGGCGGAAGTGTAGTTGCGTCGATTGGTTCAAGGTTGGCAAGGTTCAGATAGTTGGTCCCTACTTGTTTCACCAGGATGTGGATAGGGTGAAGCTTATCCAGAGGAAATTGTTAGCAGCTCAGAGTCAACAGAAACGTGGTACGTTTATTAGGAGGAGTTCGAGTTACGAGGAGAATGCGGCGAGTAAGGAAAGAAGTGAACATATGTTATGAGAGCGGAAGTGGTCATTGTTGTGAAGATGCGAAGGTAGTATCTTTTTATCAAGTGTGATAGCTTATTGAGATGATTGAGTTGATTACTATTTAGCATGAAATGGAGTTTTTCGCACATGTTATATTCTCTCCATTGTTGGCAGGATCGGTTTTGTAAGTGTAGTAGTGGAGACTACCCGCGTATGTATGTTTAGAGACTTAGAAGGAACATTCGACGAATGTTTCTAAGGAAGAATGTTATACCCCGTAGTTCCAGGGTATGTCTGCGAGTACATACGTACGAGAATACTACAGAAATATTGGAAAGTAAGGAAGATGTGATTTTTTTTCGACGGAAAAGTTTCCGGTTTTTGTGTAGAAAAAGGTTCGTTAATGGGAATTGGATTCCCAGTTTGGTATTTGAACTTCTCGGATTATATTAGAATTTTGAGATTTTATTTTGGACGAATATTTTGGGTTAATCGAGCGACACGTGTCACCCTCGTGTGGCCATGTGGGCGAAATGGTGTGACAAGTGGCTAGCCACTTGTCACTACTCACCTGGCGAAATGGCCTTACACTTGGCACCCAATTTCGTTGGCCATGTGGTGTGGTGGGACCACACACATGGCCCAATCTGGTCATACACTTAGATGGATCTTGACCTCCATTGTTCTATAAATAGACCCTTGGTTGATGAATAAGTTCATCTCACTGAAAGCTTCCAAGAGCAAAATATTTCCCTCCTTTGTATTGGTTTCGTCCACCCTCCTTGTGTAGAATACTTGGTGTATTGTGGTATAATTCCAAATACATTAGCCTAGTATCCCTAGTAGTATTCCAAAGTTTTTTAAATACTAGGAGCCCGGAAATCCTACTTTATTCCGAAAGTCGCAAAATGAAACCCTAGAAAAACCTTCATAAGCTTGGTTGAAGTGTTTAGAGAAGTTGTTTAGAAACTTCTAAGGGTCGCTTGGAGCGGGTTGGAGCGTAAGGACTTGGAGCTAAACGTTGCTCAGGATCGACATTTAATCTTGGATAATTTTGGGCTTATCGAGGTAATGATTTATGCCACACTGTGTAATTGGATATTACATGTTGTAGTAATGTATAGTTGTTTATACTATATTTATTATGAGTATTTAAGTGTATTTACATAGAAATTTGTATTCTGATGATCGTTGTATTATTGTGAAGCGATTTGAACACGTCCGTTAGGCGTGTAATCCTCGAGTTATTGGCCCGTAGCGGGCCTTGTTAGGAGGAGATTTATGTGATTTCGGGAGGTCTTTGCGAATTTTACGTAGAAAATGGAACAGTGTGTTTAGAAGTTAATAGGCGTTTGTGGCTATATAGGTGGAAGTACTACGAGTAGCGTATTCTACTTGATGAGTGGAAAAGGCTAGCAGGTTACAAGATCGTGGAGAGTTTTGCTTATTGTCGATAATCGTCGCGGTATGTGAACCTCTTCCTATCCTTTCTAGCATGATGTTTTGTAAACTATGTAGTGCGGTGACGTACACGTGCTAAGTGTTTTGGTTGGTTTAAACATGGGTGTTATAATAGCTTTATGGGAAGTTAGTTATAACGACTTTATGTAGGTAAAAGAATGGTTTATTGATTCAAAGTTAAGAGACTTGATCTTCAAAGATAAGAGACTTGACTTATAGGCGACTTGATTTTGAAAGTTAAGAGACTTGATCTTCAAAGATAAGAGACTTGACTTATAACGACTTGTTTTGGAAAAAGAAGTAACTTGATTTTAAGTATAGGTTACTTATTTTGAAAAGAGTACATTATTTGGGTTTTAAAGAATACTTATTGTTGTTTTAAAAGGAAAGAGACTTGTAGAATTCAAGAGTTTTTGGTTTAGAACATAAAGTGTTATAACAGCTTTATGGGAAGTTAGTTATAACGACTTTATGAAAACAAAGGAATGGTTTTATCATTGGTTTTAAAATGGTAATTTGACTTTAAAGGGAGAAGTGTTTTGGTCAAAAAAGGAAGGCATGTTATTGTCTTAATTTGGTTTAAAAAGGAAAGTCTGGACGTTGTTTTGGTTTAATTAAAATATTAGTCACTTTATTTTCTTATACTAAGTTTATAGAGTGACATTTGTGAAAGTAACGTATCTTTTAAAGAGTTAATGTATAAAGTACTTTGGGGATAAAAACCCGATCTTGTTAATCATATAGTAGAAAGTACCTTGTGTGTATAACTTGATTGTGTTGGTTTGTGATAGCCTTGTAATACTTTCTTGTTGATTTGTTAAGTAAACATGCGAGGATGCTACGTGTGTTAGTATCTTGTGATGTTTGTGTAAAGGGGTTTCCCCTCGACTGCGCTTAAGTTGTTTAACTATCACCAGTTATGTTGGTATTGTACCACTCACCTTGACATGTTTCCGAGGTTGTCGCCTCCGACGCGGGTAGACTCGAGTGATGCAGGACCATGATTCGAGAATACCTCATGCGGGTCCAGGGGACCTATGCGGAGCTACGAGAGTTCCAGGTTAGTGTGCGACCTTTATGGTCACGCGGTCATGTGGCCATGCGGATCGCGAGTCCAGCGGACGCCGGAGTAGCTACCTCGATGCGGGGTTATACCTCACGGGCCTATGAGGTTGGCCTATGCGAGCTGCGAGGAGTTCCGTGGCTAGACGCGCACATCGATATCGCGGGCGTGTGACGGCTTTGATCATGTAACGATGCAGACAGATCTCATGATCTGATTTATGACCTTGTTAGTACTATGGGTGTTAGTAGTCGGCTATGCCTTCGTGCCTTACCCATGCGGTTTTATTATGACACAGTGGGACCCGTGTTCATGTACTCCTTGAATGTTGTATATCATGGACTGCCGGCAGTGAGGAAGGTATTCCACGGGCATGAGTGATGTTGTGGGCGTGAGACCCATTGTTATATTTGAGTAATGACTTTGAGGGCATGAGTCCCTGACTTGACATGACTATTTATGTATTGTGGATCGTAGTTTGGTTATCATACATGTCTCGCTTTATATAGACTATTATGATTTCATTTACGTATTTTTACAAGTTTCACATACTTGGTACTGTTGTCTCGACCTCGCCCGGGGCTGCGTTCATGTCGCAGTAGGTACATCGGTTGTGGATCCGCTCTTAGGATCACAGTTCACTTTTGGGAAGCTCCGTTTCTCCGAGGCTTGTCTTTGGTATAGTCCCTGTCGGTGTAGTTACTTGTACATTCGTGGTATGGCGGGCCCCGTCGTCATAGTTATGGTTACATTCTTAGAGTGCAGTAATCGTTGTGGCGAGTTGTAAAAGGATTTAAGCTCGTGTTGATATATATATGTATATATTTCAGGAAGGTGACCGTTTTGGTTAGCCTAGTTCATGCTTTATGACTTGTCTCATGTTTTAGTTTTTTTTATTTCCGCTGATTTTCTCTGATGTTGTATCACTAGGGTGCCCGGGGTAAGGCACCAGTCACGGGCCCGGGATCGGGTCGTGACAATCTTCTCAGCGGTTTTGTTATCTTCCTCGATCTTGAGACGAATCACAAGTTCCTCCAACTTCATTTCCTTTCTTTTGCGCTTAAGATAATTCTTGAAATCTTTCCACGAAGACGACAATTTCTCAATCATTGCATCCACTTGGAATGTTTCATTCACTACCATACCTTCAGCAATAAGGTCATGGAAGATAAGTTGAAGCTCTTGAACTTGGGTTCCAACGGTTTTCCCATCAACCATTTTATAGTCTAGGAATTTGGCAACCACAAACTTCTTCAAGCAAGCATCTTCTGTCTTGTACTTCTTTTCAAGTGCACTCCATAGTTCTTTGGAAGTCTCTACTGCACTGTAGACATTGTACAAGTCATCTTCTAAAGCACTTAAAATGTAGCCTTTGCACAAAAAATCAGCCATTGTTTGTCACTGTCAAATCGACAAACTGTTTTAATTAATAAAACCAAAATAGCAATTAATTCACAGACTTCAACGATGAAGATTTTATTTCTTCAAATCGCAGTCGAATTATAAATTTAAACGATGAAGATTTTATTTCTTCAAATCGTAGTATAATTATGAAACTTTAGTATTCCAACGAAGTTTTTATATCTTCGAGTCAGAATACTAATATTCATATGGAGTAGAAAACTACACAAATTTTAATCTCCTTAAACAAAACGATGACGTTTTTATGTTCTTCAAATCGTTGAAACAAATATCATACACAACGGTGAAGATTTTATTTCTTCAAACCGAATCAATTTTGATAGAAACGAAGTCGATGGGTGTATGTTATATACTTGATGAAGTTTTTATATCTTCAAATCAAGTATCCAAATGAGTAAAAAGTTATGAAAACTTTAATCTCAACCGGAGTAGAAAATCCGAATATTTTAGTCTCCAAACACCATACAAGAAAAACACTTTTTTTCCCTGAAAAAACACTTTTTTTTCCCTTTTGGAAAACACTTTTTCCTGGACTTTTAATATTCCAACGAAGTTTTTATGTGTTCAAGTTAGAATATGAAATCTCATACGGAGTAGAAAACCACACAGGTTTTAATCTCCAAACCAGGATACAGATTAAAATAAAATAAACATAATTTCCTTAAGATTGTTAGTATAATAATCTGTATTTGGCTAAATAATTTTTCAACACAATCTGTTAATCACTTAGTGAAACAGATTACACGATATAACATTACTTAACAGTAAATTGATCATGAAACAATAAACGAAAATAGAATTTTGTTTTGGAAAATAATTTCAGAATATAATCGAGCTCACTTAGTTCAAAGTGTGTCCTTAAGGAGATTATTCCCCTCACAGTACTCGAGGTTAACGAAATATCGCCTCCCAGGATAGAACGATTATCTTACCAGAATAGTAGTACTCCAAATTTCGGTAGCAGCGAACCACTCAACGGCAGTATATCACACAGAATGATGACAAAATAATTTTTGAGTAATTTTTGAGTTCAAGACTGAAATTCAAGATTGAAAAATTAAAAATGAATGAATAAATTCTTGATTGAGGTTTGGAGGTACTGATTCTGAATGTTTGCAACCATTCAGAATAGTCACCTAATATTTGGAGGGAAATTCGAAAAAGAGAGGGAGAGTCGGACGGGTCGGGTTGATCCGTTTGGATTTATTTTTAATTAATGAAATTAATTAAAGAAATCTGAGCCGAGCGAGCGACGACGACGGCGCGAGGGGTCCTTGCCCTCTCAACCCTTTTAGCAACTACAGAAGGTGTAATGTAATATATACACCTCTCTTTCCTTATCTTTTTCCGATGTGGGACAAAAGAGCATTTTACTCCCTTTAATTTTCATTCTATCATTTCTCATTCACCAATATCAAAACCTAACAGCCTTTTATAAATGACATTTCACAATGGTTGTCTCGACCCACCCCCTACATCCATCCACCAACTCCCTCACGACTCCTACTCCCACTCTTAGCACCCCACTCCCACCCCTTACCCCCACACATAGCACTCAGGCCCCACTCTTCCTCCCCACCCCCACCCCACTCATCTCCCACCTCGCCTTCATCCTCATAGTTTTTGTCATACTTATAGGATAATATTTTTTATTTACTTACCAAACATTAAACAAGAAAACTACTTATTTTTAAGGAAAATATTTAGCATTTTCAGCCAAAAATATTATTCTTCATACCAAACACACTCTGAATGTGGATGAATTTTCCTGAGATGACACCCCACCAAGAGACATCCATCCATATCAAAATAAACTATTTGCATTGAGAAACATTTCATATTCATGTATTATGTAGAGAATGAAAGGAACGCTTGAATTTAGGTTGAGACATTTAAAAAACATTTATGTAGACAAGGTGCACATAGATTAGGAACATGATTATCCATGGACCTAATCTTACACTTGAGTATGGAGGCTAGCCATTATTATTTGTTTGGGGTGATAAAAAGTTCTTCTAGAAAAGCATGGGCCTCAGCATTCCCTAGCCACTACGGCACTACCATAGATGCGTGGGTCATAGTTTCTATATGTTATCCTTGTTTTTATTTACCCGAATTTGATGTCTGATCTCCTTATACTATCGGATAAGAATATAACCTTAATAATAATACACCATAGTTTCTGACTCTCTATGGATCAATATCATGTGATTGCAGGTATTATAATTGTTAAAATGCTACAGTATAAAAAAACGTATAATGTATTTGTGATTAGATGATATTCTAAGATAGCAAGTGTTGTGTCACAAATGGCGTGATGCCATGTGGTAATTTCACCAACGTTAATGTGGCAGTATAACAAAGAATCTACTCGTCAATTCATCTGAAGTTTATGATGTACATTATGTTTCATAAGTGAAATACTTTTTAACGTTTTATAGAGGTTTTGTTATGAGTTTCACTTCAGAAATGGAATGAAAACATGGATTACTTATATGAATTTGACAATACTCATTCTATAAGCTAACTTTTGAAGTTGAGTTAGACGCAAAATTTATTCTTTATATGGTATCAGAGCGAGACCCGTCTCAATTTATTGTTTCCGATATTGGGCCTCCCTCTTATAGTGGTCACGCTCCAGATGTCCAGCTCTGGGCATGAGGCGGAGTGTTGAGTTCTCCCACATCAGTGGGATAAGTGGTCATTGATCTCCTTATGGCTTAGACAATCCTCCTCCCTTTGAGCTAGCTTTTGAAGTTGAGTTAGACCTAAGATCCATTATTTACGGTTTTAATAATACTCAACGACATTATTATTCAATTTGGACCCCCAAAGTTACACCACTCTCACTAAGCTGGGCCATAACTCATCCTGGTTCGTCGGAAAAAAGCAAGCAAACAAACCTATTTATGATGGCATTGGATTGACATTTGGTGTTGGCATATTTTTAATAGAGAAATTTGTATATATCTCCATCAAAACTTCTCTTTTTAGATATATCACCATCACAATTCTAAATTTAGTTATATCCCCATCAAAACCCAATTATATTATTTATATCCTCAATTCTTCATTTGACCTCTTAAAATTTATAATAAATATTAATAAAATATTTTAAAGACTGTTTTGCCCTCCATCAAAATTACGGTACTAATTTCATACTGGAAGTAGGAGGCATCAACATTCTTTCTCCATACTCTGTGTTTGACAAGCTGATGGACTCAAAGATTTTCTTTTCACTAGACTCGTCTATCTCAATACATCGAACTTCCTTGCAATGGTCATCAGAATCTTCTCCCGTCAAATTTGCAGATTTGTTTCCTCTCTGATGTTGGTCAGAAGCAGGCATAGCATAGGATGTAGCATCACTTTCATTGTCCCTGATGTAGGAATCCCCTACAGCTGATGAGCACGAAACAGAGCATTCATTTTCATATGTGTTCCCTTCAGAAGGTAGAGTTGATATCTCCTGAAAATTTGCGAAAAATAAGCAACAGATAAATGTACATCTCTAATGGAATAAACTCAACCGGGTTAATTAATACAAAATGTTAATGTTGGGTTTGATGTTATGACATTTTACCTAACATATCATTTTCAGTACTAAGTTAAAGTCATAAAATGTTGGAACAAATGTCATGACATTGTTGAGTGTGTTTTGGTACACTCTTTTGAGTCATTTTTAGTTAGTATTTTACTCTTTTCGTTTGTATTTAGTATAGTATTAGGGTTGTGTTTCTTTCTTTTGAGTCACAGCGGTTCCAAAGGAGGAAATACATAATTGAGGATGAAATGAGCTCAATGAAGATGAAATTCGCACAAGCACAGCCCAAGAAATAAAGTCTAAAATGTCCCAAGAAGAATAAAAGAAATCAGGTGAAATCCGGACGAAAACAGGTCAAGGGACGCGGCGCAAGGCAAAGAAGGGTCGCTGCGTTGATGAGCCGCGACTGAAGGAATTAGGGCCGCGACATGAAAATTCCAGAGAGCAAGAAAAATATTCACCGTGCCAAGAGTCGCGGCGCCGCAGAAGCAGAATGCTCCAGTGATTTTTGTCGATTAAGGACCGCGGCGCCTGGACGAAGGGCCGCGGCGCCGACGCGCATAATTTTCAGATTTGAGTCGAATTTGGCCAAGGGTAAAAGGGTCCGGAGTAAGGTTTTTCTCAGATATAAATACCTCAAACCCTGTCATACTTTACAATAATACTTTGGAGAGGAGAACGGGGGCTACAAGCTACACAATTGGAGGCTTTTGTTCAAGTTCTTTCTCTTTTCTTTACTTTATTTCAATTTATGTTGGATTGTAATTTAGTTCTTAGCATGACAATGTTTAGGAGTTAATTACTTTATAAGGATTTCCAGTCGAATCTCTTGAAACTCTTTCATATAGTTAATGCATTAGTTATTGATTTCTTCTTCAGGCATATTAAGATCTATTCAATAATTGTTTTGATTGCTTGATAATTAACTGATCACTAATTGTCATCACATATATGATTTCGAATCAAAATTCTGGAAGGTGAGATTTGAATATGCTGTAGTTGAATAGACATAGGTTAAAATCATGGACGAAAGTACCCTGATACTTGTGTAGTGTTTAGGGTTATTGTTCTTAATCTTCATGTGTGGTAAAATCTATCATAGAAATATAGAATGTTTCTGCACATGATTGAGCTCCTGTATGTCCTAACCGGAATATAATGACAGATTAGTTAACTTGATATCTTAATACGAAGAAGAATCATTAGCATTGCATTAACGCATGAAAGAGTGGATAGTTGAGGAGATTGGAAACCCTATCTCCATCATAACTGTTTTAAATCCCAAAGTATTTTCAACATTAGTTTAATTTCTGCACTTTATTTTAATTCGTAGTTATAATTGTAAAACAAAATAACGTTAACCAAATAGATATCATAAAATAGATAATCGGTACTTGATAATCAGTCTCTGTGGACGATATTCGGTCTTACAGACTATATTACTTGAAGCGATACGTACACTTGCGTAAGCACGTAGAAATAGCGCAACAAGTTTTTGGCGCCGTTGCTGAGAACTGGCGTACTTTCAATATCGATTTATCTATTCTTATTTCTAATTTGATTTTTATTTTCAGTTTTTTTTTCTTTTGTTTTAGTGATGTTTGTCGTGATCTGTTTGCTATTTTTTATTAGTCTCAGGAACTTAGTTTATGTGAAGTAGGAGAGGAGCAGACACTCTTATCCCTCTGAGTCCTGAGATTGAAAGATTGTGCAGACAGAACAAAAAAAGAGAAAATGCCAGTTGATCCCTTAGCAATGGGAGATCAGCGAAACAACAATGAGGGGAATGATGAGTTATCGGCTTTGATGAGACAAGTCCTGCATCCTGTAGAAAGGAGCTTAGGGGGCTATGTGTTGCCTACTATTACAATGGTGCAGACTTGCATCAGGCTTCCAGCTGTTGAAGCCAATAATTTTGAAATCAAACCAGCGATCTTGCACATGGTCCAAGGATCAGTCCAATTTGGGGGATTACCGACAGAAGACCCCCACTTGCATCTTGTAAATTTCCTGGAGCTGTGTGCAACGTTTGAATACAATGGTATTACTGATGATGTCATTCGGTTGAGGCTCTTTCCATTCTCACTCAGGGAGAGAGCAAAGTGCTGGTTGAATTCATTACAGGCGAACTCTATCACTGCATGGCAAGACTTAGCCCAGAAGTCCCTTGCCAAGTTCTTCCCTCCATCCAAAGCAGCAAAGCTCAGAGGAGAGCTTAATAATTACTATCAGATGTATGGAGAGTCACTCTACGATGCATGAGATCGTTTCAAAGATCTGCAGAGAAAGTGTCCTCATCATAGGATTGAGAAGTGGATCTTAGTCCACATATTCTACAATGGACTATGTGGAACAACTTGTACCATTATTGATGCTGCAACAGGAGGGACGTTCATGAAAAAGAGTGTCAATGAGGTACATGATTTTCTAAAGGATATGGCCACAAACAATCATCACGGGGCCGATGAGAGAGTAGTGAATGGTAGGAAAGTAGCTCAGATTCATGAGCTAGATGTTATCACTGCATTGACTGCGTAGGTGGCCACTTTGATAAAGCAGATGCAGCAGAATACCATGTCCGTCAAAGCTGTGCAGACACATGTGAGTTGTGAAATTTGTGGGGGTCCCCATACTTTTGATAGGTGTACAGTTGTGGACCCAAATAATGTGCCTATGGAGCGAGTTGAGCGATGGAGAATTTTGAGGCCTACAACAATGCATTCTCCAACACATATAATCCGGGGTGGAGAAATCACCCAAAATTTTCATGGAAGAATGACCAGGGGCAGCAACCACAGTTTCAAGCCTCATCTTCAGAGCAGTTCAGCCAACCAGCACCACAAGAGAATCTAGATAACTTGGAAGCGATCGTTATCCATGGCGAAACCAGAACCAATTCATGGCGAGACCCGATCCTCACTTCGACCACGACGACTCGAGAATCGATTCATAATGGAAACTAGATCATAAATTATGGTACGTAATTTGAGCCTAAATGCCCACTTTTACCTACCCATGCCTAAGCCTACATTACAACCCTTGAAAGTCCTGAAGATCCTTGTCGCGCCCTTTTTCGGCCGCGGCATTTTTTTTATAGCGAACCCTGCTCAAAATGCAATGTTAGAAAAATAAACTAACAAAACTGCTAATTGTTTAAAAAGTATTTAAAAGGGTGCTAAAATAGTAAAAGAGGCTTAAAGATTTTTAAAATGCTAAAGGACGCTAAAATTGCTAAAAGGATGCTAAAGGGTGCAAAATGCTAAGAAGTGCTAAAAGGCTAAAATTGCTAAAAGTGCTAAAGTTTAAAAAATGCTAAAAGGTGCTAAAAGATTAATTTTAAAGCTAAAGGGCGCTAAAAGTGCAAAAGTGCTAAAGGGTTCGCGGGAGTCGCCACCTAATTAGTTTGGGTGAATTAGGACACCTGAATGTTTAACTAGTTTAAAGTAAAACATTAACTCCATTTTAATGGTCTGCTAAACTTAGTGAGATTCTGGGTAAGGGTTCTTTATTAATCTAGAGGGAAGGGGTTAGGCACCCTCTAAGATCCGCTAACTTGCGGTTGTCCTGCCAAACCTAGGGTAATTATTATGTTTAAAAAAATGCAAAAATAAAAGTTCCTTCTGCTTAATAAAATGTTAAAACGTTTAAAAGGTGCTTAAAATGTAAAAAGGCAAAAGGTGTTATAAATAAATAAAAGAGCCAAATGCTAAATGTTTAAAAGTGCTTAAAATACTAAAGGTTGCTGAAAGGTATTGAATGCTAGAAGGGTGCTAAAGGTGCTAAGGGACGCTTATAAGTGCTAAAATGCTAAAGTGATGAAAGTGGTGCTAATATGCTAAAGTACAAAAAAAATGCTAGAAGGTGCTAAAATGTTTAAGGACAAAATGTGCTAAAGGTGTTAAATGCTAAAGGGCGATTAAAAGTGCTAAAGAGGGCTAGAATCTTTGAAGAATGCTAAGAGGTGCTTTATGGACTAATTATGTGTGCATGCAAAGGTTATTTATAGACCCAATTATGTGTCTTGCTAGCTAAATTAATCTTGCTTAACCTACGTGTAGTATAAAAATGTTTAAGATGATTTTTAGAGTTTAGAAAAAATGTTTATGGATTAACAAATTGTTGGTTTTATGATGCAAGTTAGATTATTTTGGCAAAATTTAGACATGCATGACAATCTTAAAAAACAAGTAAGTTAAGCGATGAACTTTAAATTACCTCCCCAACATATGTTTAAAGACCTAATTGCTAGAAGTTCTCTATTAATTACAAAATTAGATAATAAAATTACAATAAGCAGATAAAGGCATAAAATGAGACAAGAAAGTTAAGAGAGTGAAGGGATTGGAGCGGATGACTCGTCTTATTTGTTTTCTAGGAGTTTACAGGCGGGAATCTGGCGCGGATGCGGGTTACCATTTGAGATGGCTTGCGATGAGTCTCGTAGTGAGACTCTTTATTTTTGCTCCGTCGTGCCATGTAAAAATAAAAGAAGATAAGGATTAGTCTGAGCCCAAATAATAATTGATACAAATAATTAGGGCGAGCACATATCTTAGCCGCCTAACGTGTCACAATGATTCGGACTCGAGGAAAAGCGGCGAGCGATCCTGGGCCACAGGTGCGACGATTAGCGAGAAATGCGAAAATGGCCCAAAAACGTGCTATTTCCAGATTTTAAGTAAGGACAAATCTGATTCCAGACTCACGGCAAAGCGGCGGGCGATCGGCTGGGCCACAGGTGCAAGCGATTAGCGAATCTGAAAATGGCTGAAACATGCAATTTCGGATTTAAAGTAAGGACAAATCAACATGCGGGAGGCCCAATTAATCACTTATAGACCAAGCGAAGCAGTGCGATTATCAAGAATGAGGTAAGTGCCTATTTTAACCCTCACACATGTATAGGAATGAGAACACCAATTCATTCATTTTTCTTTGTTGTATAAAAGGATGAAGTGACAAACATGTTGGCTTAGGGGTAAAGATTGGATACTAATATTTTACATACTCAGTTATTTTAGGAGAAAAGGGAGTATATGTTAACATACGTCAGAATATAAATAAAAATGAGTGATTTAGCGAAAGCACAAGACAATTCGAATGAATGACTCGTATGAGTTCGGACCATCCGGGCAAACAACAAACATAATAGCTCGAAGAGGAGTTGCATATTATCAAGGGAACATTTTACACACAAACAAGCAAAATGCACGATGTAGTCATATATGCGTGACATTTAAGTTAAAGTTAGCGGGTGTAGTCACGTATGCGGGACCACAGCTAAGCGTAAATTATTCTTAAACTATCAACCTACTCCTTCAAAGCAGAATAACGGAGGACTGAAATCTAGTACATTTTTGATAGGTTGTTTAAAGGTCGTGAGGGTATTTCCTCTTATTCTTCTAGGCATGTTTAGCATTCGAGTGAAGCGGGACTAATGCGGATTATATTACACATATGCTTGAAATATGCAAAGCAATAGACTTAGATATGTATTCGGATAGGCAAAGACAAGGATGCGATGGATTTAGCTACATGAATAATCGGACAATCTCTCAAATATATCATTTTAGACATGATGAAGGATATTTAGGCTACCTAAAGCGACATAATTGTAAATATGATAAGATCGTCATCTAGGATGACACTACATATTCATATGCTGATTTACACAACCATGGGACGATCTGAGACATACTTGAATGTACAATCCGGAGACAGACATTTGGATGTGCAAGAGACAATTTCGTATCATATACGCTAGAACACTATCCTTAAACAAAAGCAGATTTTAATATCGATTAAACTAAAACTAACGGATCAAGTTCTCACATACTATCTCCAAATCTGTACAGCATTATCAATGATCTAGAACATGCATCATCTCATTCGTGAGCAAACCGAGCCCAAACAGACTAAAACAAATCCCAGCGGATGTGAAATGCCAGCTGAAACATATTGAGCTAATCGTGTAGACACGTATGTGTAGTACTTAAACCAGTAAACATACTTCTTAGATTGACAAGCCATTAAACCTACCCACAACCATGGACATTCGCATTTTTTCCACATTTTGGATCAAAGTCATATATATCTCTTTTATTAAACTAAGAGACATCTAATAACACAAGCGCTAAAGAACCTAATAGAGTCGCGGAAGTTAGGACTCATGTTGCCCAAAGGAACTCAACGATGCAGAAAACAACAAGCGTGCTAATCGAACACGAATTACATATGTATTTTTCAATATATTAAAGGCAAGAAATTAACAGGATTAGGCATTACCTTGTATTAAGCATTAAGTTAACTAAATGGCTTGCATATGAACAGAACTAACACATAATTTACCAATACGAAACAGATGGCAAACAATAGGAATACGAATAGGCTAAAATCAGGTGTGAGTTAAGTTTACCTTCTCCGGCGGCGAACCGAGGCAGCGTATCAAGTCGTCGGAGCCACTCGGAAGGCTTGCTAATGCGGATTTGAAGATGCAGAATACGAAGGGATTGCAGAGAAGAAAAGGAAAGAAAAAAAAAGCTAAGGTATCCCCGAAGGTAAAAGGAAGGGTGTTCGACCTATGTTTCTGCCCTGAATTGATGCAATGGTATCCTGCCTTGCTCCTGCTCTCCCGTTTCTGCTCTGTGTTCCCTTGTCCTCCCTGTTTCTGACTCTTCTCTCAATTTCTGCTCTAAATTGCTATGTGGTCATTGTCTCCTTTGCGTCTTTCTCTTGTGGTGGTTCTTAATTCTTTGCTCCCGTCTACGCTCTCGTCTATTGCTATTGGACTCTGTTAGCAAAGGGGTGGGAGTGCAGATTCTGTCCACTCTCATGCCTATTGCATGTGCTTTTATAGCCTTGGTTGGGATTCTAATGTTGGTAAGCAATTAGAAATTTGAGATTGGGCGAGATTTACGTCTTGATTCTTGTGAAATTTGTCTTTGATTTAGGCGATTTTGTGTATGATTACGTGTTCGATAAGGCAACGATTTGAAAAGATTTTGGGTCGATTATTATGGTAAGCATCGTTGGAGAAGGTGAAACCGGATTCTCTGGCGAGAATCTCGGGGTGTGTTGGTGTTGGTGCGGCGATGGATGCCTTAGGCTGCTAGGTTTTCGCGTGAGTTCAGGGGCCCTCGTGTGGAAGAGATGAAGTGAACGTTTAAAGGATAAGGGCGTGGGCTTGCGGGTCTTTGGGCGGGTCAGTCGGGTGAATCGGTGGGACGGTGGGCCGCGGGTTTGGACGAATTAAAGGGGTGTTGGGCTGGGTAGTTATTAGGGTGTTGGGTATTAAGTTAGTGGGTATTTAATTAGGAGTTAATTAATTAGCTAATTAATTCTAGGCAAGTGTATTAATTAATTAGTGATATCTTAAATTAACAAATGTGATTAAAATAATTAAGTGCTTCATTAATCTAATTATAATAAATAAATGCGGGCGTGCTATTTAATTAATGCTCAATACTTTAGAATGCGACGCTATTATTTTTTTGCAAAATTAAAATTGAATTGAGTTTATATTAAATTACTTAAATGCCGAATGCAAGTACGATATTTAAGAATTGTTTAAAGCCTTATAAATGCGTATTATTAAAATGCATATATTAGATTAAAATTGATTTTAAATTACAAATGATTACTAATTAATGCGGCTATGCTACCTGACACGACGTTATCGCTAAATTATTTATTTTATGCATTTATTAATTATTTAAGAATTACGACAAAGCTTAAAGTTAATAAATGCGGGCGCGGGACTCTAAGTGCTTAAAACTCTACGTAAGACGCGATGTCATTATTAAATTAATTATTGTATTTAATGTTTTATTGTTGTATTTTATTATAAAAAATCCTAAAAGGTATTTTACAAAATTAGTGTAATTTTATGGTTAATGGCTGGACGGGAGGGTCAAAATTGGGTGTCAACAGATGTCCCTCTTTGTATGGAGATGATGGAAGAATCTTCGGACAAAGACGTTGACTCATGTAATTTTGTCTCGATCTTCGATTGCAAAAATCTTTGGCGGGTAAACAGGTGCCGCAAAAATCAAAAAGCGTCGATGTCGAGTTATGGCGACCTTTGGGATACCATGGTCTAAACACCCGAGGCGGGCTAACGTGGACTTAAAGCGTCGATGTCGAGTTATGGCGACACAGGCTACCGTGGTCAAAACACGGCGGGCTAATGCGGGCTTAAAGATGTCGGTGTCGAGTTATGATGACACTTGGTAGTCAAAAAGTAAAGAAAATAAGCGCTGAACACAGGGTGTCTTTATGGCTTGTGGTCTTTGGGTTCTATGGTGATGCGGGCGAGTGGGCCGGCAACGGCTTACGCGATCGTTGGGAAGGTCGGCCCGGCAGTTGCCGGTTATTTGTAAGAGAAAATCCACGTTGTGCTCATACTGCTGCATGCTAAGACTTGAACAAGCGGTTAGTGCATAAGCGCTAAGGTAAAATAATTTTAAAAACAATGTAGCGTGAATAGAAAAGATTATCACGCAAAGCGCGATGCTGCTGTGTTGATGCGATCTTTGCGAAATCTTTGTGATTTCGCCGCACGGGCGTGTTGCGATTGTGAATGCGGATCGTTGTCGCTTTGCGCAATTGTCCTGTATACTAAAGCTCAAGAAAGAGTTAGTGCATAAGCGCTAAGGCAGAATGATATATGAGGAAAAAATGCAATTTTGAAACGAGAAATCGTCCTGCGTGAATCTTGACTTGTCGTCGTTTTGGACTTGTAAATGCGTTTTGGACTCGTTATCGTTTTCGGACTTTGCGTCGTTTTAGGACTTGGCGTCGTTTTCGGACTGGCGTCGTTTGGACTTGTCGTCGTTTGGACTTGTCGTCGTTTTGGACTTGGCGTCGTTTGGACTCATTTGTCGTTTTGGACTTGTTGTCGCGATAACGTCGTTATGCGGGCGTATTCTTCTTTGGCGTCGTTGCGTGGATTTCTTGATTACGTCGTTATGCGGGCGTGTTCTTCTTCTTTGGCGTCGTTGCGTGGACTTCTTGATTACGTCGTTATGCGGGCGTGTTCTTCTTTGGCGTCGTTGCGTGGGCTATCGCGTCGCGTCGTTGTTTGGGCGTATTCTTCTTTGGCGTCGTTGCGTGGACTTGCGATTACGTCGTTATGCGGGCGTGTTCTTCTTTGGCGTCGTTGCATGGACTTCTTGATTACGTCGTTATGCGGGCGTGTTCTTCTTTGGCGTCGTTGCGTGGACTTCGATCGCGTCGTTGCACTGGGCGTATTCTTCTGGTGTCGCGCGTGGACTTCTTGATTACGTCGTTATGCGGGCGATGTTCTTCTTTGGCGTCGTTGCGTGGACTTCTTGATTACGTCGTTATGCGGGCGTATTCTTTTGGCGTCGTTGCATGGACTTCTTGATTACGTCGTTATGCGGGCGTGTTCTTTCTTTGGCGTCGTTGCGTGGACTTGGTGATCACGTCGTTGCACGGGCGTATTCTTCTTTGCTCGCCAGGATAAATGCTCGCGCAAGCTAAGCTTGAGAAATGGCGTTAGTGTATACTGTTTAAACCAAATGATAATATATATGAAGTGCAATTTTATGGATAGAGATGTCGTCACGATATGCCCGAATGCGAGATGTTGCCACTATGCTATGGCGGCGAATTGTTATGATGCCTTTGTTGTGCGCGATGCGTGGGTTGCCAATTTGACTTTATGCTCGAGTTGATGCGCTAGGTTTTGTTGCGGAACTCTGAACTTTATTCTTGATTGTTGATGCCGCTTTTCTGCTGCTCTCGCTGCGGACTTTGGATTATACTCTGCTTTTGCTGTTTTTCCTGCTTCTGCGAAGAGACTTTCGTCATATTTTACGCTTGGTGTTGCACTTTACCTTACATTAATATTAAAGACTGCGCTCGAAGGAAAATTTATGAGTTTTGGGAAGTCGATTCATTTTTGACCCATTTGCCTTGTTCCTTGATATCTGCGTGCACAGCTTGTTTGGACTTGTAACCGCATGCAGTTTCCTATCTTGTCCCGAGTTTTGAAAAGATTGTCGGCCTCAAATGGGTCTCAATGTAGTTCTTGTAGGCTATGTGTATTCTTGTCATTTTCAAAGCAAAGGAAAGTTTCCTAATGGTGTGGCCAGAAGCGATTTAGGCGCTCGTATCCCCATGAAGGAATCGGTCGAGCGTAGTTCATTACAAGTGAAATTGGGTAAAATTAAAATTTCTAGATGTGGGGCCAAGGCGGGAGCGGCGCTGCGTATCATTTAAGGAATCGAGGTCAAGCGTAGTTCATTCTGGCGAAGCGAAGAAAACATTATTAAAGCTTAAAAATGAGTTCATAAATTATTACGCTAAAATAAATTGTTTTTCCTATCCGGCTCTGGCGGACCGAAGGCAGGTGCAAATCGATCAATATGCCCGTGCTGCCCGTGGATGGTGAGTCTTCATGCTCTGCTATCTCCTCTTACGGCCTCTGCGTGGTGCGTGCTCGGACGGATGGCGGTCGGCGGAATGGGCATAGGCGAAGTGTATTCCTCATCTAAGGTTATCAGTGCACGTTGGCGTGGCGTGGTTTGGCAAGGGTTATCATGCGTTGGGGCGGATCCTTTAGGAATTACCCGCCTGCGATCGGTGCCTCGATTACGTCACGAGGAGTGGCAACGCCGTGTCATGTCTGGGCTATTGGGTGATCTGCGGCGCCTTGTTCTCATCATACCATCTTGGGATAAGTCGGGATCCTTCACGAATCGGTTGGATTAGGCTGCGGCTCATGACCTTTCATATATTTGAGGTATGGGTTCGGCTAGTGGGGTGCGCACTTTGGGTGGTTTCCTTGAAATTCTTATTTGCTCTGCAGGTGCATGGGGTGCTCTATTCTGTTGGCGGGCTTGATGGGTGGATCTATGCGGGGCAGGATAAACGGGTGCTTGTGAAGTGTTATATATAGGCTGTGTGTGGTAGTATGATGGGTTTTGGTATGTCATAAATGCTTCGGGTTTGCGTTCTTGTACAAACATGGAAGGAAGCTATCTCTTTCTTCCTCTGTGAAGTACTCCCAGTGCCACAGTGAATCGCCTTATTAGTTGCACTGTAATCTTTGCGATTTGTAATCCTACCGGTTTAATACCTTAACCTGAAGTCGCCCATTCTAATAACTTCCGAAATTCCGCGACGACACTTATCATCCGCTCATAGTAGGTTGCGTCCTTCAAAGATTGCCACGAATAATGTGGTCATCTCACTCTCCACCGTGGGTGGTTGCACTTCAGCGCCTCTGACGCCACCTCATGGCGTATTCTCTGAATGTTTACGTAGTCTTCTTCTCAACTTCATTAAATAGAACACATCGCAACGGTTTACGTGTTGAACTGAACCGCTCACAAAATCTTGGGCGATGCATTCCGGTATGCCATTTCGCGGATCTTGGTGGTATACCAATCCGATGCCTCGCGGTCGACTCGAATGAACAACTTCATAATGACCATTGGGTTCTTCCTACCCGATTAGCTTGTCGATATGACCTCGGTGTGCGGGGTTCCTTTTCCATCAAATAGTTCAAACTTGCACGCCTTGTACCCCATGGCGGTTCCGTGCGGATGCGTGCAAAGATCCTCGTAGTCTAGTCGCCCGTGACCTTTGTCCGATCGCGTACCCGAACGCTTCTTTCGGACTATGAATTTCTTTGGCCACGTCTCGTCCATTTTGGCTCGGACTTCCTCTCGTCTCTTCATAATGATCCATGCTTGGTGAAGCACGGGGACGGTAAAAGGTGGGTTTACATTGCGTAAGTCGGTATGCAGGTTGCTTCTTTGGGTGGTAATGGGTGTGGTGCGTGGGTATTGGTTGGCTTTGGCGATTAGGGCTGATCATGGTGAAATGTAAGCGGGGTGTGGTATATGGGTTGTAGGCGGGTCATTTTGATGGTGGGGTTGAGGGTTGGCTGGGCGAGGGGCGGTTTGTTCGGTGACTGGTGGCCTTTTTGGAGAGTTTTGGGATATATGTGGTGGTGGAGGTCGATGCAGGATGGTTTGTGAAGTAGTGGCCCTTTGATGCGGCATAGGGGTATTCAAGCTAATGGATAGGTTGGTCGATTCGTAGCCTCTCCATCTCAACTGCATATCGACAATTTGTTGCGGCGGTGTGCAATACATTCTTCCATTTGGTGATATTCCTCCTTCGAAGGTTCATTTATTGTGGGAATAATTCCCAAACTATTTGGCTCGACGCCCCGAGCGATCATATCATCATTTCTTGCCTTGGACCTGGTGAAGTGTGGATGCTCCGACATTGTTGAGTCAAATACGAACCGACCCTTTGGGGAGGATGATAAATTTTCTTCTAAAAAAATGCAACAAACGGTGTTAGCACATAATTTGCGGGTATGTAGCAGATATATTGCATATAGCACATTGACGTTTCCTAACATGCGGGGAGACCTCTTTATGCGGAGGTAAGCCTAAACGTCACTTATGCGAGATTATGACAGATTTGTCCAAGTCGTCCAACTATAATGCCTTTGTTGGAAATGGCGACCAAATGACGGTGCACTTTTCCCAATTTCAGCATGTCATGATTGGGTTTGGATTTGTCTGTCAATGTCACGCTACACATAATATGCTGGTTGGTCGTTGGGTTGAGAAACCCGTCGACAAGTTGGTGTCTTCCTAATTGTGGTGTCAATGCGAGATTGACCACTAAGGTAAATGCATGCATGCCACTAAAATAAAGGGTGGTATAGCTCTATCTTAAGTTTCTAAGATTTGGCTTTTACGGGCCTTGAGTTCCCGGCGGACAACTCGATGAAAGGCTACGGTGATCAGACGATCTAACTCAAGCAGCGCCAACTCTCCTAAAATTTGGATATTTTTGAAAGAAATTTGCGGTGCGTAGCACACCGTAGCGTGAGTGTGTGATTTGTGTGAATTTTCCAGAATGGAAGAAATATGAGCGGAATGCCAGTTTAAGGAAAGCAGTAAAGCAGGTAGCAATTTAAAATAAACAAAACAAAATACAACACACAAAAATTAAATGCAAAAGTAATTGCCAAATAATTATCCTAGGTTTGTTGTGGTTAAGAACCTAAAATCCCCAGCAGAGTCGCCATTTACAGCGCCCTTTTTAGTGCGGCATTTTTTTATGAACCACCTCAAAATGCAATGTTAGAAAAATAAACTAACAAAACTGCTAATTGTTTAAAAAGTATTTAAAAGGGTGCTAAAATAGTAAAAGAGGCTTAAAGATTTTTAAAATGCTAAAGGACGCTAAAATTGCTAAAAGGATGCTAAAGGGTGCAAAATGCTAAGAAGTGCTAAAAGGCTAAAATTGCTAAAAGTGCTAAAGTTTAAAAAATGCTAAAAGGTGCTAAAAGATTAATTTTAAAGCTAAAGGGCGCTAAAAGTGCAAAAGTGCTAAAGGGTTCGCGGGAGTCGCCACCTAATTAGTTTGGGTGAATTAGGACACCTGAATGTTTAACTAGTTTAAAGTAAAACATTAACTCCATTTTAATGATGCGCTAAACTTAGTGAGATTAGGTAAGGGTTCTTTATTAATCTAGAGGAAGGGTTAGGCACCTCAGATCCGCTAACTTGCGGTTGTCCTGCCAAACCTAGGGTAATTATTATGTTTAAAAAAATGCAAAAATAAAAGTTCCTTCTGCTTAATAAAATGTTAAAACGTTTAAAAGGTGCTTAAAATGTAAAAAGGCAAAAGGTGTTATAAATAAATAAAAGAGCCAAATGCTAAATGTTTAAAAGTGCTTAAAATACTAAAGGTTGCTGAAAGGTATTGAATGCTAGAAGGGTGCTAAAGGTGCTAAGGGACGCTTATAAGTGCTAAAATGCTAAAGTGATGAAAGTGGTGCTAATATGCTAAAGTACAAAAAAAATGCTAGAAGGTGCTAAAATGTTTAAGGACAAAATGTGCTAAAGGTGTTAAATGCTAAAGGGCGATTAAAAGTGCTAAAGAGGGCTAGAATCTTTGAAGAATGCTAAGAGGGTGCTTTATGGACTAATTATGTGTGCATGCAAAGGTTATTTATAGACCAATTATGTGTCTTGCTAGCTAAATTAATCTTGCTTAACCTACGTGTAGTATAAAAATGTTTAAGATGATTTTTCGGGAGTTTAGAAAAAAATGTTTATGGATTAACAAATTGTTGGTTTTATGATGCAAGTTAGATTATTTTGGCAAAATTTAGACATGCATGACAATATTAAAAACAAGTAAGTTAAGCGATGAACTTTAAATTACCTCCCACATATGTTTAAAGACCTAATTGCTAAGTTCTCTATTAATTACAAAATTAGATAATAAAATTACAATAAGCAGATAAAGGCATAAAATGAGACAAGAAAGTTAAGAGAGTGAAGGGATTGGAGGCGGATGACTCGTCTTATTTGTTTTTCTAGGAGTTTACAGGCGGGAATGCGGCGCGGATGCGGGTTACCATTTGAGATGGCTTGCGATGAGTCTCGGTGAGACTCTTTATTTTTGCTCCGTCGTGCCATGTAAAAATAAAAGAAGATAAGGATTAGTCTGAGCCCAAATAATAATTGATACAAATAATTAGGGCGAGCACATATCTTAGCGCCTAACGTGTCCTGATGATTAGGACTCGAGAAAAGCGGCGGGCGATCAGGGCCAGGTGCGGCGATTAGCGGAAATGCGAAAATGGCCCAAGCGTGCTATTTCAGATTTAAAGTAAGGACAAATCTGATTCGGACTCACGGCAAAGCGGCGAGCGATCGGGGCCACAGGTGCAACGATTAGCGAAATCGAAAATGGCCCCAAACATGCAATTTCGGTTAAAGTAAGGACAAATCAACATGCGGGAGGCCCGATTAATCACTTATAGACCAAAGCGAAGCAGTACGATTATCAAGAATGAGGTAATTGCCTATTTTAACCTCACATGTATAGGAATGAGAACACCAATTCATTCATTTTTCTTTGTTGTATAAAAGGATGAAGTGACAAACATGTTGGCTTAGGGGTAAGATTGGATACTAATATTTTACATACTCGGTTATTTTAGGAGAAAAGGAGTATATGTTAACATACGTCGAATATAAATAAAAATGAGTGATTTAGCGAAAGCACAAGACAATTCGAATGAATGACTCATATGAGTTCGGACCCATACAGGCAAACAACAAACATAATAGCTCAAGAAGAGGGAGTTGCATATTATCAAGGGAACATTTTACACACAAACAAGCAAAAATGCACCAGTAATAGTCATATATGTGCGTGACATTTAAGTTAAAGTTAGGCGGGTGTAGTCACATGTGCAGGACCCTAGCTAACTGTAAATTATTCTTAAACTATCAACCTACTCCTTCAAACAGAATAACAGAGGGACTGAAATCTAGTACATTTTTGATAGGTTGTTTAAAGGTCAGCAGGGGTATTTCCCCTCTTATTCTTCTAGGCATGTTTAGCATTCGAGTAGACAGGACTAATGCGGATTATATTACACATATGCTTGAAATATGCAAAGCAATAGACTTAGATATGTATTCGGATAGGCAAAGACAAGGATGCAGTAGATTTAGCTACACATGAATAATCCCAGCAATCTCTCAAATATATCATTTTAGACATGATGAAGGATATTTAGGCTACCTAAAGCAGACATAATTGTAAATATGATAAGATGCATCATCTAGGATGACACCTACATATTCATATGCTGATTTACACAACCATGGGACGCATACAAGACATACTTGAATGTACAATCCAGGACAGACATTTGGATGTGCAAGAGACAATTTCGTATCATATACGCTAGGAACACTATCCTTAAACAAAACAGATTTTAATATCAGAATTAAACTAAAACTAACAGATCAAGTTCTCACATACTATCTCCAAATCATTACAACATTATCAATGATCTAGAACATGCGTCATCTCATTCGTGAGCCAAACCAGGCCCAAAGCAGACTAAAACAAATCCCAGCGGATGTGAAATGCCAGCTGAAACATATTGAGCTAATCGTGTAGACACATATGTGTAGTACTTAAACCAAGTAAACATACTTCTTAGATTGACAAGCCATTAAACCTACCCCTAACCATGGACATTCGCATTTTTTCCACATTTTGGATCAAAGTCATATATATCTCTTTTTATTAAACTAAGAGACATCTAATAACACGAAGCGCTAAAGAACCTAATAAGTGCGCGGAAGTTAGGACTCATATTTGCCCAAAGGAACTCCAACAGTACAGAAAACAACAAACGTGCTAATCTGAACACAGAATTACATATGTATTTTTTCAATATATTAAAGGCAAGAAATTAACAGGATTAGGCATTACCTTGTATTAAGCATTAAGTTAACTAAATGGCTTGCATATGAACAGAACTAACACATAATTTACCAATACGAAACAGATGGCAAACAATAGGAATACGAATAGGCTAAAATCAGGTGTGAGTTAAGTTTACCTTCTCGTGGCAGAACCGGCGTATCAAGTCGTCGGAGCCACTCGGAAGGCTTGCTAATGCGGATTTGAAGATGCAGAATACGAAGGGATTGCAGAGAAGAAAAGGAAAGAAAAAAAAAGCTAAGGTATCCCCGAAGGTAAAAGGAAGGGTGTTCGACCTATGTTTACTTACTGAATTGATGCAATGGTATCTGCCTTGCCTCCTGCTCTCCGTTTACGCTCTGTGTTCCCTTGTCCTCACTGTTTCGACTCTTCTCTCAATTCTGCTCTAAATTGCTATGTCGTCATCGCCTCCTTTGCATGCTCTCTTGTGGTGGTTCTTAATTCTTTGCTCCCGTCTACGCTCTCTCGTCTATTGCTATTGGACTCTGTTAGCAAAAGGGGTGGGGTGTGGATTGCTGTCCACTCTCATGCCTATTGCATGTGCGTTTATAGGCGTGGTTGGGCTTCTCATGTTGGTAAGCAATTAGAAATTTGAGATTGGGCGAGATTTAAATCTTGATTCTTGTGAAATTTGTCTTTGATTTGGGCGATTTTTGTGTATGATTCTGTGTTCGATAAGGCAACGATTTGAAAAGATTTTGGGTCGATTATTATGGTAAGCATCGTTGGAGAAGGTAAGGGGAAACCCCGGATTCTCTGGCGAGAATCTCGGGGTGTGTTGGTGTTGGTGCGGCGATGGATGCCTTAGGCTGCTAGGTTTTCGCGTGAGTTCAGGGGCCCTCGTGTGGAAGAGATGAAGTGAACGTTTAAAGGATAAGGGCGTGGGCTTGCGGGTCTTTGGGCGGCAACGGTCGCGTCGGTGGGACGGTGGTAGCGGGTTTGGGCAATTAAAGGGGTGTTGGGCTGGGTAGTTATTAGGGTGTTGGGTATTAAGTTAGTGGGTATTTAATTAGGAGTTAATTAATTAGCTAATTAATTCTAGGCAAGTGTATTAATTAATTAGTGATATCTTAAATTAACAAATGTGATTAAAATAATTAAGTGCTTCATTAATCTAATTATAATAAATAAATGCGGGCGTGCTATTTAATTAATGCTCAATACTTTAGAATGCGACGCTATTATTTTTTTGCAAAATTAAAATTGAATTGAGTTTATATTAAATTACTTAAATGCCGAATGCAAGTACGATATTTAAGAATTGTTTAAAGCCTTATAAATGCGACGCTATTAAAATGCATATATTAGATTAAAATTGATTTTAAATTACAAATGATTACTAATTAATGCGGCTATGCTACCTGACACGACGTTATCGCTAAATTATTTATTTTATGCATTTATTAATTATTTAAGAATTACGACAAAGCTTAAAGTTAATAAATGCGGGCGCGGGACTCTAAGTGCTTAAAACTCTACGTAAGACGCGATGTCATTATTAAATTAATTATTGTATTTAATGTTTTATTGTTGTATTTTATTATAAAAAATCCTAAAAGGTATTTTACAAAATTAGTGTAATTTTATGGTTAATGGCTGGACGGGAGGGTCAAAATTGGGTGTCAACAATCCTTAATGTGGATATCAATGATTAGTGGAGAATAGCAAGTAAACAGATCTATAGCATTTTGGGAAAGATGGAATGAAATTGACATGCATAGGTTAGGTGTTTATGTTTCCATTAATTATGATCTAAGTGAATCTGCGAAATATCTAACTTGAAATTATAGATTGCTATATATTCATGCTATATGTTCTAATATATTATCTCATCTTTCATCCATGATGTTGAAGAAGCATTGCTACAACTACTTGATCCAGTTCATAGAGTCATTGTTTTTATTTTTTTTTGCTTTACTCGAGGGTGAGTAAAGATTAAGTTTGGGGGTGTTTGTTGAGTATATTTTGGTACACTATTTTGAGTCATTTTTAGTTAGTATTTTACTCTTTTCGTTTGTGTTTAGTATAGTATTAGGGTTGTTTTTCTTTCTTTTGAGTCACATCGGTTCCAAAGGAGGAAATACAGAATTGAGGATGAAATGAGCTCAATGAAGATGAAATTTGCACAAGCACAGCCCAAGAAATGAAGCCTAAAATGTCCCAAGAAGAATATAAGAAATCAGGTGAAATCTAGACGAAAACAGGTCAAGGGTCGCGGCGCAAGATAAGGAAGGGCCGCGACGTTAATGAGCCGCAGCTGAAGGAATTAGGGTCGCGGCGTGAAAATTCTAGAGAGCAAGAAAAATATTCATCGTGCCAAGAGTCGCGGCGCCGCAGAAGCAGAATGATCCAGTGATTTATGCAGATTAAGGGTCGCGGCACCTGGACTACGGGCCGCGACGCATAATTTTCAGATTTGAGTCGAATTTGGCCAAGGGTAAAAGGGCCCGGAGCAAGGTTTTTCTCATATATAAATACCTTAAACCCTGTCATACTTTACAATAATACTTTGGAGAGGAGAACGGGGGCTACAAGCTACATAATTGGAGACTTTTGTTCAAGTTCTTTCTCTTTTCTTTACTTTAATTCAGTTTATGTTGGATTGTAATTTAGTTCTTAGCATGACAATGTTTAGGAGCTAATTACTTTATAAGGGTTTCCAGTTGAATCTCTTGAAACTCTTTCATATAGTTAATGCATTAGTTATTGATTTCTTCTTCATGCATATTAAGATCTATTCAATAATTGTTTTGATTGCTTGATAATTAACTGATCACTAATTGTCATCACATATATGATTTCGAATCAAAATTCTGGAAGGTGAGATTTGAATATGTTGTAGTTGAATAGACATAGGTTAAAATCATGGACGAAAGTACTCTGATACTTGTGTAGTGTTTAGGGTTATTGTTCTTAATCCTCATGTGTGGTAAAATCTATCATAGAAATATAGAATGTTTCTGCACATGATTGAGCTCTTGTATGTCCTAACCGGAATATAATGACAGATTAGTTAACTTGCTATCTTAATAAGAAGAAGAATCATTAGCATTGCACTAACGCGTGAAAGAGTGGATAGTTGAGGAGATTGGAAGCCCTATCTCCATCATAACTGTTTTAAATCCCAAAGTATTTTCTACATTAGTTTAATTTCTGCACTTTATTTTAATTTGTAGTTATAATTGTCAAACAAAATAACGTTAACCAAATAGATACCATAGAATAGATAATCAGTACTTGATAACCAGTCTCTGTGGACGATATTCGGTCTTACAGACTATATTACTTGAAGCGATACATACACTTGCGTAAGCACATAGAAATAGCACAACAGACTTCAGACCAACATTCTGATAACAGTTTTGCCCTTACTTCACGGACTAAAGCTAATCTCATGGGATTTTTACCACAATGGTAAAGTGACCTGACAAGGAACTTTTGAGCTGATTATAAACGCGGGAAGACCAAGTCCAAGGCGTTTCTAAACTTGGGGAACAAGTACAAGAGGTTAGACATGCTGCAAATAAACTCAATCTGCATAATATACTTGGCAAAACGGTCATACCAAGCACGAGGTGCCTGTTTTAGACCATATAGTGACTTCATGAGATGACAGACATACCGGGGAATGACAGGATGAACAAAACCAGGTGGCATATGCATGTACACAGTTTCTTTCAAATCTCCATGAAGAAATGCGTTCTTGACATCCATCTGATATATCGTCCACTTCTTACCCATAGCAATACTAAGAATAGTATGAATCGTAGCCGGTTTAACAATCGGGCTAAAAGTATCACCACAGTCAATGCCCTCCTGGTGATTAGTGTCATTTGTCACAAGTCTAGCCTTGTAGCGTTCCAAAACACCACTGTATCTGAATTTGTGACGAAAAAGTCATAAGCATCTGATCACATTCACCCCCTCTGGTCTAGGTACTAGATCCCAAGTATGCTTCTTAGTTAAAACATTATATTCCTCAGACATGGCAGAATTCCAATTAGGGTCAAGTTTAGTCAATTTAGGGTTTTTTGGAAGTGGAGAAATGATTTGGGCAAACAAATTAAACTGGACTTTGGGTTTGAAAATCCCGTGTTTGGCACGAGTTTCTATTTGGTGACTGGGTACATTGGGTGGCTGCATTGGTTGAGTAGTAGTGTCTGAGACAGCTGGAGATGGGGAAGATGGATGATTTTCGTCAGAGGACTGACGATGGTGCAAGATCAACTTGCTCACTGGAAGACTGGCGCTGCGGTGCATCCCCTAGGGGTCGCGGTGCTGAATGAGAGATATGGGTGAGCTGACTTAGAATACTGGGAGATATGACTGGTTCATCAAGAAATGAATAGTCAGGTTTTCGGTATTTCTGATGGTCCGAAAAAGGAAATATTGTCTCGTTGAACGTGACGTGACGAAAAATGTGAATCTGACGAGTGGACAAGTCATAGCATAGAGAACCCCTATGGTTGGATGGGAAACCGAGGAATACACATGGTGTAGTTCGAGGAGCCAACTTATGAGATGTGGTGGAGGTAAGATTGGGATAGCACAGACAGCCGAAGATCCGTAGGTGGTCATAAGATGGAGTTCTACGATATAGAATGTATGTAGGGGTCTTGTTTTGTAGGGTGCAAGTAGGTAAAATATTTAGGAGGTATTCTACCATTTTGACAGCATAGACCTAGAAAGATGATGACAGGCATGTATGAAAGAGGAGAGTACAGACCGTGTTATTAACAATGCGAATAATTCATTCCGCTTTACCATTTTGAGGGGAGGTGTGAGGACAAGAGAATCAGAACAATATGCCTTGTTGGGAGCAAAAATTATGGAAAGCCGAATTATCAAATTCATGTTCGTTATCACATTGAAGGATTTTATTGATTTTTTAAACTGGGTTTTAATAAATCTGTGAAACTCAAGAAATTTAGCAAAAACCTCAGATTTGAATTTGAGTGGATAAATCCATACAAAATGTGAAAAATCATCTAATAAAACAAGATAAAATTTGTGACCTAGAGAGCTAACAACATGAGAGGTCCACAAGTCAGCATGAACAATGTCAAATGGTGAAACTGTAATACTCATAGAAGACAGAAAAGGAAGACGAGTATGCTTGACAAGCGGGCAAGAAAAACAGTTTTGGGCAAGTTTTCCATTATTACATTTAATAAGCTGATTATTTCTAAGAAAAGAAAAAACATGATCTCTTGGATGTCTGAGTCTATTGTACCAGGTGGATGGAGACAATGCAGCAAGGGAGACTGGTTGTTGAGTTCTGACAGCGGAAGAGTTTGTGAAAGGGTAGAGGTCTCACACACTATTGCATCACGTAAGAATTCTTACCGTATTGAGATCCTTCACAGAGAAACCAAAAGGGTCAAAATCTACAGACATCCAATTATTACGAGTGAATTTCCTAACATATATCAACTTTTTAATAATCTGAGGGCGTAGAGGACATGGTTAAGTGAGAAGGGTGGAAGGAGATTCTTAATGTGTGTGTTGCCATAACCTGCAATTAGAATGCGGTGACCATTGCCAACAGTAATGTATTGAGGATACTTTAACCGAAGCAGTTGGAAAAAATTACCTGAAGAGTTGGTCAGGTGTGATGTGGCTCCGGAGTCCATTGTTGCGATTTTTCTAGATGATTACGCAAGTGTACGTATCGTTCAAGTAATAAAGATCTGTAAAATCGATTTTATCGTCCACAGAGACTGGTTTATTAAGTATCGTTATCTATTCTATGATATCTATTTGGTTGACGTTCTTTACTTTTAGATTGATGACTAAGAATTATGACTAAGTGCAGAAAATAAACTAAAGATGATTATACTTTAGGTTTATAACAATTATGAAGGAAATAGGGTTTCAATCTCCTCAACTATCCATTTTTTCACGTGTTAATGCAATGCTAATGATTCTTCTTCTTATTAAGATAGCAGGTTAACTAATCTGTCACTATAATCCGGTTAGGACATACAAGAGCTCAATCTAGTGCATAAACCTTCTATATTTCTATGATAATTTTTACCACGCGGGAGGATTAAGAATAATAACCTTTAATTACTACACAAGTATCGGGGTACTTTCGTCCACGATTTTAGACTATGTCTAGACAATTACAGCATATTCAAATCTCACCTTTCAGACTTTTGATTTGAAATCATATAAGTTGTTATACCCCGTAGTTCGTGCGGATCGTGATCGGGGCCTCGTAGCGCTGCATGGCGAGGCAGCGGCGCCAAGCGGGTGATTGTAAGTCGCGGCGGAAAAGCGAGGGCGCGCGGAAGATCTGAAGGTCGGTGAAGTTTCAGCCCATGGCCTGGAAAGCAGACGCGGCCGGAAAGTCCTGAGAGGCGGCAGAGGTTTCAGCGTCGCGGCGCCGAGGCGGGTTCTGCGAGAGTTAGTGGAAATTTCTGCACTGTTTTGTTTTAAAAGAGGTCATGGGTGGGTGACAAGTGTCCCCCCCCATCTGAAATGTTGCATGCCTTATATTGACCAAGTCTTGAAGACTTGGTCATCTTTCATCTCTCTCTCTCTCTCTCTAAGCAAAAGCTCCCACTTCTCTCTAGAATTCCAAGAGGAATTCAAAGCTTAGGAAAAATCTGGAAAGTTAAGAACAAAAAGGAAGCTTGTGGCTAGCTTGTAAGGGTGGTTGTGGTGGTGTTCTTGAAGAGGAGGCTAGCAAAATTATTGGAATAATTTTGGCTAAAGTTCTAAAGGTAACAATTCTCTCTTGTAGATAGTTATTGATGTTGCATGTGAAGGAGAAGGAACTTGTTATAGTAAATAATGCTCTTAGATTCATTGCATGTAAGAAATATAGTTTGGATGTGAAAGAATTGGTTAAGAAGATTATGTGAGCATGTTGTAGCCTAAAAACTACCTTAGACTTGTTAAGTTGGTTGTTTTACCTTGTGGGGCAGAATTTTACACATTTAAGTTTAGGTGTGTAATCCCCTTTGAAATGTTGGATTGTTGGGCCTTAAATGTGGCGTTTGGATATTGAATTCGACCTTGAAAAAGGTGGCAAAGTATGTAGAAACAAAGGAAGTGCTGCCCAAATTTCCTTAGGAATTAGTAACTTAAATTTGGAATATTCTACATTGAAATTAGGGGTTAATAAACGTATTATGGTCATTATAGGTTGACATATTACGTGCGGTATTTCGGACTTAGCAAGTGGATTAACCGAAGAGGTATGTAGAACTTTTCTATCTCTTGAGCATGAGTAATTGTACCTATGTAGTACGGTAGACGTACAAGATTTGATATCTTTCACTTGTTTTAGAGTATGTGATACTTGTGTCATTTTTTTTAAAAGTATAAGTCCCTTGGATTTAGGAAAAATGTATTTGACTAAGGAATAACGCAAATATAATGACTTTATGGGAAGTTGGTTATATTAGCTTTTGAAAGGTTAACAAAGAAAGGTTTACTCTAGGTAAAACAAGTACGGGTAAATGATTTGAAACTGTGAAAGATGGATTGATTTTTAGGCATTATCGCCTAAGGTTTTAAAAGAAATGAAGTCACTTGATTTAGAAGCCTATTATATTTCTAAAGGGAAATGTGACTTGTCTTGAAAAGAAACCGTAACTTGATACTATGGTGATTAGTATCTTGGAATTTTTGTATAAAAAGAGTTATTTCTTAAAAGGTTAGAAGTACATGGTACTTGGGTTGAATTCCCGGATTTTCTATTAAAAGACATGTTGGTGCCTTAGGTATACTAAAATGAGAGGATATATTAATAATGTTAATAAGTTAGGGATTTCTTAACTTGTTTATGTTATGATAAGCCGGTAGTGCTTATGTTATGTATGATAGGCCGGTAGTGCTTATGTTATGTATGATAGGCCGGTAGTGCTTATGTTATGTATGATAGCCGGATGAGCTATGTTATATCTATATATTATTACGGGGTAAACCCCGGGTTATTACTTATGCCATGGATTTGCTACCCATGATGCGAGTGCGGCGCTTGTACTCATGCAGATCCGGACCACAGGCGGGGATAGGAACTCAGGTGAGTCTCAGTATTGCATTCACCCTCGGGCCGACGGACAAACAGCGCGTTGTACCCAGATATTTGAGGATAGGTTACGGGCCGGTGTTTTGATTTCAAGGGAGTGGTGAGGATTATTTGCCTCGTGTTGAGTAGGTATTATAATAGCTACCATTTCAGTGTTCGAATGGCGCCTTACGAAGCCTTGTATGGGCGAAAGTATAGGTTGTCGGTCGATTGGTTCGATGTTGGCAAGGTTCAGATGGTTGGTCCATACTTGATTCAGCAAGAGTGAGGATAAGGCGAAGCTTATCCAGAGGAGGTTATTAGCAGCTCAGAGTCAACAGAAGTCTTGCAGATAATCGGCATCAACACTTGGAGTTCAGGTTGACGGTGGGCCTTCTTGAAGGTACCACCCAGAAAAGTGTGGCGAGATTTGGAAAGCAAGGAAACTTAGCCCAAGGTACTTTGGGCCTTTTCGTCGTTTGTAGAATAGGCGGGTTGACTATAAGTTAGCACCGCCGTCCGACTTAGGAAGCGACGTCCGGTCTTTCATGTTGCTACGATTCGGAAGAGTATCGGAAATTCATCCAGTGTTCCCAATTAATGGCGACAAGTTGAGGATAGTAACCGAGATGTTAAAAAGCGAAGCAATAGCGAAATGTGATAGGTATATTAGGAGCAGTTCGAGTGCGAGAGAAATGCGATGAGTAAGAAAAGAGGCGAAGATGTGTTAAGCGGATGGAAGTATTCTTTTATAAGTAAGGATGTGAAGAAGTATCCTTTGGACCATGGGTGGAGCTAATAGTGTTGTATACGCTTTAGAGATGATTCTTGAATCGGCTCGGATATGAGTTTCTTGCGTCACGTTGTATTGTGGCCATGAGTGGCATAATTGGTTTCGTAAGAATAAAGGGAAGACTATACCGGCACAGGTATGTTTTGAGACTTAGAAGGAACATTCGGGATGAATGTTTCTAAGGGGGGGAGAATGTTATGCCCCGTAGTTTCGGTGTATGTATGTGAGGACGTACGTACGAATATATACGCCCTAATTAGGGTAAGATTGATAGAATTGTTTTCCGACGAAAATTATTCCGAACCTTGTGAAGGAAATTTTACGTTTTCAATATTTTTACGATTATGGAATTTTTCCGAGAGATGAAATATTTTGGACCAATAGGAGGGCGACAAGTGTCACCCCTAGATTGGGCCATGTGGGGCGAAATTGAGTGGACAAGTAGTCAAGACAAGTGGCCAAAAGTCTTGCATGGCTAGTCTTGGCTTGGATGAATTTGGCTAAGTTTAGTGGGCAAGTCTTGCATGGTCAAGGTCTTGCATGGCTTTAGTAAGACAAGTGTGGGAAGGAACCTTCACATATGATCTCTGCCTTACACATGTGTTAATCTCAACCCTTGGTTGTGCTATATAAACCCCCTTAGTGGATGAAAATCAGCCACACTTAACATATTACAAGACTTGAAAAACCTTTCCTCTCCCTCCTTCTCTATCTTGAGTTCGTCCAACCCCCTCCCCTAACCAAATGTTGTCCAAAAATTCTTACACTTATAAGTGTTCTTCCTTAATGTGTTAGGAAGATTATTAACCAAGATTTAGACAAGATTTCACACCCCTAGCCTCAAAAACCTTCCCTTGGCCGAGAGTAGGCAGATTTTTCGAAACTGTTTTGGGCAGATTCTTAGTCAAGTTTGGAAGGGAATATCTCCTAGCATATAAGGAGTTTTTGGGTGTTTCAAAAGCCTAAAATGAATTTCGTCGAGTCTAGCTTCCAACGCAACCAACCACTCGTCGATAGGACACTGGAGTAGAGAGTTATCGACGTTGCAAGTTCAGCTGACGAAGCAGTAGCTAAAAATCTGGACAGTCACGTTTTTTGGACTATCTTGAGGTAATGAACCTTAACCTCTTTGTGAATTTGATTATTATGTATATATGGATATTATACATATATTGGAAGTATATTATGGACTATAAGATATAAAGAAAGATTTGGATCTTGTTAAGATATTAAAAAGAGAATTGGCATGTTAGCCATTAAAATGGTAAATTGTATCTATTACTTGCTAAGAAGTTAACAACAAGGAAACTATAACTTATATAAAGATTGGAATATAAGTTGAAGGACTAATGAAGTAATTGGATAAGTATTATTGTAAAAGTTGGCCAAGGACCCCAACTTAAGGACCGTATCTACTTTGGACTTCTTTACTTATTGTTATTATGAAGGGAGATAGTAAACCGCGTTACCGTTTGGGCGTGTTATCCCCTTCTTTTACTTATTGTTATTATGAAGGAGATAGTAAACCGCGTTACCGTTTGGGCGTGTTATCCCCTTCTTTACTTATTATTATTATGAAGGAGAGATTGTTAATCGCGTTCCGTTTGGGCGTGTTATCCCCTTCTTTAGTTATTATTGTTATGAAAGAGAGATTGTTAATCGCGTTAGTTTGGGCGTGTTATCCCTTCTTTAGATTTCAGTATTATTGCACCTTAATTATAGTAGGTTAATCACGGTTATCGGGCCTTGGAAAAGGTGGGAAATTGAGTAGAAACGGGGGAGGTGCTGCCGAATTTTCCGTAGGATATGGAACTTGTTCTTAGAAATATCCTACGAAGAGATCTAGAGGTTAATAGACGTTTCATGGCCATTATAGGTTGAAGTACTACGAGTAGCGTATTCTACTTGAAGGGTGGAAAAGGCTAGAAAGGTTATAGTACTTGGGAGCGTTTTGCTAATTGTCGATAATCGTCGCGAGGTATGTGAACCTCTTCCTATCTCTTCTAGCATGATATTTGCGAAATATATATATAGTACGGTAGACGTACGTGTGTAAAATGAATTTGGTTTATTTAAAACATTAAGTGTTATAATGGCTTTATGGGAAGTTAATTATAATAACTTTATGTAGGTAAAGGAATGGTTTATTGATTTTTAAAAAGATAATAGACTTGACTTATATTTGACTTGATTTGATATGTGAAGAACTTGAATTGTGTGGAAAGTTGTGAAACCTCATTCGTGAGTAATGAGTACTTGGTTTCGAATGATAATGATATATTGATTTCGGAAATGAGAATAAGTATCGAACAAATCACTGCAGCGTTAATAAAGGAAAAAGTAACGACAATTAATTATATTGAGTAATGAGTACTTGATTTCGAATAATAATGTTATCTTGATTTCGGAAATGAGAATAAGTATCGAACAAACCACTGCAGCGTTAATAAAGGAAAATATATTGACAAATAATTAATATTATTAAAACAAGTAGAAACCTCCATCTGCATAGAAGCTAAGATAAGACAAAATTGTATTACATTTCCTAGATCATGGTTGTTTTAATAAGGTCATTAATAACAAGTATTGATTTTTCTTAAATTCCAAAGTAAGGAACTTGATTTCTAAAAGAAAAGAGACTTGAGGAATTGAAGTGTTTTTTATTTGAAAGAAAGGCATGGTTTTGTCTTAAATGGGTTAAAAAAGAAGGTATGAAAATTGTTTTGGTTTACTTAAAAATGATAGTTACTCTATGTTGATACTACGGGTATCGTGTGACCTTCGTAAAAGAAATGGATCTTTTTGAACGAATTAAAGTACGTAGTACCTTGGGGTTAAAACCCGGTTTTGTTGTAATAAAATGAAAGTCTATGAGTACGTTGAACTTGCTTATGATTGTTGTGATAGCCTTTGTTGTGCAAGTGTTTTGATTCTGTGCTACCGAGTCTCTCGATGGAGGCGGCTATCGATTGATTGATGGACATCGACACGATGGGTGGCCAGCGTGTATCTTCACTATGAGTGTTATCTTGTTATTTCCTTTTGGACATACCGACACGATGGGTGGCCACGTACGCCTTCCTAGAGTGTTATCTTGTTATTTGCTTTGGACATCTCGACACGATGGGTGGCCGGGTATCTTCCTTATGAGTGTTATCTTGTTATTTCCTTTTGGACATACCGACACGATGGGTGGCCACGTATCTTCCACCAGGAGTGTTATCTTGTTATTTGCTTTGGACATCCGACACGATGGGTGGCCCGGGTATCTTCCTATGAGTGTTATCTTGCTATTTCCTTTTGGACATACTAACACGATGGGTGGCCACGGGTATGCTTCACTTAGGAGTGTTATCTTGTTATTTGCTTTGGACATCTTGACACGTTGGGTGGCCCGGGTATGCTTCCATTATGGGTGTTGTTTTACATCGTATGCCGGCAGTGAGGAAGGAATTCCACCGGCATGATTAATATTGTGGGCATGAGACCCATGGTTATATGTGAGTGATGACTTGAGGGCGTGAGTCCATGACTTGACATGACTGCTTACATATTGTATATCGTAAACTGGTTATCATATATGTCTCATGTTTATATAGACTATTATGATTTCATTCTGATATTTTCACCACATACTTGGTACTGTTATCGACCTCGCCCGGGCTGCGTTAAATCCGCGAGTTGAGTGCGTAACTTGGCGATCCGCACTCTTAGGATCACTGTTCAGTTCTTGAAAAGCTCCATTTCTCTGGAGGTTTTGTCTTTGGTATAGTCCTCTGTCATGGTAGGTACTTGTACATTCAGGGGTATGGCGGGGCCCTGTCCCATCATAGTTGTGGTTACATTCTTAGAGGTCTGTAGTACTGTTGTGGGCAGGGTTCGTAAAGGATGCTTATTGAGTTTTGGTTTATATATACATGTCGAAAGGCGACATTTTCTTGGTTAGACTGTTCTTACTCTTTATTGTTTCATGTCTTTGTTTTTATATTCCGCTGGTTACTCTGATGTATTATCACTAGGGTGCCCGGGGTAAGGCACCAGTCACGGGCCCGGGAACGGGTCGTGACAAAAGTGACCACAGGATCCATGCGGGTGAAATAGTCCCATGCGGGTGAAATAGTCTCATGACGAGACGGATGACCTCATGCGGGTCCACAGGACCCATGCGGGTGAAATAGTCCCAGGAGTAGGACTGCTTAATGATACTACGGGCGAGGTACCCTGTTTTGATCATGAGCCTCCTATTTTTATGCAGTAAGATTTATACTTGTTACTCTCATTATTAGTAAGGCACGGTCTGAGTAAATTGATTTTCATCTATGACTCGGCTTATTTTGACTTATGATATTATTACGGTATTTTCGGTTTACATACTTGGTACATATGTGTCGACCCCCTTCCTCGGGGGCTGCGTTCATGCCGCAGGTAAGGGTAAGCAGGTGGTGGATCCTCATTCTTAGGATCTTTGCTCAGGTGTCAGAAGCTCCATTACTCCGGAGGCTTGACTTGATTTTTGATACGGTTCTCCCTGACATTGTAGGTTTTGTGTACATTCAGGGGTATGACGGGGCCCTGTCCCATCATGGTTGTTACAGACTCTTAGAGGACTGTAGTCCGGTTATAAATTGGGTTATTAAGGATGTAACTGTTCAGTTCTGTTTTATTTATGTTACGGAAAGGTAGCCATTTTTGGGTTAGCCTATTTTATCTTATATGGTTCTTGTTTGTGAGTTTATTTCCGCTGGTTTTCTCTGATGTTGTATCACAAGGTGTCCGGTAAGGCACGATCCACGGATCGAGTCGGTCGTGACAAAAGTGGTATCGAGCGATTAATCCTCGGAAAGGGTCTGAGCCGTATCTAGTAAGTCTTGATTATCGGTGTGTTGTGCACCACATCTATAATCGAGGAGGCTGCGAGATATTTAGGATTGGTTTCCATTTCTTTCACTCTAAGATCGTGCAATGGCGAGTGTTATAGGTTGAATTTCCTCGACGTGAATTTTGTATGTATCGATTATGCCTCACGCAAGGCAACCGCGGCCCGTGAAGGCAGCGTGGAGGAACTACTAGTAGGACAGGGTTACCCGCACGAGCCCGATCCTTACGAGATAATGTTTATGGCGGCGAGTTCCACGACGTCGTCAACCAGAGTGCAGAAGCGGCCGGCTCGAGACTACGGTACATGAGCCTCGATTACGGCTGGAAGCGAGAGGATATGGCTCTGAGAGATGGCGGATTATTGTCGAGATAGTGGCTGGCGTGAGGGCGAGCAGAGCGGTTCGGTTGTACCGTGGTTCCTCCCGATCCGATAGCGTAAGACCGGGACTTTTTGGCCGCGACCACTTTGAGTTCTATGGGTGAGGCACGAGGATGATCCTCGGAATTTATCAAACGATTCTGACGGATCGTGAGGGTGATCAAGGCCTCGGATACCGAGTCGGTTGTATTGAGTTTGCATCGGTTGCGTGATACCGAAGTTGACTGGTTTGATTCATGGGAGCTGTCCCGGGGGGAGCATGCGCTTCCAGCTGTATGGGACGAGTTCTCGGCAGTGTTTCTTGGTCATTTCTTGCCTCCGCGGATGAGGAAACGCCGTAGCAATTTCGACATTGAGACAGTGGGCGGGCGGTCGGAGTACAACGTAGAGTTTGACTCGTTGGCTCGATATGTGCCCACTTTAGTAGCGAATATGGAGGGCCAGTACACCGCTACGTCACGAGGCTCGATGACTATTTGGCGAGAGTTATGCAGGAGTAGCTCTTCAGGGCATGGACATTGCCGCATCTGAGCTATGCACTTGGGTGTGAGGAAGCGGTCGGCCATTGATAGGTATCGCAGCGAAGAGAATTCGGGGCGATGGCGTCCTCTAGTAGTTCTCGAGGTAAACGGCCTCGGCAGACCGGTTGCATCACGGCCGGTTCGAGCGCTCCTCCACCATCTTAGGTCGTCTGGGGTATTCGAGGCGGGGCGGTCCCGGGCGGGTTTCGGAGGACGAGTTCGATCGAGATGAGTCACTATGCCTCGGTGTGGTCGATGTGGTGATTGCCATTATGGGTGTCGTGTTCCTCCGGAGCTTGTTACTCTTGTGGCGGCGGGCCATTTGAAGAAGATTGTCAGGCAGCGGCGGAAATGCTATGGCTCGGCCTAGTTCGATTCTTTGGGTCTTCATCTTGATGGTTATGCGCCCGGGCGAGGGTTCTCGAGCTTGTTACTCTTGTGGCGGCGAGGCCATTTGAAGAAGATTGTCAGGCAGGCGGCGGAAATGCTATGGCTCGGCCGGCCGATTGATTCTTTGAGTGCCATCTTTAGTGGTTATGCGCCGGAGGCGAGTGTTCACGCGGCGAGCGCGGCGGTCGTGGCGAGGTTCGATTCAGCGGTCCTCGAACGCGTTTATGCTATGTCCGACCACGGGACCGGAGGCGTCACGATGTCGTCCGCAGTACATTGTTGGTTTCTTCTTGTGATGTTTATGCTTTGATAGACCCGGTTCTACCTTGTCCTATATATCTCCTCATATTCTTTGGTAGAATAGGGATAGAGCCCGAGTCCATAAGACCTTTTGAGGTAGCTACCCGATGGGTGATTGATGAGTGGCGGCGAGTGTATAAGGCTTGCGGTGACTATATCTGATCGTCGGACTCTGGCGGAAACTTGATAGAGTTGGATATGACGGACTTTGATGTGATTATGGGTATGGATTGGCTAGCATCTTGCTATGCCAATGTGGGTATGAGAGAGGTTAGTTCGATCCGGTTTCGGTGGCCGGTTATCGAGTGGAGAATCTTGCATCGCCGAGGTAGGTTTATTTCTTACCTCGAGGCTAGGAAGATGGTGCGGAAGGGTATATTTACCATTTGGTTCGGGTATTCGAAATCACGGTGAGATCTGGACCTTGATCGATTCGGTTGTTAGAGAATTTCGGGCGTATTCCCGCACGAGCTTGGGTATCCTCCCGAGAGGAGATTGAGTTTGCATTGATTTGGTGTCGGACACTCGGCCGATATCTATTCCGCCATACGAGGATGCACCGCCGAGTTGAAGGAATTGAAGGACCCGGTGAAAGATTTCTTTGGAGAAAGGCTTTATCGGGCCAAGTGTTTCTCCGGGAGCGCCGGTGTTATTTGTAAAGAAGAAGGATGGGGCCAGCTGCGTATGTGTATTGATTCTGAGCGGTGAAGAAGGTAACTATCAAGAACAGATATCCACTCCCGAGATTGATGATTTGTTTGACCGATTGCGAGTGCGAAATGTTTTTCCAAGATAGACTGCGATCCGTTACCATCAGTCTGAGTTAGAGGCGGATATCCCAAAGATCGCATTCAGACCGGTATGGGCACTATGAGTTGAGTGATATCTTTAGGATTGACAACGCTCGTGGTATTCATGGATTTGATGAATAGGGTGTTCAGGCCATTCTTGGATATGTTCGTTATAGTGTTCATTGATGATATCTTGGTATATTCGCGCACAGAGCAGGAGCATACAGATCTTTTGAGGATGGTATTGGGAGTCCTCAGGGCCGGCGATTGTATGCAAGTTCTCGAAATCACGAGTTTTAGGTAGCCGATGGCTTTCTTAGGGCATGTTATCGGGTAGATGGTATTGGGTTGATCTGGCGAGATTGAAGCGGATCAGACTTGGCCTAGACCAGCTACAAGCGGAGTGCGCGACTTTTGGGCCTTGCGAGTTATTATCGGAGGTTTGTGGAGAAGTTTGCTTCCATGTCGGCGCCTTTGACTGGTGACTCGAAGCGGCTATATTCCGGTGGACGGATGCTTGTGAGAGAGTTTTTGATCCGAAGGAGACATTGGCCGCCTTGATTCTTACTCTTCCCGAGGTTTGGGCGGATATGTGGTTTATTGTGATGCGTCGGTGTCGGGCTTGGAGTGCGTGTTGATGCGGCGCGGCAGGTTATAGCTTCGCATCTCGGCGGCAGGAAGCATGAGAAGAACTATCCCGCATGACTTAGAGTTGGCGGCGATGATTCGTGCCTTGAAGATGCGGAGATTATTTGTATGGAGTTCGTGGATATTTACGGACCCGAAGTCTCGGTATATCTTCACCGGAGGAGCTGAACTTCTGGCAGAGCGATGGTTGGAGTTACTCGAGTTATGATGTTGATATTCTATACCACCCGGGGAAGGCGATGTAGTTGCGAGCGCCGCCAGTCGCGATCGATGGGTAGTGCATGCGATGTCTGACCGAAGAAGAGGATATGGTCAGAGTTACATCGGTAGCGAGCCTTGGGGTTCGTTTGGTTGATTCGATAGTGAGGAGTTCGGGTTCGAGAGGTTGCCGAGTCTTCCAACGTCGAGGAGGTAAAGAGGCGGCAGATGAGGATCCGATTAGTGCGGTATCGAGATGCGCTTGTCGAGAAAGAAGAGTCTATTTGAGGTAGCGCGGATAGGGTGCTAAGATTTGAGGCGGTTGTGAGTTCCCGTGTGGCGGGACTTCGTCGTGGTCTGGGGAGGCACGGTGCTTGTTATTCTATTCATCGGGTCGACTAAGATGTATCATGACCTCGGATCGTGTATTGGTGGGATGGCACGAAGAGGGCGTGGCGAGTTTTGTTGCCTGATGTCCTAATTGTCGTGAGTTAAGGTTGAGCACGAAGCTCGGTGAAGTTTGCGGTATTGATATTCCGACTTGGAAGTGGGAGGTGATAATTATGGATTTTATTACGGGGTTACCTTCCACTTAGAGAAGCATGATTCCATTTGGGTTATCGTCGGCGGTGTTAAATCAGCCCATTTTCTTCCGATCGGGGCGACTCTTTCGAGGATTATGCTAGATCGTATATCGGGAGATCGTGAGGCGCGAAGTTCCTATATCGATTATTTCCGGAGGAGCCCGGTTCGGCTAACTTGGAGGTCTTTCCGAAGGATTAGGGGGCGGTGAGTCTCGATGCGGCGTTTCATCCTCGGGCCAAGCGGACAGTCGAGCGCACTATCCGGACAACGAGGATATGTTGCGGGCTTGTGTTATTGATTTGAGGTAGTGGGAGGATCATTTACCTCTTGTGGAGTTTGCTTATAACAACGCTACCATTCTAGTATCCAGATGGCGCGCCTATGAGGCCTTATACGGGAGAAGTGTAGGTCACCGATAGGTTGGTTTGAGGTGGGAGAAGTTCGATTAGTCGGGCGAGTTGAGTACAGCAGCGGTGGATAAGGTGAAGCTTATCCGAGGCGGTTATTGTCATTCGAGTTGTGAAGTCATATGCAGATCATCGGCGTCGACACTTGGATTTTGAGATAGATGATTGGGTCTTCCTGAAGGTATCACCCATGAAGGGTGTGATGAGATTTGGGAAGAAGGGGAAACTTAGCCCAAGATACATTGGGCCTTATCAGATTATCCGTAGGGTAGGCAAGGTTGCCTATGAGTTAGATCTGCCGTCCGATTTGGAGGCGGTACATCCAGTTTTCCATGTGTCGATGTTGCGGAAATGTATTGGAGATCCATCTAGAGTGCACCCGATTCATGATGTCCAGGTGACAGAGGAGTTATCGTATGAGGAGAGTCGCATAGCGATACTCGATCGTCAGGTTAGGCGACTTCGGACAAAAGATGTGGCTTCCGTCAAGGTCTTATGGCGGAACGAGAACATGGAAGAGATGACGTGGGAAGCAGAGGATGACATGATGAAGAAGTATCCTCACTTATTTCCTATACCTTCAGGTAACCTACTTTCTTGTTTGATAGCTTCATTTGGAAATTTTGCTTGAGTATTGTTGTGGCTCGTGGAGCGTCTTTATTTGCAAAAGAGTAGTTAAGAGAGTCTATGTCGATTTGTGTTTTGAGTAAGCCTAGAAGGAACATTCGGGACGAATGTTTCTAAGTGGGGGAGAATGTTATACCCCGTAGTTCGGGTCTGGATCGCGGTCAGGGGCCTCAGTGCCGCGCGAGCGAGCGCGGCGCCAGCGGGTGATTGTAGGGCGGCGCGGAAAGCAGCGCGGTCTTGGAAGATCTGAAGGGTCGCTGAAGTTTCAGCGCCGGCCACGAAGCAGCGCGGCCCGGGAAAGTCTGAGAGCGGCAGAGGTTTCGTCCTTGGCCGAGGCGGGTTCTGCGTGTGTTTGTGGAAATTTCTGCACTGTTTTGTTTTAAAAGTGGTCATGGGTGGGTGACAAGTGTCCCCCCCCCCCCCCCATCTGAAATGTTGCATGCCTTATATTGACCAAGTCTTGAAGACTTGGTCATCTTTCATCTCTCTCTCTCTCTCTCTAAGCAAAAGCTCCCTTCTCTAGAATTCCAAGATACTTTCAAAGCTTAGGGAAACTCTGAAAAGTTAAGAACAAAAAGGAAGCTTGTGGCTAGCTTGTAAGAGTGGTTGTGGTGGTGTTCTTGAAGAGGAGGCTAGCAAAATTATTGGAATAATTTTGGCTAAAGTTCTAAAGGTAACAATTCTCTCTTGTAACTAGTTATTGATGTTGCATGTGAAGGAGAAGGAACTTGTTATAGTAAATAATGCTCTTAGATTCATTGCATGTAAGAAATATAGTTTGGATGTGAAAGAATTGGTTAAGAAGATTATGTGAGCATGTTGTAGCCTAAAAACTACCTTAGACTTGTTAAGTTGGTTGTTTTACCTTGTGGGGCAGAATTTTACACATTTAAGTTTAGGTGTGTAATCCCCTTTGAAATTTTGGATTGTTGGGCCTTAAATGTGGCGTTTGGATATTGAATTCGACCTTGAAAAAGGTGGCAAAGTATGTAGAAACAAAGGAAGTCTTTGCCCAATTTCCTTAGGAATTAGTAACTTAAATTTGGAATATTCTACATTGAAATTAGGGGTTAATAAACGTATTATGGTCATTATAGGTTGACATATTACGTGCGGTATTTCGGACTTAGCAAGTGGATTAACCGAAGAGGTATGTAGAACTTTTCTATCTCTTGAGCATGAGTAATTGTACCTATGTAGTACGGTAGACGTACAAGATTTGATATCTTTCACTTGTTTTAGAGTATGTGATACTTGTGTCATTTTTAAAAAAAAGTATAAGTCCCTTAGATTTAGGGAAAATGTATTTGACTAAGGAATAACGCAAATATAATGACTTTATGGGAAGTTGGTTATATTAGCTTTTGAAAGGTTAACAAAGAAAGGTTTACTCTAGGTAAAACAAGTACGGGTAAATGATTTGAAACTGTGAAAGATGGATTGATTTTTAGGCATTGACTGCCTAAGGTTTTAAAAAGGAAATGAAGTCACTTGATTTAGAAGCCTATTATATTTCTAAAGGGAAATGTGACTTGTCTTGAAAAGAAATCGTAACTTGATACTATGGTGATTAGTATCTTGGAATTTTTGTATAAAAAGAGTTATTTCTTAAAAGGTTAGAAGTACATGGTACTTGGGTTGAATTCCCGGATTTTCTATTAAAAGATATGTTGGTGCCTTAGGTATACTAAAATGAGATGATATATTAATAATGTTAATAAGAAGTTAGGGGATTTCTTAACTTGCTTATGTTATGATAAGCCGGTAGTGCTTATGTTATGTATGATAGGCCGGTAGTGCTTATGTTATGTATGATAAATTTGGTAGTGCTTATGTTATGTATGATAAGTAGGTGGTACTTATGTTATGTATGATAGCGGATGAGCTATGTTATATCTATATATTATTACTGTAAACCGGGTTATTACTTATGCCATGGATTTGCTACCCATGACGCGAGTCGCGTGGCTTGTACTCATGCGGATCCGGACCACAGGATCCATGCGGGTGAAATAGTCCCATGCGAGTACGGAGATGGTACTCATGCGGGTCCACAGGATCCATGCGGGTGAAATAGTCTCATACGGGTGAAATAGTCCCATGACGATGCGGATGACCTCATGCGGGTCCACAGGACCCATGCGGGTGAAATAGTCCTAGGAGTAGGACTGCTTAATGATACTACGGGCGAGGTACCCTGTTTTGATCGTGAGCCTCCTATTTTTATGCAGTAAGATTTATACTTGTTACTCTCATTGTTAGTAAGGCACAGTGCAAGGTAAATTGATTTTCGTCTATGACTCCATCTTATTTTGACTTATGATATTATTACAGTATTTTCCAGTTTTACATACTTGGTACATGTATGTCTTGACCCTTCTCGGGTGCGTTAAATCATGCGCGGTAAGGGGTAAGCGGTGGTGGATCCTCATTCTTAGGATCTTTGCTCAGTGTCGAAGCTCCATTACTCGGAGGCTCGACTTGATTTTTGTGCAGTTCTCCACGACATTGTAGGTTTTGTGTACATTCAGGGTATGGCGGGCCCTGTCCCGTCATGGTTGTTACAAACTCTTAGAGGCCTGTAGTCCGGTTATAAATTGGGTTATTAAGGATGTAACTGTTCAGTTCTGTTTTATTTATGTTACGGAAAGGTAGCCATTTTTGGGTTAGCCTATTTTATCTTATATGGTTCTTGTTTGTGAGTTTATTTCCGCTGGTTTTCTCTGATGTTGTATCACAAGGGTGTCCGGGGTAAGGCACCAATCACGGATCCGAGGTCGGGTCGTGACAAAAGTGATGACAATTAATAGTTGGTTAATTATCAAGCAATCATAACACTATTGAATAGATCTTAATATGGTGAAGAAGAAATCAATAATCAATGCATTAACTATATGAAAGAGCTTCAAGAAGATTCGGTGGAAACCCTACTAAAGTAATTAGCTCCTAAACATTGTCATGTCAAGAACTAAATTAGAGTCCAACATAAACTGAAATAAAGTAAAGGAAAGAAAAAAAACTTGAACAAGAGTCTCCAATTGTAGCCTCCTTCTTGCCTCCCCAAAAGTATGAGTTGTGATATGGCATAAGGTATAGAATATGAGCAGGGTTTAGGGATTTTATACTTGAGAAAAGTTGCATTTCGGACCATAAAAACCCTCTCCAATTCGGCTCAGGACTTCTGAAAATACGCGTAGGCACCACGGTTCCGTTGTCCGGCACCGCGGTACTTATTCAGCCGAAATCATTGTAGCTTCCTGGAAATATGGCACCATGATCAGTGGCTGCAGCAGTGCGCCGATGGTGTTTGATTTGGACCTTCAATTTTTTACGCTTGGTCGATCGCATAGGTTATATTAATATATAACCTATGTAAATTTAAACTTTTGTGTTCTTCATTATATCTGTTGCATTTTACTTTTCAAAGATTTTTTCTGTTTTTATCTAAGTGTCTTCACTTGTGACGGACGACGTTGTCAACGACATTTGCAAACTGTTTCAGCATACAAATTGTTTTACTTTCGGTTTGTTCTTTAATTGTTCCATAGTATTACCCCGGGACCCAACACAAACCTTTTGGCTGGAGGTTTTATCACTTTTAATCGTCCGCAACAAATCCTCAACCCGTGATTGAGCAAGATTACGTTGCTTAGTTAGTTCTTGCACTTCTTTCTCTAGCTGCAGATTTTTTACCAGATAAACTATGTAAACATTCTATGAACGAACGAGTGTCACGTCTAATTGAACTCCAATTTAATACAACTGTTGAACCAGCAATTTGTAAGATGGACAGATAAAATTGGGAACTAAAAAGACTTCAATTTATATAACCCTCGGGAATATTGAGATGGATGAGTCTAGTGAAAAGCAAACCTTTGAGTCCATCAGCTTGTCAAACACAGAGTATGGAGAAAGAATGTCGATGCCTTCTGCTTCCAGTATGGAATTAGTACCGTAATTTTGATGGAGAGCAAAACAGTCTTTAAAATATTTTATTAATATTTATTATAAATTTTAAGAGGTCAAATGAAGAATTGGGATATAAATAATACAATTGAGTTTTGATAGAAATATAACTAAATTTAGAATTGTGATGGAATATATCTAAAAAGAGAAGATTTAATAGAGATATATACAAATTTCTCTTTTTAATATTAGGTTGCAGAAAAGAGATGATGTGTTTGGAAATATCAGTGTGAGTTATTCTATATAGTATGATAACATTTTGGATAGGTATGCGAAACCAAAAGTTGCTAATTAGTAAACAGTTAGGGTTATTTCCAACAAAGCTTTAACAAATATTTTTTCAAATCAAACAGGGTATGTTGATGTTCAGCAGTAATTCAATTTAACACCGTTTCTAAAAAAAAATAACAAATTATAATTACTGTAGTGATTGGGTGAAGAGATGTTTTGAATGCCTAAAAAGGTGATCAGATTGCCATTTGAATTTGGTAGACAAATGTAGTTAGTGCTGCACAAAACCCTCGGACCGAACCGAACTGAGGACCGAAAATCCAGAAAGGTCGGATCGAAGGCCGACCGAAAAATTCGGTCCGATCCGGTCCAATATACACTAAAAACCAAAAAAAAACCCGGACCGAGTACCGAATTTTTAAAAATGTAGGACCGAATTGAAAAATTCGGTCCGATCCGATTCGGTCCAGGGATTATTTTCGGTCCGGTTCATTTTTTGTGCAGCCCTAAATGTAGTAGTGATAAATGAAAGAAGAGAAAAATATGTTAAAGGAAAAAAGAAAAGATTTCAGGTCAAAAATTAAACAGTGTTAGGCTGTTAGCCAATACTAATTTGAAAAATTGTCAAAAGTATGCAAAAACATCTAAACAATGTTTAAAACAATAATACTAGTATAATATATACAAAGTCTTATCGTTCTAATATTGACGGTCCAAACTAGAGACAGTATGAACTAGAATGGAACATAAAGACCTCTGCTATTTCATGAAGCATATTAATTTAAATTACATTGAACGTGTGAAGAAATTTCGAACAATAGGTGAATAGGAGCGGAACTATTTTTGTACAATTAGCACTCCTTCGGCCGAAAACTACATAGCGTAGATAGGTTAAACTTTTTTGTTTGTATATATAATATATGTTAAATTTCCTCAAAAGGTGTAAACATATTTTAATTATTCTTAGTGAAAATTTTAATATTGCAACTAAAATGTAAATAATCCGTATTAGAAGTCCTCCTCGTTGAATTTGAGGTATCGGGTCTGAATTCAATATTTTCAACGCAAAATATAAATTTATACGCAATGCTATCAAAATTATACTAATAAATAGTAGATATTTATAAAATATCATGGGTTTAATTTTATAAATATTATGAGTTGAAGACTAGAAATTTTAAAAATTAAACCCACATAACAAAAATTCTGAATCCATCTATTCCTTTGTTTGTGCTGTTAACCACAGGAAAGACTAGTCCTTTCCTATCCATGACGACACCACAACAATACAACCAAAACTAGTGATCTTCTATTGGCTCAAGAATTAACTTAACAAATCTATTTTTAGTAATTTGACAGTTGTTACACACTAACAAAACTTAAAAAAGGAAAAGGGGTACGGTTGGTTGATGACCCGGGGTTGCGGGGGGTTGTTGATGTGACTGATGAATTGTTTTTCTGACCTTTTCTATATAAGGCTCCTCAGTCTTGTATTCTTGTAGACATTACTATATTTTTGCAACATCATAGTCTCCAGAGACCTAAAGATTGACCCAAATTTCACATACAAAAATTAAAAATCTTTTCTTTAGTGACTTTATATGTGATTAATATCAGAGAAGTGCTTCTACAGAAGAGAGCAGCAATGAAGAAATGTGAGTTATGCAGTTCAATAGCAAGAGTTTTCTGTGAATCAGATCAAGCTAGTCTTTGTTGGGATTGTGATGCCAGAGTTCACACAGCTAATTTTCTTGTAGCTAAACATTCAAGAATTCTTCTATGTAATTCTTGCCAATCACTTACCCCATGGACTGGCTCGGGACCTAAGCTTGGTCCCATAATTTCAGTATGCCAGACATGTTTTCACGGAAATAATAATGATGAGGCAGATCTAGATGATCATAATGATACCGAAGAAGAAGATGAGGATGATGACGACGATGAAAATGATGATGGAAGCAGTGACGGCGATAATCAAGTTGTTCCTTTGTCTTCTTCAACTACTGATAATCAGCCTCGTCATCCGTCATTGGCGTCAAGTTCTTCAAGTAGTGAAGAATCCACTAGCAGATTTCACAGGAGAAGAGTAATTAGTGTCACCAATTCAAGTATTGGCTTTTCACCTAACAGAACAGAGGTAAATGTTCGATTACATTATTGTGTAGGTCTTTAATTCCTCTTTTTTCTCCTATTAAGAGCCTGTTTGGATAGGCTTACAACTTTTGACTTATTTTTATTGTTTGACTTAAAGACAAGTGCTTAAAATCACTTTTTTACACTCAAAACACTATGGTAAGATGATATTAATCCCCCTTGGGGAGTCTTTCATTAATATCAAAGTATATATAAGTCTGATGTTCATCCCTCTGATAAGAATGATCTATCTGAAAGAGGAATTCTGGTCTTACCATAATTATATTTACACAATATATGAAAATATTCTAATATGTGTAGGGAATATATTGTTTTCCTGTTGGCTCAGAAACTTACTGTTAGAACTTCAGTGTCCTTTGCGTCAGACATCTATTGTGTACTGTGATAACATCTCTACCATCTATTTGTTTCATAATTCGGTTCAGCATCATCGAACCAAGCACATTGAGATAGACCTACATTTTGTTCGTGAGAAAGTTGTTTTAGATCATGTCATTACATGTTTCATCATCCTATCAGTATGCAGACATATTTACCAAACGACTTCCCAGACAGTTGTTTCTTGACTTTAGATTTCGATCTGTCCGTCCGCCTCATAAACTCGAGGAGTGTAAACGTGTAAATATAAAAAACAATATATTTCCTACACATAATTAGAATATTTTCATATATTGTGTAAATATAATTATGGTAAGACTAGGATTTCTCTTTTGTATAGGCTTAGGATTCCTATTGTATAAGGGATAAACAGTGTACTCTATATATACCTTGATATTAATAAAGACTCCCCAAGGGAGATTAATATCATCTTACAACTATAAAAGTGATTAAAAACTATTTTGACTTAAAAAACACCTAAAATAAGTCAATCCAAAAAGGCTCCAAGTACAGCACATTCTAATATTGTTATCTAAAACTGAAATGTGTTCTGTTTTCTTTTGCTATTTCAGGGCATTTCAAGACCAGAAGAGAATGTAAAAAGGAGTTCATGGTCATGGAGATAAAGCAGGGACTTTTTCAGATCAAAAGCTAATTCTGTTATCTGATTGATAAAGGAAAGAATATTGGCAGTGGTGATCAATGTATGAATAAATCTTGAGAAGTTGTAAATGACATGTGAGTTAGCTAGTCTTTCTTGTAATTTTTATATGCTGTTGACATCCATCTTGGAGTTCTTACTTGGAAGTCACATGTATAACTTCATAGACTAAGAGTTGTTTATATTTATCTTATTTTCTAGACGTGAATTGTTTTGTTCCTTTCATTTAGAGTGTTTTTAATTTTAATTTTCTAGTTGAAAGTATAAAGTTCAGATGCAGCCGAAATCAAGATGATTAGGACATGACAACTCTCAATTATAGGTGATGATGATTGATAAAGTCATGGTATTCATGGCAAGCAAGAACCATTTTTGCACCAAATACAATAAAAATGCATGTTTCATTGCTATAATAGATAAAGATAATTGAGCGTAAATTAACATGTTATAAACGGAGAATTTCTGATCTCGAGTTATTTATGACCACAAAAACAAGCGCTTACCAATTAAAGAGAGTTCTTGACAGCTTGTCTTCTTAGTGGCACGACCTTAAGAAAAGGATATATGAGTGTATTCTCTATGTAAGGCTAACCAAATAATGTCAAAGAGGACCTAAAATTTAATGACCAATACTAACTACCAGCAAGCACTACCTACTTTATTTTGAATAATTGTATGATCTTCTTGCCTTGTTTTGTGACTCACGAGTTTCCTTGTCACTATTTCTATGTTGACATATGGCCCAATTCCAAACCAGCCGGTCCACATATTGACTCTATAATAACCCTCCACCCCACCCCCGCCCAAGGGAAACCAACAACGTGTGCAGGGTCCTAAAATTCCAAAAATATACTACCAAGTTTCTGTGTGATAGAAGTAGGACCATAGACAAAAACGCGGATGCCACTGGAATTTGGCCTCTCCTTCTTTTGATTGCTTTCCATGGCTATCAATTGACCTTTTGGACTCAAATGTCACAACTTGAGTAGGATTGTGCATGAACCTGAGACACTTGTCCTTTTTATTGAAAGCTTTGCATGCTCCACAAGTTTTCCACATATCCCTTGAGAATAATGTAGCAATGAAGTAAGCTAAAGTGACCATGATATTTATTGATTTTGCTAAAGTGTGTAATCTCATCTTAAAATTAAGCTATTAGAGAAAAAGACACTTCATTAGTTAATTAGGTTAACATGTTCAACCGAGTACATAGAGATATTTTTGTTTATGAGTTGTGGTGGGACTTGGTGACAAGATCTCATCTTAAAAGATAAGATATTCTTTTTTCGTGCTTTTTAAAAAGTTAAGTGTTAAAGTAATCACTTGCATGAACCTCTACTATTTTTTTATTTTTTTGATAATCCGTGGCGCAGTCAAGACCATATCGCTAAGTCTTGCACAATCTTAGTCTTTGCTCGGAGGTGATGGAACCCGTCATAGCGCGCGTCGGGTAAATCGCGGATGTGCACCCGCGTTCGATGTCGATCGCTACCAACGGATCAACGCTTCGTCGACCCACAATAGGACTTGTCTGGAGGGAATCAAACTCACACTGCAACATGTCCGCGCGGTTAAGCTACCATACTTTAATACGAGACATATGCTCCGGAGAACGTATCCGCCGAGAATTGAACTTGTGACCCTAATGCCACAAATTTGACTAATGATCAGTGGGCCACTATCAGCGGATAACCTCTACTATTTTATTGCGCAGCGACAATGATCTCTCATCAATGTTGGTGATTTGAAGAAATTAGCGTATTTAACTTCTTTTGTCTTTGCCTGAACTTCAAATTTAGTCCCATGATCTTCATTTTTGCTTCATTAACTGGGAGATCAAATCTTGAGTGTCTATACAAAGGAGACACTTTTATTAAGATTAAAGGGTATATAACAAAGAATCTTGTCTTGGGATAAAATTTGAAGTTAGCACAAATAAAAGTTAAGCCGAATATAAAAAATGGCATTACATGCTGAATTATTAAGGTTTCATTAGATTATGTCGTGGGGGAGATTTAGTGATCGACAAGCTGACAGATAACTGTATTTTGTTAACTTTAAAGGACATATAATCAAAAATCATGGGATCGTAATCTTTTTATTAGCATGCGAAGGCTTCACCTTAATCATGACGCTTGTTATTAATTTATACTAAACCTGTCTAACGGTTCGGGTTGACCTGAAACCGGACCGGTTGACCCGGTAGAAAATCCGGTCCGGACCGGACCGTTAAGGACTTATCGGGTTGGGGGTTGGGTTGAACCCCAACCCCAACTCGCACGGGATGTTAAAACCCGGTAAGACCCGGACCGATTAGACTCGATAACGGAAATCGGTTACATTACCGGTCCGGTAACACAAAAATTTAAAATAAAGTTGCAACGGTAATGTTACCGTTGGGGAGGGGGTGGGGTGGGGGTTCCAACGGTCATTTCAACCGTTTTTTGGTTTTTTTTTTTTTGTTTTGTTTATTATTATTTTTAATTACATTTTTACCCTTTAAAAAATCTATAAATTCTCTACATTTTTTTCATTTTTATCACACAACAATTCTCTCAATTCTCTTATTCTCATACTCTCTTAATTATCTTTATTATCAATTTTCAAGTTATTATTATTATTAGTTTTCAAATTCAAAGTAGCAAGACGCAAGACTTCGAGTTTCGAGTTTCAATTGAATTCTGAATCCCAAAATTTGGTACACTCGTTTCATTCTCTAATTATTTTATTAAATTGTCATATTTATTTGTTGATTATTTAAATATTTTACAATGTCTTCGATAAGGGCAAATTTATCGGGACTACGCCGTAAATCTAGTTCAAGGGGTAAAAAATCTATAGGTTCTTCATCATCTAATCAAAATATAGATTATGATCAAATGCAAGAAGATTTTGGAATAGAAGATAATGAATATGGTAACGTTCAATTAGATAATATTGTTAACTTGAAGAAAATGAACCTCACCTACCTCTTAGTGTTCCTTACACAATGTTTTTTTGATAATCCAGGTCTCGCGGTGGCCTTAGTACCCATCGCTTAGTACTGCACAAATCGTACTATGCTCGCAGGCGAATGGAACTCGTTCTTAGCCGCCACCGCCAGGTAAATCGCGGGATGTGCGCCCCACATTCAGTGTCTGATCGTCACCAACGGATCAATCTACTGGTCCGGCCCCGGCGGATTGTGCGAGTATCAAACTCACACCGCATACGCCCGCGGTTAAACTACGGACTTTATCTGAGACATATGCCGGAGAACGATCCGAGAATCGAACTTGTGACCCTAAGGCCACAACATTCCTTCTGTCAATGTTGGTACTGCTAGTGGTAGTCATAGACCTCCTTTACCAGAACCAGAAGTAAGAAAAAAAAGGAGTAAAGTGTGGCTCTTTTATGATAAAGTTGTGGGCACTGATAGAGTTAGATGTAATATTTGTGGGAGAACTTATAAACATAAGACATGGGGTGGTAACGGGGGGACGGACACTAAAAGTAGACATATAAAAAACGATCATACGGCACAATGAAATGTTGTCTCTGATTTAGAACCCGGTCAACAACAACTTAATCCATTAGCTGGGGGAGGCTAAGTACGATCCAAAAAAGGATCGCATTGAATTAGCAAAAATGATTGTCGGAGGTTGTTTACCTTTTTCTTTTGCTTCTTCTTAATATTTAATTACATATATTCAAAGAGTATATAATTCTTTTTTAAATGTGTTCCTCGTAGTGCTACTAGAGCCGATATTTTTAGACTTCATAATGATTATGTTGTTTTTTTTGCAATATTTATTTGCTAGCCTTTCATGCCTAGTTAGTTTTACTTCAGACATTAGATATGCTTTAAACGGTTATGATTATTTAACAATTACTTGTCATTGGATTGATGAAAATTTTAGAATGAAAAAACGTATTATTGTTTTTGCGTATGACGAGGATCAAAGTTACACTGGAAAATATATAAGCGAAACTATTTGTTCTTATGCCCAAAAATATAATCTTTTTAATAAAATATTTTGTGTATCATTCGATAATGCATCTAATAATACTGCTGCTGTAGATCTTTTAAAAGCGGAAGTACAACCACCACTTCCTCATATATTGCATGTTCGTTGTGCTTGTCATATTTATAATTTAATTGTTAAAAGTGGTCTTGATTTATTTGCACCTGAAATAAAACTTGTCAAAAGAACTGTTGGAGTTATTCAGGGTAATAATAGGATAAATAGAATTATAAAATTTAAAGAAAAATGTAAACAATTTAATTTGAGACCTAAATTCATGTCAGAGAAGATTATTACACGGTGGAATTATACTTATTTATTGTTAAAAGAATGTTATAAGTATAAAGACCCCATAACACATGTTGCAAATTCGCATTGTAAGAACGTGATGTATTTGTTAACCGACGAACATTGGAAATCAATTGGTGAACTTTTAAAAAATTGACGTAAATTTTACACTGCTACTGTTGAATTTTCAGGATCTTATTACCCAACAGTTTGTAATGTTTTAGCTCATATAGCTGAAATTTCATATTTACTTTATGGTTTAAAATCAAATGTGAAATATAAAGATGCAGTTACACTTATGTTTGAAAAAAATTAAAAATATTTTTCCCCTATTCCTGATATTTATTGTATTGGTGCAGTCTTAAATCTTTCTATTGAAAAAGTAGATTGTCATAATTTAATATGTAGTTTATATACTTATATGAAAGTAGGTGCAACAGAAACTCCGTCTTCATTTGATTGCATAAGTAAACTTGATACTAATTTAACTACATTATATGAATATTATGCTACATTACATGATAACAACAACTCTGCTACTAATATTCCTTCTAGTTACATACGTGTCTACACCTTCAGTTGATGAAGATGACGATGAAGAATCTTTAGACATGTGGAGCATTTTTACAACACAAGCAACCACAAGTCGATCTTGCGATGAGATGCAATTTTATTTGCAAAAGTCAGCGGAGCCAAAGAAAAGTTTTGACCCTTTACAATGGTGGTAGGATAACAAAAAACAATTCCCGGTACTTGCAGCGATGGCACGAGATATTCTCAATGTGTCGATCTCAACAATGGCTTCTGAAAGTGCATTTAGCCAAGCACAAGATCAAATAGGAGACACACGTCACTCATTGGGTGGAAGCACATTAGAAGTGTTAGTCTGCTTAAGGGATTGGATCAGATCAGAGAGAAGAAATCAAGGATGTGTAAACGTTAATTCTCCGGAAGATGAAGAAATAGGCAATATTTTGGAAGGCGGGAGCGGAGGCGAGACTGGAATTAATACTCCAGATTTAGAGGCTATGGAGCATAACCAATTCAATCAACCTATAGATTACGAAGAACTTGCAAGAATGATGCATAATATGTAAATAAAATTATTATTACTTCATTATGTACTCTTATTAACATTATGAAAGTTCAAAATTTTACATTTTATCATTAGTTTTAATTTTACTATCTATTAAGTTGTTAATTTGTTATTACTTATTTGTTAACTTATATCTACTAATCTAATAAATTAATAAAAGTATAATTACAATATAAAGTTATAAACTATAAAGTATAACTATAACAGTATTATAAAGTAAATTCTAAAATAAAGATAAAGTATAAACTATAAAGTATAAAGTTATAAACTATAAAATAGAAAGTTAACTTTAAAGTTTCAATTTTAATATATAAAACTATATTATATATTATATTATTATATTACATATTTAAATTAAATTTAGTTTACATTGTAGAAAATAAATACTAGAAATTAAAAAAAAAATCGGACCGGTAGGCCCGGTTCAGATCCGAACCCGCACGGGCCGACCTAAAATCCGGTAATGAACCGGACCTTTGGCCCGGTAGTCAGGTAAATCGGACCGGTTACCGGTCCGGAACCGGTTAAACCCGGTAAGGGGCTATCAGACCGGACTGATTCGGCCCGTTAGACATGTATAATTTATACCATTAAAAATATGTGAGCAGTTGAAGAAGAGTATAAAAATGAGATTAACAAGACTCGGACATATTAAAAACAAAGTTTAGACATAGCCACGTGCTTAAAATTATCAATATATATAAATATTATTGCCTATATTTGGTTTAGAACATTTGTTTCACCAAAGAAATGAATTTGACAATATAAATATAAAAAGGGTATAATTAACATGTTAATAAGCATAAAAATTATATTTTTTTTTACTGAAATCAAAAGAAATATGAAAAAAAAAAAAAAAATAGCACGCATTTGTTAGCCTCAAACTTCTTTTTGAGAGTATCAACTTGATACAAAAACAAACGAATTCATAAATTACAAAAAATATATACCATAAGCACAAGAACCATTAAAATATTAAATACTACATATGAGCACGAAGGCCGGATTACACCGGAAGAAAAGAGAACCTGCGAGAAAGATTGCACTTAATGTGATTGAGAAAGATAAATCTGATTAGCTCCCAAGAATGTGTGATTTTTACATGAAGATTACTTTCCACTTTGAGAGTTCTTTGTTCCATTGTTTGTGTCTTCCACGCGAACTGACAATATCGACGCATCTTTGCCTCAGGAAAAAATCACCTTATATCTAAAATATACAATCAAAGAAGAAAGCAGTATTTTTAATTTTAATGAATTGTTACTGTTAAATATACATACAATATACATGTATATTACCAAAGCCAAAGCCGAGAGGCCTTGGGCCAGCCAGTCCGTAAGCAACAATATACAGCAGATTCTATTCTATTGTATATTTGGTATATATTAGATATTAGTCTTGTACCATAATTAGTATTGTAATATTATCATAATTGTATAGTTAGTCTCCAAATAGAATAGGGTTTTAGATGTAAAATAGAAAAAGGATTTTTCTATGTAACTTATATATATATGTCTTTCATCAATAAGAATAATCAAAGAATTATTACTTTCAGTTACCATGATAATTCACAAAATGAAGTAAAGAGGCTATAAAAAAATGGAATAAGAAGCCATACCGTAGCTTCTTCTCAATATGTGCAGTATGAAATGATAGATATCAATAAAATACACAAAACAATTATGAAGTAGAAAATAGGATAACATTCAAATGTGAAGATGAAGACCAATACGCAATTAAAGAGCTTAGCATTCTTATTTTCAGCTTCAGTAGTATACATAATGAACCAAACCTGTTAAGTATTTCCATTAATCAGTATCTCTAGCTTCAAATCACAAAATCACGAAAGGGGTTTGGGATAATTCTTGAAAGATGAATCTTTAGCTTCAAATCTCAAAAAGGATTGGGTAAAATAAATAAAAATATCAAGAAATATCTAAAATTCAAATAGAAGTGAAAAAGACGTACTGTTTGGGAGCTCTGCCGTTATCTAGAATTCAAATAGATAATCTTTGAAAATGTAATTACACCATTATACTCACTAATTGTTGAGCCGTTACACTCTTCCTTTGGAAAAGAAAAAGTTAAGCAAACATTTAATAGGAAATTAATGAGAAGTAAAGGCCCAAAAAATGTGTGTGGTGGGGAGTAATTACTTTCGGTTTGTTTTTTTGTGATAGAATGAAGGAAGAAAAGGAAGAGATAGGGAACCCGCACATGAGTGTAATTTCGATTGATTTTAGGGTGTGATTCTTCTCAAAGGAAGGTTCGGCCTTGCGATCGTGTGAGTTCATTTCTTCTTTGTGAGGGATGACTCATTGTGGCCTTGACATCTGTCTCCCACCCAGTGGCGTGAAGACTGTGATTTACCTTCCTCTACCAATTTTTATCGGATCGGAGGGATAGAGATCCTGTGAGCGAGGAATTTCTCCTTTTGCTCGGATATAAGGAAATGGAATAAATGCCAATAAAAAGGAAGATGGAGTAATTTTTTGAGGTTTAGGATAAAAAATAAGGAAATAATTTAAAATTTTAAGAAAAATAAATAAATAGTGATAATGACCAATGAGGCGTGTCACATCATCGTTTTGATTCCCAACTTTATAATATATATTGATTGATTTAGAATTTAGCCCCACCACACCCATGGCAAAAAGAGCTACACTATAATCAGTGCATGTTAACGGATTGTAGCATATCTTTTACCCCATTTTTAGGTAACTAATTCATACCTATCATAGAAGGTTACTTGTAATTTTCTCCTATATGACCTGATTATATAAAAAGTAAACCAACCCCTAGAGCGAAATAGGCACAAAGAAAGAGTCATATTATACCGAACCAGCCTATAAAAATCAAACGAAACGATCCTTATAAACAATAATTTACCCTGTTGGTATGAAAAGTTAAACTAATGCTAATTATATAACTTCGAAAGTAGTTAACGTTCAAGAGAATTAACTTAATTCAATTAAGGAATCTAGAAATAAAGAACTTTGTGTGGTTGATACACATTGCGTGAACAAGAACATTGCACTCTTTTGAGATATGTGTGGATATGGTGTCATTATTATTAAAGATACATGATATACACGTGATATACATTAACACATTGCCTGAACAAGAACATTGCACTCTTTTGAGATATGGTGTCATTATTTTCAAAATGGTATCCACCATAAACTTGTGATAAAATGATATTTTTTTGTCCTTCCATCTATTGCTTTTCTTAAGGCTGGTAGGCCCTTAGATAGAAAATATCTTTGGATTCTGTTTCACCTGAGAGATTTGATTTGTGTATTTCACAACTATAAAGACAATGATTCCTGAAATTTTTGCTTTGGTTCGTTGAATCATAACCACCCAACTCCACCTTGACATGGCATTATCGCTTAAGTACAGCACTAGACACACCTCAATGTGATTTTTCTTTCCTTTTTCCTTTCGTTTTGATAAACTGGACACAACTCCATAAAAATTTTGAATACGTGAATAATAGAATTAGATTCCATTTAAAATTGTACACTCTTTATATTAGGTAGAATTAAATTTCTATTGTAATTAGAATTGATTAGTTATCGAGTTTGTAGCAAGGTAAATATTTTTGTACAATTATATATAGTGTCAATCATTAATGAAATAATTAAGGAAGAATATGTATTGCATGATATCAATAGTCTAGGAAAGTTCCTGAAACTCTAACCCTGCTTCCTTGTGTCCGACGCCTCCCCACCCACACCCACTTTGCATGCCACCACCGTCAGTTATGTCTGACTCAAAATCTTCTTTTCATCCGGCCCTCACAGTTTTCAACATCAAATCTCATGTTTCCATCACTCTTGAGATGGAAAACGCCCATTATGCAACGTGGGAAGAGTTCTTCAAGATTCACTGTCGCTCCCACTGGGTCATTCATCACATAATTCCGCCAGAAAAAGGCAAGGAGAAGGTCCCGAAAATCGACGACGAAAGAGAATTATGGTTAACCCTTAATGCGATAGTTCTTCAGTGGATCTACGTCACTATTTCTAGTGATTGCACCATACAATTATTGAGCCTGACTCCACGGCGATGGAGGCTTGGGATCGATTACGCGGCATATTCCAAGACAACAAAAATTCCTGGACCGTTACTCTTGAACACAAATTCTCCACCACCGACATGGCGGACATTCCCAATGCTTCCACATATTGTAAACGACTCAAGGTGTTGTCGGACCAACTCAAGAACGTCAGCGCGTCGGTCACTAACAATTGACTTGTTTTACAACTAGTGGTCGGCCTCACCGACGCGTATAGTGGAGTGGGTACGCTCATCTGCCAAAGCAATCCTCTTCCACCGTTTTACCAAGCCAGCTCTATGCTCATTCTCGAATTAGTAGGTTTTTCCAAGAAGACGGCCACCGTATCAAATTCCGCCTTGATTGTCACTCCGTCCGATGAGAGTTCGTCGCAATTTTGAAATTTTGTTGTCAAAATCGTGGTCAGAAGGGCCAAAATTGCGATAATATGAACAAAACCATAGCGGCGGCAGTAATAGTGGTAAAGGCGGTGGTAACTATCGTGGAGGAGGTGGCGGCAAGGGCAACGACCAGTGGCAGCCTGGGCACTCTAGGGTAGTGGGCAGTGAACTGCGATGGCCTTGGCGTCGCGCGCCTATCGGCCCACGATGGCGGCGATCGGTCGAGTCCGTCACATCCAAGAACCCAGCGGTCGGCCCGGCCGAACCATGAATTCTTAGGCCACTGTTGAGCCAGTGGCAACACGCCCACTCGGCAGTGGCGATCCCGACAAATATCTAGGTCGCGATGTACACTCTTATGCTTACTCCGCCCGATGCAAATTGGTTTATGGACATTGGTGCAACGTCTCATATAACGTCCTCACAAGGTAATCTCTCGTCCTATTTTAATTTGAGCAATAATCGTGGTAAATTATCTGAAATGGTCATTCAATTCCAATTTGTGGTTATGGTATTACAAACTTGTCTCCTCCGAACCCACCGTTAATTTTTAAAAATGTCATTCACGCACCTAAATTAATTAAAAACTTGATTTCAGTTAGAAATTTATCACTGATAATTGGGTTTCTATTGAATTTGATCCTTTTTTATTTTCCGTGAAAGATTTTCAGACGAGGATGCGTCTAACGAGATGTGATAGTCGGGGCGAACTATATCCAATCACCACAACCACACTTCAAGCCATGTTATCATCCACTTTTACAGTTTTAGCTCATATTTTATGACATGAACGTTTGAGTCATCTGGAAGCACATGTTTTTGCCTCTCTTAAACAAAATAAATTTTTTGAGTGTACTAGAACTCGGAATTCTCATGTTTTTCGCTCATGTTCTCTTGGAAAACACGTTAAGTTGTCTTTTGTTGCTTTGAATTCTCGTAATGTTATGCCCTTTGATATTATTCATAATGATATTTGGGCATATCCCGTTTTGAGCTCTTCGGGCCATCGATATTATCTTCTATTGTTGGACGATTACTCTAATTTTTTGTGGATGTTTCTTTTGTCTAAAAAGTCACAAAAAACTTTCACATTTCTATTCTTTAGAGCATACATCCGCACTCAATTTGAACGAGACATTAAAAATATTCAGTGTGATAATGGTAGAGAATTTGATAATGGGCCTTTTTGGAATTTTTACAAAATTAATGGTTTGTCGTTTCATCTCTCGTGTCCACATACATCATCTCAAAATAGAAAAGTAGAAAGAAAAATTCGAATCATTAATAATATTGTTAGAATTATACCTAAGGGACTCTTCATATTCTCATTTACGGATTTTGGGTTGCTTATGCTATCGTCTATTTCCTTCTACTACCATTAATAAACTTCAACTTCGTTTTTTTTTTTTTTGGGATATCCGTGATCGGTGTATTTTATATACACTTTTCGAGTCGTTTTTAGTTAGTCTTTTGTCCCTTTTTGTACAAATAAGTGTCGTATTATAATAGATTTTCTTTCTTTTGAGTCAAAGTGGTTAAAATGATCAAATGGCGGAAAAGGAGCTAAAAGAGGGCAAAAGAGGAGGTTCGAGCTAAGCGAGAAAGTGGCGAGCAGGCAAAAGCGGACCAGCGGCGGCGCCTCACTGCTATCGAAGCGGGCGCGGCGCTAATCATCGAGAAGGCTGCGAGAGGTTCCAGTGTCGCGGCGCCCGCGAACGAAGATCGGGTCGCGGCGCCAAATCACCGGTGATCACGAGTTCCGGCCGCGGCTAAAATGAGGCATGGCCGACGCGAAAAATCGAGTTAATGACGATTTTAGGCGAGCTTTGAGGAAAAGTTAGAGCGGTTTTCGGCTATAAAAGGAGAACCCTAGGCAGATTTTAAGGGTTCCTTTCTTGCACAACCTGAGTTTTTGGATTGAAGATTGGAGACCCTAAACTTAGTAATTTTCTTTTCTTTTCTTTCTTTTATTTCAGTTTTGTATGATGAACTTTGAATTAGTTTTTGTCATGTCAATGGCTAGGAACTAATTCTTTTATAGGGATTTCCATGTTGATTCACTAGAAACTTATGTTATGAATTAATGCATGTCTATGGTTATTCTTCTTCTTGTTGAGATTTATCCAATAATTGCTTTGAATGCTTGGTAATTAATTGACAACTAATTATCATTATATGATTTCTAATCAAACTTCGAAAGGATGAGGTTGTGAATATGTTGTAAGTTGGGTAGACATATTTTGGATTGGGGATGAAAATACCTCAATTATTTATGTAGCGTTAATGAGAGGCTTAACAACCCTAATTTTACGCATGGTGCGTGACTGTTAACTAGGTTTTTGTGTTTAATCCTCCTATAGAGTTATCCTTATCACCGAAAGGTAGAAAGGTGCAATATTGGGGTTGAGTGTTTATATATCCTTAACGGAAATATAAAACGATTTTGTAAACCTGCTAGCTCCGAGAGAAGAAAACCATAATTCATTGCATTGATAAATAACATAAGTGGATAGTTGAGGAGACATGGAAGCCCTATTCCCATCACAACTGAAGTAAACTTATAGTTAATTAGCTTTTATAATTATTAGTTATAAACCACAAAATCAAATATCAATTGCCAAATAGATACCAAAAGATAGATAGTTGGTACTTGAACCCTAATCCTTGTGGACGATATTCGGTCTTACCAAGACTATATTACTTGTCATGATAACGTGCACTTGCGTTAAAGTGTGTGCATCTTTTCGCGCATCAAGTTTTTGGCGCCGTTGCCGGGGATTAGGCATAGTTCAATATCAAATTTATCTATTTTTAATTTCTAATTTGGTTTTTATTTTTATTTCTTTACATTGTTTATTTTATTTTATTTTCTTTTGTACAAACAAGTGTGCCGTGATTCGTTGTTGGTTTTGATTCATCTCAGGGAGTCTTTAGATATGGATTTCTACTGTCAATACGATAGAGATCCAACCATAGAGGAAGAGAGGGAGGAATTACGAGAAGCTATACTCAGTTTCACGAGGTACAAAAATCAGTTCATGGACGAAACGAGAATGGCCATGAAGAAGTTGAAAACGCAAATAGGAGAACTCGCGATCATGTTGAACAGTGAAACGCAAGAAGAGCAATCTGCACCTGGGGTAGGCAATATGGAAACACAATGTCAGGCAATTAACCTGAAGGATGCCGAATCAAAAGAGATAGAAAGTGCGCAGCAGCAGCTGTCGCGGCGCTATGGCGGCAGCGGCGTGATTACGAGACAAGTGCAGAGAGTGGCGCGGCGCAAAGAGCGAGGCGCGCGCCGTAACCTGTAAATCGAAAATTTGGCGGAAGGCGTAACCGCACTTGGTGATAGTACCATATACCCAGAAGTTAAAAACATGTACTCTTGACAAGCAATTTTCTAGATTTGTGGAGATCCTCAAACAATTGCAACTCAATATCCCGTTTGCTGAAGCATTAGAGCAAATGCCGAGCTACGTCAAGTTCATGAAAGATGTGCTTAGCAAAAAGAGAAAGATAGAGGACTACGAAACAGTGATGTTGACTGAGGAATGTAGTGCCATCCTACAGAGACAACTACCTCACAAGTTACAAGATCCAGGGAGCTTCACCATCCCATGCACCATTGGAAGGTTTGAATGTCAGAAAGCATTGTGCGACTTGGGAGCAGGCATAAATCGGATGCCTTATCTAGTTTTCTGCAAACTAGGCATGGGAGAAGTCAAACCTACAAACATCACTTTGAAGTTAGCTGATCGCTCAATAGTTCATCCTAGAGGAGTCATCGAAGATGTATTAGTGAAGGTGGACAAGTTCATCTTTCCCGCCGACTTCGTTATCTTAGACATACAATATAACGATGGAATCCCCATCATACTTGGCATACCCTTCTTAGCCACATGACAGGCTCTCATTGATGTTCACAAAGGGGAGTTGAAGCTGCGAGTAGATGAAGAAGAGGTGATTTTCAATGTTTTTCGAGCAGCAACTTTTCCAGATGCCAAGGATAACTGCTCAGCCATTGATCTTATCGAAGAAGCAGTGTCAGCCAAGGAGTTCAGACATAATGATACGCTTGAAGAAGTACTGACCAAATGGGATGATGATAGTAGAAACGATCCAGATCTGATGGAGTATGCAAATTGGATGAATGTTTATGAAAAATGGGATACAAGGAAGTATGAAGAGCTTGGACAAATGCCAGAAAGATCATTACCATCCACAGAGAAGGCTCCGGAGTTAGAGTTAAAAACCCTACCCAATCATCTACAATACCAATACCTAGGTGAAGAGAAAACCTTACCAGTGATCATTTCATGCCACTTATCCACCGAAGAGATTGATAAAGCGCTAAAATCTTGAAGAATCCTGGCGGGCCATTGGATGGACATTAGCAGACATAAAAGGGATAAGTCCGTCAACGGTAATGCATAAGATCCGTCTAGATGAGGAGAACAGACCATCCATCGAAGCCCAAAGGCGACTAAACCCAAACATGAAAGAGGTAGTCAGAAAGGAAATCCTAAAGTGGCTCGATGCATGAGTAATTTACCCTATATCTGACAGCACATGGGTGAGTCCAGTACAAGTGGTGCCTAAAAATGGTGGAATAACAGTGGTGACCAACGTAAGGAACGAACTCATTCCCTCTAGAACAGTCACCGGATGGAGAATCTGCATTGACTATCGCAAGTTGAACAAGGCAACCAGAAAAGACCACTTTCCGTTGCCATTTTTAGATCAAATGTTGGACAGACTTGCAGGGCATAACTACTACTGCTGTTTGGATGGATACTCAGGGTATCACCAGATTGCAAAAGCACCAGAAGATCAGGAAAAGACAACATTTACTTGTCCTTTTGGTACATTTGCATTCAGAAGTATGTCATTCGTACTCTGCAATGCACCTGCAACTTTTCAGAGGTGTATGATGGCAATTTTCTCAGACATGGTAGAGAGTACTATAGAGATCTTTATGGATGACTTTTCGGTCTTTGGAGCATCGTTCGATGAGTGTTTAAGGCATCTAGAAGCAGTGTTAAGCCGGTGCGAAGAGTCTAACCTTGTGCTAAACTGGGAGAAGTGTCAACTTACGTAGTAGCAGAGGAATTGTCTTGGGACACAAAATATCAAGCCAATGTATTGAGGTGGACAAAGCAAAGATTTGATGATCGAAAATCTACCACCTCGATGATCAACAAAAGAGTCGAAGTTTCCTTGGACATGCAGGTTTCTATAGAAGATTCATCAAGGATTTTTCAAAGGTCTCAAAGCCTCTTTCCACATTGCTAATGACGGGGGTTGCCTTCGACTTCAATAAAGAATGTTTATCCGCATTTCAGACGCTCAAGGAGAAGCTTATTTCAGCACCCATAGTCATTGCACCAAACTGGGAGCTCCTATTTGAACTAATGTGCGATGCAATCGATTATGCAGTAGGAGCAATGCTTGGACAGAGAATCGACAAGGTATTTAGATCCATTTACTATGCTAGTAAAACTCTAAATGGCCTTGATTAAATTATGCAACTACCGAAAAGGAACTACTAGTCATAGTATATGCATTTGAGAAATTCAGGCCATACTTGATTGGAAATAAGGTGATAGTATACACTGACCACTCTGCTATAAAGTACTTGATGACAAAGAAGGATGCAAAGTCTCGCCTCATTCGATGGGTCCTGCTTCTACAAGAATTCGACGTGGAGATTCGTGATAAGAAAGGAATAGAGAATTCAGTTGCAGACCACTTGTCAAGACTGGAGAACACAGAGAGCCAGAACCCCAAGGATGCGCAAATAAATGATCACTTTCCAGACGAACAACTGTTTCAAGTAAGTATGAATTCTAATTTACCTTGGTACGCTGATTTTGTTAACTTTCTTGCAGCTAAGGTACTACCCCCAGAATTGACAAGACAGCAAGTGAAGAGGTTTTACTCAGAAGTAAAACATTACTATTGGGAGTAACCTATGTTATACAAACATTGTGCCGACCAAGTCATCAGGCGATGTATACCAGAGGAAGAGATGCACCAGGTTCTCACCCATTGCCACACCCTATCATGTGGTGGACACTTTGGGAATCAGAAACGGCGGCAAGGTAATGCGCAATGCGGATTCTATTGGCCAACACTTTTTAAGGATGCACATACCTTTGTGAAGAGATGTGATAGTTGTCAGAGAACATGGAGCATCTCAAGACGAAACGAAATGCCTTCGCAAGGAATATTGGAAGTGGAACTCTTTGATGTGTGGGGAATCGATTTCATGGGACCATTCCCGCCATCCTTTGGAAATCAATATATCCTTCTGGCAGTAGACTATGTGTCCAAATGGGTAGAAGCAGTGGCCACAAAAGAAAACGATGAAGACGCTCAAAAATTTCTTCAAAAGAATATTTTCACAAGGTTCGGAACTCCAAGAGCCATCATCAGTGACGAAGGAAGTCACTTTTGCAATAAGCAGCTGAATTCATTGCTTTCCCGATATGGAGTCTACCACCGCACCACAACTGCCTACCACCCTCAAGCTAATGGGCGGCGAAGTGTCAAATAGAAGTGAAGAGCATATTGGAAAAGGCGGTGAACGGCTCGAGAAGGGATGGTCTATCAAACTGGATGACGCATTATGGGCATACCGGACAGCATTTAAAACACCAATTGGTATGTCACCATATAAATTGGTTTTTGGTAAAGCATGTCATTTGCCAGTAGAGTTGGAACACAGAGCGTATTGGGCAATGAAGAAGTTAAACATGGATTCCACGGCGGCGGGGCGGAGGAGGTTACTACAAAGCGAGTTAGATGAATTGGACACATACTGCCTGAGAATGCAAAGATCTACAAGGAACGAACGAAATTATGGCACGACAAGAGGTTGATACCGAAAGACTTCCAAGAAGGACAACAAGTGTTTTTATTCAACTCAAGGTTGAAATTATTTCCAGGCAAGTTAAAATCACGTTGGACAGGACCATACACGGTGGTAAGAGTATTCCCATATGGTGCAATCGAAATAAAAGGGAGAGAGGGAGCTTCCTTCAAGGTAAACGGACAGAGGTTAAAACCCTATCTGATCAATGAAATGGAATACATGAACTTAGTAACGTCTCACATCCTAGAATAATAAGGAACTTTCGTCCGGCTAAAAGACGTTAAAGACAGCGCTACTTGGGAGGCAACCCAATGTATTTCAGTTTATTTAGTTTAAATGCAATTAGTCTTTATTTAGAACAGTCTCACGGAGGTAGTGTCTGTGTCGTGTTGACAGGTGAAAGCCAAGGACTTGGAAGGCGAAAACTGAAGAGAAGCCAAGGATTTCCAGAAAACCGCTAGAGAGTCGCGGCGCCGTAAGCGCGGCGCAAAAGCTCGAAGAAGCCCAGTCGAGCGCCGCGGCTCCGATGCGAGTAACGCGGCGCAGAAGTTCGTAACCAACACAGAGTTTGGGCGCCGCGCGCTAATTTGCGTGGGCAGCGCGCACAACAAAAAAATCACTCAAAACGCACTGATCTGAAGGCCCTGTCGCCAAATCAAAAACCCAGAGCTCTCCTCCCCTCACAGAATTCAAAGTACTATCCAACGCCATTGCCACCATTTTAGCCAAGTCTGTAAGTGTCTTATTTCCTTTATTGTCTTTGAGTCCACACACATTGGGGACAATGTGTGATTTAAGTTTGGGGGGGTGTTTTAATTGTGTTTTATTGGTGTTTTATTTGTGTTTTGTTGTTTTTATGTATTTTTGAGTCACAATTTTTTTTTCTTTTAAGTCATAATTGTCTGTCAAAAGATCATGTATGCTGTAGTTACTAGAAACACCTAGTGAAGTAAGGTGGAATAATGTAATGGAATTAGAAGCAACTATCTAAACACCTAGGTTAGATATGCAAAAACTCACAAAATCTGTCTATTTGGAGTTTTCTGCTTGAATTGTGCATGCTAAATGATGAATACTTATGTGTTGTGATTGCTTGCTATTTGAGGCGAAATAGTTAGGATATGCATATTAGGGAGATGACTCAGACATTTCTTTGATAGCCAATTCTTACCACTTTTTTCTATCCCGGACTTTAAATATATCCCTAGTCAGCCCCATTGAGCCTAAAAATTGAAACTTCTTCTTTGACACCCTATATTCCCACAAATTGTGCCATAAGTAAAAATGTGAAATATTGGAATAAATTGTGTTAAAAAAGAGACAAAAAGAGTGAACAACTTTGATGCACCCCAATAAAAAAAAGTAATAAGAAATAGACAAAAGCCTAAGTTTGGGGGTGCCTGTTATTATGATACACTTCACTCTCCCAAAACAAAAGAGGGGAAAGACAGAATCGAAGTGAAGGAAAGAATCAAAAGAAAAGGGAAAAATTGAAAAGCTAAAGAACTTATGGTACACAAAAATGAGCCTAAAAGCCTACTTTTACCTACCTATACCTAAGCCTACATTACAACCCTTAAAAGTCCTGAAGATCTCTTTTATGCATATCCAGGATTAGTGGAGAATAGCAAGTAAGCATTGCCATAGGATTTTCTCTATTTTTCAAGCATGATTCAGTATGTTGACTTCCATTAAGCATGATAAAAATGAGTTTGCGAAATATCTAGCTTAAAGTGTTTAGTATGCTAAAAATTTCATGCTACATGTTCCTGCATATTATTCTGCTAACCTTCATGTTTTTCTAGATAACATCAATGCAGCAAAAATGATCAATGTCAGTGAGTCTTTTATTTTCGTCTTCTTGAGTCTTTTATTTCTTTCTTTCTATCTTTGCTCGAGAACGAGCAAAGGTTAAGTTTGGGGGTATTTGATCGGTGTATTTTAAATACACTTTTCGAGTCGTTTTTAGTTAGTCTTTTGTCCCTTTTTGTACAAATAAGTGTCGTATTAGGATATATTGTCTTTCTTTTGAGTCAAAGTGGTTAAAATGACCAAGTGACGGAAAAGGAGCTAAAAGAGGGCAAAAGAGGAGGTTCCAGAGCTAAAAGCAGAGAAAGTGACGAACGAGGCAAAAATCGGACCAGTAGCGCGCCCCTGCAATCGAAGCGAGGCGCGCGCTAATCATCGAGAGGCTGCAGAGGTTCCAGCGTGGCGCCACGACAACGAGATCGGGTGTGGCGCCAAATCACCCGTCTTTGCAGATTCCGGCGCCGAGCGAAAAATCAGGTTAATGACGATTTTAGGCGAGCTTTGAGGAAAAGTTAGAGCGGTTTCGGCTATAAAAGGAGAACCCTAGGCAGATTTTAAGGGTTCCCTTTCTTGCACAACACAAGGTTTTCTTGGATTGAAGATTGGAGACCCTAAACTTAGTAATTTTCTGTTATACCCCGTGGTTCGCTGGACATGATCGGGGTCTCAGCGCCACGGAGAAGCGAGGCGGCGCCAGCGAGTGATTGTAGGGCGCAAAGTAATCGGCGGTCGAAGTTTAGCGTCGCCGGCGGGATTTTTGGGCGGAAAGACTTAGGAAAAGTCAGATTTTTCTTTTAAAAGACCTTGGGAGGGTGACAAGTGTCCCCCCATCCGATTTCTTGCATGCAATATATTGACCAAGTCTTGAAGACTTGGTCATCTTCAATTTCTCTTCTCTCTAAAATCGACTCCTCCTCTCTACATTTCAAAGGAAATCAAGCCTAAGGAAAAATCTGAAAAGTTAAGAACAAAAAAGGAAGCTTGTGGCTAGCTTGTGGTGGCGTTCTTGGCAAGGAAGCTAGCAAAATATTTGGAATAAGTTTGGCTAAAACTCGAAGGTAATGATTCTTCCTTTAGATTTAGTTTATAGTGTTGCATGTTAAGAAGAAAGTACTTGTGGTAGTAAATGATGCTCTTAGAGTCATTGCATGCTAGAAATGTGGTTTGGATATGAAAAATGGGTTAGGAAGAGATTATGAGCATGTTGTAGCCTAAAAACTACTTTAGAATTGTTAAGTGTATTATTATAACTTATGGGGCAGAATTCTACACACCCAAGATTAGGTGTGTAATCCCCTTTGTGTTGGTTTGGATGTTGGGCCTTAATGAGGCATTTGAGTGTTGAAAATCGGCCTTTGAAAAAGGTGGCAAAGTGAGTAGAAACAAAGGAAATGCTGCCCAATTTTCCTTAGGAATTAATAACTTGAATTTGGAATTTCTACATTGAAATTAGAGGTTAATAAACGCAATATGGTTATTATAGGTTGACATATTACTTGCGGTAGTTGGACTTAGCAAGTGGATTGACCGAAGAGGTATGTAGAGCTTTCCTATCTCTTGAGCATGATGTTATACCCCGTAGTTCTGACCCTACGTATGGAAACGTACGAAAGTATGTAAGACTTAAAATTTCCGAAGGACAGGTTGACGGGTCGTTCCGGACGGTTTTTAGTCAACTTTGAGGCGGGTTATGACCCGATTCGTTGAGAGTTCCTAAGTATTTTAAAGGCCTAGGACGTAGTTCGTTGAGTCTTGATTCCAACGCAACCAACCGTTCGTCGATAGGGCATCGGAGTAGAAAGTTATGAGAGTTACAAGTTCAGCGCGATCGCGTAAATGCGTTCGAGCAAAGCGAAAGCGCGGCGCGTATGCGAACGCGGCGCCTAAAATCGAGAGGTCGCGAAGTTGCAGCGCCAGCTGAGACAGCGAGGGCGCGAAAGTTCGAAGAACTGCGGAGGTTTTAGCCATGCGCGCATGGCCAGCCAGCGAGGCGGAAATGGCGGAAAACTTAGAAAGTCCGATTTTTGTCTTAAAGAGACCATGGGAGGGTGACAAGTGTCCCCCCCCATCTGATTTTCTGTTGCATGCAATATATTGACCAAGACTTGGTCATTTTCTATCTTTCATCTTCTCTCTCTCTCTCAAATTGCTCCCCCTTCTCTCTAAAAACCCTTAGAAAAATCAAAGATAAGAGCAAGAAAAGGAAGCTTGTGGCTAGCTTGTTGGCATTGTTGTGGTGGTGTTCTTGGCAGGAAGCTAGCAATATTTGGAATAAGTTTGGCTAAAACTTTAAGGTAACATTTCTTCCTTTAAACTTAGTTCTAGTGGCATGCTTAGAAAGCAAGATCTCGTGGTAGTAAAATAATGCACTTAGAGTCTTTGCATGCAAGTAAATGTGGTTTGGATATGAAGAATGGGTTAAGAAATTATGAGCATGTTGTAGCCTAAGAACCACCTTAGAATTGTTAAGTGATTTGTTGTAAACTTATGAGGCAGAAATTTTGGGTGTGAAATCCCCTTTGAAGTGTTGGATTGATTGAGCCTAAAATGTGGTGTTTTGATGATAATTTCGGCCTTGAGAAAGGTGGCAAAGTGAGTAGAAACAAAGGAAATGCTGCCCGAATTTTCTTAGAATTTAGTGACTTTGAACTTGGATTGTTCTACATTAAGATTAGAGGTTAATAAACGTATCATGACTATTATAGGTTGAAATATTACTTGCGGTAGTTTGGACTTGGCAAGTGGATTGACCAAAGAGGTATGTGAAGTTTTCCTATCTCTTGAGCATGAATAGATAAAACTATGTAGTATGGTAGACGTACATGATTTAGTATTCTTACTTGTTTTGAGTATAAAATGACTTGTTTCGTGTTAAGAATGTATAAGTCCCTTGGTTAAGGGAAAAGTATGATTTTACTAAAGTATAGAGTTAATATAACAACTTTATGGGAAGTTGGTTTATTAGCTTCATAAAAGGTTAATGAGAAGGGATTTACTCTAAGTAAGATAATTATATGAAGAGGCAAATTGATTTAAAGGCATCAATTGCCCAAAAGCTTTTATGTATAAAGAAGAGTAACTTTTGAAAGAGTTGAAGTATGTAGTACTTGGGTTAAATTCCCGGTGTTCTTTTATTAAAGATATGGTTAAGTGCCTTAAGTAAACTAAAATGAGAGAGTATGTGAACAAGACTAAAAAGAAGTTATAAGTTTTCTTAACTTATTATTATTATGATATGATGACAGTTTGAGATAGGGTAAGAGTATATCGAAGGCAAGCCCAGATCGTCATACCACCTCCTTCGGTGTAGAGTATATGCGAGGGCGGCCAAGATCGCCATACCATCCGCTTGATGTAAGAGTATATCGAGGCGAGATCCAAGATCGTTATACCAGTGCACAGTATAAGAGTATATCGCGGGCAAGCCCAAGATCGTTATACCATCCGCTCAGGTGTAGAGTATATCGAGTGCGACCAAGATCGTTATACCATCTGTTTGAGGGTAAGAGTATATCGAGGAAAGTCCCAAGATCGTTATACCAATTCCGTGGATTTGCTACCCATGATGCGAGGAATACCTCACGCGAGTCCTTATGGGCTTATGCGGGTGAAATAGTCCCGTCTTGCAGTCTGGCCGATCACGAGTACCTGTGCGGGTCACAGGACCCATGCGGGTGAAATAGTCCCAGGAGTAGGATGGTTTCTTTTTGATACTACGGGCGAGGTACCCTGTTTTGATCATGAGCCTCCTATTTTATGCAGTATTATATATATGTATATATACTTGTCACTCTCATTGTTAGTAAGGCACAGTAAAGGTATTTTATTGTCTTGTGACCCAATTTTGCTTTTAGACTTATGATATCATATTACGAGATTTTCCCGACTTTACATACTTGGTACATGTGTATTGTCGACCACTCCCAGGGCTGCGTTAAATCTGCGGTAAAGTAGCGATTGAGGATCCTCGTTCTTAGGATCACTATTCCGGTGTCAGAAGCTCCATTCCTCCGGAAGCTTATTTATTGGTATGGATATTCCACGATCTTATAGGTATTTTGTACATCCGTGGTATGGCGGGCCTGTCGCCCGCGATTATTATCTTTAAGTGGCCACCTATATATTTTGGGCTATAAGAACCGGTTGTATTATAAATCACGTGTTTAAGTATGTTTATGGAAAGCGGCACTTATCGGTGGCGATTATGTTTTACCACTTTTTGAAGTTATGTGTTGTGTTATGTTCATTGCTATTCTCGACATATACGGCGGTACCCAGTAGGGTACTAGTCGCGGCCGGTCGGTCGTGACAAAAGTGGTATCGAGCGATTAGTCCTCGGAAAGTGTCCACGCCGTGTCTAGTAGAGTCTTGATTATCGGTGTGTCGTGCACATCTATAATCGTGAGGTGCAGGATATTTAGGATTGGTTTCCATTCTTTCACTCTAAGATCGTGCAATAAGTGAGTTATAGGTTGAATCTCCCGATGTTTTCCTTTATGTATCGCTTATGCCTCACGCAAGGCAACCGCGGCCCGAAGAAGCGCAGCGGTGAGAGTCGCTAGTGGGGCGCGGAGAATCACGAGGCACAGCCCAATCCTTACCAGAGATGATGTTTAGGCGGCGAGTTCCACGTCGTCGCCGGCCTCAGCGAAGTTCGGCGTGACGCGGCCATCGAGATCGCGATGCGAGCCTCGGCTCCACGATCGGGAACTGGTCACAGATTATAGGAACAGTCGATTCTTGACCAGCGTAGTGGCGGCGGCCAGCGAGAGCGGCGGCCAACCCTAAGCCGAGCGATTTCTGATTCGGATTTCTGAGTTGTCACCCACGAGTTCTATGGTTCGAGATTTGATGAGGATCGCGAGTTTGTCCGGCGATTCTGACGGACCATGCGAGTTCTTAGGGCATCGTAGACCGAGTGCATTATCGCTTCTTACCGGTTCTGCGATATTGCGTTGAACTGGTTTGAGTCATGGGTATTGTCGAGGGTGATGATGCTCTTCCGGTGATTGGAGGAGTTCACAGAGGCGTTCTAGACCACTTCTTGCCTCACGAGGTGAGGAGAGCCAGCGTAGATAGGTTCTTGACCTTGAGACGGGGCGGGAGGACTATCGGGAGTCTGACACAGAGTTTGACTCCTTGGCGGATATCACACACCATTGTAGGCGTGGCGACGGGGTTCATAGATACGTGATGGGGCTAGACCGTCAAATGATTACTGCGTGCTTAGGAGTGGCACTTCAGCCAGGGATGGATATTGCCAGGATGCGAGCATCTGCACGAGGATCGAGGCGAGAGCGCGGGATCGGCTAGGTGGGCGGCCCGAGGCGAGACATCGGGTTCTCAGGCGATTTTGGCGGCGGCCTCGGCAGCGAACTAGGTCCACCCGGCCCGGCTCGAGTGCTCCTTCAGCTTTACGCGGGAGTCGATCGCGAGGTTATTCGGAGCGGTCGTGGCTCGGGGCGTCGAGTTTCGAGGCGAGACCGGCGCTGTCGAGACCACCTACCTCTCGGTGCGTTCGATGCGGTAGGTCTCATCCGGGCGAGTGCCGTATGGGTTCGAGATCATGTTACTCTTGTGGCAGCGAGGCCCGAAGAAGAGATTGTCGTCGCCCGCGGCGGGAGCATACAGTTCGGTGACGGTGCATTCTTTGGATCTTCATCTTCGATGGTTAGACGCCCGAGGCGAGTACTTATGGGCGGCGAGGCCGGCAGAAGGTCGTGGTAGGGGTTCGATTCTAGCGGTCCTCGAGCCGCATCTATGCTATGTCGGTCGGCGAGGACCGGAGGCGTCGCGGATGTCGCAGTACATTATTGGTTTCTTCTTTGTGATGTATATGCTTTGATAGATCCAGGTTCTACCTTGTCCTACATATCTCCTCATATTGCGGTAGAATAGGGATAGAGCAGAGTCCATAAGACCTTTTGAGGCGCTACGCGATGAGTGATTCGATGGTAGCCGAGCGAGTGTATAAGGCTTGCCTGTGACTATAGATAGCCGTCGGACTCTGGCGACTTGATAGAGTTGGATATGACGACTTTGATGTGATTATGGGTATGGATTGGCTAGCATCTTGCTATGCCAACGTGGTATGTAGAGAGATTAGTTCGGTTCGGTTTCCGTGGCCGTTATCGAGTGGAAGGGAATCTGCATCGTAGGGTAAGTTTATTTCTTACCTCAAGGCTAGGAAGATGGTGCGGAAAGGGTATATCTACCATATGGTTCGTATTGACAGAGGTCGAGGTACGGACCTTGATCGATTCGGCCGTTAGAGAGTTTCGGACGTATTCCCGGATGAGCTTGGGTATCCTCCGAAAGGAGATTGAGTTTTGCATTGATTTGGCGCGGATACTCGCCGATATCTATTCCGCCATACAGGATGGCACCGCCGAAGGAATTGAAGGACCGGTGAAAGATTTCTTTGGAGAAAGGCTTTATTAGGCGAGTGTTTCTCCTTGGGAGCGCGGTGTTATTTGTAAAGAAGAAGGATGGGGCCAGCTGCGTATGTGTATTGATTCTGAGCGGTGAACAAGGTAACTATCAAGAATAGATATCCTCCCGGGATTGACGATTTGTTTGACCGATTGCGAGTGCAAAGTGTTTTCAAGATAGACCTACGGTGCAGTTATCATCAGTGCGAGTTAGAGAGGTAGATATCCCAAAGCGCATTCGGGACCGGTATGGGCACTATGAGTTGGTGATGTCTTTCGGGTTGACAGCGCCCAGCGGTATTCATGGATTTGATGAATAGGGTGTTCGAGCCATTCTTGGATATGTTCGTTATAGTGTTTATTGATGATATCTTGGTGTATTCGCCGCAGGCGGGAGCATCTGGTCGTTGAGGCGGTATTAAGTCCTCGAGGCCGCGATTGTATGCCAAGTTCTCGAAGTGCGAGTTAGTGGCGTCGATGGCTTTCTTAGGGCATGTTATCGGGGCGATGGTATTCGGGTTGATCTGACAGATCAGCGATCAGACTTGGCCTAGACCACTACACAGCAGTGCGCGGCTTTGGGCCTTGCGAGTTATTATCGGAGGTTTGTGGAGAAGTTTGCTTCTATTTCGGCACCTTTGACTAAAGCCCGACTCGTAAAGCGGTATGTTCGGTGGGCGGATACTTGTGAGAAAGTTTTGATTGCTAAAGGAGAAGTTGACAACCGCGATTCTTACTCTTCGGAGGGCTTAGATGGATATGTGGTTTTATTGTGGCGCGTCAGTGTCGGGCTTGGAGTGCGTCTTTGATGCGGACGGCAAGGTTATAACTTATGCGTCCCGACGGCTTAGGAAACATGAGAAGAACTATCCAGCGCATGACTTGGAGTAGCGGCGATGATTCGTACCTTAAAGATGCGGAGACATTATTTATATGGAGTTCATGTGGACATTTACACGGACGAGAGTCTCGGTATATCTTCACCAGAGGAGTGAACTTGCGGCGAAGGCGGTGGTTGGAACTACTTAAGGATTACGATGTTGATATTCTATACCACCCGGGAAGGCGATGTGGTGGCGAGATGCCGCAGTCGCGGTCGATGGGTAGTGCATCGATGTTCAGCGGAGAAGAGGATATGGTCAGAGTTACATCGATTAGCAAGCCTTGGGGTTCGTTTGGTTGGTTACGATAGTGGGGAATTCGGGTTCGAGAGGTTGCGAGTCTTATCATCGAGGAGGTAAGGAGGCGGCAGTATGAGGATCCGATTTTGGTGCGATGCGAGATGCGGCTCTCCGGAAGGAGAAAGTCTATTTGAGGTAGCGCTGATGGGGTGCTAAGGTCGAGGCGGTTGTGTGTTCCGATGTAGCGAGGACTTCGTCGGCGGTGCAGGAGGCACGCGGTGCTCGTTATTCTATTCATCCGGTCGACTAAGATGTACCATGACCTCGAATCGTGTATTGGTGGGATGGCCTAAGAGGGCGTTGCGGAGTTAGTAGCCTGATGCGGGTGTCGTGAGTTAAGATTGAGCACGAAGCCGGTGAACATTGCGAGCCATTGATATTCGACTTGGAAGTGGGAGGTGATAAATATGGATTTTATTATGGGCTACCTACCACTCGGAGGAGCATGATTCCATTTGGGTGATTGTCGGCGGTGTGAAATCGACCCGTTTCTTCCGATCGAGCGGCGTTTTGGTGAGACTATGCGATTATATATTAGAGATTGTGAGGCTGCGGGGTCGGTGTCGATTATATCGGATAGAGAGCCCGGTTCTCGGCTAACACGGAGGTCGCTTCGAGAAGGGTTAGGGACACAGTGAGTCTCGATGCGGCGTTTCACCTCGGAGCGGACGGGCGGGCGAGCGGCGCTATCGGACACTCGAGGATATGCTGCGGGCTTGTGTTATTGATTTCAGGGGTAGCTGGGAGGATCATTTACCTCTCGTGGAGTTTGCTTATAACAATAGCTATCATTCCAGTATTCAGATGGCGCCTTATGAGGCCTTATACGGGAGGAAGTGCAGTCGCGATAAGCTGGTTCGAGGTGGGAGAAGTTGATTAGTCGGGCGGACTTAGTCCGGTGACGATGGATAAGGTGAAGCTTATCCGGGAGGCGGTTGTTGGCGGCTCGAGTCGGCAAAGTCGTATCACGGATCATCGGCGTCGACACTTGGAATTTGAGATAGATGATTGGGTTTTCCTAAAGGTATCGCCCATGAAGGGCGTGATGAGATTTGGAAAGAAATGGAAGCTTAGCCCAAGGTACATTGGCGTATCAGTTGTCGTAGGGTAGGCAAGGTTGCTATGAGTTAGATCTTCCGTCCGATTTGGGCGGTGCATCGATTTTCATGTGTCCATGTTGCGGAAATGTATTGGAGATCCATCTAGAGTGCACGGTTCGGGATGTCCAAGTAAGAGGAGTTATCGTATGAAGAGAGTCCCATAGCGATACTCGATCGTCGGGTTAGGCGACTTGGACGAAAAGACGTGGCTTCGTCGAGGTCTATGGCGGAGCAACAGGGAGGAAATGGCGTGGGAAGCGAGAGGATGACATGATGAAGAAGTATCCTCACTTATTCCCTATACCTCCGGGTAACCTACTTTCTGCTTGTTAGTTTTGATTTAGCATTTGCTTACGTATGTTGTGGCTCGTGGAGCTTCTTTATTACGAATGAATAGTTAAGAGGGTCTATGTCGATGTCGTGATTTGAGTAAGCCTAGAAGGAACATTCGGGACGAATGTTTCTAAGGGAGAATGTTATACCCGTAGTTACGACCTACGTATGGAAGCGTGCGAAAGTATGTAAGACTTAAAATTTTCGAAGGGCGAGGTTGTGAGTCGTTCGGACGGTTTTAGTCAACTTTGAGGCGGGTTATGACCCGATTCGTTGAGAGTTCCTAAGTATTTTAAAGGCCTAGGGCGTAGTTCGTTGAGTCTTGATTCAACGCAACCAACCGTTAAATCGATAGGGCATCGGGTAGAAAGTTATGAGAGTTACAAGTTCGGTAGCGATCGGGCGAAATGCGTTCGAGCAAAGCGAAAGGGCGCGGCGCGTATGCGAGAAGCGGCGCCTAAAAATCTTGAGAGTCGCGAAGTTGCAGCGTGGCTGAGGCAGCGAGGCGGCGCGAAAGTTGAAGAACTGCGGAGGTTTTGTAGCGGCCAGAAGCGAAATTTGGGCGGAAAAAATAGAAAGTCGATTTTTGTCTTAAAAGAGACCATGGGAGTGTGACAAGTGTCCCCATCTGATTTTCTTGCATGCAATATATTGACCAAGACGTGGTCATTTTCTATCTTTCATCTTCTCTCTCTCTCTCAACTTGCTCCTTCTCTCTAAAAACCCTTAGAAAAATCTGAAAGATAAGAGCGAAAAGGAAGCTTGTGGCTAGCTTGTTGGCATTGTTGTGGTGGTGTTCTTGGCAAAGCTAGCAATATTTGGAATAAGTTTGGCTAAAACTTTAAGGTAACATTTCTTCCTTTAAACTTAGTTCTAGTGGCATGCTTAGAAAGCGAGATCTCGTGGTAGTAAAATAATGCACTTAGAGTCTTTGCATGCAGTAAATGTGGTTTGGATATGAAGAATGGGTTAAGAAGAAATTATGAGCATGTTGTAGCCTAAGAACCACCTTAGAATTGTTAAGTGATTTGTTGTAAACTTATGAGGCAGAAATTTTGGGTGTGAAATCCCCTTTGAAGTGTTGGATTGATTGAGCCTAAAATGTGGTGTTTTGATGATAATTTCGGCCTTGAGAAAGGTGGCAAAGTGAGTAGAAACAAAGGAAATCTTTGCCCGAATTTTCTTAGAATTTAGTGACTTTGAACTTGGATTGTTCTACATTAAGATTAGAGGTTAATAAACGTATCATGACTATTATAGGTTGAAATATTACTTGCGGTAGTTTGGACTTGGCAAGTGGATTGACCAAAGAGGTATGTGAAGTTTTCCTATCTCTTGAGCATGAATAGATAAAACTATGTAGTATGGTAGGCGTCGTGATTTAGTATTCTTACTTGTTTTGAGTATAAAATGACTTGTTTCGTGTTAAGAATGTATAAGTCCCTTGGTTAAGGGAAAAGTATGATTTTACTAAAGTATAGAGTTAATATAACAACTTTATGGGAAGTTGGTTTATTAGCTTCATAAAAGGTTAATGAGAAGGATTTACTCTAAGTAAGATAATTATATGAAGAGGCAAATTGATTTAAAGGCATCAATTGCCCAAAAGCTTTATGTATAAAGAAGAGTAACTTTTGAAAGAGTTGAAGTATGTAGTACTTGGGTTAAATTCGGTGTTCTTTTATTAAAGATATGGTTAAGTGCCTTAAGTAAACTAAAATGAGAGAGTATGTGAACAAGACTAAAAAGAAGTTATAAGTTTTCTTAACTTATTATTATTATGATATGATGTGATTTGAGATAGGGTAAGAGTATATGAGGCAAGCCCAAGATCGTCATACCTCCTCCGGTGTAAGAGTATGTCGAGGGCGGCCCAGATCGTCATACCATCTGCTTGATGTAAGAGTATATCGAGGCGGATCAAGATCGTTATACAGTGCACCGATATAAGAGTATATCGAGGCAAGCCCCAGATCGTTATACCATCTGCTCCGGTGTAAGAGTATATCGAGTCTGACCCAGATCGTTATACCATCCATTTTGGGGTAAGAGTATATCGAGGAAAGTCCCAGATCGTTATACCACCTTAGTGGATTTGCTACCCGTGATGCGAGGAATACCTCATGCGAGTCTTATGGGCTTATGCGGGTGAAATAGTCCCGTGCGTGATGCGGTAGATCACGAGTACCTCATGCGGGTCCCCAGGACCCATGCGGGTGAAATAGTCCCAGGAGTAGGATGGTTTCTTTTTGATACTACGGGCGAGGTACCCTGTTTTGATCATGAGCCTCCTATTTTATGCAGTATTATATATATGTATATATCTTGTCACTCTCTCATTGTTAGTAAGGCCTGATAAAAGGTATTTTATTGTCTTAGTGACCCCAACTGCTTTTAGACTTATGATATCATATTCTGATATTTTCCAGCTTTACATACTTGGTACATATTGTGTCTTGACCACCCTCCCAGGCTGCGTTCATCTGCATGGTAAGGGTAGCGATTGAGGATCCTCGTTCTTAGGATCACTATTAGGTGTCGAAGCTCCATTCCTCGGAAGCTTATTTATTGGTATGGATATTCCACGATCTTATAGGTATTTTGTACATCCGAGGTATGGCGGGGCCTGTCGCCACGATTATTATCTTTAAGTGCATGGCCACTATATATTTTGGGCTATAAGAACCGGTTGTATTATAAATCATGTTTAAGTATGTTTATGGAAAGCGACCTTATCGGTGGCGATTATATTTACCCTTTTTGAAGTTATGTGTTGTGTTATGTTCATTTCTATTCTCTCGACATATACGGCGAAGTACCCGATGAGGTACTAGTCGCGGCCGGTCGGTCGTGACACGTGAATAGTTGTACTATGTAGTGCGGTATCGTCTGAATTTGATATCTTTCACTCGTTCTAAAGTATATGATACTGGTTTCATTTTAAAAGTATAAGTTCCTTGGATTTAGGGAAAATGTATTTGACAAAGGAATAACGCTAATATAATGACTTTATGGGAAGTTGGTTATATTAGTTTTGAAAGATTCACAAAGAATGGTTTACTCTAATTAAAACAAATGCGGGTAAAGGATTTGAAACTATGGAAGGTGGATTAATTTTAGGCATTGGTTGCCTAAGGTTTTAAAGAAATGAAGTCACTTGATTTAGAAGCCTATTATATTTCTAAAAGGAAATGTGACTTGTTTTGAAAAGAACTTGTAACTTGATACTATGGTGATTAGTATCTTGGAATCTTGGTATAAAGAGTTTTTCTTAAAAGTTAGAAGTACATGGTACTTGGGTTGAATTCAGATTTTCTATTAAAAGACATGTTAGTGCCTTAGGATACTAAAATGAGAGGATATATTAATAATGTTAATAAGAAGTTAGGGATTTCTTAACTTGCTTATGTTATGATAAGCGGTAGTGCTTATGTATGATATGATAGGCGGTAGTGCTTATGTTGTGATATGATAGGCGGTAGTGCTTATGTATGATATGATAGGCGGTAGTGCTTATGTTATGTATGATAGCGGATGAGCTATGTTATATATTTGTATTATTACGGGGTAAACCGGGTTATTATCTATGCCATGGATTTGCTACCCGTGATGCGAGTCGTCGGCTTGCACTCATGCGGATCGGACCACGGGATCCGTGCGGGTGAAATAGTCCCGTGCGAGTCTGGCGATGGTACTCATGCGGGTCCGCGGGATCCATGCGGGTGAAATAGTCCCGTGCGGGTGAAATAGTCCCATAGCGAGGCGGATGACCTCATGCGGTTCCACGGGACCCGTGCGGGTGAAATAGTCGAGGAGTAGGATTGCTTAATGATCTGCAGGCGAGGTACCTGTTTTGATCGTGAGCCTCCTATTTTTATGCTATAAGATTTATACTTGTTACTCATTGTTAGTAAGGCCTGTCTGAGAAATTGATTTTATCTATGACTCAACTTATTTTTGACTTATGATATTACTCTGATATTTTCGGTTTACATACTTGAGTGCGTTGTGTCGCGACCCGCCGCCGGGCTGCGTTAAATCTTGCGGTAAGTAGCGATTGTGGATCCTCGTTCTTAGGATCACTATTAGGTGTCGAAGCTCCGTTCCTCGGAAGCTTGTTTATTGATGCGGACTTTCCACGATCTTATAGGTATTTTGTACATTCGGGGTATGGCGGGCCTGTCATACAGTTGTTATCTTTAAGTGCGTGGTCACATTTATGTTTTGGGCTCTAAGAACCAGTTGTACTACTATACATTGTTAAGTATGCTTTATGGAAGGCAGCCTTATCGGCTGGCCAGTGATGTTTACCCTTTTTATAAGTTATGTGTTATGTATGTTCCGTTGCTATTCTATGACATATACCTGACAGGGTACCCCGGTAGGGTACCAGTCGCGGCCCCGGGGTTGGGTCGTGACATTTTCTTTTCTTTTCTTTCTTTTATTTCAGTTTTGTATGATGAACTTTGAATTAGTTCTTGTCATGTCAATGGCTATGAACTAATTCTTTTATAGGGCTTTCCATGTTGATTCACTAGAAATTTATGTTATGAATTAATGCATGTCTATGGTTATTTTTCTTCTTGTTGAGATTTATCCAATAATTGCTTTGAATGCTTGGTAATTAATTGACAACTAATTATCATTATATGATTTCTAATCAAACTTCGAAAGGAGGAGGTTGTGAATATGCTGTAAGTTGGGTAGACATATTTTGGATTGGGGATGAAAATACCTCAATTATTTATGTAGCGTTAATGAGAGGCTTAACAACCCTAATTTTCTGCGTAGTGCGTGACGGTTAACTAGGTTTTGTGCTTAATCCTCATAGAGTTATCCTTATCAGAAAGGTAGAAAGGTGCAATCGGGGTTGAGTGTTTATATATCCTTAACGGGAATATAAAGCGATTTAAGTAAACTGCTAGCTCAGAGAAGAAAACCATAATTCATTGCATTGATAAATAACATGGCGAATAGTTGAGGAGACATGGAAGCCTATTCCCATCCTGGCGAAGTAAACTTATAGTTAATTAGCTTTTATAATTATTAGTTATAAACCACAAAATCAAATATCAATTGCCAAATAGATACCAAAAGATAGATAGTTGGTACTTGAACCATAATCCTTGTGGACGATATTCGATCTTACCAAGACTATATTACTTGTCACGATAACGTGCACTTGTGTTAAAGTGTGTGCATCTTTTCGCGCATCAATCCGTCAAATCATCGTGGTTACAAATGTTTCGACTTATCCTCTAATAAAATTATTGTAAGTCGTCACGTAATTTTTGATGAAATAAATTTCCCTTTTGCCAAATTACATTGTTCCGGACCTCAAATCTATGAATTTCTTGACGATAGCATACCCCCGTATTTGATTCAAAAATTACCCTCCCAAACAGGCCCACTGTTTCCCAGTGTCTCGGCCCAATCACGACCAGCGACTCTGGCGGATGAGTCTCTCGCGTGACCAGCTGCCGTGAGGCCCGATGAGTGGCGATCCGGGTCTCGGCCTACCATCCGACTTAAGCGATTGGGTGCCGACGGTCTGAGTCACTACTGACCACTGTCGGGCAATCCGTCCTTCCAGCGCAGCTGACTCTAATTTACGCCCAACACTGTCGTAGTCAACATGAGATTTTTAAGCAAACAAAAAATACGGTATTCACACTCATGTTTTCAAGTCATTGTTGCCTCATGATTCTGCGTCTGCCCTTAATGACCCAAATTGGAAAATGGTTGTGAATGATATTATCTTAATTGTCTCATCTGGTGCTCTTAGAAAGTCTATCATGTCAGTGCTTGGCTCTGAGTTTGCAATTAAAGATCTAGGGCCACTAAGTTACTTCATGGGAATAGTTGTGACACATCATGCAAGTGGATTTTTATCCCAAAAAAAAATATGCAGCAGAGATTGTTGAACGAGCTGACATGTCATCGTGTAGGTCATCTGTCACTCCGGTTGACACTAAACTGAAGTTGAGTGCTTTTTCCAGCAAATCATATGTTAATCCATCACATTACCGCAACCTTGTAGGGGCCATGCAATATCTCACCTTCACGAGGCTCAACATCTCTTATATTTTACAACAAGTTTGTCTATTCAAGCATAATCTGATGTAGGATTACATGCATGCTTTCAAAATCATTATGTGTTATATTCAGGGTAATCTCGATCATGGTCTGTATTTATATTCGTCTTCGACGACCACTCTTATTTCATATATATATGCCAATTTGGGTGGTTGTCCTGATACCAGACGTGAAGCGTCTGATTATTGTCTATTTCTTGGTGATAATTTGGTCCCTTGTTCCTCAAAACGACAAACAATCTTGTCCAGATCCAGTGTCGAACCAGAATACTGAGGAGTTACCAATGTGGTGTCTGAATCTTGTTAGCTACGAAACCTTATTTTAGAGCTCCATTGTCCGATCCCGAAGGTGACATTGGTTTATTGTGATAATGTTAGTGTTATTTATCTCTCAGGGAATCCGGTTCACCACCAACGCACTAAACATATTGAGCTAGATATTCACTTTGTTCGCGAAAAGATTGCTCGTGGAAAATTACGTGTCTTACATGTCCCGTCACATTATCAGATTGTCGACATCTTTACAAAAGGTCTTCCGCTGGTTTTATTTGAAGACTTTCGGGACAATCTCAGCATACGCTGACCTCCCGCTTCGACTCCGGGGGTGTAATAGAATTATATTGCATTTAAAATTGTACATCTCCTATATTAGGTAGAATCATATTTCTCTTGTAATTAGGATTGATTAGTTACCTAGTTTATAGCAAGATAAATATTTTTGTACAATTATATATAGTGTAAATCATTAATGAAATAATCAAGAAAGAATATTTCTTGAAGTGAAGATTATTTAAAATTATATAAAGAGAAAATAATTCATGTCCTAAATCAATGTGGAATTTAAATTCTAACACCCCTTACCTCTTTACGTGTCCAGAGCCGGGCAACCGGTCATTTGGAACGTATGGATAGCTTAATATGGAGCCTAGTATTGAATAAATTAAAGAATCACTACAATAAAGTATAGAATTGACAACAAAATTTTAGTAACAATAAAAATTTAATATATTACTGCTAAAACGTAAATGGAAACAAATTTAATATGTTGTTGTGAAAACTTTTTATATTGGAGGTTATTGCAACATCATGCAACAATTTTTGTTGTTGCGAGAAATACTTTTGACAACAACATCCAACATATGACAAAAAATTGTTATTAACAAATATCTTTCTTCTGATAATGAATTGGGGTGAGTTTTACTCTAATATATGTAACAAAGTGGATATTAAAGTCTAAGTTGATGATAAACCCACAAGCCAGATAATTATTCATTAGGTGAGAACAATCCAATACGATATAAGACCATCTCTAACAGGAGATAATTGAAATCACATTTATCTCCTGTCATATCAGATTATTAAATGCAATAATCATCAAATATCTTCATTATCATCTGACAACATGAGGATATTTCATAAAATAATTTATTTTATCTTTCCTCCACATTAATACATATACCCCACCATATATATTTATTATATCTCATTTTCTATTTTGTATATAATATTATTCTTGTAATTCATATTATTACACATACAATTTGGAGTTGAATATTGAGATTTTATAGTTGGTTAGGAAATATAAAATTTGAAGGAAGATTAAATTTTATTAGGATCCATATTAAAAAAAATAGCAAATAATTTGGAAGAAGATATAAATTTGGAGAAAATAGCCAAAATATTTCGGTGTCCAAATGAAGTAAACTTAGTTTCTTTTTATACATCTTGAAAAATTAAAAAAATTGATTTTTTTAATTCGATCAAATTATTGATCAAAATAGCAATTAAAGTAGTGGTGGAAAATGAATTTGTGGCAGCCAATTGCTGGCTGTCACATGGCACGAGCAGAGAAAAAGTTATTTCACCTTATCTGCAGACGTGCAACAGTGGACATTTTCTCCACGTTCCACGTGGCGTTGCATGATTGGTTCGTAAAAATTATGTGCAGAATTATCTCCTATATATTCAATAATTTTCATTTTAATTCACCTCAACATCTCATTCTAAATATCTTTATCCTACTATGTATAATTATCTTGAGATTGTCTCGTGTCGGAGATGGTCTAACGAGACTACGAGTGTCAAATGGGTAGGTAACATACTTGGACGGATCAAAATTGGTAATTTAATATTTGAATATTAGTATTTGTAAAGTGGTTTTATATCTAGTGATTCCAATAAAGTACTTTTTCAAAAGATTGGTCTAACACAAATTATTTTTTTAATAATAAAAATGCTAGCTTCTTGGATAGATTGAGCAAACATAAATTACTACCTCTTCTAAATTACTTTTCTATAATTCTATTTAGACAAACGTACTTCTCAATTAAAATAAGTAGATTTTGGACGTTTAATTGAACTAGCTATAGGTAACTTGATAAGTGTTTGATTATGCCAATATTTACATTCCGTTGAATTAGTATATGCCATAATGCCAATAATTATGTTTATGATATTCACGTAATTTAAAAGAAGGTGGATAGACGTTGAGAATTTAGTGCATGTTTGGATTGACTAGTGATTATTTTTGTGAAAATTGCAAAATTGAGATGTTTGGATTGTTTTTCAGAATTAATTCTGCCATTTATTTCAATTTGAATTTTACCATTTCTTTTATTATCATCTTTAATTTTCATCAACAACTCTATCCACATTCATTATTCTCTTTAAATATCTAGAAATAATTACTAAAAAAAAAAATCAAATATACAACTTTCATTACCCTCTTTAAATATCTAGAAATAATAACTAAAAAAATCAAATATACTACTCATGTTATGTTTTAATTAAAAAAAATCAAATATACTACTAAAGTTGACATTTGTTCATGTGTAATTGCAGATTGGAACGTTAAACTCCTCAAACATCCTAACGTTGTCCGATTATACGAGGATTATTCTTCTCTTTTTTCTATTGTCTTCTTTCAAATACTCCGAATATTATTACTATAATATATTATATTTTGAAAAAGAAATAAATATACCATAGTTGAAGTATCGAAAAGTTTTGTTATAATTATTGATTAAATAATATATATATATATATATATATATCGTTCTAGAAAAAAAACCACATATTTAGCTCCCCTCCAGTGGCCCTTTCCTCCGATTTGTCCATGAATAAATATTTCCTTCCAAGGCCAGTACATCTTCTAATTCTGGACATATGACAATTAAATTTAGTGGATCTGGACATATGACATGCAAAATTAGTATTATAATAATATTTAAATACTATATTACACTTTAAATTAGTATTGTAATAATATTCTACTAATATTTAAGTACTATATTGCACTTTAAATTCTATTATCTATTTCTAATTGTTATTTACATACTTCCATTTTAGTAATTTTTATTTATATGTATTGATTAAATGTCCATTTTGGTAATTCTACATTCAAAAACAATTTTGATCAAAATTATCCAAACATCATGTATTGATAACAATCACTTTTACATTATTGCATTCAAATATAAATCAATTCTGCACACCGCTAATCCAAACACACACTTAAAAGAAGATAAGTACTTCTATGGGGGGTTTTCTAATTTTTGGACAATCCAAAGATATATAAGACAAAAAGTTGTTGCCATTTGTTCTCTATTAATCAGAACTCAGAAGTAAATAAGATTTGCCATATAATAGGAGTAGATGCTGACGTACTGATTTCCCCTCTACTGTAGAGTCTTATGCAAGAAGAAGGCATGCAGATTCTTTTTCAATTATGCCTAAACCCCACACACATATATATATATATGTGTGGTTTAGGCATAATTTGATTTAGATTAAAGTATATATATATATATATATATATATATATATAGAGGGCCATTATGCCAAGCGAGAAACCCATCCTCTCTTTCCTTTTTAGCACATGTCGCGAGGAACATGGGGGCGTAAAAAGAGTCTATCAACTTGTTCCGACCTAGGATATATATATATATACTTTAATCTAAATCATGTCACATTATCTACAGTTACTAGATTCTTCATTAAAATTACCGGTCTATTTCATTTTATCAAGCTAACAATCGATCGTTAATGCAAAGCAGACAAACCTAGTGCATAATCATAATTCTATTTTATGTGCCTATCTTTATTAGCCAACTCCTGCAGAACTTTATTTTTTAAAATTAACTTGATTAAGATTTATACACTACCCTTCCAAGTAAATCACAAACGCAAAACCAAATCACTTTTAAGATTCATCATATTAATTGAAGGAACTCAGCTTTTGGCACCAACGAGTCATTGAACGGAAATGCATAGAAGATGCTTTTGATTCACTAAAAGCAGCACTCGAATTTTGAGCTGTAATTTGATGTATCGATGGACCTCTATGGTACTTCTGGAACATATACCCAAATTGACATTTTTTCGTTGCTCGTTTTGGTTCTTAATCATGAAAAAGTCACGACTCACAACCACGTACTCTATTTTTTTCCGGTTGCTGACAAATTTCAAGTACATAAATTTGATGTCTCCATCTCTTTTTGGTGGGAATAAGTTCCCCATCACTTCTTTCTTCCTTTCAAAATGACACCTGCAAAGCATTAAAACTTAGAAATTCTTAATAACACTGATCTGTGTCTATTATCATGCACCAGATCAGTGTATTCATAATATCAACATGAATTAAAGAGATAGAAACTGAGATTGAGAGAAGAGAAGAGTTATGTGATCGAGAGAGAAGAAGAAGGTGCGAGAGAGGAAGAGAAAAGGGATGGAGAGGAGAGAGATGAAAGAAAGAAGATATTTTCGTGTATTAACATTAAGTGTCGATTACAAATCATTATACACAAAGTACTAACTGTTTGATTAGTAACTAACTACTTAACAAGAATAATAAACTCAATGTGGCAGTTATCCAGTGTGTGTTAGTCTACTAATTATTCTACACCCCCCTCAAGCTAGGAGGTATGAAGATGTTCTTCATTCCTAACTTGGATAGTAGTACACCATGTTGTTGTCGACTAAGTGCTTTCGTAAGCAAATCAACAGGTTGATCTGCAGATGGTGTATATACTGTATTGATTAAGCCCTTTTGTATCTTCTCCCGGATGAAGTGACAATCTATGTCGATGTGTTTCGTTCTCTCGTGAAACACTGGATTCGCGGCAATCTGGATAGCAGATTTGCTATCTGTAAAGACTGATATTGGAACCTGAATGTCGACACCAAGATCTTGGAATAAACCTGTAATCCATACTATTTCTGCCACTGAAGATGCCATGGCCCTGTATTATCTTGCGAGCTCGGACAACGTGTCTTGTTTAACCGACTTAGGCCAGGCGGAGAATCCCATGCATTACCAATGTCGATGGTGATCTCTGCTATTCATACAGCCACGATCTGCGTCACAAAATACTCTCAACTGTGAATTGTTAGTGCGGGCGTGAATACCCAATCCTGGAGCTTGTTTAACATACTTGACAATCCTGAGGCCAGCTTCCAAGTGTGATGTCTTAGGTTCATGCATAAATTGGCTCAGACAGTGCACAACAAATGCAATATCTGGTCTTGTTGTGGTCAAATATAAGAACCTCCCAATCAGTCTCATGTATGCACTTGGATCAGCCAATAAGAAATCATAATTATCTTCTGAAATGGTGTTTGTTTCAGCTGCAGATGTAACATATCATCAAACTCAAAAATGGTGAATTTCTGGTTCATATCCATGGGAGATGAAGCAGGTTTTGCACCTGCCAGTCCCATATCTGAAATGAGTTCAAGTGCATACTTCCTTTGGTGCATAAGAATGTCTTGTGCACTCCTTGCAAATTCAATACCAAGGAAGTATCGAAGCTCTCCTAAGTCCTTTATCTTGAAAGCAGATTGTAAGGACTCCTTAGTAGACTTAATCATGGCTGGATCATTTCCAGTAAGCAGCAAATCATCAACATATACCAACACTATGACAATGATGTCCTGGTGTTGTTTGGTGAACAATGAATAATCTCTATGGCTTTGTTTAAAATCAGAGGAAATGAGGGCTGTAGTCAACGTGATATTCCACTGCCTGGATGCCTGCTTTAAACCATATAAAGACTTCATCAATCTACACACATGATTCTGTTGTTTCTGTCCTTCTTTGTTAATAAAACCTTCTAGTACTTTCATGTACAACTCCTCACATAGATCTCCTTGCAAGAATGCATTGTAGACATCCATTTGGTGTATTGTCCAGTGCTTTGCTGATTCCAGTGAAACAACAATCCTCACAGTGGTCATTTTCACCACTAGTGAAAATGTCTCCTGATAATCAATGCTCTCTTTCTGGTTGTACCCCTTTGCCACCAATCTAGCTTTAAACCTCTCTACTTCTCCTGTTGCCTTATACTTTATTTTGTATACCCATCTGGCCTATGGCCTTTTTTCCTTCTGGCAAAGAAACAAGTTTCCAGGTTCCATTATCCTCTAGAGCTTTAATTCCAGCCTTCATTGCATCAACCCATATGTGATCTCTTGCTGCTGTTGTATAGTTCCGAGGTTCTGTGTCAATGGACACCTTAGCTATAAAGTATTGATATCATATTGACAACCCAGTATAAGAGATGTTGTCAGATATATAATATAAACAACTAGAGGAGCCATGTGTGGTAATGTAATCCTTGTGCCATATGAGAGGTTTGCTTCTTCTGATGGATCTTCTGACTGCAGGACACTGTGACTCTATGTGTATCTCATCAGGATTGGAGGATTGAATATCAGCAGGTGCATCCTATGCTATATCACCATGGCCCTGAACCTGTGTTACATCAGTTTGTATCACATCTTGAATGTTCTCCTGTCTGTCCTGCCCATCTGGCCAACAGTTGTTGGTATGGTGCCAGAATTTTGTTGACATATTAAATTCTCATAAAGAACAATATTTGATGTCTCATGTGTCTTGATGTGGTTTGTATCCTCACTGGCACTACTTTTGAAAGGAAAAATAGTCTCCATAAACAACATATCCATGCTCATAAGAAATATTATATTCTCCATATCATAGAGCCTACAACCTTTTTTAGAGGATCCATATCCAAGATGTACTGCTTTTACAGCTCTTGGACTAAATTTATCATGCTTAGTTAAGACAGTCGCAAAACACAAGCAGCTTAACACCCTCAAATGATTAAGTGATGGAACTCTTTTGTATAACATTTCAAATGGTGACTTATTTCTCAGAACAGTAGAGGGTACTCTATTGATTATGTAAACTGCATTCTCAATACATATTCCCCAAAATCTATCTGGTATACCCCCTGGATCTTAATGGCTCTTGCTGTTTCTAGGATATGTCTATGTTTTCTCTCCACTACACCATTGTGTTGTGGTGTGTGTGGACAAGAACTTTCATGAATGACACCACTTTGGAGAAACAGATCTTCACAACTATGATTAAAAAATTCAGAGCCATTGTCAGACCTGACTTTCTAAACTTTAGTATCAAATTGAGTATTAACTTCTGCAAAAAAAATTTGATTTTAGCAAAGACATCAGATTTTAATCTCAGCAAGAAAATCCAAGTCCATCTACTGTAGTCATCCACAATTGTTAGAAAATATCTCATTACATTGTATGTTTAAGTTTTGTAAGGTCCCCATACATCCATATGTAATAATTGGAATGACTTTATAGTTCTACTCTCACTAATAGGGAAAAGAAGTCTAGTTTGTCTAGCTAGAGGACACACTTCACAGTTATTCAAGGTAAAACTATGTTTGTCTTTGAAATATATTATCTTCTTCAAGACATTCATAGGCACATGACATAATCTTTGATGCCATATAACTGCATCAACTTGGTCTTTAGTTGTGTACATACATATGCTCACTTTCCTTCCTTTATTCTGATAATCCAGGGACAATATATACATGCCATCTTCCTTACTACCAATCCCCCTCACCTTCCCAGACGAGAGATCCTGAAACACACAGAATGTTGGAAAGAATGAAACACTACACCTCAATTCTTTGGTTATCTTTGACACAGACAGTAGGTTGAACTTAAAAGTTGGTACACACAAGACACTTTTAAGTACATCACCTCCTCCTAATTGGTATTCCCCAATGTGTGAAATTTTGACTGAATCTCCAGTAGGTAACTGTACTTTTCCTGTTCCCTATGTCAACAAGTTGTTATGTAGGTACTTCTTATCACCTATCATGTGATTAGTTGCTCATGTATCAACTATCCATCTAATTAGACCCCCTGAGTCAGAAACAAACTTACCTGCCATGTTAGCATTGACATTGGCAAGTTCTTTGTTGTTCAACAGGTTCAACAACTTCTGGTGTTGATCAAGTGTAAACTGACTGTATAGAATATGTTGGTGATTGAATCCCTGTCCTGTGAATGGATTTGCATTTTGAAAGGGATTATACTGTGCCTGAAGAGGATTATACTGTGTCTTCATGCCATGTTGTTGTACTGATGTAGCCTCTTGACCAATGTCATCACACATCATGTTCCCTCTTGTGACTGCATAGTCCTTCTTCCCTTTTGTTTTAAAATTCTCTGGGTAACCAATTAGTCTGTAACAATCATCTTGGACATGTCTAGTCTTGTGGCAATAGTGACATTTCTTCAGCTTATTGCACTCCAATCTTGAGTGATCTTTCATGTGGAAATAATCACAGAATGCAGTGGGATTATATTTCTTGTTCTGTGTCTGACTTCTACCTCCACTCTTGTAGTTTCCATTCTTGGATGTGAACATTGCAGAAGAGGACTCCCCTGATTCGAACATTACCTTGATGTTTCCTGCCATCACTCTCTGACTCTCTTCTTGATTAACTATTGCATACACCTGATTTAGTGTAGGCATCTGCTGCATCATAAGTAATTGACTCCTTACTTGACCATAACTCTCATCCATTCCCATCAAGAACTGCAGTAGCCTTTGGTACTGTAAGTGATCCACAAACTTTTTTGCTTTTGGACAACAAGATGGGACTGGTATGATAGAATCATATTCATCACATAGATCCTTAAGTCGAGAGTAATACATTGACATAGAAAGTGATTCTTGCCTCGTAGAAACTATGTCTTTGTGCAGTTGGAAAGCTCTGGAACTGTTGATTTTGTCAAACATTTCCTTCAATTCTTCTCATATAGTGTACGAGTCTGAATTGTACATCATTCCAGTGAGTAAGCTTTTACTCACATTCCCCATAAGCCAAGATACAACAATTGCATCTATCCCACACTCTTTCCAGATTTCTAGTGAATAGTTCCCTTCTCATACTGCTATCTATGAAGTCTATTTTGTTCTTTCGTAGTAGAGCTAGCTTCATGGCTCTACTCCACAACGTATAGTTCTCCATTTCATTCAAGATGATTCCCATCGATAAGGAACCAGGTGCATCTGAGGGAAATAGATACAATGGATGATTGTGGTCTATTGTGACCAACGATGTGTCCTCACTCATTGTATCTTCTCCACTGCTTCCTATTATACTCAACACAGAGAAAAAAATGATACAACAGTAATCGAAGTTGCAACAACTGAATGAAAAGAAATCAAATCAAAGATCCAATGTCCTATTTCTCAGATCTATTTCTTATCCTTTCAATACCTGTCCCAAATATTCATTGCAACACATATCTGTTCCTCGAGATCGCAACACAAATATGTTCATCAGAAAAAGAAACAGTCCATCACTCCTCTTCGTGAATGTGACAAATTCTACTCCAAAAACATCTTGCATATGTTGGCGATTGATTTGATTGTATCGACCGATCTCCAATGCTTTGATACCATCTTAACAACACTGATCTGTGTCTATTATCATGCACCAGATCAATGTATTCATATTATCAACATGAATTAAAGAGACAAAAACTGAGATTGAGAGAAAAGAAGAGTTGTGTGATCGAGAGAGAAGAAGAAGGTGCGAGAGAGGGAGATAAGAGGGATGGAGAGGAGAGAGATGAAAGAAAGAAGATATTTTCGTGTATTAACATCAAGTGTCGATTACAAATCATTATATACAAAATACTAACTGCTTGATTAGTAACTAACTACTTAACAAGAATAATAAACTCCAATGTGGCAATTATCCAGTGTGTGCTAGTCTACTAATTATTCTACAGAAATATTCTGCTCTTAAACATAGCAAATTCAGGGCGTGAGTCCGACTGGACATATTACTATTAACTGAAACTTCATACATATAAGTGAAAAAATTAAAGTGCTTACATGTAACTAGCTAGATCACACTCATTATGGTTCCTAACTCTAAAATTTGAATTTGACTCTAATTCTAAATAAATATTCTTTAACTTATCGGAGATGATGGACCTCAAAATTTTCTATCCTGCACCAAAGTTGCACTTACCTGAGAAAATTAAACTATTAGTATCATTTGAGTCTTAAAATTAAAATTGGTGACAACTTTGATCAGCCAAGGTCAAAGCTCACTTAAAAATCTTTTTAAGTTAAACATGGTTCAAATTATAATTTTTAAAACTTGTTAAACTTTTACAAAAAAAAACCAACCCATTTATTTCAAAATCAAAATCAATTATTTCAGAATAAAAAAAACGCTATCACCTTTTCTTTCATGTTCTTCATCAAGCTTCCTCTTCACTACTCCGGTGACTTCTTCGTCTCTACTACTCCAGGGACTTCACTGCTTGGTTTCTCTGATTTATCTTTGTTCTCTGTTTGGTATCTCTCGTTTCTCTCTCTTCGCTGCTATTTCGGTAAATTTCTTTCATTTGGTTCAAAGTTAAGATTTTAAAAGCAATCATTGATAATAATACTTTGGGCTAAAGAAGAAGAATATGGGTTTTTGTCCAAAGTTGTTTATTTTGTTGTTTCATGCTTAAGAAATTCTTATTTTGTGTATTTATTTAACTTGTTGTGGCTGTGTGTTTGTAAATAATGTATCTAAGCATATTTGGTTGTGAAATTTAAATTTTTGTTGGTATTGTTGTTGTTGTTCTTGTTCTCCTTCTAGGGTTAAAGAAAAGGGGACTTACACTTCTTTTGATTTTTTCAACAAGAGGAAGCTGTTGTAGTAACTTTAGCACTTGTTTGACAAAAGTGAGGTTGTATGCTTAAAAAAATCTTCTTTGGTGTATTTGTCAACTTGTTATGGTAGTGTATTTGTAAATAACATACACATGTAATGAAATAGATATTTTTATTGTTGTTTTTCTTGTTGTACTCCTATGATTTAGGAAAAAAGGGCTTGCAAATGTTTTGACTTTTTACAACAGTTATTGCAACAGATTCCTCAGCTGTTGAAAAAAATCAAACAGTTGTTGAGTAAGTTGTTACAATTGTTTGATTTTTTTCCAAACAACTGAGGAATATGTTGCAACAACTATTTCATATGTTACAACAACTTTCTCAGTTGTTTCAACACGTTTACCAATTGTTACAACAACTTCAATACTTTTTTACTTGTTTGATCAACTATTATAATTTTTTTCATGTTTACTTTGAGTGATACACAAATTAATAGTTGATTTCTGTTTGTCTCATGTGTGCAGATAAAGTGACTCCAACCAAAAGAAAAGATAAATCAACTTCAGTATCAAATAGAGATAGTAAAAAAATTAAGATGCAAACGACATTAGATGACTTTGTTGAACATGCAATAACTATTTCTGAACAACAAATTAATTTTCAAGTCATAGTCGGCATAAAAATAATCTTCAGATCAAGAGGAGGACTTAGAGGCCAAAGCATCTCAAGTAGAAGAAGAAAGGTATAAAGATGGCCAAGAAGAAAACTCTGAAGATGGCAAAAAAAAAGCTGAATATACATAGTCTAAAAAGAGAGGATGCAATATAGATGGATTGTGGGTGTGATTGATAAGATATTGGAGATCTAAGGTGGGCTGATGAACTGTTTATGTAAATTATGTTGGTTGGGGTCGTGAGATAATTATATTTAATTTGTATATTTTGGAATAATTATTTTTAAGTCATTGTATTTTATGTTATTTGTGGATTATGATATATATATATATATATATATTATGTATTCAGTACCATATATTATATGTTTCAATTATGTATTTGGGTTATTGAAATTATGTTCAGTAATTTCAAATAAGTCACAGTGTTGTTGCAACATATTTCTCACCTATTGAAAAAAATTAAACAATTGTTGAAACTGATGCAACATATTAAGAAGTTGTGGGGGTGGGGACGGGTGATATGAAGAAGAAGAAGAACACGGGGTGTGGACTGGGCTGGGATATATGTATTAATTATTTTTTATTTTTTATTTTTTTACCATTTGATTAGTATTTAATTTCTTAATCAAAATCAATGAAACCACTCGCTTCATACGCGTGTGTTTCACGTATTTCGTCCAACTCAGCTAATTTACTGCCATATAAGCTTGATCAATAGTCAGAGGGGTTTAAAATACTTGTTTTGATCGAGTTGATGGGTTTAATTGGCAAACATTTAAGTACGAATATCGGCATGACAAAAATGGACAAGTACAAGAGCCTCCCGAATTATTTCGCCTAACTATATTCATTGAGTTGATTGAATAATCTAAAAATATCAACATAATAAATAATAACTGATTAACTGAAACATGTTTCAATATTTATATCGGCTAGTTAAAAGAATTTGACACATAAGATATCTTTTTATTTATGTTTAGTTTAAATTAAAATTCACACATAGAATTATTTTGAGATAAGAGTCAAAGACACACCTCATATCACTTTTTTTGAATTTCCTAACTGAACTATCAGGTGTGAGAGTTCTTAAACTATTACCAACTACTTAGCAAAACACACCTCAACTATCAGTTGTTCATTTTTTCTACCTGATAGTTGAAGTGTGTTTTTATGCTCTGTCTTGAGCCGAAGTTCTCCTGGAAACAACCGCTCTACCTACCAAGGTGGATGTAAGGTCTATGTACACTTTACTCTCCTCAAACCCACAGTGTGGAATTTTACTGGTTATGTTGTTGTTGTAGTAGTAGTTGAAGTGTGTTTTACTAACTAGTTGGTAATAATTTAGATAGAAAAATCTCACACCTAATAGCTCATGTGCTAAACTAAAAAGAAAAAGTGATATTGAAGTGTGTTTCTTAACCCTTTAACTCAATTAATTCTTGATGGAATACATAATATTTTGAGTTATAGAACATTTGGAGTCTATTTAATTGGATGAACTTGTGTCAAAGCCCACATTCCTTTTCAACTGGGCCGAAATAACGAGAATACAAAGTAGGAATATGAAATACTAGACCCAAACCCAAACTTGTGTCCAATCCAAATCAAGCCCTGAAATTAATATCTTTTCCCTCTTTGCTCAGAATTTTACTGACCAACTACCACAAACCCATTTATATTACAAGGTTTGGAAGTAAATTAGGGTTTATTGGAAAATAGGGTTTTGTTTATTTTCCTTTGGGTATTTGTGACACTTTGCATTGTAGCTTAAATGGCTGGTCCTAAACTAGGTAAGAAAGGGGGTGCTACCAAGAAGAAGCAAAAGAAGGAACCTTTGGCACCACCTAAGCCAGTGGAAAAGGAGGAACTTTTTAGTGACAGTGAAGGAACTGATGGAGGTTTTAGTGATAATCAAGAACCTGAAATGAACTCAGATTCTGACGTGTCATCTGACGTGGATGACCCCTTTGCTGCTGATATATTAGCAACTGGTGATGCTGGTACTGTCTTACACTCTGTTTAGATGTTGTTACATATTGTTTTATAATGTGTCATATTATATTACTTTGTGTTAGTATTATATTATATTGTAGTCGTTATATAATGTCACACATCAATTTGAAGCTTACAAGAAAAATAGGGTACATGCTAGAACTACTTGGGGTGTTTATCGGTAGGCCAGGTTTTGTATGTTACCAGTTTGGTTTATCGGGTTGTAAATATCCTAAACCAAAAGGATACTTGTTATCTGTTTTCAGTTAATAGGTTATCGGTCCTTAACGGTTCGGTTTTTGGTTTAACCGATAAGAAAATGCTCTTTTTTTTTGAAACTCATTCGTTCATATATACAGTCTCAACAGGGTATGATCTCATTGGGTTATTGGTTTAACTATTAATTAATATCTCAAAACCGAAAACCGAACCGATAGTCCAATAAAAAATTTACAAAACCGTTTATAAACCATTAACTCAATAATCCCGATACCAATAAACCAATAGCATTCTTTGGTTTGATTTATCGGCTAAACTGTTTTTTGCACACCCCTAGAACTACTATAAAAAGGTAGGGTAAAGGACAAAATAGGATTATTAGATAATAAGTAAAGAGAAAATGATAAAATAAGGTAACGACGCCATCACACCATGTTGGTAGTTAAACAAAATGGAATTTTTTGTCGTTACATAACTAACGATGCAATAAAAATTAAGTAAAATCAAAACAAAGCGTTGTATTTAAACTAACAAGACAATACAATATAATACAACCATCTAAACAAGCTGTTAGTGCATTGCATTTGTGTTCTAATTTTAGCCATCCACCTAGGTTTATGACTCACTATCCGTTCTTATTTGTTTTGTCATATTTGTTGCAGATGATGGTTCAGATGTTAATTCGGATTCGGACGTAGATTCTGATTCGGATGCAGATGATACTACTGATCTTGTGAGGAAGTCAAAAGCTATTGATGACGAAAGGGAAAGAGAAGAGGAGGACGCTGAAGCTGAACTGCAGCTCAATATTAAAGAAGAAGCTGATGAGTTCACACTGCCAACAACGGAGGTTTGCTTAATGTTCAAGTTCTTGATTAGAGGTTTAATTTGTCAGATACTCATGCAGGGAAAAACATTATGAATGTTAAATTTGTCATTTATTTTTAGGAGCTTGAAGAAGAAACACATAGACCCCCTGATCTAACTAATCTCCAAAGGAGGGTAAAAGAGAGTGAGTTTCTTCTCTTTCATTGAATTATTTTCTTCTTCCGAGAAGTAAGTTTATCATTCAAATATAATAAAATAAATGCAGTTGTTCGAGTGCTTTCAAATTTGAAGTCATTGAGGCAAGAAGGTGTCACACGTAAGGATTACGTTGATCAACTAAAAAGGGACTTGAGTTCATATTATGGATACAATGAGTTTCTGATTGAGACATTAGTGGAGGTAATTTTTAACTCAAAAAAGTCTGGACTCTGTACCATTTCCCTTTTCAAGTTGCATTTTTCATTTCAATGTGGATGACATGTGACCTTGCTGCAGATGTTTCCCCCTGTTGAACTGATTGAACTTATTGAAGCGTTTGAAAAGCCCCGACCGATTTCTCTACGGACAAACACTTTAAAGGTCATTTTTTTCTCTGCCTCTTTTCTATCCTTAACATTTCTTGCTCTGAGGGTCGACTCATAGTGTATTGCTTTTATGAAATTTCAGTCGCGCAGACGGGATTTAGCTGGTGTTCTTCTTAATCGAGGTGTCAATTTAGACCCATTAAGCAAATGGTCCAAGGTACAATTACAAAGATCAACTGTGATACTGTGTGTTTTCTTTGTGTTAGCCCATTATTTAGGTATCAATTTGGATCTGTTATTTCTTATTTTCATATGTACCCTTACTTATTTCAGCATATACATTTATGACTCTGTAGGTTGGACTAGTTGTATATGATTCTCAAGTTCCAGTTGGTGCCACTCCTGAATATATGGCTGGTCATTACATGGTATCCTGTCATTACACTTTAAAAGATGGCTTTGCTCTTAGTTTGCAACTGTAATGCTTATTTCTAACAAATAACTTGTTTACAGCTCCAAAGTGCAAGTTCTTTTCTGCCCGTAATGGCCCTTGCTCCTCAGGAGAATGAACGAGTTGTTGATATGGCGTAAGTAAATAACCGTTTTGTCTAAATAGTGTTTGTTTCAATTGTCTATCACTGAAATTTTCACTATTCAGTTAGTTTTAATCGAGATTTTTTCTGATTTATCATCTTGTCATTCTCTTTTATGTATCAGTTAGAATTAACAAGTTTGATTGCTGAAAGAGTTGTCTTGTGCATATTTAGTAGGTCTAGGAAAGGTTAATCGGAAAAAAATAAAGCGTCTTCTGTTCCTCTTTCACTTGTAATTTCTCCTTTCTTTCTTTAAATCAGCAGCTTTATCTTGGATATAGCTTTGTCCGTCTAAGGTTCAAGTTATGCACTTTAATATCTTTTCTTTTGATAGGGAAGCTAAAACAATTTCTGCCAACTTTTTCTTGTTAGTTCAGTAAGCAGAAAAGTGAAACTTTTTGGTAACTTTTATTCTTTTTAAGTGGGCAATTTTTTCATGGTGTAGTGCAGCTCCTGGAGGCAAAACAACTTATGTTGCTGCACTGATGAAAAATAGTGGTATGTATTCATTACACAGTTAATTGTGTTGTATTTTTTTTTGAATGAATCCATTTTCTCCACAATGCATCCATACTTTCTGCATACCGATGGGAGAATAAATTTGAAATACATTTTACTTCCCTGGTATCAGTATTGATTATCTCCATTTCCTTATAAAAGAATTCATTGTTTTCCACTTCTTGTACATATACAATGGGACGGAGTGAGTATATATTAACCTGTGTTGCCAATCTGTTTGCTTGCTCCAGTGAAATTTCTTCAGTTTTTGTTGGTTTCTCAAAAACAGATTGTATTGAATGAACATCTTCTCCTGATGTGTCTTGTATACTTACTGTTATTTGTCCTAGGCTTTTGTAACATATTAATGTTTGCCATGGTATTTTTCTAACTTCTCTATTCTCCCTGGTTCTGCTTTTGAGGTTACTTGTAAGTAACACTGTCTTCCAGATTAGCGGTTAATAGCATTTGCCATTTCAATTGTTGTCTGAATGGCACTGACATATTTCACCTCGAAAAACTAGGTATTATTTATGCAAATGAGATGAAGGAGTCGAGACTTAAATCGCTCACCGCTAATTTACATCGCATGGGGGTAACAAACACCATCGTCTGCAACTATGATGGAAGAGAGGTTTGAATTGGACTATTTTGCAATCTTCCCTTTATAACTGGCTGCATTTTTATTTTTATATTTGTATTTCATATGGGGACAATGTTGATCCTTTTTATTATCCATTATGAGCACTCATGCTTGTTGGCTGAAGTAGGTCTTTACTAATTTCATCAAGCTACATGCATTGATCTGACAAGATTTTGTTGTCCTTGTGTCTCTGTTTCTTGGTTTACATTCTTAATGATAAGATATGGACAAAGTCCTGTGATCTAATACCTTGCTTGGGGGATCATTTCAGTTGCCTAAAGTTTTGGGTCAGAATACTGCTGATAGGATTTTGCTGGATGCTCCCTGCAGTGGCACTGGGGTATGTGGTAGTTTTTCTATGTATATGCTCAGCTCCGATCATATTTAAACAGATGAATATTGTTCTTTCTGCAGGTTATCTCCAAGGACGAGTCTGTTAAAACTTCCAAAACTGCGCCTGATATACAAAATTGCTCACAGCTGCAGAAGGTATGAATGAGTTTGATGTGTAAATTTGGAGATCTTGTGTCATCCATATTTGTAGACTTGCTACGATTTTGCGCCGTGGGAGGATATGTTGAAAATTTCCATGAATTGGCTGTACGCTTGAGAGCTTGTCATGATTCATAACAGAACCCACATAAAGTATATTGCCAGCATCTGACTTCTCGGGCTGTTTAAAACCACTGATTTCTGAAAGAGTTTGTATTTTAGGAGAGATTAAGCTGCAAGAAGGATTGAATATTATCTTCTTTGTTTCTAATAATTGATTTCATTGCTCTTAATTATTGTATAGGAGGACAGATTATGCATTTTTAGTTGCCTCATTGCCCTTCTTTTTTGATGTGTTATTATCTGTGCCCCCTTCGACAGCAGGAGGGTGTTGGTGATGGTACTGGAATCTTCCTATCCCTCCCCCAGCAGTGTTAATTTTCCTCCATGATGTTTATTTTCATCATATTTTCCCCTGTTCACGTATTGTTCTGGCCTTTGAGAAATCTGCATCATCGTCAATTTTCACTTGCAGGAATTAATACTTGCAGCAATTGACATGGTTGATGCCAACTCAAAATCAGGCGGATACATAGTGTATTCGACCTGCTCCATTATGGTTGATGAGGCATCTTTCTAAACATATATTTCCAAATGAACTTTTCAAAAAAGATGATGCCTTTCGAAGTGTTCGACTTATTTGTCTAACTTGATGTTGCAGAATGAAGCAGTTATAGACTATGCACTCAAGAAGAGAGATGTTAAGCTTGTGCCGTGTGGACTTGATTTTGGAAGACCTGGGTATAACCTGTTTTGTGTATGTGCATAATACTTGAAAGGTTGTCTAACTACAACTAATTAAAGCTACATTGAATCCCAGATTTATTCGCTTTAGGCAGCACCGTTTCCACACATCTTTGGACAAGACAAGGCGATTCTATCCTCATGTGCACAACATGGATGGATTCTTTGTAGCCAAGGTATGCCTTATTATTTGGTGACAATTTGTGCTGTCAATAGTTGCACAGCAAATGCGTTATTTAAGTAGAACTTCAGTTTATTGAAATAGAGATCGACTATGGACTAATGAGAGTATCAAGTTGAGAAAGCTCGAATGAAAAAAGTGAAGTGCAGGAGACAAGGCCACAGTAGTTATTCTTCCTTAAGACATATGTCCTCTGAAAGTCTTCTTTTTACTAAATGATATATCCATTTTCTCTGCTTGTTTTATGTAGTTCTGCTCATAAGAAATAAATGTCATTTAACAGTATATGCACTAGGCTTTGTGTGCGTCTCTTCAGTTCTCAGTCTGATGTACTCCTTGTAGAAGTCTAGCTTATTCATGTCAAACAAACATTTCATCTTTTCTTTAAGCTTGTGGAATTTGAAATGATTAATGATTTTCTTACTTATAAGAGATAGAAGTAATTATGGTTTCTGGGACTGAAAAAGTAATTGGGACTGGCACGTGTGATTGTAAAAACAAATGAAAGATTATAAACATATTTCTTCTTTGGAGTTGCTGCAAGTTTGTTTCAGTTGAGAATATTTTGCCCCTATGTCCTTGTTTCTTTTTCAGTTGAAAAAGATGAGCAATTCCAAGTCTGCTGCAAAATCGTTGGTCCAGTCTGAAGAAATACAAGGTGCTGAAAGCATTGAGAGCAGTGACCAGCAGAATGCTGAAGAGGATGACAAGCTTTCAGAGCAAAAAGACATTGCAAAAGAGAATGGGAAATTGAAGGAAGTAGCGGGTGATAAAAAGAGGAAGAGGGATGTCCAAACACATTCAGATAAGAAACGTGTTGGACAAAACAGTGGTGTAACTAAAATTGGGAAAGCAGAAAACCATTTGGCGGCAACAAGAAGGAGGGAAAAGAAGAAACCCCCTCCAAGAGAGGAAATTGCAAAAGCTAGGTACTATTATATAGTTCACTATCACGAGTTGGTGAACACTGATGTGCTAATGGAACAGAGTTAATTTCAGATCATATAACCTGTTCTTGTCTTCAATATTTTTACAGGGAAGAGAAGAGAGAAGCTCTTAGGGAAGCAAAGCGAAAAGCCATGATGAAGAACAAGTGAGTTCTCTGTAACATGGAGGGTTTGTGATCCACCGAGAATATTATCAGATGCGACATGAGCGAACACAAAACTGGAGATGTTCTCTGGTGATATTGTCAAAGCTTACTGGGGTATTATTATTCACAGCTGCCAGCCAGTGGTAATATTTTTTTGTTTTTGGTTGATGACTTTGAGATAAAGAGAGTTGATCATGTACGGTTATGGAACTGGGATTCATGGTGGCACGAATCCAAAGTTTTTGTATTTATACTTTAATTTATTTGGGACTGAGCAATGAAAATTATAAAGAAAAAGTAGTTTGTATTCCGTCATCTCAGTTATAAATTCTATCATTCCTGTAGCTAGAGTTAATATATTTGGAGTAAGCTTATGATATGATTTCCCTAAGAATTCTCGGTGTTCTTATGCTTACACTGCCAAGTACAACGATTGGAATGTTGGAAAGACGATCTTTAGTCCAACATATAGAGGGATTAGACATCATCAACAAAGTATCGATCATAATATGTCATGCCTTTAAAAGTGTTAAAAGATTTGCTTTGATTTATGATAATTGTCAAAGGTAGGGTTAAGGTCTGTGCACACTCTACCTTTTCAGACCCTGCACACTCTGGGTATGTTATTGTTGTATGATGACCGTCACTAGCACACAAATTCAATATAGGTGCCAGTTAGACAACCATATTGGTCTTGATTCAAGCATGGATCACTTGGCTAGTTTACATTTTGAGGTTGTACTATTGATTAATGTTGTATCTAGTCAAATTATCTCTTCTAAGCTTTAACCAATCCTAAGCCTACTAGTCATAACTCATAACAGTGCCATTCAGTCAGCGCCAGAAAGATGAGAAGAAACTCTGGGATAAATTTATTCAGTCTTAACTAAATCCTTTTAACGATATATTTTTATTGTCACATAAATCTCATCTCGTGAATTAATTGTTGTCAAATCTTTAGTACTTCAAAAGATCGTCAAAACATTATCCTCGTACACTGACTATACTACACCTTGTACAGAATCATAAGCCATCAACTTTTACACCTAACTAAACATTAGAAAATGATACACTTAAGTGAAATCCTAAATGACTATGAAAAAAAATTCTCCTCCGTGCCAAAGCAAATTCGTTTTTCATAAACTAAACCAACTCCCTCATGTATACCTACTACATTAAAAGATGATAAAATTGGTCTTATATCTAGAAACTGGGTGTTTCAGATAAATCAACTGACTAAAGGCTAAATTTGGGATAAAATTACTATAATTGGCCTTACGAAAGAATGAGAAGTGCTCCTTCAGTACATCAGGGATTCTTTCCAACTTGTGGATACTATTCCATATTTCCTTTGAAGCCTGTTGTAACTTATCTGACGCATAGGATAGTAGCAATTGCATCTCAAAAAAATAAAACAGAAAGTTACTCTCCAGAATAAAAGAAAAAGTTCAAGCATAATCGTAAATGCAATCAACATGAAACGTTGAACTAGCAAAGCAGCTTCGAAAGATAGTTATTCCACATATAAAGCAAGCAACTGATTTTAAAATCTAAAACAAAGAAAAGAAGCTCATGAACGATAACAATCATTCCAAACTTCATAAACCCGAAACATAACAGACAACCATAAGCAGAAAGAAAGCACTGAACACCACCAAATTCATTTTCCAAATGGCCAACACCCACACCAAAACCAAGTCCGTCTAACCAGTACTCAAACACCTCTGCACCTTCAACTTATTCAAGAAGCCTTCTCCGATTCTGCATCATGAGGAGAGCTTAGGAGTCAGTAATGTCATCCAGAATAGCAAGTGAAAACATGATTTACGTTTACTTAATGGAAGGAGAGAGCATTGATCAGATAATATTAATTCTAAGCGCAGAAAGAAAGGTCTGTTTTTGTAGGGTCTTTTCTTTTTGGTATATGGGTAGGGAACCAGAATTGAAAAACTAAAGAAACAACTTGCAAGGAAGAAAAGATACCAAAACTCTAAAACAAAGACGGAAACAAAATCAAAGAGAAAAAAAGGACAAACATTCATACAACTCCTTTTTATTCCTTAGAAGCCATTTGATAACATTTCTACTTTAGTTTATTTTAAAGCTTTTAAGAAAGGTTTTGCTACACAGTTTAGATGCACAAGGAGTTATTATCCTGTGAATAATAGTACAATAAAGGAATGCTGGTTAGAAGCAGTCATTTAGAAATAGCAAAATCACCCAATAATTTATTTTTATCACCTATTGTCTAATCTTTTAGAGTTGCCTCCTTTGGGGCACCATGTTCCTCTAAGGGAAAACTTGTATAGCGCAGTCCAACAAAGATCTGGCATTTACCAAAATTCTCGAGTCATTTTAGTATTTTATCTTTAGAGTACATCATTTACCTCACTACTTTAAGAATTTATACAACATATGTATGTTCCATCTTTATCTTAAAAAATGATGACAATAAAAATAAGAATTCCATCTGCATGATGACCATGCAGAATTTCACATATATGGTGTGCTATAGAACCCCATAGAGCATCAGCTACAAATCCATTCTTTATAACCTTGGTGTATGGGTATGGGCCTGCTTGCGCATACCTCGACTAATTCCACAATGTATTTGCTACCTCACCACTCACAAATGCCGGGTAACTCTGTCCACTACTGGGGATTACACCTGAGACCTCATGGTTCTCAATCCACTTAATTGACAACTAGGCCGCACCCTTGATGAAACTACAAATCCTTTATTACAGAAATAGGAATGAGTGTGAAACCCATTATATGTCTCACTTGCCAGAGAAGTTAGATGCAAGAAGTAACAAATTCAGGAGCTGGAAAACTAACATAATTCATGGAGATCACGTGATGTCAAAGTTGGTACCAGACAGAGATCAAAAGCTTGGTTTTCGACTAGAGTACATTGGAAGCCTATGCTAGATGCCAGTGGTAAAGAGTGAATAAGCAATGTTTTCAAGTTGAATGGCAGAATCAAAAGCACCTTACTGCAGTTATTTGCATCAAGTTCTCTTCTCATAAATTTAGCATACTAGGACTTATTTTGCAAAAGTTAACTACACATACAGAAGATACACAAGGTAAGTCCATCCCTGACATGCCAAAACTTGGCTACTTTCCACAAGAACATCAAATTTCATTGAAGTGGCCATGATTCATAAGAAGATATTCCTTCACATAACCAAAAGAACAAAGAAAATCCAGTTTTCAGGTTTTCATATATCTACACAACTGTTAATCCTTCTTTTACAGCTCATAGCAAATCCTTCTACCCAGTTCTAATTTTCACATAGACCAGTTCTAATTTTCACATAGAAACGATTCAAAAGTCAAGGTTTCATAAAAGACAAAGTAGAGAAAACAAGAAAGAGAACTCAACTTCATTAATAACCGTGAAATGTCCGAGGGTCAGTGGCACAAGATTCAAATCTCGGTGGATAATGCGCTTATGCTTCTAATCTTCTTCACTTAAATACCGGGTTTTTGCTGCAATTCATCTGCAGCAGGGTTCAAACCCCTGACATGCATATAGTCCACACATCATGAGTTGCGTTCTTACTTCTCAGTTCTCACCACACGACCAAAGCCCTGGGGGCAGGAGATCTCAACATATTCACCCTGCTATACCAAGTAGAATGTTAGGGCCAGCATTTTCTCTTTCCACCTGTATCAATCGTCACCCACCTCCCACTGAACCTCATCCCCCCCCCAAAAAAAACCAAACACTCTCTCTCTTGTTTGTCTCCTTCCCTGTATTTATCAACAGCAATTTTTTTTATCAAGAAACAATGAAATTAATAGCCAATCAGACCCAGATCTCCATGACTCCGCTTTTGAAATGCCATTGTTTTGGCGTCTAACTCTTAATGCACCTAGCTCCTTCTCAATGAGTTTTTAAATGTTTACCTTTCTTCCCATTCTCCCATCTAAAATTAACTGGACGCTAGCTGAAAAAGTTACTTTCGCCAAGTAACCTAGGGGAAAAAGTTACCTAATAGCAGAACATGCAGAATTAATGGTATTTGAGGATACTAAAGAGCCCCTTTAAAGCATCTCTAGAAATGCAGCTGATTCTCAAAGTATTATACCATCAACCAGACGCAGCCCTTGCATTTCTGTAAGAGGCTGTTTCTACGACTTGAACCACACGACAACAACTTTATCAGTTACTCCAAGGTTCCCCTTCAAGCCGGAGTAATTATAACAGACCACTTTCACATACCTAAAAGCTATGTTGCTCGGACTCTCCAATAATGCACTACTAGCAGTTTTAAAGAGTCCGAGCAACATAACCTAAAAAGTACACAAAGAAAAACAAAGATAAAGGTGAAGCTACATAAACCCTCAAATAAAGTCACAACCTTTGAGCTAGTACTCAAACATCCAATCCAAACTGATCACAATGGCACCCTTTTAATCAAACAGAACTTACAAGTTACATCACTAAAAAGACCACATATAATCAATGCAACGAATTGGAAGTGTTGTAATTTTTAAGATATACCTGCAGGTTTATCAGAGACATCATGGTATATAGGTTCGTCCTCAGGCACAGGATGAAGCACATCTGTCACCGATTTAACCGAACCTCCTTCATTACCACTACTACTAACAGCAACAACCCCATCTTTATCATCAGGATATCTAACAACAACAACAGGACATACACAATGATGCACACAATAATCACTCACACTACCAAGCATCCCACCTTTTATACTCTTCCTTGATGCACCAAACCCTCTACTCCCCATTATCACTGCACTCAAACCTAACCTCTCTACTTCCAAACACAACCTTTCCTTCATATCATGATCCTTTACTATATGTATCTTGAATGGAATATTCCCTTCCACTAATGGTTGTGCTAAATCATTTGATTTTGTTATTGTTAAACTATCAAAATCATCTTCCAGTTTTTGCTGTGATTCTTCATCTGATGTGTCGATTGCACCCCAATCAGCACCGTATAGTACGGAAGTTGGACGGACGTGAAGGAGAATAACGGCGTCACCTGGACGGAGGTAGTTTTGTACGGCCCATTTAACGGCGTAAGCACTTTCGTCGCTAAGATCGACGGCGATAGCGATCTTACGGTTGGCTCCGGAAGTTGGTGTGACGGAAGGGTAACGAGGGGATGTCGGTTGGTGTGTGATTGCCGGTGGCTTTTTTGGTGATGTCATGATGGTGCAAATGGAGGGACTAGAAATGGGTATTGGAGAACTTGGAGGGTTATTTTGTATTTTGTGATCTTCGATTCGTGTGTGTTGAGTTGTTGGGACTTGGGAGTGAAGAGAATGAGGGATGATTGGGAAGAAGAAAGGTTAGAGGAATCGAGTGTACTGGAAGGATGTTTCTTTCAATTTTTATTTTATGGTAATGTGAAAACTTTTAGTTAATCTTATCCAATGCACTTTTTTTTTTTTTTTGAAAGAATCATGTGCATTCTTTCTTTCGAGTCTTATGAGGTAAGCGCCGGTGTATGATAAACCACGCCACGTCTTAGATTCATATATTTGTGGCCAAGTGTAATGACTCACGAAGAAGCGAGTCGGGCGTTACAGGATTCGAGCTTGTAATCAAGTTCTCCCACACCACCCAATGAGGATATCCTCTGCCTTCAAGACCAAATGGTTTATGACTTCGGATTTATCCAATGCACTTTGATTATACAGTATTTAACTTCAAAATGTATTTTTAAAAGTTAAATACCATACTATACTAGTTCTTTAAAAAATTGAAGTCAATACTACTATTTTCTTAAGGGAAATAACACAAATGGCCGGCCATTAGATTTTAAAAACCCTAATAATAGCCTTAACTTATTCTAGTCATATCAGTTAGAAATACAACGAAAAGAGGAGAGAAAATCTCGGTAATTTTTTGTGCATTGGTTTACGTTCTATATACATAATTTATACTTATAAATCAATATGATATACATCAGTAGCATTTATACATAAGTTATATATATTTATACACACATTATACATGAAACAAAAAACATCAATTTCACGAATTATACACATGTTGCATACTTGAATTACAATAGAATTCGTTCAATAAAAAAATATAAAAAAATGCAGGTTCATTGTAGAGCTGTCAAAACGGGTTGGCCCAGCCTATTCGGGCTAGCCCACACGAATTTCGGAACTTGACAGGACAGGCTGGATTGGCCCACTATTTTGACGGGCCATTAAACAGCCATCGCAACTCATTACTACGTGGGTTGTGGGCCTGATCGGACCAGTTCACCTTTTTAAAAAATAATATTTTAATTTAAAAATTCTAACATAAATATTTACAAGACAATATTACATGATTTTGCTATTTTCTAAACAAGTCTAAAATCCATAAATAAAATAATTCTAATAATGCTTATTAAGTTTGGCTTCAAGTAAAAGTTTGATGTATGTCTTCGGTATGAAATCTCTACCATTCTATGCAATTATTTTGGGTACAACTAAATAAGAAAACAATCTTGAAGATCAAACCTTTTGCAAAAGTGATTAACTTTTGACATTGTTAACACTTAACATATTAATAACTGATATATATCACTCGAACCAAATAGAGATATTAATAGCAAACTAAACAATTAATGAGTAACAATACAACTAGCTAAATACGAATATTAACCTAGCTTTGTTCTAATAGATCTCAATAAAACACACACAAAAAATGATAATGTTCCATCCATTTAAACTAAAAATAAAATTCTCAAAAAAACTTCCATGACACTTATGGCGTATCCAACATCAGCACATCATCGTCATCAAACATCTAATTCTGCTTGTAACAAAGTTGTCTTAACATCTTCATTTTTTTTCTATTTTTTATTAAATTTCTTTTTGGCACACGGTCCGACCCAACCCACGCACTCTCAAGCCCATGGGCCAGTCAGTTTACTCGGATCGGGCTAAAAAGCCTTGTTCTTAAATGAGCTCCGAAAATTTAAGCCCAACCCTATTAAATCATGGATTGGGTTGGATCGGCCCACAAGTCTTAGCCCACATCGACGTCTCTAGTTCAACAACAACAACATACCCAATGAAATCTCACAACGTGAGATCTGGGGAGAGTAGAGCGTACGCAGACCTTACCTTGGTAGGTAAAACAAATGTTTCCGAGAGACTCTCGGCTCAAGACAAAGCATAAGCACAAGTAAAGCAATAGAAACGATCATACTAGGACAGGAAATTTAAAGTAGTATGAAATGCTTGTATCAAAAGCGAATAGGCAATACTAGCGCATTATGAAAAAAGATGTAGTAACTAACACACGTAAATAAGATAAACAAAGTACACTAAAAAACACATAGCAACAGAAATCAAACGATACTATAAAACAATATTACGCCTATTAGTATGATAGGCTAAGGGGCCCTACAATAATAACATTACAACTATCAGTTTGTAAGCATAAGTAGGACTACGCTTGACTACCTACTACCCTTCTACCCTAATATGTGTCCTCCACAACTCCCTATCTAAGGTCATGTCCTCAGTAAGTTGCACCTGCGCCATATCCCGTCTAATCACCTATCCCCAATACTTCTTTGGCCTACCTCTACCCCTCCTGAACCCGTCCATAGCTAACCTCTCACAACTCCGCTTTGTGTCTCTCCTCTGCACATGTCCGAACCATCTAAACCTCGTTTTCCACATCTTATCCTTCACCGAAGTCACTCCAACTTTGTCCCGGATATCATCATTTCTAATCATATCCCTCCTTGTATGCCCACACATCCATCTCAACATCCTCATCTTCACAACTTTCATCTTTTGGATATGCGAAGTCTTGACTGGCCAACACTCCGTCCCATACAACATAGTCTGTCTAACCGCCACCCTATAGAACTTGTCTTTAAGTTTTGATGACACCTTTTTATCGCACAAGACTTCAGATGTGAGCCTCTATTTCATCCACTCTGCCCTAATACGATGTGTAATATCATCATCAATCTCTATATTCCCTTGGATAATAGACCTGAGGTACTTGAAAATTTCTAAATTATAACCTAATTCACATGATCAAGTATTATGGTTAGCCGGCTAAAAAGTGAAAATATGAATTCTAATTGTTTAAAATGGGTAGAAAAAATAAAGTAAGTTTTGTTTTGAATGAAATCTGCGGTATTATTAATAAACCAACAAATCAGCCAACAAAATGGCTTGAAGTTCAGTAGGGACAGGCCCCATACCGTAGCGACAGCCTGCATAAGAACAAACAACCTTAGCCAAGAAATTGGCGGCCTTGTTCGCAGATCGTTTAACAAAGACAATGGAAACATTGTTTAAAGAAGTACAAAAAGACCGACAGTAAAAAAACAAGCAAGCCAAATGGATAGAGCATTTCAAAAGAGCTAGAAATTGCATTGACAACCACATGGCAATCCGATTCAATAATAACTATTGAAAAGGATTGTTGTTTGATCCAACTAAGCACTTCTTTCAACCCCACAACCTCAGCATGGTTCGGCTGAACTTGGCCCGAAAAGATCTTCGAGAAAGCATCAATAACATCTCCTATATGGTCCCGAGCGATCCACCCAATACCAAAGTAATCATTCGAACTAACAACAGACACATCCACATTGACTTTAATAGTATTAGCAACTGGTAACTTCCAATGCTCCACACTAAAATTAGGGGAAACAAAAACTTCCCATGCATTAGTTGAATTAACTTGAGCATCATTCCATTGATTAAAGTATGCTAAAGCAGATGACACAACCCCGTTAGCAACCACATTCTTACTTTGCCAAACCAGTCCATTTCAAGCTCTCCACAACGACCAACAAATAAGAGCAATTTGACAGACTTTAGTCTTGAAAAAGTCGGCTAGAACTGCTTGAAACCAGCAGAAAAAATCAGATTTATGCAATCTCAAAATAGCTGCATCAAACCGCTGCCAACATTGCGCTGCAAGATGACACTCCACTAAAATATGAAGGACAGATTCAGGTCCCCCATACAGACCAGACAAATGATAGCAACCTCCACATGACGACCCTTGAGTTGAGTCATAGTCGGCAAATTCCCCGAACAAGCCCGCCATAAAATATTCTGCACCTTCTGAGGGATCTTAAGGTTTCATAAAGAGCGCCAAAAACCGGAATTATTATCTACATCCCACCGGCCATGTAACGATTGGAGAAGCTTATAAGAACTCTTCACACTATAAATTTCCGACATCTCCTTAGACCAATACCAACTATCTCGACCATCATGATCTGAGAGAACAATACCTTATCACGCCCTTTTTCGACCGCGACATTCACTCCTGCTTAGAAATGTTAGAAAATAAAATAAAAATGCTAAAAGGTGCTAAACGCTAAAAGGGTTCGCGGAGTCGCCACCTAATTAGTTTGGGTGAATTATGACACCTAAATGTTAACTAAGTCAAGTCAACACTAACTCTATTTAAATGGTCTGCAAAACTGTGTGAGATTCTGGGCAAGGGTTCTTTATTAATCTAGAGGAAAGGGGTTAGACATCCTCTAAGATCCGCTAACTTACGGTTGTCCGTTCAAACCTAGGGTTAATTATTATGCTATAGAAAATGCATGCTTTTTAAAGTTCTTAAGCAAAAGATATTTATAAGTGTAGATGTATTTTTTTGACCAACATAAAATGTAAGACTCATTAAAATAATGTCTCTTATGCAGAGGCTAACAAACCTACAATTTAAATAATTTTCCTACGTGAATGCTAATAAGGATTTTATAGAAAAATGGGTTTCTCATGCTAGGGAACAATATATTAGCTACCTAAATAGTTATGAGAGTGAAGATTATTAGGTGATTTATTATAACGATGTCTAGCAAGCCTGAAATAATTAACTTAAAGGGAATAGGTTTCTAATGTCAAGCTACTTTCCAATAACTCAAAGCTTAAATGTACTAAATGTCCTACTAGTGTAACGTTAGTGTTAGAAAATTAATTTACAATAAACAAATGGAGGCGGGATAGGAAAACGATAAGGTGACTTGAGGAAGGGCGATGTCATTCCGCCTGTGGTTTTGGAATTGCCGATGTGGATAAGATGATGCATATAGATGCAACTTCATTTGAAGTAGCTCATGATGAGTCTCACCATGAGACTCTTCATTTTGCTCCGATGCATTTCATGCAAGATATAAGAAAAAATAAAGATTAGTATATGTCCAAGTTTATCAAATAATACAAATAATATGCTCCTACGAATTCAAACGTGTTTATGATTCAATTTTAATTAAACTGTGGCAGCCCAATATAAACTCACAGGTATGCATAAACAAAATTTCCAACATTAAACCAACTAGCAAGTATGCCAAAGACAGAAAGGAACTGATCTATCATTTTAGTTACAGGGACTACGACACACGAAATGAGCTAAACATGTGATTGACATTTCAGACATACATGGCCATTTAGACTAAAACATACACATATAGTTAGGCGGTTCATTAGGTCTATGACACTTCGTATAGGCGTAACATGGCTAAAGTGACCAATGCGCAAATCACCAGTTGAGCAATTAGCAGATTACAACTAAAACCAAATCACTATCTGGGAGTAGAAACTAATTGAAAGACTTCTGTTATACCCCGTATTTCCAGAGTATGTACGCAGGGACGTACGTAGGAAATTTCGAACTTGAGAATAGGCTTGGCCGAATTATTTTTGTACACAACACCTGATTAGAGTCGTTTTAGTAAACGTTTTCCACACTTTCGTAGGGAATTTCCGGCTATGTCATTTTTAATTTTTGCGGATTTTTCCGAGAGACGAAACATTTTTGGACCAACGGGAGGGTGACACTTGTCACCCTCATTGGACGGTAAAGAGGAGGCTTGGCCTTGGCCGATTGGTTCATGGTTTTGTGCCTTGTTTTGGCCTTGTTTTGTGGCTTGTTTTGTGGAGTAGGGGTTAGGGTGCACTTGGCTTGATCTTGGCCTTACACTTGCCTTGCACTTGGCTAGATCTTGGCCATTGGTTGGCCTTTGGTTTTGCTATAAATACCCCCCTTATGTTGATGAACTCTTCATCCACAAATGAAACCTTCCAAGCCTAAAATCCCTCCCTCCTCTTGTGTTGTGTTCGTCCAACACCCCTCCCTTTGAGTGGCCTTGTGGCGAGAGCCTCCTCCCTGTGGTGCCTTGGTAGGGTACCCACTAGCCTAGTTGTTTTCGTATAATACCCTTTGTTGTGGTATAGAAATACTCTCCTAGTATTGTTATAATGTCCAAATACCTTGGCCCAAATACCTTGTAGTATTCCCAAGGTTACACTTATACAAAAGCCTAGAAAATACGATTATACTTCCTTTAGCCACAAAACCGAAACCCTAGGAAAATCTCCATAGTTAGTTGGAGTGCTATGTAGAAGTTGGTTAGAACTTCTAAGGGTTGTTTGGAGCGGGTTGGAGCACCGGAGTAGGAGCGAAACTTTGCTAAGGATCGACATTAAACTCGGATAATTATGGGCTTATCGAGGTAATTATATTGTCCCTCTATTGTAATTGGAAATTACATAATGTTAGAATATATAGTTGAAGTATACTATATATAGTACTGAACTTAATGTTGTGTGATGTCCTTGGACTTAAGCTCAAGAATCGAATCAACTGTAATTACATGGGGTGTATTCAGATGAGCTTGTGTAGTTGTGGGTAGGGAAGTGCCCAATTTCCGTAGGATCTTGCGTCTAGATTTATTCTACCGAGTAGTCTAGACTTTGATAGACTTGTATAACTGTATAGGTTGAATGTTCTGCGAGTAGCGTGTACTCTTAAGAAGGTGGACCAGTAAGCGGGTTATAGCCGTGGAGCGATTTGCTAATAGTCGATAATCGTCGCGAGGTATGTGAACCTCTTCCTATCTCTTCTAGCATGATGTGTGTATAACTATGTAGTACGGTAGACGTACGTGTGTTAATTGAACGTAGTTGTACGGCAATGTCTTTTGATTTAAGCCCGAATAATAATAATAATCTTGAAGTAGTTCAAGAGAATTAAGAACTGTTTTTAAAAGAAGAGTAATACTTGGTTTTAAAAGCTTAAGAGTTATACTAGCTTTATGGGAAGTTAGGTATAACGGCTTAAGAGAGATAAAACAAATGATTTATTTATTTTAGAAGTTAAGAGACTTGATCTTGTAAGATAAGAGACTTAACTTAAATGAATTATATGAATTTTGTGTGAAACCTCATTCGTGAGTAATGAGTACTTGATTTTTAAAAGGGATAATGTTTCTTGATTTGAAATCGAATGTGTATCGACAAACCAACTGCGGCGTTAATAAAGGAAAATGTATTGAATAATTAAGTATTATTAAAACCGATAGAAACTTCCATCTGCGTAGAAGTGAGATGAGACAAAATGATATTTCCTAGATCATGGTCTTTGTAATAAGATTGTTATAAACAAGAATATCCTACTCATATAAGGCTTATGTTTCTCAGTTGTTTAAAAGAGAATTATATTCTTAAATGAATAAGACTATGAACTACAAAACCTTTCTAAAATAAGAAACATGAACATTTAAAATTAGGCAAACTTGGGCGTTTGGAAAATAATGTTGTTACTTGATTTTACAAAGGTAAGAATTTTAGTTTTCTTAAAAAGGATCACTCTATTGTATACTACGTATTGTGTGACTTATGTGAAAGAAACAAATCTTTTAAAGATTTAATGTGTGAAGTACTTTGGGGTTAGATACGAACTTGTTAGTAGAAAGTACCTTGTGTGAATAACTTGATTGTATTGGTTTGTGATAGCCTTGTAATACTTTCTTGTTGATTTGATAAGTAAACATGTTAGGATCTACGTGTGTTAGTATCTTGTGATGTTAGTGTAAAGGGGTTTTCCTCGATCGCGCTTTAAAGTTGTTTGACTATCACCGTTATGTTGGTATTGTACCACTCACCTTGACTTGTGTCCGGAGGTTAAGTCGCCTCCGTCGCGGGTAGACTCGGCGATGCAGGACCGTGATTCGAGAATACCTCATGCGGGTCCGGGGATCCATGCGGAACTACGGAGTTCCGTGTTAGTGCGGCCTTTATGGTCACGCGTGCATGTGGCCACGCGGATCGCGAGTCCGGGGCGACGCCGGGAGTAGCTACCGACGCGGGGTTATACCTCATGCGGGCCTATGAGGTGGCCTACGCGAGTCGCGAGAGTTCGGTGGCTAGACGCGCACATTTGATCTCGCGGCGAGTGACCGGCTTTTATCATGTGTGATGCAGACAGATATCATGACACGCTTTATGACCTTGTTGGTACCGGTGTTAGTAGTCGGCTATGCCTTCGATTTCTTACCTGTCTTTTTATTAGGACACAGTGGGACACGTGTTCATGTGTATTCCTTGGTGCTTGTATATCATAAATCGCTAGCGTGAGGAAGGTATTCCACGGGCACGATTGATGTTGTGGGCGTGAGACCCATTGGTAAATTTGAGTGATGACTTGAGGGCGTGAGTCCCTGACTTGACATGACTGCTTATTTATGGTGAACTGTAGTTTGGTTATCATACATGTCTCCTGCTTTGTATAGACTACTATGATTTCATTTACTGATTTATTTTCGCCACATACTGTACTGTATCGACCTCCTTCGAAGCTGCGTTCATGCCGCAGTAAAGGTACACCGCCATCGATCCTCGCCTTAGTGGTCACGTCAGCGTTGGGAAAGCTCCGCTTTCTCGAGGCTTATCGACGTATAGTCCTCGTTGTTGTAGGTGTTTACATTCAGGGGTATGGCGGGGCCCTGTCCCGCCATTGTTGTTGTATCATTTCTTAGAGGTCTGTAGTACTGTTGTGGGCAGGGTTTGTAAAAAGGATTAAACTGTTCATGTTGAAAAAGTTGTTGTTTATATATATGCCGAAAGGCAAGTTTTTCTCAGATTATTGTTTCATATTTCATAATATGTCTTGTATCGTTTTATGTTCCGCTGATTACTCTGATGTTGTATCACTAGGGTGCCCGGGGTAAGGCACCAGTCACGGGCCCGGAATCGGGTCGTGACAACTTCAACAGGAAAACACACATGCTTCATTACTAGTTTCAAACTACAGATTACCAGCAGGTTATTGAGGTTCGGAATCAGATTCATACCGTTACATGACTTAGTTATTTTTAAACCGAACCCCTTTCCTTTATAACTAGGCACAAGCTCATATTAAGGGACACCAAAACACATTAACATACAGACAATAGCCAAGAGACATGCTTATATATACTGAGTATGAAACAAGTATAGGTATGCAACCCATTCCCAATGATTATAAGCTATGCAAACTTATCATTTATCGTTTTCATGGTAAAATGTGTCCACAGACATATTCTGAAAGCCTCATTTTCCACATAAGATTATCATACGAAGGCAGGGGTATGAGGGCATATCTAATCGCAAAGCATAGCCAGGCGTTACACTACTCTCAAAGGGGAAAAAAATAGGGCACCAAGTAGTAGCACACCTCCTTTAATGTTTGGAAACAAACCATATGACATAACCGACCTTTTCAGTTAATTCGTCAGGCTAACAACATGTGTGTAACGTCATGAAATACTCAATCTATTCAGATTATAGCAGCGTATGAACAACACTACTGTCAAATATGAATTTAATCGATAGCTTAATGAACTAAACCATACTAAATAGGCTTATTAATGCATAAATACCACTGAACACACAATTAAATGAGAGGAAACAAGATTCAAAGGGGTTTGATTTTACCTTCTCTGGGCAGCGAACCGAGGCAGCGTATCAAGTCGTCGATCCACTCGGAAGATTTAGTATTGCGATGCGATTAAAAGAACTGATGTTTGTGCTTTGAGAATTCTTATTTATTGCTCTCGAATTCCTCCCTCTTTCGATGTCTTTTTTTGTCAAATTTCTGGATGCCCCGTATGTAAATTATCGCTCGACTTATATAGCCTCCAATTGAATTTCAATTTATGGTAAGTATTTATGGCGATTATTGGCGTTAATTTTAGGGCGGATTTTCTTGTGATTTTGATTCTGATTTGGGCGTTATTATTGAACGATTTGGGTAAGATTTTGGTTATGGTTGTAACACCCCATTTTAACCGGAGTCGGAAACGGGATTACTGCTACATATGGTTGATTCCTAAATGTATTTTAAGGAGTCGCCACCTAATTATTATAGTGAATTAGGACACTTAGTTTATTGCAATAAAAATACTGCAATTGACTTCCATTTAATAGTCTGCGAAATTAGTGAGATTCTGGATCAGGGTTCTTTATTATCCTAAAGGGAAGGGGTTAGGCATCCTTTAAGATCCGCTAACTTGCGGTTGTTCGTTCAAACCTAGGTTAATTATTTATTGCTCTTTTTATTCTACCTATTCTAAGCATTTTACATAATTTACAATTAAAATAAAATACAATGCAAAATAATAAAACATGAAATTAAATACGACATAAAATAAACTCCGGGGCATTCTTTTTGAAATGCATCTCCGGATACCTGCATAAACACTTAGTGAAAGTATTAGTAATATAATACATAAATTTTAAAATAATAGCAAAAATTAACAACAAAACAAATAAATCCGTCTTTTGTACAGGGGAGGCCTTGGAAATCAGACGGGGATTCCTTCATCGGCCAATATTGCTAAAAATAATAAAATAAATAAAACCTTCGGATCCGCGCCAAAACAGGAATAGTTTTAAACACGGAGGCTCGGATATGTAAAAATATAAAGTAGACACGGCTAAACAAGTGCGATGCGAGAATTCGCCAAGCGCATGTTGGTTATCCATGTAAGTGGAAGAAATCATCCTTGCCTGAAAGCTTCATTTATTTTATTTTCCGTCTTTGCAATCATGGAGGCCTCAAAAATCGACGGATAACTTTTTCATCGGCCAATCAAGTGTAGTAGTATCTTGTTTATTATCAATTAACCAGCAAAAAGAGCCTAAAACCACCAAAGAATAAATGGGCCCGCAATATCAAGAGCAAAATGGCCAAAACCACCACGCCCAACGAGAAATAGACAACAAAAGCAACATAGTTCGTCGAGTAAACCCAAAAATAGAATGTAATCGATACGAGGAAAAATGTCCAAAATTCGACGGAACAATAAATGGCGTTGGAAATACCACAGAGCGACCAAAAGCACCGCAAATCAATTCATTTGTAAAAGCAAACAACAAAGCCCCGACAGGAAAGCCGACAGAGTCGCCGGAGTTTTGAAAACTCCGGCGGGTTACAAAAATCGAGAAATCAATCCAATAAACAGTACACAATAGATCCAAATGAAGTCGAACCAAGGCAAAAATTAGTCCAACAAACACAGTAGATCCCGAAACCAACAACATATACCCAAAATATAAAAATCACCCATACCAAAACCAAGTGCGGCGGCGCGGGCGCCATTCCAGCGAGCGAAATGACGCCACCGCAGGTGAGTGGTTCGACGGTGGCGATGTTTGATGTGGGGTGAGAGCAATGGGTTGGTTTCGCCGGTGGTGGGAGACAGTGGTGAGGTTCGCCAGATGGTGGTTCACGGTGACGGGAACAGTGGGGTTCGCCGTAGCTCGAGGCTCCGGCGACGGGAATGGGCAGCGACGGGTGTAACGGGGAGTAAAGGTAAAGAGAGGGGAGGGTTAAGGGGAGAGAGGGTGTTCGCCGGAGCTTGGAGCTCCGGCGAAAGGGGCGGCTGCGTTGTTAAAAAATGAGAGAGAGAGGACTGATGTTGCGGCTGGGGTCTTTTGAAAAGGGGGGGAATGTTTTATTTTATAGGGTAGGTTTAGGGTTTGGTATTTGGGGAAAATGAAAAGTGGGTATTGTTTTTTGGGGAAATGAAAAGTGGTATTTGATTTTGGGGAAAAATAAAAGAGGGTGTTTGGATGATATTAAAAATAGTGTTGGCTTGGACTGATTCAAATTGTGTCTTGAACTGGACTGGTTTAACAAAAATGCAAGACTGGTTAATTATTTAAAGAAAAAATTATTTAAAAGATGCAAAATTATTAAAATGCAAATGCAATATTTAAGACACGTTTAATGTCTGATTAAAAGTAAAATGCGCTTAGATTAATTATTTAAAAAGATGCGAATATTATTAAAATAAAAATGACGTTATAACAATAATAAAAACATAATATTAACAACGACATAATGCTTAATTTAAAAATAAAAGATGCAATGCCATTTTTGTGAAGAAATAAACATAGAATATTATGTAAAAATATGCAAAATAACGATAAAAATGAGGTGTGCTAAAATACTTAAAATTGCACGAAAAATATACAAAAACGGGTCAAAATTGACTGTCAACAGCATGTCCCTCTTTGTACGGAGATGATGGAAGAGTCTTCGGACAAAGATGTTGACTTGTAGCCAATTTTGTCCTGTTTTATAAACTAAAAACTCAAAAATAGGGATGATGCAGATCCAAAAATGACCCAGTGTCAAATCATGATGACACCGGTCGCCAGGTGCAAAAATTAAAAGCAAAGTCGACATCGATGAAAATGTCCCGGTCGGGTATGATTGACACCGGGTTGCGGTGATGTGGTGCCGAAAAGACAAGGTTATTGTAGATGTTGATGGCGCTATTGCATGACGCGACGCAGATGCTCGTCGTTGCATGGATCGAAACATGAATGAAGCCGCACGCACTTTTATGAAATGACGCTGCTGGACGCAATGCAGATGCTCGTCGTTGCATGATAGACGAATACGAACGGCCGCCAGATAGGCTTAAATGAAATGACGCCGTTTTAAGCACGGATGCTCGTCGTTGCGTGGACGAAACATAAATGGCCGCCAGATAGGCTTAAATGAAAAGGCGTCGTTGCACGGACGCGATGCAGATGCTCGTCGTTGTAGACGAAACATGAACGGTTGCCAGATAGGCTTAAATGAAATGACGTCGTTTTGGACGCAACGCAGATGCTTGCCGTCGATTGACGAAACATAAATGAAGCCGCCAGATAGGCTTAAATGAAAAGGCGCCGTCGTTGCATGGACGCGACGCAGATGCTCGTCGTTGCATAGACGAAACATGAACGGCCGTTGCATAGGCTTAAAATGAAAGGACGTCGCTGGACGCATGCAGATGCTCGTCGTTGCATGGACGAAATACATGAACGGCCGCCAGATAGGCTTAAATGAAAAGCGTCGCTTTTGGACGCAATGCAGATGCGTCGTTGCACGGACGAAACATAAACGAAGTTGCCAGATAGGCTTATATGAAATGACGTCGTTTTGGACGCGACGCAGATGCGTCGCCAGATAGACGAAACATGAACGGCCGCATGGGCTTTTAATGAGATGGCGTCGTTGCATAGACGCGACGCAGACGTCGTTGCATGGACGCGACGCAGATGTTAACGTCGCATGGACGAAACATGAACGGCCGCCAGATAGGCTTAAAATGAAAAGCGTCGTTGCACGGACGCGACGCAGATGCTCGTCGTTGCATGGACGAAACATGAACGGCCGCCAGATAGGCTTAAAATGAAAAGGCGTCGTTGCATGGACGCGATGCAGATGTTCGTCGTTGAATGGACGAAACATGAATAAAGCCGTTGCATAGACTTAAAATGAAAAGGCGTCGTTGCATGGACGCGATGCAGATGCTCGTCGTTGCATGGACGAAACATAAACGGCCGCCAGATAGGCTTAAATGAAAAGCGTCGTGCATGGACGCAATGCAGATGCTCGTCGTTGCATGGACGAAACATGAACGGTTGCCAGATAGGCTTAAAATAAAATGGCGTCTGCGATAGACGCAATGCAGATGCGTCGTTGCACGTGGACGAAACATGAATGGCCGCCAGATAGGCTTAAGATAAAATGGCGTCGTTGCATGGACGCAATGCAGATGCTCCTCGTGCATGGATTTAAACATGAATGAAGCCGCCAGATAGGCTTAAAATGAAAAGGCGTCGCATGGACGCGATGCGATGCTCGTCGTTGCATAGACGAAACATGAATGAAGCCGCTGCAGGCTTAAAAGAAATGCATCGTTTATGAGCGCACTGCTTTGTGACTTGCCCGAGTTGAGATAATGTCATTGCATAGACGTTGTGCGTTTGTAACCGCACGGGCCTCTTGTTGTGTTCCCGCTTTATCGATATGAAGATCTCGCACTCAAAGAAAACTTGTGAGTTTTTAGGAAATGAGTGGTTGATTAGCGTCGGCTCTGTAGCTTTGCTCTTGACGCTTGCATTCTTGGTTTGCATCAAGACCTAGTTGGCTCGCTTTTTCCGTTTATTGCCATTTTCTTGCATCAATTCCTTAAAATGTCCTGGCCGTAATGAAGATGTTGAACTGGGTAAGGTTTCATCTTGACGCTATCAAGGCAATCAGGTAAACATTTTTTTTTTTTTTTTATAATGAATGAAAAGCTAATGCGAGAATATGGACAATGTACAATTGAGTAGATGAGAATGCAACCCCCCGAAAATATGTAGGTAGTAATGGATGCAAAATATATGAGGATGCTAAACTCTCCAATGGACAAAATCGAGTCATGTGCAGAAACAAGGAAGAAATATTTCGACGCGCGACCGGCCGATGTGGTCGCTCACGATCCCGCCGAGGGAGTCAGGTCAAGACGTAGTTCATGCTGCAAAAATAAGAATTTTTATGATTTTAAAATGATGTGGGACCGAAGCCGATGTGGCCGCCTACGTATCCCGCTGAGGGAATCAGGTCAAGACGTAGTTCGTGCTGCAAAAATAATTTTATGTAATATGCATTTTGTTGTTTTTTCTGAAAAAATGGAAGACGACCTTACGTTCTGACTCCCGTTGATACCAACAATTAGTATTGTGCATAAGGATGTTCTTTTATTGTTTTCAGTCTAACCGAGATTGACTCTGGTGTAATTCACACAGTTTCAGATAGTACCTCAAACATACCTGAGTGTCGACACACTTGCTTGCCTCCAAGGTTTCGAATTAAACGTAATCTCATGTTTCAAATGTCTCACTGAAAGAAGGTCCCATCTCACACATATATTTCAGTATTTTGAATTTTGGGACGTTGAGAGAATTGCGCTCACACTCAAAAAGATGTTCAATGCATGCAATTGTGATACCATAGGCTTGGCCGTCATGTAAGTATCCACTAATGTGAGAACCCTCAGTATAAGATCATGTAGGGTTTGTCACGGGCTTGTAATGTGGGCTTGGGAAAGGGAATGAATATCATTTGGATAAAAGTGACTAATCATTCCTCGAGAGTTGGACTACGTCCATGATTGATATTTGTGCGCTTTAATGCTGACTTACTTTCTTTTTGTCCCAGTTTTCTATATTGACTTCTTTTGAATCTTTCATTTGGAGCCCCCCATTTTTTTTTCTTTTCGGGGTTATGTATTCCCTTTTTTTTTTATCGGGGCTTTTGATTGTGTGAAGTCGTCTCTGCTTTTGATTTTTGAGACTTTGACAATTTTTGTCTTTGCAAGCTTCAGCTAGAATTTTGTCAGTCACTTGCACATTTCTAAAGCACTCGAGGAGGTCGGGCCAAGAGAGGGATAGTGCGTACGCACTCGTAGCGTGTAGGTGTAATATGCGGTTGTAAAAAAAAAATAGGTTTTAGGCTCAAAGGGGTGTACTAGGGATAATGTTATTTGGTAGGCTGAAAATGCTCAAACGGGTCAAAGAAAGCCTACGATCATTTCCTACACCGAGTGTTACTCAGGATTTCGCCTCAACAAACATTCAGGCCAAGTTCTAGATCACAATGCAATGCAATTGAACTTATTCAAACATTCACCACACAATGCATATGAAACGATGAGGTCGGTTTCATTCTTATCTTGGAAACATGCAAGGCAATGTCATCTGCGGGTATGAATAAGAGGTACCAAAAGAATCTATGGTTTACCACAAAGTCAACCCATGCTGATTATCACTCGTTTTTTTTTTGTTTTGTTTTGTTTATGCACATTTGTAACTGTGTTGGTATTAACAAAGTCAAACAATAATACTTACAAAATATTTTTGTATTTTTTGAATAACACATTTTTTTTGTATTTTTTGAAGAAAATATACATTTTTCTTTCTTTTGAATAAAATATTTTTTTTGTATTTTTTTTTTTTTTTAGACTAAATGGTACCGAACCCGAATAGGGCTGCCTACGTATCCCGCCGAGGGAATCAGGTGTGCGTAGTTCATTCAAATATGTTTAAAAACACATGCTTGAAAAGAATTTATCAATGAAAGGATGGTAATGTAAAGCTATGCAAAAGAAAATGATTGTCCACTGAGGACGAATGCAGAGTAAAATGAATGCCCGAGAACATGATGAATGAGATGCATGAGTGAGAAATGTGTTTTTTTATTTTTTATTTTTTTATTTATTATTTTGTTTTTTTTTGTGGTGTCGAACCCAAAATGAGTTGCCTACGTATCACACCGTGCGGTGAGAATCAGACACGCGTAGTTCGGAATAATTATGTTGTAAAATGCATGATATGAAAAAACTATGTAATCAACGCTAAACATATTATTTGAATTTGCAAATATGAATAAAAATACAAAGTAAAGAAGAATTGAGAGCGATGTATCGTTGAATCTGGTATAGACTAACTTCTTTTAATCAACATAACTAACGCTCATTTTTTTTTTTTTCCGCCGCCGGTTGTTTATGCGAGACGACCTTCCCGCAAAAATATAAGAAATAGGTGAGTAGGAAAATGACCAAAATAATAAAAATGCAAAAGTGTGACAATATAGTCAAAGACTCACGATTGGTTCGGCCGGATGGACTGGTTGATGCTTCACAAAGTCCAAGTCGCGCTATTCAAGAGTGATTTACGCAGAGAAGTCCCGATTGCAATGTGAAAGCAAAAGTGCAAAAATACAAATGTTCGAGCAATCACAAAAGAGCAATTATTGAATTAAATAATATGTACAGAGTTGCTAGTGACAAACAATAATAAACAAAAACATGCAAATCAAGCGCTGCGTCTAATATGCTTGGGACCTCTCTTATGCCAGAGGTGAGCCTAAACGCCAAATATGCGGGATTATGATAAATAGGTCAAAGCCGTTAAACTGCAATGTTTTGTTGGAAATGACGACCAAATGACGGTGCACTTTTTCCAATTTTGACGTGTCGTGACCAGGCTTGGATCCGTCTATCATCATCACGCTACACATAGTATGCTAATGGGTCGTTGGGTTGTGAAACCCGTCGACAAGTTTGGTGGATTTCTAATTGTGACGTTAATACCAAGGATTAACCCACCTAAGGTTTATGCATGCATGACTTAATATAAAAGGTGGTATAGCTCTATCTTAAGTTTTCTAAGATTTGGCTTACTAGACGCAAGGTTCCCGAGCGGACAACTCGAGTGAGAAGGTCGCGCACGATCGACGAACCGATCTAACTCGCAAGCGCCAACTCTCCTAAATTTTGGGTATTTTTTTAAGAAATTCGCGGGTGCGCGAAGCACACCAACGCGTGTAGTGTGTGACAATGTGAATTTTCCAGAGTGGAAGAAATATGAACGGAATGTCAATTTAAGGAAAGCAATAAAATAATGTAGCAATTAAAGTAGTTAATTACAAAATAAAAGCAAACAATATAAAATATTTACAACAAATATAAAAGTAAAATAAAGTGCAATATTTAATTAACCTGGATTTGCTATGATCAAGAACCTGATATCCCCAATGAGTCGCCATGTCAGAACACCCCATTTTAACCGAGTCGAAACGGATTATCGCTACATATGGTTGATTCCTAAATGTATTTTAAGGAGTCGCCACCTAATTATTATAGTGAATTAGGACACTTAGTTTATTGCAATAAAAATACTGCAATTGACTTCCATTTAATAGTCTGCGAAATTAGTGAGATTCTGGATCAGGGTTCTTTATTATCCTAAAGGGAAGGGGTTAGGCATCCTTTAAGATCCGCTAACTTGCGGTTGTTCGTTCAAACCTAGGTTAATTATTTATTGCTCTTTTTATTCTACCTATTCTAAGCATTTTACATAATTTACAATTAAAATAAAATACAATGCAAAATAATAAAACATGAAATTAAATACGACATAAAATAAACTCCGGGGCATTCTTTTTGAAATGCATCTCCGGATACCTGCATAAACACTTAGTGAAAGTATTAGTAATATAATACATAAATTTTAAAATAATAGCAAAAATTAACAACAAAACAAATAAATCCGTCTTTTGTACAGGGGAGGCCTTGGAAATCAGACGGGGATTCCTTCATCGGCCAATATTGCTAAAAATAATAAAATAAATAAAACCTTCGGATCCGCGCCAAAACAGTAATAGTTTTAAACACGGAGGGCTCAGATATGTAAAAATATAAAGTAGATGACGGCTAAACAAGTGCGGCTGCGAGAATTCGCCTTGCCAAGCGCATGTTGGTTATCCGATGTAAGTGGAAGAAATCATCCTTGCCCAGAAAGCTTCATTTATTTTATTTTCCGTCTTTGCAACTGTGGAGGCCTCAAAAATCGACGGATAACTTTTTCATCGGCCAATCAAGTGTAGTAGTATCTTGTTTATTATCAATTAACCAGCAAAAAGAGCCTAAAACCAGTCCAGCAACAGTGGGCCCAGAATATCAGTAGCAAAATGGCCAAAACCAGTCACGGGCCCAACGAGAAATAGACAACAAAAGCAACATAGTTCGTCGGAGTAAACCCAAAAATAGAACAGAATCAGATACGAGGAAAAATGTCCAAAATTCGACGGAACAATAGCGTCGCTGGAAATACCACAGTCCACAGGAGCGACCAAAAAGCACTGCAAATCAATTCATTTGTAAAAGCAAACAACAAAGCCCCGACAGGAAAGCCGACAGAGTCGCCGGAGTTTTGAAAACTCGTGGTTACAAAATCGAAATCAATCCAATAAGCAAGACACAATAGATCCAAATGAAGTCGAACCAAGGCAAAAATTAGTCCAACAAACACGGAGATCCCAAACCAACAACATATACCAAAAATATAAAAATCACCCATACCAAAACCAAGTAAAGGCGCGCGGCGGCGTACTTCCACGGCGAGGTCGCCGAGCGACGCCACCGCAGCGTGAGGTTCGACGGTGAGCAGTGTTCGACAGTGTGGGGTGATAGCACTGGGTTGGTTTCACGGTGGTGAGAGAGCGATGGTGAGGTTCGCGGATGGTGGTTCACTGCGACGGAATGGGGTTCGCCAGAGCTCGAGGCTCCGCGACGGAATGGGCAGCGACGGTGTAACGGAGTAAAGGTAAAGAGAGGAGGGTTAAGGGAGAGAGGTGTTCACGAGCTTGGAGCTCCGGCGCGGCGCGCCTTGTTAAAAATGAGAGAGAGGCGATGTTGCGGTGGGTCCTTTGAAAAGGGGGGGAATGTTTTATTTTATAGGGTAGGTTTAGGGTTTGGTATTTGGGGGGGAAAATGAAAAGTGGGTATTGTTTTGGGGGGGGGAAATGAAAAGTGGTATTTGATTTTAGGGGGGGAAAATAAAAGAGGGTGTTTGGATGATATTAAAAATAGTGTTGGCTTGGACTGATTCAAATTGTGTCTTGAACTGGACTGGTTTAACAAAAATGCAAGACTGGTTAATTATTTAAAGAAAAAATTATTTAAAAGATGCAAAATTATTAAAATGCAAATGCAATATTTAAGACACGTTTAATGTCTGATTAAAAGTAAAAATGCGGTGCCGATTAATTATTTAAAAAGATGCGAATATTATTAAAATAAAAACGACGCTATAACAATAATAAAAACATAATATTAACAACGACATAATGCTTAATTTAAAAATAAAAGATGCAATACCATTTTTGTGAAGAAATAAACATAGAATATTATGTAAAAATATGCAAAATAACGATAAAAATGAGGTGTGCTAAAATACTTAAAATTGCACGAAAAATATACAAAAACGGGTCAAAATTGACTGTCAACAATGGTAACTTATGGTAAACTTTGATTGTGATTTCCGATCGATTTTGGGTCTTGTTCTTGCTATGGTAATTTTGATTATGGTACTGATTCGGTATTGATTTTGTGCTTATTTTTGGTAAGGTTTCATTGTAAGGATACTTGGTACTGGCTTTGACGGGGGTATTATGGTTGCACCGGATTTTCCAACTGGAAAATTCGGCGGGAATCTCGTGGATGCGCTGGTGAAGATGATGGGGTGCGGCGGACTTAGTTCCTTAGGGTTTTCTAGGTTTTCTTTTTTTTCTTATTTTTTAAGCGTGTGTTTGGAAGATGTGGCGTAATAAAATAAAGGGGCTTGCGGGTTTGGGCCTGTATTAGGCTGGGCGACGGGATCAGAAAAATTGGGCTGGTGTTATTAAAGGTTGGTAGTATGTTTTAATTTGGGTGTTAGTTTAAAGTGTATTTTAAATGGGTTTAAGTTATTACTAAATTATTTTAATATGAATTTAGGTGCTTTATTAGTTTTAGCTTGGGTTTTAATTATTACAATAATAAATGCATGCGTGCTATTTAATTAGTGCTTAATGTTTTATAATGCGAAGCCGTTATTAAAATCTTATTTATTATGAATACTTTGTGATGTTAAATTAAAATTAAATTAATGGGGGTTCCAATTGCTTACGAAATTGATTTAGGTATTAATAAATGAAGATATAATTTTAAGGAATGCTTGATGCAATGCTATTGTTAAATTATTTATTTATTCATGTATTTATGCATGTTTTATTATTATTAAGATTATTCTAATAATTTGTGTAATTTTATGATTAATGATTGGACGAAAGGATCAAAATTGGGTGTCAACATACCTTGGATAAGCTCTTTCTCGTGAGAAGGGAAAAGATCATCAAGCACCTCAACATCCCACTCTCGTGACCCCGGGATCATCAGCTGACAAACTTTAGCTCCGATCAAACCTGGATGAGAAGAAGTAACCATCGAAGAATCATCACTAGGAAGCCACAAATGCCTTAAAACATCAACCAATGTACCATCCACAATACTCCAACGACACCCTGCTCGCAAAAGAGATTGAGCCTAAAAAATACTCCGTCAAACAAAGCTAGGATTACTCCCTAATTTAGCATTAAGAAAAGAACCTCGAGGATAGTTGATGTGCGATTTATACACACGATTAAAGCAAGTGTTCGTATCGTTACAAGTAATATAGTCTAGGTAAGACCGAATATCGTCCTCAGGGACTGATTTTCAAGTACCGATTATCTATCATATGGTATCTATTTGGTTAACGTTAATTGATTGAGACTTTTAGATTAATAATGCAGGAAATAAACTAATTATAAAAATACTTTGAATTAAATCAGTTATGATGGAGAATTAGGGCTTCCAAGATCATCAACTATCCACTCTATTCAATCCTTAATACAATTAGACTGACTTCTTCTTCCACGTTAAGATATCAGGTTAACTAAGTCATTTTATACTCCTGTTAAGGTAATATAAACACTCAACCTCAATGGAGAATCCTTCTATCTTTCGATGACAAAATTGACTACAAAGAAGGATTAAGAACAATAACCTATTAAGCTACACAAGTATCGGGGTACTTTCGTCCACGATTTAAACCTATGTTTATTCTACTATAGCATATTCACAATCTCCCATTTTGGATTTCGATTAGAACTCATATATGTGATGATAATTAGTAGCTAATTAACTATCAAGCATTCAAAACAATTATTGAATAAATCTTAAACAAGTGAAGAAGAAATCAATTAATGTATTAATTCATGAATAAGAGTTTCAAGAGAATCACAAGGAAAAGCCCTAACACAGTAATTAGCTCATAGCCATAGTCACACTAAGAACTAATACAATCTCCATACATGAACTGAAATAAACAAAGCAAAAATAAAGAAAAGAAAATACTTGAAAAACCTCCAATCTTAGCCTCCTAAGTTGTGTTGTATGTACAATGATGAATGAATCCCCCCCCCTCTAGAGAATGATGTAGAGAATATATATAGCCCAAGAATCCTTTAGGTCAAGGGTTAGGGATTATGTTGGTATGAAAAGTTATCCCTTTTGGACCCTGAAAACATGTCAAATTCGGCCCAAAACATCAAAAATACCGCGTCGGCACCGTGGCCCTGCTGTCGGGCGCCACGACGCCTGAAAATCAGATAGTTTCGGACAACTTCAGTGGTCGGCGCCGTGGCTGCCAGCTCATGCGCGGTGGCGTTTCTTCGCCGTCGCCCGCTTTTCATCTGGGCTTCGTCTGATCTTTTCTATATTTCCCAGGACTTCTTAGACTTCATTTGTTGGCCCCTTTAAGTGTGCAATTCCATCTCAATTAAGCTCATTTCATCTTCTTTTCGCCATTTCTCCATTTTGACCGCTGTGACACAAAAGAAAGGAAAACGACCCTAATACTATACTAAACATAAATGAAATGAGTAAAATACTAACTAAAAATGACTCAGTGTATATAAAATACACCGATCAATAGTACCGAGCCTTAAAAATACTCCCCACAAGAGACTCCTCATGCGTTAACAATCTCCATGTCTGCTTCCCTAGAATAGCTAGATTAAACTCTCTCAAGCAACAAAAACCCATGCCACCATTATTTTTATGAACCGATAATCTATCCCACGACATTCATGAAATACCTCGGCCTTGAGAAGAAGACCTCCACCAAAAAATGCACATTAGTTGTTCCATATCATGACAAAGATTAAGAGGCAGAAGAAAGACATTCATAACATACTTGGTAAGCTCTGAGCTATAGATTTAATCAAGATTTCCTTTCCTGCTCTTGAAAGAAAACGTCCTGCCCAACTCTCCACGCTCTTCTGGATCTTATCCTTAAAAAAGCCCAACACAACAGTTTTATTTCTACCCATAGTACTAGGCAAACCCAAATACTTACTATGCTCATCCGCCTCTTGCATTCCCAACATCTCCTTAACTCGATCCCGAACAATAGTAGCAGTATTAGTACTGAAAAAGATAGAAGACTTCGCCAAATTTACCTTTTGCCCCAAAGCCTTCTCAAACTTATTCAGCAGCTCCAACACCCTAAGAGTCTCTCCCTCTGCGGCCTTCCAATAGAGATAACTGTCATCCACAAATAACATGTGAGAAACTATTGGATCCCTCTAGAAGCCTTACATCCATGAAGCCACCGATTCATTTCATAATTTTTAATAAGAGAAGAAAAACCCTCAGCACAAATGATGAATAAATATGGTGACAAAGGGTCCCCTTGGCGAATACCTCTAGTTGGAGAAATAAGGCCCATAGAAACTCCACCATGAATAATTTTGTAGCGGACCGAGACAACACTTCCCAATATCAAATTCACCCACTGGTAATGAAAGCCCATTTTCAACATAATAGCCTCCAGAAAACACCACTCTATTCGATCATAAGTTTTACTCATGTCTAATTTTAAAGCCATGAAATCATCTCACCCTTGTTGCTTCCTTTTAAGATAGTGGAGAATCTCAAATGAAACCAACACGTTATCTAAAATTAATCTTCCAGGAATAAACGCACTTTGAGAAAGAGAAATAACATGAGAAAGCAAACCCTTAACACGATTAACCAAAACCTTTGTAATCACTTTACACAATACATTGCACAAGGCAATCGCCCTAAGATCTCCCATAACAACAAGATTTTTCTTCTTCGGTATCAAAACAAGATTCGTGTCATTAAATCCATGTGAATTCCTCTTCATAGTTTTCATTTCACCAGGTCCGTGAAATGATTTGACTTCATAAATATTTTGAAACAGCCTCTATATTAACATAGTGGTAGAAAGAGTACCATGCTGCGTCTAGACTTCAAACAGTTTGTTTTAACCATGTTAATAGTTCTCGGGCCTCAACCGAATTTACTCTATTTTGCTCAGTTGGGGAGCGGAGGGGTAGAGAATTGAGGATGGAATCCAACCAGGCGTATTCCAAAACAAGTCCTCTAACACCTCAAACAGGTATATGAAACTCCAGGAATTACAATGCTCAGACTTCACAAATCAAAACCTTTCTTGCTCTTGTGTTCGCTCGGATTCAATCAATAGGAATGACCACTTTGAGATTTCTCCTCTCCTTAACAGTCGAGTGGTTTTCAGCTCCTTTCCCTGCTACATAAAGAAAAGTGGCTTCGCACCTCTCACATTCGTTCGAGTTGCTTTCAGCTCCTTTCCCTGCGGTCAAGTGGCTTCGCTCCTCTCTCTGCAGCTTCATTGACTGAATGAACTGGTGCCTATACCTTTCTAGGCTCTTGTTGATGGCTGTAGCCGTGGGCATCCATTTTCTTGCTGTAACGTGCATCCGTTTTCTTGCTCTTTCTCTCGCCGCTGCTACAATTGGAGTTGACGGTACTAGTTCTATTACAGTAAGAGCTCTTGCTGGAATAACCAGTGCTAGTTACTTGACTGTTAGAGGAGAAACTAAGATCGAACCGAACTAACAACATCTTCTCCAACAATGGACCAAAATTTCTATCGCTGTTGCCAAAAAATTATTTCTATCGCTGTTGCCAAAAAATCTCTCATTGCTCCAAAATAATAGCAAGATTCTTCTTTTTTGCAGCAAACAATCTGATCGAAGCCTCATCACGACACCTTTGGAGCCGCTTGATTATATTTCTGGACAAATTAATACGGGCCTTAAAATCACCAGTAACAGTCCTACCCCACCGAGACAGATTCTCCCACAAACATCTAATTTATCTTGAATATGAGACCCTTGATGCATCATCCAAGTATCCTGAACAATCTGAGAGCACATAGGGTCTTTTAACCAGGCATTTTCAAATCGAAAGACCTTCGTACCTCTCGTTGTAATAAAAAAATAGGCTGAAGAAGCAAATGACAATGATCGGAAGTAGCAAAGTCCAGATTAATGAGCTTGGACGATGAGAACATCTCCAATCAAGCCGAAGATGAAAAAGCCCGATCAAGGTTTATTTCCACCCATCTACTCGAGCCCCTTCCTCTCTCCCTTGTAAATTCATGGCCAGTCAACTCAATTTCAATCAACTGATAATCGAAAATTGCTTGTTGAAATCCTTCCAAAAGCCAGGTCGGGTATGGGGACCCTCATGCTTGTCCCCTTAAGAAATAATATTATTAAAGTCTCCTATCAAACACCAAGAAAGCATCGACTGTTCTCTCAGTGAGTGCATCAAATCCCACGTGTTTCTCCTTAGACTGCTATTTGGTTCCCCATAAACTCTTGTTAACCTCCACGATTCCATCCCACCCACTTTAGCAATAATATCAATGTGGTTTTGAGAATACCCAATCAGCTCAGCATCATCACTTCCCTTCCAAAACAACGCCAACCCCCCTGAACGCCTCTGAGAGTCGACTGAAAATACCCCTTCATAGCCCAAAGAACGACTGAGCCACATAATACAGTTTTTATTACATAAAGTTTCACATAAAAAGATAAAATTAGGCTTCTTTTGAGATATAATCTCTTTAAGGAATTGAATCACCCCTGGGTTCCCAAGCCCACGACAATTCCAACTAAAACAACTCATAATGGTAGGCGAGCCCCATCTGTAAGGCCCGCCTGGTTTAAGTTTTTTGAATTGTCATTTTTCTGTTGGCTCATCTCAACATCTATCACCTCATTTGGCACAATTAACCCACTTTAAAAAAGCGTTCTACGTTTAAGATCCAAGACAGTAAGCCCATCATCATCAATATTGGCCAAGTCATCAGTAGACGAGTCCACCCCATTACCAGCTGTAAAAACATTTTTATTATTAATTGGACTGTCCCATGACACTCTTTCCATTATTAACCATATTCTCCTCATTGACTTTAGTAATAACCACATTACGTCCACTTTTCATGTTTGTACAAGAATCGTGGACAGTATCCCCATGATAATTACGACCACCAATCAATCCCGAAGAATTCAGGCCTTTAATCAATCTTTGCTGGCAATCCACCATCGTCTTCCCCGTCACCGTCGATGTACCACCACCAGGCACCGTCGCACCGCCCCCTCCAAGATTAAACTCTTCCCCTGTACGAAGTCATTTCGCTCCAATAAACTTAGTTTGCCTCCGCAATGGAGCTTTCATCCACTCCCCATAAGGCTTAACAGTTATCTCAATCGGGGTATCAAACCACCGCATACAGAACCGCTCTGAATGTCCCAAAAATCCACAAATAAAGTAAAAAGTAGGAACATTTTCATACTTAAAAGTGATATAAAAATCTAGCGTAGCCGCCGTTCTTTTCCCTGCAAATTCTGAAAACCCTTGCCCTTTCGATGATGAAGTCCATGTTCTCCTCATTCTCTGTATGAAATTCCTCTGCTCAGAGTCAACTAAATTCAGATATGGTGGTGAAGACAATAAAGTGGTGCCAAGTTCCTAGCCAGCACGTAGCTCTATGTCCTGATTTTTGCAGCGATGTTTGCCGTTTCTACGAAGGCGCTGTCAGTGGAGACTGCTCTGAATTTCAGTGCTATTGCACCATTGCATGTTGACATTTTAATTTCTCTACTAATAATAATTAAGAGATACTCAAGTGCTAAAGTCTTGTCATCTGACATGGTTCGTTAGTCTAAAGTTCGTCTTGTTCGTCTAAAATCAGATTGTTCATTGTTTTGTTTGTTCCTGTTCAGTTTTGTCATGGCTTCAAGTAGTGGTGTGGTTCAAGATATGGCCAATATTTCGTTGGAGGAGGAGGATGAAAGTGGTATTTTTTGTAACGTGGCGACATCGGAGGAAGAGGTGGCTTTCGATGCTCGGTGGTGTTTAGTGGACCGTTTTTTGACCGATGGAGCGATGGACTTTCCCTCAATGCAACAAACGTTGGCGGCACTGTGGAAACCGGAAAAGGGTGTATACATAAAGGAATTAGATGCCAATCGATACCTCTTTCAATTTTACCATGAGATTGATATCATAAGGGTAATGGAAGGTAGTCCCTGGACGTTTAATCGTAAGGCTTTGATTATAACCAGACTTCGGGATGGTGATAAGCCGCGGTTGGTTCCATTGAATGCTTTAGATCTGTGGATACAGATTCATGATCTTCAAGTGGGCTATATGACACAGCGTGTTACCAAAGAAGTTGACAATTACGTTGGCAAATTTGTGAAGGCGGCCCCCAAGAATTTTATGGGAATATGGCGTGAGTACATGCGTATTCGAGTCACCATGAGCCTGGATAAACCCTTAAAGAGAAGAAAAAAATAAAGTAAGTTTATTTTGAGTTTATAATTAATATGAGCTGATAATTCAGTTAATTTTTCTTTTTTTTTTAATTTATTTTTATTGTTAACGGATGTGAAGCACGAAAGTATAAAACTTTTTGCTTTCGCTTTCGCTTTCCTCTACAATTTCAATTAATTTCTAGTCAATGTATCCACAAGAACCCAATAATCCCCACACACCTTGTTGTATGACATGCTCTCAGTATTGTTTTCTACTCGTGCAATGAAGGGATGGATGCAGGGCTTTCTTTCATATCAGAGAGTTAAACCCCAAATCACATATCTCTTAAACAATCTATTAATTGAAATTACGGGGGTGTATTCAATTAGAATTTTAAAAAAAAAATTGGGATAAATAAGTCTTACGGATTTTAAAAGATTATTTAAGATTGTTATGATTTTAAAAGACTATTTTGACAATCAAGATTTCTTATGTTTGAATTTAAAAAAAATTATAATAAGATTTATAAAGATTTGAAAGGACCATATGGATATTTTCTCCAATCTTTTTGCTCTCATCATCACCACTTTTTTTTATAATTTTTCATCACTAATTTTCAATGTAAAATATATCAAAAGTCGTTGTTGTACTTCTAAAATAACAATATATAGTATTTCAAGTTCCATTAACTATTCTTTCTCATTAATTGTCTAAAATATTACTTAATTCTATAAATAACAATAAAAAATTTAACCAAATTACAATAACAATAGTTCAACAAAATTATAACTCAAATAGTTCAGCCAAAGTACCAAATAGTTCAATCAAAGTAAAATAAAATAGCACAAACAAATGTAAGAATCTCCTGCTTTCTCCTATTACAGGTTGAATTGTTCACATGACTTGAGGGCTACAACTAGGGATGACAGATGGGCCGTTTGGGCGAAAGTTGAACGGGTCAAGATGTGTTGAACTTGTCGATGAGTCAATGCCCAACCCAACCCAAACTTACATGGGCTAAGATGGGCGGATCAAGATGGGCTAAATGATGAGGGTGAGGGTGAAGGGGGTAAGTGTGTGTAGGGTGGAGGGAGGTAGGGGGTAGGTGTGGGTATGAGGGTAATTTTCCCCCATATTTTTATAAATTATTTATAAAAACAAAAAAAAAATATAAAATAAAAATTTGAGATTGGGGTAGGGCGGGGGAGGAGGGAGGGAGTAGGGCGGGGTAGGGATAGGGGGAGGTAAGATAAAATTTCATATTTTTAATAATTTTTTTTATAAAAGTAACAAAAAATATGAAATATAAATTTGAGGATGGATGGGGTGGGGATAGGCGAGGTTAGGGCATAGGGGGGAGGTAAAATAAAATTTCATATATTTAATTTTTTTTTATAAAAATAACAAAAAATATGAAATAGAAATTTGAGGATGGGGTGGGGAATTGGGGGTAGGTGGGGTTAGGGCGGTAGGGGGAGGTAAGAAAAAAATTCATATTTTTATAAAAGTAAAAAAAAAATGAAATATAAATTTGAGAATGAGAAAAAGTATGATAGGTTAGAGTGAGATTGTTTATAGGATTTGTTATTTATACATTCTACTAAAAAGTCTTCTAAAATTCATATTTTAAAAAATCTTTCGAAATCTCAAAATTTTGAATACCAAAAGACTTTTTGTTAGTCTTTTAAAATCCTAATTGAACACCACTAGATTTTAACACTCTGTTTAAAAAATCATAATAGTTTTGATTGAATACCACAAGACTTTTTTAGATTGTTTAAAAATCTCAATTGAATACCACATGATTTTTTTATCCCAAAAAAAATCTTTTAAAATCTTAATTGAATACACCACCTACGTGATATTTGATTCTTTCATTAATAAGAAAATTATTATCGTTGTTAGCTACGACTCATACACAATAAACTCTTCTCTTGACAATTAGCAATCAAACTTTCGATGTTCGCTTTAAGATCAGACTATAAAATTCTTTCTTATCTTAGTTAACTGATAGGTTAGAGTGAGATTGTTTATAGAATTTGTTAGTTATATCTTCTACTAAAAAGTCCTCCAAAATCCATATTTTAAAAAAATCTTTCGAAATTTCAAAATTTTGAATACCAAAAGACTTTTTGTTAGTCTTTTAAAATCCTAATTGAACACCACTAGATTTAACACTCTGTTTAAAAAATCATAATAGTCTTCATTGAATACCACAAGACTTTTTTAGATTGTTTAAAAATCTTAATTGAATACCACATGACTTTTTTATCCCAAAAAAATCTTTTAAAATCTTAATTGAATACACCCCCTACGTGATATTTGATTCTTTCATTAATAAGAAAATTATTATCGTTGTTAGCTACGACTCATACACAATAAACTCTTCTCTTGACAATTAGCAATCAAACTTTCGATGTTCGCTTTAAGATCATACTATAAAATTCTTTCTTATCTTAGTTAACTGATAGGTTAGAGTGAGATTGTTTATAGGATTTGTTAGTTATACCTTCTACTAAAAAGTCCTCCAAAATTCATATTTTAAAAAAATCTTTCGAAATTTCAAAATTTTTAATACCAAAAGACTTTTTGTTAGTCTTTTAAAATCCTAATTGAACACCACTAGATTTAACACTCTGTTTAAAAAATCATAATAGTCTTCATTGAATACCACAAGACTTTTTTAGATTGTTTAAAAATCTTAATTGAATACCACATGACTTTTTTATCCCAAAAAAATCTTTTAAAATCTTAATTGAATACATCCCCTACGTGATATTGATTCTTTCATTAATAAGAAAATTATTATCGTTGTTAGCTACGACTCATACACAATAAACTCTTCTCTTGACAATTAGCAATCAAACTTTCGATGCTCGCTTTAAGATCAGACTATAAAATTCTTTCTTATCTTAGTTAACTGATATTCCCTTTCAATTCTTTTTTTAAAAGTAAATATTAAGGAGTAGAAAAAACTAAAAGGAAAAAAAAAGAGCAGTCACATTTTGTCACCGCCCGACCCGATTGGATAGTCCAATTTCAAGGGTTTTCCCAAAAAAATGTTCCCCCAAATTCAATTAGGGTTTTGAGATATGCCTCTCAAAGAACAACAACGATCTCGCCTTCTTTACGTACGATGAGAAGAGAAAGTTAAGGTACGGAACACAGAAGGAGAGATTCAATTAAGCCGTTCGATGGTTGTTGTCTTTGCTTAAAACCCTTTATTGATCCATTGTGTTGCCAGAAAGGACATGTCTTTTGCAAAGAATGAATGCCTTTTGTCATCTATTTGACACCAAAACAGAGAATATCTCATTCTCCTCTTAATGTGTCCTTAGTGTAGGTCTAGTTAGGGTTAGATGGGATTGTCTGATGTCTGAGGTTGTAGGCTAGTGCTTATGATGATGCATTGTATCTTGAAGAAGACTTATGGGATATACTTTAGTCTATGTTGTGGTTGTGGAATTGACATTTGAACTCATCATATCATTTTATTGAATTTTTAGTTCAGCTGAAAATCTACTATTTGACTGGCAGGCTATGCTAGTAGTCCCATCGTTAACATAGAAAATATAGGTGTTCGGTTGTTCTTACAAGGCTAGAGTCTCCTGCACCTGCAAATTGCAATAAGTTGATGTCATGGTTAGTTTTAAGAGGGGTACTGTCATTTTTCAGCTTCTTCTCTAATGCTATTGTTTAACCTTACCATTATACTAATATAGTAATATGCAAGAACAATAACTATGACTCAATCCCAAGCAAGAGAATTGACTATGTGAATACTCATGGTCCATGTCACTGAAAGTATATATGTCTTAGAGACAATCATTTTAGGGACAAATGTACTTGAATTGTTGAACACATTCATATTATTAATAAGATTAATACATTTATGACATTTGCGATTATTGAATTATTATTTGATTGTTTGTAATTATTCATTAATGTGCATCCCTTGAGCTTACGTTGTCATTGATAGAGTAATATATTAATGATAGAACGTAACTCTTAAAGTAGCCTCGACTAATGATCATTGAGAATGAGATATCGATGATATGTTATAAGTTCACATGTGGTGAATGTAGTATGTCTCACTTGCTATTAGTAATGTTTACTAGTGATGGACACATGAATACTTTTAGAAAGTAATGGTATGCCCTGCTGATAAACTGTTTGTTATACACGGAAGCAATCAAAGAAAGTACTGGTTAATCGCCATGAGAAAGGAATGTCTAGAGTGTTATCAGCGTGTGGGAGATAGAGGTCATTTGACTTGAGGTCAATAGACACCTTGTTTGCAGAGTAATTTACTTTGACCCTGTCATAAACTTAAATTCATTATAGGATAAGATACGACTTGTGTTGGGTACATTGCGATGTAAACTAAGGTGGTAGTTGAACTAAGAATATGATTCATTCCTCGATTGGATATTCGAGAGAACACTCAGCTTCTCAGTGATATTAGGTCGACCAAGTCATTGACCAATGCAAGAGACATATTTAGAATATGGTCTAGTTGTCGACTAATATAAATGAGATAACGTGATCAAGCCATTTAGATAGACACATGACAAATTCTAAGCTTGATCGAGTGTGTCGCGAATGAAAGGAATTTATCATCTTACATAAAGGTTATGATTACTGAAGTCATGTAAACGTACTTTACATATTGAGTTCGTCATACGATGCAGTCTAGGAGTTCCGTATGAACCTTAATTCGATTAGTGTCAATGTGTGAAGGCCTAAAGGGTCACACTATGTCGATTGTCTTTTCGGTCTAAGGGTATATTGAGAGAATATTAAATGTTCGATTTAGAATCGAGATATTTAAATTAATAATAAATTATGAGATAATTTTCATTTGATGAAAATTATTTAATTAAATCAGAAATGAATTTTGAATTTAAATTAAATGTGCTGAATATTAAATGATGGGACGAGAAGGGCCGCGACGCCTACCAGGACTGAGCCGCAACGCTGACTAGCACTGCGGCGCTTGATAGGAAGCGTCGCGGCGCAGACCCGACAGTAGGCCCAGTCCGATTGGCCCACTGCACCTCAGGATTTGGGTTAGGCTTAGAGGCCAACCCTAATCCAAAAATTAACCTAATTGTCCATATATAAACAACACTACCCCTTAAGTTTTAGGTTGATAAAAAATCTATACTTAATTCTTACTTTCTGAACTTAGAGTTTAGAAGACAAAATCCTCTCGAACCTCTGCCAAGATTTCCTGGCTTTTCTGACAGATGAGTATACCGAAACAAGACTTGCAATAAAAAGGACAGTCGCGTGCGCTCCTTATAGTAAAGACTCCAGAATATCAACTCTAAGTTATATGTTCATGTCTTTACAGGTTTCAATTGTAACGTAACCATACCAGACGAAATTATTGGGGTAAATAAATTGAACAAAATTTTAAACTTTCGTTATGCCTTATTTATGTGTTTTAGAACCAACAAAACCCTACCGTCGCAAAACGTCATTATGATGATAATATGCAAGTCAAGTTATCCCCAATCTCCTAGTCCAATTATTGTGTCCCATAAATTGGTGGATTAAGGAGAGTATTAGTTAGATTAGCTAAGAGGTCTTCATACTGAATAGTGAAATACTAGTTTGAAATCCCTTTCAAGTGTACATTACAGCCTTTCAGAGGGTTACTTATTGTTAAGTGTTGGAAATTTACTAATGTGAAATTAAGTTTAATCAATTATTTATGACTCGAACAATTGAGGCCTCGTATGTCGGAAACGTCGTTTTCACACACGTGCACACGTAGTGTCAAATATCGTAAATTTAATTAGTGAAAGAGATATTGGTATTTGAGTAAACGTTTGAGACATGAAATGATGGACGGTCGTTAGTTAAATGACACGTGTTCCACGTTGGTAAATGAAGAAAGAAATGTACGAAGTGTAAGATCGAAACGGGTCAGAAAAGGGCCACGACGCCACCGCAAATTCAGGGCACCGCGGCGCCACCACCACCAGGACCGCGACGCTAATTAGTCTTTTGGCTACTGGAGCCGTGACGCTTCTCGGGCGGTGTCTGTGCGACGGAAGTCCAAACGTTTGGCTGATTATGGGGACGTTTTGGAGCATTGAAATGTCAGTTTATCCTCCATAAATCAGCCATTATTTGGCTGCATTACTTGGTGAATTAAGTGACCATTACATGACACTTAAATGGCCATTACATGGGCACTTGAAGAGACATTCTTACACTACTATAAATTGAGGCTTTGACTCAATTGTAGAACACACTTCCCCCTTGTTTAGTTCATATTTTTCTGAACTTCTTCCTCTTTAGCATACTTTCACCCATTCAAAGGTTCTTCTTTAGAAACACTTGAGTTTCCTTTGATCATGTTTGATGTTGTTTTATCTTGGGAGACAGTTGCCCATAAACGTAAAAAGATATATACGAGGCAATAATGTCTTAAGGATAGAGTGCTAACATTCGACTCAGCACAATTGTAACAAGTAGGGATTTAGTGTCTCTTGGTTTCAGATTATCAAGATCAAAGAGCTTGTTGCAATTGAATGAAGATCCAGGACGGCAGATCCAAAAACCATTCAAGATATATCAAGAACTCACAAATTTACTGTAGCCACAACTCTTGTTGGCTACAAGTTTGTTAACTGTTGCAATTTATTATTGTTTATCCTTTCGAAACACTAGTAATAATTGTATACTATTTTCGTACATCCATTGTGTTATACTCACATTAAGTTGCAATGCATGTCGCTAGTTGCTTCTATTAACAAAACAGTAGTCCACAACTTATGGACAGGATACTTGTCTTGCAAGCTATACTTGTAGCCCCATGGTTAACATGAAAATTATTGGTTTTCGGTTCCTCTTAGGCTAGTCTCCTGCACTAACAAATTGCAATAATCTGATGACGTGGTTAGATTTTAGAAGGGTACTGCCATTTTTCAGCTTCTTCTTTAATGCTATTCTTTACCATTATCACTCTACTACAACAAGTATGACTCGGTCCCAAGCAACAGAGTTGACTATATGAATCCTTATGGTCCATTGATGGGAAACCTTCCCGCACAGTTCGGACATGTCACTCCTTTTAAGCTCATCTCAGTCCAATACTAATATATAACAATAACAATATATTCAGTGAAGTCCACAACATGAGGTCTGGGGAAGGTAGAGTGTACGCATACTTTAACTTTACCTTGGTAAGTAGAGAGACTATTTTCGAAAGACATTCGACTCAAGACAAAACATAGACACAAGCAAAACAAGAAAAATAGTCAAATCTGAATAGAAATTTAAAGTAGTATGAAAATGAGAGTAACAAAAGCGAATAAACCATGATAAAATATTTTAGAAAAAAGAAACAGCAGATAAATAATATAAGCAAAGTACACAAACGAACATAAATCAATACTAATATGCAAGTAAAAAAAAAAGAAAAAGGAAGATGATAACACTGAACTTTCTCGAGCCACTTTCATGTTTGCCTTCTATTATTATCATGATAATATGCAAGCCAAAGTTATTTCCGATCTCCAAGTCCAATTATTGAGTCCCATAAAGTGGTGGATGAAGGGAGTAGTAGTTAGACTAGCTAATAAAGAGGTCTTTATACTGACTTGTGGGATACCTGTTTGGAATCCCTTTCAAGTGAACTCTGGAGGATCGTATCATGAGGATATAGTTATTAAGTTGCAACGTGTCACTAGTTCTATTAACAAAACAGTTGTCTAAATTCCACCTAGAGGGGGTAACATTGACTAATACATCTACCCATCTTGCGTCAAGCCTACATTTCTCTTGAAAATGAGAATATAGGGCCGTGAGGAGTGGGGGGTGGGGCAGAGGATTTGGTAACATTCTTGTTTGTAATCTTAGAATCATACTTTGAGAGATTGGAAACTTCGTTTTCACACACGTACACTCGTAGTGCCAAGTATTGTAAATTTTATTAGTGAAAGAGATATTTGTGCGTAATTAAAGTGTTTGAGACATAAAATGATGGGCGGTTATTGACAAATGACAAGTATTCCACGTTGGTAAATGAAGGAAGAAGTGTGCGAAATGTAAGATGAAACAAGTTGAAAAGGGCCGCGACGCCTCCAAGCCAGCGCCGCGATGCTAAATGGGCAGTAGCTACTGGAGCCGCGGCGCTAATTCTGCAGTGCCAAGGCGCTTCCGAGGAAGTGACTGTGTGACGGAAGTCCAAAAGTTTGACTGATTATGGGGACGTTTTGGAGCATTCAAATGTCAGTTTTTCCTCCATAAATCAGCCATTATTTGGCTGCATTACTAGGTGGATTAAATGGCCATTACATGATATTTAAATGGCCAATACATGAGCACTTGAAGAGGCCCCTCTTACACTACTATAAATTGAGGTGTTTGGCTCAATTGTTAAACACTTGCAACACTCAGAAAATTTTGAACTTCTTCCTCTCTAGCATACTTCAAACACTCAAAGTTCTTCTCTAGAAACACTTGAGTTTCCTTTGCTCATTTGTTAGTTGTTGTTTTATCTTGGGAGACTATTGCCCATTAACGTAAAATGATATATACTGGAAAATCTTGTCTTAAAGACAGAGTGCCATCACTCGACTCAGCACAGTTGGAGCGCTACCAGATTTAGTGTCTTTTGATATCAGGTTTGCAAGATACAAAGAGCTTCCTGCACCTAGTACAACTATTCAAGAACTCAAAAGCTTGTGGTTGCCACAATCCTTATTTACTACAAAGCTTATTGCTATTGTAATCTTTAATTGTTTATCCTTTTGAAGCACTTGTAATAGTTAGTTACTATTCTCGTACGCCATTATTTTCCAACACAATATACATTAAAAAAAATGGAAGTGAGGTTGGAAATTCAGGTCATTCAAAAGAAAGAAAGTTTCAAGTATCTTGGGTCTATTATTTTATGAAAATGGAGGCTCTAGAGTCTTGTGTGACAAGAAGGTTCCATCAAAACTTATAATCAAGTTCTACAGAGTTGTGGTTAAACCTACTATGTTGTATGAATCGGAGTGTTGGGCTGTAAAGAACTGATGAAAGTTGCGGAAATAAGGATACTACGATGTATGTGTGGACATTCTAGGAGATATATGATTAGAAATGAAAAAATATGGGATAAGGTGGGAGTGACTTTGGTGGAGGATAAGATGCGGGAAGCGAGACTAAGATGATTCAGACATGTGCAGAGGAGATACACAGATGCTCCAGTGCGGAGGTGTGAGAGACTGACTATGGATAGTTTCAAGAGAGACAAAGGTAGGTCAAAGAAGTATTGAGAAGAGGTTATTAGACAAGACATGACGCATGTCCAGCTTACCGAGGATGACCTTTTATGGAGGACACAAATTAGAGTAGAAGGTTAGGAAGTAATTGAGTGTTGTCCTACTTATTCTTTCATGCTAGTAGTCGTAATATTATTCTAGTAATTCCTTGTCTTTCGATATCCGTTACTACTTAGTGTCTTTTGTACTTTGATTATTGTTCTACCTGTTTGTTTATTCCACTTCGTTATCCTATTTTATTGGCTGATATTGCTGCTTTTGTTTCTACTTGAGTCGGGGGCCTTGTCGGAAACAACCTTCTTATCTGTCAAAAGGTAGAAATAAGTCTGCGTACACTCTACCCACTTCAGACTTCACCCGGTGAGATTATGCTGATATGTTGTTTCTTTTAATGGTCATCTTTAACTATTTTTGTTTCTTAAAAAAATACACCACTTCAAGTGTTCATACTCCACGGACCACGAGCAATTAATTCTAGTGAAAGAAAGTAGGTTGATCATGAAAGCCTCAAATGTGAGCCGCTCATAATTCTTTAAGAATACAAAATAGCATTATATATATCCAATGTCCATTAGGCCACTTTGGTCCCTAATCCCCACCACTGCTTTTGCTTTGTTTTATAAAATCATGGGTAAATCAAGTTGGACTTGATCAAGAATCATTTCCAATCTTTTAAAGGAAAAAGTACTTACATTTCTAAAAGTTGTTTTTGGTTACCTACTTTATTTATTGTGAGCGAACCATCTTCACAACTTGAATTAAGGTGCTACAAGAGAAATTATTCCGGCCTAACTTTTGTCTTTTTAGGATTTTATGGCTGAAAAATCCTTTTTGTTATATGCTTTATACCCAACCAATTTCTTTATTATTGTTATTATTATCTAGTTGTATTATCATATAATAATATTATATAGTACACTCATAGTGGATCATGAATTGAATCAACAAACACCTTAATATAATCCATCAGTCTCAAATTATTTATCGTGATTACTAAAAATAGTTGTCTCAAATTATTTGGCGGTTTAGAAGTTCGAAACATAATTAGTTATTTTTTCTCTATTTTATCATTTGTCAAGATAATACATAAATAAGGTAAATATTTAATCAAGAGAAATTATAATTTAGACATAAATAAGGGTAAATTATGTCAAATATCTATTTCAATTAATATTTTTTAAAGGACATATAAAAAAAACGATAAATAATTTGAGACGGAAGGAGTAACTAATTTGAATATAATTAAACTAAGGAGTCACATCTTCATTTTTTTAAGCATGGAATGTCTATTCAGATGATGGCGGCTTCAAGTATTCGAACTTGTAGACAAGTTTTAAAGTTTAACTTTTTAACCATTAAATCTGTTCCCAAAAAATTCCTTGCAATTTGTGTAATTACAAGGTGTTACGGTAAAGGACGATTTGCTAAATGCTATATTCGAATTTTGAAAAAAAAGTTAAAAGTCATCAAAACAACAAGAATCAAACCTTAGGACGGAATTTCATTTGTATCATAATAAAAATAGCAACGACCAGTAGAAAACGATATATTGGAGTCAGGTTTTTGTGAACAGAAATCTAAAAGAAATAGGACCGTCTTTGGATCCGTGCGAGGTGTGCTACGGCACAGCCCCTTCGAAAAACGAAAAAAATTAGGTTTTTTTTCATTTTTTATTAAGTAATATTAGCTATAATTTACTGTAAAGACCCATAATTCGCAGATCTTAGCCAATTAAGGGTCCATTTTTACGAATTAGAACAGAGCCCTCAAAATATTTGAGACGGCCCTGAAAAGAAGGCTTTAGGAATCGCGGCAAGTTACCCGCATGGGTGTAGCTCAGTTGGTTCCAGGGTGGCAGATTGCTCCCAAGGAATCGCGGCAAGTTGTATTAAATGAAAGGGTCATTTACTTGTCAAAGCTGTTTCCGTTTTGTTTGCTTTCTGGTCTGTTTCAGCTTTACAGCCTTGTTTTTAGCAGAAACGGATTACTTACTTGAATATCAATTCTCTATTGAGTTTGTAGCCTCAGGAATCCCTCTGGTTGGGATAGTTAACAAACATACAGATTTAAGATTTAAAATTAACGTATTTTGTTACATATTTTTTATACACAATTACATATACACAATAGTTGAATTTGGCGCGATAAATTCGACCAAACTCGTTGTGTCTCATAAGTGCAGCCCACTTGGTGTCGGATTAGCTCGATAGATCACTCAATAATCTTTCGCGAAATATTTGAATTTTAATGAACCTGAAAGTTATATGCTGAACAACTGGGGAAGGAAGCGAGGAAGGGGACAACTAACATTTTCTTCATTAAAATATGCCTTTCTATGAATATTGTAAAATTATAAATTTCCATTTATCTCTCCATCCTCGTCCAAACAAATCAAATACAAGATAAAGGATTATTCAATCAATAATTACAATTATTTGAATACTACAAGTTGCTTCATTGTTGGCCATATTCCTCATCCCATATGTGTATACAAAATTATAGTAATAACTTTATCTATTAATAAATTATTGATCTAACAAATTAATATTTTTATACCGGTTATGCCCCAAAGAATCAAGAACATTTTATTGATGAGAAATAATGATTGAGACCTCAATAATAATCTAATTAATTAGTACAACACCCACTGAGCATAACATATATATACAGCTAATTAATAGCAGGTGCAACATAGGCTGGCTAACAATTCACACTTAAGTCAAGTTACAATTATCTATTGAAGTTGTCGAAAAAGTCACAAAGAATAAAAATATTACTCATTAGAAATGGTCCAATATTTTCAGTTAATTGAGTATAAATTTATTAAATTTTACATTACACATATAGTTCATAAGCAAACGTCATACAATATTATATATCCGAATTTTAACAATAACAAGTTCGATCTCAATCATTTCCTAATTAAGTTCGCCTTTCAGATTGTTGACTTTGTTGAATAAATAAAAAGCGCACTATCCCAACACTAAAATAATTCCCTTTTTAATTCAACAATCACATTGCATTAACTTTTTTTCCATATTGTTAAGAGTTCTACATCAAAAATTGAATGTGAACATGTACTCCTTATATGAACTTAAAATCCTAACCCTACAAACTAGCTTTTGGAGTTGAGTTAGGTCCAAGATCCATTTTTTACATGGTATCAGAGCCAGATCCATTCCAATTCATTATCCACCGAAGTTGGACCCCCAAATTATATTATACACGCTCTAGTTAACAAAGTCTGGACGTGCGAGAGAGTGTTAAGAGTTCCACATCGAAAATGAAATGCGAACATGAACTCCTTATATGGACTTAGACAATCATTACCCTATAAGCTGGGGGAGTGTTAAGAGTTTCACATCGAAAATGAATGAGAACATAAACTTCTTATATGGACTTAGACAATCTTCACCCTACAAGCTAATTTTTAAGTTTGAATTAGGTCTAAGATTCATTCTTTACACCTATGATCGTATTAATTAATTTTTCTTATATTGGTTTAATGTTTAGTGTAATATATTTGACCGTTAACTGGGCAAGTAAAAATCCCTCCAAAGCTATATTCACGTGCATACGTGTCACCATCTGTATCGTCATCCATTAGGGCCCACATCATTATTTCTCGCGCCAACTAAAACACATTTATTTCCCATTAATAATAATAGTAATAGAATCGCCACCAATTATCCAGCCACCATATCCTCCTCTAAAAATAAACACAGATTGTGCTCCTCAATTACCATATATATATATATATATAACTCTGTCTCTTCCGTTCTATTCGCACAAAAAATTATAAATCTTGTATTAGGAACAGTTTTTGGAAGAGAATTATGGATTTGTTGGAAAAGAAAGAAGTGGAGGAAGAGGGAGAGAGGCTGTTGTCGACGGTGGTGGATTTTGATGTGTTGTGTTCAACGGTGGCGATGCAAGCACAAAAGGGTCAGTGGGTTAAGTTGAATTTGAATGGTGAGGATGAAGAAAATAACGGAGTTGTTGGTTATGATTATGGTGGAGGTGTTTTAAGGATGTGGGAAGGCGACCTTTTTTCTGATTGTCTTCAAGACCGTCCTATCGCTATTCAATCCCTTTGGTAAAGTTTTGTCTTTTTTCTAGCTTTGTTGTTTATTTCTCTTTGGAATTTTGTTATTCCATTCTCCTTTTTCTTTTTTCATTTTCCGATGTGGGTTTTGGATTTTTATTTTTATTGGTAACCGTGTTGTCCGGGCACCCATCTTGACTAATTACGCGAGATATCTGACAACTTGATAACTCTATCCGCTAGGCTAGAACAAATGAGAAAAAATTATCTAGTTTTTAATCTCAGCTGGAATTTGAACATGTGAAAACTCATGGTGCTCAAACCACTGCATTGGCCACTAGGCCATGCAGTGGGTTTTGGATTTTAGACAATTTGGTTATGGTATTGGTAAAAAAAATCTCACTTTTATTGTGTCCTTTGTTTTACTGTTCCTCCACTTGTACTCTTTTTCCTTTCTTAGGTTTTATTAATTGAAGTTAGTACAAAAAAATCAAGCTTTTTAGTTTCTAGTTTAGCCAACCCCATTAGTTTGATAATGAAGTTGTGGTTGAATGATTGGTTGACTTTTAGTTTCTAATTTATTTTTTGGAACTCCAAGGTATGGACAGATTTGGAGATAATTACTTGACTCTTTTTCATTTCCCTTTCTGTCATTTTTAGCCTATGTTTTTAAGGGAAACCTTTTTGTGAAGGTACAATTGATTTCAGCTCATAGGGAACCAATAAACCATTTTTTTCGTTGAGGGCAATTTCATAGTCAACCAAATTTGATTTTGAAAGTATACCTTGATATACACGGCATATACAATGCCTTGTGTATACCGTGTATATCACGGAAACCCAAGTCAAATTGGAGACCGTGATATACACGGTATACACGTATATCACGGTATACTTTCAGATTTTGTTGATTTTTTCCTTTCCTACTAGGAAGTTGAAGGCTTTACTTGCAATTGAACATTTGCTCTTGTTCTTTATTCATCATCAAATAAGTGGTTTTGATTTTAATTTTTGTTTATGTATTGCAGCTGCCCATGGTACAGATTTGGAAAGAATATGAAACGTGCTGGTTTTGGTTCCTGCTTTGTTCAGGTTAATTTTTTTTCACATTTAAAACCGTGTTAGATTTGACCTACCCCTCAAGTTCTTGGTCAAAGTTTTCTTTAAATTTGTTTCTGTTATAGTGATTAGCTATGTCCTTTTTAAATTATGTATTACTAGTTGGTTAATCTATCTTAAATTGTTAATATACATGGTCAACATAGATTGGCTAGGATTAGAAAGGGTTTAAATGATTGTTTATTGTACATCTTAATGTAGAAAAATAAGTAGTATATTGTGCTGCTCTGAGCTTCATTACACAATGTCTGGTATAAGTATTAATTTTACCGGGTTTCAAAATGTTAGAGGGATCAGATAAGAACTGAAGAAAATTTATTGCTTAGTACTTTTCACATTGATTTGACTCGTGCACTGAAACAGATTTTTACTGTTCTGCAGGGCTCTATCTATTTGATTCTCACTCTTGTTGCTCTCCTAAGCATGTTGACATTCACTGTAACAAAGAAGCACTGGTTTCTCTACATTGGTGGTGCTTTTATAATCTTAGTTGGATTATATATGGGTTATCACCGCACAAAAATGAGAAATAAGTTCAATATCAGAGTGAGTAATTTAATCCCTATTGTAGTTTTGTTTTTACTGCTACTTTTCGGTTCTTCATGATTGATCATATTCCTAGTGTTGCACAAGCTATGTGTGAGAATTGATTAAATTATCGTGAAGGTTATTGTAGATCACCATAAAATACTGTATTTAGAGGAAGTGGAAGTAGGTACGAGAATACGGGAAGCAGGAGCAGTTGAGGGGTTCTTTTTATAGTTAGTCTTTTTTTTGGTCACTAAATGTTCTTGAAGAGTATGGCAATACATGATATTTGGTCCTCTGAAGAACAATCTAGTTAATCTACCTTACCTAGAAAAGATGTTCAAAGTGTGATAGGTATAGCTTGTTATCTTTCCCTAGTTTTAATAATGTTTTCTCTGCAGTCCAGTTTGTGCAAAGAATAATCTATCTTCTTCACTTGTTTTTTCTTCAACCTATCATCTTTATTGTTTTCACATTCTCATATCTTCTCTTGTATCTTGAGCTACTGAAATGCTGATGAGTAGCTCCATATTTTAGTTGGATCCATTATTGTTTTGTCTTTGAATATTGTGATAACTCTTGCTCATTTTATACATCTTCAGGGTGATAGTTCTTTGGATGATTGCATTTTCCATTTGACCTGTCCATGCTGCACCTTATCTCAGGTTTGTTCTATTATTCAAAGGAACAACAAATTGGAGTTTACACAATCTAAGTCAATCGGGATTGGTAGCTTGTAAAGCTTTTATGGCATATTTTGCTTTATTAATTGGTTTTGAATTTTTGTTGTTTTATTGAACAGGAAGCTAGAACTTTAGAGATGAACAATGTCCAAGATGGCATTTGGCATGGTAGAGGTGATACTATATGCATAGGAAGTTATTCCGACCTTGGCAAGACTCCGTTTGAACTAAGTCCGCCTGCTATCGTGTCAACAAAGTCTGAACCATAAACTCTGCAGGGCTGAGGACAAAAAGAAGAATGAAAAGACGCATAGCAGTAAATTCTAGAGCAGAGCATCCTTCACATTGTCTCTCCCAAGAAAAATTAAGCCTACAAGCGAGGTCCTGCATTGGCAACATTCTTTTTCCAGAAAGGAAGAATTTCATTAAGCTTGCTCATGCACACAAGGGGAGAGTCCAGTATAGGTTATCACATGAAATGCTATAAAGCACAGAATGCCGGCAGGTTTTAAGGAAGCAAGGCATTTTCCAGCATCGAAGTGGCAAATGCTTCAGAAAGATGTGCTTCCAATTTCAAAGATGTATTGCAAATAGGAAACTTGCAAGCAATGTAATATGTTTAATATAAGCAAATGCTTCCAAAAAGAAATGACGGAGGCATTTGTGTATAGAGCACCTAATTGAAGTCCATTTCTTTTTAGAATAACACAAGCTTTCGTGTGTATATATTCCATTGAGTCATAGAACAAATGAGAGATTCTACTCGTCTCCTGAACTAAATTCTTGGAGAAAATAGAATTTCTTCTTGATCATGCTTATTAGATTCTCATTTGTTTATGTTGTGTTTCAATTTACCATGTATGATGTATGTGTGTGTATATATATATATGCTCTTTTGGTCTTTGTTCTCTTTTACCTTTCTCTAATCATGTCCAATGTGTAGGAAGATTTTCATGTTAAAAGAAAGATTATCTAAAACGTGTATGTAAGTTTTATCATGGTATGTTGTGTTGAAGGATCAAGCTAGGTTATGTATGCAAATTTAATGTGGTTGTTTCTGCAAAACAGTTCACTTTCAGTTTTCTGTTAAGTTGGTTATTTACTGTTAACAGAATTAGTTAGCTGTTAAGGCTCAAAGTTAGTTGGTTAATAAGAGCCTATTCGAAGTACACAAAATATATATAATGTAAGCATTATCAAATGTAAAGAGTTACAAGAAAATAACAACTCACTACAATGTATGCTTCATCTCATATCTTCTTCTTCTTCCATAATCTCTTAGAAGCCTTTGTATGTAGTGATCTTGTGCAGATTCTGGTGTTTTGATTTTTATTTACTTTTGCGTTCATGGTATCAGATCCATCTCAGTCTAGATCTCCCATTGGAATTATTGGTCGAAAGTCTAAAATTCCGCAAAGAAAAATCAAAGATTGTTTCACAGTTTTCACCCTAGTCTCAGAACAAAAATGGGAGGAACTGGAGATCAAGCAAAGATGCACCAAAATCTTAACAATGGGGTAAATGGAGTTCCATCACTAGACTCAACACAATTCAGAATGGTCTGAATGCAACTTCTGGCACAACAGGAAATCAAAGTTCTCAAGGTATTGATTATAACCACCCTTTCTTCTTGAGTCCTACAGATGTAAGTGGGATTAATGTAATCTCATTTCAGTTGACTGGTCCTAAAACTATACCATTTGGAGTCATCTATGAAAATAGCCTTGTTAGGAAGGAATAAGATTGGTATGGTAGATGGATCTTGCAAAAAGATGTACAATGAAGAGTTTTGGTATCAATGGGAAAGAGTTAATGCCATTGTGCTTTCATGGCTTATGGACTCTGTCTCTCAGTCTTTAATGGGAGGTGTGGTGTTTGGTTCAAGTGCACATGAAGTCTGGGAAGACCTAAAAAAAAAGATTTAGTAGAATTGATGGTTCTAGGACTTTCAACTTGCACAAAGAGATTGCATCTTTGAACCAAGGCACTGCTTCTGTGTCAACTTACTATACTTTACTTGTGGGATGAATATGAATCTTTAATTCCTACTCATAGTTCCAAAGATTTTATTGACCATTTGCATAGGCAGAAGTTGTACCAGCTCTTGATGGGATTGAATGAATCCTATGGTCAAGCAAGAAGTCAGATTTTGCTGATGTGTCCTTACCTACAATCAATCAAGCATATGCTATGATTGTAGGGGATGAGAGTCAGAAATCAGTGTCTGCAAATGTGAGTATGCAGAAAACATGCAATCAAACTACATGAGTTCTAACATCTTGAATCTATGGCAATATACTCTAAATCAGGTGGTCCTCAAAAGATTCAAGAAAGGATTTGTTAATTTTAATTCCACTGTTATCTGTGAATTTTGCAAATGCAAAGGTCACTCTAAGGAAATTTGCTACAAGCTGGTAGGGTATCATCCAGATTTTAAATAAAAAAAGGTTTATGGTACTGGAAACAGTGCTGTTGCTTACAATGTGATTGCCTTGTTCTTATGCACCAGATTCTAGATTCTGGCAAACAATAACAGTCTCAAACTGAGTTCAATTATGGCATGAACACTAATGTGATAGGAGGCAGTAGCTCAAGTGTGCAAGGACATGGTGCAGGAGGGTATAAAGCTGATATGAATGATGTCAGTGCTCAACTGAAGGCTTGTACCTTCACTCAGAGCTAATATGAGCAAATTCTTCAAATGTCAGAACAAGGGCTTCATCATCTGAACGTGCCAATGTAGCTAATGTGGCAGATAAATCCTTATTAGTTTATGAAAATAATGAAGTTTGGATTATAGATACAGGTGCCACAAATCATATGGCTTCTAAAATTGGGATGTTAGTACAAGACACTATAGTTAAGATAGACAATCTTAAGCAAGTATACTTACCAACTGGGGATATTTCTAATGTCACTCATATATGTTCTTGTGCCATATCTGCTAGAAGTACACTCACTAATGTCTTCCATGTTCCACAGTTTAAATATAATCTACTCTCTATAAGTAAGATAACTAAAGAGTTAGATTTCTCAGTCACCTTCTTTCCACACTTTTGTATTTTTCAGAAACTTTACACTGAAAGGGTGAAGGAGATTGGTAAGGAATAAGGGGGACTATACCTATTACTCAATCACCTAAAACTGAAGAATGGAATAGGGTCTTTTGCTGTTAAGGAGTCTACCAACTCTGAAGTAGATATCAATCAATCTGAAGTGGAGCTGTGGTATAAGAAACTTGGTCACATGTCCTCTACAACTATGAAGAAAGTAGTTTCTGTTATTTTAGATAAGCTTTTTAAAGAAGTATATCAGTGTGTAGTATGTCCCTATGCTAAGCAAACAAGAGAGTCATTTCCTACTAGTAGTATAAAATCTGTAAACTATTTTGACTTGATCCGTGTAAACCTATGGGGTCCTTATAAAATTGTTACAATTGATGGAAATAGATTCTTTCTTACAATAGGAGATGCCTTTAGTAGAATGACTTGGATTTTTTTGTTGAAGCAGAAGTCTGATGTGTTTTTTTCTTTACAACATTTCTTACAGTATGTGCATACACAGTTTAATAAACAATCAAGGTTCTTAGAACTGATAATGAAACAGAATTTCTGAATACCATTTGTGAAAGCTTGTTTTAAAATCTGGGAATAGTTCATCAAAAATATCCATATACCCCTCAACAAAATGGTGTAGCTGAGAGGAAACATAGACACATTCTTGAGGTCACAAGGGCTCTCAGATTTCAAGCAAAAAATCCTATTAGATTTTGGGGTCATTGTGTTTTAGCTGCAGTGTATCTTATAACAGAATGCCTAGTACTACAATATCTAATGTATCACCTTATGAAAGGCTCTATAAGAAGAAACCTATATTAAGTCATCTAAGAATAGTTGTTTGTGTTTTGCTAAAGTATAACTGAGAAGTTATTGCCTAGGGTTAAAACTGCCATTTATATGGGATATTCAGAAGTTCAAAAAGGTTATGTGTTGTTTGATATTGACAGGAAAATTTTCTTTGTTAGTAGAGATGTGATATTCAAAGAGGAAGTGTTTCCTTTCAGCAAACTACAACAAAATACATTACCACCTTTTACTAATATTGTTGATTTGAACATATATGAACCTGAATCATATAAGCCTCAATCTGTGACACCTCACATTCCTTCAGATACATGTTCTATATCTCCACAAAGAAACTCAGCTTCCACAAACTATGATATATCCACTCAGCAGCCTACTTTTCATATCAACTCAACAGTACCTCACAATGACAATTATATAGAATCTTTTGAGATTTCTGATGATACTACAATATACTATCTCCTTTTTTTACTCTTAACTCCAAATATACCCTTACAAACCACAAATGCACAACCTCCTACTATACTGATTGATTCATCAGTGAATCAGTCTGTTCTACCAATTGTTGCTCCACCTCAGCAAAGTGATACAAGGAAGTCTGTAAGTGGCAAAAATCCACCAGTTTGGATGAAAGATTTTGTCACTCTAAATGTACATCAAGGAATCCAATATCTAATGTGCAACTATATCAGCTATGTCAAAATTTCACCTACATACCAAGCCTATATTGCTGCAACTTCCACTATTGTTGAACCTACTTCTTAAATGAAAGCTGTTAAGGATCCAAGATGGGTAGAGGCAATGCATGTTGAGATACAAGCTTTAGAAACAATAACACTTGGGACGTGGTCTCATTACCAAAATAGAAAATACCTATTGATTGTAAGTGGATTTACAAGGTGAAATACAAAGCAAATGGAGAGGTAGAAAGGTTTAAAGCAAGATTCGCGGCAAAAGGTTATAGCAAAAAAGAGGACATAGACTACAAAGAGACATTCTCCCTAGTAGTTAAAATGATCACAGTAAGATCTATTTTGTCACTTGCTGCATCTAAGGATTGACACATTCATCAAATGGATGTATACAATGCCTTCTTCCAAGGAGATTTATATGATGAAATCTATATGAGACTGCCTTAAGGATTTGATAGCCAGGAGGAGAAAGTGTGTAGCCTTATCAAATCACTTTATGGACTTAAACAAGACCCAAGGCAATGGAATGCCAAACTAATAGAGGCTTTGATCAATCTGAAGTTCAAGCAGAGTTAGTATTATTATTCTCTAGTTGTGCAACACTCTACTAAAGGAGTGATGCTAGTGTTGGTGTATATGGATGACATGCGCTTTACAGTCAGTTCTTTGGATTTGATTCAAGACACAAAACTTGCCTTACAAAGGGCATTCAAAATGAAATATCTGGGGGAACTTAAATATTTTTTGAGAATTGAGTTTGCTAGATCTAAACATGAGATCACAATGCACCAAAGAAAGTATGCTTTGGAGATGATTTCTGAGGTTGGTTTAGCAGCAGCAAAACCATCAGGTACTTCTATTGATATCAATGTGAAACTAACTTCAAAGCAGTATGATGACTACTTAAGGAAGGAAAACACAAAAACAAAGAAGGCCATACAAAACAGCAACATGATCCATCAGTAGATCAAACTGTTTATCAGAGGCTTATAGGCAAGTTGTTGTACCTAAACATGACAAGGTCTGATATAGAGTTCAGACCTTAAGCCAATTTCCACAAGAACCTAAACAATCTCACATGGAAGCAACTCTCAGAATAGTGAGGTACATTAAGAGACAACCAGGTCAAAGCATTTTGTTATCTAGCAGTTCAAGTCAAGTAATAACAACCTAGTGTGATGCCTATTGGGCTGTTTGCCCTCTCACTAGAAAGTCTGACTGATTTTATAATTAAATTTGGTGATTCATTAGTGTCTTGGAAAGCTAAAAAGCAAACTACAGTCTCAAGGAGCTCATCTGAATCAGAGTATATAAGCCTTGCAACCACAGTGTCTGAGTTAACATGGTTATCAGGATTACTTCAAGAAATATGAGCTGAAGTTAAACTGCCTATTGAAGTGGTCAGTGATAGCAAATCAGCATTACAGATTGCTGGCAATCCAGTCTACCATGAAAGGACAAAACACATAGAAATAGATTGTCACTTTGCAAGAGAAAAACTACAACAAGGCTTCATCAATCATCACAACTCAGTACATAGCTACAAAGGAATAACCTGCAGATATAATGACCAAAGGTCTAAGCAGAGTTCAACATGAATACATATTGGGCAAACTAGGAATTCTAAATATATTTCCTCCTCCTAGCTTGAGGGGGAGTGTTGAAGGATCAAGCTAAGCTATGCATGCAAATGTAATGTAGTTGTTTCTGCAAAACAGTTCACTTCTAGTTTTCTGTTAAGTTGGTTATTTATTGTTAACAGAATTAGTTAGCAGTTAAGGCTCAAAGTTAGTTGGTTAATAGGAGCCTATTCGAAGCACACAAAATCTATATAATGTAAGCATTATCAAATGTAAAGGGTTACAAGAAAATAACAACTCACTACAATGAAATTCAATTTATGCTTCATCTCATATCTTCTTCTTCTTCTTCCATAGTCTCTTAGAAGCCTTTGTATGTAGTGATCTTGTACAGATTCTAGTATTTTGATTCTTGCTTACTTTGCATACACACTACATAACAAGTGTATCACGATATCCCCCTCTTCTAATCGTAAGATGGTCCATTATTTAACTCACACTTTCGATATAAGATCACTGGCGGATCTACATGAAGCATGCAGTGCACCACCAGAATTTCCAATTTTTTTTTGCTTTCTAGGTATAAAAAAAATAAAAAATGCTACGCAAAAAATTATTACTTCGTATGTTTACCCCACCAGATTTCAGTGCCTGGATCCGCCAATGTATAAGATGCTATTGATGCATTTGGTTTTGGACATGCTTTAGTCAGATTTCAGTGATATTTGCACCACCAGAATTTCTAACTTTTAGCATCTTAATTACTCTTTCCGTATCAAATTATTTGTCGTTTTTTTAGTTATACACCCCTTAAGAAATATTAATTAGAAGAGTATTTGATCTGCTTTACTCTTATTTATGTCGTTATAATCTCTCTCCATTAAATATTTGGTCTATTTATGTGTTATCTTCATTAATGACAAAAGATAAAATGAAGAAAAACTAATTAATTATGTCTTAAATTTCTAAAAATAACAAATAATTTGAAATAATTATTTTTAATAATCACGATAAATAATTTGATACCGATGGAGTAATTCTTCATTTTTCCCCTTCTCAAGAGTAAATAAACTACTCATAGAGTTAACCGTTGATTCTCCCACATTGATTGTGGCCTTTGTGGGATGAGAATTTGAATTCATTAAATGGACTTGCAATCATCCCCCAATGAAAATTCTGGACTTGGGCAATCCTAGGTTGATGAAAAAAAAAACTTTCAAATGATTGGCTTGTGTTCCGTAACATCCTATTATTATCCTGAAAGAAACATTTAAAAGACAAAGCCTTTTATATTTTCAAAAATCTAGATTGAAATTGAGAAAACATTACATTAAAAAAAATATGGAAAATTGCAAGAAATAGAAATAAATGAATATTAATGGAGATTACTACTCAATTGTAAGCTTCGCTTTAGAAGTGGTACTTTCCTCTATCAGGAGATTCCAGCGAGAATCAGTAAGCAAGCTTCATGAGTTTCTCGCTGTTGGCTCGCTCCACCACTCCACCACCACCACAACCACCGCTAGCGGCGGTGCCACGGCCGCCGTCTCTGTCCCAAAGGGTCCACATCCCATCACATATATACAAACACCCAACAGCAATCCTTCTCGAACTCTCCAATTCCATGAAAGACCTTCACCAAATCCTTCCACACATAATAAAAAACGGTCTATATAAAGAACACCTTTTTGAAACCAAATTAATCAGCTTATTCACTAAATATGGCAGCTTAAATGATGCCACTAAAGTCTTTGACTTTGCTAAACTTAAAGTTGACCCAATGTATCATACAATTCTCAAAGGCCATACCCATCACTCTAATTTAGATACTTCCTTGGGGTTTTATACTCGTTTGAGATATGATAATGTAACACCGGTTATATATAATTTTAGTTATTTATTAAAAGCTTGTGCGGATAATGGTGATGTTATTAAGGGTAAACAAGTACATGCACAGTTGATTGTTCATGGGTTTAAGGATAATTTGTTTGCCATGACTAGTGTTGTGAATTTGTATGCGAAATGTGGGTTGGTTGGTGATGCATATAAGATGTTTGATAGAATGCCTGAGAGGGATTTGGTTTGTTGGAATACGGTTATTTCGGGGTACGCGCAAAATGGGATGACGAATAGAGCATTGGAGTTGGTTTTGAGGATGCAGGAAGAAGGATGCAATAGGCCGGATTCGGTTACGGTTGTGTCTATTTTGCCTGCTTGTGCTGCTATTGGGTCATTGCGAATGGGGAAATCGATTCATGGATATGTTATTAGAAATGGGTTGGAGTCGCTTGTGAATGTCTCGACTGCTTTGGTCGATATGTATGCTAAATGTGGGTCAGTGGGTACTGCTAGGTTGGTTTTTGATGAGATGGGTTCTAAGACGGTTGTATCGTGGAATGCTATGATAGATGGATATGCGCGGAATGGATATTATGATGAAGCTCTTATCATCTTTCAGAGAATGTTGGATGACGGATTTAAACCTACGAATGTGACTATTATGAGCACTTTACATGCATGTGCTGAATCAAGGAATCTTGAGCTCGGACAATTTGTTCACAAATTAGTCAACCAACTTGGTCTTGGTGCTAATGTTGCAGTTGTTAACTCATTGATTTCGATGTATTGCAAGTGCCAAAGAGTGGATATTGCAGTTGAATTATTTGAAAACTTGAAAGGAAAAACACTAGTCTCATGGAACGCTATGATATTGGGCTATGCACAAAATGGATGTGTAATGGATGCAATAGCTCTTTTTTGTAAAATGCATCTGCAGAACATCAAACCCGACTCATTTACAATGGTGAGTGTTGTTACTGCTCTTGCTGAGTTATCAGTATTGCGCCAAGCTAAGTGGATACATGGATTTGCTATAAGAACTTGTTTGAACAAGGATGTTTTTGTAGTCACTGCACTTGTTGACATGTATGCAAAATGTGGAGCAGTTCACACAGCGAGAAAGATATTTGACGTGATGGATGATAGGCATGTTACAACATGGAATGCCATGATAGATGGATATGGCACCCATGGCTTTGGAAAGGAAGCTATTGAATTATTTGAGGAAATGCGGAAGGGGCATGTAGAGCCTAACGACATAACATTTCTATGTGTCATCTCAGCTTGCAGCCACTCTGGCTTTGTAGAGAAGGGGCGCAATTATTTCACGATCATGAGGGAAGAATACAACTTGGAGCCGTTAATGGACCATTACGGGGCAATGGTTGACCTAATTGGCCGAGCTGGTCGGCTCAGGGAGGCTTGGAACTTCATTGATAGTATGCCTGTTAGACCAGGACTCAACGTCTATGGTGCAATGTTGGGAGCTTGCAAGATTCACAAAAATGTTGATCTGGGGGAGAAGGCAGCTGACAAGTTATTTGAGCTAGATCCTGATGATGGTGGATATCATGTGCTTCTTGCTAATATGTATGCCACGGCTTCAATGTGGCATAAAGTTGCTAAAGTCAGAACTATGATGGAGAGAAAGGGTATTCAAAAGACACCTGGATGCAGTCTAGTTGATTTAAGAAACGAGGTCCACACGTTCTACTCAGGAAGCACTAGCCATCCTCAGTCAGTGAAGATCTATGCTTACCTTGAGAAATTGCTTGATAGGATTAAAGCTGCTGGATATGTACCTGATACTGACTCAATTCACGATGTGGAAGATGATGTTCAGGAGCAATTGCTAAAAAGCCACAGTGAAAAGCTTGCTATTTCATTTGGGCTTTTAAATACAAGTGCTGGTACAACTATTCACATCAGGAAAAATCTGCGGGTTTGTGGTGACTGCCATAGTGCAACAAAGTACATTTCGCTTGTCATGAAACGAGAAATTATTGTACGTGATATGCACCGTTTCCATCATTTTAAGGATGGAGTCTGTTCATGTGGAGATTACTGGTGACTTGGATGATAGATAACTCTCCCAAGTTGTTACCTCAAGTTAATTTTGTAAAACATTTTATATTAATCTGAAATAAATGATCTACACGGATGCTCCAATTCTGGAACAAAGGTGGAAAGCCATGACTGAGGTGGAATTGTTGTCTCTAATTAATTGGTTCAAACTTCAAAGTCACATAGGCACCTTGAGAGGTATTGAATTGAGGAAGCATCATCATATTCAACAAATGTTTGTGCAGGTATTTCCTGCCTACCCACAAAATATTTACAGATACTTCAATTTTATTCTGCTGAGATTTTTATGTTCTCCCACTGTTATTTGAATGTTAATTCAAATTTTATTAACTGAAGGAAGTAGAAATGAGTTTTATATTTATCCGAAAAGGTTTTTATTCCGTCTTCTTTAGCTGTGGTTCAAATTGGCAAGTCTATGAATTTAATGAGTCACTTAATTATTGATGTCTATTTTTAATGCAAACAGATTTATAGTTTCTTCTTCTTAGTAATCTACACTGAAATAATCCAAACAAGTTAATCTGAAAATGTTTTGAGAGGAACTGCAAAAAAATTTGGCACTTTTTACAGATTAAAACAAAAGTTTATTTAGCACTTGCTGGTTGGGAAAATGAAAATCCTCTTCTTGAAATCTGTATTAGAGGGGACAAAATGAGCATTCTATCTAGAGTGCAATGCCATTTTGTAAATTAATAGATGTTTTTGTAATAAAGACATGCATTTGTATTTTCCGCTTTAAATTTCTAGGATTTCAGGGTCTGGGGAATGTCTGTACTTTGTTCTTCATTCTGTGAAGCCCAATATTAAGCGCAGTAGGTTAACTGAGCAGTAAGAAGGAGCGGATATCTGGAAAACCTCTGGAGCTCATTGTACATGGTGCTTTTAGCTCTTATAACTGTGTTCTTATTTGTATGGTTGTCATTCGGAAAATGCAAATTTTCGGAAGCTAAAATGACAAAATTGTGATAATGCTTCTATGAATAAATGCTGTGGCATTCAAGTATCTGAAAAAGATACTGATGATCAAATCCTCGTTTTTGTACAGTTTCACTTTCATCAGTTTTGGTCTATGTTGCTCGGACTCTTCTAAAATTCCGAGTGGTGTGTGTTGGATCCTTCAAAAGTAGTGCATTTTTGGAGGATCTGACACGGGGGCGACAAATTTTTTGGAGAGTCCGAGCAATATAGGTTTGGGTCAATCTCTAATTTTGATAGATTTGGGTGCTGTAAGTTGTGTCACTTGATAGTAGTGGATTATGGATTAATACCTTAAGCTGTTAGTGATATCATAACTTGAATTACATTGCACGTCTTTAGACATTAACATCCATATGATTACCTTGACTGCAAAGAAAAATATTGTCATCCTTGAATCCGATATTAGGTCAATTCTACCGAAAATGTGCACTCTGAAAAAGAAATTACTAAATTCAAAAATCTGGCTCTACTGGTATCATAAATGTAAAGCTAAGGTTTTTAAAGGGTTTCTACAACCAGTAAATATTTGGGGAGTAAATATACATATTGCTATTAGATGCATAATGTCCTCATAACACTAAATCCTTCTAATCCCCTTAGAAAAAGAATCTACACTACCTGATATTACACTTCTAGATTAACATGAGAAGGTTTCGAAGTTATATGTATCCTTTTTCCTAGGCATGGTTATCTGTAACTAAATTTAAGTCAGGTTTTCTTATTTTCAGACTGTCAACAGTTGCAGTTTACCTGGAAGAACTGACAATGAAAAGTTGTATACTTGGTTCATGAAAGACCTGATTAGCACAATGATACTCTTGCATGTTTAGCAACAAATGGAATATCACTTTTTAACACTATCTCACTTCACAATATTTGGAAGTTTAAAGAGAGAAGATTCCAGCAAACTTTAAGTAGAATCTCTAGTGCTTGCTGGACTAACTGAAGAATTCAACTGGTACCTCTTTGTGGTAGTGTTGCTTTTACAATCTATAATTTCCCAAATCACTGTTGGTACGAGGCATAGAAGGTAACCCTTATCAGAAGAAAGGTTCAACGCGGAAGACTGGCAAATCCAATTGATATTTAGTACTATGACGTATGGAGAGACCTTAGTTTCACCTACCGTATAGTGACTTATTTCAGATCTCCGACTGGTGCAAAATAACCGAAAGGGAAGAGCCCTAAGTATCTGCTGTCCTTTAAACTTTATCAGTGCCTGGTAGGTGGTAGCCAACGGTGTTGTCTTTTGTATTGGTCGTGTTGTAAGTCAAGAGTAATAGAGGGACAGTCAAGCTGAAAAGAGTAGATATATGCAGAAAGCTTGAGGAATGGTTGATGTTTCAGTATCAGAAAATAAGATGTCCTGGGACCTCTAAGTGCAGGAATGTTTTTTGTAACTTCTGTAAAGGAAAGATATTTTGTTGTGGATGTGAATCATTTGGGTCGAGGTTCTGACGTGTTGGCCCATAGTTATATTTATGAGAACTGCAATTTTCTAGTGTATATGAGGAGGATTACTAATTGCAGAGATTAAGAAAAGGTTAACGATGGAACAGAAGAAAAAAGAACTGGCATTTCTAAGATTTGTAATTTCGAGAAACTCCAGCTAGTTTAGAATTCTGGTTTCTTCATTTTTTCTGTTTGAATTTAGGTCAAACAGGTTACAGGTAGAAAAAAATGAATTTATATTGGTAGTTCCTGGAGCAGACAAAAAGCAAGGCACAAAAAATTGCCTTCAATGATCAGCTCAGTCTTTGCCTCTTCTTTTCCTTTGATGAGGGGAAAGTCCCGAAGGCTAAACCCCCACCTGTACCGGAGGCCTATTAGCCAGGTGGGAGTCTTTGCCTCTTCTTTTCCTTTCTGGATAAAAAGATTCCAAGTGTTCCTCTTTGAGTCTTTGCCCTGCCTTGAATACTTTAATGATGCATATTCAACAACACAGCTCTTCATTAAGATCTGCTACATAAATTTCGGGTACGTGACAGAAAATAAGCTAAAGAAGTATATCTATCATTTTGCATTTTCCTAAGTTTTCGTCTTTCTTAGGCACGGTAGAAATAGAACTATGCTTGTGTAATAATTAGAGCTGGCCAACGGGGCGGGGGGTTACCCGACTCCGCCTAACCCTGTACCGGATACCGGTATTCGGTATCAGTACGGGATCGAGAGTTTTTCTCGACCCCGACCCCCCCCCCCCCCCCGCCCGACACCTTCTAGCCGCTGCATAACGACTTTGCCCATATTGGCCGTTGTGCAACGGTCAAATCCCCCTCTCCCCCTACCCTAACCCCCCTACCCCCTAATATTTATTTTTAACCCTTAAGTTATTATATTTATACTTTAACCCAATTTTTTCAATTATAAATACCTCATTTTCTCTTCATTCTTTCTCACAAATTTTCCTACAATCTCTGTAATAATATCTCAATCTATTTCTCATTCTCTCTACATTGTCTACTAAGTATTCAATTTTATTTATTCATTTGAGAGTGAAGTTTGCAACTAGCTTGAGGATCATCCATCGAGCAAAGTTTCAATTTTCAACCTCTCGATTACACGTCGACGTTACGTCGGCGTTTGGTACATTCGTTCCTTCATTAAATTATTATTGTGTCTTTATTTTATTTAACGCACTTAATTTCATTATTTATTTGCATAATTGTAATTGAATGATTTAAATGATTACGGGTAAGGGTAAGGGTGTTTCTACTAGTAGGGGTAATAAGGACAAGGTTACTTCTTCTAGTCATCATATTCCTCTAGATCCTCTTAGACAGGACGATTTCCTTGATACTGGATTATTTCCTGAAGTACCATTAGATTTAGACGAGGAACTTTTTTCTGGAACTCAACAAGATTTTAATTTAGAAGATAATCTAGATGACACACCCACTAATCTAGATGACACGCCCATTAGTGCACCTCAAACTGCACCGCCCCGCCAGACCTCGACCCCCCAGCCCCGCCCCACCCCACCTCGTTGGCCAGCCTTAGTAATAATTAAAAGTGCTACGTGATTTTTTTTCTCTCTCTAAAAAAGAACTTCAAAACCATCAAAGTCGAGACCAATTAGCGTTGAAGAATAGACAGCCCGCTAACGAGTTTTCGTATTTTTGTTAAACCAAACAATCTGAACTTAATAAAAATAAATTAAAGTGGAAATACAAATTGTATCACTTAAAAGTATATATGTAATGCATGTTTTTACTTCATCAGTTTTTGCTCTTTATGGATTTGCTCACCCCATGAAGATGATGGTGGTGCTTAAAAATCTCAATGATGAATTTACCTACCGTTGCTTTCAAAGACGTTAATGGCATGTAATGTTGGATTTTGCATCTGTTACTGCTATAATTTTAGAATAATTAGTTTAATTATAGGAGGAGTCCAATAGTCAATGTAGTAGAATATTCCGTTTTTAATTTTAATAAAAGTTTAATATTTTAGTTATAGGAGGAATCTACTACTTTAATTATGTCTATATAAAGACTTATGATTAATAAATTTTATATGACCCAATTTTCATTAATATTTTCTATCTTGTTGTTTTCATCTCTCACCAAAAATTCATAACAGTGTATCAGAACCTTCATGATCTTAATGGGTATGTGCATTCATTGAAGAAGAAATACTTTCAACCACTTTTAAACCATACCTATTTTCAATCCATTTAAATCCGTGCTTATTTTTAACGGGCTATTTTCAACCCATTTTAACTCATGCTTATTTTTAACGCTCCGAGCTATTTTCAACCAATACAAATTTAAATCAATTTTAAATTCATACTATCTTTAAGCCTTATTTTTCAACCATGACAAACAATAGTCTCTCTTTGAATATCTCACGAAGTTTCACTGGTGGAAACTATCATAGTATTTGTTCAATAACAAATTTAGAAAGCAATTTTATAATGTGTAAGCCTAATTCTTTTCCGTTTAAAAATAAAAGTTGCACAATTACTTTCAATCGACGGAATAGAAATATTGTTACTGAAAGATATTTGAAGCATATGAAGGAAAAATTCAAGAAAATTGAGTTCAAGAAAAAGAAGAAGAAAGAAGCATGTTACCGATGTGTGCAAGTTCAAAATTATTCAAAAAAATAATAATCACAAGCACAAATTGCTAGAGTAGAAATTAGGGAGGAACAACTTTTCTAGATTGCAGCAACAGAAGAGTGTTGAATTTTGCATTTTACTGCTACAGTTTTTTAGAATAATTAGTTGTTTAGTTATAGGAGGACTCCAATAGTCGATTTAGTAGAATATTCAGTTTTTATTTTTTGTAAAAGTAATATTTTAGTTGTAGGAGGAGTTTACTACTTTAATTATGTGTCTATATAAATGCTTATGATTAAATAAAATACACAATTTTCATATTCAGTTTTTTATTTTAGTAAGAGTCTAATATTTTAGTTGTAGGAGGAGTTTACTACTTTAATTATGTGCCTATATAAAACCTTATAATTAATAAATTTTATATGACACAATTTTTATTAATATTTTCTACCTGATTATTTTCATCTCTCCAAAAATTCGCAGACATGTCTCTTTGTCCTACATCAAACACCTTGCTAAAAGAACTTAATAACAACGTTTCCTCTCTCTAAGCCCCACTCGAACATCTTTGTTCATCACTCTTAGCCCCACTGAAAACAGACAAAGGAAATACAGAAAACTTTACCGCCTTTTTTTCAATTTTTGTTTTAAATGACTAAATAGAACATAAATTGCCTTGCAGTTTTTGCTGCATCAAACTATCGACATTTCGAAGTACGAAGTGGAACCTTTAGAGATTGTGCAGTCTAATTGTGATAATGTCCTCCACTTTTGAACTATTGACCTATCTGTTCCCACTCGAGCAAAATTGCTATGCCCGAGACCTTACCGTCCTAAGCACAACGAAATCAAGGAAAACAAAATAGAGACGCACTGGTAGACAATTAGCACCACTGAACCTGAGAAATCTGGAATGTTTGGTCATCCCTTAAATCGCTCAATCTCGGCCTTTTGATGTTGTCCCTATCCTGATTTATGGGAGTCTCGCATTGTGAGGTTGTACGTTCACATTCCAGGACACTTTTTGGTGTCAATGTACTACATGAATCTGCATCGACTGTGGACTCGCGCAATTCTTTCAGCATTTCCCGCATTACAGTCAAAGCATTCATAAGTTCCTCCTAACAAAGAGTACATGCAAATAAAACAAATATACTAATTAATAGAAATGATGAGAACATCATATAATACAAGAAAAACAAGAGTTAAAACGGTTAAAATCGAGATAGGGACGAGAATTTATGGAGACAAAAATAATGGGAGATTTCTACTTTGTACTTATCATAACGACCTCCTTATATAAAAGTAAAGTTCTCATTCTCCTAGTCATATAAGTGTTAATAATCACACATTACATGTGCACAATCCATAGATAAACGCACATATTTGATGAAGAGAGTGCAGAGAAAGGAGGAAAATGAAGAGTTGGTGAACGAGAGAGAGGGAGAGAAAGTTTGGGCTCAAAGAGCTTCTGGGTCTGTATTTTGTATAATGACTTTCTCTATCTAAAACATTACAAGATAATTCCCTATTTATAGGTGATTACAAAATATCTAATTAATCAACAAATCACAAATATCTAATGATATCATTTAATCAAAATAATATCCAATTAACTAACCACATATATATACAATGTATATATGTGGTATATCTCAACACCCCCCTCAAGCAAGGCACTGAAAACATCGGTTTCAGTCCTAGCTTGGAAGCAATACTAGACAAAGACCACACGGTGTTCCATCTATCGCTCAGATCCCAAAGACCACACGAAACCTCAAGAATGTTCATGCTCACCAAGTTACCACGAAACCTCACAGAGCCACAACATTTCGAGTGGCCTGTGGTACAACAAATACACTTTCGTAATCACAGATAATTTCAAAGACACGATATCGCACACCAAAGAAGCACTAACACCAATACGCTATAACAGCACCACTACACTAATCAAAAGCAGTAATAACTTCAACAACCGGATGACCAGAGCGAGAACACTAAGTTTCTAGGCGGATGTAACAATTCCAAAGATGCAACAAATTTCACTCGCCAAAGAACAACATATCAATAACATTCTTAACGATGAGTATACAAAAACAAATACACCGGTGGCGGTTAGCAAATTTTAGCAATATCAAGCAGTAATCACTATGCAAAGATCAAGAATCAAGAAGAAATGATAAGTCCTGATGGCAGTAACAAAGTTTGCAAATAATTCCCAGCTATCACTCCCAGTCCAAGTCCCTTTGCTCCCAACTTAGCCACATAACCAAGAATAATTCCTAATGTACTAAAGCTTGCCATCCCCCTCCCACAGCAGCACCTGATATAACATGCTGAACAATATTAAGAGCCATAGTTATTCCGAGAAGGTAAGAAAAGATCACCAACAGTCTGCAACAAGACTGCACTCCTCTTTGCCTCAGACATGAGACAATCAATTATAGTAGACGGACTATCACTGGTGAGAAAGATCCATCTTCCTCAACCTTCAATGCCAATAGCTACTACAAATGAAGCAGCAGCAAAATTCTGCAATAGCATTAGGTAAATGAGGTAAAAACAAAAAGCCAAATTTCCGCACTAAAGAGAACATCACCGCCGCAAAAGTAGGAGCTTTAACTCCCATATCAATAGATGAAGAACCCCTCGTTCTCTAGTCTCACTTGGACTAAAGAATCCCTCGATTCTCCTTATGTAAAAAACGACGGCAAGAACCCCTCGTTCTCTAGTCTCATTCGGACTAAAGAATCTCTCGATTCTCATCACACCAACTATTTTAATAAGCGGCAAGAACCCCTCGTTCTCTATCCTCGCTTGGACTAGAGAATCTCTCGATTCTCATCACGCAATCTCACACAATCCATATTGTCTTCGATGAAGTATCCCTCAATTCTTAGTCTATTTGTCGCTAAGAACTCCTCGATCCTTCTATCGATAGACATTTCCTACTCTATGATCTTCTTAATCATAAAAATCCATTAATATCCCTAGCATGAGTTACAATAGCAACATCTACACCAACTGCTCACCTGAAACAATCACACCAAAGAAGAGATACAAAGAAACCACCTTCAAAGAAGAGCTACACCAAAGAAGTGATGGCTCAACGTGCATTTTCATCACCAGCACAACGAAACACTAATACCACCACACGAATAGAAACTAACACAAAAATTAGCCACAGTAGAAGCAACAACAATCAACCAACACAACAACGATGAACTCAACATTTTTCCTCCAATTCGTCAACTCACAAACACAAATACAACTTTATCAACACTAAACGATTCACCAACACAAAATAAATGAATTTGAGTTTCCAGAAACTCGACTATCCTCGGCGATCTGCGACGTCACAACGATAGCCAAAGACGGAGTGTATCCGCAGGAAACAATGTCTCGTTTCTCAGATTTTCTCCAATTGTAATCATTTTTAGTAAATTTGAACAAATTGGATCGATTCGCAACTTAGCAACCAATTACGTCGCGATTCCGATCTCGAACCTGAGATTCGATTTCGTCGCGAACATAGATATTGTCGCAAACAGAGAACATAGATTTCGACTTCTAAAATCAGTAATTCAAACCTGAGATTCGATTCCGATCTCGATTGCGTCGCGATTCTGATTTTCAGTCCCTTCGCGATCGTTAATCCTTCGATCAATTGATCTCTGGATCGATTCAATTCCTGAATCGCACCTCGATCCTGCTCAATTCCTCACGATCGATCTTCAATTTTGTGAAATTGAAGAACTCCTGATCGATCGCATATGTTCCTCCTCTGTATACTCAATCATCTCCTTCAGTTCGCTCGATTAAAAACACACTTCCAGTCTCTGATTTTCGCTTCTGATTTTCAATCGCTATTTTCTGGTTTTCAGTTTTTCGAATTTCAGATTCCTCACTGCGATTGTGATTGGATCGATCTATCCTGCTTTGATACCATGTTAATAATCACACATTACATGTGCACAATCCATAGATAAACGCACAGATTTGATGAAGAAAGTGCAGAGAAAGGAGGAAAAGGAAGAGTTGCTGAACGAGAGAGAGGGAGAGAAAGTTTGGGCTCAAAGACTTCTAGGTCTATATTTTGTATAATGACATTCTCTATCTAAAACATTACAAGATAATCCCCTATTTATAGGTGATTACAAAATATCTAATTAATCAACAAATCACAAATATATAGTCTAATCAAAATATCTAATGATATCATTTAATCAAAATAATATCCAATTAACTAACCACATATATATACAATGTATAAATGTGGTATATCTCAACAATAAGGCAACCCTATTCCAATAGGACTACAACTCCTATATTTACCATAATTACAATTGTATCATAAATAGACTAAACTATTATAATTAGACTAGAATAGGGTCTTCAATACCTCCTCCGTCAAGTTGGAGCATGAGAGTCTCGAATGTCCAATTTGCCTAGTATATATTGATATTGCGATTTTCCCAAAGCCTTTGTAAACGCATCGCCAAGTTGACACATTGGGGAATATTGTGTTGAAAATTTACTAAATGCATTATTTATGACTCGACCAAATTGGGGCCCTGCACGTCGGAAACGTCGTTTTCACACACGTGCACACGTAGTGCCAAGTATCATAAATATTGTTAATGAAAGAGATATTAGTACGTAAGTAACATGTTTGATCATAGAATGATGGACAGTTATTGGCCAAATGACAAGTGTTCCACATTGGTAAACGACGGAAGAAGTGTAAGATGAAACGAGTCGAAAATCGCCACGGAGCCGCGAAAGGCCACAACGCTAATTGTTCAGATACTGGAGCTCAGGCGCTACGGCGCCTCCCAGGCAGTGCCGCGACGCTTCCCAGGCAGTGAAGGCGACGAAAAATGGAGAATTTCTGACTCTTGGTCTGGTTTTGGAGCATTGGATCTCCATTACTTGGCACATGAATTCAGCCATTATTTGGCTGATTGTAACCTCTCAATAAGTGTCATTACATGACTATTGAAGGTCATTAGTTAGCTAGTTGATGGATCATCTTTCTTACACTATAAATTGAAGTCTTTGGCTCAATTGGAAGAACACACGAAACTCAGATTTCTGATATTTTTCTTCTTCTCTAAGAATTATTTCACACACTCAAAGGTTCTTCTTTTAATAAGCACTTGAGTTTCCTTTGCTCATTGTTAGTTGCTGTTTTATCTTGGTAGACAGTTGCCTATTACCGTAAAAAGGATTTATAAATAGTTTCTTTCCAGAGCGGTGCTTCTGGAGTTAACAATGCTTCAGCAATTGTATGTGGGTCATTGTGACCATATAAGCCACAAAGTGAGGACCGAAGGATTTATCCCTCCTGGCCCTTTTACTTCGTCTTGGTTCCATCTCTGGAATCTCCAAGTTCTGAGAATCTGGAACACTAGATTCCGGATATTCAGCCATTTCGGGTATATTAGATCTGAACCATCTAGATCCTGGCAGTCAATGACTCCTGGATCCTGAGAGCTTAGTTCATAATTTAGTTTGCGAAAGGTTATGTCTTTTTCCTTTCTAGGAAATGTATCCTCAAAGAACTAGGTATTTCTTGATTCCATGATTGTACCTCCGTGGATATCTGGAACATATGACTTATGCAATAAGAAGTGATAAACATTACTGTTATTTGCATATCCGATGAAGATGCAATCCACAGTCTTAGGCCAAATCTTGATCTGTTTTGACTTAAGTACTTCAACCTTTGCCAAACAACCACACACCTTCAAGTATTTGTAGGTGGTGGGTGTTTTCCATAGTAATCTACTATAGTCCATCCCTTTTACTTGCACTCCGCTAGTTCTGCCTTTAGTTGTTGCATTCGAGGGCCGCTAATAATGGCAAACCACTCTCAGATGCCCGTTCATAACTTTTTCACTTTCTCTTTATGTTAATCGTTGAGCGAAGCGTTGGTTCTATGGTATTGCTAATTCACGACACCAACAGTGAGTTATAGTCCGCTAAACTTCCAAATCCGGCGACTCTTCGTCCGATTTTTTTATTGTACCATCGATGAAGTCAAACTTCTTTCTTTCTCTTAGGACTGTTCTCATGGATCTAGCTCATTCTTCATAATTTTCGCCTTTCAATTGGACTTGTGTTACCACAATTCCTGGGTTATCATTCGACATAATGTCGTAGGGAGAGATTATTTTTCTTTGGATTTTGTTTTCTTCACCGGTGATTCATTTGTCGTTATCGTCATTTTTTTACCGTTATCTGCCATTATTCTAGGTTTTTGGTGTTCTTTTTAACGTGGCTCTGATATCATGTTAAAATCGAGACAGAAACAAGAATTTAGAGAGACAAGAATAATGAGAGATTTTTTTCTACAATGGCTTCAGTTCTCATTCTCCTAGTCATATAAGGTAACTTTATTTCAAGACTACAAATTCTATATTTATCATAATTATAATTATATTATAAATAGATTAAACTATTATAATTAGACTAGAATATTTGGAGTGAGGAGTCAGAACGTTATAGTAGTATTTTGTTCTTAATTTTATTTAGAAAACACCAAAAGTATTTCTATAAAACACTTATTTAGAATATTAAAAAAAAGCCAGTCAAAAAACTCTCCAATCCAATAATAGTAATCATTGTATCATATAGTAAAATATTACAAGGAAATAGATTATTTAAAGAAGACTTACTTTATTTAAGTATTGACATTCTGAAATTGCAGCTAAGCAAGAAGAAAATTGCAAGGGAGTCAACTCATCAGCAGCACACAAAAGCGCTGATGCAGCTAATATTGATGGTTTATGCTCAAAAAGCTTAATCTCTGCAATAAAATTTGTAAATATGTCGGTCAGTAATCAAAGGTTAAGATAACAATTATTACTTACCTAATTAATAGTAACATAATTTTGAAATTACTAGAGAATTAACAATACCGTACTGAGTACCGAAGATTATATCTGAAGCTCGTTGCTTAATAGACTGAGTCAAAGACAAGTCACCGAGTTGAACAAACGAGATGAAGAAATGCAGAAACGAGAAAGGCGTGATGGATCTTAGTCGCCAATTAAGAGTAGTGAGAATCAGCGATTCCATGCGGTTAATCGATTGAGCATCAAAAACTAAACCTACATCTCTCTGTTACAATTGAATTTTTCACAATTATGAGAAATTGAGTAAAAAAATTATTTACTGTTCAATATGAACTCACAGTTTACCTGAATATCGGACAGTGGTAAATCAACGTTCCTCATTTTCGCGGCGAGTGAAAGGCTAGCGATAACGAGTATCCGTACAATCCATGGCTTATTCTCCTGAAGGAAGTTTTCATACAATTCTAATAAGTTTTTTCATCAATTTAATGTACTTTTTATGTGTAGATACTTCTGATATATGAAACTTATGAATTTGATTTACCAGAACTACTTGTTTGGAAAGAAAACGATCAATGTAATTGACAGCGAGGTATGCAATATAGTCATCAAATTTGTATGAACTTTGAGCCTGCAAAAACCACAACTAGTTAATGAGGTCCGGGAGTGTGGGAGTGTTAAGAATCCTACATCGTGAAGGAAATGAAAACATGAACTTGAATAATACTCATCCTACAAACTAATTTTTGGGTGAAATTAGACCCAAGATTCATTCTTTACGATAATCAAACTAAGTGACGTTATTTTATACACCGTATTTTCATTCAAGGAGAATTGCCAGTGATTATAATTAAACAAAAATTAACTTAATCCGATTCAACTCTGAAATTCAAATGATAAGCGAGAAGCGCAAAACAAATTAATACAAATTTTCGTTGAATTTTTTGGATATGAAGAGTGTTTTTTACCTGAGAAATAAGGAAGAGAGAGTGGCGGCGAAGGGAAAAGCGAACATCGGTGGATTTGAAGGCTAAAAAGGATGGTGAGTGATCGGATTCGGTGTCGAAGAGAGTTGAAAAGGCGTCGAAGTGGTGTTCTTCGAAGACAGTTAATGGATATTCGAGATCGAATTCCATTTTCCCTTTTGTTAATCCGTTGAAGTTTGGTATCATGAATTTAGCTAGGGACAATTAATAAAGTGAAAGGTGAAAGTGAGAGAGAGACTGAAATTGTTAAATTTTGTTGAGTCAGAAAATGTATGAAAACAGAGCACTTTGTTTTTTGAGCTGCAACAAAGGGAAAATAAATAAAGATGGGAGTGTTTGTAAGAGCGCATTCCTAAGCTTCCGTTCATATACACTTCCCGCGGAGCTATAAGTCCACGTTTGTCCTATCTAACAAAAAGTTAGGTACAACTGTTTCTGCACATAGTATAAGAGTCTTGTTTTAACGGAAAAATTCATGATTTTTGTAAGATGATATTAATCTCCTTTGGAGAGACTTTCATTAATATCAAGATATATATAGAGTACAATATTCATTCCTTATACAATAGGAATCTTAAGCCTATACAAAAGAGGAATCATAGTCTTACTATAATTATATTTACACAATATACGGAAATATTCTAATTATGGATAGAGAATATATTGTTTCCTATATTTACATGTTTACACACCCTCAATGAGGAGCCGGGACATGAGGCTGGATCTCAAGTCAAGAAACAACCGTCAGGAAGTCCTTTGATAAATATGTCAAGATATCGATGATGGAGCATGTAACACTGATACGCCTAGAACAACTTTCTCACGAACAAAGTGTAGGTCTATCTTAATGTGCTTGGTTCGCTGATGTTGAACCGAATTATGAGACAAATAGATGGCAGAGATGTTATCACAGTACACAATAGATGCAGCGACATCAAGTTCTAACAGTAAGTTTCTGAGCCAACAAATCTCAGCTACTACATTTGCAACACCTATGTACTCAGCCTCAACACTGGATCTAGATATGGTAGCATGTCGCTTGGCAGACCAAGAAATCAGATTATCCGCTAAGAAAACACAAAAGCCGGCGCGAGCGTCGTGTCGGACACTCGCCAATCTGATCCGTATACGAGAGCAACCCGTTTGGGCGCAGAGGATAGGTTCAAACCATAATCGCGGTACCTTTAATATATCGAATGATACGCTAAGAGCGATGAAATGAGACTCTCGAGGCACGTGAATAAACACACTTTCCGAATAGCATAAGCTATGTCCGCCCAGTAAATGTGAGATCTTGAAGTGCACTGCAAGTTCCTATCGTAGTATGATCGAGACCTGAGCACCATCCATGACCGATCTTAGATTTCGAATCGACTGGAGTATGCATAACTTTGCAATTCGTCATCTTAGCCCTGTACACTATCTCCTCTGCATATTTACGCTGACACAAGAACATGTGATTGACAGACCTGATCACTGATATCCCCAAGAAATAACTTAGCTTCCAAATCAGTCATTGCAAATTCGGACTTAAGCAAGACAATAATCTCATTTTTCAATCTATCCGGCGAGGCGATGTAACAATATCATCCACGTACAGTAATAAGTAAGCAGTGCTACTACCTCGATGAAAAATGAAGATTGATGTATCACTCTTGCTGCATACAAACTCAATCTGCAAGATATACCTGGCAAAGCGATCATACCACGCATGAGGAGCCTGTTTCAAGCCATATAGTGACTTACGGAGACGACACACATAGTGAGGGACTGCTAGATGGGTGAACCTGCGCGCTACGACGATAATCGCTTCTCGTCCTCATGTAAGAAGGCATTTTTCACATCAAGTTGATGGATCGGCCAGTGTTTGCCCATGGCAATACTCAAAATTGTGCGAATAGTAGCCGGTTTGACAACCGGGTTGAAGGTCTCTCTACAATCAATGCCCTCCTGTTGATTTGTGCCATTAGCCACAAGACGGGCCTTATACCTCTCAAGATCCCCATTGTATCTGAACTTGTGACGAAAAAGTCACATACATCGAATTACATTCACCCCCTCAGGTCTAGGTACTATATCCCACGTGTGCTGTTTAGTTAAAGCATTGAATTCCTCATACATAGCCGCATTCCAATTAGGATCTTGTTTGGTCAATTTTGGGTTCTTTGGAAGTGGAGAGATGGTTTGGGCAGACAAGTTGAAATGGACTTTGGGTTTGAAGATTTCATGCTTTGAACGAGTTTCCATTGGATGAGTAGGGACATTGGGTGGCGGAGTGGTGTTTGAGACGGGGGGTAAAGTTGGATAAGGAGAAGGTGGGGGCGAAACCGTCGGAGGAGCCGCGGCTTCTGGATCGAGCGCCGCGACGCTAGAAGGTTGACAAACTTCTCTTATATTTGGCCGCGCGCCAAAGACCTGGTCGCGCTCTGTCAGCGGTATTCTCAAGATTGCTCATCGAAATCAGCGCCGCGGCTGACGACGCAATGAGACGCGTAAGCTATTCGAGATATGGAAGATTCAAAAATGGGAATGTGGTCTCGTCGAATGTGACGTGACGAGATATGTGGATTTGACGAGTCGACAAGTCATAGCATAGATAACCTTTATGGTTTACCGGGAATCCTAGGAAGACACATGGAGTAGACCTAGGAGCAAGCTTGTGAGGGGCGGTAGAACTGAGGTTGGGATAGCACAGACAACCGAAAATCCGTAGATGATCATAGGAGGAGACTCTATGGTAGAGGATTTCGGTAGGGGTCATATTGTGAAGAGTGCTAGTAGGGAGAATATTTACAATTATTCTGACATTTTAGCAGCATATACCCAGAAGGGGAAGGAGGGAGAGAGGCATGTATCAATAGGGTGCGAATCATATTGTTAATGGTACGTATGATTCTTTCAGTTTTACCATTTTGTGGTGAGGTGTGAGGGCAGGAGAAGCGAAAAACCATGCCATTATTTGTACAAAACCGGTGAAACATAGAGTTATTGAATTCACGACCATTATCGCACTGAAATGATTTTATACTTTTTCCAAATTGTGTGTGGATAAACTTGTGAAACTCAAGAAATTTGGCAAACACTTCCGATTTAAGTTTAAGAGGATATAACCAAACATAGTGTGAATAATCATCAAGCAACACAAGATATTATTTATAACCGAGAGAACTAGAGATATGAGATGTCCATAAATCGGCATGTATAATATCAAAAGGAGCAAGTGTAACACTAGTAGATGGTTTAAACAGAAGACAAATATGTTTGCCTAAAGAGCAAGAAATATAATTTTGGGCAAGTTTCCCATTACAAGCAATGAAATTGTTGCCTTTAAGAAAATTAAAAACTGGGACTCCTGGATGACCAAGCCTATTATGCCAAGTTGAAGAAGAAACAACCGCTAGAGTGACGGGAGAGCAAGATCTGACAGCGGAGGTGGAAGTGAATGGATAGAGATCCCCGTATATCAGATCTCGTAAGAGGTGTCCCCGTACGAAGAACCTTCACAGTACACCCAAAAGGGTCAAACTCCACGGAGGCACTATTACGCAGTAAATTGGCGGACAAATATGAGGTTCTTAATCATGTGTGGGGCATATAAGGTGTTTTTGAGGGAGAAGATTGGATGATGAGGTTGTGTGTATGAGGTACCATACCCTTTAACTGGAATGCGTTGTCCACTACCAACTGTAACATATTGATGATGCTTTAAACTAAACATTTTAGGGATAGTACCTGCAGATTGGGTGACGTGAGATGTGGCTCCTGAGTCCATGTACCAAGTATTGTCAGGCTATTGCATGGAGAGGGTGCTGAATGCCTGTCCCAACTCAGTGGGTGTCATGCCGGATGAGGGCTGCAAAACCTGACCTTGCATGAAATGGACCTGCTGCGAGGCTGGAGCGGGGCCCAACAAACCAGGGTAAATGTTATACCCCGTAGTTCTGACCCTACGTATGAGAGCGTACGAAAGTATGTAAGACTTAAAATTTTCAAAGGATAGGTTGACGGATTATTCCGGGCGGGTTTTAGTCAACTTTGAGGCGGGTTATGACCCGGTACATTGGGAGTTCCTAAGTATTTTAAAGGCCTGGGGCGTAGTTCGTTGAGACTAGATTCCAACGCAACCAACCGTTCGTCGATAGGACGTCGAGGGCGTCGGTAGAGTTACGTTCAGTTGTGATCGGGCGGAAATACGTTTCGGCAAAGCGGCGCGGCGCGGATGCAGGCGCGGCGCCTAAAGCATCGAGGGGTCGCTGAAGTTTCAGCGCGCCAGACGTTAGGCAGCGCACAAAGTCCGCAGAGTCGGCGAGGAGGTTCAGTGGCACAGGCGAGGATTTTGGGCGGAAAAACTTAGAAAAGTCAGATTTTTCTTTTAAAAGACCTTGGGAGGGTGACAAGTGTCCCTCCCCATCTGATTTCTTGCATGCAATATATTGACCAAGTCTTGAAGACTTGGTCATCTTCTAATTTCCCTCTCTCTCTAAAGCTTTAGCTCTCCCTTCTCTCTAAGTTTCCAAGAGGAATTTTAAGCCTAAAGAAAATCTGAAAAGTGTGATAGGAAGGAAAGGTTATTACAAGCTTGTGAAGACTATTGTGGTGATATTCTTGGAGTAGAGGCTAGCAATTGATGGAATAAATTGGCTAAAAGCTCTAAGGTAACTATTCTTCTTTTATAGTTGGTATTTGGTATTGCATGTTGAGTAGGAAGAACTTTTAGTTGGAAATAAGGCCCTTAGATTGATTGCATGTGAGAAATGTGGTTGGATATGAAAGGATTGGTTAAAAGAACAAGTGAGCATGTTGTAGCCTAAAAACTACCTTAAACTTGTTAAAATGAATTATTGTACCTTGTGGGGCAGAATTAGTTTGGGGGTGTAATTCCCTTTGCATTGTTGGATTGTTGAGCCTTGAATGAGGCATTTGGATGATAAATTCGGCCTTGAGAAATGTGGCAAAGTATGTAGAAACAAAGGAAATGCTGCCCAATTTTCCGTAGAATTTAGTGGCTTTGAGTTAGATTATTCTACATTGAAATTAGAGGTTAATAAACGTATCATGACTATTATAGGTTGAAATATTACTTGCATGTAGTTTGGACTGCAAGTGGATTGACCAAAGAGGTATGTGAAGCTTTCCTATCTCTCGAGCATGAATAGATGAAACTATGTAGTACGGTGAGACGTCACAAGATTTGGTATTCTTACTTGTTTTAAGTATATAATGAATTGTTTCATTTTTAGAATGTATTATTCACTTAGTTAGGGAAAATGTATGATTTTACTAAATTATAGAGTTTATATAACAACTTTATGGGAAGTTGGTTTATTAGATTCATAAAAGGTTAATGAGAAGAGATTTTCTAAATAAGATAAAGATGTGAAGAGGCAAATTGATTTTAAGGTATCAATTGTCCAAAGGTTTTTATGTATAAAGAAGAGTCATTTTTGAAAGAGTTGAAGATATAGTACTGGGTTAAACTCCTGTTCTTTTATTAAAGATATGATTAAGTTGCCTTAAGTAAACTAAAATGAGAGTATATGAACAAGACTAAAAGAAGTTATAAGTTTTCTTAACTTATTTATGATATGATGATTTGAGATAGGTAAGAGTATGTCTGGCGGGCAAGCCCCAAGATCGCCATACCACCTCCTTCATGTAAGAAGATGTCCGGCGGGCCACCAAGATCGCCATACCATCCGCCTGATGAAGAGTATATCCGGCGGCGCATCCAAGATCGTTATACCATCCGCACGATAAGAGTATATCCGGCGGAAAGCCCCAAGATCGTTATACCATCCGCTCCAGCAAAGAGTATATCCGAGGTACAACCCCAAGATCGTTATACCATCCGCTGGTAAGAGTATATCCGGCGACATCCCAAGATCGTTATACCACCTCAGTGGATTAGCTACCCGTGACGCGAGAATACCTCACGCGAGTCCTTATGGGCTTACGCGGGTGAAATAGTCTCACGCCATGGGTACACCGACGTGAGTACTCACGCGGTCCACGGGACCCACGCGTGAAATAGTCCCGAGTAGGATGGTTTTATTGATACTACACGCGAGGTACCTGCTTGATCATGAGCCTCCTATTTTACGCAAGATTATATATATATACTTGTCACCTCATTGTTAGTAAGGCACAATAAAAGGTATTTTATTGTCTTTCATGACTCCAGATTGCTTTTAGACTTGATATCAGTATTACAGTATTTTTCCAGCTTTACATACTTGGTACATATCACAGATCGACCCCTTCCTGGCCGCGTTCACGCCGCAGGCGGTAAGCGATTGAGGATCCTCGCTCTAGGATCACTATTCCTGTCGGCTCCATTCCTCCAAGCTTATTTATCGTACGGATATTTCCCGATGCAATAGGTATTTTGTACATTCGGGGTATGGCGGCCCCGTCCCGCCACGATTGTTATCTTTAAGTGCGTGGCCACCTATGTGTTTTGGGCTATCAGAACCCGTTGTATTATAAATACGTTGTTTAAGTATGGTTATGGAAGGCACTTTATCTACCGCCGATATGTATTGCCCTTTTATGATGTTATGTGTTGTGTTATGTTCATTGCTATTCTCTCGACATATACCGGCGGTACTCCAAGAGGTACTAGTCGCGCCCGGCCTGGTCGTGACAAAAGTGGTATCGTGAGCGATTAGTCCTCTGAAAGTGTCCACGCATCGCGGTTCAGTAAGTCTTGATTATCGGTGTGTGTCGCACCACATCTATAATCGTGAGGTCGCAGGATATCTAGGATTGGTTTCCATTCTTTCACTCAAGATCGTGCAATAGCCGAGTTATAGGTTGAATCTCCCGATGTTTTCCTTTATGTATCGCTTATGCTCCACGCAAGGCAACCGCGCCTAGAAGGCGCAAGGCGGTGAGGTGCCGCTAGTGGGACGCGGAGAGTCACGAGGCACAGCCCGCCCCACGGAGATGATGTTTAGGGCGGCGAAGTTCCACGCCGTCGCCACTTTAGCGAGTTCGAGGCGTGACGCGCCATCGAGACCGCATGCAGACGAGCTCCACCCCACGCCGTGGCCCGAGTACAGAGATTACGGGAATGATTCTGCATCGACCAAAGATAGCGGCGTCACGACAGTGAGCGGCGCCAACCCTAGAGCCGATAGTTCTGATTCGGATTTCTTGGGTTGTCACCCACCCGAAGTTCTATGGTTCGAGATTTGATGAGATCCGCAGAGTTTGTCCGGCGCTACAACGGACCACGCAGTCCTTGTGGCATCGTGGACCGAGTCTTATACTAGCTTGCATCTGCATTCGCCGATATTGCGTTGAACCGGTTTGAGTCATGGGTATTGTCGAGGTGAGGATGCTCTCCCGGTGATTGGGAGGAGTTCACAGAGGCGTTCCTAGACCACTTCTTGCCTCGGAGGTGTGAGAGCCCGCGTAGATAGGTTCTTGACCTTGAGACAGACGGAGGACTATCGTGAGTACACTGAGTTTGACTCCTTGGCTAGATACGCACACACCATCGTAGCATACGGCGCATGTGGTTCATAGATACGTGATGGGCTAGACCGCCACATGATTATCGCCACAGAGTGGCTCTTCACCCGAGGATGGATATTGCCGTGATGCAGCATACGCACGAGGATTGAGGACATAGAGACGTAATCGCTAGATTTGGGCCACCAAGAGGCCAAGACATCGTGTTCTCGTGGCGCTGAGGCGGCCTCGCAGCAGACTAGTCCACCTTCCACCAAGACAGAGTGCTCCTTCTCGATTCCTGCGGAGGTCCGATCGCAGGTTATTCGGGAGCAGTCGTGGCTCGTGACTTCGTGTTTTCGCGAGGCGAGACCAAGACTAATCGAGACCACCTACCTCTCGCGCTCGATGCGGTAGGTCTCATCCGGCGAGTGTCGTATGGGTTCGAGATCATGTTACTCTTGCGGCGCAGGCCATCCGAAGGATTGTCCGCCCCAGCGGCGGAGCATTACGGTCACCGACGGGCATTCTTTGGATCTTCATCTTCGATGGTTGACGCCCGAGGCGGTGGTACTTATGGCCAAAGAGCCGGCAGATGTCGTGGTAGGGTTCGATTCTAGCGGTCTCGTAATCGCATATATGCTATGTCCACGACAGACCGAGGCGTCGCGGATGTCGCCACAGTACATTATTGGTTTCTCGTGATGTATATGCTTTGATAGATCCAGTTCTACCTTGTCCTACATATCTCCTCATATTGCGAGAATAGGGCAGAGCCCGAGTCCATAAGACCTTTTGAGGTGCTACGCCATGAGTGATTCGGTGGTAGCTGAGCGAGTGTATAAGGCTTGTCCTGTGACTATAGATAGCCGTCAGACTCTAGCCGACTTGATAGAGTTGGATATGACAGACTTTGATGTGATTATGGGTATGGATTGGCTAGCATCTTGCTATGCTAACGTGGACTGTAGAGAGAGATTAGTTCGGTTCCAGTTTCCCGGCGAGCCGGTTATCGAGTGGAAGGGGAATACTGCATCGCCGAGGGGTAAGTTTATTTCTTACCTCAAGGCTAGGAAGATGGTGCGGAAAGGGTACATCTATCATATGGTTCGGGTATTCGACACTGAGGCCGAGGTACCGGACCTTCAGTCAGTTCCGGTCGTTAGAGAGTTTCCAGACGTATTCCCAGATGAGCTTCCGGGTATCCCTCCTGAAAGGGAGATTGAGTTTTGCATTGACTTGGCGCCAGATACTCGACCGATATCTATTCCGCCATACCGGATGGCACCTGCCGAGCTGAAGGAGTTGAAGGACCAGCTGAAAGATTTGCTGGAGAAAGGCTTTATTAGGCCAAGTGTTTCTCCTTGGGGAGCACCAGTGTTATTTGTAAAGAAGAAGGATGGGACGCTGCGTATGTGTATTGACATTGAGCGGAACAAGGTAACTATCAAGAACAGATATCCTCCCGAGATTGACGATTTGTTTGACCACCGCAGGTGCAAAGTGTTTTTTCAAGATAGACTGCGTCCGTTATCATTAGGTGCGAGTTAGAGATAGATATCCCAAAGATCGCATTCAGACCCGTATGGGCACTATGAGTTCAGAGTGATGTCTTTCGGGTTGACAACGCCCCAAAGCGGATTCATGGATTTGATGAATAGGGTGTTCAGCCATTCTTGGATATGTTCGTTATAGTGTTTATTGATGATATCTTGGTGTATTCGCGCACGCAGCGCGAGCATACTGGTCATTTGAGGCGATTTGAGTCCTCCGAGACCGGCAACAGATGCCAAGTTCTCGAGTCACGAGTTCAGTTAGCTTCATGGCTTTCTTAGGGCATGTCATCTGGGCGGTATTCTGTTGATACAACTAAGATTGAGGCAGCCAAGACTTGGCCTGCACCACTACACCGACTCGATGCGCACTTTGGGCCTTGCGAGTTATTATCTGAGGTTTGTAGAGAAGTTTGCTTCTATTTCAAAGATTTTGACTAAGTCGACTCGTAAGCAATATGTTCCGTGGACGGATACTTGTGAGGAAAGTTTCGAGCTAAAGGAGAAGTTGGCGACCACCCCGATTCTTACTCTTCCGCAGGGCTTAGATGGATATGTGGTTTATTGTACGCATCAGTGTCGGGCTTGGAGTGCGTCGATGCGGACGACGAGTTATAGCTTATGCATCTCGGCGGCTTAGGAAGCATGAGAAGAACTATCCCACGCATGACTTGAGTTGGCGGTGATTCATGCCTTAAAGATCCGAGGCATTATTTATATGGAATTCATGTGGACATTTACACGCACCACAAGAGTCTCCGACATCTTCACCAGAGAGTGAACTTGCGCAGAGACGGTGGTTGGAGCTACTTAAGGATTACGATGTTGATATTCTATACCACCCGGGAAGACCAACGTGGTTGCAGATGCCCTTAGTCGCAGTCGATGGGTAGTCCGTCTGATGTTCACCAAAGAAGAGGATATGGTCCGAGAGTTACATCGCCAATGAGCCTTGGGGTTCGCTTGGTTGATTCTGGTAGTGATGGAGTTCGGATTCGAGGTTGCCGAGTCTTCTATCGTCGGCGAGGTGAAGAGGCGACGATGAGGATCCGATTTTGCATGCATCGAGATGCCTGCTCGTAAAGAGAGGAGTCTATTTGAGGTAGCGCTGATGGGTGCTAAGATTCGAGGCCGGCCAGGTGTTCCCGATGTGGACAGACTTCACGTCAGATTTTGAGGCACACAAATGCTCGTTATTCTATTCATCCGGTCGACTAAGATGTACCATGACCTCGATGCGTATATGGTGGGATGGCCTAAAGAGGAATGTTGCGTGGCACAAAGGCCCAAATTGTCGCCAGTTAAGATTGAGCACCGTGCTGGTGGGTCATTGCAGCTATTGATATTCGACTGGAAGTGGGAGGTGATAAATATGGATTTTATTACGGCTACCTACCACTCGTAGGAAGCATGATTCCATTTGGGTGATTGTCGACAGTCGATTTAAATCACCATTTTCTTCCTGGCCGAACGACGTTCACCGAGGACTATGCCAGATTATATATTAGAGAGATTGTGAGACCGCACGAGTCGGTGTCGATTATATCGATAGAGGAGCCCGCTTCGGCTAACTTCCGGAGGTTCTTTCGAAGGGATTAGGACACAGTGAGTCTCGAGACGGCGTTTCACCTCGTGACCGACGGACAGCCGAGCGCACTATCCGCACACTCGAGGATATGTGCGGGCTTGTGTTATTGATTTCGTGGTAGCCGGGAGGATCATTTGCCTCTTGGAGTTTGCTTACAACAACTACCATTCCAAGATTCGATGGCGCCTTATGAGGCCTTATACGGGAGAAAGTGCAGTCACCGATAGTCTGGTTCGAGGTGGCGAAGTCCGATTAGTCGGGCGCACTTAGTTCAAGCGATGGATAAGTGAAGCTTATCCAGAGCGATTGTTGGCGGCTCGAGCCCAAAAGTCGTATGCAGATCATCGGCGTCGACACTTGGAATTCGAGATAGATGATTGGGTTTTTCTAAAGTATCGCCCACGGCGGCGTGATGAGATTTGGAAAGAAGGGGAAGCTTAGCCCAAGGTACATTGGGCCGTATCAGATTGTCCGTAGGGTAGGCAAGGTTGCCTATGAGTTAGATCTTCCGTCCGATTTGGAGGCGGTGCATCCAGTTTTTCACATGTCTATGTTGCGGAAATGTATTGGAGATCCATCTAGAGTGCACCCGGTTCAGGATGTCCAAGTGACAGAGGAGTTATCGTATGAGGAGAGTCCCATAGCGATACTCGATCGTCAGGTTAGGCGACTTCGGACGAAAGACGCTTCAAGTCTGGCGTGCTATGGCGGAACGAAAACAGGGAGGAAATGACATGGGAAGCAGAGGACGATATGATGAAGAAGTATCCTCACTTATTCCCTATACCTCCAGGTAACCTACTTTCCTGCTTGATAGTTTTGATTTAGTAATTTCGCTTAAATCTGTTGTGACTTGTGGAGCTTCCTTATTCTTTTGCAAAAGAGTAGTTGAGAGGATCTATGTCGATGATATGAGTTGAGTAAGCCTAGAAGGAACATTCGGGACGAATGTTTCTAAGGGGGGGAGAATGTTATACCCCGTAGTTCTGACCCTACGTATGAGAGCGTACGAAAGTATGTAAGACTTAAAATTTTCAAAGGATAGGTTGACGGATTATTCCGGGCGGGTTTTAGTCAACTTTGAGGCGGGTTATGACCCGGTACATTGGGAGTTCCTAAGTATTTTAAAGGACTAGGGCGTAGTTCGTTGAGTCTAGATTCCAACGCAACCAACCGTTCGTCGATAGGACGTCGGAGTAGAAAGTTATGAGAGTTACAAGTTCATTGTGATCGGCGAAATGCGTTTGAGCAAAGCGGCGAGGCGCGGCGCGGATCACGAGGCATGGCGCCTAAATCGAGGGTCGCTGAAGTTTCAGCGCGCGCTGAGCAGCAGACGCGGCGCGAAAGTCCGTAGAGCCCGGAGGTTGTGGCCATGCGGCGCAGCGCGGCAGCGGCGGCGGAATTTTTGGGCGGAAAAACTTAGAAAAGTCAGATTTTTCTTTTAAAAGACCTTGGGAGGGTGACAAGTGTCCCTCCCCATCTGATTTCTTGCATGCAATATATTGACCAAGTCTTGAAGACTTGGTCATCTTCTAATTTCCCTCTCTCTCTAAAGCTTTAGCTCTCCCTTCTCTCTAAGTTTCCAAGAGGAATTCTAAGCCTAAAGAAAATCTGAAAAGTGTGATAGGAAGGAAAGGTTATTACAAGCTTGTGAAGACTATTGTGGTGATATTCTTGGAGTAGAGACTAGCAATTGTTGGAATAAATTGGCTAAAAGCTCTAAGGTAACTATTCTTCTTTTATAGTTGGTATTTGGTATTGTATGTTGAGTAGGAAGAACTTTTAGTTGGAAATAAGGCCCTTAGATTGATTGCATGTGAGAAATGTGGTTGGGATATGAAAGGATTGGTTAAAAGAACAAGTGAGCATGTTGTAGCCTAAAAACTACCTTAAACTTGTTAAAATGAATTATTGTACCTTGTGGGGCAGAATTAGTTTGGGGGTGTAATCCCATTTGCATTGTTGGATTGTTGAGCCTTGAATGAGGCATTTGGATGATAAATTCGGCCTTGAGAAAGGTGGCAAAGTATGTAGAAACAAAGGAAATGCTGCCCAATTTTCCGTAGAATTTAGTGGCTTTGAGTTAGATTATTCTACATTGAAATTAGAGGTTAATAAACGTATCATGACTATTATAGGTTGAAATATTACTTGCGGTAGTTTGGACCTAGCAAGTGAATTGACCAAAGAGGTATGTGAAGCTTTCCTATCTCTTGAGCATGAATAGATGAAACTATGTAGTACGGTAGACGTACAAGATTTGGTATTCTTACTTGTTTTAAGTATATAATGACTTGTTTCATTTTAAGAATGTATAATTCCCTTAGTTAGGGAAAAAGTATGATTTTACTAAAGTATAGAGTTAATATAACAACTTTATGGGAAGTTGGTTTATTAGCTTCATAAAAGGTTAATGAGAAGAGATTTTCTCTAAATAAGATAAGTATGTGAAGAGGCAAATTGATTTTAAGGTATCAATTGTCCAAAGGTTTTTATGTATAAAGAAGAGTCATTTTTGAAAGAGTTGAAGCATATAGTACTTGGGTTAAACTCCCGGTGTTCTTTTATTAAAGATATGATTAAGTGTCTTAAGTAAACTAAAATGAGAGAGTATATGAACAAGACTAAAAGAAGTTATAAGTTTTCTTAACTTATTTATGATATGATGTGATTTGAGATAGGGTAAGAGTATGTCGAAATGCAAGCCCAAGATCGTCATACCACCTCCTTGATGTAAGAGTATATGCGAGGGCGGCCCAAGATCGTCATACCATCCGCTTGATGTAAGAGTATATCGAGCGGATCCAAGATCGTTATACCATCTCGCACAAGATAAGAGTATATCCGGCGGCAAGCCCCAAGATCGTTATACCATCTGCTCGGTGTAGAGTATATCGAGTCTGACCCAGATCGTTATACCATCCGCCGGGGTAAGAGTATATCGAGGGCGATCCCAAGATCGTTATACCGCTGTTCGTGGATTAGCTACCCGTGATGCGAGAATACCTCATGCGAGTCCTTATGGGCTTATGCGGGTGAAATAGTCTCATGCGTGGTACAACCGATGCGGTGAGTACCGTGCGGGTCGCGGGACCCGTGCGGGTGAAATAGTCCCGGGAGTAGGATGGTTTTATTGATACTACGGGCGAGGTACCTGTTTTGATCATGAGCCTCTATTTTATGCAGATTATATATATATACTTGTCACTCTCATTGTTAGTAAGGCCTGATAAAAGGTATTTTATTGTCTTTCATGACTCGACTTGCTTTTAGACTTGATATCGGTATTACAGTATTTTCGACTTTACATACTTGGTACATATGTGTGTCGACCCGCCGCCGGGGTTGCGTTAAATCTGCGGTAAGGGTGCGATTGAGGATCCTCGTTCTTAGGATCACTATTCCTGTCGAGCTCATTCCTCGGAAGCTTATTTATTAATGCGGATATTTCCACGATGCAATAGGTATTTTGTACATTCGTGGTATGGCGGGCCGCCACTGTCATACGATTGTTATCTTTAAGTGCAGCCACCATGTGTTTTGGGCTATAAGAACCGGTTGTATTATAAATCGTTGGTTAAGTATGTTTATGGAAAGCGGCACTTATCGGTGGCGGATATGTATTGCCACTTTTTATGATGTTATGTGTTGTGTTATGTTCATTGCTATTCTCGACATATACTGGCGAAGTACCCAGTAGGGTACTAGTCGCGGCCGGTCGGTCGTGTGATAAAGAATCTGGATTGTAGAAATTTCTGATGCTGGAATGGACTCGGTGTCGCGACTACGAGCTGGGGGCGGCGGCTGCATCTTTGAGGCGTCGCGATCTTGTGTGCGGTGTTGAGCCGCGCCCGCTTATTCTGCGATCCCTATTCTTCTTCTTTGGTTACGCTGACAACGACCGCACCACGACCACGGCCTCCCCTGCCGCGGCCCCTGCCACCCTTTCCACCGCGTCCCTGCTGCGATTGAGAGTTTTCGGCGTTGGATCTTGAGCGCGTTTCGACCGCTAATGCCTTACGACCGTGCTCATCACCTTGCGCGTCGAGTCTCTTCGAGCAACAACTACGAGCGAGCTTTGTTAAAGTTGGGTAACGGATCTGCCTGTTGAATCATGGTGGCCAAAGTATCATATTCGCCTTTAGGAAGGTCGACAATCAATTGTAACACCAGTTTGGTGTCGATATGAACTCGTCGACAACGGAAGTTGATCCGTCGAGCTTTAGCGCTTGCGATGCTCGATCCACATTGGAAAAGTTTTCAAGACGTGTATTGTTAAATTGCTCCTCTAAATACACAGCACGGGTGTGCTTATTGTCCTGAAAAATTTCCTCCAAACGATTCCATAACTCAAGGGCTGTGGCGCCAGATTTCATGATAGTAAGAAGAAGGTCCTGAGAAATACTATCATAAATCCACAGTTTGATGTTGGCGTCTAGACGACGCCAAGTAGACCCATCAACCTCCGGAGGGCGCAGAATGGTGTCATCGATGTGATCAAGCACGTTATAGAGACATGCATGATTACGAAACAGTTGACCTGGGAGAATCGATCGTTTTCTTGATCGAAGAATGAGAATAAAGTTCTTGATGTTTGTATGATTGAAATTTGGATGAAAAGAGGATGACAACGTGGTGGTGAGATTTGTGGAGGTAGAAGATTCAGAAAGTGTGAAAGATTCAGGGATAGCCATTTAGAGAAGAGAGGAATGAAGAAGAAAACCTAGAATTTGTAGGGGGGGGCGCGGCGAGTTCCGGGGGGGGGGGGGGGGGTTATCGGCCACGGTAGAAAGAAAGAGTTCTAGGGTTTTGGGTGTTTGACTCTTGATACCATATAAGATGATAATAATCTTCCTTGGGGAGTCTTTCATTAATATCAATGTATATATAGAGTACAATATTCATCTCTTATACAATAGGAATCCTAAGCCTATATAAAAGAGGAATCCTAGTCTTACCATAATTATATTTACACAATATATGGAAATATTCTAATTATGGGTAGGAAATATATTGTTTCTATATTTACATGTTTACAGTTTTGACATATATAATATAGGAGTAATTCTTGTAGAGGTGGAGAAAAGAGAAAAGTTGGGTGAGAATTGAACTTTACTGCTTGGTAGTACATGAGTGTGTGTTAGTCAAGCTCATAAGTTATTTATACATATCTAAGTGGTTTTTAATATAAATACAGACTTTTGACAAAATTACTGAATTTTGTTGAATCTGTCACTAGAATTCTATCTTCACCCCTACTACCAAACATACCTAACTAGAACCGGCGACATGTCGCCCTCCCTAAAGTCTAAGATTGCCTCATTATATAACCTTGGACCCAAAGGAAAGAGAGAACATGGTGAGACTCACTCAATTTTTCCTCCTTTACAGTTTTGGAAGGGGAGTCTAGAGCAACTGTTTATCTTTCTTTGTGTTGACTTATAGGTCACGGGTTTGAACCAAGTAGGCAGCCACTAGTATTTGCATTATGGTAGACTGTCTACGTTAAACCCCTTGAGGTGCGATCTTTTCCCCAATCCTGTTAATGCGGAATGCTTCGTGCATCGGGTTGCCCCTTTTTTCGTTCATAAGAAAAACATGTTTTCTTTATTTAAATCGTACTTATTCATTATCTCTAACAGTTTTACTATTATTTGTCCAGCAACCAGGAGAGTTCTTAATTAATTTGTAGCTATTTAAATCAATTCTACTCTAGCGAACGAAAATGCACCATCCACAACAATTCCTGTCGGCTAACAGATTGTCAATACTACCGAACACAAACTATAAACTAAACATTACATATATTATTTGTTCAAGAACAAAGTAACGTCATTTTCTATCCCCACTTGCTCTTTTACACTTCAATCGGTAAGACTATATGGAGTAGACTTTAGAAATAGATTCCTAATTACTAGCGTAAGAATCAATGGATAAGATTTAAATGTATTGAATAATTTAATGGCTTTTGTAGAGGAAGTCTTTGTTTAAATCTTGATTTCGAATTTCTTTTATAATGACGTTGATGCCTTGGTTGTTAAGAGAAAAATATATTTTGACTAAGAGGCAGAGTCCTTTACATCTGTTAAAGGTGTCACTGTGTCGGTAATTCCCTATGTATACACATCGCTAGCATGATATTGACTTAAAATTAGGCACGTAAATCATTTTAAACTTTAAAGTAAGAAAAAATAACAGTTGTCATCAGTGGCGGATCCACTAAAATCATGGTAGTGCAAGAGTTTCCAAAAATCATTAAACAATAACAAATTCTTCACTAAAGTCACTAATGTTTGTTTTGTATTAATAAAGTCATTCAAGTTAGACTAGTCTATCAACAAAGTCATTATAACCTAAAAACTAAATAAATAATTACATAAACCTCCCCTTAAGTTTGATTTTGTACTACTCTTTTCCTATATAGTTTATGTTTGCCTTATTTTAATTTATTTTTTAATAATAATTTTTAACCTAATTATTATTAATATTTAAAAAATATAATTTCTAATTTGTCCTTTATGATATATATTTTAATTAGTTTTATATTTTTTTTTGTTCGGCAAGAAAAAATATTTATCTTTCCATTGTTATTCATGTGACATATATATCTATTTTTTTGTCTTGATATATCCAAATTAAGAAAATTACGGATAATTTCAGAGAACTCTCTTCAGATTTGTCTAATTACACTAATTTCCTTTGTGATTTGTAATATTACGCTTACCTTTTTTTTTTTGTAACAATTATTTTAATCTATTTTTCATTAATAAAAAATACTCCGACTAGTTTGCACTTCCTAATATTTTTCTCTTTTAATGAACTTATTGTAATGAACATCTTTCTTTTGATAAGTAATCTTTTTATTACTTACCAAGTGAATAAATACAGAGCTACAATTAACTTCTTCTTTTCTCACGGGATAATTAACTTCTTCGATAACACATATAGGAGCTTTCGCGTAATCTTTGCAGACAACTTTTATTATATTGAAATAAAAAAAGATATGGGAAAAGAAGTAATCTCTCAACCCGTGCAATTTCTTTCTCCAATTTTAAACTCATCGATTATGATCTGACTAGTTAATAATGAAAATTGAAGACAAACTAGAAGCAATAATTAATAGTTATATGTTTGTATTATCAAAATGCAAACATTAGAAATTTCAATTACCAAGCACGAGAAAGGAAAAAGAAAATAATTAAGATAATAGAATGAGAGGCAAACATATTAAAATAGGCAAAATTAATTAAGAAATAGAATGAGAGGCAAACATATTAAGAAATTAAATAAGAGATGTAAACATAACCATGAAGGAAGTGGTACAAAATCAAACTTGATGGAAGGTTTATGTAATTATTCTTTTAGTTTTTAGGTTATAGTGACTTTATTGATAAACTAGTCTAATTTGAGCAACTTTTCTAATAAAATATAAACATGAGTGACTTTAGTAAAGAATTTACTATAGTTGAATGATCATTTAAGTTATTCACTCCATTTTCTATATGCTCTAATATTCAACTGTATTATAGTTTTTGCATAATTAGACCATGCAAGAACCAAATGACCCTTGGCATTTAGAGAATCTTTATGCTCTAATCACTCAAAATTTGCTAAAGATAATGTCTATCGTAAGGTGGACTCATAACTTGAGGAAGAGCAAAAATTACTTGTTACAACAAACTAGCTACACTAATAGTTGTAAACTTATCACTGTGTATCTCAAAAATCTAAAAGGAAAGCAAGTGAATGAAGGAGAATTCCAAGTGTGGTCCTAGGATAACTATACGCTAAAGCAGAGTCTCACATTTCGAATGATCTTATCCTCGGAGTAGTTTGAAATAGATGATGAAGTCTATTTGAAATTTAAAATTTAGCTAGTGATGATCAGAACATAAAGTGGTGGTAATGGGACTAATTTAGTACAGTTGTGTGCAGTGTACGAAGTTGTCGTTGGCTCACTATTTTTTCCAGTCTTTAAGGTGCAAGGACACCATCACCATTGGCTTCTTCCTTTACTTTCACATAAAAAAAACATACTAATGTTTTCATTTGGACTTAACCAATTTAATGCTCTGTTCCCTCTCTTCATGCAGAACTTTCACATGCTACGCATACGCTTGTCTGCTCTGCTATGTCCTCTTTTCTATTCCATATGAATTCTTTCTATTTTAATTTTATATCCGGACAAGTCATTATAGGTAAAGTTTAATTTGTAAAGATTATTAGTATTAGCAGAACCAATAATCAATCTTCATCAAGTAGTGAATGTACTGTTACATTCCTTGACATGCCGCCTATTTTCAGATAAATCTTTCATATGCTGTTGATCTAACTATGGGGGTTGTAATTAAGCATCACTTGGGATATGAGGAACCTAGCCAAGTGTTATACCCCGGAGTTTGGTACGTGGATGAGAGTCTAGTTAGGCGGCATGAGCCGGTGATTCGAGATCCTTTCCGAGGGTCCCTTACGACTTAGATGGATGTTGTGAGGATGTACCGAAGGTTGGAAGTCATTGGGATTGAAGGAACCATCCCTCGACGAAGTTAGAGTGATCCTCTAAGTGTTTCGCGTCGCGGATGGGATCCGCCTCGCAGATGGGGCCGCATATCAGGAGCCAAAAGTTAAAGAAAATTTGGAAGGAAGTGCGGCCGCATATGGCCATATGCGCTGATATGCCATCGCGGATCTGAGGCGGTGGCCGACTTCTTTTGCCTATTTAAGTGGTGGAAATCACCCTTCACCTCATTTTAACCAAAATCATTCCCTTTACTCCCTTAACATATTTCTAAGATTCAAGAGTGATTCCAAAGCAAATCAATTCAAATTTAGCATGGAGATGTTGGAAATCACAAGAAAAAGATTGTGTGATGTTCATAGCAAGTTAAGGATTGTTGTGAGCTAGGTTAATCTTGGAGTTCAAGCCAAATCTGTTGGATAAAGTATGTATAATACCCTCTTGATTGTGTTTAAGATTAATCTTGTGTTGGATGAGTTGTTTGGATGAAGAATCATGAACTAGAGCTTGAATAAATAGGAGGTGAAGTTGTCTTGTTGTTGGGATATTTTGAAGCAATAACTTGTAGTAGTTTGCATCCATGGAAAGTAACTTAGATATGATGTTTGTGGTGTTTTTGTGATTTTATAAGTGTTGATATATTGAAGGTTGAGAATCTCTACAAGCCAAAGGAAAAAGTAACTAGAAAACATGTAAAAGTTGAATTTCATGTTAGTAAAAGTATGAGGTGTTTGAGAGTAATTTCTTGATATTGTGTGGCTCGTAATTATAAAGCCTAAGTTGTCTTTATTGTTGCTGTTATTGTTGTGGGGATTGTTCTTGATAAGGAGAAAGTAAGAAGATAGGGGAGATGATGTCTAAGTTGCCGTAAATCGAAATTGTTGCTCGATAGTTAGCTAGTATGCCCTTCTTGCTGACATGAGAGTTATTTGTTGTTGTAGATGAATTGTGAAGAGACGAATTGCAGCGTCGTCATAGAAGATCTCATTTTCAAGATATGTAAGGGTTATCCTTCTTTCTTTTTGGCATGAATCCGTAGTATATGCCCTTTTATTAGAAGCCGAAGGGGGCTAGTTTGCCTCTATGTTCTTAGCGATAGATTGAGACCGTCTAAGAGTTAAGAAGTTGATTTGAGTAGAGTTCTCGTGTAAATCCTAAGAAGCAGATTTAGTAGCACCTCCAAGATATCTATAAGCTATTTACATGTAAGCTAAGAGCTTCGAATGATAAAAAAAACTTTAAGAAATGAGCTAATGAGTTCGTAGCAGAACATAAGCAAAACCAGAAGAAGGTTACACTCGATAGAGATTAGATTGTATAACCTAGCAAGATGAGCATGTACACATCTTCGAGGAGGAGTAAGTGTGTTACACCTCGTAGTTTAAGGCGAATTAGAGAACATAATTAAGAAAATAAGATTCAAATATTGAATATACAATATATTTATATACGCTAATACGGAACGATTTTTGAATACTAAAAGTGTGACGAGGGAAATTAATACTAATAGTTGAATTTTTCCAATGGGATTATGGAATTAGTGTTGTATTATAAAAGTTTGGCATTGTGAAGCATGAGGCTATCAAAATTTTCAGAATTTTGGCTAAGTATGAGACTAATTTTTTAGTAGCAAGAAGGATAAGTGAGACTAGTGGAAAACATGTGGCACCTTGTGCCCCACACATGGGACAAATGGCATTAGTGCCCAACATGCATAGGCTAAATCAACCCATTAAAACTCATGTCTCTCATCCCCCCCCCCATTTTCGACCAAGCAGCCATTCCCTCATCTTCCATCCTCTCTCCTCTCAAAACAATTTTTTCCTCCACTTCATAGCTAAGTTATAGACCAAATTAAATCCCATTTTCTAGATAAAGTTCCTCTACAAGTTCTAAGCCATAGTAAACTCCCCAAAATAGTGGGGCACGGCAGTGACTGCCCACCGAAACTGTCTAGAAATTATGGCTTTGAAGATGAATATTTTGGAAGAGAAACATGTAGGAATGATGGATTGAACTTGTAGAATACATGCATACCATTAGAAGTTGAAGAAATGGTGCAGATTGGATTGTAGTGGACCGAAAACTACTCCAGAAGTCACGCACGTTGTAGGGACTGTTTTGGGCTAATCTAAGATAAGAATTCTTCCTTTTATTTGAGTTATTGAAATTAAATGATGTTGTAGTTAAGAGATAAACTCATGTTAAAGAGGAATCGGAATTAAGAGATTGCATGTGATTGTTGTTGATGTTGTTGAGCCGAATTGATTTGTTATTGCCAATTTTGGGGACTGTTTTGGTATACCTTGGATTTGATTGTTGTTATTATTATCATTGTCACTATTTGCATGTTGAAATTGAAGGAAATCTTGACATTTAAACTTGTATTTGGTTATATGAAAGTATTGAAATATGAAATTGGATTTTAGGAAGTTAAGAGAAGAGTTAGGGAATTATGTTGTTGTGGCCGAGACATGTATGAAACCGTGGACATTGCTGTGTCGAGTTAGGGGCTGCTTCGTCAAGTTATGATGCTGGAAATATATGTTATGAACATGTATATACGTTGTGGTAATTACTAATACGCGTCTTAAAGGAATTAAAGCGTAGAGAGGTGTTATGTTGCAAACTATAAGACTTGCACTCTTGTTGTTGTTGGAATGTGGACTGTTTTTATGGTTGTTTTAATGTGGTTTAAGGGGCCGAATTAACAAGAGAAATAGGTGTATTAATCACCTTGGTTGTTGTAGTAGTTGTATTCCATAAACGTAAAGAGAAAGAATGTATTATGATGGTGTATATGGAGTATTTGGAATTGTTTTGGTTATATCTTTAAGTTGCATCTTGTTATTGGTATTGTTGGTTTTGTTTGTAAGTTATGGGTGTGCATATAAATAGGGGAGGTGCTGCCCAAATTTATATAGAAAAGAGAGTCATCATTTGGTATATAACTTACACTAATAAGCATAGGGTTGACAGACATGTTACTATTATTATAGGTTGAAGTGCTAGACGAGACGTACTTTAATTAGTGAGTTGGTTAGTTCGACAATAAAGTATGTGAAACTATCCTTTCTTCTTTTTGGCATGATTTACATAAATGAGAGTACGACGGACGTACATAGTTTTAATGAATCCTAATGATACATGATATGATAGTGCCTTTGATTTTTCAAATGATGATTTAAAATGATACATGATATGATATTGCCTTTTATCAATTCCATTGAGAGTCAAGTGATGATTTAAATTGCATATGGTTGTTCATGATAATCTATTCATGCTTGATGAGATTATATCATTTCACCGCGTTCCGGGCCGGAAAGTTTCGTGCACAGTTTTTTATATGTTCACCGCGTCACTCACTAGAGGGTCGGGCAGTATGATATGTGGACAGGCATCCGCAGATATGACATATTGATGCGCGAAAAGATGCACACACTTTTAAACGCAAGTGCACGTTATCGTATCAAGTAGTATAGTCTTAGATAAGACCGAATATCGTCCTCTAGGATTAGGGTTCAAGTACCAATTATCTATTTTCTAGTATCTATTTGGTGAATTAATGATTGATTGTTTGGTTTGTAACTGAGAGTTATGAAAGCTAATTAAATATAAAGATTTAATTCAGATCTGATGAGAATAGGGCTTCTATGTATCCTTACTATCCGCTTATGTTACTTGTTAATGCATTACTTATGGTGTTCTTCTTTTGGAGAAAGCAGGTTCTGAAATCGCTTTATACTCCGTTAGGGTTATATAAACACTCAACCCGGTATTGTTCCTTACCTAACTTTTCATAAGGGTAACTCTATAGGAGGATTAAGCACAAAAACCTAGTTGACCGTCACGCACAATGCGCAAAATTAGGGTTGTTAAGCCTCTCATCAACGCTACAAATCTAATTGAGGTATTTTCATCCCCAATTCAAGACCGTCTACCCAACTTACAAGATATTCACAATCCTCCTTTCGTAATCGATTAGAAATCATATAGTGATAACTAGTTGTCAATTAGCTACCAAGAATTCAACTCAATTATTGGATAGATCTCTCAATAAGAATAATAACCATAAGCATGCATTACTTTATAACATAAAGTTCAAGAATTCAACATAGAAAGCCCTATAAGAGAATTAGTTCCTAGCCATGAATATGACAAGAACTAATCTCATGTTCTTCATAAAAACTGAAATAAAGTAAAAGAAAAGAAAAGAAAATTACTAAGAATGAGTCTCCAAGCCAAGCATCCAAGGGTTGTGTTGTGGAATATTTACAAGGTGGATTGGTGGAAGGATGGATGTAGAATGGTGAATGGTAGAATGGAGAATGAATTCTTCTAAGGGTGTAGAGACTATTTATAGAGCAAGAATCCTTTAGGTGAAGGGTTAAGGATTTGTGTAGGTAGGAAAAGTTATTAGAATCCTTTTAGGTAAGGGTTTTTAGGTAGGAAAGGTTTTCCCTTTAGGTAGGAAAAGTTATTCCTTTAGGAAGGAAAAGTTATCCCTTTAGGAAGGAAAAGTTATCCCTTTAGGATTCTGAAACATGTCAAATTCGGCCCAGCACTTCATAATTCCCGCGTCGCGCCGACCTGTGACCCAGCGGCCTGAATTCGTGAACTCGGGACTTTCAAGACTTTGGGCGCCACAGCTTGCTGCCGTGGCCATGTGTGACATTTTTCTGGCGAATTTCCGTTTCGTCGTCTTTTCTCGTCCGGACTTCGTCTGATTTTCTCTATAATTCCCGGAACTTCTTAGACTTCATTTCTTGGCCCTTTTGTGTGCAATTTCATCTCTTTTATGCTCATTTCATCTCCTTTTCGTCATTTCTCCATTTTTGACCGCTGTGACACAAAAGAAAGGAAAACGACCCTAATACTGTACTAAACATAAATAAAATGAGTAAAATACTAACTAAAAATGACTCAAAAAGTGTATATAAAATACACCGATCACATATGTGGACAGGCATCCACGAAATTGACTATGTGTTCACCGCGTCCTTCACTAGAGGGCCGGGCAGTATATGTGGACAGGCATCCACATATATGATTTCATTTTACCGAGTTCCACATTGGGCAGGGTACGATATATTATATGGCTTATACATGACTCTCATTTTATAAGGCACTGTTGACTCTCATTTCATAAGGCACAATTGTATTGATAGTTGGATTATTATATTTGTCTCCTGACATATTTTGGCCAGTTATGATCTTCTTAACATTACTTCATGTTTTACTTACTCAGTACATTATTTCGTACTGACCCCCTTTCCTCGGGGGGCTGCGTTCATGCCGGCAGGTACATGTACTCAGTTTGGTGATCCTCCAGTCTAGGATTCCTATTCAGCTGTTCGGAAAGCTCCATTGATTCGGAGCTTAGTCATTTTGGTACAGATCCTTATTTTCGGACTTATGCATATTTAGGGGCACGACGGGGCCCTGTCCCGTCATATTTCATTATCGTATTCTTAAAGGTCTGTAGACAGTTGTGGGTGGTAGATGTGTTTTTGTATATGTGTACTGTTGTGCGCCGTTTTGGATATATCTATGTACAGTGGCGGTCTCGTTGACTTGCCTATTTTGTTATATGAATTAGTTGTGACTCCTCGGGAGACAGGTTTATTTCTGATGTTTACATTATCCTTGATATCCATGTGATTATATGTGACAGGTGGGTATAAGGGTTCCCAGGTAGGGCACCGGGTCGCGGCCCGTCGGGTCGTGACATTTAGTGGTATCAGAGCAGTTCATCTTCGAAATGTCTACAGACCGTATCTAGTAGAGTCTTGTGTATGTGTATGTTGTGCACCATACTTATACGCAGGAGGTTGCCGGACATTTAGGATTTGTTTCTATTCTTTCATCTCGTAGATCGTGCAATAGAGCTATGTTAGTAGGTTAATCCCTCTCTGACATATTAATGTGTTTCTAGCTATGCCTCCGAAGAAGGCGACATCGGCGAAGAAATCAAGAATAAGAGCTACCATCGGACCTGCAGAGTTACGGTCATGTAACGATCTATTCTCGAGACTATACGATCGGCAAGCTCTGCTACACCATCACCTCTAGAGGAGCTTAGAGCAGCAGCAACCCCGACAAATGAGCCTCCACTCACCGGCCGAGGCGGAAGGGCGAGCCGTGAGAGATGCGATTACCATCGACCATATTAGTGGCAGGACAGAGTCGCAGACATGGACTGGTAGTTGACCACAAATCTGATAGTTTGAGGATTCGTGATTTCTTGAGTTGTAATCCTCCAGAATTTTTCGGGTCAAAGTCCGAGGATGACCCGCAGAAGTTTATCCGACAGATGCAGCGTACATTAAGGGTGATCAAGGCTTCGAAGACTGAGTCTGTTGAGTTAGCTTCGTATCGGATGCGGGATGTAGAGATTAATTGGTATGAGTCTTGGGAGTTATCTAGAGGCGAGAGGGCTCCTCCAGCAGTTTGGGATGAGTTTACAGAGGCCTTCTATGGCCACTTCTTGCCATCAGAGATGAGACGAGCCAGAGTCGATAGATTCTTACAGTTGAGGCAGGGTGGCAGGAGCATTCGGGAGTATAGTCTCAAGTTTGATTCATTGGCTAGATATGCGCCTACTATTGTAGCTGATATGACGGATAGAGTGCATCGTTATGTGATGGGTGTAACACCCCATTTTAACCGGAGTCAAAACGGGAGTACTACGTATGGTTGATTCCTAAAATGCATTTAAAGGAGTCGCCACCTAATTATTATAGTGAATTAGGACACTAAAAATGTAGCATAAAATACTACGAATGATCTCCATTTTTTAAGGTCTGTGAAACTATGTGAAATTCTAGGTAAGGGTTCTTTATTATCCTAAAGGGAAAGGGTCAGACATCCTATAGGATCCGCTAACTTGCGGTTGTCCGGTCAAACTTAGGCTTAATATTATTGTGCTAACATGCAATCTACAATTCTAAAGGTGTTCTAATTATTAAACCAACCAAAAGATATTTAAACTAGGCATGCAAATATTTAAAATAGATATATATTTAACAAGATAATAATGAGAGCAAATAATCATAAAAAGACGGAATGAATAGAATTTAGCGATATTTCGCTTTTATTTTATTTTATGTGAATGCTTTAACTTTGGGGTGCGCCTCCGGGTACCTGCAAAAGACACTTAGTAAAAGAATTAGTAAATAATAAAATAAATTATCAAATAAACACAACGTATGTATATATATATATATATATATATATATGTAAAAGATATATTTTATATAGTGTGGGCTCAGCTAGTGTTATGCCAAGGATACTAAGACATGAGAAGCGATATCGCCTTCTGATGGCCGACTCACCTCCCGGTGAACGATACAATGCATTCTCGTCTAATCTTTTCACTTTCCTCCTCGCCCACATATTCCGTCTCGCTTACCATGGAGGCCTCCAGATCGACGGATAAATCCTTCTTTGGCCAGTGTAGTATCATGTTCAAAAATCAGTAAAATACCAAGTGTAGTATCTTGTTCAAAATCAATTTAATAAAATAAAATACCAAGTGCAGTATCTTGTTCAAAATCAATTTAATAAAATAAAATACCAAGTGTAGTATCTGTTCTTTAAAAACCAGTTTAATAAAAATAATTTAGAAGGCAAAATTATAAAAAACAGTCCGGAGAACAACAGAAAGTAGAAACAAACAACAACATCAGCAGCCAACAAATCATCGAAAATAGTAGAAGCAGGATAGTTCGCCGGAACAAATGGAAACGATCGTGAAATAGTCGCGAATTTTCAAAGCGTCGTAGAGTCTTAAAACTCGGCCAAAATACTAAAATGGTGCAAAATCAGCCCAACAAAGCGAGAAGCAAACCGAACATCGCGGAGTTTTGCAAACTCGCCAAATACCAAAACTCCAATCGGTCAAATGACAACCAACAGAAACAAAAATTAAACTAGCGAAGTCGCCGAGTTTAAAACTCCGAGATACAAAATTTCCAAATCACCCAACGAACCACAATATGTATAATAGCAACGAAAGAGAAACAAATCAATGTCGCCGCCGGAGTTCAAACTCCGGCAAGTTTCAACAACACAAAAAGATAACAGGCAGAGGCGACGTCACTTCAACGGCATTGGCCGGGGCGACGCCTCCAGTGGTTTGAGCGTAGAACAGGGGCGGGAAGTGGGGTGTGACGGTAGGGGTTCGCCGAAGATGGTGGGTTGCTGTTGCGTGTGTGTGTGTGTGTGAGCAGTGGTGAGGGTGTCGACTGGAATAGTGGCGGCGACGGGAGGTGTGGAGGTCGACGGGAGACTGGCGGCGACGGGAGGTGTAGAGAGGGGATGTATTGTGCGGCTGCTGGGTGTTTAAAGGGGGTTCGCCGAAAATGGGGTGAGGGAATGGGCTGGTCAGTGGGGGTTCGCCGGAGCTTGGAGCTCCGGCGAAGGGCGGCGGCGACGGAAACGATGGGAGAGGGGAGGGCCCCTTTTGATCTTTTTTTTTAAAAGGGAAGAGGGCCTCTATGCGGCTGATATTGAAGTCAAGAAAAAAAAATGTGCTGATGGGTTTAAAAGTTGCGGCTTCCCCCTTATGTTTTCCCTTTTTTTTTAAAGTGGGTAATGTTTATTATATAGGGGTAGGATTAGGTTTAGGGTTTGGGGGGGAAAGATGAAAAGTGGTATTTGAAATTTAAAAATGGGGGTGGGGGTGGGGAGGGGGAATAAAAGAGGGTGTTTGGATGAAATTAAATATGGTGTTGGATTGGAATGATTCGGATTGGGTCTCGTACTGGACTGATTTGACAAAATGCAAAGCGAGTTAATTATTTAAAAGAAAAATTATTTAAAAAGATGCAAAATTATTAAAATGCAAATGCCGATGCAATAATAATAAAATATAATATTTAGACAAATGTTTAATGTCTAATTAAAATTAAAGCGGGATGTCAATTAATTTATTTAAAAAGATGCAAATATTATTAAAATAAACGACTGTATAATAATAATAGAAACATAATATTAACAAAGACATAACGCTTAATTTTTAAAAATATAAAGATAAAAATGCAAAAATGATGATTAGAATGTGGTGTCCTAAAACACATAAAATTGCAACAAATATACGAAAAATGGGTCAAAATTGACTGTCAACAACATGTCCCTCTTTGTACGGAGATGATGGAAGAGTCTTCGGACAAAGATGTTGACTCATAGCCAATTTTATCCTGATTTATAAACTAGAACTCAAAAGTGAGGCTGATGCAGACTCAAAATTGTCTCAGTGTCGAATTATGATGACACTGGGTCGTTGTGATGCGAAAATAAAAAGCAAAGCTGACGCAGATTTAAAAATGTCTCAGTGTCGAATTATGATGACACTGGATTGTTGCGATGCTAAAGTAAAAAGTAAAGCTGTCGCAGATTTAAAAAAAAATGTCTCAGTGTCGAATTATGATAACACTGGATTGTTGCGATGCTAAAGTAAAAAGCAAAGCTGACGCATATTTTAAAAAAGTCCCAGTGTCGAATTATGATGACACTGGGTTGTTGCGATGCTAAAATTATGGCCGGACGAATACCGATTCAAAAATATGTTCTAGTGTCGAATTATGATGACACTGAGTTGTTGTGATGCTGGAAAATTAAGGCAGGGCGGATGCGGATTCAAAATTTTATCTCATTGTTTAATTATGATGACACTGGGTACTGTGTCGCGGGATGCTAGAAAATTAAGGCAGGGCGAATGCGGATTCAAAATTTTGTCCCAGTGTCGAATTATGATGACACTGGGTTCTGTGTTGCGGGATATTGGAGGAGAGCGAATCAACGTTCGGGGTACAAATTGCTTCAGTTTGCCGTAAGAGATGATTCCCCGTTGTGCTCCTGCTCCTGTAAATTAAGGCTCATGCAGGCTTAAGCTTAGAAAGATTAGTTCATGACTGTTAAGACAGAAAAATGATAAAGCATGATTATATGAGAAAATACAATTCTCCGGGTTGAGATGTGGTCCATGTGTGATATGTTGGATGCTGCAAATGTCGAGATGTCATCCTCGTACAGACATGTTGAATGCCGAGATGTTGTCCTTGCACAGACGTGCTGCAACTGCTCCTGTGAATTGAGGAACCTGTAGGCTAAAACTTAAGAAAAGTTAGTGCATAATTGTTAAAACGATAAAATATGATAAAACATGAATATAAGAAATGTGATTATGTGAGTAGGAATATCGTCTTGCGTAGACATTATGTGATGACGTCGTTGCATTGGCTAATGAGATAACGTCGTTTCTGGACGTAATGCGGATAACATCGTTTTATGGTCGTATTGTGATGAAGATGACACCGGTGCTCAGGCGTGATGCGGATGACGCCGGTGCTCAGGCGTTGACTTAAGTGATTGATGCAGATGATGCCGGTGCTCAGGCATTGATGCAGATGATGTCGGTGCTCAGGCATTGATGCAGATGACGCCGGTGCTCAGACGTTTGACTTAAATAACGTCGGTGCTCATACATGATTTAGATGATGCCGGTGCTCAGGCATTGATGCAAATGATACCGGTGCTCAGGCATTGATGCAGATGACGCCGGTGCTCATGTGTTTGACTTAAATAACGCCGGTGCTCAGACGTGATTTAGATGATGCCGGTGCTCAGGCATTGATGCAGATGACGCTGGTGCTCAGACGTTGACTTAAATAACGTCGGTGCACAGGCGTGATTTAGATGATCTGCGGTGCTCGAGCATTGATCACGAATACGCCGGTGCTCAGGCGTTGACTTAAATAACGCCGGTGCTCAAGCGTGATTTAGATGATGCCGGTGCTCAGACATTTATGCAGATGATGCCGGTGCTCAGGCATTGATGCAGATGATGTCAGTGCTCAGGCATTGAGATGGCGTCGTTGTGTGGACGCGATTTATGGGTTGTCATTGTATAGACGAAATGTAGATAAGGTCATTGCATAAACATAATAAGATGACGTCGTTGAGTGGAAGCGATATAGGGGTCGTAGTTGCATAGACGAAATGTAGATAAGGCCATTGCATAGACATAATAAGATGGCGTCGTTGATAGACACGTAATTGAGCTAACGTCGTTGTGCAGCCATAATAAGAAGATGTCGTTGATAGACGTAATAAGAGGACGTCATTATGTGGACGTAATAAGATGAACGTCGTTGAGTGGACGCAATAAAGGGGTCGTCGTTGTATAGACGAAATGTAGATAAGACCATTGTATAGGCCTAATAAGATGGCATCGTTGAGTGGACGCGATATAAAGGTCGTCATTGCATAGACGAAATGTAGATAAGGCCGTTGCACAAGCGTAATTGTGTAGACGTGATATAAAAGTCGTCATTGCATAGACGAGATATAGATAAAGACATTGCACAGGCGTAATAAGATGGCGTCGTTGAGTGGACGCGATATAGAGATCGTCGTTGCATAGACTAAATGTGGATAAGGCCATTGCATAGGCGTAATAAGAGGGCGTCGATGTGTGGACGCAATATATGAACGTCGTTGAATAGACGTAATAAAAGGATGTCGTTGATAGCCGTAATAGGAGGACGTCATTATGTGGACGTAATAAGATGAACGTCGTTGAGTGGGCCTTGATAAAGCGCGTCGTTGTATAGACGAAATGTAGATAAGACCATTGCATAGGCCTAATAAGATGGCATCGTTGAGTGGACGCGATATAAAGGTCGTCATTGCATAGACGAAATGTAGATAAGGCCATTGCACAGGCGTAATAAGATGGCATCGTTGTGTAGACGCGATATAAAAGTCGTCATTGCATAGACGAAATGTAGATAAAGCAATTGCACAGATGTAATAAGATGGCGTCGTTGAGTGGACGCGATATAGAGATCGTCGTTGCATAGACGAAATGTGGATAAGGCCATTGCATAGGCGTAATAAGAGGGCGTCGTTGTGTGGACGCAATATATGAACGTCGTTGAATAGACGTAATAAAATGACGTGAATTGATAGCCGTAATTAGGCTAACGTTGTTGTGCAGCCATAATAAGAAGATGTCGTTGATAGACGTAATAAGATGACGTCATTATGTGGACGTAATAAGATGAATGTCGTTGAGTGGACGCAATAAAGGGGTCGTCGTTGTATAGACGAAATGTAGATAAGACCATTGCATAGGCCTAATAAGATGGCATCGTTGAGTGGACGCGATATAAAGGTCGTCATTGCATAGACGAAATGTAGATAAGGACGTTGCACATGCGTAATAAGATGGCATCGTTGTGTAGACGCGATATAAAAGTCGACATTGCATAGACGAAATATAGATAAAGCCATTGCACAAGCGTAATAAGATGGCGTCGTTGAGTGGACGCGATATAGAGATCGTCGTTGCATAGACAAAATGTGGATAAGACCATTGCATAAGCGTAATAAGAGGGTGTCGTTGTGTGGACGCAATATATGAACGTCGTTGAATAGACGTAATAAAAGGATGTCGTTGATAGCCGTAATAGAATGACGTCATTATGTGGACGTAATAAGATGAACGTCGTTGAGTGGACGCAATAAAGGGGTCGTCGTTGTATAGACGAAATGTAGATAAGACCATTGCATAGGCCTAATAAGATGGCATCGTTGAGTGGACGCGATATAAAAGTCGTCATTGCATAGACGAAATGTAGATAAGGTCGTTGCACAGGCGTAATAAGATGGCATCGTTGTGTAGACGCGATATAAAAGTCGACATTGCATAAACGAAATGTAGATAAAGTCATTGCACAGGCGTAATAAGATGGCGTCGTTGAGTGGACGCGATATAGAGATCATCGTTGCATAGACGAAATGTAGATAAGACCATTACATAGGTGTAATAAGAGGGCATCATTGTGTGGACGCAATATATGAACGTCGTTGAATAGACGTAATAAAAGGATGTGAATTGATAGCCGTAATTGAGCTAACGTTGTTGTGCAGCCATAATAAGAAGACGCCATTGATAGACGTAATAAGTGGATTTCGACCCGGTGGGTTAGGCCACTATGATGAAATTACTTGCAGAATATAAACCGAATAGAATAATTAGAGTCATAAAGTGATTGAGAAATGAGGATGAAAGTGGCCCTGTGAGCCAAATGACGTCTTGATAGACGCGTGCGATTATGGCTTTGCGGGCTGAGCTGCTATGTGAAACTTCCTACCAAATCAAAGATAGATGTAATAATTAGTGTTATAGATATGCAAAAACGAATGAATGAGGATAAGAATGTGGCCCGTAGAAATTTGCTATCACGAAAATCCTTCAACGTTGCCAAATTTCCGACCATGTATTATACGTACTAAAAGAAAATTTGTGAAATTTGAAATGGGTTCTTGATTTGTGCGGACTTTGTAGCTTTAACTCGACCACTCGCGTACGATCTGTTCGGACCTGTAACCGTTGTCTGTCTTTAAGTATTTGGCTACGAGAGCGTAGTCGATAATATGTTATTCGGTACTGACTGCCTCTTCTTGCAGTGAAGCCTTTTGAAAGCAGCCCCAATTTTGGCATAAGCGGATGTCGAATGGACGAGACCGAATTTGATATGGAATACCTTACTATCCTATCGCGGAGATTGGATGGAGTGTGCTTTGTAACCGGTAGAGTAAAGGCAAAAGATTTTAAAAAGAGTTGGACTGAGACCGATGTGGCCACCTACGTATCTCGCCATAGAGATCAAGTAGATACATAGTCCAGGAGAATAGCCCCAGTTGAAGTTGGGTTCGTCGATTAGACTTCGAGTTTTTTTAAAAAAAAAAATGGGACCAAAGCTGATATGGCCGTCTATGCATTTTGCCAAAGGAACCAGTTTAAACCATAGTTCACCGGTGACGGAGAATAAAGTGATTTTTAAGTGATGAAAATTTAGGATTTTTCTAAAAGGTGGGACCGAGGCCGAAATGGCCGCCTACGTATCCCGTCGCGGAAATCAGGTCACACGTAGTTCCGAATTGTGATGAAATTTGAGGAAATCGTTGTTTGAGATATGGGCTTTCTGTGTATCGCGCTGATAACGCAAGGAATAATGCAGCCCCAGAAAACCAAACTAGTATAGCTCGTAATTAATGCTAAGAGAATGCACAAAGTTGAAGTAGCAAAATATTATAGTAAAGTGCACATAGCTGAAAGCAACAAACATTACAATAGCAAGCAGACTATATAGATATCAAATGCGCGTCCTAGCATGTTTGTGACCTCTTTTATGCCAGGGGTGGGCCTAAACGCCAAATATGCGAGATTATGATAGATAGGTCCAAGTTGTTAAATTGCAATGTTTTGTTGGAAATGGCGACCAAATGACGGTGCACTTTTTCCAATTTCGGCATGTCATGTTTAAGCTTGAACTTGCCTATCATTGTCACGCTACACACAATATGCTAATGGTCGTCGGGTTGTGAAACCCAACGACAATTTGGTGGATTTCCTAATCGTGGAGACGATGCTAAAGATCGACCCACCTAGGGTGTATGCACGCATGACTTAAAATAAAGAGGGTGGTATAGCTCTATCTTAATTTTGCTAAGATTTGGCTTACTAGACGCAATGGTTCCCGAGCGGACTACTCGAGTGAGAAGGCTACGCGGCCACCGGTTGGACCGGATTCTCCGCGTAAAATGCCAACTCTCCTAAATTTGGGTATTTGAAAAAAAATTGCGGGTGTGCAAAGCGCACCTCGCGTGTAGTGTGTGATAGTGTTAATTTTCCGTAAGGGGGGAAATATGACGGAACGACAGTTTAGGAAAAGCATTAACATATAGCAATTGAGACAGTATGCAAATATTCATATGTAAAGAATAACAGTTTAGGCAAAAGATAAAAAAAAAAGCAAATAAGTATAAAACACAAAAGAAGCAATTTAAGCAAATAAAGAAAAAATAAAGCACAATAATTAATCTAAGTCTGTTATGGTTAAGAACCTAGTCATCCCCAGCGGAGTCGCCATGCTGTCGCGCCCGTTTTTTACCTGAGTCAAAACGAGAGTACTACGTATGGTTGATTCCTAAATGCATTTAAAGGAGTCGCCACCTAATTATTATAGTGAATTAGGACACTAAAAATGTAGCATAAAATACTACGAATGATCTCCATTTTTTAAGGTCTGTGAAACTATGTGAAATTCTAGATAAGGGTTCTTTATTATCCTAAAGGGAAGGGGTCAGGCATCCTATAGGATCCGCTAACTTGCGGTTGTCCGGTCAAACTTAGGCTTAATATTATTGTGCTAACATGCAATCTACAATTCTAAAGGTGTTCTAATTATTAAACCAACCAGAAGATATTTAAACTAGACATGCAAATATTTAAAATAAATTTATATTTAACAAGATATTAATGAGAGCAAATAATCATAAAAAGATGGAATGAATAGAATTTAGCGATATTTCGCTTTTATTTTATATTATGCGAATGTTTTAACTTTTGGGTGCGCCTCCGGGTACCTGCAAAAGACACTTAGTAAAAAAATTAGTAAATAATAAAATAAATTATCAAATAAACACAACGTATGTATGTATATATATATATATATGTAAAAGATATATTTTATATAGTGTGGGGTCAGCTAGTGTTATGTCAAGGATACTAAGACATGAGAAGCCAATATCGCTTCGGCTGCGGTCGACTCACCTCCCGGTGAACGATACAATGCATTCTCGTCTAATCTTTTCACTTTCCTCCTCGCCCACATATTCCGTCTCGCTTACCATGGAGGCCTCCAGATCGACGGATAAATCCTTCTTTGGCCAGTGTAGTATCATGTTCAAAAATCAGTAAAATATCAAGTGTAATATCTTGTTCAAAATCAATTTAATAAAATAAAATACCAAGTGCAGTATCTTGTTCAAAATCAATTTAATAAAATAAAATACCAAGTGTAGTATCTGTTCTTTAAAAATCAGTTTAATAAAAATAATTTAGAAGGCAAAATTGTAAAAAACAGTCCGGAGAACAACAAGAAGTAGAAACAAACAACAACAGCAGCAGCCAACAAATCATTGAAAATAGTAGAAGCAGGATAGTTCGCCGGAACAAATGGAAACAGTCCGCCGGAATTTTCAAAACGTCGTCGGAGTCTTAAAACTCCGGCCAAAATACTAAAATGGTGCAAAATCAGCCCAATAAAACAGAAGCAAACCGACGAACATCGTCGGAGTTTTGCAAACTCCGGCCAAATACCAAAACTCCAGAAATCAGTCCGACAACCAACAACAGAAACCAAAAATTAAACCAACAGGGGTCGCCGGAGTTTAAAACTCCGGCGAGATACAAAATTTCCAAAATCAGTCCAACCAAACCACAATATGTATTATAGCAACGAAAGAGAAACAAATCAATGTCGTCGCCGGAGTTCAAACTCCGACAAGTTTCAACAACACAAAAAGATAACGTGGCGGCGTTGCATTTCACGGCTTCACGGGCGACGCCTCGATGGTTTGGCGCGAGCGAGGCGGACAGTGGGGTGTGACGGTAAGGGTTCGCCGGAGATGGTGGGTTGTTGTTACGTGTGTGTGTGTGAGCAGTGGTGAGGGTGTCGACTGGAATAGTGGCGGCGACGGGAGGTGTGGAGGTCGACGGGAGACTGGCGGCGACGGGAGGTGTAGAGAGGGGATGTATTGTGTGGCTGCTGGGTGTTTAAAGGGGGGTTCGCCGGAAATGGGGTGAGGGAATGGGCTGGTCAGTGGGGGTTCGCCGGAGCTTGGAGCTCCAGCGAAGGGCGGCGGCGACAGGAAGGATGGGAGAGGGCAGGGCCCCTTTTGATCTTTCCCTTTTTTTTAAGGGAAGAGGGCCTCTATGCGGCTGATATTGAAGTAAAAAAAAATGTGCTGATGGGTTTAAAAGTTGCGGTTGCCCCCTTATGTTTTCCCTTTTTTTAAAGTGGGTAATGTTTATTATATAGGGGTAGGATTAGGTTTAGGGTTTGGGTTTGGTTTGGGGGGAAAGATGAAAAGTGGTATTTGAAATTTAAAAATTGGGGAATAAAAGAGGGTGTTTGAATGAAATTAATTATGGTGTTTGGATTGGAATGATTCGGATTGAGTCTCGTACTGGACTGGTTTGACAAAATGTAAAACAGGTTAATTATTTAAAAGAAAAATTATTTAAAAAGATGCAAAATTATTAAAATGCAAATGCCGATACAATAATAATAAAATACAATATTTAGACAAATGTTTAATGTCTAATTAAAATTAAAGCGGGATGTCAATTAATTTATTTAAAGAGATGCAAATATTATTAAAATAAACGACTGTGTAATAATAATAGAAGCATAATATTAACAAAGACATAACGCTTAATTTTTAAAAATATAAAGATAAAAATGCAAAAATGATGATTAGAATGTGGTGTCCTAAAACACATAAAATTGCAATAAATATACGAAAAACGAGTCAAAATTGACTGTCAACAATGGGACTAGACCGTTATTTGATTGATGGTTGTATGGCGGTGGCTCTTCATCCAGGTATGGATATTGACCGGATACATGCATATGCACAGGGGGTAGAAGACTGACACAGAGGGCGTCAGCCGGATAGGGATCACGACAGAGGCCAGCATAAGAGGGCTAGATCGGCTGGATAATCTGGTGAGTTTCTAAGCGGGCAGCCTCAACAGCATGTTTGGTATTCTTTTCAGCCAGCACAGAGTGCACATCCACGATCTGGTGGGAGATTTGGCCATGCGGTGTCGGGAGCTGGTCGAGCTCGAGTTGCAGTTGTTTTGGCGAGCAGGTTCGAGTCAGTCGAGGCCACCTTTGCCTCGGTGTTCTAGGTGTGGTAGGTCCCATTATGGGATATGCCGCTTTACTACGGGTGCTTGTTTTTCTTGCGGCCGTCAAGGCCATATGATGAGAGGGTGTCCTTATAGATGTGGTACATGTGGTATGGCTCGACCATTGGATCGGTTCTTTGGTTGAGATATTCTATAACTATCGTCCACAGTGAGGTGTTCATATGCCAACAGGCCGTAGTAGAGGTCGTGGTGGAGTTTCTAGTTCTGGCGGCCCCTCGAACCGCATATATGCCTTGTCTAGTAGGCAGGATCAAGAGGCGTCACCAAATGTGATTACAGGTATATTATCGATCTTTTTCCGAGACGTATATGCATTGATAGATCCAGGTTCCACATTATCATATATATCTCCCCTTGTTGCTAGTAGAATCAGAATAGAACCTGAGTCGATAGAACCATTTGAGGTAGCTACACCGGTACGAGATTCTGTCATAGCTAAGCTAGTATATAAAAATTGTTCGGTGGTTATATATAGTCGTCCTACCATAGCAGATTTGATAGAGTTAGACATGTCTGACTTTGATGTTATTATGGGTAGGATTGGTTGACTTCTTGTTATGCTAATGTCGATTGTAGAGAAAAGGTAGTTCGATTTCAGTTTCCAGGCGAGCCAATTATAGAGTGGAAGGGGAATACAACATCGCCGAGGGGTAAGTTTATTTCATACCTCAAGGCAAGGATGATGGTATCGACTCTTCAGTCAGTTCCGGTAGTTAGTGAATTCCCAGATGTATTCTCAGATGATCTTCCGGGTCTTCCCCAGAGCGGGAGATAGAGTTCACTATATATGTACTACCACATACTCGACCCATATCTATTTCTCCTTATAGAATAACACATGCAGAGTTGAAGGAATTAAAGGAGAAGCTGGGAGACTTGTTAGAAAAGGCTTCATTAGGCCTAGTACATCTCCTTGGAGAGCACCGATATTATTTGTGAGGAAGAAAGATGGATCGTTGTGGATGTGTATTGATTATAGGCACCTGAATAAGGTAACCATATAGAACAAGTATCCCCTCCCCAGGATTGATTATTTATTGGACCAGCTGCAGAGAGCTAAGCGTTTTTCCAAGATAGACTTGCGGTCAGGTTACCATCATGTGCGGGTAAGAGAGGCAGATATTCCGAAGACATCATTCAGGACCCGATACGGACATTATGAGTTTAGAGTGATGTCTTTTGGGCTGACCAATGCTCCAACAGTGTTTATGGATTTGATGAACCGAGTGTTCAAGTCATTCCTGGATATGTTTGTTATCGTATTCATTGATGATATCCTGGTTTATTCACGTTCAGAAGAGGAGCATGCAGACCATTTGAGGATGGTGCGAGGTGCTCCGGCACGGCGATTGTATGCCAAATTTTCTAAGTGTGAATTTTGGTTGACTTGATGGCAGGGCATATTATCGGGCGGATGGTATTGGGTAGATACACGAGAAGATTGAGGCGGTAAAGACTTGGCGGACTCGACACCTGCGAGTGCAGCGATTTCGAGGGCTAGAAGGATATTACAAGAGGTTCGTGGAGAAGTTTGCCTCGATTTCAGTGCCTTTAACAAGGCTAACTCATAAGACAGCTAAGTTCCAATGGACGGATGCTTGTGAGCAGAGCTTCCAGTTGTTGAAAGACAAGTTGACTACGACTTGATTCGACTCTTCGAGGACGGATGGTTATGTTATTTATTGTGATACTTCAGGTATCAAACTAGGTTGTGTGTTGATGCAGTATGGCAGGGTTATAACTTATGCCTCCCGACAGCTCAGGAAGCACGAGAAGAATTATCCTACTCATGATTTGGAGTTAGCAGCGGTGATTCATGTTTTGAACATATGGAGACATTATTTGTATGGTGTTCATGTTGATATTTATACGGATCACAAGAGTCTCCAATATATCTTTAAACAGAAGGAGCTGAATTTACGACAGAGACGGTGGCTAGAGTTACTAACGGATTATGATGTTGATATTCTATACCATCCAGGGAAAGCAAATGTGGTGGCAGATGCTCTTAGCCGTAGATTTATGGGTAACTTGACGGATGTGTAACCGGAATCAAAAGAGATGGTTCGTGAGATATACCAGCTAGCGAGCCTTGGAGTCCGGTTGGCCAATTCTGGAGACAGTGGAGTTCTTGTTCGAGAAGTTGCTGAGTCCTCTATCATAGAAGAGGTAAAGATACATCGGTATAAGGATCCGGTTCTGGAACAATATAGAGATGCAGCTCTTCGAAAGTAGAAGACTCTATTTAAGGTTGCACCTAATGGAGTGCTACGTTATGAAGGTATGCTTGTGTACCGGATGTTGCAGGGCTACGACGATAGGTTATGGGAGAGGCACACAATTCCCGTTATTCTATTCATCCAGGGTCAACAAAGATGTATCATGACCTCAGATGCTTGTATTGGTGGGATGGCAAAGGGACATAGCGGAGTTTGTTACTCAGTGCCCGAATTGTCAACAGGTTAAAGTCGAGCATCAGAAGCCTGGTGGGTTGCTACAGGAGATAGAGATCCTAACTTGGAAATGGGAAGTGATTAATATGGACTTCATTACAGGCTTACCTCGCACTCAGCGGAAGTGTGACTCTATGATCGGTGTATTTTATATACACCTTTTGAGTCATTTTTAGTTAGTCTTTTGTCCATTTTTGTACAAATATGTGTCGTCTTAGGATATATTGTCTTTCTTTTGTGTCATAATGGTTTAAACTGGCACATTAGCGAAAAGGAGCGAAAAGAAGGCAGAAACAGAGGTTCCAGAGCTCAAAAAGCTAGAAAGTTGGCGATCCGGGTGAGAAACAAGGCGGCGCCGCGGCGCCTCCAACCAGCAGCATCAGAGCGCCACGGCGCCCAAATCTGAAGAACCGCATGAGTTTGTGCGCCAGGCTGATTCTGAACGCGATGTCGGCGGGAATTCTGCCAAATCCGAATGGGAATGGGCCAAGAAGGAAAAGTTGGGGAACGTTTTGGAGGCTATAAAAAGGACATTCTTAGGTCAGAATAAGGGTTCCAACCTTTGCCAATTCATCACAAACTTGGAGATCAAGATTGAAGACTACTTTTGTGTAATTTCTTTGTTCTTTGTTTTATTTCTTTGTAGTTTATGTTGGATATTAGTTTAGTTCTTGGCATGTCTATGGCTAGGAACTAACTTAATTTAGGGCTTTCCATATCAAATCACTTGAAACTCATTCTTATGAATTAATGCATGTTTTGGTTTCTTCTTATCATTGTGAGATTTATTCAATATTTATCTTGAATGCTTGGTAATTAATTGATCACTAATTATCATAATTTATATGATTTCTAATCGAAAGCCGAAAGGGGAGATTATGAATATGCTATAGTTGAATAAACATAGGTTAAATCGGGACGAAAGTACCCCGATACTTGTGTAGCTTAATAGGTTATTGCTCTTAATCCTCTTTTATAGTCAATCTTATCACCGAAAGATAGAAGGGTTCTATATTGGGGTTGAGTGTTTATATTACCTTAACATGAGTATAAAACGACTTAGTTAACCTGCTGTCTCAAAATAGAAGAAGAACCATAATTAATTGCATTAACAAGTAAGATGAGCGGATAGTTGAGGAGATTTGGAAGCCCTATTTCCACCATATCTGAAGTAAAATAAATTAATTTAGTTAGCATCCATAATTATAGTTATAAATAATTCATCAATCATCGGTTACCAAATAGATACCATAAAATAGAGTTTGATAATTGGACACTAATCCCTGAGGACGATAACTCGGTCTTCTAGACTATATTACTTGTCACGACACGTGCACTTGCGTTTAGTGTGTGCATAAATCGCGCATCACTCTATATGGGTGATTGTGGATAGGCTGACGAAATCAACCCATTTTTTACCAGTCAGAACTACGTATTCGGCTGAGGACTATGCGAGATTGTACATCAGGGAGATAGTGAGACTTCATGGGGTCCCCACATCTATTATATCGGACAGATGAGCACAGTTTACAGATAACTTTTGAAAATCGTTCCAGAAGGGATTGGGGACACAAGTGAGTCTTAGCGCAACATTTCATCCTCAGACTGATGGGCAGACTGAGCGTACTATTCAGACACTGGAGGATATGTTGAGAGCCTGTATTATTGACTTCAGAGGTAGCTGGGATGATCATTTACCACTTATTGAGTTTGCTTATAATAATAGCTACCATTCTAGTATCCAGATGGGCCCGTACGAGACATTATATGAGAGAAAATGCAGGTCACCTATTGGTTGGTTTGACGTAGTCGAGACTAAGTTAATCGGCCCAGATATGATTCAGAAAGTTGTGGATAAGATGAAATTTATTCAGGAGAGATTATTAGCAGCCCAGAGTCGATAGAAGTCATATGCAGATAATCGGCGTGGAGACTTAGAGTTTCAGGTTGGTGATTGGGTATTCCTGAAGGTGTCACCCATGAAGGGTGTGATGAGATTTGGTAAGAAGGGGAAGATTAGCCCAAGATACATTGGACCTTACCAGATTATTCGTAGGATAGGCAAGGTTGCCTATGAGTTGGATCTACCATCTTATTTGGAAGCGGCACATCCAGTTTTTCATGTATTGATATTGCGTAAGTGTATTGGTGATCCTTCTAGAGTATTCCCGATAGATGATGTCCAGGTGACAGAGGAGTTGTCTTATGAGGAAATCCCCATAGATATACTTGATCGTCAGGTTAGGAGGTTACGTACTAAGAATGTGTCTTCCGTCAAAGTATTATGGCAAAACAATAATAGGGATGAAATGACTTGGGAAGCAGAAAACGAAATGAAGAAGAAGTATACTCACTTGTTTCCTATGCCTACAGGTAATTTGATTCCTAACTTGACTTTATTTATTGGTGAATGACATATGTGATATGTCGCGCTCGTTTTTGACCTCGGGGGTCTGAACGGTATCCGCAACGTTGCTCTTTGGCGCGGTTCCCTAGATGGTGCAATAATGCTATTTTTGAGGAGTCGCCACCTAATTAGTTAAGTGAATTAAGACACTTGATTTATTGCAGTAAAATACTACAATTAATCTCCATTTAATGGTCTGCGAAATTAGTGAGATTCTGGATCAGGGTTCTTTATTATCCTAAAGGGAAGGGATTAGGCATCCTTTAAGATCCGCTAACTTGCGGTTATTCGTTCAAGCCCATGTTAATTATTTATTGCCCTTTTTATTCTACCTATTCTAAGCATTTTTCATAATTTATAATTAAAATAAAGTGCAATACAGAATAATAAAAACTAAAATTAAATGCGACATAAAATAAAACTCCGGGACATCTTTTAGCCCTTTTTAGGCCTTCTGCACAAGATGATCTCCGGGTACCTGCATAAACACTTAGTAAAAGTGTTAGTACTAGAATAAATAATTTTAAATCAATGACAGGAATTTAATAAATAAAGCCAAAATAAATAAATCCGTCTTTTGCACATATGAGGCCTTGGAAATCAGACGGAGATTCCTTCATCGGCCAATATTGTTAAAAACAATAAAATAAATAAAACCTTCAGATCCGCGCCAAAACAGTAATAGTTTTAAACACGGAGGGCTCAGATATAAAAAATATATAAAGTGGGACAGCCTAAACAAGTGCGGCTGCGAGAATTCGCATGCCGGTAGCATGTTGGTTATCCGGTGTAAGTGGAAGAAATCATCCTTGCCCAGAAAGCTTCATTTATTTTATTTTCTGTCTTTGCAACTGTGGAGGCCTCAAAAATCGACGGATAACTTTTTCATCGGCCAAACAAGTGTAGCATCTTGTTCAAATCAGTAAACCAGCAAAAATGTCCAAAATCAATAACAATATGGCCAAAAACAGTCCAATAATATGGCCAAAACCAGTAGCAAAAATAGGCAAAAATCAGTTTCGAAAATGGCAAAATCAGCCAGCAACAATGACCAGAATCAGCCCAGCAGTGGTTCGCCGGAAATGTCCATTATCACCAGAAAATTCAGAATGTCGCCGGAGCGACCAAAAATCAGAAATCGATCCAGCGGATGTCGCTGAGTTTTTTTAAAACTCGGCGGATACAACACTTGAAAAAATCAGTCCCGATAGAAAAAGCATGCAACAGATGCAATAAATAGAGCGAACCAAGTCGCGGAGTTTCAAACTCGGCATTTCAATAGTCGAGAAAAGCAGTCCAAACAAACAGAGTATGCAACGGATCCAAAACAAAGCATAACATGGGTCGCCGGAGTTCTTCAAACTCCGGCGAGATTAAAAAAAATAAAGGAAATCAGTTCAAATAAGAATATACCAACAAATCTAAAAATAGAACCAAACCCAGGCAACGATGGTGGCGGCGTCACTTCCACGGCGAACACCAGAGCGACTCCGCCTGACGAACGTTGAGACAGTGACGGTGGTTCGCCGGTGAGGCGAGTGGTGGTGGTTCGCTGGTGGTGATGGGAAAGGGCGACGGGAGAGGTTTTGTGCGGTGGTGAGGTGTGTGGCAGTGAGGTGTGTTGGTCGAGGTTCGCCGGAGAACAGTGGCGGCGACGGGTGTGTGGTGACGAGAGAGGGCTGCTGGCGACGAGGTGAGGGGACAGGGAGACGGGAGAGGGCGACGGGAAGGAGATTGCGTGATTGAAAACTTGTGGGCTCGCCGGCGACTGGAAAGGTAGGGGTATTAAGGGTTGGGCGACTGAAGGATATAATAGGGTGAGGAAGATAAAGTGGGGGTGATTTGTGTGTTGCGGCTGACCTTCTTTTTTAATGGGGTGGGGGGGAATGTTTATTATATAGGGGTATTTAGGTTTAGGGTTTGGTTTAGTTTTTTAGGGAAAAAATGAAAAGTGGGGTATTGTTTTTGGGGGGAAATGAAAAGTGGGTTTTGATTTTAGGGGGGGGGGGGGGGAATAAAAAGATGAAAGTTTGGGTGAAATTAAAAATGGTGTTGGATTGGACTGATTCAAATCGTGTCTTGGACTGGTTTGACAAAATGCAAGACGGATTAATTATTTAAAAGAAAAATTACTAACAAGATGCAAGATTATTAAAATGCAAATGTCGATGCAATAATAATAAAAATATAATATTTTAGCAAATGTTTAATACCTGATTAAAAATAAAAACAGGATGTCAATTAATTATTTAAAGAGATGCAAACATAATAATAATAGAAACATAATATTAACAAAAACATAATGCTTAATTTAAAATAAAATATGCAATGTCATTTTTCTGAAGAAATAAACATAGAATATTATGCGAAAAATGCAAAAAATGATGATTAAAATGTGGTGTTCTAAAACACATAAAATTGTAACAAATATACAAAAAACGGGTAAAAATTGACTGTAAACAGCATGTCCCTCTTTGTACGGAGATGATGGAAGAGTCTTCGGACAAAGATGTTGACTTGTAGCCAATTTTGTCATGTTTTATAAACTAGAACTCAAAAATAGGGATGATGCAGACCCAAAATTGTCCCAGTGTCAAATCATGATGACACTGAGTCGTTGTGATGCGAAAAATAAAAAACAAAGGCGTGATTTAAAAATGTCGATGTCGAAGTATGATTGACCTTTGGGTTGCGGTGGCGTGGTCTTTGAAAAAGACATGGTGTTTGTAGATGTTGATGGTGTTGTTGCATAGACGCGATGCTGATGTTCGTCGTTGCATAGACGAAACATAGATGAAGCCGTTGCATAGGCTTATATGAAACGACGTCGTTGCATAGACGCGATGCAAATGTTCGTCGTTGCATGGACGAAACATAGATGAAGCCGTTGCATAGGCTTATATGAAATGGCGTCGTTGCATAGACGCGATGCAGATGCTCGTCGTTGCATAGACGAAACATAGAAGAAGTCGTTGCATAGGCTTAAATGAAATGACGTCGTTGCATAGACGTGATGCAGATGTTCGTCGTTGCATAGACGAAACATGGATGAAGCCGTTGTATAGGCTTAAATGAAATGACATCGTTGCATAGACGCGATGCATATCTTCGTCGTTGCATAGACGAAACATAGATGAAACCGTTGCATAGACTTAAATGAAATGACATCATTTTCGGACGCAATGCAGATGCTCGTCGTTGCATAGACGAAACATAGATGAAGCCGTTGCATAGGCTTTTAATGAAATGACGTTGTTGCATAGACGTGATGCAGATGTTCGTCGTTGCATAGACGAAACATGGATGAAGCCGTTGCATAGGCTTATATGAAATGGCGTTGTTTTCGGACGCAATACAGATGCTCGTCGTTGCATAGACGAAACATGGATGAAGCCGTTGCATAGACTTTTAATGAAATGACGTCATTGCATAGACGTGATGCAGATGCTCGTCGTTGCATAGACGAAACATAGATGAAGCCATTGCATAGACTTTTAATGAAATGACATCGTTGCATAGACGTGATGCAGATGTTCGTCGTTGCATAGACGAAACATGGATGAAGCCGTTGCATAGGCTTAAATGAAATGATGTCGTTGCATAGACGTGATGCAGATGTTCGTCGTTGCATAGACGAAATATGGATAAAGTCGTTGTATAGGCTTAAATGAAATGACGTCGTTGCATAGACGCGATGCAGATATTCGTCGTTGCATAGACGAAACATAGATAAAGCCGTTGCATAGGCTTAAATAAAATGACGTCGTTTTCGTAGGAAATGCAGATGCTCGTCGTTGCATAGACGAAACATAGATGAAGCTGTTGCATAGACTTTTAATGAAATGACGTCGTTGAATAGACGTGATGCAAATGTTCGTCGTTGCATAGACGAAACATGGATGAAACCGTTGCATTGACTTATATGAAATGACGTCGTTTTGACCTTAATCTGAGATGTTAAATCGTTGCATAGACGAAACATGGATGAAGCCGTTGCATAGGCTTAAATGAAACTGCGTCGTTGCATAGACGCGATACAGATGCTCGTCATTGCATAGACGAAACATAGATGAAGCCGTTGCATAGGCTTATATGAAATGGCGTCATTTTCGGACGCAATGCAGATGTTCGTCGTTGCATAGACGAAACATAGATGAAGTCGTTGCATAGGCTTAAATGAAATGGCGTCGTTGCATAGACGCGATGCAGATGTTCGTCGTTGCATAGACGAAACATAGATGAAGCCATTGCATAGGCTTTTATGAAATGCGTTGGTTTATGAGCGTACCTGCTTTGTGACCCGTCTGGGTTGAAATAGCGTCATTGCATAGACGTTGTTGTTTGTAACCCGCATGGGTTTTTTGTTGTGCTCCTGCCTTTGCTGATATGAAGATCTTGCACTCAAAGAAAACTTAGTGAGTTTTAGGAAATGAGTGGTTGATTAGCGTCGACCTTGTAGCTTTGGCTCTTGACGCTTGCATTCTCAGATTTGGACTGAAGACCTAGTTGGCCTGCTTTTTTCATGTCTATTGTCATTTTCTTGCAGTGAATCCTTATAATGTCTCAGTTTCTGGTAATGAAGATGTTGAACTTTCAACTGGGTAAGGTCGAATCTTGACGCTATCAAGCCGATCAGGTAAGCAATTTTTTGTTTTTTTATCGTGAATGTAAAGCTAATGCGAGAATATGGACAAAATCGAGTCCAGTGCAAAACAATGAAAAAAAAATATTTCTAATGGAGTGACCGAAGCCGATGTGGCTGCCTATATATCCCGCCGAGGGAATCAGGTCAAGACGTAGTTCATGCTGTAAAATAAGATTTTTTTATGATTTTAAAATGATGCGGGACCAGAGCCGATGTAGCCGCCTACGTATCCCGCCGAGGGAATCAGGTCAAGACGTAGTTCGTGATGCCAAATAAGATTTTTTTTTATGATTTTAAAATGATGTGGGACCGAAGCCGATGTGGCTGCCTACGTATCCCGCTAAGGGAATCAGGTCAAAACGTAGTTCGTGCTGCAAAATAACGATTTTTATGTAATATGCATTTTGTTGTTTTTTTTTTTCTGAAAAAAATGGAAGACGACATTACGTTCTGACTTCAGTTGATACCGACAATTAGTATTGTGCATAAGGATTTTCGTTTATTGCTTTCAGTCTAACCGAGATCGGCTCCGGTGTAATTCGCACTTGGATAGTACCTCGAGACATACGAGTGTCGACACACCTGCTTGCATCCAAGGTTTCGAACTACACATAATCTCACGTTTCAAATGCCCTCACTGAAAGAAAGTCTCATTTCACACATATATTTCAGTATTTTGAATTTTGGGACGTTTGGAGAAAAACACTCACACTCAGAAAGATGTTTAATGCATGCAACTGTGATACCATAGGTTTGGCCGTCATGTAAGTATCCACTAATGTGAGAAACCTCAGTATAAGATCATGTAGGGCTTGTCACGGGCTTGTAATGTAGGCTTGGGGAATGGATGGATATCATTTGGATAAAAGTGACTAATCAATCCTCGAGAGTTGGACTACGTCCATACTTGATATTTGTACGCTTTAATGCTGACTTGCTTTCTTTTTGTCTCAGTTTTTTGCATTGACTTCTTTTGAATCTTTCATTTCGAGCCCCTTTTTTCAGGGTCATATATCCCTTTTTTTTATCGGGGCTTTTGATTTCCTCTTTGTGTGAAGTCGTCTCTGCTTTTGTTTTTTGAGACTTTGACAATTTTTGTCTTTGCAAACTTCAGCTAGAATTTTGTCAGTCACTTGCACATTTTTAAAGCACTCAAGGAGGTCGGGCCAAGAGAGGGATAGTGCGTACGTACTCAGAAAGGTTATAGGTGTAATATGCGGTTGTCGAAAGAAATAGGTTTAGGCTCAAAAGGGGTGTACTATGGATAATGTTATTTGGTAGGCTGAAAAGGCTCAAACGGGTCAAAGAAAGCCTACGATCATTTCCTACACCGAGTGTTACTCAAGATTTCGCCTCAACAAACATTCAGGCCAAGTTCTAGATCACAATGCAATGCAATTGAACTTATTCTAAAAACTCACCACACAATGCATATGAAACGATGAGGTCGGTTTCATTTTTATCTTGGAAACATGCAAGACAATGTCATTTACGGGTGTGAATAAGAGGTACCAAAAGAATTTATGGTTTACCACAAAGTCAACCCATAATGTTTTTTTTTGCACACTTGTAACTGTGTTGGTATCAACAAAGTCAAACAATAATACTTAAAAATGTTTTTGTATTTTTGAATAACATTTTTTTGTATTTATGAACAAAATATTTTTTATTTTATTTTTTGAATAATTGTTTTTTTTTGTATTTTTTGAATAAATGGTACGAACCGAATAAAGTTTGTCTCGTATCCGTAGAGAATCATGTGCGCGTAGTTCATTCAAATATGTTATAAAATGTATGCTTGAAAATGATTTATCAATGAAAGAATGACAATATAAAGTTGTGCAAAAGAAAATGATTGTCCACTGTGGACGAATGCAAAGTAAAAATGAATGTAACGAAAAATGAATGCCCGAGAACATGATGAATGGGATGCATGAGTGAGAAAAATATGTTTTTTTTGTGGTGTTTAATCCAAAATGAGTTGCCTACGTATCACACTGTGTGGTGAGAATCAGACACGCGTAGTTCGGAATAATTATGCTGTAAAAATGCATGATAAATAATTATGTAATCAACGATAAACATATCAATTGAATTTGCAAATAAAGATATAAAATATAGAAGAACTGAGAGCGATGTCTCGTTGAATCTGGTATAAACTAACTTCTATTAGTCAACATAACTACCGCTCATTTTGTGATGATTTTTTTTTCCGATCGTCTTAGGCTGATTGCGAGGACGACCTTCCTGCAAAAAATATGAGAAATAGGTGAGTAGGAAAATGACAAAAATAATAAAAATGCAAAGGTGTGACAATATAGTCAAAGACTCCCCTAATTGGTTCGACCGGACTGGTGGTTGATGCTTCACAAAGTCCAAGTCGCGCTATTCAAGAGTGATTTCTGTGATGAAGTCCTGATTGCAATGTGACAGCAAAAGTGCAAAAATGCAAATGCTCGAGCCCGAAATCACAAAAGGATAATTATTGCATTAAATAATATGTATAGAGTTGCTAGCGACAAACAATAATAAACAAAAAGCATGCAAATCAAGCGTGTGCCCTAATATGCTTGGGACCTCCCTTATGTCAGAGGTGAGCCTAAACGTCAAATATGCGGAATTATGATAAATAAGTCCAAACCGTTAAACTGCAATGTTTTGTTGGAAATGGCGACCAAATGACGATGCACTTTTTCCAATTTTGGCGTGTCATGACCAGACTTGGATCCGTCTATCATTATCACGCTACACATATATGCTTATTGGTCGTTGGGTTGTGAAACCCGTCGACAATTTGGTGGATTCCCTAATTGTTGAGACGATACCAAGGTCCGATCCACCTAAGATGTATGCATGCATGACTTAAAAAAATGTGGTATAGCTCTATCCTAATTTTGCTAAGATTTGGTTGACTAGACGTAAGGTTCCCGAGCGGACTACTCGAGTGAGAAGGCTACGCGGCCACCGGTTGGACCAGATTCTCCGCGCCTTTGTCAACTCTCCTAAAATTGGGTAATTGAAAGAAATTTGCGGGTGCGCAAAGCACACCTCGCGTGTAGTGTGTGATAGTGTCAATTTTCCAGAATGGAGGAAATATGAGCATAATGACAATTTAAGGAAAGCAATAAAATAATGTAGCAATTAAAGTAGTTAATTACAAAATAAAAGCAAACAATATAAAATATTTACAACAAATATAAAAGCAAAATAAAGTGCAATATTTAATTAACCTGGATTTGCTATGATTAAGAACCTGATTTCCCCAGTGAAGTCGCCATGCTGTCGCGCCCGTTTTTGACCTCGGGGGTCTGAATGGTATCCGCAACGTTGCTCTTTGTCGCGGTTCCCTGGATGGAGCAATAATGCTGTTTTTGAGGAGTCGCCACCTAATTAGTTAAGTGAATTAGGACACTTGATTTATTGCAGTAAAATACTACAATTAATCTCCATTTAATGGTCTGTGAAATTAGTGAGATTCTAGATCAGGGTTCTTTATTATCCTAAAGGGAAGAGATTAGGCATCCTTTAAGATCCGCTAACTTGCGGTTATTCGTTCAAGTCCATGTTAATTATTTATTGCCCTTTTTATTCTACCTATTCTAAGCATTTTTCATAATTTATAATTAAAATAAAGTGCAATACAGAATAATAAAAACTAAAATTAAATGCGACATAAAATAAAACTCCGGGACATCTTTTAGCCCTTTTTAGGCCTTCTGCACAAGATGATCTCCGGGTACCTGCATAAACACTTAGTAAAAGTGTTAGTACTAGAATAAATAATTTTAAATCAATGACAAGAATTTAATAAATAAAGCCAAAATAAATAAATCCGTCTTTTGCACATATGAGGCCTTGGAAATCAGACGGAGATTCTTTCATCGGTCAATATTGTTAAAAACAATAAAATAAATAAAACCTTCAGATCCGCGCCAAAACAGTAATAGTTTTAAACACGGAGGGCTCAGATATAAAAAATATATAAAGTGGGACAGCCTAAACAAGTGCGGCTGCGAGAATTCGCCGGTAGCATGTTGGTTATCCGGTGTAAGTGGAAGAAATCATCCTTGCCCAGAAAGCTTCATTTATTTTATTTTCCGTCTTTGCAACTGTGGAGGCCTCAAAAATCGACGGATAAATTGTGGCTGTGAAGATGAATATTTTGGAAGAGAAACATGTAGGAATGATGGATTGAACTTGTAGAATACATGCATGCCATTAGAAGTTGAAGAAATGGTGCACATTGGATTGTAGTGGACCGAAAACTGCTCCAGAAGTCACGCACGTTGTAGGGACTGCTTGGGCTAATCTAAGGTAATAATTCTTCCTTTCATTTGAGTTATTGGAATTAAATGATGTTGTAGTTAAGAGATAAGCTCATGTTAAAGAGGAATTGGAATTAAGAGATTGCATGTGATTGTTATCGATGTTGTTGAGCCGAATTGATTTGCTATTGCCGATTTTGGGGATTGTTTTGGTATACCTTGGATTTGATTGTTGTTATTGTTATCATTGTCACTAATTGTATGTTGAAATTGAAGGAAATCTTGACATTTAAAGTTGTATTTGATTATATGAAAGTATTGAAATATGAAATTGGATTTGAGAAAGTTAAGAGAAGAGTTAGGAAATTATGTTGTTGTGGCCGAGAGATGTATGAAACCGTGGACATTGTTGTGTCGAGTTAGGGGCTGCTTCGTCAAGTTATGATTCTGTAAATATAAGTTATGAACATGTATATACGTTGTGGTAATTACTAATACATGTCTTAAAGGAATTAAAACGTAGAAATGTGTTATGTTGCAAACTATAAGACTTGCACTCTTGTTGTTGTTGGAATGTGGACTGTTTTTAAGGTTGTTTTAATGTGGTTTAAGGGGCTGAATTAATAAGAGAAATATGTGTATTAATCACGTTGGTTGTTGTAGTAGTTGTATTCCATAAACGTAAAGAGAGGGAATGTATTATAATGGCGTATATGGAGTATTTGAGATTGTTTTTGTTATATCTTTAAGTTGCATCTTATTATTGGTATTGTTGGCCTTGTTTGTAAGTTGTCGATGTGCATATAAATAGGGGAGGTGCTGCCCAAATTTCTATAGAAAAGAGAGTCATCATTTGGTATATAACTTACACTAATAAGCATAGGGTTGACAGACATGTTACTATTATTATAGGTTGAAGTGCTAGACGAGACGTACTTTAATTAGTGAGTTGGGTAGTCCGACAATAAGGTATGTAAAACTATCCTTTCTTCTTTTTGACATGATTTACATAAATGAGTGTACGGCAGACGTACATAGTTCTAATAAATCATAATGATACATGATATGATAGTGCCTTTGATTTTTCAAATGATGATTTAAAATGATACATGATATGATAGTGCGTTTTATCTATCCCATTGAGAGTCAAGTGATGATTTAAATTGCATATGATTGATCATGATAATCTATTCGTGCTTGATGAGATTATATTTTCACCGCGTTCCGGGCCGGAAAGTTTCGTGCACAGTTCCTTATATGTTCACCGCGTCACTCACTAGAGGGTCGAGCAGTATGATATGCGGACATGCATCCGCAGATATGACATATGTGGACAGACATCCACAAATTTGACTATGTGTTCACCGCGTCCTTCACTAGAGGGTCGGGCAGTTATGTGGACAGGCATCCACGAATATGATTTCATTTTACCGAGTCCCACATTGGGCCGGGTACGATATATTATATGGCTTATACATGACTCTCATTTTATAAGGCACATTTGACTTTCATTTCATAAGGCACAGTTGTATTGATATTTGGATTATTATATTTGTCTCCTGACATCTTTTGGGCAGTTATGATCTTTTTTACCGTACTTCATGTTTTACTTACTCAGTACATTATTTAGATCGCCCCCTTTCCTCGAAGTGCATTCATGCCCGCAGTCAGTACTCGGATTTGGTGATCTTAATCCAGATTCTGTCACTATTCTGAGAGCTCCATTGATTCGGAGTTTAGTCATTTTGGTACAGAACCTTATTTTCAGACTTATGCATATTTAGGGGCACGACGGGGTCCTGTCCCGTCATATTTCATTATCGTATTCTTAGAGGTATGTAGACAGTTGTGGGTGGTAGATGTGTTTTTGTATATGTGTACGGTTGTGCGCCATTTTGGATATCTCTATGTACAGTGGCGGCCTCGTCGGCTTGCCTATTTTGTTATATGAATTTAGGGCTGTTAGTGGTTTGGATATACTCGAGAACCGGACCGAAATCGGACCGGTAAATCCGGACCAAAATCGGACCGAAACCTTAACGGTCCGGATACGAGTATCAAAAAAATACTCGGACCGATAAGGAACCGGATCGGTAACGTGCCGGTCCCCACCCCAAACCCTCCACCCGGCCCCACGATCCTCGTGATCCGTTTGCTTCACCGGATTTCTCCAAAAACGTCCATCTTGCCCCTCAATTTCACTTTTCCCCCAAATCGTTACGTTTTTTCCCTTTTCAAATCTAAATATCTCGCGATGTACAATTAATTTCAACGTAAAAATTACGTGGAACCGCGCCCGAGAATGTCAATTTCAGTATTGGAAATTCAATTTTAAAAAAAAAATGGCCCGACCCAGAAAATTCTTACGGTCGGACGAGAAGCCAGACCGATAAGGTTCGATCGGGGCCGGTTCTCGTTCGAGATCGAAACCTTACGGTCGGTCGATAAGCTTATCGGATCGGTCGTGGTGATACCGGACCGGTCCGATAACAACACTATATGAATTAGCTGTGACTCCTCGGGAGACAGGTTTATTTTCGATGTTTACATTATCCTTGGTATCCGTGTGATTATATGTGACATGTGGGTATAAGAGTGTCCAGGTAGGGCACCGGGTCGCGGCCCGTCGGGTCGGATCGTGACAAAGAGACTCCCTAAGGCCAAGAGAAAAAGAGTATGTGGTACGATGGAATAAGTCACGTAGAAGGGTGCACACGAGTATATAAGGTACTCCTCAAACCTAAGAGAGGGAGAGATATGCGAGTTATAAAAGAAATGAATTGAGTAGCATCATAACATAGTCGGATGAGAGCTAAAGTAGTACAAGACTCTCTAAATCTAAATCTAACAGAGTAGATCTTGAGAAGATCATGAGATCATCAGTATGAACCGTGAACTACAGAAAGTGCTAGATGAGCTATGAGTTATAGACACATGTACTTAGTTTACACATGATTGCTTGTTGTGAATGTATGCACTTGACCTCGGGGATATGATGTTTCCTTCGAGGATACTGACACTGTTTTTAGGGCTATACAAATACAGAATGCCTTCAGGGCTATACAAATATGCTCATTGCCTTCGGGGATATACAGATGCGCATGTGCCTTCAGGGCTATACATATACTGATTGGCTAAGGGGCCATGCACTTACACATCAGATCCTTTGTGAGGTCGGAATATTGTGTTCAGCTTGTATGTTAGATAGTAATGTAATAAAGACCAGAAATGAGAAATAGTAAAGATAGTACATAGAGCCAAGACAAAATAGATTGTATAGATAAACAAAAGGGCTAAACGGTCCAAGCGATAACGACTAGGTAAGTTGACCGAGGGGTTGTGGTTAGTACACTCCCGTCTCTTCCTTTCAATAGAGATTACAATATGTTTATTCATATTCTTCTTAGAGTTTATATATATACATATTTCTTTCCGTATTACATACTTGGTACATTTCTTTGTACTAACGTCTCATTATTGGGGCACTGTATTTCATGCTTGCATGTGCAGGTAATCAGTTCACAATTTGTCATGTAATTGGAATTGAGTGCAATTGGATGTAATTACACAATTTGTCATATTTGGCCGACCAAGTAATTACATGATCAACATGTAGTTGGGTGTAATTATGGAGAGGTTGATTACACTTTCCATTCATAAGGAGGAGTTAGAGAATTGGGTGTTGACAATGTTACTTTTAAATTTCTTTTCTTTTTTCTTTTTAATTTATTTTAATTTCTTTTTTTTACATTTTAAATTATTTTTATTTAAAAAAAATATTTCTATTTTTTATTTTTATATTTATATTTAAATTATTTTTATTTTTATAGTATTATCTTTCATTTTCTTTCTTCTCATTTCCCAACCTTTTCTTCTTGTGATTTCATGTAATTGCACGTATTTTTTTTTTCATTTAGCGTAACTGCGTTATTATTCTAGTTTTTGAAATTACACTTTCTAATATTAGCAAGAATGAGTCATCAACAAACTTGACATATAACGAGTGATGTTAAAATTTCATTATTGAATGAGGTTATGAACTTATAAATATTTTCACTTTCTTTTGAATTATATTTACTTAAGTTATGTTGGAACTTATTTTATGCTATGTTGGAATTTGACATAAAAGTATCATGTTAAATTATTATTTTTTGAATTTTGAATTTAAGTTATATTTGCGATTTCAATTTATTTGCTTTAGTATTTTTCACTTGTTGTTTTACATTGCATATTATTCATTTTCTACTTACAATTGATAGATTATTTTTTCTCAAACATTTGAATAATGTTATAACATTATAATGTATTAGTATTAATCTTTTGATCAAACATATATACATCCAATGATGTTCTTAAAAATATGTGCTTTTGATTTTTATAATTAATTAAATTAAAATATTATTAATTTGAAAATATACTATTACTTTTAAAATATTATTTACAAATATGTGATTATTAATTAATATATTTTCAAGAAATAATATGAATTTTAAATACCTAATTTAATATATCATTTATAAAGGCACATTTTTTATCAAGTATTAATTTTTATTTTTAAACTAATTTAATTGTGTAATTACATATGTGCAACCAAAGTTACCAAACTATGTATGTAATTATTACATTTTGACAAACAAATATGTCCTCATAATTACTCTGTTATGTAATTACTAGATTGTGTAATTACTACTCTAGTAATTACACCAATTCCAATTACCAGGTGGTTTTCCAAGCATACCCTTAGAATTTGTGGTCTAATTACATCTACTAATAAGGTTTTTATGATTATAAAAAACTATCAAAGGATAAAATTTAAAATTTAATTATTTTTAAATATAAAAAGATAACATTCTTTTCAAAGTAAAATTATTAAAAAATAATGGGATATAAAATGGAACAAAGAAAGTAATATATAATATTTTTCGTTGCTTTAAATCTTAATACTTCAGGAAACAGGAATATTCTAAGTGGAAAGTTGGATTCATGAATACTAATCAAATTCCAACTTATGGCCTTAGCTAACATTCACATAACAACTAAGACAGTCATTTCAAAGAGGTGGAGTTATGAGTTAAATTATAGGTTTTAAATTCTAGAATAATGACGTCAGGTATTAGCAATTAGTTTCTAAATTTAATTTCTATTATTTTATGGTATATGTCTTAATATACATACAAAATTTGAATTAAAGTATTGAGTTTGACCGAACTAGTAATTTTAACTCCGCCCTTGATTTCGATTATTCAAGTTACAACTCAATGAGTAAGGCCTCGTTTGGACATAATTTTGATTTGAAATCAGATTGATTTAAAGTTAAAGTTGGAATGCTCGGAAAGAACTGTTGAGACTGTCCCAAGCTCTAGGCGAATTAGTACCCGCACAGCGAGGAAGCGACGACGGGGAAGCGGCCAGGAGAGGATATTTCCGGTGATCTGAGATTCACGGCAAGAGGTACGATTCCTTTACTTATATGTTTTAATTATATTTCAGATAAGTTATTTTCTAGTGCTTATGCTTCTGGTAAAGTAGAAATTCTGAAAATGGTATCAGACTCGTATGGGGTTTTACGTCCATTTTTTAATACAATCAGTCTATAATCTTTTTCAGATTTACTAATATCATAGCTTCAGATTTTCTACTTTAAGAAACATAAGCATTAAAAATCAAACAATATCATAATCTAAGAATTTCTACTTTACCAGAAGCATAAGCACTAGAAAATAACTTATCTGAAATATAATTAAAACATATAAGTAAAGGAATCGTACCTCTTGCCGTGAATCTCAGATCACCGGAAATATCCTCTCTGCCGCTTCCCGCTGCCGCCTCTCGTGGTACTAATTCGCCAGAGCTTGATGCCTCAACAGTTCTTTCCGAGCATTCCAACAAGAGTCAAGGTTCCTAGACTTAACATGCGTTTAACTATATATCTTTCAAAGTTAATTCCTAGTTCTTATGATTCTTTTTAGCAGATTTTCTTTAGGCTACGATATGTTGATTCCTCGTTCTTATGGTTTCTTTTAGTAGATCTTCTTCTTCTACGATATTACTCTGTTTAAGATTATAGACCGATAGAAGGGTTTTAGCTAAACATGATTGTTTTGCTAATAGATGTTATGCTAATAGAAGACTAATATTTCTTTTCTTGAAAGAAAGTGTTTCGGAAGAGAGATTATAGAGAGAGATTATCTTGAAGATTGAAGTTGTATTTCAAAAACTGTTTTTTTTTTTCTGATACAATGAGGCTCTTTATATAGATAACCTCGGGGTGCTACAGTACTTGACTCTTACTGTGCGACTTTTCTTTGTCGACCTTTTTCTTGTCGACCTTTACTATTTGCTACAAAGATCCATGGCTTTACTATTCCTCGCATGATGACTTGTCTCTTCAGGCGACCTTTATCAGTATTGCTCTGATTTTGGCTTTACTATTCCTCGCATAATGAAAGTTACTATTCATGCTACAGTAAAGCTGATAAATTATATTTTTCTGCTGATATTTCGTCCGTGTCTTCGTTTGTTGTCTTGTTTTTCTGGATGTTATTGCTGGTATTTTCTTGCTTTCTCTGTGTTTTCCTTGATCTTTGCTGGTACTCGTGCTTTTGTTGAGTTCTCCTTTCTTTTATTTTTTCCTTGCCTTCTTCTTCGTGATTTACCGATATCATGCTTTGTTTTTCCGACATTTCTTGATGTCTCTACCGATATTTTCTTCTTTCTCACGATGTCCTTGTCTTCCCATCGATTTGATGGTTTTGTCCTTCCGCTATTATTGAGATTTTGTCTTCCTCTTTAAAGTGATATGTTTTGATTTTTCATCCTTTTCATTTGCTTTGCTGCTATTATTCTCTTTTTGACTTCTTTTGTGTTGTCTTTTTCTTTCTTTCGATGGCATTTTCTCCACCGCTGCTGTCTTTTCTTTCTTTTGTCTTTTCTTTTGTCTTTTTTCATCTTTTTGTCTTTTCTTTTTTCACCTTTTTCATTTCTTTTGTTTTTTCATTTTTTTTTTTTTTTTTTTTTTTTCATTTCTTTTGTCTTTTTCCATCTTTTTTCATTTCTTTTTTCTTTGCGATAAATCGCTCTGGGCTGGTCTTGTTAGCTCATATTTTTTGGGCTTTTTTGTGATAAATCACATTGGGCCTGTTGTTATCTTGTATCTCATAGTTTTTCGGCTTATATGATAAATCATATTGGGCCTGCTGTTATCTTGTATCTCATAGTTTTCGGCTTATATGATAAATCATATTGGGCCTGCTGATATCTCATATGATGGGTGTCATGTAATAAAATTACATTATCCCCACTGCTATTATTCCGCTTCGGGTTTCATGTAATAAAATTACATTATCCCTACGGGCTATTATTCCATTTTCTCGGGTTTCATGTAATAAAATTACATTATCCCCATGGATCGTAAGATCCTTCGCTTTTATGCTCATAACTTTTTGCGCTCCGCTATCTATCTCGAAAGTCATTGGTTTTCTTCTTTGTTTTGTTATAGCTGATATTGCTCTATCGTCTCCTCGCATGTTTGTGTTTCAAGTTTATTATCCTGCTCATCATGTTAGTAAGTTCGATCAGTATCTTGGGCTATTATTTCATGGTTATAGTATATGGTAACCGCTTCTTCTACTTCTCCTCCTCCGTATTTCCAATAATGCTTGCCTTTCCCATTCTCGATCATATCTTCTAATCTTCCCGCTAAGGTTGTTAGTCCAATAGCTCTTTTGTTGCTTAGCCATTCTTGAAATCGTTTATTTTGCATGGCATTTCCTTTTGAATCCGTGTTTTCTCCTGTAATGGTACTATTCTGCTGATTTGAAAAGTTGACATAATATAATGGGTTTTCCTGTTAGGTCTGATGATGCATCAAACACTTGTATTCCGTATATTCCTGGTCCAAATGTCTCTCTCATGGATTGGACTGATTGTATTATGTTGTTTGGTAATTCTGATATGCTGCTGAGGGTATCATCTGTCATGACTTTATCTAGGAATCCATACTTAAAAAGTTTATGGACTACCTTTGATCGGTTTTTCAAGACATGTACTTGGGTATTTGCTAAATCTTGATGCTCTTAATATGTTAGGGTTGGATTTATAAGTGTAGTACTTTGAGATGGTTTCATATGCTGTGATGGTATCTGGGGAAAATGTTAATCTTTCAGCCATTGATGTTATCTGGGATGTTGGTATTTGGGACGTTGATGGCATTTTTAGTAGTCTTGAGTTGAGGGTAGGAAAGTCTGTTGTTTCTGTGGTATTTTTTGGAGATTCTCTCAGGTTCTTGTATGTTTGGTAATCAGTGAAGCACTCTTTCAGCTGACTGATCAAACTATTATTTTCCCTGAGTATTCCTTCCAGTTCTTGTATCTTGGATTCCATGGCTTGATTGCTGCTGATAACTTTGCTTATTATATTGCTGATATAATCTTCGAAGTCGTCCGTTAATCGACATCTTGGTATCTCACAATATAGGTTAGGAGTTTTCAGACGTATGTAAAATAAAATCAGATTGTATTTGTACCTTTTTATTCCAACTTCTTCGGCCAGTATGGTATGTCAGTTTGTATCTCTTATGGATTTCTTCCATTTTCCTCTTGGTTAAGTTTCTGGTTAAGTTCTTTGTCTTGCTCATATTCCCTGACTTCTTCTTTCAATTCTAAACTTTGTGTTAGTTCTTGCAATTCTATCGTTCTTATTTCGGCTAACCTTTGTCTTATTTTATTAAGGCTTTTCACAAGCTTTTTGTATCTATCATGATAATATTTTCTTCCTGTTTCGTTAGTAACTGAAATTAGCTTATTACGGGCATAATCTTCATACTGTACCCAATAATTTCTTTCTTCTATTAACTTTCTTTTTTCTTCTTGTAAATTCATTATAGGGTTATTATTTTTATTTTTGGGCTTTTGTTAGTTTAATCGTGTTCTTTTGCCTTACGTATTTTCTCCCAAATTTAGATCTCTTCCTATTATCTGGTAGGTTATTATTCTCTTTGATTTCTTTTCGAAACTTATATTTCATCCTTTTGTTAAGTATGATTTTAGGGTTCTTCATTTTTCCTCTTAAAGTGTTTTTCGTTGGTTTTGTTTGTTTATGTTTTTTATTTGCTTTCCTATTATTGATCTTATGACGTCTCATACCTTTCATATCCATTATCATTTCACATTTTCTTTCTGCTAATAAGTGTTCTCTTGTTACTAGCCATTTTTTTCTTAGAGTTTCTCTTTTTATTATTTCGAATGGTGTTAGCATTCCTTTCCAATCCTTTATTTTTCTGCTTAGTCCTTTTTTATCAGGATCTAGAAAATGTTCATTCATATTTATCCTTATTGATTCTACAGTTTGGCTAGGTTTTGTTTGGTGTTTTACTAGTATATGTGGTGGTAATTTAGACACTTCTTTTGTTATTATAGTCGGCTTTAGTATTATTATTTTGAGGGGTTCATTATGCTTATCTTGCATATTATTTCCAGGTTTTTCTTCTATTATTGCATTTGCTTTTTGTAGTGTTCTGTACTGATTGTGCTCTTGTATTATTTCGGAATTATTTATTTCTTCCGGACTGATATTTTCTTTATTAGTATCTTCTTCCCCTTTATCTGTATTATTTATTTCTTCCGGACTGATATTTTCTTTATTAGTATCTTCTTCCCCTTTATCTCAGACATCGCTTCTTTTCTACATCACTATTTTTAATATTATCTTTACTAGTATTGTATACTCTTTTTCTTCTTTGTGTTCTTGTCATCTGTTGTTCCATAGTACGTAATTCTTCTCTAAATTCACTCATTTCTGACCTTAATTTTTCTCTAAATTCTCTTATTTCTGATTTTAATTCCTCCTTTGTTTCTCCTAATATCGCTTTAGGTTTTAATTCGTGTTTCATGTTTTTATACATGGTCTTATATTTTTTGTACTTTCTAAACAATTCTTCATTAGATAATTTTAATTTCTTGTTTTCTTTTTCTAATCTAAATATTGTTTCTCGTGTGGTTTCTGATGAGCTATTACTAGTATTTCTTTCTTTTAATCTTTCGTTTGAGGTTTCTTTTACTATTACTTTACTCTTGTGGGGCTTGTGTTTTATGTCTTTATACTTGGTTTTGTACATTTTATACTTTGCTAGTAAGTTTTTATTTTCTTCTTCTAATTCCTTATTTTCTTCTTCTAATAATTCAACACAAATATTTGTTTCTTTTAAATTTTCTGTATTTTTAGTTGGGTTTTCTTTAGGATCTTTCGGATCCTCTTGTTCCATAGGTTTATATTTATACCCTCTTTGTTCTAATATTTCTTTCGCATGATTTCTTAGAAATGTAATCACGCTATATTCGGTGTTTTTATTCATTTTTATTTAAAGTCTTTAAGTTATACTAATGCTTTTGCTACTTTCTTGGTATTTTATTTGAATATTATTTTCTTATTCTTTTTATCCAACCGTCTCCTATGTTTATCCATCCCTTATCGGGTTTATTATTTATCAAATCTCTTAATTGTTTTATCTCGTTCTCTAGTTCTATTTCTCTAGCACTATATTCGAGGTATTTTAGTTGTGAATTAATAGCTTCTTCTAGTAATATCTGCTTTATTTCCTTTAATTCTCTTTCCTTTTTATCGACTTTTTCTTGGATATTCATATTTTATTAACAAACCTTGTTTTACCTTGGTCATTAATTTCTATTCCGTTATTATTAATTTTATAATCTATCATGGTTAAAAAATCACTTCCTAGTAGTAATTCATTAAAGCTATCGTATTCTACGACTGCTATGTTTATTTTATATTCTAAATCCTGAATCTTAAATCTCAGATTAACGCTTCTGGTAACTATTATTTCTCTTTCATTTTCATGGTAATGTAAATACTCTGGTGGAATCAACTGACAATCCTTTTCATTTATCTTACTTACATGTACAAAGCTTTTTACAGCTCCTGTATTTATTTCTGTTATACAATCAGTTGTTGTAATTTCATTGAATATAATTACTTTAATGCTTAATCTATTACTTGGCACATTTATTAAATCTAGTGTTCTTGGTATTCCTAAACTTCCTTGTTTTATTAGTGTTTCCCTTTTTATACTTAGTCTAGCTCCTTCTATTTGGGGTTTCATCCTTTGTACTATCGTTGTGATTCTTTTATTAAAATCCATTTGTATTTCTTCGGGTATGGTTATTTTAGAGTTCTCTTTGTGTTCTATTCTTTCTAGTATGTCTTGATACATTTTTGGTACTAAAATATTCATTTCGTGTTGTTTCCTTACATGATGGTTACCTGTTAAGGCATACACCATTTTTGTTTCTATACTTATAACTTTACTTCCTGGTGGCATCTTTATTCCATCTAATTTATAGTATAATGTTAACGCTAGATCTTTATGTTCATCTTTTAACGAGATACTAAAATCTGGTTGTACTGTAAACTTTAATTTTTGATATATCAAGTTTCCTTTTATTATTGATATTAGTGCGTCTTGTAGATTTTCTAAAATTCTATCATCTAGTATGTATATCTGTATGGGTGTATCTATATTTCTTTGAAAATACGCTTTTATGGTAAATTCTACTCCTCCTAAATATACGTTTCTGTATTTTTTAGCTTCTTTTGTTGATAGTTTAGATAGTTCTCTTTTTATTATATCATCAGTTATCAAATTTATTCTAGCTTTTCCATTTATACTTGTGGTATCTATTATATTCTCATGTTTTTGTATTATATACCTAACTTCTTTATTTCTTTCAAACCATTTTGTTTTAAATATCTTTTTTATTGATAATTCTTCTTGTTCATCTTGTATTTTTTGGTATGTTTCTGGTTTAAAACTTAATGTTTGTGTTGTTCCTCCTTCGTATTCATCCATCTGATAATATGTTTTATGTAGATCTGTTGCTATTTCTTTTCCCTTATCCATGAGTTAGCTGATTGATAAACTTATATTGTTCTTTTATGACATCATTTAAATCTTTTATTTCACGATCTTGCTTAATTATTTGTCCTGTTTTTTCTTCTGTTATCATTCTGATTTCTTCTTCTTTTTGCCTTAGCTGTTCCTCTTTTATTGTTAGCCTAAGCTTTAAGTTTTTTATGATGTTTTCTTGTTCAGTAATCTGTTTGGACTTTTCTGTTATGGTATTATTTGCTTCTGCTATTAGATCCATACTTATTTTACAACTTATTATGTGTTCATTTATATCTTTGTTATATATTAATCTTTTTTCTGCTATGTGTTCTAATTGTCTTAGCATGTTCTGTCGTCTTCTTATTATTTCTTCACTCATTTTTAATATTGGTTTATTTCAAACCGTAAATCTATTAATAAATCTCTTATTATTAGTTCATGTACTTCTATTTCTCTATTCATTGCGTATATCTTATTTCTTGTTTCTTGGGCATCAAAATATATCTCATATATCTTTTTTAATTCTTCACTGTTATAAAATCTGTTATCTTCTTTTCTCTGGGTCAACCATTCATTTTGTGTTTTCAATAATTCTTTAGCTTCTATTCTTGTTTTTATTAACATGTGTTTAATTTCTCGACATTTCCATATCATTTTATTATATTTTATTACTCTATCAAATGATTTAATTGTTTTCATTCTGAATTCCAATTTTCTGTATCAAACTGTTCTAAGTTGTTTTCGTTAGATCTATCAAATGCATAGGAAATAAGAATAAACTAATATCTACAAAAAATTGAGAAAAATAAAATGAAGAAAAACCAATCCTTCGACATAATAAGAAGTCTAAATGAATCAATATGGAAACATGCTAGTCTAAAAAATCAGTTGATGTTTAGCAAAAACAAGATTAACCGACTAATAGAAATACTTTATGAAATAACACCCCCAGAAGAACGGAAAGAATTAGACCAAAATGAAAATATCATAAGGTACAAACAACATTTGGAACAATTAGATGCTGACTTATACTATATCAAGGAATACATAAAATATTTAAAACAAGAGAATAAAAGGTATACACAACAGTTAGGATGAAAACAATTCTATCTTTCAAGAGGATAATAGAATATAATAAAATAATATGGAGATGCAAAGAAATTAGAAGACAATTAATAGAAACGAGAATAAAAACTGAAAAGTTATTAAAAGAAACAAATAACTGGTTGGACCAAAGACAAAAGAAAAATAAAGCCAGATGGAAAAGAATACAACGAAAAGGCGTAAGATTATATAGCAAGCTAGTGGAAATAAATACAGAAATAAATATACAAGATTCCTCGATAAGAGATTTAGAAGCAGATCTACGATTCGAGACAAGCCATTATTAAACAAACCTATCCTTTGAACCAAGCAGAATTTATGAAAACTAGTATTAACCTAATAACAAAAAGAAGACCGAGACAAATAAGTAACACTGAGTAATTTTAACGAAAAAATAGATGAGTTATGGACAGAGTTAATAATAAAAGAAAAATTAAACAATCTTGTTAAAAAGATGGATGAAATAAAAGAAAGTCAAGATAGGACAAGAGAACTAATAAGAGAAGAACTAACAAAATTATGGAATGTATCTGAAGTACCAACACTAAAATTAATATTAGAACAACTTAATACAATAGTAACACACATAAACAAAGGTAAAGGTAAAAATCAAGTAAACGAAGGAGAATCCAGTAACCCAGAGATAACAATAGGAAATACAGTTGAAACAAGAACCACACCACCTGAAATAGTACCAGTAGATGCATGGAGAAGAAGCGAAAACCCGATAATGGTAGATATTAGTCGAATAAAACCAAAAATACCAAAAGAGGTAGAGAAAACGTTAGACGGCTTAAAAGCTTTAAGTAAAAAAGGACAATTCTAATGAATAAAGACACAGAATACAGCGTAATCACGTTCCTTAGAAATCATGCCAAAGAAATATTAGAACAAGAAAGGTATAAATACGAACCTATGAAAAAACAGGATCCGAAAGATCCTAAAGAAACCCCAATAAAAAATAACGAAAAATTAAAAGAAACAAATATTTGTGTTAATTCAGAACTTGAAAGTAAAGCCCAAAAAGAAAAATAATGTAATTAGAAAAGAAAATACGAAATTAAAATTGTCTATTAACAAAGAATGGTTTGACAAATATAAAATGTACAAGACCAAGTACAAAGATACAAAACATGAGCTAAACAAAACAAAAGTAATAGTAAAAGAAACAAAAAGGAATTGAGTCGTTAAGCAAGAAATAAGTGTATTAAAAGAAAAACATGAACAAGAAATGAGTGAACTAAGAGAAGAGTTACATATCATGAAACAAAAAATGGCAAAATTAAAAGGCAAACGAAAGGTAAAAAGAATACATGATACTAGTAACAATGATAATAGCGATAACAACAAAAGCAGTAGTACAGATAAAGAGGAAAAGGTTACGGATAAAGAAGAAAATAGCTCGTACTAAGAAATACAAGTGGCAAAGATCACGAAGAAATAGAAGAAAACAATCAAATAATACAAGAAAATAACCAAATATTAGAAGCATTACATAAGATGCAAAGGGTAAATGCAATAATAGAAGAAGAACCGTAAAGTGATATAGAAGATGAATATAATGAGCCATTCAAATGTAAATAGAATCGACAACATAGTAAATGAAGATACTAATAACTACCTGTAAGAAGAAATGTTAGACCCAAACCTAGAAGTTATAACAAGAAAACCTACTAAGTTACCACCACACATACCAAAGAGGACATCGCTGCATTTAGCGAATTTGTAGGATCAATGGCACAAGGAATAAATATGAATGGATATTTTTAGACTTAGATAACGCCTATGATGAACAAGAACTAAGCGTAGGATAAACGATTGGAATATAGGAATGTCTTTAGCATTAATGAATTCAACACATACTAGTGATTTAGATTACATGTTTGAATTAATATCTAAAACCATGATAGGGAAAGTAGCATTCTGGTTTGAAACCATAGCTTACCAAATGAAAGGAGAAATATTCCATCATGTTAAAGATTGGAAAGGAATACTAATGTTATTCGATATGGTATTAAAAAGAGAATTCCTAGGAGAAAAATGGCTGGTAGCAAGAGAAAGCGATTAGCGTAAAGAAAATGTGAAATAATAATGAATCTAAATAATATGAAATGTTGTAAAATCAATAAATTACTGAATATACCATAAGCTTTACTAAATTTATTATGAAGCAAGGTTCTTACAAGAGGAAGGAATAATATACCAACAACTCTATTATGACCACCTACCCGAACCATATAATACGGAAATTACTAAAGAATACAAGCTATTAGAACCAAAAGAAAATACTTTAGGAGAAAAATAAGTGGTACTAAGAGCATATCTAATGAGAAAATGCGGAGAATATAGATTACAACAGGAAATCAAGAAAGATAAAAAATTAGGATTAAAAGAAATATGTGGATTTACAGAGAAAAAGCTAAGATTTGGATGTGAAAATCAAGAGAAAGAACGCAGATATGAAAAACGCGAAAATAGATCTACGAAATATAAAAATAAAACTTATACTAATAAAGATTACAGAGAACGATGACCAACAATATTACAAGAAAAATTATAATAGACCATACAAACCCTATAAAAGAAAGCAATATAAAAGATTCAAGATATAATAATACCCTGGATAATAGGAAAAGATTTAGGATAAACGAAAATTTAGGAAAAATACGTAAAGCCGCTTAAGCTAAAGAAGCACCTAAAGATTGTAAATGCCTGAATTAGAATGAGAAAGGACACTATGCTAATAAGTGCCCAAAATTAGAAAAACAAGGAGTAAAGTATATTAACACCACACAATTTATTATGAGTCTAGAAAAAATAAAAGAAGGAAATACTAAATGGCATAACGAAGAACAATTTTATATCATTGAAGAAGAAAATAACACAGAAAATAACAGTTATATGACAGAAGACTATTCAGGGAGTGAGTCAGAATAAATGGTAGCAATATACATAGAAGCTCATGTAGAATACAAACCCAATAAAATGGTAGAACATAAAATCTTTATTGATAGTGGAGCAGATATATGCCTAGCAAGAAAAGAAGTTTTAGAGACGCAAAAATGGAAAAGATCTAGAACGCATAGAACGAGAGTAACAGGATTTGACCAACAGTCTAAAGAATTGGGAATAGTAGCAGAAAATGTAAGGATAATGTTAAACAAAACAATATTCAGATTACCAATAATGTATCAGGATAATAATATGAGCCAAAAAGTACTATTAGGAAATAACTTTCTAGATTACTTCAAAACACAAGTTATAAATAATAGCACCATAAACCTACAAACACCATGTGACAAATGGATCATACTAAAAAGAATATTACCAATACAGATGATAAAGTTATGTAATAAAATAAACAGAAATAACAATTTACAAGAATTAAAGGAAAAATACATTGGAATGCTAAAAGTAAACTTTGGAGAAAATCCGATACAGTTGTGGGAAAAAGAAAAAATTTACGCTGAAATAAAGTTAATAACCCCAAATGACATAATCAGGTGTAAACCTATTAGATATAGTCCGACGGACCAGAAGGAGTTCGAAACCCAATTAAAAGAATTAATAGATTTAAAATTAATACAAGAAAGTAAGAGTCCGCATAGTAGCCCAGCTTTCCTAGTAAGGAAGCACAGTGAACAAAAAAGAGGAAAAGCTAGAATGGTAGTTGACTATAGAGAAATAAATAAGAAGAGAATATTTGATTTATACTTTTTACAATATAAAATAATTCTTATTATCAGACTAGTAGATATTTAGTGGTTTAGCAAATTTTATTTTAAAAGTGGATTTTGGCAAATAAAACTAACCAAAGAATCAAAACCTCTAATGAACTTTAGCACCCTCAGTGACATTATGAGTGGAATGTATTACCATTTGGACTAAAAATGCACCTCGATATTTCAGAGAAGAATGGACTGTATTTAAAAAATTGGCGACATCGCATAGTATATGTCGATGATATATTAATATATAGTGATAATCTAGAGATCATATCAAACACCGGAAGAATTCATAATAACTATAAAACAACATGGAATTTTATTATCGTAAAAGAAGTCCAAATTTTTAAAGATAATATAGAATACCTAGGATATATCATAGACGAAGAAGGATTTCAGCTACAAGAACATATAGTAACAAAGATAAAAAACTTCAAAGATAAATTAGAAACTAAAAAAGAAGTACAACAGCTTTCTAGAATAATAAATTATGCCTCGATCACATAAAAGGATCTACCAGCACTGAGGAAACCATTACAAGATCTAATAAGAGGAAAAAATAAAGAATTTGAATGGAAAGAAGAACATGACAACGCCATAAAAAATATCAAGGAAAGAGTAAAAAATCTACCAAAACATAAGATACCAACAGACAAAGATCAATTAGAAATCTTCACAGATGCCAGTGATATAGTCAGGAGCAGACTCATAGCATATGACCAAGAAGATATAGATAAAGAAAACCTTTGATATGTGGATACTGAGGAGGAACTTGGAAACCAAATGAAAAAATTACCATATTAATGAGAAAGAATTACTAGCCGTAAAATTTGGAATAAAAAGGTTTCATTACCATTTATTACCAACAAAGTTTGTTGTAAGAACCGATAACACTGTGTAAGAGCATTTATCACCAATAAAATTGACCCATTGCTGTAATTAAATAAAAGAAGAAAATGGCAATCATTCTTTTATTGTTACGATTTCATCAGGAAAAATATATCCGAATAAGAATCTTCTAGTCGACTTTCTAGCAGATATCGTGATACCGCTTAAAAAGATAATGATACATAGCAAGGCGTATTTAAGACCAGAGCAACAACAACAACAAAACAACCAAGCAAGAGGACTATTCAAAGGAAACAACTTATCTAATACTAAATATAAAAGAAGACGGATCTTCCGATCCACGGGATAATGTAATTTTATTACATGAAACCCGTAAATGGAATAATAGCCCATGGGATAATGTAATTTTATTACACGACACCCATCATATGAGATATCAAAGCCCAATATGATTTTTCATATAAGCCAAAACTATGAGATACAAGATATCAGAGCCCAATATGATTTATCATATGTTTAAAACTATGAGATACAAGATAACAAAGAGCCCAATGTGATTTATCACGTAAAAGCCCAAAAATACGAGCTAACAGACTAGCCTGTAACGATTTATCAGAAAGAAAAAGAAATGAAAAAGAAGATGAAAAAGAAAAAGAAATGGAAAAAGAAAGAAAAGGAAAAGACAAAAGAAATATGAAAAGAAGATGAAAAAGACAAAAGCAATGGAAAAGAAGATGAAAAAGAAAAAGAAATGAAAAAGAAAGAAAAAGGAAAAGACAAAAGAAATATGAAAAGAAATATGAAAAAGAAAAAGGAAAAGACAAAAGAAAGAAAAGGACAAAGAATGGTGGAAAAGATGCCATCGAAAGAAAGAAAAAGACAACACGAAGTCAAAAGAGGATAATAGCAAGCAAAGGCAAAGAAAGACAAAGAAAGGACAACAAAGAAAAGGATGACAAATCAAACATATCGATTTAAGGAGAAAGACAAAAATCTCAATAATAGCTAAGGACAAAAATCCAGAAAATCAAAAGAAGACAAGGATATCAGCAGAAAATAAATATCAGCCGAGACATCAGCAAAATGTCCAGAAAAACAAAGCAAGATATCAGCAAAAAAAAAAAAAAAAAAAAAAAAAAAAAATCAAAGAAAAAGGCAAGGGAGAACTCAACAAAGAAAGCACGAAAATTAAAAAGAAAAACACAAAGAAAGCAAGAAAATACCAAAGAAAAACAAGACAAAGACACTGATAAAATATCAAAGAAGAAAATGTAATTTATCACCATCAGAGTAGCATGAATAGTAACTTTCATCGTAGGTGAATAGTAAAGTACCAAAATCGTAGTAATACAAAGAAAGGTCGCACAAGAAGAGACAAGTCATCAGAGCAGAATAGTAAAGCCACTACATCAGAGCAAATAGTAAAGGTCGCACAAGAAAGGTCGACAAGAAAATCGCACAAGAAGAGTCAAATCAGAAGCACCCCGAGGTTATCTATATAAAGAGCCTCATCAGACGTAAAAGATAACAATTTTTGGAATACAAACTTCAATCTTCAAGATAATCTCTCTCTATAATCTCTCTTCCGAAACCCTTTCTTCGAAGAAAAGAAATATTAGTCTTATATCAGCATAACAACTTCTATTAGCATAACACATCATGATTAGCTAAAACCCTTATATCTGGTCATAATCTTAAGGCATTAATATCGTAGAAGAAGAAGATCTACTAAAAGAAACCATAAGAACAAGAAGATAATAGTATCGTAATCCAAAGAAGATCTACTAAAAAGAATCATAAGAACTAGGAATTAACTTTGAAGGATATATAGTTAAACGCATGTTAAGTCTAGAACCTCGACTCTTGTTGGAATGCTCTGAAAGAACCGCTGAGACCGTCCCAAGCTCTAGGCGAATTAGTACCGCACAAATGAGGAACGACGGAAGCGGCCAGAGAGGATATTTCCTGATCCGAGATTCACTGCAAAGAGGTACGATTCCTTTACTTATATGTTTTAATTATATTTCAGATAAGTTATTTTCTGTGCTTATGCTTCTGATTTAGTAGAAATTCTTAGATTATGATATTATTTGATTTTAGATGCTTATGTTTCTTAAGTAGAAAATCTGAAGCTATGATATTAGTAAATCTGTAAGGAGGTTATAGACCGATTCAATTAAAAAATGGACATAAAACCCCATATGAGTTTGATAGTACTACTTGTTAGTATACTACTGATGAAATATTACTTAAGATTCCGCCATAATAGTAATAAAACCAGGAATATCAGTGAAAGTACCACCAACGTTCTCCCCTCTTTAGGGTTGTTAGGTGATGAAAAGATCCGCCCAGAAAATGAGATTATCTTGAAGATTGAAGTTGTATTTCAAAAACTGTTATCTTTTTCTGATACTAAACACATGTTAATAAAAACAAGAATAGAAGCTAAAGAATTATTGAAAACACAGATTAAATAATTATGCATTTGATAGATCTAACGAAAACAACTTAGAACAGTTTGATACAGAAAATTGGAATTCAGAATGAAAACAATTAAATCATTTGATAGAGTAATAAAATATAATAAAATGATATGGAAATGTCGAGAAATTAAACACATGTTAATAAAAACAAGAATAGAAGCTAAAGAATTATTGAAAACACAAAATGAATGGTTGAAAAGAAGATAACAGATTTTATAAAAGAATTAAAAAGATATATGAGATATATTTTGAAAGAAACAAGAAATAAGATATACGCAATGAATAGAGAAATAGAAGTACATGAACTAATAATAAGAGATTTATTAATAGATTTACGGTTTGAAATAAACCAATATTAAAAATGAGTGAAGAAATAATAAGAAGACGAGTAACATGCTAAGACAATTAGAACACATAGCGTAAAAAGATTAATATATAACAAAGATATAAATGAACACATAATAAGTTGTAAAATAAGTATGGATCTAATAGCGTACAAATAATACCATAAATGTAAAAGTCCAAACAGACATCAACAAGAAAACATCATAAAAGACTTAAAGCTTAGGCTAACAATAAAAGAGGAACAGCTAAGGCAAAAAGAAGAAGAAATCAGAATGATAACAGAAGAAAAAACAGGACAAATAATTAAGCAAGATCGTGAAATAAAAGATTTAAATGATGTCATAAAAGAACAATATAAGTTTATCAATCAGCTAACTCATGGATAAAGGAAAAGAAATAGCAACAGATCTACATAAAACATATTATCGATGGATGAATACTTAGGAGGAACAACACAAACATTAAGTTTTAAACCAGAAACATACCAAAAAATACAAGATGAACAAGAAGAATTATCAATAAAAAAGATATTTAAAACAAAATGGTTTGAAAGAAATAAAGAAGTTAGGTATATAATACAAAAACATGAGAATATAATAGATACCACAAGTATAAATGGAAAAGCTAGAATAAATTTGATAACTGATGATATAATAAAAAGAGAACTATCTAAACTATCAACAAAAGAAGCTAAAAAATACAGAAACGTATATTTAGGAGGAGTAGAATTCACCATAAAAGCGTATTTTCAAAGAAATATAGATACACCCATACAGATATACATACTAGACGATAGAATACTAGAAAATCTACAAGACGCATTAATATCAATAATAAAAGGAAACTTGATATATCAAAAATTAAAGTTTACAGTACAACCAGATTTTAGTATCTCGTTAAAAGATGAACATAAAGATCTAGCGTTAACATTATACTATAAATTAGATGGAATAAAGATGCCACCAGGAAGTAAAGTTATAAGTATAGAAACAAAAATGGTGTATGCCTTAACAGGTAACCATCATGTAAGGAAACAACACGAGATGAATATTTTAGTACCAAAAATGTATCAAGACATACTAGAAAGAATAGAACACAAAGAGAACTCTAAAATAACCATACCCGAAGAAATACAAATGGATTTTAATAAAAGAATCACAACGATAGTACAAAGGATGAAACCCCAAATAGAAGGAGCTAGACTAAGTATAAAAAGGGAAACACTAATAAAACAAGGAAGTTTAGGAATACCAAGAACACTAGATTTAATAAATGTGCCAAGTAATAGATTAAGCATTAAAGTAATTATATTCAATGAAATTACAACAACTGATTGTATAACAGAAATAAATACATGAGTCAGAAAAGCTTTGTACATGTAAGTAAGATAAATGAAAAGGATTGTCACTGATTCCACCAGAGACTTTCCATTACCCCAAAATGAAAGAGAAATAATAGTTACTGTAAGGTTAATCTAAGATTTAAGATTCAGGATTTAGAGTATAAAATAAACATAGCAATGAGAATACGATAGCTTTAATGAATTACTACTATGAAGTGATTTTTTAACCATGATAGATTATAAAATTAATAATAACGGAATAGAAATTAATGACCAAGGTAAAACAAGGTTTGTTAATAAAATATGAATATCCAAGAAAAAGTCGATAAAAAAGAAAGAGAATTAAAGGAAATAAAGCAGATATTACTAGAAGAAGCTATTAATTCACAACTAAAATACCTCGAATATAGTGCTAGAGAAATAGAACTAGAGAACGAGATAAAACAATTAAGAGATTTGATAAATAATAAACCCGATAAGGAATGGATAAACATAGGAGACGGTTGGATAAAAAGAATAAGAAAATAATAGTCAAATAAAATACCAAGAAAGTAGCAAAAGCATTAGTATAACTTAAAGACTTTAAATAAAAATGAATAAAAACACCGAATATAGCGTGATTACATTTCTAAGAAATCATGCGAAAGAAATATTAGAACAAAGAGGGTATAAATATAAACCTATGGAACAAGAGGATCCGAAAGATCCTAAAGAAAACCCAACCAAAAATACAGATAATTTAAAAGAAACAAATATTTGTGTTGAATTATTAAAAGAAGAAAATGAAGAATTAGAAGAAGCAAATAAAAACTTATTAGCAAAGTATAAAATGTACAAAACCAAGTATAAAGATATAAAACACAAGCTCCACAAGAGTAAAGTAATAGTAAAAGAAACCTCAAACGAAAGATTAAAAGAAAGAAATACTAGTAAAGAAAGAAATATTAGAAATAGCTCATCAGAAACCACACGAGAAACAATATTTAGGTTAGAAAAAGAAAACAAAAAATTAATGTTATCTAATGAAGAATTGTTTAGAAAGTACAAAAAATATAAGACTATGTATAAAAATATGAAACACGAATTAAAACCTAAGGCGATATTAGGAGAAACAAAGGAGGAATTAAAATCAGAAATAAGAGAATTTAGAGAAAAATTAAAGTCAGAAATAAGTGAACTTAGAGAAGAATTACGACATGGAACAACAAATGACAAGAAAACAAAGAAGAAAAAGAGTATACAATACTAGTAAAGATAATATTAAAAATAGTGATGTAGAAAAGAGCAGTAATACAGATACAGATAAAGAGGAAGAATATACTAATAAAGAAAATATCATTCCATAAGAAATAAGAAAAAATTATTCCGAAATAATACAAGAACACAATCAGAGTTCAGGAACACTACAAATAGTAAATGCAATAATAGAAGAAAACTGAAAATAATATGTAAGACAAGCGTAATGAACCTCTCAAAATAATAATACTAAAGCCAACTCTAATAACAAAAGAATTGTCTAAATTGCCACCACATATACTAGTAGAACACCAAACAAAACCTAGCCAAACTGTAGAATCAATAAGGATAAATATGAATGAACATTTTCTAGATCCTGATAAAAAAGGACTAAGCAGAGAAATAAAGGATTGGAAAGGAATGCTAACACCATTCGAAATAATATTAAAAAGAGAATCTCTAAGAGAAAAATGTCTGGTAACAAGAGAACACTTATTAGCAGAAAGAAAATGTGAAATGATAATGGGTATAAAAGGTATGAGACGTCATAGGATCAATAATGCGAAAGCAAATAAAAAATATAAACAATCAAAACCAAAGAAAAACACTTCAAGAGGAAAAATGAAGAACCCTAAAATCATATTTAACAAAAGGATGAAATATAAGTTTCGAAAAGAAATCAAAGAGAATAATAACCTACCAGATAATAGGAAGAGATCTAAATTTGGGAGAAAATACGTAAGGCAAAAGAACACGATTAAACTAACAAAAGCCCAAAAATAAAAATAATAACCCTATAATGAATTTACAAAAAGAAAAAAGAAAGTTAATAGAAGAAAGAAATTATTGGGTACAGTATGAAGATTATGCCCGTAATAAGCTTATTACAGTTACTAACGAAACAGGAAGAAAATATTATCATGATAGATACAAAAAGCTTGTGAAAAACCTTAATAAAATAAGACAAAGGTTAGCCGAAATAAGAACGATAGAATTGCAAGAACTAACACAAATAACACAAAGTTTAGAATTGAAAGAAGAAGTCAGGGAATATGAGCAAGACCAAGAACTTAACCAAGAACTTAACCAAGAAATAAATGGAGGAAATCCATAAGAGGTACAAACCAGCATACCATACTGACCGAAGAAATTGGAATAAAAAAGGTACAGATAAAATCCGATTTTATTTTATATACGTCTGAAAATTCCTAACATATATTAGTAACAGATACCAAGATGTGGCCATCAAATGATACTTCGAAGATTATATCAGCAATATAATAAGCAAAGTTATCAGCAGCAATCAAGCCATGGAATCCAAGATACAAGAACTGGAAGGAATACTCAGAGAAAATAATAGTTTGATCAGTCAGCTAAAAGAATGCTTCACTGATTACCAAACATACAAGAACCTGAGAGAATCTCCAAAAAATACCACAGAAACAACAGACTTTCCTACCCTCAACTCAAGACTACTAAAAATGCCATCAACATCCCAAATACCAACATCCCAGATAACATCAATGGCTGAAAGATTAACATTTTCCCTGCATACCATCACAGATTATGAAACCATCTCAAAATACTACACTTATAAATCCAACCCTAACATATTAAGAGCATCAAGATTTAGCAAATACCCAAGGTACCTATGTCTTGAAAAAACCGATCCAAAGGTAGTCCATAAACTTTTCAAGTATGGATTCCTAGATAAGGTCATGACAGATGATACCCTCAGCAGTATATCAGACCTACCAAACAACATAATAAAATCAGTCCAATCTATGAGAGAAACATTTGGACCAGAATATACTAATACAAGTGTTTGATGCATCATCGCACCTAACAGAAAACCCATTATATTATGTCAACTTTTCAAATCAAAGCAGAATAGTACCATTACAGGAGAAAACACAGATTCAAAAAGGAAATGCCATGCAAAATAAACTTTCAAGAATGGCTAAGCAACAAAAGAGCTATCGACTAACAACCTTAGCAGAAGATTAGAAGATATGATCGAATGGAAAGGCAAGCATTATTGGAAATACCAGGAGGAGAAGTAGAAGAATCAAGTTACCATATACTATAACCATGAAATAATAGCCCAAGATACAAATAACTTACTAACATGATGAACAGGATAATAAACTTGAAACACAAACATGCCAAGGAGACGATAGAGCAATATCAAAGCTATAACAAAACAAAGAAGAAAACCAATGACTTTCGTGAGATAAGAATGAGGCAAAGAAAAAGTTATGAGCATAAAAGACGAAGGATCTTCTCGATCCACGGGATAATGTAATTTTATTACATGAAACCCGTAAATGGAATAATAGCCCACGGGATAATGTAATTTTATTACATGAAACCCGTTTAATAATAGCATGATAATGTAATTTTATTACATGACACCCATCATACGAGATATCAAAGAGCCCAATATGATTTATCATATGTTTCTAAAACTACGAGATACAAGATAACAACAGCCCAATGTGATTTATCACAAAAGCCCAAAAATACGAGCTAACAAGACTAGCCCAGAGCGATTTATCGCAAAGAAAAAAGAAATGAAAAAAGATGGAAAAAGACAAAAGAAATGAAAAAGATGAAAAAACAAAAGAAATGAAAAAGGTGAAAAAAGAAAAGACAAAAAGATGAAAAAAGACAAAAGAAAAGACAAAAGAAAGAAAAGACAAAGAATGTGGAGAAAATGCCATCGAAAGAAAGAAAAGACAACACAAGAAGTCAAAAGAGAATAATAGCAAGAAAGCAAAGACAACAAATGAAAGGATGAAAATCAAAACATATCACCTTTAAAGATAAGACAAAAATCTCAATAATAATGGAAGGACAAAACCATCAAATCAAGGAAGACAAGGACATCGCAGAAAGAAGAAAATATCACCGAGACATCAAGAAATGTCCAGAAAACAAAGCATGATATCAATGAAATCACGAAGAAAGGCAAGGAAAAAATAAAAGAAAGGAGAACTCAACAAAAGCACGAGTACCAGCAAAGATCAAGGAAAACACAGAGAAAGCAAGAAAATACCAGCAATAACATCCAGAAAAACAAGACAACAAACGAAGACACGGACGAAATATCAGCAGAAAAATATAATTTATCAGCTTTACTGTAGCATGAATAGTAACTTTCATCAGAAGGTGAATAGTAAAGTCACTAAAACCGTAGTAATACAAGAAAGGTCGCACAAGAAGAGACAAGTCATCAGAGCAGAATAGTAAAGCCACTGACATCAGAGCAAATAGTAAAGGTCGCACAGTAAAGGTCGCACAGTAAAAGTCGCACAGTAAGAGTCAAGTACTGTAGCACCCCGAGGTTATCTATATAAAGAGCCTCATTGTATCAGAAAAAGATAACAGCTTTTGAAATACAACTTCAATCTTCAAGATAATCTCTCTCTATAATCTCTCTTCCGAAACCCTTTCTTTCGAAGAAAAGAAATATTAGTCTTATATCAGCATAACAACTTCTATTAGCATAACAGATCATGTTTAGCTAAAACCCTTATATCGGTCTATAATCTTAAGGCAGATTAATATCGTAGAAGAAGAAGATCTACTAAAAGAAACCATAAGAACAAGAAGATAATAGTATCGTAATCCAAAGAAGATCTACTAAAAAGAATCATAAGAACTAGGAATTAACTTTGAAGGATATATAGTTAAACGCATGTTAAGTCTAGGAACCTTGACTCTTGTTGGAATGCTCGGAAAGAACTGTTGAGACTGTCCCAAGCTCTAGGCGATTAGTACCCGCACAAATGAGGAAGCGACGACGGAAGCGGCCAGAGAGGATATTTCCTGATCCGAGATTCACTAAGAAGAGGTACGATTCCTTTACTTATATGTTTTAATTATATTTCAGATAAGTTATTTTCTGTGCTTATGCTTCTGATTTAGTAGAAATTCTTAGATTATGATATTATTTGATTTTAAATGCTTATGTTTCTTAAGTAGAAAATCTGAAGCTATGATATTAGTAAATCTGTAAGGAGGTTATAGACTGATTTAAATAAAAAAATGGACATAAAACCCCATATGAGTTTGTTAATACTACTTGTTAGTATACTACTGATGAAATATTACTTAAGATTCCGCCATAATAGTAATAAAACCAGGAATATCAGTGAAAGTACCACCAACGTTCTCCCCTCTTTAGGGTTGTTAGGTGATGAAAAGATCCGCCCAGAAAATGGTATCAGAGCCATAAATAGAACAATAACAGATTTGGATATAAATAAAAATTATGAACATAATAGATTAAATAACTATGAGTATGAACTTGATAGATCTGACGAAAACAACTTCGAACAGTTTGATATAGAAAATTGGAATTCAGAATGAAAACAATTCAATCTTTTGAAAGAATAATAAAATATAATAAAATGATATGGAAATGTCGAGAAATTAAACACATGTTAATAAAAACAAGAATAGAAGCTAAAGAATTATTGAAAGAACAAAATGAATGGTTGACCCAGAGAAAAGAAGATAACAGATTTTACAACAGTGAAGAATTAAAAAAGATACATGAGATATATTTTGATGCCCAAGAAACAAGAAATAAAATATACACAATGAATAGAGAAATAGAAGTACATGAACTAATAATAAAAGATTTATTAATAGATTTACGGTTTGAAATAAACCAATATTAAAAATGAGTGAAGAAATAATGAGAAGACGACAGAACATGCAAAGACAATTAGAACACATAGCAGAAAAAAGATTAATATATAACAAAGATATAAATGAACACATAATAAGTTGTAAAATAAGTATGGATCTAATAATGCAAATAATACCATAATGTAAAAGTCCAAACAGACATCAACAAGAAAACATCATAAAAGACTTAAAGCTTAGGCTAACAATAAAAGAGGAAAACTAAGGCAAAAAGAAGAAGAAATCGTAATGATAATGTAAGAAAACAGGACAAATAATTAAGCAAGATCGTGAAATAAAAGATTTAAATGATGTCATAAAAGAACAATATAAGTTTATCAATCAGCTAACTCATGGATAAAGGAAAAGAAATAGCAACAGATCTACATAAAACATATTATCAGATGGATGAATACGAAGGAGGAACAACACAAACATTAAGTTTTAAACCAGAAACATACCAAAAAATACAAGATGAACAAGAAGAATTATCAATAAAAAAGATATTTAAAACAAAATGGTTTGAAAGAAATAAAGAAGTTAGGTATATAATACAAAAACATGAGAATATAATAGATACCACAAGTATAAATGGAAAAGCTAGAATAAATTTGATAACTGATGATACAATAAAAAGAGAACTATCTAAACTATCAACAAAAGAAGCTAAAAAATACAGAAACGTATATTTAGGAGGAGTAGAATTCACCATAAAAGCGTATTTTCAAAGAAATATAGATACACCCATACAGATATACATACTAGACGATAGAATACTAGAAAATCTACAAGACGCATTAATATCAATAATAAAAGGAAACTTGATATATCAGAAGTTAAAGTTTACGGTGCAACCAGATTTTAGTATCTCATTAAAAGATGAACATAAAGATCTAGCGTTAACATTATACTATAAATTAGATGGAATAAAGATGCCACCAGGAAGTAAAGTTATAAGTATAGAAACAAAAATGGTGTATGCCTTAACAGGTAACCATCATGTAAGGAAACAACACGAAATGAATATTTTAGTACCAAAAATGTATCAAGACATACTAGAAAGAATAGAACACAAAGAGAATTCTAAAATAACAATACCCGAAGAAATACAAATGGATTTTAATAAAAGAATCACAACAATAGTACAATTGATTAAAACACAAATAGAAGTAGCTAGACTAAGTATAAAAAGGGAAACACTAATAAAACAAGGAAGTTTAGGAATACCAAGAACACTAGATTTAATAAATGTGCCAAGTAATAGATTAAGCATTAAAGTAATTATATTCAATGAAATTACAACAACTGATTGTATAATGTAAATAAATACAGAGTCAGAAAAGCTTTGTACATGTAAGTAAGATAAATGAAAAGGATTGTCACTGATTCCACCAGAGACTTTCCATTACCTCAAAATGAAAGAGAAATAATAGTTACTGTAAGCGTTAATCTAAGATTTAAGATTCAGATTTAGAGTATAAAATAAACATAGCAATGTAGAATACGATAGCTTTAATGAATTACTACTAGGAAGTGATTTTTTAACCATGATAGATTATAAAATTAATAATAACTTAATAGAAATTAATGACCAAGGTAAAACAATGTTTGTTAATAAAATATGAATATCCAAGAAAAAGTCGATAAAAAGGAAAGAGAATTAAAGGAAATAAAGCAGATATTACTAGAAGAAGCTATTAATTCACAACTAAAATACCTCGAATATAGTGCTAGAGAAATAGAACTAGAGAACGAGATAAAACAATTAAGAGATTTGATAAATAATAAACCCGATAAGGAATGGATAAACATAGGAGACGGTTGGATAAAAAGAATAAGAAAATAATAGTCAAATAAAATACCAAGAAAGTAGCAAAAGCATTAGTATAACTTAAAGACTTTAAATAAAAATGAATAAAAACACCGAATATAGCGTGATTACATTTCTAAGAAATCATGCGAAAGAAATATTAGAACAAAGAGGGTATAAATATAAACCTATGGAACAAGAGGATCCGAAAGATCCTAAAGAAAACCCAACTAAAAATACAGAAAATTTAAAAGAAACAAATATTTGTGTTGAATTATTAGAAGAAGAAAATAAGGAATTAGAAGAAGAAAATAAAAACTTACTAGCAAAGTATAAAATGTACAAAACCAAGTATAAAGATATAAAACACAAGCCCCACAAGAGTAAAGTAATAGTAAAAGAAACCTCAAACGAAAGATTAAAAGAAAGAAATACTAGTAATAGCTCATCAGAAACCACACGAGAAACAATATTTAGGTTAGAAAAAGAAAACAAGAAATTAAGGTCATCTAATGAAGAATTGTTTAGAAAGTACAAAAAATATAAGACTATGTATAAAAACATGAAACACGAATTAAAACCTAAAGCGATATTAGAAGAAACAAAGGAGGAATTAAAATCAGAAATAAGAGAATTTAGAGAAGAATTAAGGTCAGAAATAAGTGAACTTAGAGAAGAATTACGTATTATGAAACAACAAATGACAAGAAAACAAAGAAGAAAAAGAGTATACAATACTAGTAAAAGAGTATACAATACTAGTAAAGATAATATTAAAAATAGTGATGTAGAAAAGAGCAGTAATACAGATAAAGAGGAAGAAGATACTAATAAAGAAAATATCAGTCCAGAAGAAATAAGGAAAAATAATTCCGAAATAATACAAGAACACAATCAGAGTTCAGGAACACTACAAAAAGTAAATGCAATAATAGAAGAAAAATCTGAAAATAATATGGAAGACAAGCGTAATGAACCTCTCAAAATAATAATACTAAAGCCAACTCTAATAACAAAAGAATTGTCTAAATTACCACCACATATACGAGTAGAGCACCAGACAAAACCTAGCCAAACTGTAGAATCAATAAGGATAAATATGAATGAACATTTTCTAGATCCTGATAAAAAAGGACTAAGCAGAAAAATAAAGGATTGGAAAGGAATGCTAACACCATTCGAAATAATAAAAAGAGAATTCTAAGAAAAAATGGCTAGTAACAAGAGAACACTTATTAGCGTAAAGAAAATGTGAAATGATAATGGTATAAAAGGTATGAGACGCCATAGATCAATAATATGAAAGCAAATAAAAACATAAACAAACAATCAAAACCAACGAAAAACACTTTAAGAGGAAAATGAAGAACCCTAAAATCATATTTAACAAAAGGATGAAATATAAGTTTCAAAAGAAATCAAAGAGAATAATAACCTACCAGATAATAGGAAGAGATCTAAATTTGGGAGAAAATACGTACGGCAAAAGAACACGATTAAACTAACAAAAGCCCAAAAATAAAAATAATAACCCTATAATGAATGTACAAGAAGAAAAAGAAAGTTAATAAGAAAGAAATTATCGGTACAGATGAAGATTATGCCCGTAATAAGCTAATTTCAAGCATTAACTAAACAGAAGAAAATATTATCATGATAGATACAAAAGCTTGTGAAAAGCCTTAATAAAATAAGACAAAGGTTAATAAATAAGAACGATAGAATTGCAAGAACTAACACAAAGTTTAGAATTGAAAGAAGAAGTCGTGAATACGAGCAAGACAAAGAACTTAACTAAACTTAACCAAGAGGAAAATGGAAGAAATCCATAAGAGATACAAACCGAGATACCATACCGACCAAGAAATTGGAATAAAAAGGTACAAATACAACTGATTTTATTTTATATACGCCCAAAACTCCTAACATATATTGGTAACAGATACCAAGACGCCGCTAACAAATGATACTTCAAGATTATATCAGCAATATAATAAGCAAAGTTATCAGCAGCAATCAAGCCATGGAATCCAAGATACAAGAACTGGAAGGAATACTCAGAGAAAATAATAGTTTGATCAACCACCAAAGAGTGCTTCACCGACACCAAACATACAAGAACCCGAGAGAATCTCCAAAAATACCACGTAAAACAATGACTTTCCTACCCTCAACTCAAGACTACTAAAAATGACATCAACGAACCAAATACCAACATCCCGTATAACATCAATGGTCAAAGATTAACATTTTCCTGATACCATCACACTTATGAAACCATCTCAAAGTACTACACTTATAAATCCAACCCTAACATATTAAGAGCATCAAGATTTAGCAAATACCCAAGGTACCTATGTCTTGAAAAAACCGATCCAAAGGTAGTCCATAAACTTTTCAAGTATGGATTCCTAGATAAGGTCATGACAGATGATACCCTCAGCAGTATATCAGACCTACCAAACAACATAATAAAATCAGTCCAATCCATGAGAGACATTTGGACCAGAATATACTAATACAAGTGTTTGATGCATCATCAGACCTAACAGGAAAACCCATTATATTATGTCAACTTTTCAAATCAGGCAGGAATAGTACCATTACAGGAGAAAACACAGATTCAAAAAAGGAAATGCCATGCAAAATAAACCAGTTTCAAGAATGGCTAAGCAACAAAAGAGCTATCGACTAACAACCTTAGCAGGAAGATTAGAAGATATGATCAGAATGGGAAAGGCAAGCATTATTGGAAATACCAGAGGAGGAGAAGTAGAAGAACTGGTTACCATATACTATAACCATGAAATAATAGCCCAAGATACAGTCGAACTTACTAACATGATGAACAGGATAATAAACTTGAAACACAAACATGCCAAGGAGACGATAGAGCAATATCAAAGCTATAACAAAACAAAGAAGAAAACCAATGACTTTCGTGAGATAGCAATGAGGCAAAGAAAAAGTTATGAGCATAAAAGACGCAAGGATCTTCGATCCACGGGATAATGTAATTTTATTACACGAAACCCGTAAAATGGAATAATAGCCCGGGATAATGTAATTTTATTACATGAAACCCGTAGCTTAATAATAGCCCGGGATAATGTAATTTTATTACACGACACCCATCATACGAGATATCACAGCCCAATATGATTTATCATATGTTTCTAAACTAAGATACAAGATAACAAAGAGCCCAATATGATTTATCATATGTCTAAAACTATGAGATACAAGATAACAACAGGCCCAATGTGATTTATCACAAAAAAGCCCAAAAAATATGAGCTAACAAGACCAGCCCAGAGCGATTTATCGCAAAGAAAAAAGAAATGAAAAAAGATGGAAAAAGACAAAAGAAATGAAAAAGATGAAAAAACAAAAGAAATGAAAAAGGTGAAAAAAGAAAAGACAAAAAGATAAAAGAAAAGACAAAAGAAAGAAAAGACAGCAGCGGTGGAGAAAATGCCATCGAAAGAAAGAAAAAGACAACACAAAAGAAGTCAAAAAGAGAATAATAGCAGCAAAGCAAAGACAACAGCGAAAGGATGAAAAATCAAAACATATCAGCTTTAAAGAGGAAGACAAAAATCTCAATAATAGCGGAAGGACAAAACCATCAAATCGGTAAGGAAGACAAGGACATCAGCAGAAAAGAAGAAAATATCAGCCGAGACATCAGCAAAATGTCCAGAAAAACAAAGCATGATATCAGCGGAAATCACGAAGAAAGGCAAGGAAAAAATAAAAGAAAGGAGAACTCAACAAAAGCACGAGTACCAGCAAAGATCAAGGAAAACACAGAGAAAGCAAGAAAATACCAAAGAATAACATCCAAAACAAGACAACAAACGAAGACACTGACGAAATATCACAGAAAATATAATTTATCACCATCAGAGTATGAATAGTAACTTTCATCAGAAAGGTGAATAGTAAAGTCACTAAAATCAGAGCAATACAAGAAAGGTCGCACAAGAAGAGACAAGTCACCATAGCAGAATAGTAAAGCCACGGACATCAGAGCAAATAGTAAAGGTCGCACAGTAAAGGTCGCACAGTAAAAGTCGCACAGTAAGAGTCAAGCATCAGAAGACCCCGAGGTTATCTATATAAAGAGCCTCATTGTATCAGAAAAAGATAACAGTTTTTGAAATACAACTTCACTCTTCAAGATAATCTCTCTCTATAATCTCTCTTCCGAAACACTTTCTTTCAAGAAAAGAAATATTAGTCTTCTATTAGCATAACAACTTCTATTAGCATAACAATCATGTTTAGCTAAAAACCTTATATCGGTCTATAATCTTAAGGCAGATTAATATCGTAGAAGAAGAAGATCTACTAAAAGAAACCATAAGAACAAGAAGATAATAGTATCGTAATCCTAAGAAGATCTACTAAAAAGAATCATAAGAACTAGGAATTAACTTTGAAAGATATATAGTTAAACGCATGTTAAGTCTAGGAACCTTGACTCTTGTTGGAATGCTCGGAAAGAATCACTGAGACCGCCCCAAGCTCTAGGCGACTAGTACCGCACAAATGGCGGAAGTCGACACGGGAAGCGCCGCAGAGAGGATATTTCCTGATCCGAGATTCACTAAGAAGAGGTACGATTCCTTTACTTATATGTTTTAATTATATTTCGATAAGTTATTTTCTAGGCTTATGCTTCGTAAAGTAGAAATTCTTAGATTATGATATTATTTGATTTTTAATGCTTATGTTTCTTAAAGTAGAAAATCTGAAGCTATGATATTAGTAAATCTGTAAGGAGGTTATAGACTGATTTAAATAAAAAAATGGACATAAAACCCCATATGAGTTTGTTAATACTACTTGTTAGTATACTACTGATGAAATATTACTTAAGATTCCGCCATAATAGTAATAAAACCAGGAATATCAGTGAAAGTACCACCAACGTTCTCCCCTCTTTAGGGTTGTTAGGTGATGAAAAGATCCGCCCAGAAAATGGTATCGAGCCATAAATAGAACAATAACAGATCCGATATAATAGGAAATAAGAATAAACTAATATCTACAAAAATTGAGAAAAATAAAATGAAGAAAACCAATCCTTCGACATAATAAGAAGTCTAAATGAATCAATATGGAAACACGCTAGTCTAAAAATCATGATGTTTAGCAAAAACAAGATTAACCGACTAATAGAAATACTTTATGAAATAACACCCCGTAAGAACGGAAAGAATTAGACCAAAATGAAAATATCATAAGGTACAAACAACATTTGGAACAATTAGATGACTTATACTATATCAAGGAATACATAAAATATTTAAAACAAGAGAATAAAAGGTATACACAACTTAGGATGAAAACAATTCTATCTTTCAAGAGGATAATAGAATATAATAAAATAATATGGAGATGCAAAGAAATTAGAAGACAATTAATAGAAACGAATAAAAACTAAAATTTATTAAAAGAAACAAATAACTGGTTGGACCAAAGACAAAAGAAAAATAAAGCCAGGTGGAAAAGAATACAACGAAAAGGCGTAAGATTATATAGCAAGCTAGTGGAAATAAATACAGAAATAAATATACAAGATTCCTCGATAAGAGATTTAGAAGAGATCTACGATTCGAGACAAACCACTATTAACCTATCCTTTAAAACCAAGCAAAATTTATGAAAACTAGTATTAACCTAATAACAAGGTCGAGACAAATAAGTAACACCGAGTAATTTTAACGAAAAATAGATGAGTTATGGATGAGTTAATAATAAAGAAAAATTAAACAATCTTGTTAGAAAAATGGATGAAATAAGAGAAAGTCAAGATAAAACAAGAGAACTAATAAGAGAAGAACTAACAAAATTATGGAATGTATCTGAAGTACCAACACTAAAATTAATATTAGAACAACTTAATACAATAGTAACACACATAAACAAGGGTAAAAGTAAAAATCAAGAAACGGGAGAATCCAAAGAACCTGCAGATAACAATAGGAAATACAGTTGAAACAAGAACCACACCACCTGAAATAGTACCAGTAGATGCATGGAGAAGAAGCGAAAACCCGATAATGGTAGATATTAGTCGAATAAAACCAAAAATACCAAAAGAGGTAGAGAAAACGTTAGACGCTTAAAAGCTTTAAGTAAAAAGGACAATTCTAATGAATAAAGACACGTATACAACAGAATCACGCTCCTTAGAAATCATGCCAAAGAAATATTAGAACAAGAAAGGTATAAATACGAACCTATGAAAAACAGATCCAAAGATCCTAAAGAAACCCCAATAAAAATAACGAAAATTAAAAGAAACAAATATTTGTGTTAATTCGTAACTTGAAAGTAAAGCCCAAAAAGAAAAAATAATGTAATTAGAAAAGAAAATACGAAATTAAAATTGTCTATTAACAAAGAATGGTTTGACAAATATAAAATGTACAAGACCAAGTACAAAGATACAAAACATGAGCTAAACAAAACAAAAGTAATAGTAAAAGAAACAAAAAGGAATTGAGTCGCTTAAGCAAGAAATAAGTGTATTAAAAGAAAAACATGAACAAGAAATGAGTGAACTAAGAGAAGAGTTACATATCATGAAACAACAAATGGCAAAATTAAAAGGCAAACGAAGGTAAAAGAATACATGATACTAGTAACAATGATAATAGCGATAACAACAAAAGCAAAGAGTACGTATAAAGAGGAAAAGGTTACTGATAAAGAAGAAAATAGCTCGCACTAAGAAATACAAGTGGCAAAGATCACGTAAGAAATAGAAGAAGAAAACAATTCAAATAATACAAGAAAATAACCAAATATTAGAAGCATTACATAAGATGCAAAGGGTAAATGCAATAATAGAAGAACCAGAAAGTGATATGTAAGATGAATATAATGAGCCATTCAAACAGTAAATAGAATCGCACAACATAGTAAATGAAGATACTAATAACTACCCGTAAGAAATGTTAGACCCAAACCTAGAAGTTATAACAAGAAAACCTACCAAGTTACCACCACACATACCAAAGAGGACATCGCTGCATTTAGCGAATTTGTAGGATCAATGGCACAAGGAATAAATATGAATGGATATTTTTAGACTTAGATAACGCCTATGATGAACAAGAACTAAGCGTATGATAAACGATTGAATATAGGAATGTCTTTAGCATTAATGAATTCAACACATACTAGTGATTTAGATTACATGTTTGAATTAATATCTAAAACCATGATAGGAAAGTAGCATTCGTTTGAAACCATAGCTTACCAAATGAAAGGAGAAATATTCCATCATGTTAAAGATTGGAAAGGAATACTAATGTTATTCTATATGGTATTAAAAAGAGAATTCCTAGGAGAAAAATGGCTCGTAGCAAGAGAAAGCGTACAGCGTAAAGAAAATGTGAAATAATAATGAATCTAAATAATATGAAATGTTGTAAAATCAATAAATTACTGTAATATACCATAAGCTTTACTAAATTTATTATGAAGCAAGGTTCTTACAAGAGGAAGGAATAATATACCAACAACTCTATTATGACCACCTACCCGAACCATATAATACGGAAATTACTAAAGAATACAAGCTATTAGAACCAAAAGAAAATACTTTAGGAGAAAAATATGGTACTAAGAGCATATCTAATGAGAAAATGCGAGAATATAGATTACAACAGAAATCAAGAAAGATAAAAATTAGGATTAAAAGAAATATGTGGATTTACAGAGAAAAGCTAAGATTTGGATGTGAAAATCAAGAGAAAGAACGCAGATATGAAAAATACGAAAATAGATCTACGAAATATAAAAATAAAACTTATACTAATAAAGATTACAGAGAACGGTATGACCAACAATATTACAAGAAAAATTATAATAGACCATACAAACCCTATAAAAGAAAGCAATATAAAAGATTCAAGATATAATAATACCCTATAATAGAAAAGATTTAGGATAAACGAAAATTTAGGAAAAATACGTAAAGCCGCTAAGCTAAAGAAGCACCTAAAGATTGTAAATGCTGAATTGTAATGAGAAAGGACACTATGCTAATAAGTGCCCAAAATTAGAAAACAAGGAGTAAAGTATATTAACACCACACAATTTATTATGAGTCTAGAAAAATAAAAGAAGGAAATACTAAATGGCATAACGAAGAACAATTTTATATCCTTGTATATTTCAATGAAATAATTAGTAATATAAGAATTATTTAGTTTATACTTTATACTTTATAAATATATTATATATATGAGTATAATTATAATACTATAATATTATACTAGTATAATATGAGTCTCTGACTATCACTATATGACTCTATGTATATGTTAATGTTACTTTGTTAGTAATTTAGTATTTTTAAGTTAGTGAAAATAAATAAATAAATAAAATCACAGAACGTAGAAAAATCTCATAAATATATCAAGTATATGTAGTTTAGCTCATGTAAGGCGATAAGAAAATCATGATAGAAGAAGTTCATTGTCTAGCAAACCTAGAGTGCAACTTTTGGACCCCAAAGATAGTAGAGTTTTGTAATAACTGATCCAAAACAGTAGTTGAGTAGGAGAACAATTTTATGATCACTATCTATCGATCTAATGGACGGGATTCATGAATATAAACTCATGGCTTTCAAACAAGAGTGAGATGATGGTTGATCTGTATTTTATACACACTGATAAAGTTAGTATTTTACTCATTTCATTTATGTTTACAAGAATTAGGAAAATACATTGTGCTAAAAGTAAACTTTGGAGAAAATCCGATACAAGTGGGAAAAAGAAAAATTTACGCTAAATAAAGTTAATAACCCCAAATGACATAATCAGTGTAAACCTATTAGATATAGTCCGACTGACTGTAAGGAGTTCAAACCCAATTAAAAGAATTAATAGATTTAAAATTAATACAAGAAAGTAAGAGTCCGTGATAAGAGCTAAATTTTCCTAGTAAGGAAGCACAAGAACAAAAAGAGGAAAAGCTAGAATGGTAGTCGACTATAGAGAAATAAATAAGAAGACAATATTTGATGGATACTTTTACCATATAAAAGAAATCTTATTAACAGACTAGAGATAAAAAGTGGTTTAGCAAATTTGATTGTAAAAGTGGATTTTGGCAAATAAAACTAACCAAAGAATCAAAACCTCTAACAAACTTTTAGCACCCTCGTGACATTATGAGTGGAATGTATTACCATTTGGACTAAAAACGCACCTCGTATATTTCAGAGAAGAACGGACTGTATTTAAAAATTCGCAGACATCGCATAGTATATGTCGATGATATATTAATATATAGTGATAATCTAGAGATCATATCAAACACCTGGAAGAATTCATAATAACTATAAAACAGCATGGAATTTTATTATCAGAAAAGAAGTCTGAAATTTTTAAAGACAATATAGAATACCTAGGATATATCATAGACGAAGAAGGATTCCAGCTACAAGAACATATAGTAACAAAGATAAAAAACTTCAAAGATAAATTAGAAACTAAAAAAGAAGTACAACAGTTTCTAGGAATAATAAATTATGCCTCAGATCACATAAAGGATCTACCAAAGACTAAGGAAACCATTACAAGATCTAATAAGAGGAAAAAATAAAGAATTTGAATGGAAAGAAGAACATGACAACGCCATAAAAAATATCAAGGAAAGAGTAAAAAATCTACCAAAACATAAGATACCAACAGACAAAGATCAATTAGAAATCTTCACAGATGCCAGCGATATAGGTTGGGGAGCAAGACTACAAGATATGACCAAGAAGATATAGATAAAGAAAACCTTTGATATGTGGATACTGAGGAGGAACTTGGAAACCAAATGAAAAATTACCATATTAATGAGAAAGAATTACTAGCCAGAAATTTGGAATAAAAGGTTTCATTACCATTTATTACCAACAAAGTTTGTTGTAAGAACCGATAACACTCGTAAGAGCATTTATCACCAATAAAATTGACCCATTGCGTAATTAAATAAAAGAAGAAATGGCAATCATTCTTTTATTGTTACGATTTCATCAGGAAAATATATCCGAATAAGAATCTTCTAGCCGACTTTCTAAGCGTATATCGTGATACCGCTTAAAAAGATAATGATACAAAGTGTATTTAAGACCAGAGCAACAACAACAACAAAACAACCAAGCAAGAGGACTATTCAAAGGAAACAACTTATCTAATACTAAATATAAAAGAAGACTGATCTTCCGATCCATGGGATAATGTAATTTTATTATACGAAACCCGTAAAATGGAATAATAGCCCGGGGATAATGTAATTTTATTACATGACACCCATCATACGAGATATCAAAGAGCCCAATATGATTTATCATATGTTTAAAACTATGAGATACAAGATAACAAGAGCCCAATGTGATTTATCACAAAAGCCCAAAAATACGAGCTAACAGACTAGCCAGAGCGATTTATCGCAAAGAAAAAGAAATGAAAAAGAAGATGAAAAAGAAAAAGAAATGGAAAAAGAAAGAAAAGGAAAAGACAAAAGAAATATGAAAAGAAGATGAAAAAGACAAAAGAAATGGAAAAGAAGATGAAAAAGAAAAAGAAATGAAAAAGAAAGAAAAAGGAAAAGACAAAAGAAATATGAAAAGAAATATGAAAAGAAAAAGGAAAAGACAAAAGAAAGAAAAGAGGAAAAGATGCCATCGAAAGAAAGAAAAGGCAACAAAAAGAAGTCAAAAGAGGATAATAGCAAGCAAAGGCAAAGAAAGACAATGAAAAGGATGACAAATCAAACACATCGATTTAAGGAGAAAGACAAAAATCTCAATAATAGCTAAGGACAAAAATCCAAAATCAAAAGAAGACAAGGATATCACAGAAAATAAATATCACCGAGACATCAAGAAATGTCCAAAAACAAAGCAAGATATCAAAGAAAAAAAAAAAAAAAAATCAAAGAAAAGGCAAGGAGAACTCAACAAAGAAAGCACGAAAGTAAAAAGAAAAACACAAAGAAAGCAAGAAAATACCAAAGAAAAACAAGACAACAATGAAGACACGGATAAAATATCGAAAGAAAATGTAATTTATCACCATCAGAGTACGAATAGTAACTTTCATCAGAAAGGTGAATAGTAAAGTCAAAACCATACAAGAAAGGTCGCAGACAAGTCATCAGAGCAGAATAGTAAAGCCACTGACATCAGAGCAAATAGTAAAGGTCGCACAAGAAAGGTCGACAAGAAAATCGCACAAGAAGAGTCAAGCATCAGAGCACCCCGAGGTTATCTATATAAAGAGCCTCATTGTATCAGAAAAAGATAACAGTTTTTGAAATACAACTTCAATCTTCAAGATAATCTCTCTCTATAATCTCTCTTCCGAAACACTTTCTTTCAAGAAAAGAAATATTAGTCTTCTATTAGCATAACATCTATTAGCAAAACAATCATGTTTAGCTAAAACCCTTCTATCGCCTATAATCTTAAATGAGTAATATCGTAGAAGAAGAAGATCTACTAAAAGAAACCATAAGAACAAGGAATCAACATATCGTAGCCTAAAGAAAATCTACTAAAGAATCATAAGAACTAGGAATTAACTTTGAAAGATATATAGTTAAACGCATGTTAAGTCTAGAACCTCGACTTTGTTGGAATGCCTGAAAGAATCTGAGACTGCCCCAAGCTCTGGCGAATTAGTACCACACGGAAGCCGCCAGAGAGGATATTTCCTGATCCGAGATTCACTAAGAGGTACGATTCCTTTACTTATATGTTTTAATTATATTTCGTATAAGTTATTTTCGCTTATGCTTCGATAAAGTAGAAATTCTTAGATTATGATATTATTTGATTTTAATGCTTATGTTTCTTAAGTAGAAAATCAAGCTATGATATTAGTAAATCAAAAGATTATAGATCGATTGTATTAAAAATGGACATAAAACCCATACGAGTTTGTAATACTACTTGTTAGTATAAAGTCGATAAGTTATTACTTAAGATTCCGCCATAATAGTAATAAAACCGTGAATATCACCAAAGTACCACCAACGCTCTCCTCTTTAGGGTTGTTAGTGATGAAAGATCCGCCGTAAATGAGGAGGAGAAGTAGAAGAAGCCCCAGTATACTACTATAACCATGAAATAATAGCCTAAGATTATCCTAGGCCAGAATGTGATGTATGATTGTTGGCTGTATTTTTTTTTTTTTTAAATTTAAATCACAATACCATTTTGATCTTTTCATCACCTAACAACCTAAAGAGGGGAGAACGTTGGTGGTACTTTCACCGATATTCCCGTTTTATTACTATTATGGCGAATCTTAAGTAATATTTCATCAAGAGTATACTAACAAGTAGTACTATCAAACTCATATGGGGTTTTATGTCCATTTTTAATTGAATCCTATAACCTCTTACATTTACTAATATCATAGCTTCGATTTTCTACTTAAGAAACATAAGCATCTAAAATCAAATAATATCATAATCTAAGAATTTCTACTAAATCAAGCATAAGCACGTAAAATAACTTATCCAAATATAATTAAAACATATAAGTAAAGGAATCGCACCTCTTGCCGTGAATCTCGATCACCGGAATATCCTCTCGCCGCCTCCGCCGTCGGTACTAATTCGCCTAGAGCTTGATACCTCAACTTCTTTCCGAGCATTCCAACAAGAGTCAAGGTTCTAGACTTAACATGCGCTTAACTATATATCCTTCAAAGTTAATTCCTAGTTCTTATGATTCTTTTAGTAGATCTTCGATTACGATACTATTATCTTCTTGTTCTTATGGTTTCTTTTAGTAGATCTTCTTCTACGATATTAATCAAGATTATAGACCGATATAAGGGTTTTAGCTAAACATGATCTTATGCTAATATATAAGACTAATATTTCTTTTCTTCAAGAAAGGGTTTCAGAGATTATAGAGAGATTATCAGTTGTATTTCAAAACTGTTATCTTTTCTCGATACAACGAGGCTCTTTATATAGATAACCTAAGATTTGACTGATTTTTATTACTATTTGCTACAAAGATCCCGGGCTTTACTATTCGACTTGTCTCATCATTACTATTCCAAAGTTACTATTCATGCTACAATTATATTTTTCTCACGATATTTCGTCGTGTCTTCGCTTGTTGTCTTGTTTTTCCGATGTTAGTATTTTCTTGCTTTCTGTTTTCCTTGATCTTTCGTACTTTTGTCGAGTTCTCCTTTCTTTTATTTTTTCCTTGCCTTTCTTCGTGATTTCACGATATCATGCTTTGTTTTTCCGACATTTATGTCTCACTGATATTTTCTTCTTTTCGATGTCCTTGTCTTCATTTGATGGTTTTGTCCTTCCGCTATTATTGAGATTTTGTCTTCCTTTAAAGTGATATGTTTTGATTTTTCATCCTTTCATTGTCTATTATTCTCTTTTGACTTCTTTTTTTCTTTCTTTCGATGGCATTTTCTCCACCTTTTCTTTCTTTTGTCTTTTCTTTTGTCTTTTTCATCTTTTGTCTTTTCTTTTTCACCTTTTCATTTCTTTTGTTTTTCATTTTTCATTTCTTTTGTCTTTTTCCATCTTTTTCATTTCTTTTTCAGTCTTGTTAGCTCATATTTTTGGGCTTTTTGTGATAAATCACATTATCTTGTATCTCATAGTTTTCGCTTATATGATAAATCATATCGGGCCTCGATATCTCATATGACGGGTGTCATGTAATAAAATTACATTATCCCACTGCTATTATTCCGCGTTTCATGTAATAAAATTACATTATGCTATTATTCCATTTGTAATAAAATTACATTATCTTATGCTCATAACTTTGTTATAGCCCGATATTGCTCTATCGCTTCTACTGTATTTCCAATAATGCTTGCATATCTTCTAATCTTCCGTATCATCCGCTATTCCTTCCTCATACCACCCATTATCATTTTTCCCACTTCAGGGAATTAGTAGAAGTATGTGCCATACGGAGAGTCACTTCGTCGGCCGATCCCGAGCGAGGCTCGCTTCTTGCACGCCCGATACCATTTTCTCATGATCTTTTCATCACCTAACAACCCTAAAGAGGGGAGAACGTTGGTGGTACTTTCACTGATATTCCTGGTTTTATTACTATTATGGCGGAATCTTAAGTAATAACTTATCAGTAGTATACTAACAAGTAGTATTAACAAACTCATATGGGGTTTTATGTCCATTTTTTCATTTAAATCAGTCTATAACCTCCTTACAGATTTACTAATATCATAGCTTCAGATTTTCTACTTAAGAAACATAAGCATTTAAAATCAAATAATATCATAATCTAAGAATTTCTACTAAATCAGAAGCATAAGCACAGAAAATAACTTATCCAAATATAATTAAAACATATAAGTAAAGGAATCGCACTCTTGCCGTGAATCTCGGATCACCGGAAATATCCTCTCCTCGCCGCTTCCCGCTGCCGCTCGTCATGCATGTACTAATTCGCCTAGAGCTTGGGATCCTCAAGCTTCTTCCGAGCATTCCAACAAGAGTCAAGGTTCCTAGACTTAACATGCGTTTAACTATATATCTTTCAAAGTTAATTCCTAGTTCTTATGATTCTTTTTAGTAGATCTTCTTTGGATTACGATACTATTATCTTCTTGTTCTTATGGTTTCTTTTAGTAGATCTTCTTCTTCTACGATATTAATCTGCCTTAAGATTATAAACCGATATAAGGGTTTTAGCTAAACATGATTGTTATGCTAATAGAAGTTGTTATGCTAATAGAAGACTAATATTTCTTTTCTTGAAAGAAAGTGTTTCGGAAGAGAGATTATAGAGAGAGATTATCTTGAAGAGTGAAGTTGTATTTCAAAAACTGTTATCTTTTCTCGATACAACGAGGCTCTTTATATAGATAACTCTGGTGCTACAAGATTTGACTTCTCATCAGGCGATTTTTATCACGACCTTTATCACATGACTTTACTATTTGCTACAGATCCTGGCTTTACTATTCCTCGCTATGTTGACTTGTCTTCATCAGGCGACTTTATCAGATTGTTACGCTGGGCTTTACTATTCCCGCATGTTGAAAGTTACTATTCATGCTACAGTAAAGCTGATAAATTATATTTTTCTGCTGATATTTCGTCCGTGTCTTCGTTTGTTGTCTTGTTTTTCTGGATGTTATCACTGCTGGTATTTTCTTGCTTTCTCGTGTTTTCCTTGATCTTGCACTGTACTCGCTTTTGTTGAGTTCTCCTTTCTTTTATTTTTCCTTGCCTTTCTTCGTGATTTCCACGATATCATGCTTTGTTTTTCCGACATTTTGTCGATGTCTACCGATATTTTCTTCTTTCTCACGATGTCCTTGTCTTCCTTACTGATTTGATGGTTTTGTCCTTCCGCTATTATTGAGATTTTTGTCTTCCTCTTTAAAGCTGATATGTTTTGATTTTTCATCCTTTCATTGCCTTGCTTTTGCTTCGCTATTATTCTCTTTTGACTTCTTTGTGTTGCCTTTTTCTTTCTTTCGATGGCATTTTCTCCACCGCTGCTGTCTTTTCTTTCTTTTGTCTTTTGTCTTTTTTCATCTTTTTGTCTTTTCTTTTTTCACCTTTTTCATTTCTTTTGTTTTTTCATCTTTTTCATTTCTTTTGTCTTTTTCCATCTTTTTTCATTTCTTTTTTCTTTTAGATAAATCGCCTGGCCGGTCTTGTTAGCTCATATTTTTGGGCTTTTTGTGATAAATCACATCAGCCTGTTGTTATCTTGTATCTCATAGTTTTCGGCTTATATGATAAATCATATTGGGCCTGCTGATATCTCATATGATGGGTGTCATGTAATAAAATTACATTATCCCCACGGGCTATTATTCCGCTTCGGTTTCATGTAATAAAATTACATTATCCCTATGGGCTATTATTCCATTTTCCGGTTTCATGTAATAAAATTACATTATCCCATGGATCGTAAGATCCTTCGCCTTTTATGCTCATAACTTTTTGTCGCTTCCGCCGCTATCTCCGAAAGTCATTGGTTTTCTTCTTTGTTTTGTTATAGCCGATATTGCTCTATCGCCTCCTCGCATGTTTGTGTTTCAAGTTTATTATTCTGCTCATCATGTTAGTAAGTTCGATCGTATTCGGGCTATTATTTCATGGTTATAGTATATGGTAACCAGTTCTTCTACTTCTCCTCCTCTGGTATTTCCAATAATGCTTGCCTTTCCCATTCTGATCATATCTTCTAATCTTCCTGCTAAGGTTGTTAGTCCAATGGCTCTTTTGTTGCTTAGCCATTCTTGAAATCGTTTATTTTGCATGGCATTTCCTTTTGAATCTGTGTTTTCTCCTCAGAATGGTACTATTCTCCTGATTTGAAAAGTTGACATAATATAACGGGTTTTCCCATAGGTCCGATGATGCATCAAACACTCAGATTCCGTATATTCCTGGTCCAAATGTTTCTCTCATAGATTGGACTGATTTTATTATGTTGTTTGGTAGGTCTGATATACTGCTGAGGGTATCATCCGTCATGACCTTATCTAGGAATCCATACTTGAAAAGTTTATGGACTACCTTTGGATCGGTTTTTTCAAGACATAGGTACCTGGGGTATTTACTAAATCTTGAGGCTCTTAATATGTTAGGTTGGATTTATAAGTGTAGTATTTTGAGATGGTTTCATGTTCGTGATGGTATCCGGGAAAATGTTAATCTTTCAGCCATTGATGTTATCTGGGATGTTGGTATTTGGGATGTTGACGGCATTTTTAGCAGTCTTGAGTTTAGGGTAGGAAAGTCTGTGGTTTCTGTGGTATTTTTTGGAGATTCTCTCAGGTTCTTGTATGTTTGGTAATCAGTGAAGCACTCTTTCAGCTGACTGATCAAACTATTATTTTCTCTGAGTATTCCTTCCGCTCAGATTCGATTCCATGGCTTGATTGTCACGATCACTTTGCTTATTATATTGTCGATATAATCTTCGGTCGTCGTTAATCGACATCTTGGTATCTCATACAATATATGTTAGGAATTTTCAGACGTATATAAAATAAAATCGGATTTTATCTGTACCTTTCTATTCCAATTTCTTCGGTCAGTATGGTATGCTGGTTTGTACCTCTTATGGATTTCTTCCATTAAGTTCTTGGTTAAGTTCTCTGCCTTGCTCATATTCCCGACTTCTCTTTCAATTCTAAACTTTGTGTTAGTTCTTGCAATTTATCGTTCTTATTTCGGCTAACCTTTGTCTTATTTTATTAAGGCTTTTCACAAGCTTTTTGTATCTATCATGATAATATTTCCTTCCTGTTTCGTTAGTAACTGTAATAAGCTTATTACGGGCATAATCTTCATACTGTACCCAATAATTTCTTTCTTCTATTAACTTTCTTTTTTCTTCTTGTAAATTCATTATAGGGTTATTATTTTTATTTTTGGGCTTTTGTTAGTTTAATCGTGTTCTTTTGCCTTACGATTTTCTCCCAAATTTAGATCTCTTCCTATTATCCGTAGGTTATTATTCTCTTTGATTTCTTTTCAAACTTATATTTCATCCTTTTGTTAAATATGATTTGTGGTTCTTCATTTTTCCTCTTGAAGTGTTTTTCGTTGGTTTTGATTGTTTATATTTTTTATTTGCTTTCGCATTATTGATCCTATGACGTCTCATACCTTTTATACCCATTATCATTTCACATTTTCTTTCTGCTAATAAGTGTTCTCTTGTCACCAGACATTTTTCTCTTAGAGATTCTCTTTTTAATATTATTTCGAATGGTGTTAGCATTCCTTTCCAATCCTTTATTTCTCTGCTTAGTCCTTTTTATCGTGATCTAGAAAATGTTCATTCTTATTCGCCCTTATTGATTCTACAGTTTGGCTAGGTTTTGTTTGGTGTTCTACTAGTATATGTGGTGGCAATTTAGACAATTCTTTTGTTATTAGAGTTGGCTTTAGTATTATTATTTTGAGAGGTTCATTACGCTTGTCTTCTATATTATTTTCAGATTTTTCTTCTATTATTGCATTTACTTTTTGTAGTGTTCCCAACTCGATTGTGTTCTTGTATTATTTCGAATTATTTTTCTTATTTCTTCCGACCGATATTTTCTTTATTAGTATCTTCTTCCTCTTTATCTCAGACATCGCTTCTTTTCTACATCACTATTTTTAATATTATCTTTACTAGTATTGTATACTCTTTTTCTTCTTTGTTTTCTTGTCATTTGTTGTTCCATAATACGTAGTTCTTCTCTAAGTTCACTTATTTCTGACTTTAATTTTTCTCTAAATTCTCTTATTTCTGATTTTAATTCCTCCTTTGTTTCTCCTAATATCGCCTTAGGTTTTAATTCGTGTTTCATATTTTTATACATAGTCTTATATTTTTTGTACTTTCTAAACAATTCTTCATTAGATAACATTAATTTTTTGTTTTCTTTTTCTAACCTAAATATTGTTTCTCGTGTGGTTTCTGATGAGCTATTTCTAATATTTCTTTCTTTACTAGTATTTCTTTCTTTTAATCTTTCGTTTGAGGTTTCTTTTACTATTACTTTACTCTTGTGGAGCTTGTGTTTTATATCTTTATACTTGGTTTTGTACATTTTATACTTTGCTAATAAGTTTTTATTTGCTTCTTCCAATTCTTCATTTTCTTCTTTTAATAATTCAACACAAATATTTGTTTCTTTTGAATTATCTGTATTTTTGGTTGGTTTTCTTTAGATCTTTCGGATCCTCTTGTTCCATAGGTTTATATTTATACCCTCTTTGTTCTAATATTTCTTTCGCATGATTTCTTAGAAATGTAACCACGCTATATTCGGTGTTTTTATTCATTTTTATTTAAAGTTTTTAAGTTATACTAATGCTTTTGCTACTTTCTTGGTACTTTATTTGACTATTATTTTTGACTATTATTTTCTTATTCTTTTTATCCAACCGTCTCCTATGTTTATCCATTCCTTATTGGGTTTATCATTTATCAAATCTTTTAATTGTTTTATCTCATTTTCTAGTTCTATTTCTCTAGCACTATATTCGAGGTATTTTAGTTGTGAATTAATAGCTTCTTCTAGTAATATCTGCTTTATTTCCTTTAATTCTCTTTCTTTTTTATCGACTTTTTCTTGGATATTCATATTTTATTAACAAACCTTGTTTTACCTTGGTCATTAATTTCTATTCCGTTATTATTAATTTTATAATCTATCATGGTTAAAAAATCACTTCCTAGTAGTAATTCATTAAAGCTATCGTATTCTACGACTGCTATGTTTATTTTGTACTCTAAATCTCAATCTTAAATCTTAGATTAACACTTCTGGTAACTATTATTTCTCTTTCATTTTCAGGGTAATGGAAAGTCTCTGGTGGAATCAACTGACAATCCTTTTCATTTATCTTACTTACATGTACAAAGCTTTTTACAGCTCCTGTATTTATTTCTGTTATACAATCAGTTGTTGTAATTTCATTGAATATAATTACTTTAATGCTTAATCTATTACTTGGCACATTTATTAAATCTAGTGTTCTTGGTATTCCTAAACTTCCTTGTTTTATTAGTGTTTCCTTTTATACTTAGTCTAGCTCCTTCTATTCGGGTTTCATCCTTTGTACTATCGTTGTGATTCTTTTATTAAAATCCATTTGTATTTCTTCGGGTATGGTTATTTTAGAGTTCTCTTTGTGTTCTATTCTTTCTAGTATGTCTTGATACATTTTTGGTACTAAAATATTCATCTCGTGTTGTTTCCTTACATGATGGTTACCTGTTAAGGCATACACCATTTTTGTTTCTATACTTATAACTTTACTTCCTGTGGCATCTTTATTCCATCTAATTTATAGTATAATGTTAACGCTAGATCTTTATGTTCATCTTTTAACGAGATACCAGTAAACTTTAATTTTTGATATATCAAGTTTCCTTTTATTATTGATATTAATGCCTTGTAGATTTTCTAGTATTCTATCATCTAATATGTATATCTGTATGGGTGTATCTATATTTCTTTGAAAATACGCTTTTATGGTAAATTCTACTCCTCCTAAATATACGTTTCTGTATTTTTTAGCTTCTTTTGTTGATAGTTTAGATAGTTCTCTTTTTATTATATCATCAGTTATCAAATTTATTCTAGCTTTTCCATTTATACTTGTGGTATCTATTATATTCTCATGTTTTTGTATTATATACCTAACTTCTTTATTTCTTTCAAACCATTTTGTTTTAAATATCTTTTTTATTGATAATTCTTCTTGTTCATCTTGTATTTTTTGGTATGTTTCTGGTTTAAAACTTAATGTTTGTGTTGTTCCTCCTTCGTATTCATCCATCTGATAATATGTTTTATGTAGATCTGTTGCTATTTCTTTTCCTTTATCCATGAGTTAGCTGATTGATAAACTTATATTGTTCTTTTATGACATCATTTAAATCTTTTATTTCACGATCTTGCTTAATTATTTGTCCTGTTTTTTCTTCTGTTATCATTCTGATTTCTTCCTCTTTTATTGTTAGCCTAAGCTTTAAGTTTTTTATGATGTTTTCTTGTTCAGTAATCTGTTTGGACTTTTCTGTTATGGTATTATTTGCTTCTGCTATTAGATCCATACTTATTTTACAACTTATTATGTGTTCATTTATATCTTTGTTATATATTAATCTTTTTTCTGCTATGTGTTCTAATTGTCTTTGCATGTTCTGTCGTCTTCTCATTATTTCTTCACTCATTTTTAATATTGGTTTATTTCAAACCGTAAATCTATTAATAAATCTTTTATTATTAGTTCATGTACTTCTATTTCTCTATTCATTGTGTATATTTTATTATTCTTTCAAAAGATTGAATTGTTTTCATTCTGAATTCCAATTTTCTATATCAAACTGTTCTAAGTTGTTTTCGTCAGATCTATCAAGTTCATACTCATAGTTATTTAATCTATTATGTTCATAATTTTTGTTTATATCCAGATCTGTTATTGTTCTATTTAAGGCTCTGATACCATTTTCTGGGCGGATCTTTTCATCACCTAACAACCCTAAAGAGGGGAGAACGTTGGTGGTACTTTCACTGATATTCCTGGTTTTATTACTATTATGGCGGAATCTTAAGTAATAACTTATCAGTAGTATACTAACAAGTAGTATTAACAAACTCATATGGGGTTTTATGTCCATTTTTTCATTTAAATCAGTCTATAACCTCCTTACAGATTTACTAATATCATAGCTTCAGATTTTCTACTTAAGAAACATAAGCATTTAAAATCAAATAATATCATAATCTAAGAATTTCTACTAAATCAGAAGCATAAGCACAGAAAATAACTTATCTGAAATATAATTAAAACATATAAGTAAAGGAATCGTACCTCTTGCCGTGAATCTCAGATCACCGGAAATATCCTCTCCTGGCCGCTTCCCCGCCGCTTCTCGCGTGTACTAATTCGCCTAGAGCTTGGGACAGTCTCAACAGTTCTTTCCGAGCATTCCAACAAGAGTCAAGGTTCCTAGACTTAACATGCGTTTAACTATATATCTTTCAAAGTTAATTCCTAGTTCTTATGATTCTTTTTAGTAGATCTTCTTTGGATTACGATACTATTATCTTCTTGTTCTTATGGTTTCTTTTAGTAGATCTTCTTCTTCTACGATATTAATCTGCCTTAAGATTATAAACCGATATAAGGGTTTTAGCTAAACATGATTGTTATGCTAATAGATGTTGTTATGCTAATAAGACTAATATTTCTTTTCTCGAAAGAAAGGGTTTCGGAAGAGAGATTATAGAGAGAGATTATCTTGAAGATTGAAGTTGTATTCCAAAAATTGTTATCTTTTTCTGATACAATGAGGCTCTTTATATAGATAACCTCGGGGTGCTACAGTACTTGACTCTTATCAGGCGATTTTTATCACGACCTTTATCATGCGACCTTTACTATTTGCTACAGTATCCGGCGGCTTTACTATTCTCAGCATGTGACTTGTCTCTTCATCAGGCGACCTTTATCAGATTGCTACGCTTTTCTAGCTTTACTATTCCTCGCATGATGAAAGTTACTATTCATGCTACAGTAAAGCTGATAAATTATATTTTTCTGCTGATATTTCGTCCGTGTCTTCGGTTGTTGTCTTGTGTTTCTGGATGTTATTTCACGGTATTTTTCTGCTTTCTTTCTCGTGTTTTCCTCTCTTGATTGGTACTCGTGCTTTTGTTGAGTTCTCCTTTCTTTTATTTTTCCTTGCCTTTCTTCGTGATTTCCACGATATCATGCTTTGTTTTTCCGACATTTTCTTGATGTCTCACTGATATTTTCTTCTCACGATGTCCTTGTCTTCCTTACTGATTTGATGGTTTTGTCCTTCCGCTATTATTGAGATTTTTGTCTTCCTCTTTAAAGCTGATATGTTTTGATTTTTCATCCTTTCGCTGTTGTCTTTGCTTTGCTGCTATTATTCTCTTTTTGACTTCTTTTGTGTTGCCTTTTTCTTTCTTTCGATGGCATTTTCTCCACCGCTGCTGTCTTTTCTTTCTTTTGTCTTTTCTTTTGTCTTTTTTCATCTTTTTGTCTTTTCTTTTTTCACCTTTTCTTTTCTTTTTTCACCTTTTTCATTTCTTCTGTTTTTTCATCTTTTTCATTTCTTTTGTCTTTTTCCATCTTTTTTCATTTCTTTTTTCTTTGCGATAAATCGCTCTGGGCTGGTCTTGTTAGCTCATATTTTTTGGGCTTTTTTGTGATAAATCACATTGGGCCTGTTGTTATCTTGTATCTCATAGTTTTCGGCTTATATGATAAATCATATTGGGCCTGCTGATATCTCATATGATGGGTGTCATGTAATAAAATTACATTATCCCCACGGGCTATTATTCCGCTTTCTGGGTTTCATGTAATAAAATTACATTATCCCCATGGGCTATTATTCCATTTTCTGGGTTTCATGTAATAAAATTACATTATCCCCATGGATCAGAAGATCCTTCGTCTTTTATGCTCATAACTTTTTTGCTGCCTCCGCTGCTATCTCTGAAAGTCATTGGTTTTCTTCTTTGTTTTGTTATAGCCTGATATTGCTCTATCGTCTCCTTGGCATGTTTGTGTTTCAAGTTTATTATTCTGTTCATCATGTTAGTAAGTTCGACTGTATCTTGGGCTATTATTTCATGGTTATAGTATATGGTAACCAGTTCTTACTTCTCCTCCTCCGTATTTCCAATAATGCTTGCCTTTCCCATTCTGATCATATCTTCTAATCTTCCTGCTAAGGTTGTTAGTCCAATGGCTCTTTTGTTGCTTAGCCATTCTTGAAACTGGTTTATTTTGCATGGCATTTCCTTTTTTGAATCTGTGTTTTCTCCTGTAATGGTACTATTCCTGCCTGATTTGAAAAGTTGACATAATATAATGGGTTTTCCTGTTAGGTCTGATGATGCATCAAACACTTGTATTCCGTATATTCCTGGTCCAAATGTTTCTCTCATAGATTGGACTGATTTTATTATGTTGTTTGGTAGGTCTGATATACTGCTGAGGGTATCATCCGTCATGACCTTATCTAGGAATCCATACTTGAAAAGTTTATGGACTACCTTTGGATCGGTTTTTTCAAGACATAGGTACCTTGGGTATTTACTAAATCTTGAGGCTCTTAATATGTTAGGGTTGGATTTATAAGTGTAGTATTTTGAGATGGTTTCATAAGCTGTGATGGTATCTGGGGAAAATGTTAATCTTTCAGCCATTGATGTTATCTGGGATGTTGGTATTTGGGATGTTGACGGCATTTTTAGCAGTCTTGAGTTTAGGGTAGGAAAGTCTGTGGTTTCTGTGGTATTTTTTGGAGATTCTCTCAGGTTCTTGTATGTTTGGTAATCAGTGAAGCACTCTTTCAGCTGACTGATCAAACTATTATTTTCTCTGAGTATTCCTTCCAGTTCTTGTATCTTGGATTCCATGGCTTGATTGCTGCTGATCACTTTGCTTATTATATTGCTGATATAATCTTCGAAGCTGTCGCTGTTAACTGACATCTTGGTATCTGTTACCAATATATGTTAGGAATTTTCAGACGTATATAAAATAAAATCGGATTTTATCTGTACCTTTCTATTCCAATTTCTTCGGTCAGTATGGTATGCTGGTTTGTACCTCTTATGGATTTCTTCCATTAAGTTCTTGGTTAAGTTCTCTGTCTTGCTCATATTCCCTGACTTCCTCTTTCAATTCTAAACTTTGTGTTAGTTCTTGCAATTCTATCGTTCTTATTTCGGCTAACCTTTGTCTTATTTTATTAAGGCTTTTCACAAGCTTTTTGTATCTATCATGATAATATTTCCTTCCTGTTTCGTTAGTAACTGTAATAAGCTTATTACGGGCATAATCTTCATACTGTACCCAATAATTTCTTTCTTCTATTAACTTTCTTTTTTCTTCTTGTAAATTCATTATAGGGTTATTATTTTTATTTTTGGGCTTTTGTTAGTTTAATCGTGTTCTTTTGCCTTACGTATTTTCTCCCAAATTTAGATCTCTTCCTATTATCTGGTAGGTTATTATTCTCTTTGATTTCTTTTCGAAACTTATATTTCATCCTTTTGTTAAATATGATTTTAGGGTTCTTCATTTTTCCTCTTGAAGTGTTTTTCGTTGGTTTTGATTGTTTATATTTTTTATTTGCTTTCGCATTATTGATCCTATGACGTCTCATACCTTTTATACCCATTATCATTTCACATTTTCTTTCTGCTAATAAGTGTTCTCTTGTCACCAGACATTTTTCTCTTAGAGATTCTCTTTTTAATATTATTTCGAATGGTGTTAGCATTCCTTTCCAATCCTTTATTTCTCTGCTTAGTCCTTTTTTATCAGGATCTAGAAAATGTTCATTCTTATTCGTCCTTATTGATTCTACAGTTTGGCTAGGTTTTGTTTGGTGTTCTACTAGTATATGTGGTGGCAATTTAGACAATTCTTTTGTTATTAGAGTTGGCTTTAGTATTATTATTTTGAGAGGTTCATTACGCTTGTCTTCTATATTATTTTCAGATTTTTCTTCTATTATTGCATTTACTTTTTGTAGTGTTCCTGAACTCTGATTGTGTTCTTGTATTATTTCGGAATTATTTTTTCTTATTTCTTCTGGACTGATATTTTCTTTATTAGTATCTTCTTCCTCTTTATCTGTATTACTGCTCTTTTCTACATCACTATTTTTAATATTATCTTTACTAGTATTGTATACTCTTTTTCTTCTTTGTTTTCTTGTCATTTGTTGTTCCATAATACGTAGTTCTTCTCTAAGTTCACTTATTTCTGACTTTAATTTTTCTCTAAATTCTCTTATTTCTGATTTTAATTCCTCCTTTGTTTCTCCTAATATCGCCTTAGGTTTTAATTCGTGTTTCATATTTTTATACATAGTCTTATATTTTTTGTACTTTCTAAACAATTCTTCATTAGATAACATTAATTTTTTGTTTTCTTTTTCTAACCTAAATATTGTTTCTCGTGTGGTTTCTGATGAGCTATTTCTAATATTTCTTTCTTTACTAGTATTTCTTTCTTTTAATCTTTCGTTTGAGGTTTCTTTTACTATTACTTTACTCTTGTGGAGCTTGTGTTTTATATCTTTATACTTGGTTTTGTACATTTTATACTTTGCTAATAAGTTTTTATTTGCTTCTTCCAATTCTTCATTTTCTTCTTTTAATAATTCAACACAAATATTTGTTTCTTTTGAATTATCTGTATTTTTGGTTGGGTTTTCTTTAGGATCTTTCGGATCCTCTTGTTCCATAGGTTTATATTTATACCCTCTTTGTTCTAATATTTCTTTCGCATGATTTCTTAGAAATGTAATCACGCTATATTCGGTGTTTTTATTCATTTTTATTTAAAGTCTTTAAGTTATACTAATGCTTTTGCTACTTTCTTGGTATTTTATTTGACTATTATTTTCTTATTCTTTTTATCCAACCGTCTCCTATGTTTATCCATTCCTTATCGGGTTTATTATTTATCAAATCTCTTAATTGTTTTATCTCGTTCTCTAGTTCTATTTCTCTAGCACTATATTCGAGGTATTTTAGTTGTGAATTAATAGCTTCTTCTAGTAATATCTGCTTTATTTCCTTTAATTCTCTTTCTTTTTTATCGACTTTTTCTTGGATATTCATATTTTATTAACAAACCTTGTTTTACCTTGGTCATTAATTTCTATTCCGTTATTATTAATTTTATAATCTATCATGGTTAAAAAATCACTTCCTAGTAGTAATTCATTAAAGCTATCGTATTCTACGACTGCTATGTTTATTTTGTACTCTAAATCCTGAATCTTAAATCTTAGATTAACACTTCTGGTAACTATTATTTCTCTTTCATTTTCAGGGTAATGGAAAGTCTCTGGTGGAATCAACTGACAATCCTTTTCATTTATCTTACTTACATGTACAAAGCTTTTTACAGCTCCTGTATTTATTTCTGTTATACAATCAGTTGTTGTAATTTCATTGAATATAATTACTTTAATGCTTAATCTATTACTTGGCACATTTATTAAATCTAGTGTTCTTGGTATTCCTAAACTTCCTTGTTTTATTAGTGTTTCCCTTTTTATACTTAGTCTAGCTCCTTCTATTTGGGGTTTCATCCTTTGTACTATCGTTGTGATTCTTTTATTAAAATCCATTTGTATTTCTTCGGGTATGGTTATTTTAGAGTTCTCTTTGTGTTCTATTCTTTCTAGTATGTCTTGATACATTTTTGGTACTAAAATATTCATCTCGTGTTGTTTCCTTACATGATGGTTACCTGTTAAGGCATACACCATTTTTGTTTCTATACTTATAACTTTACTTCCTGGTGGCATCTTTATTCCATCTAATTTATAGTATAATGTTAACGCTAGATCTTTATGTTCATCTTTTAACGAGATACTAAAATCTGGTTGTACTGTAAACTTTAATTTTTGATATATCAAGTTTCCTTTTATTATTGATATTAATGCGTCTTGTAGATTTTCTAGTATTCTATCATCTAATATGTATATCTGTATGGGTGTATCTATATTTCTTTGAAAATACGCTTTTATGGTAAATTCTACTCCTCCTAAATATACGTTTCTGTATTTTTTAGCTTCTTTTGTTGATAGTTTAGATAGTTCTCTTTTTATTATATCATCAGTTATCAAATTTATTCTAGCTTTTCCATTTATACTTGTGGTATCTATTATATTCTCATGTTTTTGTATTATATACCTAACTTCTTTATTTCTTTCAAACCATTTTGTTTTAAATATCTTTTTTATTGATAATTCTTCTTGTTCATCTTGTATTTTTTGGTATGTTTCTGGTTTAAAACTTAATGTTTGTGTTGTTCCTCCTTCGTATTCATCCATCTGATAATATGTTTTATGTAGATCTGTTGCTATTTCTTTTCCTTTATCCATGAGTTAGCTGATTGATAAACTTATATTGTTCTTTTATGACATCATTTAAATCTTTTATTTCACGATCTTGCTTAATTATTTGTCCTGTTTTTTCTTCTGTTATCATTCTGATTTCTTCCTCTTTTATTGTTAGCCTAAGCTTTAAGTTTTTTATGATGTTTTCTTGTTCAGTAATCTGTTTGGACTTTTCTGTTATGGTATTATTTGCTTCTGCTATTAGATCCATACTTATTTTACAACTTATTATGTGTTCATTTATATCTTTGTTATATATTAATCTTTTTTCTGCTATGTGTTCTAATTGTCTTTGCATGTTCTGTCGTCTTCTCATTATTTCTTCACTCATTTTTAATATTGGTTTATTTCAAACCGTAAATCTATTAATAAATCTTTTATTATTAGTTCATGTACTTCTATTTCTCTATTCATTGTGTATATTTTATTATTCTTTCAAAAGATTGAATTGTTTTCATTCTGAATTCCAATTTTCTATATCAAACTGTTCTAAGTTGTTTTCGTCAGATCTATCAAGTTCATACTCATAGTTATTTAATCTATTATGTTCATAATTTTTGTTTATATCCAGATCTGTTATTGTTCTATTTAAGGCTCTGATACCATTTTCTGGGCGGATCTTTTCATCACCTAACAACCCTAAAGAGGGGAGAACGTTGGTGGTACTTTCACTGATATTCCTGGTTTTATTACTATTATGGCGGAATCTTAAGTAATAACTTATCAGTAGTATACTAACAAGTAGTATTAACAAACTCATATGGGGTTTTATGTCCATTTTTTCATTTAAATCAGTCTATAATCCTTTTTCAGATTTACTAATATCATAGCTTCAGATTTTCTACTTAAGAAACATAAGCATTTAAAATCAAATAATATCATAATCTAAGAATTTCTACTAAATCAGAAGCATAAGCACAGAAAATAACTTATCTGAAATATAATTAAAACATATAAGTAAAGGAATCGTACCTCTTGCCGTGAATCTCAGATCACCGGAAATATCCTCTCCTGGCCGCTTCCCCGTCGTCGCTTCCTCGCTGTGCGGGTACTAATTCGCCTAGAGCTTGGGACAGTCTCAACAGTTCTTTCCGAGCATTCCAACAAGAGTCAAGGTTCCTAGACTTAACATGCGTTTAACTATATATCTTTCAAAGTTAATTCCTAGTTCTTATGATTCTTTTTAGTAGATCTTCTTTGGATTACGATACTATTATCTTCTTGTTCTTATGGTTTCTTTTAGTAGATCTTCTTCTTCTACGATATTAATCTGCCTTAAGATTATAAACCGATATAAGGGTTTTAGCTAAACATGATTGTTATGCTAATATAAGATGTTATGCTAATATAAGACTAATATTTCTTTTCTGCGAAGAAAGTGTTTCGGAAGAGAGATTATAGAGAGAGATTATCTTGAAGATTGAAGTTGTATTCCAAAAATTGTTATCCTCTTCTGATACAATGAGGCTCTTTATATAGATAACCTCGGTGCTACTGATTTGACTCTTCGTGCGACTTTTCTTGTCGCGACCTTTGTGCGACCTTTACTATTTGCTACGATGTCCGTGGCTTTACTATTCCTGCTCTGATGACTTGTCTCTTATGCGACCTTTCTTGTATTACTCTGATTTTAGTGGCTTTACTATTCCTGCTACAGTGAAAGTTACTATTCATGCTCCAGTAAAGCTGATAAATTATATTTTTCTGCTGATATTTCGTCCGTGTCTTCGTTTGTTGTCTTGTTTTTCCGGATGTTATTCTTTGGTATTTTCTTGCTTTCTTTGTTTTTTCCTTGATCTCTGCTGGTACTCGTGCTTTTATTGTTTAGTTCTCCTTTCTTTTTTCCTTGCCTTTCTTCGTGATTTCCGCTGATATCATGCTTTGTTTTTCTGGACATTTTGCTGATGTCTCGGCTGATATTTTCTTCTTTTCTGCTGATGTCCTTGTCTTCCTTACTGATTTGATGGTTTTGTCCTTCCGCTATTATTGAGATTTTTGTCTTCCTCTTTAAAGCTGATATGTTTTGATTTTTCATCCTTTCGCTGTTGTCTTTGCTTTGCTGCTATTATTCTCTTTTTGACTTCTTTTGTGTTGCCTTTTTCTTTCTTTCGATGGCATTTTCTCCACCGCTGCTGTCTTTTCTTTCTTTTGTCTTTTCTTTTGTCTTTTTTCATCTTTTTGTCTTTTCTTTTTTTTTTCACCTTTTTCATTTCTTCTGTTTTTTCATCTTTTTCATTTCTTTTGTCTTTTTCCATCTTTTTTCATTTCTTTTTTCTTTGCGATAAATCGCTCTGAATGTCTTGTTAGCTCATATTTTTGGGCTTTTGTGATAAATCACATTGGGCGTATTGTAATCTTGTAACTCATAGTTTTACTTATATGATAAATCATATAGTTTTCATATGATAAATCATATTTGGCATGCTGATATATCATATGATTGTTTTCATGTAATAAAATTAAATTATCCCACTGCTATTATTCCGCTTTCTGGGTTTCATGTAATAAAATTACATTATCCCCATGGGCTATTATTCCATTTTCCGGGTTTCATGTAATAAAATTACATTATCCCCATGGATCAGAAGATCCTTCGTCTTTTATGCTCATAACTTTTTTGCTGCCTCCGCTGCTATCTCTGAAAGTCATTGGTTTTCTTCTTTGTTTTGTTATAGCCTGATATTGCTCTATCGTCTCCTTGGCATGTTTGTGTTTCAAGTTTATTATTCTGTTCATCATGTTAGTAAGTTCGACTGTATCTTGGGCTATTATTTCATGGTTATAGTATATGGTAACCAGTTCTTCTACTTCTCCTCCTCTGGTATTTCCAATAATGCTTGCCTTTCCCATTCTGATCATATCTTCTAATCTTCCTGCTAAGGTTGTTAGTCCAATGGCTCTTTTGTTGCTTAGCCATTCTTGAAACTGGTTTATTTTGCATGGCATTTCCTTTTTTGAATCTGTGTTTTCTCCTGTAATGGTACTATTCCTGCCTGATTTGAAAAGTTGACATAATATAATGGGTTTTCCTGTTAGGTCTGATGATGCATCAAACACTTGTATTCCGTATATTCCTGGTCCAAATGTTTCTCTCATAGATTGGACTGATTTTATTATGTTGTTTGGTAGGTCTGATATACTGCTGAGGGTATCATCCGTCATGACCTTATCTAGGAATCCATACTTGAAAAGTTTATGGACTACCTTTGGATCGGTTTTTTCAAGACATAGGTACCTTGGGTATTTACTAAATCTTGAGGCTCTTAATATGTTAGGGTTGGATTTATAAGTGTAGTATTTTGAGATGGTTTCATAAGCTGTGATGGTATCTGGGGAAAATGTTAATCTTTCAGCCATTGATGTTATCTGGGATGTTGGTATTTGGGATGTTGACGGCATTTTTAGCAGTCTTGAGTTTAGGGTAGGAAAGTCTGTGGTTTCTGTGGTATTTTTTGGAGATTCTCTCAGGTTCTTGTATGTTTGGTAATCAGTGAAGCACTCTTTCAGCTGACTGATCAAACTATTATTTTCTCTGAGTATTCCTTCCAGTTCTTGTATCTTGGATTCCATGGCTTGATTGCTGCTGATCACTTTGCTTATTATATTGCTGATATAATCTTCGAAGCTGTCGCTGTTAACTGACATCTTGGTATCTGTTACCAATATATGTTAGGAATTTTCAGACGTATATAAAATAAAATCGGTTTTATTTGTACCTTTTATTCCAATTTCTTGACGGTATGGTATGTCAGTTTGTATCTCTTATGGATTTCTTCCATTTTCCTCTTGGTTAAGTTTCTGGTTAAGTTCTTTGTCTTGCTCATATTCCCTGACCTCTTCTTTCAATTCTAAACTTTGTGTTAGTTCTTGCAATTCTATCGTTCTTATTTCGGCTAACCTTTGTCTTATTTTATTAAGGCTTTTCACAAGCTTTTTGTATCTATCATGATAATATTTTCTTCCTGTTTCGTTAATGCTTGAAATTAGTTTATTACGGGCATAATCTTCATACTGTACCCAATAATTTCTTTCTTCTATTAACTTTCTTTTTTCTTCTTGTAAATTCATTATAGGGTTATTATTTTTATTTTTGGGCTTTTGTTAGTTTAATCGTGTTCTTTTGCCTTACGTATTTTCTCCCAAATTTAGATCTCTTCCTATTATCCGTAGGTTATTATTCTCTTTGATTTCTTTTGAAACTTATATTTCATCCTTTTGTTAAATATGATTTTAGGGTTCTTCATTTTCCTCTTGAAGTGTTTTTCGTTGGTTTTGATTGTTTATATTTTTATTTGCTTTCATATTATTGATCCTATGATGTCTCATACCTTTCATACCCATTATCATTTCACATTTTCTTTCTGCTAATAAGTGTTCTCTTGTTGCTAGCCATTTTTTTCTTAGAGATTCTCTTTTTAATATTATTTCGAATGGTGTTAGCATTCCTTTCCAATCCTTTATTTTTCTGCTTAGTCCTTTTTATCGGGATCTAGAAAATGTTCATTCATATTTATCCTTATTGATTCTGATTCTACTGATTTGGCTAGGTTTTGTTTGGTGTTCTACTAGTATATGTGGTGGTAATTTAGACAATTCTTTTGTTATTAGAGTTGGCTTTAGTATTATTATTTTGAGAGGTTCATTACGCTTGTCTTCCATATTATTTTCATTTTTCTTCTATTATTGCATTTACTTTTTGTAGTGTTCTGAACTCGATTGTGTTCTTGTATTATTTCGAATTATTTTTCTTATTTCTTCCGGACTGATATTTTCTTTATTAGTATCTTCTTCCTCTTTATCTGTATTACTGCTCTTTTCTACATCACTATTTTTAATATTATCTTTACTAGTATTGTATACTCTTTTTCTTCTTTGTTTTCTTGTCATTTGTTGTTCCATAATACGTAGTTCTTCTCTAAGTTCACTTATTTCTGACCTTAATTTTTCTCTAAATTCTCTTATTTCTGATTTTAATTCCTCCTTTGTTTCTCCTAATATCGCTTTAGGTTTTAATTCGTGTTTCATATTTTTATACATAGTCTTATATTTTTTGTACTTTCTAAACAATTCTTCATTAGATAACATTAATTTTTTGTTTTCTTTTTCTAACCTAAATATTGTTTCTCGTGTGGTTTCTGATGAGCTATTTCTAATATTTCTTTCTTTACTAGTATTTCTTTCTTTTAATCTTTCGTTTGAGGTTTCTTTTACTATTACTTTACTCTTGTGGAGCTTGTGTTTTATATCTTTATACTTGGTTTTGTACATTTTATACTTTGCTAATAAGTTTTTATTTGCTTCTTCTAACTCTTCATTTTCTTCTTCTAATAATTCAACACAAATATTTGTTTCTTTTAAATTTTCTGTATTTTTAGTTGGGTTTTCTTTAGGATCTTTCGGATCCTCTTGTTCCATAGGTTTATATTTATACCCTCTTTGTTCTAATATTTCTTTCGCATGATTTCTTAGAAATGTAATCACGCTATATTCGGTGTTTTTATTCATTTTTATTTAAAGTCTTTAAGTTATACTAATGCTTTTGCTACTTTCTTGGTATTTTATTTGACTATTATTTTCTTATTCTTTTTATCCAACCGTCTCCTATGTTTATCCATTCCTTATCGGGTTTATTTTTTATCAAATCTCTTAATTGTTTTATCTCGTTCTCTAGTTCTATTTCTCTAGCACTATATTCGAGGTATTTAAGTTGTGAATTAATAGCTTCTTCTAGTAATATCTGCTTTATTTCCTTTAATTCTCTTTCCTTTTTATCGACTTTTTCTTGGATATTCATATTTTATTAACAAACCTTGTTTTACCTTGGTCATTAATTTCTATTCCGTTATTATTAATTTTATAATCTATCATGGTTAAAAAATCACTTCCTAGTAGTAATTCATTAAAGCTATCGTATTCTACGACTGCTATGTTTATTTTATACTCTAAATCCTGAATCTTAAATCTTAGATTAACGCTTCTGGTAACTATTATTTCTCTTTCATTTTCAGGGTAATGGAAAGTCTCTGGTGGAATCAACTGACAATCCTTTTCATTTATCTTACTTATATGTACAAAGCTTTTCTGACTCAGTATTTATTTACATTATACAATCAGTTGTTGTAATTTCATTGAATATAATTACTTTAATGCTTAATCTATTACTTGGCACATTTATTAAATCTAGTGTTCTTGGTATTCCTAAACTTCCTTGTTTTATTAGTGTTTCCCTTTTTATACTTAGTCTAGCTCCTTCTATTTGGGGTTTCATCCTTTGTACTATCGTTGTGATTCTTTTATTAAAATCCATTTGTATTTCTTCGGGTATGGTTATTTTAGAGTTCTCTTTGTGTTCTATTCTTTCTAGTATGTCTTGATACATTTTTGGTACTAAAATATTCATCTCGTGTTGTTTCCTTACATGATGGTTACCTGTTAAGGCATACACCATTTTTGTTTCTATACTTATAACTTTACTTCCTGGTGGCATCTTTATTCCATCTAATTTATAGTATAATGTTAACGCTAGATCTTTATGTTCATCTTTTAATGAGATACTAAAATCTGGTTGCACCGTAAACTTTAACTTCTGATATATCAAGTTTCCTTTTATTATTGATATTAATGCGTCTTGTAGATTTTCTAGTATTCTATCATCTAATATGTATATCTGTATGGGTGTATCTATATTTCTTTGAAAATAAGCTTTTATGGTAAATTCTACTCCTCCTAGATATATGTTTCTGTATTTTTTAGCTTCTTTTGTTGATAGTTTAGATAGTTCTCTTTTTATTATATCATCAGTTATCAAATTTATCCTAGCTTTTCCATTTATACTCGTGGTATCTATTATATTCTCATGTTTTTGTATTATATACCTAACTTCTTTATTTCTTTCAAACCATTTTGTTTTAAATATCTTTTTTATTGATAATTCTTCTTGTTCATCTTGTATTTTTTGGTATGTTTCTGGTTTAAAACTTAATGTTTGTGTTGTTCCTCCTTCGTATTCATCCATCTGATAATATGTTTTATGTAGATCTGTTGCTATCTCTTTTCCTTTATCCATGAGTTAGCTGATTGATAAACTTATATTGTTCTTTTATGACTTCATTTAAATCTTTTATTTCACGATCTTGCTTAATTATTTGTCCTATTTTTTCTTCTGTTATCATTCTGATTTCTTCTTCTTTTTGCCTTAGCTGTTCCTCTTTTATTGTTAGCCTAAGCTTTAAGTTTTTTATGATGTTTTCTTGTTCAGTAATTTGTTTGGACTTTTCTGTTATGGTATTATTTGCTTCTGTTATTAGATCTATACTCATTTTACAACTTATTATGTGTTCATTTATATCCTTATTATATATTAATCTTTTTTCTGCTATGTGTTCTAATTGTCTTAGCATGTTCTGTCGTCTTCTCATTATTTCTTCACTCATTTTTAATATTGGTTTATTTCAAACCGTAAATCTATTAATAAATCTCTTATTATTAGTTCATGTACTTCTATTTCTCTATTCATTGCGTATATCTTATTTCTTGTTTCTTGGGCATCAAAATATATCTCATATATCTTTTTTAATTCTTCACTGTTGTAAAACCTGTTATCTTCTTTTCTCTGAGTCAGCCATTCATTTTGTGTTTTTAATAGTTCTTTAGCTTCTATTCTTGTCTTTATTAACATGTGTTTAATTTCTCGACATTTCCATATCATTTTATTATATTTTATTACTCTATTTTTAGTAGTCTTGAGTTGAGGGTAGGAAAGTCTGTTGTTTCTGTGGTATTTTTTGGAGATTCTCTCAGGTTCTTGTATGTTTGGTAATCAGTGAAGCACTCTTTCAGCTGACTGATCAAACTATTATTTTCCCTGAGTATTCCTTCCAGTTCTTGTATCTTGGATTCCATGGCTTGATTGCTGCTGATAACTTTGCTTATTATATATTTTTGTAAAATAAAATTTTAAATTCGTCATGTGGGTTCCGTTTCACTATTCCTGATGTGAGACCAGGTCAATATATTTATATATATTTATATATATATATATATATATATCATTATGGGTGTGTATGGAATCGTATAATGACGTAAAATATTATTCAAATAATAATATTATGAAATTTTGGACAAATTACTGTTTTACTCCGAGACTCGAAAAATTAGTTTTCGGATGAATTTTAGTTCTGAATTATTTATAGCATTATGGATGTCCGAATCGTATTTTGATGTATTTTTTATATTTGAATAGATTTTGATCGTTCGGAGGCTCAATGGAAAGACAAAGCTTTACAAGGATAGTAACATACATATTGAGATCTTGTACCTTATTTAAGCGTTATGATTGGTCAAATAAATTAACTAAAAGGGGTGAAATGAGAATAATAAGGGTCCCAATATTGGTTTGGTGTGGTGTCATACTATGGGTACTTGTGATATATAAAATGATATAGATGGACAGAATGTCATGCTTGGACATTAGCTAATAGAATTATATTATCCTACATATTTGTGTTTGGGATATGATTCTTGTACTTATATTGATTTTTACATGACTGTTTTATCCGTGCATATGATTTCATCACTTCGGTATACTCGTTTAAAAATGAGAAAAGAAGCAAGAATTTTATGACTTAAAATAATTGAAGTGGTATTTCTTTGGCTTCTGATTTGGTGTGCCTGCTATATTTATTTTCACATAATATCATATGCATGTGTTCTCCAGTAGCAACCTAAACCTAAATCGCATCAACATCCACGCTTCGTTAAGCCACTTCTACTTGATGATACATATGTAGCCCAGTGGAAAATTATTCCAGACTTGGCATGATACAATTTTGAGTTACTTTTGATGTCTGATGGAAAATGGTTTGAGACGGTTACTTTTGATATCCGATGGGAAATGGTTCCAGGCGGTTACTTTATGGCCCGATGGAAAATTATTTCGGATGGAGTGATGCACATATATGATATATTTTGATGTCTGACGGAAAATGATTCTGGACGGTATATGGACCTCGTGAGTTCTCTATGGGTCTCGATTTGTTAATGTTCAAAAGGGTGTATACGGGTGCATACATGCCTCGCATTGCATATGCAAACATTTCACATCATACATTTCATATTGGTGATTTGACTTGATCAGTGACTAATTATTGTTTTATTTTGCTACTTAGAATTATGAAAATTTTGCATGTGTGGAAATTACAGATTCTGATCACTTTTCTATAATTATGAAGTGTTAGGTGATTCGTGGGATAAGGAACAACGGAAATAAATTTCTTAGATTTAGGCTTGAATCCATATGGTGGACTGTATTATTACTTTTGGAATATATTGATTTAGTGCGAAAGTGATATTCGAATGGCCAGCTCTCGTCTCCGTTTTATCTAGGGTTGATCGACGATGCTGCTGAGTACACATATTTTCCGTACTCATGCTACACTTGTTGCACTCTTTTTGTGTGCTGGTCCAGATCCTAGTACCAGTGGTGCACGAGGTTACTCTACCCGTTGAAGTAGTTTTGTAAAGAATTCTAGATGAGCTATATATTCAGATTCTGTAGCACCAGATTCTTCTCCTTATTTATTATTTCTATCTATCTATTTCAGACAGATTATATTATTTATATTCAGAAATAGTCTCAAGATTGTATTTCTTAGTCGTTCTTATACTGGTGACATCGGATTTTGGGGATTGATTTATATTTTAGTACTTTGATTGATGAACTTTTAATTAAAAGACTTAAGTTTGATTTGCTTGATTTTCACAATAATTTATTTAAATTAATAAATATGTATATTAAGGGGGGTTGTTTTTGTCTTACTGACTTGATGAAGTCAGTGCCATCACGACTTGGCCTTTTGAGTCGTGACAATAGATGAATTAAACTATTAAGTATCATTCATTTATTAAATAATTACCAGGGTCAATAGTTTTAATTAAGGAATTTGACACATAATTTGTGGAAGAACTTTAAGGCGAGTCCCGAGCGTTGCGCGTTAGACATGCTTAAGGCGTATAGTCGGGTGTTTAGGGAATAAGCCTCAAAGAACTAAGTCCCATATGTAAGACCCGAGACATTTTGTTGTCCCGCCTCTGCATGAGTCTCAAACTGCTGCTTAAAACACCAACATTATAAAAATATATGACCTTTCATATGTTAGGATTTGTCCTGAATTTCATGCCTTATTTGGATTCTACCATAATTATATTTTACTTCAAAAAGATTTTCTTGGTGAAAAAGGTAGTATGTGTGGAAAAGAATTCTACCATATTTATCATTTTTAGAGGAGAAGTTTTGGACTTCTACAAATAGAAATCTTTTCTTTTCAAACACAACGCTATAATATTCATAATGTAGTCGTTTAGAGAGTTTTATTTAGGGGGAGATTTTTCTCTCAATAGTTTTTATGTTTTTAATTAATTTTTGATATGCAAATCAATTGATCAAACCATATAGAATATATATTATGCCTCTTTGAATATGTTTTTTGTCGTTTGATTTATTGTCGTTCAATGTTTGCAATTATAAGCTTCCCGCATGACGTCCTGATTATTTCGATATCAATAAGTGGTATCAGAGTCGATGGTTCAACAAGGTTCAAGACAAGTTCAAAGCGGGTTCAGATCAAGTTGCACCTAATTTGGCGATAATGAAGATTTTTAGTCAAAACATAGTCCAAACTACTACGTGGAAATAAAATCTCAACCATATTATCAACAATCCTGGTGCTCTATTTTTAAAAACAAAAAATAATTTTCAACTCATGTTTACTTTTAAAAGCATGCGCTCCAATTTTCAACCCTTGTTTACTTTTAACGCTTGAGCCAATTTCAATTCATGTTCAGTTTTAACGCATGAGTTCCGCTTTCAACACATGCTCACTTTTAATGCACAAGGCTCAAAACTTTTAACCCATACCTGCTTTTAAATATGACAAATAACAGTAATGAAAATTATATGAAGATGGAGAATCAAGATTATTTTGCCAGAACATTCAGGCCAAAGGGAGATTTGTTAGGATTTGCCCTAAATTTCATACCTTATTTGGATTCTACCATAATTATAATTTACTTTAAAAAGGTTTTCTTGGTGCAAATGTATTCTTTGTGAAAAATGATTCTACCATATTTATTGTTTTTTTGGAGGAGAAGTTTTGGACTTTTATAAATAGAAGATAATTTATTCTCATACACAACACAATAGCATACACAATGTAGTCGTTTAAAGAGTCTTGTTTAGGGGGAGATTTTCTCTCAATAGTTTCTATGTCTTTTAATTAGTTTTCTGATATGTAGGCCGATTGACCAAATCATATGAAGTTTATTGAGCATATTTTAGTAAACGTTTTTGTTGTTTGATTTATCGTCGTTTAAGAATTACAATTATTAGCTTCCACGTGACACCCGATTATTTCGATCCCAATATCATATATAAAATGGAATATAAAAACTTAATACATAAATCATTGGAGATCTTTGCAGGATTATTTCTTCGATTTTTTAGCTGGTTATAGCATATCATTTTCTCGTAATATAATACAAAACAATTTTTTTGGTCCTTCATAAAGTAGGTAGGTTAATTCTTTTTGAAAGTATATAGTTATAATATTAAATATTTTAACTGTCATATCTTCTAAAATATAATTATGTAAAATTGGTTTTAATAAAATTTAATAGAAATCTAAAGAGTAATACAAATAACCTACTCTATAATAAGTAAAGTATACATGACATCAGAATTTTTGACAAGATATATTGCTCGGACTTTTCAAAAATATTATTGCACTCGTATCAGATACTCCAAAATACACTAGTTTTGAAGTATCTGACACACACCCGTTAATATTTTTAAAGAGTCTGATCAACATAGTTGACAAGTATATGGAATATCATTACTATATACCCGCAATGGTAGAATTTAGAAAGTCCACTGATAGATATCTTATTGTTTAGGAAAAATAAAATAAAATAAAACATTAATATGAACTCTTTTGTCACGACCCAATCCCGGGGCCACGACTGGTACCCTACCGGGGTACCCTGTCAAGTATATGTCAGAGAATAGCAGCGAAACATACATAACACATAACTTAGAGAAAAAGGTAAACATCACTGGCCAGCCGATAAGACTGCCTTCCATAAATCACATTTAAACAAAAGTATAGTAATACAACTGGTTCTTATAGCCTAAAACATGTATGTGACCACAGACCTCTAAAGATAACACCGGCGGGATAGGCCCGCCATACCTCAATGTACAAAATACCTATAGCATCAGGGAATATCCGTACCAATAGACAAGCTTCCGGAGAAATGGAGCTTCTGACACCGGAATAGTGATCCTAAGAACGAGGATCCTCAATCTGCTTACCCTTACCTGCGGCATGAACGCAGATATTAGGTACCCAGGTTGGTGATCCTTGTTCTTAGGATCTCTGTTCAGTTTTTGGGAAGAAGCTCCATTCACTCCGGAGGCTTATCTTTTGGTACGGATCCCTGTTGTTGTAGATTATGCATATTCATGAGTATGGCGGGGCCCTGTCCCGTCACAGTGGTTATGTCAAAAATTCTTAGAGGTCTGTAGTCATATCTTGTGGGTCGGTTTATAAAGAAGAAGAATTTAACTGCTTTTGGTTATGTATATGTATATATGTCCAGGGAGGTAGCTTTATCGGCTAGCTTGTTGTTTATTTCCTGTTAATGTACGTTATGAGTTTCATGTATGTTCCGCTGATTTTCTCTGATGTATACTTGTAAGGGTGCCTGTGTAGGCACCACCACTGCCCGGTCGGATCGTGACATCTTTAGTGAGACTTAGGGATCGTTTGGTATGAGGGATAAAGGATAGCTAATTTCGGGATTAATTTGAAATAAATTTATCTCACGTTTAGTTGGAATAAAATCATGATATAAGTTATTTCGAAATTATTCTGTTATTTTTATCCTTATGGGAGGATGAAATAACTAATTTCGAAATAACTAATTCCGAGATAATTAATTTCGGGATAACTTGTTCCCAACTAAATGACCCCTTATAGCAAATGATGTGCTTATTGAGTGAAAGGTGGAACTTGTAACTTATCAGTTACGAGAAGTAATTATTTCAATAAGTTGCTATCTTTTTGGTATAATTATTTGGTATTTTGAAATTCACCGACTAATTTAGAACATGTATAGGGAAAAATTCGTAGACACCAAATGGATGTGACATGAGATAGACATGTGGTGATGGTGACAAATCAGACACGAGTCACCAAGTCAGGGGCTTCGACGAAGCTCCAAAGAAGTAATTTGGTAATCCGCTTTCACAGACAGAAATTACAAAGGACCCAAAAATGTATGTCAACTCACATATCAAACGTCATTCAAGATGTGACCATTACAAAAATGTTATACAAGACCCCAAGTTTCCTTCACTTCCTCCAAATTTTTATTAGGCTTTATTATCTTTGATCACCTCTTAATCATCTTTTATTGCAGCTTTATTATTAGTAATTAATGAGGCATGATTCATGGAACTTGTACCTCATATCTCAAGTATAAATAGAGTTTCTCATTCTATTGTAAGACATCATCTCGATCTAATAGAAAATAAATACTATTAAAGCAATTTCTTTATTGTTTTTATCTTGATTGTTCTTGGGAAGGCTTTGACGTATATCTTGTATGGATACTCTAGATCATCACTTCATCAATGCTCAATCTATTTACTTCAATTATTATTTATTTTATTTTAAAAATCTTACTTGTTATTGCTAATTTATCTCACAATTCTGGTTATATTAATTCACTTGTCCTTGATCACCTATAAAATTCAATTGTATCGATTTACGGGTAAATAATTTAGCGTCCACCGCGGGCCTAGACAATAGTGTCATCATTGTGACCGTTAATTTTATTAATTATCTTTAGATCTTGTTGTTAGATTCAATTACTACAGATATGATAAATACTAATGATGACCAAATTCATCTCACTATCGGAAACAATGATAGAGCAACTGCCCCAGGGAACAATCTAAATCAATGGGTTATAGAGGAAACAACTCATACTAGAGAAACTCCTGAAGAAGCAATGCATGTCGTAAGGGAGAAGCAACAGTCAATGATGAAGGAGATAGAATTCATAAAGCAAACTATCTCAGCACTTTCTAGCAACCCAAATGTCGGAGTCAGAAGGCCCAGAGAGACACCTATGACACCAACTATTGGAAGTAACCGTTGGGAATAAAGATGCATCGAAGAGCGAGTTCGTCCCAGATGATCCCTTCCGGGAATAAGTCTTACAGTTTATGAAGGACATCACAGATAAGATGAACAAAAGCATTAAGAAAGGTGAAAAGAATGTGAAGGAGATTCATGCCCATATGGATCAAATCTCGGGGGCTCCACCGGTCTTTGAGAGTCCGAATGCGAAAAAAGATATCCAGTTAGCTTACAAACCAGAAGCTGCCTCAGAGTTGATCCCAAAGAAATTTGAGATGCCGAACATCCCAAGTATGATGGGACGACAGATCCAGAGGAGCACATAATAGCCTACATGTTACACCTCGTAAGATTAAGGCGACAATTAAGAACGTAATTAAAGAAGTAAGATTCGAATATTGGATGAGTTCGGAATTTTTTTGGTTACAACGAGTGTGACGTTGGGAACTTATAATGATAGTTGTATACTCCCGTTATAGATTAGTGTCGTATTATAAGAATTACGACATGAAGAATACGAGACCTTATAAAATTCTCGGAAATTAAAGGAAGCGGGAGATGAATTTTTGGAAGAAAATCGACCCACTGGCCGAGATTTTAAGCCCAAAAACGTGGGTATTTGAGATGAATTTTTGGAAGAAAAATGTGTAAGGAAGATGGGTTAACATTGTAGGACACATGCATGTCACTTTGGAGTTGAAGAAGTGGGAAATTTGGTGAAGAAAAACCAATAAAACAGTGAAGTTCCGAGTAGGGACTGTTTGTACATTTTAAGGTAATATATTCTCCTTCTTGTAGTTTAAATAAAGTTGCATGATGTTGTAAATTAAGGAATGAAATTGTGTTAAGAGAAAACTTGAAATTTAGGCAATGCATGTGACTAATTGGGTGATTTGACCGAATTTGGGACTAATTTTAGTACATCGGATTTAATTGTTGTTGTTGTTATCATTGTCACAAATTGCATGTTGATATTAAAGAAAATCTTGATATTGAAAGTTGTAATTGATTATGAAAGTGTTGAAAAATGAATTGGATGTTAAGGTGTGGAAAGAAGAGCTAAAGTAGTGTGTTCTTGGACCATAACATCTAAGAAAATGTTGGACATTATCACATTGTAGTTAAGGGCTATTTTCGTTGGAAAATTTATGGCTTTACAGGATGATTTTGTTAAGTTAAAGTGCTGGAAATTTCATTAAGAAGATGCATGAACAATGTGGTAATTGCTAGCCTATGTCTTAAAGGATTAACGGTATAAAAAGGTGTAGGAAAGTTTCACATTTTCCTCTCGTTGTTGATTGAAGTGTGGGTTGTTTTAATGGACTATTTTAACATGATTAAAGGAGTTAGATTGACATGAGAAATAGGTGTTTTAATCACCTTAATTGCTGCTTTGATTATATTCCATAAATGTAAAGAGAAAGAATGTATTATGGTAGCGTATATGAAGTATATGAGATTTTTTTGGTGTATCCTTAAATTGTATCTTGTTGTTGGTGTTGATTGACCTTGTTGGTAAGTTGTGGATACGTGTATAATTAGGGGAGATGCTGCCCAAATTTCTATAGAAAAGAAAGTCATCCTTCGATATAACGTACGCTAGAAACCATTAAGTTAAGGAACGTATTACCATTATTATAGGTTGACATGCTAGACGAGACATATCTTAATATTGGGTTGATTAGTTCGACTAAGAGGTATGTGAAAATCTTCCTTCTTTCTTTTTGGCATGATTTATTGAAAGTACGGCGGACGTACATGATTTCTACACAGTCTATTTCCTAAAGATGTTAGTCATGAGAAATGCCTATGATTTTCCAAAAGATGTTTTAAAAAGATATATGATATGTTACGTGCCTTGATTTTTCCAAAAGTTGTTTTAAAAAGATATATGATACGATAAGCGCCTTGATTTTCCAAAAGACGATTTAAAATGATATGTGATATGATAGTGTCTTTCATTTATTCCACTGAGAGTCAAGTGATGATTTATTATGTATAAAGTTACTCATGATATTTTATTCGTGCTGGATATGATTATATGAATTCACCGAGTCCCTTAATAAAGGGCCGACAATGTATATAGATATGATGATTATATGAATTCCACCGAGTCCCTCAGTAAAGGACCGACAATGTATATAGATATGATAATTCCACCGAGTCCCTCAGTAAAGGGCCGACAATGTATATAGATATGATAATTCCACCGAGTCCCTCAGTAAAGGGCCGACAATGTATATTAGGGCTGTCCAGTGGGTCGGGCCGGCCCGGTCCCGACCCGGTCCCGTCCCATCCCGGTCCCCGTCCCGACCCGATCCCGTCCCATCCCGATCCCCGTCCCGACCCCGAATAATTAAAAAAAAAAAATTAGCGGGACCGGGGCTCGAACCGTGACGGGACATGGTATGGTCCCGCCTGGCCCGGTCCCGCTCTGACCCGACCCGTCCCGTCCCGCCCGATACCCAACCAATTGCAAAAATAGTCGTTGCAATAACGACCATTTTACATTTTGGCCGTTTTGCAACGGCCATTTTTTGCCTCCCCCACTCCCCCAACCCCCCTACCCCCTTTATATTTATTTTTAACCCCTAAGTTATTATATTTACACTTTAACCCTATTTCCCAACTATAAATACCTCATTTCTTCTTCTTATTATTTTCACAAATCTTTCTACTCTCTCTAATCTCTCAATCAATCAATCTCTATACAACATTGTCTACTACATATTCAATCTATTTATTAATTTGGGAATTGAGAGTTAAGTTGGCAACTAGTTTGAGGATTATCTATCGAGCAAAGTTTCAATTTTCAACCTCTCGATTACACGTCGACTCTACGTCGGCATTTGGTACATTCGTTCTCTCATTAAATTATTATTTTGTCTTTATTTCATTTAGCACATTTAATTTCATTATCTTTAAGTCTTTAACTATTTATTACCATAATTAAAATGAAAAGAACAAAAAGTATTTTCGGCAAGGGTACTTCTTCTAGTAGGGCGGATAATAAGGGCAAGGGTACTTCTTCTAGTATTCCTAGTCCTACTCCTAGACAAGATGATTTTATTGATCCTGAACAGTTTCCTGAAATACCATATGATCTAGACGACCATGTATTTTCTCAAAATGAAGAAGCCTTTGATTTAGATGCCACTCTAGATGATGATACACTCATTAATGTAGATGATGATACACCCACTAGTGAAATGCCTCCTATTCCCCCTAGTATGAGATGAAGTCTGACAAAACGACCATTAAAATCAGCTGTATGAAAATATTTTCACAGGGACGTACCGAATCAAGTAGCTATATGTAAAACTTGTAAAGTTGTTTATACTTTTAAAACTGGACAAGGTCATGGTGGGGAAGGGGTTACGAAGACACCTATTGCAAAAACACAAAACCTTGCATGCCCAATACATTATTGAAAAAGATGGTGAGAAAGCACTCTCTCAATCGGGACAAGGTTCACATAATGTCCCGGACAAACTACAGGGTCAAATTAACCCTATGACGGGGGGAGTTGTAGGCCTTAAATACGGTAAACATAAAGATAGGGAAACACTAGCAAAATTAGTTGTTGTGGAGGGTTTCCCTTTTTTCATTTCCTGAATCTCCTGGTTTTATTCATTATATTAGAGATATGTATAATTCTGCTTATAAAGGTTTTCCTAGATCAACTATTAAAAGAGATGTATTTAAATTTTCACATGAATATTAACAATATTTACGTTATGCATTATATCATTTTAATGGCAAAGTCGCTCTAACTTCTGATATAGGTCGTAGTACTAACGACCGTGATTATTTAACGGTAACCTGTCATTGGATAGATTATAAATGGTCTATGCAAAAACGTATTTTAGCATATAGATATATAGATAGTAGGCAATAATCGTCGGTTTATTTGTAAAATATTTATTTAGTCTGCGATTATTATGGAATAACTGATAAAGTTATGAGTATTACATTAGATAATGCAACTTCTAACAATTCTGCTATTTATGTTTTAAAAGAAGTTTTAACTCCCATCTTTTCCAAAACATTTTCATATCAAATGTGCGTGACATATTTATAACTTAGTTGTAAAGGATGGTCTTTCACTTTTTCAAGATATTCTTGAAAAAAGACAATTTGCTATAAACATTATTTTTAAAAATAATAGAATCCAACAGAGAAAACAATATAAAAAAACTTGTCACGATTGTAGACTATCTTACAGAAAAATTCCCGAAGAAGTACCCACTAGGTGAAATTCTTTATATGACCAACTAGTTGTTGCTTATGATTATAGAAAAACTATCACTTTATTTTTTAACGCCCATAATCAAAATCCAACTGATATGATTGTGGATAATGATTGGGACAAAATTAGAGAACTTATTGTATTTCTAGAGAATTTTCAACGAGCAACAAAAGAATTTTCTACTTTATATTATCCTACTATTTCAACTATGTTGTTTTATATAGCTATAATATGTTTACTGCTTAAAGAATATATGGAAAAACCTAGCATAAGGCAGCTATTAAAAATATTTATGAAATTAAAGAAATATTTTATTCCTATTCCCCCTATTTATATTGTTGGTGCTGTATTAAACCCGACTATTAAAGTAGACGGTTGTAAATGTCTTATTGAAAATATTCATAACTGTATGGACGTACTACCACCTCCAACTCCCAAAAATTTAAATGTTGAGTCACCTATTGAACAAACGCTAGAATAAGTGTTGGATAGCGTAAAAGATGAATGCAAAAAAGTATATCGGCATTACCAGCAAGAAAGTGCTAGTAACTAACCGACTTTCGTACCATCTTCTCCTGCTTCAACACAGCCTCTAAAAAAATATGTTGTTTCTGCGGACAGTATTGAAAGCCTCATAAATAGAATGTGCGGTGATAGCACTACTAACCAAATTAGCGATTCGATGTTTTTATTTTGCAGGACACTTTACCTTACCAAGCAGTTGTCAATCAAGACGGAAAGGAAGACTTGCTGAAATATTGGATGAAGAATGAGAAGACATTTCCGACACTTTCAATGATGGCCCGAGATGTTTTGAACATTCAAGCGTCATCAATCGCTTCTGAAAGCGCTTTTTCTGCCGGCAGATTTCAAATAGGAGAGCACAGCCACTCATTAGCCGGAGACAACTTGGAGATGGTAGTACTATTCAGAGATTGGATACGAGCGGAGCGAAGAAGGTGCGGTCACCCAGAGATTAACGAAGAAGAAGACAAAAACTACAACGACATCTTATTTGAAGGCATGAGTAGCGACGTGGAACAATTTGACCAAGATATACCAATTCCAACCGAAGAACCACACAAAATTATAAAGAAACTAGAAAAAGTATTTTCAAATTGGTAATTTATTTCATTGCAATTTTAGTATTTTTTCTATGTCTTTTGCAATTTTTTTCAACAACAGTACACTACAATTTTGTAATTCTGAATCTTGTATATTTCAATGAAATAATTAATAATATAAGAGACACAAAAACAATCCTGGGATGTTTTTTTTACACTCTTCTTGTCTTTGTTCAATTATTTAGTTTATAAATATATATGAGTATAATACTATAATATGAGTATATGACTATCACTATATGTTACTTTGTTAGTATTTTTAATTTAGTGGAATTTTTTTAAAAAACAATGTCCCGCCCGTCCCATCCCGACCCCGTCCCGACCTGACCCACTGCCCACCGGGACCGGTACCGGAATGGGACACGGTATCGTCCCACTCGTACCAGTCCCGCCTAGCCCGCCCCAACCCGACCCCGCCCATCCCGATTCCACTGGGCCCGACCCGGCCCACTGGCCAACCATAATGTATATAAATATGATAATTCCACCGAGTACCTTAGTAAAGGGACGACAATGTATATAGTTATGATAATTCCACCGAGTCCCTCAGTAAAGGGCCGGAAATGTACATAGATATGATAATTCCACCGAGTCCCTCAGTAAAGGGCCGACAATGTATATAGATATGATAATTCCATTGAGTCCCTCAGTAAAGGGCTAGAAATGTATATAGATATGATGATTCCACCGAGTCCCTCACTAGAGGGCCGACAATGTATATAGACAAGAGGATTCTATGGGCAGGCATCCCTGATTTTGATATGACTCTCATAATTTTTATAAGGCACAGTTGACTCTCATTTCATTCACAATTGTTTTGATAATTGATTATTATACTTGCTTCCTGATATCTTTTGGCCAGTTATGATTATCTACTTGTACTTTATGTTTCATATACTCGGTACATTCTTTCAGATCGATTCCCTTTCCTGGTCAAGCGTCACGCCCGCAGTACAAAGTGCTAAGTTTGGTGATCCTCCGGTCTAGGTTTCTGTTCAGCTGTTGGGAGAGCTCCTTGGTTCAGAGCTTGTCATTTTGGCAGAACCCTATTATTTTGACTTGTGTATATTTAGGGGCACGACGGGGCCCTGTCCCGTCATATGTTGTTATCCTTCTCATAGAGGTCTGTAGACAGTTGTAGGTTGTACGTGAATGGATTGTATTATGTTTTGGTCAGTTGTATCGCTATACTTCCTTTTATTTTGTGGGGATATTTTCGTATTTAGTGGCAAATGGCCGGCTCGCCTATTTGATGTATTAATCGACGTGACTTCTGAGAGAGGTTCATCCACGTAAAAGAGCTCATCGGTTGCCTACGTGGATATGGGGTTGTCATTGCGAGGTTATGTTGCTGGATTTTATATTATTTTGGTATTGGATTACGTGGTAGGTTAGTATAACGACGCCATTATGGCGCTTTAGTCGCGCCCGTCGGGTCGGATCGTGACAAAAGTGGTATCGAGCGCTAGTCCTCTAATGTCTACGCACCGTGTCTAGTAGAGAGTCTTGTGTATGGGTATGTTGCGCACCATATTTATACGCAGGCGTCACGCATTTAGGATTGGTTTCTACTCTTTCGTCTCATAGATCGTGTGATAGAGCTATATCATTAGGATAATTTCCCCCTCCTCTAACGAATTATTGTGGTTACAGTGATGCCTCCAAAGAAAGCGACAGCAGCCCAGAAGGGAATATATGGACTTGGTATACAGGTTGGTAAGATTGTTGCATAGTTGGTGTGATGATGATGTGCGCGTTGAATGAAGTGATTATGGGTTATCATGAGTTGGTTAAGCTTTAATAATTGTTTGGAAGGTAACGATGTCGGGAAGCGGAAGGTTGAGAATCTTAGAATATTAAGTAACAATTGAGACCTTAGATATCCAAGGCCCTCTTGAATATGATATTTGACGCTTGAGCTTGGTTAAACTATGTGGTGTATGAGATTGTTCAAGGATATACATGTCTAGACTTAAGTGTTGGTTTACTTTACTGAATTGTATCTATGCATAGATGAGTGGGATCCTTTGAGGGTTTTTGTCCATGTTAAAGTGAAGGAATGAATTTGTAGATTAATATGTTTGGTCAACACTTTATACTTATAAGGTATGTTTCAGTTTGGTTGGGTAAAATATAAATAGTTCCCAAAGAGGATATGCCTGTTATTAGATAACTGATAAATGTTCCATGCTGATTTAGAATAATCTGTACAGTCGAAGTAGAACAAAACAGGTTAATTTCAGAGTTGTTTAGTCATGTATTGGCCACTTAGTTAATTTAATGCTTAACATTATTAAGTTAAAGTTGTTAATTATGTAAGGATTGTCTAAACTTGAGTTAATGGATTGACATGGAGTGAGGTTGGCTTTAGCATGTATGAGTTATTTAATTTAATGTGATGACCAATGTGTTGTTTGAAACTGGTTTGGCAACGTGTAAGTTGTTTAGTCATATTATTTACCTGAAATAGGTGCCATTGATTAAGAACAAGATTAGTCGTCCTATTTAAAAAAAAAACAACTTGTCTTATATCATCTAATATGATAACTTAAAAACTAGAAAAGCATGAGTTAAGTAGGTTGGTATTTGATTGAGTTAAAAATAAAGAAATGATGACAACACGTTTATATGTTATAGTTAAAGTCTTATTATAGACCAAATATGTTAGGATAAGTGTTTGATTAATTTGTAATCTAGTTTTATTAAGATATTTTGTAGGCTTATATGTAATGATGTGGTATTGTTAATGTGCTTCAAGGCTAGATTAGCTAAAAAGTACCGTGATTTATGACATAATATTTTACTCAGTTAGAAAATGCTTATAGGGGACCTGGGAATTTGGCTTGAATCCATCATGGGAATGACACAGTAGAAGCATGACTAGTTGTATTAATTTATTACTATTTTAACATCTGAACATCCATGCTTTGGTTACTATGTGTCTCTCCTAACCCCCAAAGAATGATAAGATAAAATGGTGGCTAGTATGCTAGAACAGATCTACCAAGTTCTAAAATATATTCCCGTTAGCTAGGTCTAAATACCTTGCCACCGCTGGATGACCTTTAGAGCTCCTTAATCCAGATCTTGCACCTTGTAAGCTTGCATAATGTATTTATGAGCTCTTTTAGGCTCAATTATGGATTTGTCAATATCAATTTCAAATGATAGTATGTTTGAATTGTGTGTACTGGTAGATGTCTATTTTAGACCTTCTGCTCATATCTTGAATAAAACAACCCCCTATGTGCCTTTATATGACTTTGTTTTGTCTGTATGTTGATTGTTTTGAAAGCCCTTTACTTGTTTTGGTCTCAAATGATATCCATAACCATGTCTACTTGTACCTAGGTTCAGTTTAATAAAAATCTTAAATGTCTAAGGATCTTAAAATGATAAGAGATTAGCTATAGTGTCATGTTTGGTGTTATGTACATATACTTGTATATCCATGCCAAGACTACTAATTTGAAGTTTCATCACTTAGTCTACATTTTTGTTTAAGTAAAAACCTAAAGTTTGAAATTCCATACTAACACTTGGTCTGTGTGTGGCCTAAGAAAAGAAAGCAACCGATTAGAATCATGTACTGTTCATTTGTAAGTCATGGGGAGAGTTTTAAAAAGTCTTTGTTTAGTCTTGTTTGTTCTAAAATCCGAGTATGTCGCCTCCCCGTAAATTATGTATTTCTCTTCCTTGTTAATTTCTTTTCATTTTATTAAGTCATGTGATTTACGATGTTTACATGTTGATGAACTTGTTTGAATGATTTAAAGACTTTGGAGCACGCTAATCGTATAAGAAACATGTAATAGCCAAGTCATATGTTAGTATCAGGCTTAGTTTAGGTTTAAGAATGGGCTCCAAGCACGACACTTCGTTGGTTATAATAAATCAGATGTGGCTTAACCCAACCATTATCATCATCATTGTAGGGGACTTAGTAGTAATACTAATGTGAAATTGATTTGTGGAATGCTTAATGACCATAAAATGAAGTATGATCGTTGTTCCGCTTTAATGTTATAGTTGAGGGTGTAAGTTATTAGAATGATGTCATAGCATCATGTTTAGATGGTTGTCTGATTTGCTTGCGTATCCAGCTTAACTTAAGTTTGAATCACTTATCTTGAAATCTATTCTAATAGAATCGCACAATTAAATTACTCTGGTTTAACCTCGTTTTAATTAAAATTGGAGATCATGTGTTGTTACGCTAATGTGTAGTTTGTATCATCTCTAAAAGGAATATAGATAAAGTTCGAAGCATGCCTACCCACTTAAAATGATAGTTGCAAAAGGGTCAATTTGACTGTTGTCTTCTGTTTGGTGAAATAGGAATGAGGACCTTACGCCTAAATTTGAGTTTGTGCCTATTCTGGTTTATTTTCAATATTGTGTGTGATGCTTTCATTAAACATATTATGTTGTTCTCTGTCTTTGTCCCAATGTCACGTGTTGAGTAATAAATGGAATTTAAAGGCACCATGAACAGTCTACTAAGTTACTAAAGGACTAGAGGCATCTTTGAGTTTGCTGAATATAGGTATAGTTATATAAGAAACTATGTCGAGATTATATAGCATGAGACATATTATGAACATTCGAGGATGAATGTTTCTAAATGGGGAAGGATGTTACACCTCGTAAGATTAAGGCGACAATTAAGAACGTAATTAAGGAAGTAAGATTCGAATATTGGAAATTAGTATACAAAGGACGTGAGTTCGGAATTTTTTTGGTTACAACGAGTGTAACATTGGGAACTTATAATGATAGTTGTATACTCCCGTTATGGATTAGTGTCATATTATAAGAATTACGACATGGAGAATACGAGACCTTATGAAATTCTCGGGAATTAAAGGAAGCGGGAGTTAAGATTAAAAGAAGTGGGGTCCAAGATTTAATTAGTTCTTGAGAGATTAAATTAAGAAGATAATTAGAGATTTTTAATTCCCTTAAAAACCTAATAACACTTCATCTTCTCCACCTCAAATTCAAGACAACACCCTCTCCCTCTATTCTTCTCCCTAGGGCCGATTTTGCCCCATTTCCATAGAAAAACTTGTAGTTTTATCTCCTCTTCTTAGACTACATTATTCACCAAAAATTAGAAGCCAAAACAACACCCAAAACAGTGGGAAAAAACGTTAGAAAACAGTGGAGAAAATCGACCCACTGGCCGAGATTTTAAGCCCAAAAACGTGGGTATCTGAGATGAATTTTTGGAAGAAAAATGTGTAAGGATGATGGGTTAACATTGTAGGACATATGCATGTCACTTTGGAGTTGAAGAAGTGGGAAATTTGGTGAAGAAAAACCAATAAAACAGTGAAGTACCGAGTAGGGAATGTTTGGACATTTTAAGGTAATATATTCTCCTTCTTATAGTTTAAATAAAGTTGCATGATGTTGTAAATTAAGGAATGAAATTTTGTTAAGAGAAAACTTAAAATTTCGGCAATTCATGTGACTAATAGGGATGGCCGAATTTCGGACTAATTTTAGTACATCAGATTTAATTGTTGTTGTTATCATTGTCACAAATTGTATGTTGATATTAAAGGAAATCTTGATATTGAAAGTTATAATTGATTATGAAAGTGTTGCAAATGAATTGCATGTTAAGGTGTGAAAAGAAGAGCTAAAGTAGTGTGTTCTCGACCATAACATCTAAGAAAATGTTGGACATTGTCGCGTTGTAGTTAAGGGTTGTTTTTGTTGGAAAATTTATGGCTTTACAGGCTGATTTTGTTAAGTTAAAGTGCTGGAAATTTCATTAAGAAGATGCATAAACATTGTGGTAATTGCTACCTATGTCTTAAAGGATTAACGGTATAAAAAGGTGTAGGAAAGTTTCACATTTTCCTCTCGTTGTTAATTGAAGTGTGAGTTGTTTTAATGGACTATTTTAACATGATTAAAGGAGTTAGATTGACATGAGAAATAGGTGCTTTAATCACCTTAATTGCTTCTTTGATTATATTCCATAAATGTAAAGAGAAAGAATGTATTATGGTAGCGTATATGAAGTATATGAGATTGTTTTGGTGTATCCTTGAATTGTATCTTGTTGTTGGTGTTGATTGACCTTTTTGGTAAGTTGTGGATATATGTATAAATATGGGAGGTGCTGCCCAAATTTCTATAGAAAAGAAAGTCATCATTCGATATAACGTACGCTAGAAACCATTAAGTTAACGAACGTATTACCATTATTATAGGTTGACGTGCTAGACGAGACATATCTTAATATTGGGTTATTAGTTCGACTAAGAGGTATGTGAAACTCTTCCTTCTTTCTATTTGGTATGATTTATTGAAAGTACGACAGACGTACATGATTTCTACACAGTCTATTTCCTAAAGATGTTAGTCATGAGAAATGCCTATGATTTCCCAAAAGTTGTTTTAAAAAGATATATGATATGATACGCGCCTTGATTTTTCCAAAAGCTGTTTTAAAAAGATATATGATACGATAAGCGCCTTGATTTTCCAAAAGATGATTTAAAATGATATATGATATGATAGTGCCTTTCATTTATTCCACTGAGAGTCAAGTGATGATTTATTATGTATAAAGTTACTCATGATATTCTATTCGTGTTGGATATGATTATTTGAATTCACCGAGTCCCTTACTAAAGGGCCGACAATGTATACAGATATGATGATTATATGAATTACACCGAGTCCCTCAGTAAAGCGCCGACAATGTATATAGATATGATAATTTCTCCGAGTCCCTCAGTAAAGGACCGGTAATGTATATAGATATGATAATTCCATCGAGTCCCTCAGTAAAGGGCCAGCAATGTATATAGATATGATAATTCCACTGAGTCCCTCAGTAAAGGGCCAGCAATGTACATAGATATGATAATTCCACCTAGTCCCTCAGTTAAGGGCCGACAATGTATATAGATATGATAATTTCATCGAGTCCCTCAATAAAGGGCCAGCAATGTATATAGATATGATGATTCCACCGAGTCCCTCACTAGAGGGCTGACAATGTATATAGACAAGAGGATTCTATGGGCAGGCATCCCTGATTTTGATATGACTCTAATAGTTGTTATAAGACACAGTTGACTCTCATTTCATAAGGCACAATTGTTTTGATAATTGATTATTATACTTGCTTCATGACATCTTTTGGCCAGTTATAATTATCTACTTGTACTTTATGTTTCATATACTCTGGTACATTATTTCGCATCGCCCCTTTCCTGGTCGCTCATGCCCGCAGGTACATGTGCTAATTTTGGTGATCCTCCGGTCTAGGTTTCTGTTCAGCTGTTGGGAGAGCTCCTTGGTTCAGAGCTTGTCATTTTGGTACAAAACCCTATTGTTTTGACTTGTGTATATTTAGGGGAACGACGGGGCCCTGTCTCGTCATATGTTGTTATCCTTCTCATAGAGGTCTGTAGACAGTTGTGGGTTGTACGTGAATGGGTTGTATTATGTTTTGGTCAGTTGTATCGCTATACTTCCTTTTATTTTGTGGGGATGTTTTCGTATTTAGTGGCAGCCTTGTCGGCTCGCCTATTTGATATATTGACTGATTGTGACTCCCTCGGGAGACAGGTTCATCCACGTGTAAAAGCAGCTTTGTCGGCTTGCCTACGTGGACATAGGGTTGTCATTGCAGCGTTATGCTGCTAGATTTTATATTATTTTAATATTGGTTGGATTACATGACAGGTTAGTATAATGACGTCATTAGGGCGCTTAGTCGTGGCCCGTCGGGTCGGGTCGTGACACTACACCACAGTTGTCAAAGAAAATGATATGAAACCGAACGAGATTGAATCGGTCTTGATTAAGAAATTCGGTAAGACTTTGGCTAAATAGGTCTTAATTTGGTATTCTTTTTTACCCGAGCACTCAATTGATTCATTTTCTATGCTCACAGATATATTTATTAAAGCACATACTGTAGCCCAGAAGGTGCGAACACAAAAGGCAAACATCTTCCGCATTTCACAAAGGGAGTCTAAACGTCTCCGGGACTTTCTCACCCAGTTCCAAAAGGAGTGGATATTGTTGTTATTTGTTAGGACGAGTGGACCATCAAGCTTTAACCAAAGGTCTAAACACTCTAAGTTCGTATGCCTCGCGCAATCTTAAAAAAACTTGCTAAAGTTCCAAGAAACAATGTGAGAAGATGTTTATAACTGGTATACGTCGAATATTCATGTAAAAGATCAGGTAGATATATAGACATATTCTATGGTCTGAAATCAAGATCAACTGAACTTTGATCAGAGGTATTCCACACACCGGTTTGAACCATACCTATATAGACATACCTTGAAGCAATATACTCTACTCTTTTGGGGAGATTTTGATACGTAAAGGTAAGTTTTACCCATATCTACTTTTTATTATAATTAATGAATGATTCAGAGAAAGTTATGAAAAAGTTTTCATGATCAAAACTTTATAAATTTATGAAATCTTTGTAGTAGGAGTAATTGGGTTGTTTTACTCTATGTATGAGTTAAATTGGATAATTGGATTGATTATGTATGTTATGCATTAAGAAGAACATGATTTGAAGGATTGTGAATTGGAATCACGTAAGACATTTCGTACAAGAAAATCTTAAAGTCATTTATGCTTAAAGTTGTCAAAGGACACCTAAATAAGTTCTATGAAAATTGTATTTTTTATTGAAGCGTGAGATTGAATTATATGATTATACCTTGTAAAAGAATTAAAGAATTTGAGGTATTTGAAGTTGTCGATAAGATACCTACATCAATTTTTCTATGGAAGTTGGATTCAATAATGATATCAACTTTTGCGTGATATAGAGGATCGTTCATAAGAGGGGCGAGGACTTGTAAAATGATTGTAAAGGCAAGGACCAGGTATGTTAAGGCTCATCCCTTCATTCTTTTGTCATGATCTATGAATAACGTAATCATAACGACGTTACATCAAAAAGGAACTTTGTTCTTGAGATTGAAAGCTTGTGAAACCTCATTGTTTCATGTTGACGAATAATTCATGGATTGTATTGTTGTTCCTTGACAATAGACACTTCTCACCTTGTTTTCCTTTGAAGCATATATTTTTCTTATGACTCTTTTTGGCTCTCAGCTAATTGGTACAAACACAACTACATAACGATAGTCGGAGGATAACAACCTTTAGTCACTCCGACTGGTTCCATAAGGCCAGTCAGAGTCTGTCTTGTATTGAACTTATATATATGTAGCTATTTTCTTAGCGAGTCGCGCTATAGTCGGCTAGGTACGATACGTAGACGTGCACCCAACCGCAGTTAATTTTGATATTACCGAGCCCCACATCTTGACCGGGTACGACCGAGTCCTCATCGAGGCTGGATACTATATATATATTATGATATAATTTTACCCACAGAGAGGCCGAATATTACATTATTTGGCCCCACTGAGAGGCCTAATTTTTACAGACATACATGAATTTTCATGATTGTAACAAGTAGCCCCTCAAAGGATTGTTATAAGTTTCAAGTTGACTTATGTATTATTATCTCTTATGATATTCCTTCTATCTACATTGGTTATCTGCCTTACATATTCAGCAAATTTTTCGTACTGATGTCCCTTTCCGGAGACACTACGTTTCATGCCCGTAGATACAGATAGAGATACAGATGATTTCCCTACAGTAGAACTTGACTCATCTGGAGGTCGTGATATTCCATTCTTCCGGAGTTGTATATTAAGTTAATAGGTATGAGGGATAGGTATGGCAGGACCCTGTCTCGACTAATTATTGTGAGTATACTGTTTAAAGACTTGTAGATAATGTGTTATGTGTAGTAGTCGTGTGTGGCCTTATCGACCTGTTCAGCAGATTTATTATGCTTATGTTGACATTGTCGGCTTTGTTATATATATGTATGATTTGAGCCTTTTCTGAGTAAGGGTGGTTAAGCCCCTATTAAGTTTAGTATATGTCAGAGGCCTCGTCGACCCATGAATTGTTGTATATCTCTCAGGATCGGTATGCTCGGGCCTTAAGAAATCGGGTGCCGACCACACCCCCCAAGGTTGGGGTTTGAGACTCGAACTGGCTTCGGAATAAAGAAAAGGACTTGGGACTGCTAGATCAGCCCCAGAAAAAATAGAAGGAACTAGAATCAAAAGTCGGGTAGACCCAATAGATGTCAGCACGACTGTAATTCTCTTGCAATGTATTTTTGTTCGCCTCAGAAATTATCATATATGCAAAGTTATAAACACTTGTGTACGTTCAGGGAAAAAAAATGAAGCCAAACTTGCACCTTCTAACATTCTTACGTCCAAATGAAACGAAATCATTCTTAAATTTACTCACGTTTAAAAGTAAATAAGGATTACGAATCCAAACAATTATGCCTAGATGAACAGGAGACGTCCTCTTCATAAACACCAAAAAATAAGGGTCGCACTCTCTTATAAAGTCATCTAGTCAAATTGCTAAAGGCTGGATACTTTATTTTTCAATCGTAAAACTAACCGAACATGTTATATTCAGACTTTATCAGAACCAAAATTTCCTGGTCATTAACATCCCCAGCCTACAGGGCTGTGAGGTTATAAAAGTTTCGGGTATAACTAAAAATCCTAGAGTCAAAACTCTAAGACTAAATAGTTTCGGGTATAACTAAAAATCCCAGAATTAAAACTCTGAAATTAAAAGTTTTGGGGAAAACTAAGTATAAATTTTTTGGGAAAAGCTAAAAAAACTACGAGTTAACACTTGGAGAAGTTCCGGGTGAACACCAAAAGCTCGAGATCAAGCTTTTTGCGGTAGTGGTAATTTTTCAGCACCAACTGGCCATTAACGAAAGAAAAATCAGTGGCAGAGTTGTTATCTAAATTCCTAAGTCCTGCATTCTCTTTCCATTTGCTTGGTTTTGTCCCAATTGGATTTTTTCGGCAAGGTTTTAATGAGGCGGTAGCGAGGGTGATTACATGACTTTCTAGTAAGAAGGGAAAAATCTTCCACTTTTCTGTCATATCTCAGTGAGTAATTGTTACACCCCGTAATTTCAGGACATGAATAAGAGAATAGACGCAAGAGCGCAAGACTTGAAAATTGGTACGAAAGAAAGAATTGTTTTTCCGAAGGAAAATCTTCCGAACTTCGGAAAGGAAAAATGTTCGTTGATGAGAATTAGATTCTCAAAATACATTATTTGAGGAGTATGAAATTTATTATCATTGTGGAAATGTATTTTTACTGATTTGGTCACGTAGGGCTCACCCGAGAAATTTTACGTTTTGTGGGGCCCACGAGGGTTACAAAATTTATGGACGAATGGGAGGGCGACATGTGTCACCCCCCACATGGGCTTGTTCAAAATATGCCAAGGGAAAAATGGTCATTTGACCAAAGTATAGATGACCAAGTCTTGCAAGCTAAGAGCTTGAGATAATTGACTAAGTCAAGAGCCCACTTGGCTTGATATTTAAATCTCTTCATCTAAGACCACACAAGTGTTATAATCTTGACCCTCCATTGTTTTATATATACTACACTAGTGCAAGACAAGTCTTCAACACTTAGAAACAATTGAGAAAACTTTGAGCTTGTATGTGAAGCTCTCGGCTTTGTCCTTATTTCCACACAAAAAAAAATTCAATTGTTGTCCATAATTCACAATACTTTAACCCAAGGTTCCTAGGGGTATTGTAAGGATATCTCAATAGAAAGATCCCGGAAAAACGACGTTTTTACGGTAGTCGCAAGGCGAAAACCTAAGGTGTTCTTCAACTTTGAAGATGGAACTTGAAGAGGAGTTCTTCATGAGCTTCTAAGGAGTGCTTGGAGCGGATTGGAACATAAGAACAAGAGCTAAAAGTTGCTAAGGATCGACTTTTACGCTTGGACATTATTAGGGCTTATTGAGGTAAAATCATCATCTTCTTAATGTAATTGAAGATTACATTTCTTAGTAGTTAAGAAATGAGCATGTGGTATATAGAATGATGTTTGAAAAGATTTGGATCATGTCGACATGTTAAAACCGAAAATGGACAAGTTAGCCATTAATGTTGTAATCAATTTGGTCGATAGTTACAATCGTCGCATGTTAAGGAAGAAAGGATTTATAGTTGTTGTAATTGTTATTATGTATATAACATGTTGGAATAACAACTTGGATTGAAAAAGGAAATTGAAAGAGAATTGATATTGTTATGGATACTGTTATTGCCGAGAATGTGCCTTAAGGAATGGACAGTTTTATATTGATTGTGGGGCAGAATTTTACACGTCCTATTAGGCGTGTAATCCCCTTTATATTTGCTGAATTGTTGGGCCTTAAATGTGGCGTTTGGTTATTGATTTTCGGGCCTTGAAAAAGGTGGAAAAGTACGTAGAAACAAAGGAAGTGATGTCCGATTTTCCGTAGAATTTGGTGACTTTACACTTAGAATATTCTACGTTTGAAGCTAGAGGTTAATAGACGTATTATGGCCATTATAGGTTGAAGTACTACGTATAGCGTTATACTTAAAGGATGGAATATCTATCAAGGTGGAAGTACTTTGGAACATTTTGCTACTTGTTGATAATCGTCGCGAGGTATGTGAACCTCTTCCTCCTTTTGGGCATGATTCTATGTATGAAATATACATGTGGTGTTATTTCATGATTCCTTCTACTCTTAGAAGTTAAGAGGTATGTATATTTATTTACTGTCACGACCCGATTCCGGGCCCGTGACTGGTGCCTTACCCCGGGCACCCTAGTGATACAACATCAGAGTAATCAGCGGAACATAAAACGATACAAGACATATTATGAAATATGAAACAATAATGAGAAAAAACTTGCCTTTCGCATATATGTAAATAACAACTTTTTCAACATGAGCAGTTTAATCCTTTTTACAAACCCCGCCTACAAAGATTACTGCACTCTACGAATGATATGATAACAACGACGGACAGGGCCGCCATACCCTCGAATGTAGCACCTACAACAACAGGACTATACTAAGACAAGCCTCCGAGAAACGAGCTTTCCTACCGAATCGCTGACTCCTAAGAGCGAGGATCAACGATCGGTGTACCTTTACTGCGGCATGAACGCGGCCCAAGGAGGTCGATAACAAAAATTTAGTATGTGAAACCAAAATATCAGAATGAAATCATAGCGGTCTATATAAAAGCAGAGACATGTATGATAACAAAACTACGATTCACAATAAACAAGCGATATATCAAGTCGTGACTCACGCCTCAAGTCATCACTAAATATAACAATGGGTCTCACGCCCCAATATCAATCATGCCCGTGGAATACCTTCCTCATCGCCGCTGCTTTATGATATAAAAGCACCAAGGAACACACATGAACACCGTGTCCCACTGCCATAATGAAACCGTCATGTAAATGCGAAGGCATAGCCGACTACTAACACCTACGCACCATCAAGGTCATGAATCAGATCGCAAGATCTGTCCGCATCACATGATCAAAGCCGCCACTTGCCCGCAGATCTAATGTCGCGTCTAGCCCTCGAACTTTCCGCACTCCGCATAGGCCAATCTCATCGGCCCGCATGGTATTCCCGCGTCGGTAGCTACTCCCAAGATCGCCCCGACTTCGCATCCGCATGGCCACATGGACCGCATGCCCATAAAGGACGCACACTAACCTGGAACTCTCGTAGCTCCGCATAGGCCCTTGGGACCTGCATGAGGTATTCTCGAATCATAGGTCCATCGACCCGCCTGAGTCTACCCCGCATCGGAGGCGCCTTAACCGGAATCATCTCGAGATGAGTGATGTAAAATACTAACACAATGACTTATCGTTAAGCAACATAATCACAACAAAGGGAAACCCCTTTACACAACATCACAAGATACTAACACACGTAGCATCCTAGCATGTTTACTTATCAATCAACAAGAAAGTATTACAAGGCTATCACAAACCAACACAATCAAGTTATACACACAAGGTACTTTAAGCTAACAAGTTCGGGTATCTACCCCTAAAGTACTTCATACATTAAATCTTTTAAAAGATCCGTTGCTATCACATAAGTCACACAATACGTAGTATAAAATAGAGTATCGTCTTTTAAATAAACCAAAACACTTACCTTTGTAAAATCAAGTAACAACATTATTTTCCAAACGTCCAAGTTTGCCTAATTTCAAATGTTCACGCTTTCTTATTTTAGAAAGGTTTCATGTTCATAGCCTTATTCATTTAAGAATATAATTCTCTTTTAAACAATCGGAGAAACATAAGTCTTATATGTGAGTAGGATATTCTTGTTTATAACAATCTTATTACAAAGAAATTGTGATCTAGGAAATATCATTTTGTCTCATCTTAGCTTCTATGCGGATGGAAGTTTCTACCGGTTTTAATAATACTTAATTAGTCAAAACATTTCCTTTTATTAACGCTGCGGTGGTTGGTCGATACATTCTGATTTCCAAATCAAGAAACATTCTTAAGCCGTTATACCTAACTTCCCATAAAGCTAGTATAACTCTTAAGTTTTTCAAAACCAAGTATTACTTCTTCTTTCAAAATGATTCAAAACTCTTTTGAAATACTTCAAGTCCTTTATTAACACATAACAAGCGCTTATAGTTCAAATCGCTACCTTTTAAAGACCACAAGTATTTTCTTACCAACATAAAGTCATATAACCAACTTCCCATAAAGTCGTTATAACACTTTATGTGTTAAACCAATCAAATACGTTTAGCACGTGCGTCTACCGTACTACATAGTTCACACATATCATGCTAGAAGAGATAGGAAGAGGTTCACATACCTCGCGACGAGTATCGACTAATAGCAAAACGCTCAAGTACTTCCAACCGCCGGCTACTCCTTGCCAAGTAGATCGCGCCACACGTAGTACTTCAACCTATAAGGCCACAAGGCGCTTTATTAACATTTAGATCTCATCGTAGAACATTCTACGAAAATTCGTGGCGACATCCCCCAATGCGGCGTAAATCTCCTCTCTAATCTGGGCGGCTACTAAGCCAACCAGGGGTTATACATCTAACCCGAATCTACAATTCTACTCCACAAGATTACTACACAAGTCTACTGTAATACACCCTATGTAATTCTGATTCGATTCGATTCTTGAGCTTAAGTCAAAAGACATTGCGCGATTAAGCTTAGTTCTATATATAGTATACTTCAACTATATAATCTAACGACATGTAATTTCCAATTACAAATAGAGGACAAGATATTTACCTCGATAAGCCCATAATTATCCAAGTATAAAGTCGATCCCGGCAATCGTTTAGCTCGACTCCGAGCGCTCCAACCCGCTCTAAACCACCCTTAGAAGTTCTAACCAACTTCTACACAATACTCCAACGGACTATGAAGATTTTTCTAGGTTTCGGTTTTGTGGATCGACGGGAAGTATAATAGTATTTACGGGCTTTTCAGATAGGTATAACCTTAGAATACAACAAGGTATACTGGCTAAGGTAATTTGGGCATTATAACAATACTTTAGAGAGTATTTCTACACCACAAAGGGGTATTATACGAAAGCAACTAGGCTAGGGGTACCCACGGCCACACTACTAGGAGGGGTGTACCTCGGCCAAGGCCTCTGGGAGGGGGTGCACCTCGGCCAAGGCCTCACAAAGGAAGAGGGGAGGGACGAAACCAACAAGGAGGGAGGGAGGTTTTCAAGACTTGGAATTTATGGAATGGATGAAGAAGTCTTCAAAGGGGGAGGGTATTTATAGGCCAAGCAAAGGCCAACCAAGGGCCAAGATCTAGCCAAGTGGGGCAGTGGAGGGCCAAGATATGCCCAAGTGCCCCTAGACCCTACTCCTTAAAACCTCACAAAAATCTACACAAATATCTAGCAACCCTTGCCCGTCCAATCGCCCTAACGCCTTTCAGTCCACCAACGAGAGGTGCCAAGTGGTGCCATCAGGTTGGTCAAAAAGGTTTCGTCTCTCGGAAAAATCCGAAAAAAATACTAATGGACATTGCCGTAATTTACCCTTCGTAAGTTAGGTAACGCTTCGTCGAAAACGACTCTAACCGTGTTGTGCCTCAAACATATTTCGCCCGAGGGTGCCACATGGGGTGACACGTGTCGCCCCGATTCGCCCAAAATATTTCGTCTTAGAAAATATCCATAACGCCAAAATCTCAAAAACAAAGCGGGCCCCACAAAAGCAGTAAATTTCTCCCGTGGGCCCCACGTGACCATTTCCAAAAATAAAATTCCATAATTCAAATATAATCTAAGAAGTCTGAATACCAAATGGGAATCCAATTCCCATTAACTAACCTTTTTCCTTCACAAAACCGGAAACTTTTAGTGGAAAAATCACCTCTTTCTTCCTTTCCAATCTTTACTCGTGTTCTCGCACGCACGCCCTCGCATACATACCACGGAACTACGGTATAACATTCTTCCTTAGAAACATTCGTCCCGAATGTTCCTTCTAAGTCTCAAACAAGCGTCGCCAAGATAGTCTTCACTACTATACTTACGAAACAATCTCGCCATACCGCCACGAAATACTGCGCAACATACTTATATCCAAGTCTACGAGGAAACACCTCTAACATCACCACAAATACCTCTTCCCGGGTTAAAAATATACTTAACTTTAGTCACTTTTGTCACTTTGTCGCGAGCCTTGCTCGACGACCCAACAAATGGTGCCGGTCATTGCGATCCTCGAGGCGTACCTACGGCCGCTTCTCGGGATGTGCCATACGGAGAGCCACGGTTCGTCTGTTCCGTGGTAGAGGCTCGCCTCTTTATACGCTCGGCCACGAACATAACAATCTGAAAGGCCGGACGTCTTGCCTCCTAAGTCGGACGGCAATTGCTAACATATAGGCAACTGGCCTATTCTTCACATGAACTCAAAGGCCCAAAGTAACTCGGGCTAAGTTCCTTCATTTCCAAAACTCGTCACACCTAACCACGATCTGCTTTGGAACAAACTGAACCAATATGCGAACGCCAACATCGAACCAATCGGCCGTGACTTACACTTCCGCCCTTACAAGGCTTCATAAGGCGATATCAGAACCGAAATGGTAGCTTAAACACTTCTCCACAGAGACAACAATCCACACAACTACCCACGAAATCCACACGGCGGCGGCGAATGCGGTCGAGACTCACTTTGAGTCCTTAACCTGCTGGTAAAACTTCCGAAACAAAAACAGTAGTAACACTGGCTCCATGCGCCATAAGGTGAAGGTAGGCACCGTGCAGCCTTACAACCTTTACGATAAATCAACAACGCTGCCGAGTGAGCGGTCCGGCCGAAGAACACGATGGGCTGCCCCGTCGACCGACCCTGGTCGAGCGCGTCCACGAACTCGCGTCTGGTCAACTAAACTTGGGCCTAACACCTCGTGACCCTAACACGGCGGGACCACCTGCGGACCCGCGCCAAACATGCCGCGGGTTGACCCGCGGCGTGGCCTCAACCCGACCCGGCAAGGCGCAAATACTATCTCCCGAAGGAACAATCTCGCTAAACACGTTCACGAAAACCTGGCGGTCTTAGCTCAACTACCCTCTTCATTTCACACTACTTAGGGACTATCCCAAACACGACTCACGTGCGCTATGCACTCTATAAAGTCAAACATAAACATACGTCTCTACCAGAGATGGCCTTACCTCTAAGGTCTTTGCGTATAAAGCTCTAAGGCTCACACTTTCTTTATTCCCCAAAACCTTACTTGGTTAACCCACCATGATTTCTAATCACAACTAACACACTACTAACAGAACATAGCACTTAAGTTATACTCACCTTGAAAGTTACCGAAGGACCTTGCTGCTCTGGCCTCTTACCAGCATCGCCCTCGTTAACGTCGATCTCTCGTTTTTCGGCTTTGTACATAAGCATTACAGGCCATGCTGCTTAATGAAGAATTACTCTTACACAACCCTCTCTTAGGTAGTCGTCAAGGCTCGTGGTACATCGGTATAATCTCTGGTAGCCAAATCCATAGCTAATGCGAGGTTGCCTCTTGCGATCTATATTCACTTTTTCGATCGTGGGCGAAGGTTCAAATATCATGGGCCGCGATGGAGCTGCCGTCGCGATGCTAAATTCTGCTGGGGCTAGTGGCGTCGCGAAATCCCGAATGAAGCACTACCTAGGTAATAATTGGGCGTGCCCTCATGACCCTCTGAACTCAACTCGCGACTCCGCCGTGCGCGCCCTCACAGGCGGGTTGCCTGCGCGGAGGCATAATGATAAGGAATGAATTTCGTCGGAGGTCGACTTACAACACGGCTCTAAGGCACGATCTCGGAGTGATAAGAATAGAAACCAATCCTAAATATCCTATAGCCTCACGATTATTGGTGTGGTGCGACAACGCGATAATCAGACTCCTGGACACGATGCGTAGACACTTTCAGAGGATTAAGCGCTCGATACCACTTTTGTCACGACCGATTCGGGCGTGGTGGTGCCTACCGGGCACCCTAGTGATACAACATCGTAGTAATCGAACATAAACGATACAAGACATATTATGAAATATGAAACAATAATCGAGAAAAAACTTGCCTTTCGGCGTATATGTAAATAACAACTTTTTCAACATGAGCAGTTTAATCCTTTTTACAAACCACCGCCCAGCATTACTACGTGCCTCTACGAATGATATGACAACAACGACGGGGCGGGGCCGTCATACCCACGAATGTAGCACTGACAACGAGGGGACTATACGAACAAGCCTCGGAAGCGGAGCTTTCCCAGCGAGCTGTGACCCTAGGCGAGGATCAACGGCGGGTGTACCTTTACTGCGGCATGAACGGCCCGAAAGAGGTCGATCTGACAGTGCAGAGTATGTGAAACCGAAAATCGTAAATGAAATCATAGCGATCTATATAAAGCAGGAGACATGTATGATAACAAAACTACGATTCACAATAAACAAGCGATCATATCAAGTCGGGGACTCGCCCTCAGTCATCACTAAAATATAACAATGGGTCTCACGCCCCAATATCAATCATGCGTGGAATACCTTCCCATCGCTGCGATTTATGATATAAAAGCACCGAGAACACATGAACACGGGTCCCACTGTGCCATAATGAAACCGTGCGGGGGTAAATGCGAAGGCATAGCGACTACTAACACCACGTACCGTCAAGGTCATGAAGCGTATCATAAGATCTGTCGGGCCGTCGCATGATCAAAGGCGGCCACTTGCGCGATATCTAATGTGCGCGTCTAGCCACGGAACTTTCGCGGCTCCGCGTAGGCCAATCTCATCGGCCGCGTGAGGTATTCCCGCGTCGGTAGCTACTCCCGGCGTCGTCACGACCGCGATCCGCGTAGCCCATGGACCGCGTGCCCGTAAAGGGCGCTCTAACACGGAACTCTCGTAGCTCGCATGGCCGCAGGACTGCGTGAGGTATTCTCGAATCATAGGTCCATCGACGCTTTGAGTCTACCGCGTGGACGACAACCGGAATCATCTCGAGATGGTGATGTAAAATACTAACACAACGACTTATCGTTAAGCAACATAAGCACAACAAAGGAAAACCCCTTTCTGGCATCACAAGATGCTAACACGTAGCGTCTGGCGTGTTTACTTATCAATCAACAAGAAAGTATTACAAGGCTATCGCAAACCAACACAATCAAGTTATACACACAAGGTACTTTAAGCTAACAAGTTCGATTATCTACCACAAGTACTTCATACATTAAATCTTTTAAAAGATCCGTTGCTTTCACATAAGTCACCTGATACCGTAGTATAAAATAAGTGGTATGTCTTTTAAATAAACCAAAACACTTACCTTTGTAAAATCAAGTAACAACATTATTTTCCAAGCGTCGAGTTTGCCTAATTTCAAATGTTCACGTTTCTTATTTTAGAAAGGTTTAGTGGTTCATAGCCTGATTCATTTAAGAATATAATTCTCTTTTAAACAATCGGAGAAACATAAGTCTTATATGTGAGTAGGATATTCTTGTTTATAACAATCTTATTACAGCAGCCATGATCTAGGAAATATCATTTTGTCTCGTCTTAGCTTCATGCGGATGGAAGTTTCTACTAGTTTTAATAATACTTAATTAGTCAAAACATTTCCTTTTATTAACGCGGTGGTTGGTCGATACACGTTCGATTTCGAAATCGATAAAACATTCTTAAGCCGTTATACCTAACTTCCCGTAAAGCTAGTATAACTCTTAAGTTTTCAAAAACCAAGTATTACTTAACCTTTCAAAATGATTCAAAACTCTTTTGAAATACTTCAAGTCCTTTATTAACACATAACAAGCGGTTATAGTTCAAATCGATTACCTTTTAAAGACATAGTATTTTCTTACCAACATAAAATTTGTTATAACCAACTTCCCATAAAGCCGTTATAACACTTTATGTGTTAAACCAATCAAATCGTTTAGCACGTATCGTCTACGTACTACATAGTTCACACATATCATGCTAGAAGAGATAGGAAGAGGTTCACATACCTCGCGACGAGTATCGACTAATAGCAAAGCGCTCAGTACTTCCAAGTGCCATTTACTCCTAAGCCCAGTAGATCGCGCCACACGTAGTACTTGACCTATAAGGCCACAAGGCGCTTATTAACATTTAGATCTCATCGTAGAACATTCTACGAAAATTGGCGCCTCCCCACAACAGCGTAAATCTCCTCCTCCCTAACTGGGCGGCTACGAGCCAACCGGGGGTTATACATCTAACGACGGGTACAATTCTACTCCGATTACTACACAAGTCTCATGTCTGATCCTATGTAATTACAGTTGATTCTTCTTGGGCTTAAGTCAAAAGACATTGCGCGATGCTAAGCTTAGTTCTATATATAGTATACTTGACTATATAATCTAACGACATGTAATTTCCAATTACAAATAGAGGACAAGATATTTACCTCGATAAGCCCATAATTATCCAAGTATAAAGTCGATCACGGGCAATCGTTTAGCTCGACTCAGCGCTCGACCGCTCTAAACCACCCTTAGAAGTTCTAACCAACACCTGATACTCCAACGGACTATGGAGATTTTCCTAGGGTTTCGGTTTTGTATCGGGAAGTATAATAGTATTTACGGGCTTTTCGTATAGGTATAACCTTAGAATACAACAAGGTATCTGGCTAAGGTAATTTGGGCATTATAACAATACTTTAGAGAGTATTTCTACACCACAAAAGGGGTATTATCACAAGAACTAGGCTAGGGGGGGTACCCCACGGCCACACTACTAGGAGGGGGGGTGTACCCCTCGGCCAAGGCCTCTAGGAGGGGGGGGTGCACCCCTCGGCCAAGGCCTCACAAAGGAAGAGGGGAGGGACGAAACCAACAAGGAGGGAGGGAGGTTTTCAAGACTTGGAATTTATGGAATGGATGAAGAAGTCTTCAAAGGGGGAGGGTATTTATAGGCCAAGCAAAGGCCAACCAAGGGCCAAGATCTAGCCAAGTGGGGGGCAAGTGGAGGGCCAAGATATGCCCAAGTGCCCCCTAGACCCTACTCCTTAAAACCCTCACAAAAATCTACACAAATATCTAGCAACCCTTGCCCATCCAATCGGCCCTAACGCCCCGACTACTCCACCCAGGCGAGGGTGCCAAGGGTTGCCCGCTCGTGGGTCCAAACCGTTTCGTCTCTCGGAAAAATTCGCAAAAAATACTAAATGACATAGCCGTAATTTACCGCTTCGTAAGTTAGGTAGAGCGTTTCGTCGGCGACTCTAGCAAGGTGTTGTGCACAAACATATTTCGGCCCGAGGGTGCCACGTGGGGTGACACGTGTCGCCCCGATTAAATCCAAAATATTTCGTCTTAGAAAATATCCATAACGCCAAAATCTCAAAAACAAAGCGGGCCCCACAAAGCCGTAAATTTCTCCGTGGGCCCACGTGACCATTTCCAAAAATAAAATTCCATAATTCAAATATAATCTAAAAGTCTGAATACCAAATCGGGAATCCAATTCCCATTAACGAACCTTTTTCCTTCACAAAACCGGAAACTTTTCCGTGGAAAAATCACCTTTCTTCGCTTTCCAATCTTTGCAGCCGTATTCACCGCAAATGCGTCCTCGCATACATACCCTGGAACTACGGGGTATAACATTTACTCTATGTAAAAGTTATGTCTAAGTTATCCTAAGTTCTTACCAAGTCTTATGGGGGATGTTGGTAAGAGTCGTTAGGAAGTATTTGGAGTCGAGTTGACTTTGCTAATTTACTGTACGAATGAGAATAAGTATCGAACAAGCCATTGCAGCGTTAATAAAAGAAAATGTATCGACAATCAATTACATTAAAATGAGTAGAATTCTCTATCTGCATAGAAACTAAGATAAGACAAAATTGTATCACATTTTCTAGATCATGACTGCTTTAATAAGATCGTTATAAACAAGTATAACCTATTCACAACGCATAAAAGTATATGTTACTTAATAGTAAAGAGTTTACGTTATGAAGTTTTAAGATCGTGAACCTTGAATTCTTAAAAGGTTAAGAGACTTTATTTTTAAAGTTAAAGAGTCTTGATATTCTAAGTTAAGAAACTTGATTTCTAAAGTTAAGGGACTTGAAGTATTTTGAAAGTTATGTAACTTGATTTGAAAGTATAAGTCTCTTGGTTATAAAAAAAGAAGAATGTAAGTGTCTAAAACATAAAGTTAGTATAACGACTTTATGGGAAGTTGGTTATACTAGCTTTATGGAAAGATGAAAGAATGGTTTTCTCTAGTAATGTAAACAAACAAATGACTTGAAATAAGGAAGGACAATTTGATTTAAAGGTATCAATTGCTTAAAGTTTTAAAGTAAGAGTCACTTGATTTAGAAGCCTAGAAATGTATTTCTAAAAATGTAGTAACTTGTTTGAAATATAGACATGTCTTGATACTACGTGTGTTAGTATCTTGGGATTTTATATGAAAAGGAGTCTTTTGAAAATAATGGAAGTACGTAGTACTTTGAGTTAAATTCCCGATTTTTTATGTGAAACGAAAAGTGTATTGAGTATATAAAATGAAAGTCTAAAGATTTAATGAACTTGCCTATGCTTGCTTGTGATAGCCTTGAGTGCAAGAATTATATGTTTACGCTGCCGTGACTCTCAGTTGGAGGGTCGGCTGTCTTGTTGAGAATTTACTTGGGCGTCAGAAGCGGTGAGAGGCTTCCACGGGTATGCTTCCATTGTGATTGATCCTTGGACATGCTTATACGATGTGGATTCCGGGGCATGCGACCAAGATGCGGGTTAGATTCCCGGATTGTTTTTATTATTCCTTAGACATGTTTATACGATGTGGGATTACGGGGCATGCAACCAGGAGGCAGGTTAGATTCCCGGATTTATTTTATTACCCCATGTCCATGCTTATACGATGAGGGATTAGGGCGTGCGACCGTGTTATATACTATTATTACTCCGTGGACTAGCTCCCGTGAAGACATGTACGAGATGAGGATTCCACGGGCATGTTAGATCGATTATTACCTCATGGACATGCTTATACGATGAGGATTAGGGCATGCGACCGTGTTATGTACTATTACTCCGTGGACTAGCTCCCCGTGAAGACATGTACAGAGATGAGGATTCCACGGGCATGTTATATCTGATCATTACCCGTGAATTAGCTCTCCATGAAGTCATGTACAGAGATGAGGATTCACGGGCATGAGATATATATATATATATATATATATATATATATATATATATATATATATATATATATATATATATATATATATTATATATGTGTCTGACAGTGAGGTAGGATGCCACGAGCGCGTCACGTGGTTATATGTTACATTTACGGTATCGGCGGTGATGGGGATTCCAGGCGAAGATATATATATGTATTGTATATGTGTACGCCGACAGTAAGGTGGGATGCCACGGGCACGTCACATGGTTATATTTTACACTTATGGCTGTCGGCAGTAATGGGGGATTCCACGGACACACTTTTGTCACGACCCGACCCCGGGGCCGCGACTGGTGCCCTATCGGGGCACCCTGTCAGGTACACATCAGAGAATAGCAGCGGAACATACATAATACAAAATCTGTATAAGGTAAACATCACTAGCAAGCGCAAGGCCGCTTTCATAAAATAACTTAATCGAATGTGAAAGCAGTACCGGTTCTTCACCCAAACCACAAAGCGTGACTACAGACCTGGAATAACAAGCGTGGCGGGACGGGGCCGCCATACCCCTGAATGTACAAAAGTCTATAACCTCGAGAATCATACCAAAAAGACAAAGCCTCAGAAGGATGGAGCTTTCGAGAAATGAGCAGTGGTCCAGAGTGCGGACCAGGCTAACGTATCTCGACTGCGGCGTGACGCGGCCCCAGGAGAGTCGATGCAAGTACCAAGTATGTGGCGAAAATCGTAATGAAATCATAAGTGCGAAAATAAGTAGGGTCAGGGATGAAATCAACTTACTTTTTACTGTGCCTTACTAACAATGAGAGTAACAAACATATATATAAAACTGCATAAAATAGGAGGCTCGTGATCAAAACAGGGTCCTTCGCCCGTAGTATCAATAAGCAATCCTACTCTTGGAACTATTTCACCCGCATGGGTCCAGTGGACCCGCATGAGGTATTCCTCGCATAGGTACCGCGCGTGGGACTATTTCACCGCGTAAGCCCATGGGACTCGCGTGAGGTATTCCTCGCGTCGTGGGTAGCAAGTCCACGAGCAATTGGTATAACGATCTTGGGGACTTACCCCTCAGATATACTCTTACCCTGAAGCAGATGGTATAACGATCTTGGGACTTACCCCTCAGATATACTCTTTGCTGGAGCGGATGGTATAGCGATCTTGAGGTGTACTCGCCGGATATACTCTTATCTTTGGAGCAGATGGTATAACGATCTTGGGGCTTGCCCCTCAGATATACTCTTACACTGGTGTAGATGGTATAACGATCTTGGGCCTGCCCCTCAGATATACTCTTATACTGGAGAAGGTGGTATGACGATCTTGGGGCTTGCCCCTCAGACATACTCTTACCCTGGAGAAGGTGGTATAACGATCTTGGGGCTTGCCCCTCAGATATACTCTTACCCTAGCTCAAACTGTCATCATATCATAATCATAAATAAGTTAAGAAAACTTATAACTTCTTATTAGTCTTGTTCATATACCCTCTCATTTTAGTATCCTAAGGCACTAACATGTCTTTTAATAGAAAATCCGGGAATTTAACCCAAGTAATACATGCTTCAACTCCTTTAAAAAAAATGACTCCTCTTTATACATAAAAACTCTTGGGAAATTGATGTCTTAAAACCAATTTGCCTCTTCATACACTTATCTTACTTAGAGTAAATCTCTTCTTGTTAACCCTTCATAAAGCTAATATAACTAACTTCCCATAAAGCCGTTATACTATCTTTATACTTTAGAAATTAAGACCTTATCTTTTCATAAAGTAGTTATAACTAACTTCCCATAAAGCCGTTATAACTCCTTATAAACCATTTTGTTCTTTTACTAACCAAGAGACTTATACTTCAAACAAATCTACACAACTTTCAAAAGTACTTCAAGCCTCTTATCTTTAGAATAATTCAACACTCAATACTTTCACACCAAGTACTCTATACTTTTGTAAAATCATACTTTTCCCTTAACCAAGGGACTTATACTTCTTAAAACAAAACAAGTCTTTATTTATACTTAAACAAGTAAGAATACTAAATCTTGTACGTCTACCGTACTACATAGATACAAATACTCATGCTCAAAAGATAGGAAATCTTCATACCTTTTTATCAATCCACTTGCTAAGTCAAACTACATGAAGTAATATGTCAACCTAAAATAACCATGATCGTTTATTAACCTCTAATTTCAATGTAGAATAATCTAAACTCAAAGCCACTAAATTCTATGGAAAATGCAGCATTTCCTTTGTTTCTACATATTTTGCCACCTTTCACAAGGCGAATTTATCATCCAAGCGCCACGTCTAAGGCTCAACAATCCAACATTTCAAAGGGGATTACACACCTAAACTTGGGTGTGTAAAATTCTGCCCCATAAGGTACAACAATTCACTTAACAATTCTAAGGTAGTTTTTAGGCTACAACATGCTCATTATATCTTCTTAACCAATTCCTTCACATTCAAACCATAGTTCTTACATGCAATGAGTCTAAGAGAATTATTTACTACCACAAGTTCTTCCTTCTTAACATGCAACACTAGAAACTAATTCTAAAGGAAGAAATGTTACCTTAAAGCTTTAGCCAAATCTTTCCAACCACTTGCTAGCTTCCTTTTCAAGAACACCACCACAACAACCTTCACAAGCTAGCCACAAGCTTCCCTCTTGCTTTTACTTTTTTCAGATTTTCCTAAGGCTAGAATGTCTCTTGGGATTTTAGAGAAGGATGAGCTTGAACTTTTAAGAGAGAAGGAAAAGCTTTTGTCTAAGAGAGAGAGATGAAGTATGACCAGTCTTGAAGACTTGGTCAATATAACGCATGCAAAATCGGATGGGGACACTTGTCACCCTCCCAAGGTCTTTTAAAAGAAAAATATGACTTTTTCTAAGTTTTTCCGCCTGAATCCGCCTCGGCGCGCTGCTTCCAGCGGCGGCGCTGCACAATCAGCGTCCTCGTGCTTTCGCGCGCGACCCTGCATCCGCGCGGCCAAGTGCCTTCGCTGAAACGCATTTACGTCGTCTGCGCCCGAACTTGTAACTCTCATAACTTCCTACTCCGATGTCCTATCGATGAACGGTTGATTGCGTTGGAAACTAGACTCAACGAAATACGCCCTAGGCCTTTGAAACACTTAGGAACTCTCAATGCACCGGGTCATAACCCGCCTCAAAGTTGACTAAAACCCGTCCGAAACAATCTGTCAACCTATTCTTTCGAATTTTTTTAAATATTACTCCCTTTCGTATGCTCTCATACGCATGACCTGAACTACGGGGTGTAACATTCTCCCCCCCCCCCCCCTTAGAAACATTCGCCCCCGAATGTTCCTTTGGAGCCAATCTACTATTCCTCGATACATCCTCGGACTTCACGCTTAATAGGACCTTACTATGCCACTTGTGACCATAAGATATCGCACACACTCAATCATTCCTCATAAATCAAGCAGAAAAGCGAATCAACGTATGACCCATTACCACTTACTCGTTCACGGCCCCATGCATTGCGTTCGTATCTACCAAATTATTCTAACACACATGTACATAGTCTCAATATCATCATTGCATAACACTAAATCATACAACAATCCTATCACACATACTAATCTCTAAAGGGTCAAAGATGTACTGTAACTATTGCTTCGCATTCTCCTTGTCGTCTAATCATGATCGCCTGCACGACGCATAACAAAAGAAAGCGATGAACGACCACGATCCCGGCTGAATCTCTACATCCGCGCTATCCACGGTGGACGGTTCCTCGCGTAATGGCCTGCGTACATGTATAGCAATTACCCAAACTAGCACGACACTCCCGTAATGAGTCCTACCACATCGACTACACCGAGGTAGAGGTGGCCTCGTAGACTAACACCCTACTCCGCGAAAACACGAACCCTGGGCCACGACTGCAACGAATCTCCCGAATGTCCTGAAGACGGCGGTGGAGTACTCCGTACTGGCTGAGGCGCATAACTAGCCTGCTGCTAAGGTGGTCCGCCTTGAAAACTGCCCTGAGATCCTGCGATCCACGGCCTCTTGGGTGGCTTTGAGTCAGCCGACCCTCGCTTTCTCTGTCCTCTATCCCTGCGCGTATGCTGCGTCTGGCAATATCCGTCCACGGTGAAGAGCCACCCCCAAGCACGATGTCATATGGCGACGGTCTAACCCGTCACATATCGATGAACCACCATGCGCCATGTCCGCTACAATGGTGTGCGCATACCTGGCCAAAAAGTCAAACTCCAGGCTGTACTCTCTGATAGTCCTTCCGTCCTGCCTCAAGGTCAAGAATCTATCTACGCGGGCTCTCATCATCTCAGGAGGCAAGAAGTGATCCAGGAAAGCCTCTGTGAACTCCTCCCAAACAGCTGGGAGAGCATCCTTACCTCTCGTCAACACCCATGACTCAAACCACCAGCGCAATATCGCGTAACCGGTGAAGCTAACACTACGGACTCGTCTCCGGGCCCTAAGCACTGCGTGGTCGCGCACTGTCGAATAAACTCACGAGGATCCTCCTCGGACCTCGAACCATAGAACTTCGGGTGGATCACAACTCGAGAAAGTCCCGAATCCTTAAAGCTAGGCCACAAGGTTAGCCGGCCTGGCGGTCTTTGCCTGCCACGATGCTAGTCAACAACTGATGCTCTCCGTAATCCCTATACCGCACGTGTGGGCTGAGGCTCGGGTACCGGAACCTCTGGAGCCACTGCCGCTCTCGGACCCCTGTCTGCGGCGTGTTGAACTCGCCGACGCCACGCCTCGGGCATAGTCCGTGCCGAGTCCTAGTAACTCTGCGTGCCACTAGCGACTCACTGCATTGCCTTGCCCACGGGCTCACGGTCGCTTCCGGTGGAGGCATAAGCATTACACAAGGATAGGTCGGAGAGGACTCAACCTACTATGGCGACTCTCTGCGCACGATCTCAAAGAGAAGAATGAAACCAATCCTAAATGTCCTGCGACCTCACGATTATAGATGTGGTGCCTGACACCGATAATCAAGACTTACTGAACACGGTGCAGACACTTTCAGAGGACTAAGCGCTCTGATACCACTTTTGTCACGACCGACCGGGCGCGGTAGTGCCCTATCGGCACCGTCAGTACACATCGGAGAATAGCGGAACATACATAATACAAAAATCGTATAAGGTAAACATCACTAGCAAGTCGCAAGGCCGCCTTTCATAAAATAACTTAATCGAATGTGAAAGCAGTACAACCGGTTCTTCTGACCCAAACCACAAGCGTGACTACGGACCTCAGGAATAATAAGCGTGGCGGGACGGGGCGCCATACCCGTGAATGTACAAAAGTCTATAACCTCGAGGAATCATACCAAAAGACAAAGCCTCGAAGGATGGAGCTTTCAGAAATGAGCGGTGGTCCAGAGTGCGGACCAAAGCTACGTATCTCGACTGCGGCGTGAACGCGGCCCAGGAGGTCGGTCTGACGTGTACCAAGTATGTGAAACTGAAAATACTGTAATGAAATCATAAGTCTGAAAATAAGTTGGGGTCAGGGATGAAATCAACTTACTTTTTACTGTGCCTTACTAACAATGAGAGTAACAAACATATATATAAAACTGCATAAAATAGGAGGCTCGTGATCAAAGCGAGGTCCCTCGCCAGTAGTATCAATAAGCAATCATACTCGCGGGACTATTTCACGCGTAGGTCTGTGGACCGCGTAGGTATTCCTCGCATAGGCTGTGCCGCGCGTGGGACTATTTCACCGCGTAAGCCCATAAGGACTCGCATGAGGTATTCCTCGCATCGTGGGTAGCAAGTCCACGGAACAGGTGGTATAACGATCTTGGGGACTTACCCCGCAGATATACTCTTAGCCTGAAACCGATGGTATAACGATCTTGGGGACTTACCGCCGGATATACTCTTACGGTGGAAGCGGATGGTATAACGATCTTGGGCGTACTCGCCGGATATACTCTTATCTTTGAGCGGATGGTATAACGATCTTGGGCTTGCCCGCCGGATATACTCTTACCGTGCGGATGGTATAACGATCTTGGGCACGCCCCGCCGGATATACTCTTACACTGGAGAAGGTGGTATGACGATCTTGGGGCTTGCCCCTCAGACATACTCTTACCCTGGAGAAGGTGGTATAACGATCTTGGGGCTTGCCCCTCAGATATACTCTTACCCTAGCTCAACTGTCATCATATCATAATCATAAATAAGTTAAGAAAACTTATAACTTCTTATTAGTCTTGTTCATATACCCTCTCATTTTAGTATCCTAAGGCACTGACATGTCTTTTAATAGAAAATTAGGGAATTTAACCCAAGTAATACATGCTTCAACTCCTTTAAAAAAATGACTCCTCTTTATACATAAAAACTCTTGGGAATTGATGTCTTAAAACCAATTTGCCTCTTCATACACTTATCTTACTTAGAGTAAATCTCTTCTTGTTAACCCTTCATAAAGCTAATATAACTAACTTCCCATAAAGCCGTTATACTATCTTTATACTTTAGAAATTAAGACCTTCTTATCTTTTCATAAGGCCGTTATAACTAACTTCCCATAAAGCCGTTATAACTCCTTATAAACCATTTTGTTCTTTTACTAACCAAGAGACTTATACTTCAAACAAATCTACACAACTTTCAAAAGTACTTCAAGCCTCTTATCTTTAGAATAATTCAACACTCAATACTTTCACACCAAGTACTCTATACTTTTGTAAAATCATACTTTTCCCTTAACCAAGGGACTTATACTTCTTAAAACAAAACAAGTCTTTATTTATACTTAAACAAGTAAGAATACTAAATCTTGTACGTCTACCGTACTACATAGATACAAATACTCATGCTCAAAAGATAGGAAAGCTTCACATACCTTTTTGATCAATCCACTTGCTAAGTCCAAACTACCGCAAGTAATATGTCAACCTAAAATAACCATGATACGTTTATTAACCTCTAATTTCAATGTAGAATAATCTAAACTCAAAGCCACTAAATTCTATGGAAAACTGGGCAGCATTTCCTTTGTTTCTACATATTTTGCCACCTTTCACAAGGCTGAATTTATCATCCAAACTCCACATTTAAGGCTCAACAATCCAACATTTCAAAGGGGATTACACACCTAAACTTGGGTGTGTAAAATTCTGCCCCATAAGGTACAACAATTCACTTAACAATTCTAAGGTAGTTTTTAGGCTACAACATGCTCATTATATCTTCTTAACCAATTCCTTCGCATTGAACCATAGTTCTTACATGCGTGAGTCTAAGAGCATTATTTACTACCACAAGTTCTTCCTTCTTAACATGCAACACTAGAAACTAATTCTAAAGGAAGAAATGTTACCTTAAAGCTTTAGCCAAATCTTTCCAACCACTTGCTAGCTTCCTTTTCAAGAACACCACCACAACAACCTTCACAAGCTAGCCACAAGCTTCCCTCTTGCTTTTACTTTTTCAGATTTTTCCTAAGGCTAGAATGTCTCTTGGGATTTTAGAGAAGGAGGAGCTTGAACTTTTAAGAGAGAATGAAGAGCTTTTGTCTAAGAGAGAGATGAAGTATGACCAAGTCTTGAAGACTTGGTCAATATAATGCATGCAAAAATCAGATGGGGGGGGGACACTTGTCACCCTCCGAATCTTTAAAAGAAAAATCGACTTTTCCTAAGTTTTTCCGCCGAATCCGCCTCGGCGCGCTGCCACGCTTGGCGCGCTGGCGCTTCAGCGGCGGCTCAATACTTTTTCGATGACTTCGGCGCCGCGCCCTGTCTGCTTCGCCGCTGAAACGCATTTACTGTCGTCTGAACTTGTAACTCTCATAACTTCCTACTCCGATGTCCTATCGATGAACGGTTGGTTGCGTTGAAAACTAGACTCAACGAACTAAGCCCTAGGCCTTTGAAAAACTTAGGAACTCTCAATGCACCGGGTCATAACCCGCCTCAAAGTTGACTAAAACCCGTCCGAAACAATCCGTCAACCTATTCTTTCGAAAAAATTTAAATATTACTCCCTTTCGTATGCTCTCATACGCATGACCTGAACTACGGGGTGTAACAGCTTTGATATTTGTGGGCTTGAGACCCTTACTGGACTATGTGATGATATTTGAGGGCCTGTGTCCGTAGCCCTGTGTGACTATTGTTCATGCGTTGAAATAGTCTTTAAAAGGTAAAACTGATTTTCATTACTTTCACTTTGGCAAGGCATAGTGTACTGTTATTTTGGTTATCATACATGTCTCCAGCTTTATATAGACTGTTATGATTTCATTACAGTATTTTCAGTTTCATATATTTGGTACATATTTAAATCGACCTCCTTGAAGTGCGTTCATCTGCATGAGTTGAAGTACGTAACTGGCGATCCTCGTTCTTAGGATCAACTGTTAATTTGGTTGGAAAGCTCCGTTATTTGGAGGCTTTGTATTTTGAGTACAGTTCCACGAGGTTGTAGATTTATGTACATTGAGGGTATACGGGGCCTGTCTCCACGATTGTTATGTCGAGAATTCTTAGAGTGCGTAGTCATATCTTGTGGATTGGGTTGTGTAAAGAAAAGAAAAAAAAGAGGTAACTGCTTTTTGGGTTACGTGTATATTTTTGGAAGGTGGCCTTATCGGCTAGCCTGTTATTTATTTCCTGTTAAGTTTATGTATGTTCCGCTGATTATCTCTGATGTATACCTGTAAGGGTGCCCAGGTAGGCCACCAGTCGCGGGCCCGGGGTCGGATCGTGACAGTAATAAAAAAGTGGGGGTACTATCTGTATAAGGAAAAATATGTAGACACCAAGAAGACATATCAAGAGATGACACGTGACGATGGTGACATGTCAGACTCGAGTAAAAATTTGCCTGTAGTAAAAGCTGGGCGGACCGACCAGGCCAGGACCGAGGACGAATTTTAGAAAATTAGGACCAAGGCGGAACAAATTTATCGATCCGATCGATCAGGTTATATGGATTAGGGATGCCTGATAGGAGTAAAGCGGACGAACCGGACGGATCGAGGACCAAATTTTTAGAAAATTAGGAGAAAGCCGGGCCGATTTATTAGTCCGGTCTGAGCAGTCGATCGGTCTTTTTCGGCGGGACCGAATTTTGTGCGACCACAAACTCGAGTCGACAAGTGAGGGCTCGAAGAAGTTCAAGAAAGTAATTTGGTAACGCTTAGGAGGTAGAAATTATAAGGACACAGAAACCATGCCAACTCACCGGTCAAGCGTCATTTTAGATCAAATCGTTACAGAAACGTTATACAAGACCCCAAATTTCTTATAGCATGTGTTAGCCTTTATTATCCTTTCTCGCAGCTTTAATATTGATAATTAAGGGCGCATGATTCATGAAACTTGTACCACATAGCTCTAGTATAAATAGAGCTTCTCATTCTATTGAGACATCATCAGGAATCTAATAGAAAAATAAATACTCTTAAAGCAATTTCTTTATTTTTGATCTTGATTGTTCTTGAGAAGGCTGACGTATAGCTTGCCCAGATACTTTAGCTCATCAATCAAGACTAAGGTTATTTACTTCAATTATTATTTATTTTATTTTATATTAATTTTACTTGTTATTGCTAATTTATCTTATTATTCTAGTTACATTTATCTCGTGTCCTTGATCACATGTACAAATCCAATCGTATTGATTTACGGATAAACATAATCTTTTCAATTTATTGAAAGTTCTTTCGATTAAGAGTTTCTCCATTTCAAGATTATATTTAGAAATCTCTAGTTTTTTTTTGGTTTTTCATCCGGTGTCTGATATCTGCATTGATAATATAACTTCTTATATAATTAATTCAAAGTTTTATAAAATTACTATCTTATTATAAAAAAAGTTACGTGTAAAATGAAGTTGTAGATCAATAAAGAAAATTATATATCATAACTATACAAAACATACTCTTTTAACTTATAAATATAAATTGGACAATTAAATGATTAATTAATGCTAACTGCAAGTAAAATATATAGCAGCCATGATGATTTCCGCAGCGTCAGCTATACGGCATGGGTTTGTTAAAGAACTTATCGGGATACACAAAATTTCTAGAAACATTTTTATACTAGTATTAAATTCAAAGATAATTTGTAGGGGTGAGTATTCAGTATTCGGTTCGTTATTTCAAAGATTCGGATTCAATAATTTGGTAATCGATAATTAAAAGTAGATACAAATTCAGTTTGATAATTCGATAAATCAAATTTCAGTTCGCTACCGTATTCGATAATACCATAAAGAAGTTGGAGTTGATTGATAATTTAATACCGTTCCTCCAATTATTGTTGTTTTTCCATAAAAAATTGTACATAAAAACTCCACTAGTATGTTGAACACCCGGAGACTAAACTCATGAACTGTCATGATTCTATAAGCGCTAAACAGACAAATTTAACACAATTAACGTTAATGAGCTTAATTATTATTATTATAGAACACTAATGAACAGAAAGGATTGAATATTTAAGATACTATTCAGAAATGACTAGTACTATTTACTTAATTTAATATATATTGAAGCAGAAATAGCTCCTTGGGCTACAAAGAGGGAATAATGGGAAACTAATTAGAAGCAATGATAATTTGGTATTCCGGAAATACAGAATACCGAATAGTATTAATATTTTGTATCGAACCTGGATCCGAACCCGAATATCGGCATTTTGAAATTTTATTCTTGAATATCAAATTATCGAATACTAAATTATCGAAATGTTCGATTCGGTTCAATAATTCGGATTTCGATATTTTATGCCCCAACGCTATACATTTGAATAGTACTACTATTATTAAATTTGAATAAGTAATAAATACAAATTAATAGACTCATCAATTTACGAGAATCATTTATTACTACTTCCGTTCATTTTCTTCTACTTGATTGATTAGAGGAGTACCAGAATTTAAAAGTTTTTTTTTGTCATTTATGTAGTGCCAGTTGAGTTGACCTAGGTATATATGCAACTTTATTAATTCTCATTTTTCCAACAGTAATGATGAAACGGCTCTTTAAAAGTAGCAAAGACTGGAAATTAAATAACTATCACTAGCATTAAAAATGTCACTCCAACACTGGACGTAGCTCAGTTGATTTCAATGTGATAGATTGCTTCCAAGTAGACATATTTGAGTCCTGACAGCCGCAGTGTGAGAGTTTCATTCATCCTTTATGGGGATACTCTTTGTGGGCACCAGACACTGTGCCTCCCACCTAGTGGGCCGCTAAGTCACCATAATTTACCTCCTCCACCAATCTCTATCGGGCTGAGAGAATGATGGCTCTGTGGGCGAGAGATTTCGCCTTTTGCCCCCAAGTAAGCAAAAATATTAAAACCACTACTGTTAATTTTTGTTTTGTCATCAAAAGTACTATTAATTCATCGACTTTCTTTTATTCCATTTTTGTCTTCCCTAACCCATATTATCATTAATATTATTACAAATCACACGAAATAGCTCAGGCTTTGATACCACTGTAGGTGTTTACGTCGGGTTCGTACACGCAGCGAAATTTGAAAATTTATGTTTCAAACCCGACGACGGTCGAATTGCAGTATGATATGCAATGAAAAATACAAACACAAAGTAATATGTAAAATTTCGATCGAAGACTTACATTGTTGTAGCAATCAACCAAACAGTTGAATCTTTGTGTTATGTGTAGTCCGAGGGTGCACACACAAATGTCCCTCGATTTGTAAGTTCTGAAAACTATGATGTAATTTGCTAAATCAGGAATGCTATGAATTTTGACAGAGCTTTAGAAAAGATTTACCTCTCTTAGGTTATCAGTGTATTAAAATGAGAAGAGGAGCCTCCTATTTATAGGATAAAATAAGAGCTTAAGGGTTTCAGTAGGGCCAGGCCCAGCAGAAAGCACCAGGCATAATTGATTGTCGGGCCACGTCGCGCACCGCGATCCTCGTGAAGAGGCAGCGGTCTTGCGCATGTTCCTAGCACCGATCCTGAATCAGGAACGCGGTCCATCTATTTTACGCTCATTTTCCCATTTTAATGTCCCGGTCATCAACCGAACATATATGGATCTCCTTCTAATTACATCATTCAATCGACGAAACGTTTGACTTAGTGTTACCCTTCAGGCCTTTACATATCGTCAATTACATTAGGATCTCGCGGAACTCTAGCTGGCGGAAAGCGAACCCGATATGTAAAGTTTAGCTACACAAAATATGTGAAGCGAACCTCTATGTGGGAAAATAAAATCCTTTCATTCATGACACGCTCAATCAAGCTTAGGATGCGTCAAGTGTCTATCAAATGACTTGATTATTATAACTCATCTATATTAGTTGACAATGGGACCGTATCACGGACGTGTCCGTTGTATCGGTCGATGAGTTAGTCAACCTAATACAATATGAGTACACAGTGTTCACTCGAATATAAATTCAAGGAATGAATCCTTTTTGGCTTACATACCACGCTTTAATCTACTTCGTAATGCACCCAAAACAAGTCGCGTCTCGACTATAAGGCATTTGAGCTTAGGGCGGGATCAAAGTACATTACTCAGTAAATGAGGTGATATTGACCTCAAGTCTAAGGACTTTTATCTCAGCGTCTTGATGACATTATGACATATAACAAAAGCGATGTACATAAGCGGGGCATACAAATACTTAACAAGTATCCATACATCCGTCACGAGTTGACATAACTCGTAGAAAGTGAGACATACTATATCCACAAGGATATGATCACGGACAGCGTGTCGACGTATCACGTATCATCGATATCCCGATTTCGATGATCTTTAGTCAAGGTAATTTAAGAGTTACGTTATAATATTAATTCTCACATCATTAATAAACACGTAACCTCTATGGATGCATTTATAGAATATTATGGACAATCGATTAATAATTCAACAAATGCAAAATGCCATAATATTAATCATCGTTAATATAAATACGAATGTGTATAAAGTATATTGTGTCCTAATACAGTTGTCTCTAGGACATACATATACTTTCAATCTCCCACGGCCTAGAGCGATCACCAGCATATCTAATACCCATGTTCTCAAAATGACCATTATACTTCACCAAACTTAATGGTTTAGTAAACGGGTCTGCTATATTATTGTCTGTGGGAATATAATCTATCTTGATATCTTCAGCTTCCACTATCTCTCTCAGGATGTGGTACTTCCTTGGCACATGCTTGTTTACATTTGTTGATCTTGGTTCCTTTGCACGTGCAATGGCACGATGTTGTCCTGATAAATGGTTATTAGACAACAACACTTAACAACCCTAGTTCCTTGAAACTTCGAGAAATTGCGGCGGTTTCCTTAGCGACTTCGATCCGGCAATGTACTCTGCTTGATGTCGAGTCTTGATGTGCTTTGTTTGGAACTCTTCCAACTTACTGCTCCTCCGTTGAAAATGAACGTGTAACAAGAATGAGATTTGAAATCATCAACATGCGTGCGAAACTAGCATCGGTATACCCGGTGGCAACCATTTCATCAACTCCACCATAGACTAAGTAATCTTTAGTATGCGAGGTACTTGATAATACTCTTGGCGCTTTCGGTGTTCCTCGCCGAGATTCTCTGGAACTTGCGAGTCATACTAAGTGCAAAGGCCACATCTAGCCTAGTACAGGTCATGACATACATGATTGATCCTGTAGCTGAAGAATATGGGATCCTCTTCATGCGCTCAAGTTCAATAACATTAGAAGGACAACCCTTCTTTGATAATTGAATGCCTTGACCCATCGGAAGATCGCCTTTCTTGGAATTCTCCATTGAAAATCGTCTAAGAACTTTGTCTATGTAGACTGATTGTGATAGCTCCAACAATCTATTAGGTCTATCTCTATAGATCCTAATTCCCAGAATGTAGCATGCTTCACCTAAATCTTTCATCATAAAGGTCTTGGACAACCAATCCTCAACTGACTGCATGAGGGTCTTATTATCTCTCATTATCAATATGTCATCAACATATATAATAATGAAGACAATACCATCATCCTTGCGTTTCAAATAAACACAATGATCCTCTTTGCTTATGACAAAATCAAAAGATTTGATAGCATTGTCAAAGCAAATGTTCAAACTCTGAGGCTTGCTTAAGTCCATAAATGGACTTACGTAGCTGCACACAACATTTGGTCTGGACTCACATGAAAAACCCTCTGGTTGTTTCATACACACTTCCTCAATTAGATTACCATTGAGGAATGCAGTTTTGACGTCCATCTGCTAAATGTCATAATCATAATATGCAGCTATCGCAAGCAAAATCCGAATAGACTTTATCTTAGCCACCGGTAAAAAAATTTCATCATAATCCACACCAGGACGATGTTTAAAACCTTTAGCCACTAGTCTAGCTTTATAAGTTTGAACCTTGCCAGATGCATCAATCTTCTTCTTGAAGACCCATTTGCATCCTATGAGTTTAAGCCCATTTGACAAATCAACCAAGTTCCACACTTGATTGATATACATAGATTCCCTTTCGGATTTCATGGCTTCTTGTCATCTCTTCGAATCAATGTCTAGCATTGCTTCGCTGTAGGTTCTAGGCTCGTCAGCATCTGGAATATCTAGCTCATTTTGTATTTTCACAAGCAGATTTAGTCTTTCCGGAGGAAGATGAGATCTAGTGGACCCACGGAGTTGATTGTCTTGCGATTCGATTCTGGTATGTTACGTGTAGTAGGTTTTTGTCTGTTGGTCGATCCACTGACATTAGAGCTTTCAGAATATCATTTTCATGTCTTTCTGAATGGGAGAAAATACAACCGTGCACTTGCTCCCAGTGCGTGTCGGAAGATCTTGCATTCTGCATTACTCACAGTAGCACTCCCATTTGGCCGAAGGGTTACCTAAATACCCGATCTTCGCGAAGCTCCCCAATTCTTGCCTTTATTATTGGGCAAGGATTCAACTTCTTTGTTACCTTGTTCTTGAATTTCTTGAGTTCTATCTCGTCTGCAACTCTCATCCTTGTAGACATATTCATCGTCGAGGAAGGTTGCGTTCCTAGAAACAAATATCTTATGTTCTCCAGGAAGATAGAAATAGTACACCTTAGTTTCCTTCAGATACCCAACACTGTAACATTTCTCACTTTTAGATTCCAACTTATCGGTGATCAACTTCTTGACATATCGTGACACCCAGGGGCCTCGTGTGTCTAAGTGATGGCTTTTGCCACACCATACCTTATATGGTGTCTTTTATTGATTTAGATGGAACTATGTTTACAACATATATTGAGGTCAAAATAGTGTATCCCCAAAGGTATGTAGGAAGAGTGAAAAGCTCGTCATGGAACGAACCGTGTCAAGCGAGTTCGGTTTCTCCTCTCGGCAACACCATACATATGTGGTGTTCCAGGAGGTGTCCATTCGGAATGAACTCCATGAAGCTTTAAGTAGTCAAGAAATTCTTTACTTAAGTATACACCCCCGATCGGATCGAGTCTTGATACTCTTTGAGAGTTGTTTCTCGACTTCACACTTAAACTTCTCAAAATCCTCGGTTGTGTCTCGTAAGATCGTATATCAAACCTTGATAAGTCGTTTGTGAAAGTGATGAAGTAAGAGAAACCTATCTAGCTTGAGTCGAAAATGGTCACGTATGTTCGTATGTACTAACTCAAGCACCTTCGCAACCAGATCCACTTTCGAGAAAAGAGGTTTAATGGTCATTTTACCTTTCAAGCAGGATTCACGATTACCGTAAGATTGTAAGTAAAATGGTTCGAGGTAATTTAGTTTCCTCAACTATTCTATCATTGTTTGATTGATATGACTAAGTCTGCAATGCCACAAGTAGGTAGAATTTCTTTCATTTAACTTAGCCATTTTATTTTGTACATTAAAAATTTCCCCGTGGCAATTTAATGTATACAATCCATTCAAAAGAGGCGATTCCATACACAGCATTACCTAAAGTCAAAACCGTATTGCCGTGGCGTGTTTGAGGAAAAACCTCTAAGTCAAATGCAGAATGGAAATAATATTCCTTGTCAAAGAAGGAACATAAAAATAATTGTTCAACATGAAATCTTTGCCAAAAGGTAAATCTATCCTATAAGTTCCCACGCTCGTGACCACTCCGTTTCAGATGCGCGTATCCACCTCATGAGGGCGACCTTCCTGCTATCGGTTAGCCTGCACATTTGTACAAATATGCGAGCCATGGCGATATCAAGTACCAGAATGAGAATCATTTATAGATAGATTAATTTCAATTACTAACATACCTTGCACATTGCTTTGGTGTCATTCCTCCGCCTGGAGCAATGCAATCCTTTCTCCAATGCCCCTTCCTGTTGTAATTCATGCAAATATCTAATGCCGGCAGTTTCTTCTTCTTCTTGCCGCTTCCCTTGGAAGCCATTCTTTCTTTGTCGAGCAACAATTTTCCATTCCCTACATTGTCCCTTACGCTTTCGGTTTGGTGCGACTAGAGAGCAACCGTCAGAATAGGCTTGGTGCATAGGTCGAAGATTCAAAAGTTTTCAATATATTATGTAACTCCGACAGTGTCGCTTTAGTCTCATTCATATTATAATTTACAATGAAACTCTCAAATGATCTCGGAAGTGAGTGCAGGATGAGGGTGGTGGAGACTCTGTCATGAAACCTTATGCCAATGGCGGCCAACCTCTCAATCAACTCAATCATCCTCTACACATGAGGTGAAACTTGGCCCCCTTCATTTATCCTACACTTAAAGAGTTCTATTAGCAGGTCATACTCCATTATGCAGGCTGCGTTTCATAGACTCCTCGAATGGGCTAACATTTCGTTGGGCCCCGTAGTTTCATTCTGTCTTTGCGGTGGAGGAGACATGAAGACAACATCGAGCGTTGAAGCGGAGGTGACATCCTTATAATGTTTCTTGTAAGCAACTGGTCAAAGTTGCATACTCTTGAGTCCTCGTAAGGCGATGGGAATACTGTGTCCAAAGTATACTCAATCTCTTCATGTATTAGAACAATTCCAACATTTCTAAGCCAATCAACGAAGTTGGGTCCGGTGAGTATGTTTGACTCCATGAGCATTTTCAACGAAAAGTTTGACATTTCTGAAGATCTGAAAATAATAGACAGAATAGGAAAAATACAATCAATAATTCATTTTTCCAATAATTTATACATTCATAATTTGCTAATTTTAACATGACCTTTTGTTTTAAATTAACTCCCATTATTTTGCATACTTCTACGATCCTAAGGTAGAATCTGACCTAAATCGATATAAAGGTCATAATGAGCCAAGATCGAACATATGCTATATCGCATTTACTTTGGTAGGTCCTCGACCAATTGTAAAACAACTCTGACTCTTGGATTGATTAAATATCTTTCATTTTAATCTTACGTCTTTAGACTAGTCCAGACACTTTGGCGCTAAGATTAAATCTAAACAAGTCAACCCCATTACACGACTGCGTTTAAATGCCTAAGTAAATTTAGCCTTTGCAAGCAAACACTTTGGTGTAAATACCTACAAAAGTTTATTATCCACTTTCATTTTAACACATCTATGAAAGGGGATTGGTCCTCTTAGACTTAGAGCAAATGCTTTGGCATAAATACCTTTATCGCCGAAAAGGACTTAGCACCCTAACAATTATAATGGACGACACATTATAATTAGACTTGTATTTAATATTTGGGGAACATTTTCAGTTTTCAGGGATTCATTCAAGATCAACAATCAAGTCATACATCATATGAAATCCTATCATGCAATATCTAAACACAAATAGATGGGAAACCATCAAACCCAATAGGCACGATAAAAGATGGTTTTAATCACATACTGGGCGCCGTCTACCCAGACAGTTATAGCGGTCATTTGAAATTAAACAATTACTGGGCACCGCCTACCCAGACAATAATTGCGGACGCTATGCTAATTATTTAAATGCATCACATTTAACATTTAGCACATTTATATATTATCCAATAATATGCTATTAATGATAACTATGGATCTATTTGTCTAAACTCTATAATCTATGTAAATACCAAACAGTCCCTAAACATTTTCTGATTTTAAAATTCTACTTTTCGGGAATTCTGTAAATTTTCAAAATTTATACTTTAGTCCCTTAAGAATTAAAATTCAATTTTGAACTCTTATAAATTCATACAAATGCAATTCTAAACTTCAGAAAATATTTTCAAACTTTTGGGTCTATTTGCAATTTCCCAAACCTAAAATCAACTTTCAGGAAATTTTCTTTAATTACAGATTTGCCCGAAAGGACCAAATATGTTTGATTCAAAACTTTATTTTCAGGAACTGAAACTTCTAAAACCTCAGATTCTGAATCTGAAACTTTTAAGTCTCTGTTTCTGATTTTCGATTTTTAAATTAGGTAAATGCGTGTAGCGATTACAGCGGTGGCATGGTGCCTACGAAGCGATAAGCCCTTGGAATCTACAAATTAATTAGCACGCGATCCTAACAAGTGGCACGCGATTGCCTAATTAGTGCGTCACGGTACCACGGTCCTAACAGGTGGAACTGCGGTGCCTTGAAGGAAGTGAGTCCGAAAAATTAATTTTAAGCCACGGATGAACAACATCGCGACTCGTGAATAGGACCGTGGTGCCTCTTGATTCACACAGGCGGCACGCGATGCTCCATCGTGGAACCAGCGGTGCCAGCGCCAAAACTCTAGCGAACGCAGCGTTGCTCCATCGTGGAACCGCGGTGCCTTATCCCCAGAAACACAATACTGAAATTTCCAAGCCCCTAAAACTGGTTTAGGGCCTGATCTTTCAGATATATCACTTGTATTACCATCACTATTAAAAAACATGTTTATTGACCATCAAATCCAATTTTCTTCTCGTTATTCGTTTCAATGCACCATGCTTTAAGTCGGATAACGCATATCAACTTAGAAGAATTATATATTGGATCGATTTTCTCGAATACATAATTGTTCTAACAGATTAGGGCACAAGGACTGTGTGTTCTAAAGATTTAGGTTTTTAAAGCTTTTAAATACATAAAATATAGATCTAAACAAATCCTAACCCATATTATCTTTAATATCATTATAAATCACACGAAATAGCCCAGGATTTGATACCACTATCGGTGTTTACATCAGGTTCGTACACGCAGCGGAATTTAAAAATTTATGTTTCAAACCCGACGACGGTCGAACTGCAGTATGATATGCAATGAAAAATACAAAAACAAAGTAATATGAAAAACTTCGATCGAAGACTTACGTTGTTGTAGCAATCAGCCAAACAATTGAATCTTTATATTATGTGTAGTCTGAGGGTGCACACGCAAACGTCCATCGATTTGTAAGTTCTAGAAACGATGATATAATTTGCTAAGTCAGGAATTCTAGGGATTACATGAGCTTTAGAAGAGATTTACCTCTCTTAGGTTTTGATGTATTAAAATGAGAAGAGGAGCCTCCATTTATAGGATAAAATAAAACTCGAGGGTTTTAGTAGGGCGGGTTCGTGAAGCGAACTAGGCGAATTTGGCGCGAGCCACGTCGTCATGGCACGCGGTGTTGGGCGTGTTCACGGCACGTGATCTGAATCAAGGCACCGCGGTCCGTTCTATTTTCTGCCCATTTTCCCATTTTAATGTCGGTCATCAACCGAACATATATGTATCTCCTTTTAATTACATCGTTCAATCGGCGAAATATTTGACTTAGTGTTACCCTTAGGCCTTTACATATCGTCACTAATTACATTAGGATCCTCGCGGAACTCTGATGTCTTGGAAGACGAACCCGATATGTAAAGTTTAGCTACACAAAATATGTGAACTAAACCTCTATGTGGGAAGATAAAATCCTTCCATTCATGACACACTCAATCAAGCTTAGGATCTGTCAAGTGTCTATCCAAATGACTTGATTATTATAACTCATCTATATTAGTTGAGAACAGGTCCATATCACAGATGTTATACCCCGTATTTTCCAGAGTATATACGTGAGGCGTGCGTATAAAGTTTAAGCCTTAAGTAGGCAAAGTGGCGAAATTTGTACCTACACGAAAAGAATCGTTTCAGCGAAGCATTTTCCAAACTTTGCGAAGGAAAAATACGGCTATGTCATTGATTATTTTTGCTTTTTCAGAGATGAAATATTTTGGACCAACGAGAGGGTGACACTTGTCCCTCAAGTGGACGGCATTGGGAGGGCTTTCCTTGCACATTTTTTGTGCTTTCTTTTGGTCAAGGGTTAAGTAGGATATTTTGTGTAGTAGCTGGATAAGGACACATGGTTAAATCCTCACCCTACACTTGCACCACACTTGGCTTAATCTTGGCCATTGATTGGCCTATAAATACCCCTCTAATGCAAGACATTTCTTCATCCACACTTGTGAAAATCCAAGGCAAAAATCCCTCTCCCTCCCTCTCAAAGCTCTCGTCCAAATCACCCCTCCCCCCCCTTGAGAAGGCCTCGGCCGAACCCTCCCATTGCCTAAAGTTGTTCTCGAAAATACCCCCCTTTTGGTAGAAAAATACTTCTCCAAGTATTGTTGTTTTTATTCCAAAATACTTTAGCCCAAATACTTTGTAGTACTTTCCAAAGTTACCTCTATAAGTAGAGCCCGGAAATACTACTATATTCCCTTAAGTCACAAAAACGAAACCCTAAGGAAAATCTTCATAGCCGGTTGAAGTATTAAGAAGAAGTTGCGTAGAACTTCTAAGGGTTGTTTGGAGCGGGTTGGGCGCCCAGTAGGAGCTAAAACATTGCTCAGGATCGACTTATAACTTGGATAATTTTGGGCTTATCGAGGTAAATACTCTTGTCCTTATATTGTAATTGGAAATTACATACTGTAGTATTATTAGAAATGAATATAAGATTCATAGAAGAGAATTGAAGCGTAATAGAAGGATATTACGAAAAGACTTGAATAGATCACATCGTGGAAGAATATTAAAGAAGAAGAAATTTGTTTACTTACATGGAATTTGTATTTCTGATGAACTTATAACCTTTATTGGTTGAATGTTCTGCGAGTAGCATGTACTACTTGGAAGGTGGACAAGGCTAGTAGGGTTATAGCCGTGGGCGTTTGCTAATAGTCGATAATCGTCGCGGTATGTGATTCTTCCTATCCTCTTGAGCATTATATTTTAAAAGAATATATATATAGTGCGGTAGGCGTCGTGTGTTAGCGAATGTAGTTTTACGGCAATGTCTTTTGACTTAAGCTGAATAATAAAAATGCGGAAGTATTTTAAAAGAATATATATATAATGCGGTAGGCGTCGTGTGTTAAGCGAATGTAGTTTCACGGCAATGTCTTTTGACTTAAGCCTGAATAATAAGAATCTGGAAGTATTTCAAAAGAATTAAGAATCCTTTTTGAAAGAAGAATAATACTTGGTTTGAAAGCTTAAGAGTTATACTAGCTTTATGGGAAGTTAGGTATAACGACTTAAGAGAGATAAAAAGAATGATTTATTGATTTTAAGAGACTTGATCTTAAAAGATAAGAGACTTGACTTAATTGAATTAATATGAATTTTGTTAAAAGTGTGAAACCTCATTCGTGAGTAATGAGTACTTGGTTTTAAAGGAATAATGTTTCTTGATTTGAAATCGAATAAGTATCGAACAAACCACTGCAGCGCTAATACAGGGAAATGTATTGAATAATTAAGTATTATTAAAACCAGTAGAAACCTCCATCTAAGATGAGACAAAATGATATTACATTTCCTAGATCATGACTGCTTTTATAAGATTGTTATAAACAAAGAATAACCTACTCACACATAAGGCTTATTGTTTTAAAGGGGAGTACGTTATTTGATTAAGACTATAAACTATGAAATCTTTCCAAACTAAAAGACGTGAGTATATGAAATTAGGCAAACTTGAACTTTTGGAAAAGAATGTTGTTACTTGACGTTGTTCTAGAAAGTGTAAGCCACTTGGTTAAAACAACGTAAAGTACTTTATTTTAAAACATGAACGTATTTGACACTATGGATAATAGTATCGAGTTGTTTTTACGTAAAAAGATGTCTTTTTGAAAGGATTAATGTATGTAGTACTTTGGGGTTAAAACCGGTTGTTGTAATAAAATAAGAGTCTATAAGTATGTTGAACTTGCCTATGTTTGTGGTAATAGCCTTTGTTGTGCAAGTGTTGTATTTACGTGCTCTGGCGTCTCGTTGGAGGGCCGGCTATCGGTGATTGATGGACATCTTGACACGATGGGTGGCCCGGGTATGCTTCCGTTAGGAGTGTGATGTTATTACATGGACGTATGCTGCCGTCACGAGTCGGGGCATGCGGCCGTCTGGCGGGTTAATCACCGATATATTGTTATTGTTGTTACATGGACATGCGCCGTCACGAGTCGGGGGCATGCGGCCGTGCGGCGGGTTAATCACCCGATATATTGTTATTGTTGTTACATGGACATATACGCCGATGGAGAATTAGGGGCATGTGGCACGTCTGGCGTGATCACGGTGTATTGGTATTATTGTTACATGGACATGCGCCGATCGCGAATTCGTGGCATCGCCGTGCGGCGGGTTGATTACGGTACCTTATTATTATTGTTGCATCTGGACATATACGCCGATGGAAATTAGGGGCATGTGGCGAATGCGAACATGATTGATGTTGTGGCGTGAGACCCGTAGTTATATTTGAGTGATGACTTTGAGGCGTGAGTCACGACTTAAGCTGCGTTTATGATTGCGTCTTGTATTTTGGTTATCATATATGTCTCTGCTTTATATGGTATTATAATTTAACTACGATATTTTGATTTCACATACTTGGTACTGTTGTCTTGACCTCGCCCGGGGCTGCGTTCATCTGCGCGGTAGAAGTGCGTCGATCGTTGATCCTCGCTTCAGGATCACAAATCAGCGTATTAGGAAGCTCGTTTCTCTGAAGGCTTATCTTTTGGTATGTTACCACAGTGCAGCAGGTTCTTGTACATACGGGGTATGGCGGGGCCGTATCGCCATAGTTGTCGTTACATTCTTAAGTGCATGTAATGCTTGTTGTGGCGAGTTTGTAAAAAGGATTAAAGCTATTCAAACTTTGTTTATATATATATCGAAAGCGACTTTCTCTCGGAAATGTGTTTCATTTCTGATTGTTTCATGTCTTGTTTTTATGTTCCGATTACTGCGATGTATGACTACTTAGGTGCGGGTAAGGCACGATCCACGAGCCGGGCAGTCGTGACAACAGACATGTCCATTGCATCAGCCAATGACTTAGTCAACCTAATACAATATGAGTATCTGAGTGGTCACTCGAATATAAATTCAAGGAATGAATCCTTTCTTGGCTCACATACCACCTTTAATCTACTTCGTAATGCACCCATAATAAGTCGCGTCTCACTCTTTTGTTATTTTTGGTATGTAGGTATTATGGCTTCGAACTCAGATTAGTTGATGAATTTGTGGGGCATGGGACTCATTATCAATCTACCACTTGAGGAAATAAAAGTTTCCACTAAACACCACATTACTACACCTACTCAACACCAAGGGTCTATTTAGTAGTCTTGCAATTGATAATCCAAATCGACACCTTCGGAATTTTCTTTGGGTTTGTGCAAAAAATGTCCAACCAAATGTCTCAAGTGAGGCGGTGAAGTTGATGTTTTTACCATTTTCTCTCATGGGGGAGACCACTGCTTGGTTAGAAGATCTTTCCGCCAGTTCGATCACAACATGAGCGGAGTTAACTGATACCTTCCTCAAAAAGTATTTCCCTCAATCCCGGATGTTACAACTCCAAGATGAAATCAACAACTTCCAACAACTCCTTAATGAGTCACTTCACGAGACTTGGACCCGATTTAGAAAGAAAATTGAAGAGTTGTCCAAATCATGATTTGTCAGATAATGTGCTCCTCCAAATGTTTTATAGGGCACTTGACTCGGTTAACAAGTCAGTAGCAAACAATCTAGCGGAGGGAGCTATCATGGATACTAATTATGATATGATGAGTGCTTTTATTGACAAGATAACAGAAATAAATGAAGTTTGGCACACTAGAGAGTCGGAGGTGGTTGGAGGAAGTTCTTCCGAGAATTTGATGTCTAGAGACTAGCAATTCTTCTTCTTATCAAGATAGCAGATTAACTGAGGTGTTCTATATTCCGGTTAGGATATATTAAACTCAACCTAAGTGAGAATTTTCTATATTTCTATGATAAATTCAACCACATAGGAGGGTTAAGATCAATAATCTAAAACGCTACACAGGCAATCGTGATACTCTCGTTCAAGATTACACCTATGTCTAATCAACTATAGCATATTCAAATCTCCTTTTCAGATTTTGATTTGAAATCATATAAGTAATGAAAACTAATCAATTAATTCTCATTCAATAAACGTAAGTTAAGTAGATAATGATAGATGAAAAAGAAACACTAACAATGCATTAATTCATAATAGAGGTTCAAGTGAATAGACAGAAAATCCTAATAAAGAAATTAGTTCATAGACATGCTAATAAAACTAATTGTCTTAAAAACCAACATGAACTGAATTAAAGAAAGAAAAGGAAAATAACTTGAACAAAAATGGTCTCCAATTGCTTCTTGCTCCCTCGTTTCTTGCTCCATAGTGTGATGATGATAAAATCTGCCTCCCCCAACTTTATATCACGAAAATTCCACAAATAGACCGTTTACCCTCGTAAAACTTTAGGTTTTTCTCGCTCACTATGTCGTTAGTGCCGTGACACAGCTTCCAGACGCCGCGACTCTAATTCGCTCGAAGTTCTTTGCCTCTCGGTACTGCGGCGTCACTTTCGAGCAGCATGGCCTTGATGATGAAATTTTCTTCCAGCTTATCCCTGCACAGCATTGCGGCGCCTCCTCCATGCGCCGCAGTTCTACATAGCCATGACTCTTGCCTTCTTTGTATCGCGGATCTTCCTAATTTTCCGACCGGATTTTGTTTAAACTGCTTTCTAAGCTTCCCGAGACTTCTTTGACTGATTGCCTAGGACTCAACATGCATATTTGTCCTCTGTAACAGTCTATTTCCTTTGAATTCACCATATTCCTTCCTGAATTACTTAGGACCTGAAAACACAAAACAAAACGCATAATACTGTACAAAACAATTAAAAGACAATAAAAAAACTCCCTAGAATGCACTCTAAAATAGTACTGAAAATAGACTCAACAGGATGTGACCCATCATTTTAGTTCCATTTTTACTAAGGAACTAGTTAAAAAGAAAGAGGACCCAGAGCATTCACTATACTATTGGGCCCTATAAGTTTGCAAAGGTGTTGTGTGATCTCGGTGCAAACGTTAATTTGATGCCTCTTGTTATTTTTAACAAGTTGGATCTGGTAACTCCTTGTCCCACAACTATTAGGCTACTTATGTCAGATCACGCAGTTAAAAGGCTGATTGGTATTCTTTTTATGTCTTTGTTCGTGTGGATAAATTCATATTTCTAATTGACTCTGTGATATTAGATTGCAAAGTGGATTTTGAGGTTCCCATAATCTTAGGATGACTATTATTAGCCATGGGACAAGCTCTTATTGATGTTGAATGAGATAATCTTAAATTCTGAATGAATAATGTTAACATTCCATATTTGAAAGTCGATGAAACAACTGGCGGACATGAGTGTGGTGTCGGTTATTGATACAATTGATAAAGTCGTGGAGAAAGTCGTTGCTAATGAGTATGTTGGTGAAGTGTTGGTGGCGGTATTGATGAACTATGATATAGAGAACTATGAAGAATTCGAGGAGACGGTTAATGCTTTAGTTGGATTGGGTCACACAACTACAACCCAAAAAAGCCTAATTTAGACTTGGAAACCGTGAGACTCCTCACATCAATCATTGAACCTCCGACGGTGGAGCTCAAACCTCTTCATTCACATTTGAGGTATGAATTCCTTAGTCCAAAAAATATTTTTTCCATTATAATTTCAAACCTATTGACGGAAGAGCAAAGTGAAAGGTTATTGGTTATCTTGAGAACGTATAAAGGGGCTATTGGATGGTCAATTACAAATATTCAGGGCATTCCTCTCGGTATTTTCACTCACAAAATTTGACTTGATGAAGAATATATTCCTAGTGTGGAGCATGAATCCTCATATGCAAAAGGTTATGAAGAAGGAAATAATTAAGTGGTTGGATACCGGTGTTGCATACCTTATTGCGAATGGTGAGTGGGTAAGTTCGGTTCAATGTGTGCATAAGAAGGGTGGTATTACCGTGGTGCCTAATGAGAAGAATGAGTTGGTTCCAACTCGAACGGTTACCAGGTGGAGAGTGTATATGGACTATCAGAAATTAAACCATTGGACAATGAGGAACCACTTCTCCATGCCATTCATGGATCATTTTAGGGGCTTCTTTATTTTCATTGAAGCAATCAATAATGATTTTGGAGTCGATTGCTAGTTTACGAGCTCGTGACAATGGATGCCTGCTTATATAAAACTATCCTCAATCTCTTTCCCTGGATTTTTTTTCTTTCCTTCTCCTTCGACCCAGATTTTTGCTGACAATTACATATTTTTTATTTTGTCAGAAGAGTACTCGATGAAAGTCGTATGTACATCTTGGAGAGAGATCTTTCATATCTTTCGAGATCCACTCTACAATATGGGGTAAAAAAAAGCTAAAATAGGAGTCAAATAATGTTATTTGATTTTCTCTCTAATTTGAAAGTCTATATGAATAAAATCCTGTCCTTCGAAGAGTTTAGTTCCATAATTTTGCCTGACTTAATGGACAATGCTAGATAGACTCACGGGGCGGGAATTCTATTGTTTTCTTGATGGATATTCGGATTACAACTAAATCACCATCACCCCCGAAGACCAAGAAAAGACCATCTTCACTTGTAACCTTTGCGTTTAGAAGAATACCCTTTGGATTATGTAATGTTCCCGCCACTTTTCAAAGGTGCATGATGTCCATATTTTTCGACATAGTTGAGAAATCCATTGAAATATTCATGGATGACTTTTTCTTGGTTGGAAACTCTTTTGATGCTTGTCTAGACAACTTGGCTCGGGTCTTAAAATGTTGTGAAGAGACCAACTTGGTTCTAAATTGGGAAAAATATCACTTCATGGTCATAGAGAAAATAGTACTTAGGCACAAAATTTCAGAAAAGGATATAGAGTTTGATCAAGCAAAAATTGAGGTTATTGTCAAGCTTCCTCCACCTATCTTCGTGAAAGGTGTCCAGAGTTTTCTAGAACATCCCGGGTTCTATAGAAGATTTATCAAATACTTCTCTAAGGTGGAAAATCCTTTGGGCAAATTGTTAGAGAAAGAGACTAAGTTTGATTTTGATGAAGCTTGTCTCAAGGCATTTGAATGTTTGAAAGAGAAGCTCACTTCAACACCTATCATTGTTGCTCTGGATTGGTCAAAACCATTTGAGCTTATGTGTGATGCTAGTGGTTTTTCCATGGGGGTTATTCTTAGACAAAAGAGCGATAAATTTTTCCATCCCATATATTATGAAAGTAAGACTCTTAATGGAGAGAAAATGAATTACACCGTCACCGAGCAAGAGTTGTTTGTCATTGTCTATGCTTTATATAAGTTCTGGGCTTACTTGTTGGGAACTTATGTGATTATGCACACGGATCATTCGGCTCTTCATTATCTCATGGCTATGAAAGAAGCAAAGCCTAGGTTGATACGTCGAGTCTTGATTTTACAAGAGTTTGATTTTGAAGTAAAAGATAGAAATGGATGTGAAAACTAAGTCGCAAACCACTTGTCAAGGCTTGAAGATTGGGGGGGGGGGGGGGTGCCAATTGATGGGCTTTAATTGAAATTTTTATTCACTGTTGAGTATAAAATGGCGGGAAAACAAGATATTATTCCAAAGTACGTTGATTTTGCAAACTATCATGCAAGTAATAGCATGCCAAGTACTATCAATCAAAAGAAGAAGTTTTTAAGTGATATTTGAAAGTTATATTGGGATGAGCCCTATCTTTTATGGGTTTGAATTGATAACATGATAAGGAGGTGTATTCTCGAGGTTGACATGATACCCATACTTGAGGCTTAACATTCACCCCCATTGGTGGTCACCTTACTAGTGCAAGAACTGCGGCGAAAGTGCTTCAAAGTGGTTACTATTGGCCAACCATTTCATCAAAATGCCTATGATTTTGTGAAAGAATGTGATCTTTGTCAAAGGCATGAGGGCATTTCAAAAAATCATGAGCTATTATTGACACCTATCCTTGAAGTTAAGTGTATGGGAATAAGTACATCGTTGTTGCGGTTGACTACGTGTCAAAGTGGGTGGAGGTTGTAGTACTTCCTACCAATGAAGGAAAGAGTGTCACCACATTCTTGAAAATGTACATATTTACAAGGTTTGATACTCCAAGGGCTATAATTAGTGATGGGGGTTCCCACTTTTGCAATCGATTGTTCAAATGTCTTCTTGAGAAGTATGGTGTCAAACACAAGGTGGCATCACCCTATCATCCCTAAACTAGTTGGCTAGTGAAAGTCTCAAATCGGCAAATCAAAGACATTCTATCCAAGATGGTAAATGTCACAAGAACCGATTGGTCAAGGAAATTGGGTGATGCACTTTGGGATTATCATATGACTTTCAAGACACATATTGGCATGTCGCCATATAGGTTGATTTTTAAGAAGGCTTGTCATCTCCTGGTTGAGCTTGAGCATAAAACAATATGGGCCTTAAAGAAATTGAATCTTGAGTGGGGCGAAACATCGAACTTGAGAGCGGAACAATTGAATGAGATGGATGAATTCCATCTCAAGGAATATAAGAGTTCGACACTTTAAAAGGATCGAATGAAGCACTTTCATGATATCAAGAGCTTGAAGAGGGACTTTAGCCTAGGGGATAGGGTGTTGTTGTTCAATTCAAGGCTAAGGTTATTTCTTGAGAAGTTTAAAGTCCAAATGGTCGGGTCTGTTCGAGGTGACACAAATGTTTTCTCATGGGACGATTGAAATTGCCGGCCCAAATGAGAATCGAGTGAAGGTGAATGGGCAACGAGTGAAACATTACTTGATGATGGCCAATGAAGTCAAGATAATCAAGGTAATCTACCTAAAGGAGCCGTGATGAATTGGTAACAATGTCGTGACACAATTAGGCGCTTCTTGGGAGGCAACCCAAGTATTTTTATTTGATTATTTTGATGTTTTTCGAAGTGTGTAGGATTGGAAATTGGAGATGCAAGGGAAGAATTGGTAAATATTAAGATCAATAATTACGGGCAAGGTTTGGGTAACGTTTGTGCACCGTAAACAAAGCCCCAATTTCACACAAATGGGCACAATCTGTGGTTCACAGTAATTGCCTACGATAGCATCTGCGAACCGCAAGTGAAGCTTTCGATAAAAAAGGTTCGGGACCAATGGACCACGACACGTTAAATACAAATTCTGATTCCCGTTCCATTTCCCCATATTTTCACACATATGAAACTATTTTAAACTCCATTTAACTCCTAATCTCTTTCCAAATATCCGCACTTCTCAAAATCTTCTAATTTCTTCCATTTTGATCATTGTGTACAACACAACCACTGTGTACACACTGATTTTTGGAGAAAAAACAACAAATCCATCTCCCAGGGCACCAAATCAACCATAAACGGTCGTCAATCAGGTGTCCACTATTGTATTATCTTGATGGTCTTTTAGTCATGTTCATGGTCATCTTTATCGGCTACACTTTCATCAATGTTGGGTATGAACTTGCGCTAGAGTTAGTATGAAATGGGGATTCTATGGGGCATGGGTGTTTGAATTGTACTATCATGTGTGTAGTTGTGGTCGTATTATGTGTCTATTGTGAAATGTGAAATCGATAGGGGTGCAAAGTTTGGTTGTTGAAAGTTGTTATCATAATTCGTAATGTGGCCAATTTTTTTGTGCAGTTGAAATGGAAGAAGTCTTGAGTACCTTAGTTTGGAGAAGATTAAATTGAATGCCACACTCGCAAGCTGTTTGATAAAAGATTTGAATGAACTCTTGAACTATATTTGTAGTTGTCGTGATTCATTTGACTTGTGTGGGGGTAACATTGGAAATCTAGGGAAGTCTTGAGTACCCAGAGTTGATTGATTTTGTTAAGATCATCAATTTATTAGTATGCGAGCATAAAAATTGAAATTGGTTTTGATTGTTTGTGTGAGTATTTGTATGCCCCATACAAATTAAAGATCCCGATAATGGATGGCGTGATAACTTTATTAAGGTAAATTAGTCATGGGTGTGTGTGTTTGTTTTTGGATTGGTAGTTCGTCGAAAATATATGAAAATTAGGGATATAACTGTGTCAAGTGAAAACTTCTCAATGTCACCATCTGTGGCATCACCTGCGAACCGCAAATTGTGACAATGAATTTTGGTCACTAGACACTTTTTGTGGGCATTTTATCCGACATGGTCTGCGAATGGCGGTCGTATCGAAGATAATGTCACCTCACTTAAAATATAGTGTTTGATTTTCTCTTAGTATTTTCCTTTCTTGTTTGCTCCATAATTAAGAAAAATCATAAATATTTTCTTTCTTTGGATTCTGGGATGGCTCAGACAAATAAACCCAAATGCACTAGAAAGGCGATCCGGAAAGAAAAATGCCGATGGATGGCGTCCCCGTCTAAAAGGGGACAACAGCTTTTGCGAGGATTAGATTGTCGGAGTAGATCTCTGAAGAAATTGTTTAAAAGAGAAAGGAGGAAGAACTTGCCCTCCGATTTGCTGAGCCTGGTTCCAAAGAACTATATCTAATGGGCCTTGAGATAAAAAGGAAAGGCAATCTGGTCCGGGTAATACATGAATAAAAGAGAATGAGTTGGAATGGGCTGAAGAGTGAGTGCCCCGGTATTATTCGAAAGTTGAAGCATAAAGGTGGGATTATTTTGCAAAACCTATGGGTAACTACATTGTTGCGAAATTTCTAAATGCTACGCAAGTGTACGTATCACAATTTGTAATAATCTCGATAAGACCGAATATCGTCCACAGAGACTGAATTATCAATTACCAATTACCAATTAACTAACCTTTCATGTCTATTTGGAAAACTTATATGAGTTTTGATTCTTAAACTAAGAACTAACAACTAAAGTAATATGCACGAATAAACTAGGAATGAATATACTTGGAGTTTAATTCAATAATGAAGGTAATTAGGATTTCCAATCTCATCAACTATCCCCTCTATTATTCGTTTTTGCAAGACTAACAATTCTTCTTATCAAGATAACAGGTTAACTGAGGTGAGAAATATTCCGGTTAGGATATATAAAAACTCAACCTAAGTGAGAATTTTCTATATTTCTATGATTAATTCAACCACATAGGAGGATTAAGATCAGTAACCTAAGATGCTACACATGCAATCGTGATACTCTCGTTCGAATTAAACCTTTGTCTAATCAACTATAACATATTCAAATCTCCCTTTTCAGATCTTGATTTGAAATTATATAAGTAATGAAAATTAATGACCAATCAATTCTCATTCAATAAACGTAGGTTGATTAGATAATGCTATATGAAGAAGAAATACTAACAATGCATTAATTCATAATAGAGGTTCAAACGAATCGACAAAAAATTCTAATAAAGAAGTTAGTTCATATACATGCTAATAAAACTATTGGTCTTAACAACTAACATGAACTGAATTAAAGAAAAGAAAAGGGAAAGAACTTGAACAAAAGTGGTCTCGATTGTTTCTTAGCCTCGTATCCCTTGCTCCAGATGAGATAATCCTAAAATCAGCCTCACGGCTTATATAATGAAAATCCCTCTTGGACCTTTTACCACTTGTTAAAAATAGATTTTTCTCGCTAATTTCGCCATTAAGCGCCACAGCAGGACAGCGCCGCCCAAAACAACACGTAATATTGTACAAAATAATTAAAAGACAACAAAGACTCACAAATACACTCAAAAGCGATTACTAAAAATAGTCTCAACATACATCCAGTGATCGTGAGAGAGTTCTATGCCACTTATGGGGAGATTCTGAATAGCAAGAGGGGTAGGTGACAGGACAAAGATTTAATGGATCCTCTCGGTTTGATAACAATTAAAAGGGTGAATGTTGATATCCGTGCAAAAAAGATCAACAATTTCTACTTTAGGAAGGAATAAGAGGGTAAAAATGACTTTTTCCTAACGTACACGGCTTATGATGAAATGATAAAAAAAACTCGAATGACCATAGAATGTAGGCTACATCGGTGATAGCCAACATATACTAGACTAGATTGATCCAACAATTTTCATACATAAGAACACTCTAAAGAAATAGGCAAAGTTTTGGTTGGGCATCATATCTTAGAGGATGTTGTCTTCTTTCAACGACACTAACATTGGGCTAGATAAAGCCATTATGATAGTCGTCCTCATGACTGGATCGAGGATAAATATGGGAGAGATTATTTAGGATGTGATTTGGGACTAGGTACAACATAATCACACATCCCTTTCGTACCCTTGCTTGATCACTACCTTATGCTAGAAGGCAGGACTACGGCGAATTGACAGGATTGATAGGTACACAGATCCCAAACCGACGGTGGATTAAACTCAGTTGGAGTATTGTCACGACCCGTTCCCGGGCTCGTGGTAGTGCTACGGGCACCCAGTAGACATACATCGAGTAACGGCGGAATATAAACTTGCAAACATGAAGCGATGTAAAATAAGAACGATCTATCGAAGAAAAGTTTCCTTTCGGCGTGTATATAAATACCAAAGTGAGCGATTACATCGACTTTACAACGGGACTACGGACCTCTGAAAGTGTAAACATTATGGCGGGACGGGGCCGTCATACCTGAATGTACAAAACATCTACAACACCGGGAGAAGCGTACGAAAGTCGAGCCTCGGAGAAATGGAGCTCACGACACACAGTAAAGATACTAAGAATGAGGATCCACCACTGCTTCCCTTACGTGGCATGAGCGCAACCGCGAGAGGTCGATGACGGTACCAAGTATGTGAAGCGTAAAATCTTGATATATATAATTATAACATTTTTAAAACCAATTCACAAATATATGCGAAACAACCAAGTTAGCAGCACAAAGTGCCATATCATAACAAGAGCAAAAATAGATATAATGTAGCTGGTCTTTTCTAGGTGGCTAATGATCGAAGCAAGGTCAATCGCCCGTAGTATCATTATGCGAGCCTAATCTGGAACTCCGCGATCCGCATGGCCCTGAGCGCGTGAGGTATTCCGCGCATCGGGGTAGCTTCGCGACATCGTCACTGGACTCCGCGATCCGCGTAGCGCGTAGACGTGAGGTATTCCTCGCATCGGCGTAACACACGGTGATCATCGGAACTCCGCGACTCGCGTAGGTCCGTGGACCGCGTAGGTATTCCTGCCGCGTAGCGGCTAACCCGCGACATCGTAACAAGTCGGGAGGGTGAGTGATATAATACTAACACAGCGACTTATCGTTAAACAACATAAGCACTGACAAGAATAACCTCGCTTACCTGGCGTCACGAGATACTAACACCGTAGCATCATAACATATTTATCAAACCAACTTACCGTACCTTGAGCATTATTTCAAGCGTTTGATAACGAATAATTAAACCGTTTTCTTATCTTTCTTAAGTCGTTATAGCTAGCTTCCGTAAAGCTAGTATAACATAAACTTTATGAAAACCAAGTATTACTTTTCTTCCAAAATGATTCATAACTCTTTTTGAAATATTCAAGATTCTTATTAATTAGAACTCGAGTCCAAAGACATCAAAGTAAAGCCAAATTTAGTTTAACACGTATGCGTCTACCGTCTTATATATATTTCACAAATATCATGCTCGAAGGGATAAGAAGAATCACATACCTCCTCGGCTAAATCCACTTGCCAAGTCGGATATGTGCGTGATGTCGACTATAATAGTCAAAACACGCCTATCGACTTCTAGTTTACGTGGGATTCTTCTAAGTAAGATTTCTCTTAGTCTACGAAAAATTGGGCAGCACCTCCCCCGTTTCTACTCAATTCTCCACCTTTTTCAAGGCCCGATAATAGTAACCAACATGCCATAAATAAGGCGCAATAATTCCGAAATTTAAAGAAGGGATCGCGCCTGAAGCGGGCGCGATTAACAATCTTCCCTTAACAATGACAATAATTAAAGAAGGATCACACACTGAGCGGAGCGATTAACAATCTTCCCTTAACAACAACAATAATTAAAGAAGGGGATCACGCGCCCAAGCGGACGCGATTAACAATCTTTCCCTTAACAACAACAATAATTAAAGAAGGGGATCCGCCCAAGCGAGCGCGATTAACAATCTTCCCTTAACAACAATAATTAAAGAAGGGGATCACACGCCCGAAGCGGAGCGCAATTAACAATCTTCCCTTAACAACAATGTAAATACGGTCAAGTAAATCTGGTCCAAAGTAAATCTGATCCTTAAGTTGGGGTCCTTGGCGAGCTTTTACAATTTACTTATCGATTACTTCGTTAGTCTTCCAACATATTCCAATCTTTATATAAGTTATAGTTTCTTTGTTGTTAACTTCTTAGTAAGTAATGAATACATTTTACCATTTTAATGGCTAATATGCCAATTCTCCTTTTAACATCTTAACAAGGTCAAATCTTTCTTTATATCTCATACTCATAATATACTTTCAATATATGTATAATATCGATATACATAATAATCAACTTCTCGAAGAGGTTAAGGTTCATTACCTCGATAAATGCCCAAAATATCCAAGAACTTAAAGTCGCTCCTAAGCGAGTTTTAGCTCCAAATCTTTGTGTTCCAAACCACCACAAGTCTCCTTAGAAGTTCCTAACCAACCACATTCAGAATTAACTCAAAAGTGAAGAACACTAAGGCTCAGTTTTTGGCATGCTCTCGACCAAGGGGTTTTTAGAGGCTAGGGTGTGAAATCTTGTCTAACTCTTGGTTACTAATCTTCCTAATACATTAAGGAAGAACACTTAGAAGTTTAAGAATTATTGGACTACAATTGCTCAAAAATTGGGGCTTTGGACGAGAACACTAGGAAAGGGAGAGAAAATATTTTCAAGTCTTGAAATGTTCTAAGTGTGGAAGATTTTCATCAACTAGAGGGGTTTATATAGGACAACCAAGGGCTAGGATTGAAACATGTGTATGGTAAAGATTGAGGACAAGTGTTTGTGTGTGTCACTTTGTCAAAAACCTCACAAATAACATGCAAGACTTTTGGCCACTTGTCTTGCCAACTAACTGCAAAAAGCGTCGAGTTGCCATGCAAATGCCATGCAAGACTTTTGACAACTTGTCTTGCCCACTAGTCTTGAAAAAAAACATCCACCCATGTCCACTTGGGGTGACACATGTCGCCCTCCTATTGATCCAAAATATTTTATCTCTCGGAAAAATTCCATAATTGCAAAATATTGAAAACGTAAAATTTTCTTCACAAGGTTCGGAATATTTTCCGTTGAAAACCAATTCTTTCCTCCTTAACCTAATTAGGGCTTATACGTTAAATGCGTCGTCCTCGCATACATGTCCAGTAACTACGAGGTATAACATTACCTCCACAGAAACATTCGTCGAATGTTCCTTACAGATCGATTAACTCGGATAACGGCATAGTCCTCATGCTTGAACAATTTGCAAAATGTCACATATGGCCACAATAGAACACTTAAGTACATCGACAATTAAAATTAACGGTAGGAAAGTGAGTTACGGAGGTGTGGGGAATAAGTGAGGATATACGCCTCGTGTCCTCATCTGCTTCCGTCGTCTCTCTGCTGTTCTCGTTCGCCATAAGACGCTTGTGGAAGCCACGTCCTTTGTCGCGATCGCCTAACGGCGATCGGTATCGCTATGGGAATCTCCTCATCGATAACCCACATGTCACTGGACATCAACAATCAGTGCACTCTGAGCGGATCTCCGTCGTCTCGCCGGCGTAGAAACATGAAAAAGCGGATGTCTTGCCTCCGGATCGGACGGCGGATCCAGCTCATGAACAACGCGCCTACCTACGGACAATCGATAAGGCCCGATGTACCTTGGGTGAGCTTCCCTTTCTTCCCAAACCTCATCGCACCCGCCGTGGGTGGCAGAGAAAACCCAATCGTGACCTCGAAGCTCAAATGTCAGCCGATGATCTGCATCGACTTACATGCGACTACGGTATCGATAACGCTCTGGATAAGCTTCGCCTTATCCACCACTGCTAAACCAAGTCTGGCCCGACTAAGCGCACCTCGCCCCGTCAAACCAGACTATCGGTGACATGCGCTTCCTCGTATAAGGCCTCGTAAGGCGCCCGTCGGATCTTTGGGTGGTATTTGTTGTTATCATAAACTCTACTAGCGGCAAATGATCCTCCCGGCTACCCACGAAATCAATAACACGGGCTCGCGACATATCCTCGAGTGTATGCGGATAGTGCGCTCTGCTGTCCGTCGATGCGAGGATGGAATGTAGTCTTGCGAGGCTCACTTGCGTCCCTAATCCCTTCTGGAAAGACCTCCAGAAGTTAGTCGTAAACTGGGCTCCTCTGTCAGATATGATAGATATAGGGACCCGTGCGATCTCACGATCTCTCGGATGTAAAGTCTAAGCGTAATCCTCGGCGAAAAAGTCGTCTGACGGGAAGAAAGTGGGCGGATTTAAATCGACTGTCGGCGATAACCCGGATGGAATCATCTTCCTCGAGTGCGAGGTAACCACGTAATAAAGTCCATATTGATCACCTCCCACTTCCGTGCCGAATCTCTATAGCTGCAACAACCACGGGCCTGCGGTGCTCGCGCATGACCTGCGACAGCTCGGGCGGCTTTGGCGACAAACTCTGCAGCGTCCTGCCCGGTCCACGTCCGCAATACAGATCGAGGTCGTGGTACATCTTTGTCGACCGGATGGATAGAGTAATGTCTTGTGTGTGCTTCCCAGAACCTCTGCCGAAGTCTGCAATATCTGGAACACCTGACACGCCCTCGAACCTTAGCACCCGTTAGGTGCTACCTCAAAGACCGTTCCTGCGAAGAAGCGGTATCTCGATATCGTGTCATAATCGGATCCTCATCTGTCGCCTCTTCACCTCTTGACGATGGAAGATTCGGCAACCTCTCGAACCGAACCGCTACTATCAAAATAAATCAATCGGACTCGAGGCTCGCTAGGCGATGTAACTTCGCGGACCGTGCCCCGCCGTCTGCTGCGTCGATGAACTACCCGTCGACCTACGACTAAGGGCATACGCCTCGTTGGCCTTCCAGGTGGTATAGGATATCGACATCATAATCCTTGAGTGGCTCTAACCACGTCTGCAGCCATGAGTTCGGCTCCTGCTGGTGAAGATATCTTTGGAGGCTCTTGTGGTGCGTGTAAATATCCATATGAACTCCATACAAATAATGTCTCAGGATCTTGGCGTGAATCACTGCGCGACTCTAAGTCATGTGTGGGGTAGTTCTTCTCATGCTTCTTGAGTTGTCGAGATCGTGGCTATAACCTTATTCTGCTGCGTCAACACACATTCAAGCGATGCGACGTCGCGATAAACCACGTGGCGTGCGGACCTGCGGAAGAGTAGAAGCTGGGGTGGTCGTCAATCTCTCCTTTAATGGCTGGAAGCCCTCCTCGCGACATCAGTCGGCTGAAACTTATTTGCGCCACGAGTCGGCTTGGTCAAAGTCTTTGAAATAAAGCAAACTTCTCCTGAGCCTCCGGTAGTAACATGAGCCCAAGGCTGCGCTCTGTCGGTGTAGTAGGTGCAGGCCAACTCTGCTTGCCTCGATCTTTGCGTATCCACGAATACCATCGACCCGACAATGTGCCCTAGAAACACCACGAAAGCCAACCAAAACTCACACTTGAAAACTTGGCATACTGGCCGTGGTCGGAGAACTCGGCCCGTCGCCGAATGCTCGCGTACTCTGCTCGGCGAGAATAAATCAAGATGTCATCAATGCATACTATCACAAGCGTATCCAAAAATGGCTTGAACACTCGGTTCATCAAATCCAAAAATCTTTGGGAGCATTGGTCAAGCGAAAGACATGACCACGAACTCATAGTGCGTCAAGGTGGAATGCGATCTAGGGACATCAGTCTCCTAACTACTTTGATGGTAACGGATCGTAGGTCTATCTTGGAGAAACACCTCGCACCTGCCCGGTCGAACAAGTCATCAATCACAGGAAGGGGTATCTGTTCTTAATAGTCACCTTGTTGGTGTTGTAATCAACACGTGCGCGGCGTCCGTCTTAACTTCGCAAACAATCTGGCGCTCCCGAGGAGAAACACTAGGCTGATAAAGCCGCTTCTCCATTAAATCTCTCGGTGGTCCTTGACTCTCTCAACTCGGCGGTGCCGTTACGTATGGCGGAATGGATATAGGTCGAGTATCGAGTGAATATCGATGCAAAACTCTATCTCCTCTCGGGAGGATGCGGGAGGTCGTGCGGGAACACGTCGGGAACTCTCGACTCTTTGGGGTGAAGATGCAGTATCACGACCTCGATATCAAATAATCGAATGAGATGGTAGATATACCCGCCCGAACCATCTTCACGGCCTTGAGGTAAGAAATAAACTTACCCATGGCGACACGGTGTTCCTCCCGCTCTATCTTAGGATCCCGAAGCTGGAACCGTACCAACCTTCCTACGGTATACATTGGCGTAGCAGAAGCTAACAATCCGTACCGTGATCGCATCAAAATCGGTCATATCGATTCTATCAAGTCGGCTGAGTGCGGCATTGCGTATAGTCATGGGCAAGCCACATATACCCGCTCGGCTACCACAAGATCCCCTGGCGTAGCTACCTCAAAAGGTCTATGGACTCGGGCTCTATCCACTATCCTACTAGCGATATGGGAGATATATAGGACAAGGTAGAACACGGATCTATCAAGGCATATCGTCGCGACAAGCGATAAAGTACGTGATGACATCGGTGGCGCCTCACAGTCTGGCGGTGGGACATGGCATAAATGCGGTTACGAGGACCCTGGAACTAGGACCCGCCACGACCTCTGCGCATGACTGCTGGCCCGTGAGCACCACCGCCTCGGGCGAGTAAGCGTAGGAGATGAAGACGGCTAAAGACCACGTGGTTGAACCACCTACCATCTGCGCCGCCTTGGTGGACGATCTCGCATAAAGTGACCTGCTGGCGCAAGTGTAACAAGCTCCGCGATGGTACCACAACTCCGTAATGGGATCTACCACATCGAACACCGAGAGGAAGGTGGTCTCGATCGGTTAGCGCCTCTGCTACCGGAAGTCCAAGTCACGGGGCCACGACACGCCCGAATACCTGGCTGCCACGAAGGCGGTGTAGGAGTGCTCTGAGCGGTTGAGGTGCAAATCTAGTCTGTTCTTTGAGATCGTCCACCCGAGAGCTACCAAAAGACCTGTCGTCTGGCGCTTCTGGCGATGCACAGTCGACCGTCGGCCTCTGCGCTCGCCGCAAGTGCATGAGCTTGCGTGCGGGCAATGTCCGTGCGGTGAAGAGCTACACGAGCAAGACTACGCCAGTAGTCGTCAAGCCACGTGGCGTGGCGGTGCACTCTGTCCTCCATATCTGCCACTAACGCGAGGACATCTAAGGCAGCGAGTTGAACTTCACGTTGTACTCGGCTGTGCGCGCTCTGCCTCGGCGTCAAAAATTTGTCGGCTCGTGCTCTCGCATCTGCGGAGGCAAGAAGTGAGTGAGAAATGCCTCGAGAACTCGTTCCAAATAGGCTGGGCGCGTGCTCCCGGGACAGCTCGTGAATCAAACGATCATTGCGATATCGCGCGGCGATGTGAACCTAAGACCCGGCCGGTCTCGAAGCCTTGATCACTCTCGCGATCGTATGGCGTCGGATGAACTCCTGCGGATCATCCTCGGGCCTCGACCCATAGAACTCTGGCGGTGCGCTTCGAGAAAGTCGAAGTCTCGAACTATCCGACCTCGGGTGAACCACGGGTACTCTTGGGCCCTGGGCCGATGCATCCGGCCTATCCTCGTGCCTCGCCACGACCGCGGCTAATAAGCGGGCCGTCTCGCGTAACTCATCTCCTCTGCTCCAGGCTGTGGGACTGGAGGCTCAGTTGTCGTGGCCTCAGTAGCCATCGCTGCGGCTCTAAACCCTGCTGGGGCCGACGGTGTCGTGGAACTCGCCGTCTGGGGTATCACCTCGGGTAAAAATTTGGGCACAGGCCTCGTGACCTCTGTGTCCTACTAGTAGCTCCTCGGCTGCCTTGCCGCCAGGCGGGTTGCCTTGCGTGGAGCATAGCGGTAAACAAAAGAAATTCGTCGAGAGGGTCGACTTATAACCTGACTCTAAGGCGCGATCTCGGAATGAGAAGAATGGAAACCAATCCTAAATATCCTCTGACCTCACGATTATTGGTGTGGTGCGCGACACCGATAATCGAACTCTACTAGATACGGTGCGTAGACACTTTCCGAGATTTAAGCGCTTTGATACCACTTTTGTCACGACCGTTTAGGGATCGTGGTAGTGCCTACAGGGCACCAGTAGACATACATCGAGTAACCACGGAATATAAACTTGCAAACATGAAACGATGTAAAATAAGAACGATCTATCCAAAGAAAAGTTGTCTTTGGCGTGTATATAGATACCAAAGTGAGCGATTACATCCCGACTTTACAACGGGACTACAGACCTACAGAAGGTGTAAACACTATGTGGGACGGGGCCCGTCATACCTGAATGTACAAAACATCTACAACACCGGGAGAAGCGTACAAAAGTCGAGCCTCAGGAGAAATGGAGCTCACGACACGAGTAACGATCCTAGAATGAGAATCCACCACTGCTTTCCTTTACTGCGGCGTGAGCGGCCCGAAGGAGGTCATTACAACAGTACCAAGTATGTGAAGCGTAAATCTTGATATATATAATTATAACATTTTAAAACCAATTCACAAATATATGCGAAACAACCAAGTTAACCGCACATAGTGCCATATCATAAACAAGAGCAAAAATAGATATAATGTAGCAGGTCTTTTCTAGGCCGCTAATGATCGAAGCAAGGCCAATCTCCCATAGTATCATTATGCGAGCCTAATCATGGAACTCCGCGATCCGCGTAGGCCCCATAGGCGCGTGAGGTATTCCTCGCATCGGGGTAGCTAACGCGACATCGTCACGGACTCCGCGATCGCGTAGCCACGTAGGCCGCGTGAGGTATTCCTCGCATCAGCGTAACACACGGGTGATCATCACGGAACTCCGCGACTCGCATAGGTCCCGTGGACCCGCGTGAGGTATTCCTCGCGTCGAGCGGCTAACCCGACATCGTAACAAGTCGGGAGGGTGAGTGATATAATACTAACCTGACGACTTATCGTTAAACAACATAAGCACAACAAGAATAACCTCCTTACCTGGCGTCACGAGATGCTAACACACGTAGCATCATAACATATTTATCAAACCAACTTACCGTACCTTGAACATCGTTTCAAGCGTTTGATAACGAATAATTAAACCGTTTTCTTATCTTTCTTAAGTCGTTATAGCTAGCTTCCCGTAAAGCTAGTATAACATAAACTTTATGAAAACCAAGTATTACTTTTCTTCAAAATGATTCATAACTCTTTTTGAAATATTCAAGATTCTTATTAATTAGAACTCGAGTCCAAAGACATCAAAGTAAAGCCAAATTTAGTTTTACACACGTCGTCGGCCGTACTATATATATTTCACAAATATCATGCTCGAAGGGATAGGAAGAATCACATACCTCCTCGGCTAAATCAACTTGCCAAGTCGGATATGTCGCGCAGTGTCGACTATAATAGTCAAAACACGCCTATCGACTTCTAGTTTCGTGGGATTCTTCTAAGTAAGATTTATCTTAGTCTACGAAAAATTGGCGACACCTCCCGTTTCTACTCAATTCTCCACCTTTTTCAAGGTCAGATAATAGTAATCAACATGCCATAAATAAAGGCGCAATAATTCCGAAATTTAAAGAAGGGGATCACTGCGAAGCGGGCGCGATTAACAATCTTCCACTTAACAACAATAATTAAAGAAGGGGATCACGCGCCCAAGCGGAACACGATTAACAATCTTCCCTTAACAACAATAATTAAAGAGAGGATCCGCGCGAATGGAGCGCGATTAACAATCTTCCTTAACAACAACAATAATTAAAGAAGGGGATCACGCGCTGAAGCGGGCGATTAACAATCTTCTCCTTAACAACAATGTAAATACAGTCCAAAATAAATACAGTCCAAAGTAAATACGGTCCAAAGTAAATCCAGTCCTTAAGTTGGGGTCCTTGGCCAACTTTTACAATTTTACTTATCCAATTACTTCATTAGTCTTCCAACATATTCGATCTTTATATAAGTTATAGTTTCTTTGTTGTTAATTTCTTAGTAAGTAATGGATACATTTTACCATTTTAATGGCTAATATGTCAATTCTCCTTTTAACATCTTAACAAAGTCCAAATCTTTCCTTATATCTCATACTCATAATATACTTTCAATATATGTATAATATCCAATATACTTAATAATCAACTTCACAAAGAGGTTAAGGTTCATTACCTCAATAAATGTCCAAAAATATCCAAGAACTTAAAGTCGCTCCTAAGCAAGTTTTAGCTCCAAATCTTTGTGTTCCAAACCACCACAAGTCACCCTTAGAAGTTCCTAACCAACCACATTCAAGAATTAACTCCAAAAAGTGAAGAACACTAAGGCTCCATTTTTTGGCATGCTCTCGGCCAAGGGGGGTTTTTAGAGGCTAGGGTGTGAAATCTTGTCTAACTCTTGGTTACTAATCTTTATAATACATTAAGGAAGAACACTTAGAAGTTTAAGAATTATTGGACAACAATTACTCAAAAATTGGGGCTTTGGACGAGAACACTAGGAAAGGGAGAGAAAATATTTTCAAGTCTTGAAATGTTCTAAGTTTGGAAGATTTTCATCAACTAGAGGGGTTTATATAGGACAACCAAGGGCTAGGATTGAAACATGTGTATGGTAAAGATTGAGGACAAGTGTTTGTGTGGGTCCCTTTGTCCACCACCTCACAAATACCATGTAAGACTTTTGGCCACTTGTCTTGCCCACTAACTTGCAAAAAAACGTCCAAGTTGCCATGCAAATGCCATGCAAGACTTTTGACCACTTGTCTTGCCCACTAGTCTTGAAAAAAAACATCCACCCATGTCCACTTGGGGTGACACATGTCGCCCTCCTATTGGTCCAAAATATTTTATCTCTCGGAAAAATTCCATAATTGCAAAATATTGAAAACGTAAAATTTCCTTCACAAGGTTCGGAATATTTTCCGTTGGAAACCAATTCTTTCCTCCTTAACCTAATTAGGGCTTATACATTCGTACGTACGTTCTCACATACATACTCCGGAACTACGGGGTATAACAAGTATGGTAACAAAAGAAAGAACACCATCCTACAATCTCAGACTACCTGATTGTACCTGACACGCAGTTACTTGGCGTAGTTTATGAGCCTATATCAGCCTCTACTTTAGTCCCAACCTCTACTTTAATCCCAGATGTTCCAGCCTTGACTATAGAGATTTCTTCTGCCATATTTGTGGCCATTTCTTCGGCCCTAGCTACGGGGCCAAGCATTCCTACCCATGGTATGAGATTGATTAGGCTTGCTGAGGCTAAGGTTATGCAATTGATTGAGGAGTTTCCTGCTTATGTCAAGGAAGCTATAGAGATGGCCTTAGCACCTCACAAGGAGAAGCTTGAGGTAGTGAGAGAGGAGCAAATAAGTATTAGGGCTCAGCTTCATTCTATTGAGCTTTGACTACGGCGTATTGAGGGAGGTAGTGAGGAAGGTCTGTCGGATATATGAGCAGAGTTGCAGAGGATCACGACACGACTTAGTGCCTTGTATCCACCAGAGATAGTACTTATGGGCCTATACTACCACCAGCAGCGCAGTTGTTCTCTACTCAACCTAGAGTGTGCACCGAGCCTCATGTTGACCACTCTACCGAGTGAGATGATATAGAGGAGGGTCAAACTATGGATGATAATTATGATGATAATGATAGGTCATAGAGGTAGAGTGAGAGTGAGCTGAACTATGATGAGGGTAATGATCATTTAGCGAGTTCCCGCTTGACAATGAGAGCATCGGGTATTCCTCCTGATGAGGTGGATACCATGATAGCAATGAAGTGGTCTGTAGAGCAGCTACGAGAGTATCAGAGATCACGGAATATCAGTAGTGCTAGTTCATCTTCATATCTACCTACACATGTTCCCCTTCCACAGTAAGTTGAACTTGTGGTTCCTTTAGACACTAGTACTTAGCCTACACCTATTCTAGAGAGTGAGCCTTCTGGCCAAATTGTAGCCACAACACCATTTGAGATAGTTAATGGAGACACCGCTCAGACAGATGCTTGATGAGTCCTCAGATAGTCATTCACCTTTTTATCCTATTGTATATATATACATTGGAGACAATGCATGATTTATTTGTTAGGGGTGGGGGTATCTGAGTCTGAGTTGTGATTTTGTTGGATATTTTATAGCTCTTGGGTTTTCTTAGCCAGGATCCTTTCTGAAGAGCATTCATTTTTCTTGTTGAACATGGCATGTTTAGTTAGTTCATGATATTTTGTGTCGTGTATTATTTAAGGATATTTGAAGATTATGACTTATATAGTGTTAGTTTGATTAGTCTATGACATGTATAGTTTGTGTAGACCCCTATGAAATTTTTAGTTGATATGCATATGTACTTAATGGAGGATGAATTGACATGCATGAATTATTTTGTGATATTTTGTCTATTATAGTCATGATTGATAGATGTCTTGAGAATTTGGTTTAGAAGTGTGATGAAAGAAGTGATTGTAATCCGTATGCCATGTGTGTGAGGTTGTTCTGTTGATTTTTTTTTTGCATTAGTGTGATCTAGAACTTGTCCGATATATTTTTTAAGTCGAAATCCTATACTATGTCAGGTTTGAAAAAGGATGTTAGGCCTTCCTTGGACCGTATCGTATCCTTAAATATCCTACCCTTGTATATTTTTCTTAGTCAACCCCTTCGATCCCTTTAAACTTTTCTTTGGCAACCACATTACAAGCCTTGTCCTTTAATGGATCTATCTTTTGACACCCGACCTCCCTAAGTGCTTTCAAAGTGCAAAAAATTGGCTAAAAACCTAAGTTTGGGGGTGGTATTTGTGAAAGTGTGATGTGGGAGTTGTTTGGAATGTGAAAAGGTGAATAATAAAATAGAAAAAGAATAATGAAAAGAGAAAACAAAAAGAAAATAGTGAAATCTTTCTTGGTATTTCCATTTTAAAAAGAAAACAACAAAAAAAGTATATAAAAGAAGAAAGGTAGAATAAAAGGGAAAGACTAGAGGTTGTATCAAAAGGTGAAAAGGGGTGGTGAAAAGTGATTAAAGGAAGTGTGCGTGAACTTGTGCAAGTGTAGTTCTTAGGGAGGTCTTGAGTCACTATTTCCAAATTGTATCCCTACCTTGACCTGAAGCCTACATTACAACCCGAATTGTCCTAGTTGATCTCGAACCAAGTGTTTCTACATTAGTGGAGGATTACATGAAGGGCAAGCCTATGGTATTGCATGAGTGCATTTCAAACATCTTTGTGAGTGTCAGTGTGTTCTCTCCTTCGTCTTTTGTTCCCCTTGTTTGTTAATATGTGTGTTTTGGAGACTTTTTTGTCTTTGTGAAAGCATATGGATTGCAATATTTATTTGATAAGCACTTCTCGAACTGGGATTTCTTGACTATATCTTTCATGCTAATAACTTTCTGTCATCATTTGAAGTTGTAGAGTTAATCTTTGTCTATTGAGTGTTGCACCATGCTTTGACAATACAGAGTGAGGGTCAAGAGTGTCTTAGTACATGCTTGTGGCTAATTTCTATCACTGTCGTAGTCATTCTACTTTGAGTATCATTGAACATGTGTCTGAAGAGTTTGTGTTGTTTTAGTTGCTTGAGGACACGCAAGAGTCTAAGTTTGGGGGTGTTGATGTACCGTAAAATCACGATACATTTGATGTCTTTTACTTATATTTTTTTATCTTAAAGTATATTTTACGTTATTTTTTATGTATGTGTGTTGTTTTGTAGGACAAGAAGTGCGGAGATGAAATACAAGTAAAAAGGATCAAAAAAGGGCCAAAAACATGACTAGATATTCGTTGTAAATGACAAGAAAGATGACTGGAGGCGAATAATTTGCTGCACAATCTTCCACTGCTGCTCAAGGCACACCCAGTGCCTTTCCCACTACTGCACAAGGCTCGCCTTTCCCACTGCTCAAGGGAATGCTACAGTTCCTCCTCTCGTTGGATTCCACCATGAACGCCCAGAGAAGTTCATGGGCTCCAACTTCAAGAGATGGCAGCAGAAGATGGTTCTTTTTTACTGTTATGTGAATGTATCGTTTCCTAATAGAAGATCATCCACAAGCTGTAGATGAAACGAACCCTCAGCCAAATGAAACGGCTGGAGGGGGCCAAGGTATCCATGTCGTTAATGTGAAGATGGTTCATGATGCATGGAGTCATAGTGACTTCATCTGTAGGAACTATATTTTGAATTATTTGTCCGACTCTATCTACATGGTGTATTGCACCGTTAGCACTGCCAAAGAGTTGTGGGTTAAACTGCAGAAAAAGTACAACGCACAAGATGCGGGTACTAAGTAGTTCATCATTGGGAAATTTCTGAAATGTGATGTCCCAAGTCTAGGAATTTCAAATGGTATGTGTTACACCTCGTAAGTTTAGAACGATAATTAATAACGTCATTAAGGAAGTAAGATTCAAACATTGGATATAAAGTATACTTACATATATTAATACGAAAATTAGTATATAAAGAATGCTAAGGTCATGTCCTCAGTAAGTTGCACCTACGCCGTATCGTAATCACGTCTCCTAATCTTCTTGCCTTACCATACCTCACAAACGCATGACAACCCTCACCTCCAGTATTGGGGCATCGTGTCTTTCCTCTGCATATTCGAACCATCTCAGCCTTTCTTCACGCGTCATATCCTCATGAGGACACTCGCTCGATTGAATATCATCATTTCTAATGTTATCCCTCCTTGTATGCCCACACATCCATCACCTTTGATCGACATATGACATTGTCATCAATCTCTAAATTTACTTGGATAATAGACCCGGAGTACTTGAAGCTTCCTTTATTTAGAATGACCTTAGTATCAAGACTAAATCTCACTTTGTCTCGAGGTCACTCGTGTTCTTTGAACTCTACAAATATTATGTCTTGGTACTACTCAACCTGAACTTTTTAGACTCTAGAGTCCGTCTCCAAACCTCTAGCTTAGTGTTCACTATGTTACGAGTCTCATGAATCAGGATTATATCATCTGCGAATAATATACACCATGGCACCTCCTCTTGGATTTGTCGCGTCAGTCCGTCCATCACCAAGGCAAATAGGAATTGGCTAAGAGTTGATCCACAGTGCGGCCCATCATTCTTGGAAAGTGCTCAAGTCTCTCCTCTTTGTATGTACCTAGTCTTGGCTCCATCATACATATCCTTGATCGCCCTAGTGTATGCCATATGTACACCTCTACCCTTCAAATATCTCCATAGAACCTCCCTAGGGACTTTTTTGTATGCCTTCTTGAGGTCGATGAAAACCATATGTAAGTCTATCTTCCTCTCCCTATACTGTTCCACCAACTTCCTAACAAGATGAATGACTTCAGTACTCGAACGCTCCGGCATGAATCCAAACTAATTCTCAGAAATAGACACGTCTCTCCTCACCCCTCATCTCCATGACCCTTTCTCAAACTTTCATAGTGTGGCTCAACAACTTGTACCCCTTTAGTTATTGCAACTCTGTATATCACCTTTGTTTTTGTACAGGGGATCATTATACTCCACCTCTATTCTTCGAGAATTCTTGCCATCTTAAAAATGACGTTAAACAACTCGATCGACCTCGCTTTGCCTATCCGCTCTTCCAAAATTCAATTGGGATCTCATCAGGCCGGTCGCTCGTCCCCTGCGCACAACACCCTAAATCTCCTCAACCTTAATGCTTCTATGATAAATATTAGATAATATTATTTGTAATTACATTATATTTATTTTATGAGGTATAAAAATAAACACTAATTCCAATAGTCGGGGTAAAGAATTTTTTTCATCCTTTTGTTGTTATATTTTTCCTTTGTAAATTAATTAATTATGTTGGTACATATTGTTGACACCCAATTTTATCTCATATTTTTAATTATTTGTTGCATTTCTAAGTATTTTGGACACATCATTTTTGTCCTCATTTTTGCATTTTTTATATAATAATCATAAATATTTTATGTTATCCTATTTTTCGCAAAATGACATCGTCATTCTTGAGTCATCTTGATTGATTCCTATCCGCCCGTTTATTTATTGTAAATTAATTGTCTAACTTTGCATTACTAGTCGAACACTTAGAATTGTTAAGGTTTGAGTCGCCACTAGAAAGTAGTTTAATGCTAAAAATTTGCTTCCCCTTAACTTAATTATTCTAGGCTTGCCATACATTGCTTAAGTTACATTAAACAAACTAATAATTTTCACTTGCATAACTCTTCACGTAGTTGAAGTATTATTTTCTATCGAATTCCTAACACAAGAAAACTCTCTTATTAGCATTCATATAAGAAAAAAGTATTTTTGTACTTTTATTATCACTTGCAAAATTAAACCTTTTACATGCTAGGCCTATTTTAAACATGCATTTTTCTTTAACATAATAATTAACCTAGGTTTGAACGGACAACCGCAAGTTAGCGGATCTTAGAGGGTGTCTAACCCCTTCCCTCTAGATTAATAAAGAACATTTGCCCAGAATCTCACACAGTTTTGCAGACCATTTAAATTGAGTTAATGTTGACTTGACTTAGTTAACATTTAGGTGACCTAATTCACCCAAACTAATTAGGTAGCGACTCCGCGAACCCTTTTAGCACACATTTTGCACTATTATTTTATTTCTAGTAAGCAGGATTCGCTGGAATAATGTCGCGGTCGAAATCGGGCGCGACAACATGGCGACTCCACTGGGGAAGACTAGGTTCTTAACCATAACAGACTTAGGTTAATTACTGTACTTTATTTTTCTTTATTTGCTTAAATTGCTTCTTTTTGTGTTTTTACACTTATTTGCTTTATTACCTTTTGGCTAAACTGTTCTTCTTTACATATGAATATTTGCTTTAATTGCTATATGTTAATGCTTTTCCTAAACTATCATGACGCTCGTATTTCTTCCATTCTGAAAAATTGACACTATCACACACTACACGCGAGGTGTGTTTCGTGCACCCGCAGTTTTTTAATACCCCAAAATTTAGGAAAGTTGACAACGTTGAAGAGGATTTTCGCATAGCAGCTCGGCTCACAGGGCCACATTCTTATCTTCATACATTCATTTCGCATATCTATATATTTCTGCACTAACTATTTCATCTATATTTGGTTTTGTAGAAAGTCTCGCATATCATTTCGGCCATGAGCCCTGATCGCAGCGTCTGTCAAGAGGTCATTTGGCTCGCGGGGCCACGCTCCGATCCTCGTTTCTCAATCACTTTACGATTCTAACTATTTTATTCGGTTTATATTTGCGGTAATTTCATCATGTGCTTTGGCCAGCGGTCGAAATCATCTTATTCGTCTATCGGCGGCGTCTTTGCGTCCGCGCGCGTTGGCTCAGTCGTCTGTCGTGAAGCTTCTCTTATTACGTTTATTCAACGACGTCGTCTTATCCTCTATCAATGACGTTCTCTTATTCCGTCTATTCAACGATGTCCTATTACGGATATCAATGACGTCCTTTTATTACGTCTATTCAACGATGTTCATCTTATTACGTCCGCATAATGACGTTTCTCCTAGTACCACTACCGATGGCGATATCTGCAATATGTCTATCCAGCGGCGTCATTTTATTGCGCCTATGCAACAACTTTATCTATATTTCGTCTATACAACATACGACATCTACAATACGTCTACCCAACGGCGTAATTTTATTGCGCCTATGCAACGACCTCATCTATATTTCGTCTATGCAACGACGACATCTACATCGCGTCTACTCAGAGGCGTTATTTTATTATGCCTCTGTGACAACCTCGTCTATATTTCATCTATGTAACGGCGACATCCACGCGGCGTCTGCGCGGCGGCGTTATTTCATTCTCTGTCACGGCAACTTCATCTGTATTGCGTCCAGAAATGATGCCATCAACATTATGTCTGGAAACAACGTCATCTACATTTCATCCGAAAACGACGAATATTTGTATTACGTCTGAAAATGACGTCATTTGCATTGCATCCAGAAACGGTGTCATCAGCATTCGTTCGGCAGCGTCATCACGTTCATCGAAAATGATGAATATTTGCATTACGTCTGGAAACGACGTCATTTGCATTACGTCCAGAAACGACACCATTAGAATTACGTCGGAAATGGCGTCGTCACGTTTTATGCATTGCGTCGAAAATGGCGTCCTTTGTATTACGTCGGAAATAGCGCAATCAGCATTCGTCCAAAATGGCGTTATCTACATTTCATCGAAATAGCGAATATTTGCATTCGTCGGAAGCAGCGACATCTGCGTGCGTCGGAAGCGGCGTCATCTGCATTACGTCCGGAAATGGCGAACATCTGCGACTACATTACATCTACGTAGAGCGACATTCAGGCTCACGGGATCCATTTCTTATATTCGTACTTTATCATTTTTATCGTCTTAACAATTATGCACTAACTTTTTCTTAAGCTTTAGCCTACATGGTCCTCAATTTATAGGAAGCGATTGCGTACGCGTCTGCGAGGACAATATCTCGACATTCAGCACGTCTGTATGAGGATGACAACTAGGCATTTGCAGCATCCAACATATCACACATGAACGACATCTCTACCCGCAGAATTGCATTTCTTATATATACCTGCTCAATTCATTTTTGTCTCAGCGATTATGCCTATTTTTTCTTAAGCTTTAGCTGCGAAACCTTAATTTCTGAAGCCTGGCGTGAAACTATCTCTTAAAGGCGAGGCAATTTGTACCTCGAACGTCGATCCGCTCTCCTCCAGCATCCTGCAACACCAATATCACAGTGTCATCATAATTTAACACTGAGACAAAATTTTGAATCTGCATCCGCTATGCCTTCAGATTTTCTAATGGCCCCAGTGTCATCATGATTCAACACTGGGACAAAATGTTGAAGGCGTCAGCCCATTTTAATTTTTTTAGCATCGCAACAATCAGTGTCATCATAATTCGATACTGGGATAAAATTTTGAATTTGCATCCACCTTGCCTTCATTTTTTTAGCATCACAGCAACTCAGTGTCCTCATAATTCGACACTGGGATAAATTTTAAAACAGTGTCATCATGATTCAACACTGGGACAAAATGTTGAATTGGCATCAGCCCTTCTTAATTTTTTAGCATCGCAACAACCCAATATCATTATAATTCGACACTGGGATAAAATTTTAAATCTGCATCCGCTTTGCCTTCAGTTTTCTAGCACCACAACAACTCAATGTCCTCATAATTCGACACAAGGATAAATTTTAAATCAGCATGAGCTTTACTTTTGATCTTGGCATACTGGCGACCACGTGTCATCATAATTCGACACATTGACAAATTTTGAATTTGCATCAGCTTTGCTTTCAATTCTTCTTAAAAATTCTCTTTGCCCATTCATTTTCCGATCTTTGTTCTAATTCTGACAATCAAGACAAAATTGGCTACAAGTCAACGTCTTTTTTCGAAAACTCTTTCATCGTCTTGACCAAAGAGGACAAAGTGTTGACACGATTTTATCTAAATCTTTTTAATTATTTGTTGCATTTCTAAGTATTTTGGACCACATCATTTTTGTCCTCATTTTTGCATTTTTATATCATAATCATAAATATTTTATGTTATCCTATTTTTGCAAAATGACATACGTCATTCTTGAGTCATCTTGATTGATTCCTATCGCCCATTTATTTATTGTAAATTAATTGTCTAACTTTGCCTTACTAGTGAACACTTAGAATAGTTAAGCTTTGAGTCGCCTAGAAAGTAGTTTAATGCTAGAAATTTGCTTCCCTTAACTTAATTATTCTAGACTTGCCATACATTGCTTAAGTTACATTAAACAAACTAATAATTTTCACTTGCATAACTCTTGCGTAGTTGATGTATTATTTGCTATCGAATTTCTAACACAAGAAAACTCTCTTATTAGTATTCATATAAGAAAGTTATTTTTGTACTTTTATTATCACTTGCAAAATTAAACCTTTTACATGTTAGGCCTATTTTAAACATGCATTTTTCTTTAACATAATAATTAATCTAGGTTTGAACGGACAACCGCAAGTTAGCGGATCTTAGAGGGTGTCTAACCCCTTCCTTCTAGATTAATAAAGAACACTTGCCCAAAATCTCACACAGTTTTGCAGACCATTTAAATGGAGTTAATGTTGACTTGACTTAATTAACATTTAGATGTCCTAATTCACCCAAACTAATTAGGTGGCGACTCCGCGAACCCTTTTAGCATTTTAGCACCCTTTTAGCACTTTTAGCACACATTTTGCACTATTATTTTATTTCTAGTAAGTAGGATTCGGTGGAATAATGCCGCGGTCGAAATCGGGCGCGACACATATCTTATAGTGTTGTTTGTCAAAATAGGATGATTTTTCGTATCATATCAATAAATAATTAGTAATATATTTATATTTAAATATTTATTGAAACAAAACATGTCATGTTAAAATTTTAAAGAAATCAAAAACGAAACACGACATGAATAAATGCTAACTAAAGAAATACTTAATTATTTTAGTTAATGAGTAATTAATAGGATTCCTTTTCTCCTACTAACTCAAAATTAGAAAAAAAAACTCAAAATTAGAAAAAGAAAAGGAAATAGGGGGAGTAGTACGTTATTTTAGGATTTTTGTTTCCAGTTGAATTCGAAGTCCTAAGATATTAGGAAAAAATTAATGTTACAATTTTATTAAATATGAAATTATATTTTAGAAAATAATTTAACTTAAAAGGGTATAAAGATCGTTCAACATTTAAAAGATATTTTGGTCAACCAACATTTATATTCATGCTTTTAAATCTATCTGTGCAGTCAATTTTCAAATACTAAATTGTCCTTCTAAACTTTATTTGCCAGGATAGTGCACAAGTAGGCTAAATTTCCTCATTAACATCAGTGGTAGTTGTTAAGAGTCACACATCAGATATGAAATGAAAATATAAATTTCTTATATAGACTTGAACAATTCTCTCCCTAAAGGCTAGCTTTTGGGGTTGAGTTAGGCCCAAGATTCATTCTTTACATGATATTAGAGTCAGACACATTCTAATTCTTTGTTCACCGATGTTGGGCTCCCAAATTATATTATTCACGCTTCAGTTAACAAGGTATGAACGTGCGAGTGAGTGTTAAGAGTCTCACATCGGATATGAAATAAGAACATAGACTCCTTATATGAACTTGATTAATTATCACCATACAATCTAGCTTTTAAGGTTGAGTTAAGCTCAAGATCTATTATTTACCGTGATAACTTACTTAAAGTTGGGATCATATTATGTAAAGATATAATTGAATTGTATAGTGTATTGGTATACTGGGCTATATTGGTATACTGGGCCTTTTGTATAGTGGGCCTCCTTTGTTATTCTGCAAACTTTACATATACTAAAGGGCAGTGTAATTAATTCATTCCAATTTTCCAATAATACATAAACTTTCTCTCTCTTCTAGAACACTCTCTCTCTTCCAGCATTCATCGTAAATCGTCCTTAACCTCTAAGCACGGTGGTTCGACCCTTCGTCCCGCTCTCTCTTGTAGTTGAACTCTCATTGCTCTCGCGATCTAAAGTTCTACATGGTATCGAGCTATGAGATCTAGGATGTTATGACGGAGATTGAGCGAAGGATCAACACGAAAATTGTAGATCCGGATAGATCGGATACATCTGAGAGGAATATTAAAGGATGAATCTGATTTGGATCGAAGGAAAAACATCTGACTACTCAGTGGACGAATCTGGAAAATAAAGAAAGGAAAGAAGGTAGAAATTACGTTTCTGCTATAATCGATTCAATTTGTCTAGTCGATTTTAGGAATTCTTGTTAGTATTGTTTTTTTTCTTTTGTTGTTGATTACTGCTTAGTGTTAACTGAACATGTTGGAGAGAACATGGCGATATCAGAAATTATCGGAGATGGTGGAGTAAGTGAAGTCGGAATCTGACAAATCCGAGGAATAATATAGACCATAACCATCCTCTATTCATATTCCCATCGGATGCACCTGGTTCCCTGCATTGGAGTTGTCTTGAATGGAATGGACAACTATGCGCTGTGGAGTAGGGCCATGAAGCTGGCTCTGTTGGGTAAAAACAAGATAGGGTTTATTGATGGAACGGTTAGGAGAGAATATTTTAATGAAGAGGTGGCGCGATGCAGGATAGATGCGATGCCATTGTAGTGTAAGTGGTTGATGGGAATGTCGGTAAAAGTTTCTTGTGGGGATGCTATTCAATGCTGACTCCCACATCATCTGGGAAGAGTTAAAGGAGAGATTCGACAAGATAAATAGTTCTAGAGCCTTTCAGATCCACAAGGAGATATTTACTTTGCGACAAGGGACTATGTCAATATCAGGATATTACTCAAGGCTGAAGGACCTTTGGGATGATGCGACTTCGATTATACCTGCCGTAAATGCTGTCCCGAGGCTAAGGAGTTTATCAATCACGATCGATATCAAAGGTTGTTGCGATTCCTAATGGGGGTGAGCGAAAGTTATCACAACACGAGGCCAAATTCTAATGATGCCTGAGTCCCAATCTGAATCGGGCATATGCCTTGGTTGTCGGGAGGAGAGTCGAAGAGCTCTTTCGGGAACCGGCGGATCAATGCGATCACATTGAACCGGCCTTGTTCACGTCCGAGTGGAAGCACAAGGGAGGAGGACATGGAGGAAATTACACCTGAAAACCGTATAATCCTAATGATAAATCGATCCTTTGTAAGATGAAGGGCATTTCACTATGGATTGTTTCAAGTTGATGAAGTGTAACCATTGTCATGAGCAGGACACTTAGAAGAAGCGCTATCGATTGATTGGTTATCGGATGATTTTAAGTCTAAAGCAAAGAAGGCCTATCACGATGCGGCCGATTTGAAGATCTGAGGACAACGAGTACGTGAGAACCACGCCATGAAAACCATGATGTATGATCGGTTCCTCCAAGTCAAAGACAACGATTCTTCACGTCTTTGGAAGAGAAGGACATGGCGAACTTCATGTGCTAATATGGCGGTATGCATAATCTTGATACAAAGAACTCTGAAATGGATAGTAGATTCGGTGCGACTAATCACGTGATAAGTGACTCTAAACACTTATGCAATAACTTGTTAGAAGGCGGGAAGGTACAATTGCAGCGGAGATTGACGGAATCTCCCATGTTGTGATTATCAACAGGAAAGGTGATTTTCTTAGAAATGTCCTATGTGTGCCAGCATTTAAGTTTAACTTAATGTCAGTGTCGAAGGTGACTAAAGAGTTGAACTATAGTGTCTCTTTCTTTCCCTCATGTTGTGTCTTTCAGGATCTAACATCTGGGAATGTGAGGGGGATTGGTAGTGAGAAAGATGGGCTCTACACTTTGTGGTTGGATCTTTGAAAATCGGGAGAAAGGCGAGGAAGTGTATGAATGCTACTCAGCATATAGATATAATGACATGGCACGAGAGTGTCATGTTCCATGTGATATTGAGGAAGATTTCTTTGTTCAAAGACTATGATAATTCTGCTTTAAATAAGTGTGTAATCTGCCAACTAGCTAGACAAATTAGATCTCCATTTCCTACTAGTACCAGTAGATCAATAAAACCTTTTCAATTACTGCATTTAGATGTTTGGGGACCTTATAGAACTGATACATTCAATGGCATGAGATATTTTTTGACCATTGTAGATGACTACTCTAGATGGACATGGGTGTTTTTGATGAGACAGAAATCTGATGTATCTACTATTCTGAAAATTTTCTTTACTGAAATAATTGTTCAGTTTGAATCTAAAGTCCAGAGAATTAGATCAGACAATGGTACTGAATTTTTTAATCAAAACTGTAAGGCACTTTTCCAAACACTTGGAATTATACATGAAAGCTCTTGCCCATACACGCCTGACAAAATGGGGTAGTTGAGAAAACATAGACATCTACTTGAGATAGCAAGAGCCATTAAAATTCAGGGTTGGTTGCCAGACAGATTCTGGGGAATGTGTATAGAAGTAGCAGCATACATCATAAATAGAATTCATTCAACAGTTCTAAATAATGAGTCCCATTTCCATAAGTTGTACAATAAAACACCACAACTTAGTCATTTGAGAGTTATAGGCTGTTTATGTTTTGCCACCATACTTCATACACATGATAAGTTTAGTCGAAGCGATTAGATGTGCCTACTTGGGTATGCACCTACACAAAGGGATACAAACTCTATGACTTAAGCAGGTTTGTTTTGTTAGTAGAGATGTGATATTCAGGGAAGATACTTTTCCTTTTAAAAATGGGCAGAGTAAAGAGTTACTAAACATAAAGGACCATGGACAATTCTGTTATGAGGAGTTGATGATTGGTAATCCTGTCACTATTGCTAATGGGAATCCTATCAATGAGACAAATTTTGCGGGACAGAATCAGCGTATACGAGTCTCTTGAAGATTCAAGCATCGATAGTGGTGATGCGACGAGAGCAATAACGGTCACGGATGAGGCGAGAACATGATGAGGACAATCAGGTGGAATTAGTCACTACAACTACAACAAGAAGATCAGGGAGACATGGCAGACCTCACATATAGCACGAGGACTATATCACTACAAAGGATCCACATTGCTTATATTCAATTTACAACATCACGTATGCGAGTCTCTGCTGCATATCAACACTTTGTTGCACAGGTATCTGTAGACACTGAGCCATCAGGATACTCAACAGCTGCAAAAGATCCCAGATGGGTTGCAGCCATGGAATCTGAAATCCAAGCACTAGAGAACAATAGAACATGAGAGATAGTCAAGCTGTCTGAAGGGAAGAAAGCAATAGGTTGTAGATGGGTCTATAAGATAAAGTACAAGGCATCAGGGGAGGTGGAGAGGTTTAAGGCCAGACTTGTAGCCAAGGGATACAACCAGAAGGAAGGAATAGATTACCAGGAGACATTCTCTCCTGTAGTTAAGATGACCATGATCGAAGCGTGGTGTATATGACGATGCGACCTTTGGAAGATCATCGGATGGATGTATACAATGCATTCCTTGAGGACTTATCGAAGAAGTATTCATGGCGGTTCGAGAGGATTCAATGCTACACGGGAGTACACATATATGCGAGTTAAAGAAATCATATATGGCTTGAAGCGGGCCTGCAAGCAATGGAATATAAAATTAACTCTGACGCTTCGTCGTGAGATTCACACAAAGCCACAGGGACTACTCACTTTTCACAAGGAAAGAAGAAGAGAAGATTGTGGTGGTGTTGGTATATGTGGATGACCTCTTACTAACTGGGAATGATGCGGCTCATCTGATCCATGAATGAGCCTTGCAATCAACTTTCAAGATAAAAGACTTGGGGGAGTTGAAGTACTTTCTGGGAATTGAGTTTGCCAGGAATTCGCGAGGCATCTGTCGTCAAAGGAAGTATGCTCTTGAACTTATATCAGACATGGGATTGGCAGGAGCCAAACCAGTGGCTTTCCCTATGGAACCAAATCAGAAACTCACTATAGTAGAGTTGGATAAAATCATTGAAGCTTGATTAAGTCTTACCGTAGTGATAAGGCATTAAGTGATCCTTGTGTATCTGAGAAGGCGATTGGGAGGCTGTTATATTTAACTACCGCAAGACCGGACATCACGCTGCGATAAACTCACTCGGCCAATTCATGCAGCGAAGAATTCTCACATGGAAGGCGAGCGATTAGTCGAATCGTTAAGCGAGCGCGGTATGGGTATATTTATGTCCAGTTCTGTTGCTTGTGTTCCTCAGCTCAAAATGTTTTGTGATGCAGATTGGGGAAGCTGCGTCAACACCAGGAAATCAGTCACTGGCTACCTAGAAATGTATGGATCATCACCTGTCTCATGGAGATCGAAGAAGCGAACCGATATCTCGGAGTTACTGCGAGGCGGAATACGGGGCTATAACCTGCGATTCTTTGAAGTTGTTTGGCTAACGGTACATTTCACGAGTTGGGTGTTGACATATCTAGACCGGGAGTATTCAAAGACAGCAAATCTGCCATACAAATTGCTGGGAATCCAGTTTTCCACGAAAGAACAAAGCACATAGAGATAGATTGTCATTTTATTAGAGAAAAAATTCAAAGTGGATTGATCAATGCTCGTTTTATATCAACAAAGGAACAACCAGCTGATATATTAACAAAGGCGTTGAATCGACAGCAACATACTTCTTTGCTATCCAAGCTAGGCTTGAAGAACATTTTTATACATCCTAGCTTGAGGGGGGGTGGGGGTGTAAAGATATAATTGAATTGTATAGTGTATTGGTATACTGGGCTATATTGGTATACTGGGCCTTTTGTATAGTGGGCCTCCTTTGTTATTCTGCAAACTTTACATATATCAAAGGGCAGTGTAATTAATTCATTCCAATTTTCCAATAATACAGAAACTTTCTCTCTCTTCTAGAACACTCTCTCCTCTTGCATGAGCATTCGTCATCGTCGTCCTTAACCTACAGTGCAGTGGTTCGACCCTCGCCCGTCCTCTCTCTTCCACCGTTGAACTCTCTGACTGCTCTCATGACAGTCTAAATTTCTACATATTAGGTACGAGAAACGGCTACTATAGACAATTAGCAGTGGAGTAGAATTCTAACAATTAGAAGAACAGAATCAATTTCATTTAGATGTAAGAGACTTTTTTTCCTTTCATCTCAGTTGAATTCGAAGTCCTAAGATATTAGGAAGAAATTAATATTATAGTTTTATTCAATATGAAATTATATTTATATTTTTAAATTTAACTTAAAATAGTATAAAGATCGTTCAACATTTAAAGGATATTTTGGTCAACCAACATTTATATTCATGCTTTTAAAATAACTAGTATCTACGAACATACTTCGCACATTAATATCATATTGATTATTAGCAAGTGCTTTGAATTGAAAGACACTTTGTAAAATGTCTATTATAATTAGATAGTAATTTAAAGTGAATTTTGATATTAACCAACAACTCAATTATAGAAAGTTTTGATCACTAAAATCATTATGCATCATAGCGTTTCAATCCTACTAAGTTTAGTCTTAAATGAAGATGTTGCATCAAATACACTTTGCAAATAAATCAACACATGCAATAATGCACGTATATCCCCATAATAGATGTTACTATTTATAAAAAGAGAGTATTTAATTTTTATCCTTGTGATATATGACTCCATATATCTAACCCTCATCAGCTTGAAAGTGTATATTTGATCCATTTGTGCAATTATATGTGTATAAATGAGCCCTTTTTTTAATTGAAGAGTACATTTGCTCTAAGTCGTATAGTTCAGGAGTATATGTGGATCCTTTATCTATAACAAATATGTTATCTTTGGACTACTTTTAGAAGTATATTTTATTTATATTTGATTCTCACAGGGATCTAGAATGCAGTCTATGGGTTTAATGTTGTATATATTATTGAAAATTTATTAAACGTGAAATAAAGTTAATCCTATTATTTATGACTCGAATAATTGGGGCCCCACACGTCGGAAGCTTGTCGTTTCCACACACGATGCTACGTTGTACCAAAGATCGTAAATTTCCTTAGTGAAAGAGATATCGGTACATATACAAAATGTTTGAGACATGAAATGATAGACGGTTATTGGTCAAACAACAAGTGGTTTCACGTTGGTAAATGAACGAAGAAGTGTACTATGTGTAAAAGATGAAGCTTAGTCGATAAATCGTCGCGGGTAGTGAAGGACATGGCGCCTGAAGGCGCGACGCCTCACTCCCAAAGTCGCGGCGCTGTGTGGAAAAATCCTTTAGAGCTCTTGGACATGAAGCGCCACAGCGCCCTCCCAAAGCGCCTCGGCTCCAGTAAGATTGTTAGAGATGAAAAATAACTAACTCTTGGGCTGACTTTGGAGCATTAATTCTCCATTATTTGGCTCATGAATTCAGCAATTATTTGGTTGAATTGTAACCCCAAATTAAGTGTCATTACATGACATTGAAGGTCATTACTTGGCTAGTTGGGAAGACATCTCCATCACACTATAAATTGAAGTCATTGGCTCAATTGAAGAACACACAATCTCAGATTTTATAGTTCTTCTTCCTCTCTAGCAATTTTCCACACACTCAAAGGTCCTTCTTTTAGTAAACACTTGAGTCATCCTTTACTCAATTGTTTGTTGTTGTTTTATCTTGGGAGACAAATCGATAATATCCGTTAAAGGATTAATACGGGGCAATATTATCTTAAGGATAGATTGAATATCAATCTACTCAACAAACCACCTTCTTGTTTTCATTTCTAAATTTGTAACCATTTGTTATTGTTTCTACTTTCCCATTTCATTGTAACTCACAATCTTAAGACAATATTCGTTTTCATTGCAACAACAACATGACTGGATTCAACACTGAACCATCCATAACTGCTCAAGGCACTAGTGCAGCGCCTCACGATTCTCGAGGCACTCGCGCGCCTTTGTCATTGCTTGAGAGCAGCTCCGCTCCGCGTGGCTTTCATCATGAACTCCCTGAGAAATTAATGGGCACTAATTCAAAAGATGATATTGTTCCTGACGGTTATGGAAATGTCTCGTTTTCTAACCGAAGATCCTCCAAAAATTGAAGATGAAGTAGACCCTCAGCCTAATGAAATGGCGGGAGAGGGCCAAGATATTCATGTCATTAATGGCATGAAGATGACTCAAGATGCTTGGAGTCATAGTGAGTTCCTTTGTCGGAACTATATCCTGAATTGTTTATCCACCCTCTTTTACCTTTGTATCTTTGCACGGTTGCTTGCGCCAAAGTTGTGGGATAAACTTGAAGAAATCTTTGTCGCGCGTTTTTGACCTCGAGTGCGAGCGGTATCATGACGTTGTTCTTTGGCGCGGTTCCCTGGATGGAGCAATAATGCCGATTTTGAGGAGTCGCCACCTAATTATTTAAGTGAATTAGGATACTTGATTTATTGCAATAAAAATATTGCAATTGACCTCCATTTAATGGTCTGCAAAATTAGTGAGATTCTGAATCAGGGTTCTTTATTATCCTAAAGGGAGGGGTTAGACATCCTTTAAGATCCGCTAACTTGCGGTTATTCGTTCAAACCTAGGTTAATTATTTATTGCCTTTTTTATTCTACGTATTCTAAGCATTTTTCATAATTTATAATTAAAATAAAATGCATTACAAAATAATAAAAACTAAAATTAAATGCGACATAAAATAAAACTCCGGGACATCTTTTAGCCCTTTTTAGGCCTTCTGCACAAGATGATCTCCGGGTACCTGCATAAACACTTAGTAAAAGTGTTAGTAGTAGAATAAATAATTTTAAAGCAATGACAAGAATTAATAAGTAAAACCAAAAAATAAATAAATTTGTCTTTTGCACAGAGGAGGCCTTGGAAATCAGACGGAGATTCTTTTCGTGACGATATTGTTAAAAGCGATAAAATAAATAAAACCTTGGATCCGCCAAAATAGTAATAGTTTTAAACATGGAGGCTCGAATATATATAAAAATAAAGTGGGACATCTAAACAAGTGCGGTTCGAAATGCATACGCCACAGTGCATGTTGGTTATCTGTGTAAGTAGAAGAAATCATCAGCATGAAAGCTTCATTTATTTTATTTTCCGTCTTTGCAACTGTGGAGGCCTCAAAAATCGACGGATAACTTTTTCATTGGCCAAACAAGTGTAGCATCTTGTTCAAATCAGTTTAATAAAAGTAAATCAAAGGGGGGGGGGGCAAAATTGTCAAAATCTGCTCGAAATATTATGAAAATGGTAGAAACAGCAACAGCGACACAGCGAACACGCTGGAATTCTTAGAACATCGCCGGAGTTTTCAAACCCCGACAGGTAGCCAAAAATCAGAAAAGTCAATCCAAAAGCGATGCGATGGCAACTACGGCGTTTCTTTGGAAATAACAATAAAACACGGTAGAAACAATCAAAGCGATGGCAGCGAAATCGTGGAAATCTCGAGCATCGCGGAGTTTTCAAGAACTCGAGGCGAATGTAAAATCAGAAATCAGTCGACAAAAATCACAACTACGAGATAACCACAAAATAAGATCAACAGTCGCGGAGTTTTAGAACTCGTTGATATCTGTACAAAAATCGGTCCAACAGCGCCAACAGCGGACCAAAAATCGAAAAAATCAAACCATCCGCGTGACGACCAATGATAACCAAACGTCACAATATATAATAGCAACAAAAATAAATGACCACCGTCTCCACCAGTCATCGGTGGCGGCTCACGAGCGAAGCGTCACGGCATAAAGGTTTCTGGGGTAGCGGTGATGGTGGTGCTCGCTCTGGGGCTGCTCAGTTCGCCGGAGCTTGAAGCTCCTCGCCGGGGCGATGGCGGCAGCGGGCGGCGAGAGGTAAGTCGGCGGGTGTTCGGCGGTATAAGGGTGACAGGCGTGGGTATTCGAGCAGTGGTGGTCGGCGGTGGCAGAGACGATGGGGTTCAGCGGGAATGGGGTGAGAGGAAGAGGAGAGTGAGAGAGAGTGGGGTGGGAGTCGATGTTGGTAGTGGGGCTGTTGCTAGGGGTTCGCGAGCATGGAGCTCGGCGAAGAGGCGGCAGCGGGATTAGCGAGGGACGAGGTGAGGAGGCAGGGAGAGAGGGTGAGGGAGATAACAAATGAAATGGGAAATGCAAGTGTGTGGCTGCTGTTTTGTGTGGGGTTGCCCCTCTCCTTTTAAAAGGAGGGGTAATGTTTATGATCTCAGAACATCGCCACAACGCCCTCCCAAATGGCTGGAAGTGCATTCTCTCCCCGGGACAGCTCCGAATCAAACGATCGGTCATTTGCGGTATCACGCGGCCGTCAAACCTAAGACCACCGGCTCGGTCTCGAAGCCTTGATCACCCTCGCGATCGGTATGGCGTCGGATGAACTCCTGCGGATCATCCTCGAGCCTCGGCAGTAGAACTCACGGCGGGCTACATCTCGAGAAAGTCTGCAGCCTCAAACTATCCGATCTAGGGTGAACGGCGGTGCTCTTTGGGCCCGATCGTCCGGCTATCCTCGTATGCGCGACCACGGCGATAAGCGGGCAACTCGCGTAACCCGTCTCGCCTGCTCGGTGTGGGGTGGAGGCTCGGTCTTGTGGTCTCGGCGACCGCTGCTGCGACTCTAAGCTTCTATTTGAAATTTGGCGTCGCAAAACTTGCCGTCTGAAGCACAATCTCAGGTACTGACCGGGCCTGCGCCCTCGTACTCCTCTGTATCTTACTAGCAGCACCCTCGGCTGCCTTGCCCTTCTGGGCTCTGGTTGCCTTGCGCGGAGGCATAACTGGTAAGAACGAGATACGTCAGAGGGTCGACTTACAACCTGACTCTAAGGCGCGATCTCGGAATGAGAAGAATGAAACCAATCCTAAATGTCTGCGGCGTCGATTATAGATGTGGTGCGCAACAGATAATCGAGACTCTACTAGACACGATGCGTAGACATTTTCAGAGGATTAAGCGCTCGATACCACTTTTGTCACGACGATCCGGGCGTGGTAGTGCCTACCGGGCACCTAGTGATACAACATCGGAGAAAACCGGTGGAAAATAAAACTTTAAACAGAAACAAGATATATATCATAAAGCAGGCCAACAAGCGGTTACGCTTGATAAAATATATATAAACAACTCTTTCAAAGCGAGCAGTTTAATCCTTTTTACAAACCACACTTGTGATGTACTACAGACCTCTAAGAGTTTTTATACAACATGGCGGGACGGGGCCGCCATACCACGAATGTACAGAACCTGCTTCGGGTAACATGCGAAAGATAAGCCTCGGAGAAGCGGGCTTCCCAATATTGGCTTGTGATCCTAGGCGATGATCAACTACCGATGTACTCACCTGCGGCATGAGCGGCCCGAAGGAAGTCGATCTGACGGTACCAAGTATGTGGCCCGAAAATCTGCGATTAAATCATAACGATCTATAAAGCGAGAGCGTGTATGATAACCAAAATCTTATGCAACAGCATAAGCGATCAAATCGAGGACTCGCGCCTCAGCGTCATCACTCGATATAACTATGGGTCTCGCGCGCCGCATAAATCATGTTCGCATCATGGCGCGTGCCGGAGTCTGCGCCGGTGTAGACATGTCGTGATGCAACAATAATAACAATGCGCGTAGCGCGTACCCCGGAGTACGCGCCGGTGTAGGCATGTCCATGCAGCATCAGCAACGATATCTTTGGGTGATCAACCCGCCACGTGAACCGTGCCGGAGTGCGCCGGTGTAGACGTGTCCGTGTAACCACAACAATATATCGGGTAATCAACCTGCCCGCGTAGCCACATGCCGGAGGTCTGCATCGGTGTAGACGTGTCCGTGCGACCACAATAACAATACATCGGACCACGGGCTATCGCAAGCGTACCGAGCAAATTACCATATTTCTAAACTTTTATAAAAGATCCACTCTTTCTCGAAGTCACGATATCAACATTTGCACAACAAAGGTTATCTCGACAAGCATAGGCGAGTTACACAACAACAATCATAGGAAAGTTATACAACAATAAGCATAGGCAAGTTATACATAACTCAAGGTACTTCCGTTTTATAATAAGTCAGGGTTTTAACCACTAAAGTACTACGTCGTTAAATTCCTTTTAAAGAGATCCATTCCTTTTATAAAGGTCACGATGCAGTAGTATAAAAAAATGAGTGACTCGCGTTTTAGGTAAACCAAAACACTTTTCTTTTTAACAACATTCTTTCCCTAAAGTTCGGTTGCCTAATTTCAATTACTCGAGTCTCTTTATTTTAGAAAGTTTCATAGTTCATAGTCTTAATCATTTAAGAATATAATTCTCTTTTAAACAATCGAGAAACATATGTCTTATCATTGGTAGTTTATTCTTGTTTACAACAATCTTATTCAATGACCATGATCTAGGAAATGTAATACAATTTTGTCTTATCTTAGCTTATGCGGATGGAGGTTTCTCTGGTTTTAATAACAATTAGTTATTTGCCAATACACTTTCCTTTATTAAGCTGGCTGTGGTTTGCTCGACAACATTCTCGTTTCGAAATCGGTAAAACATTATTCTTTTTAAAACCAGTACTCATTACTCGCGAATGAGGTTTCACAACTTTTAACAAAATGTTAATAACGAGTAAAACAAGTTAAGTCTCTTATCTTTCAAGATCAAGTCTCTTAACTCCTACGATCAATAAACCAATCTTTTACCTCGTAGAGTCGTTATAACTAACTTCCATAAATCTATTATAACACACATGTTTTAAACCAACAACTCATTTAACACGTATGCGTCTACTGCTACTTAGTTTACAAAGCATCGTGCTAGAAAGGATAGGAAGAGGTTCACGTACCTCGCGGCGATTATCGACAATAAGCAAAGCGCTCGCGATCTGTAACGGCTAGCCTTTTCCCTTTCTTGAGTAGAATCGCTACTCGTAATCTTCGCTATAAGGCCGTAGCGTCTATTAACCAGCGTGGTTGCATATTCTCTGAGAAAATTGCGACACCTCCCACACATGGCCGCGTAAATCTCTCTCTCTATCAGGCGGCTACCAAGCCAGAGGGGTTATCTCTAACAGGGCGTATACAATCTACTACACAGAATACCACACAAGTCTCATGTCTGATCCTATGTAATTCTGATTCGATTCTCTTCTTTATATTGAGCTTAAGTCAAAAGACATTATAAAGCTATGTTGATTCTATATATAGTATACTTGACTATATAATCCTACAACATGTAATTTCCAATTCTGATAAGGAGACGAAATATTTACCTCGATAAGCCCAAAATTATCAAGTTATAATGTCGATCTGAGCAAGGTTTAGCTCTCCTCATGCGCTCGATCAGCTCAAACAACCGCCAGAAGTTCTAACCAACCTGCTTAAATCTTGACTCACTATGAAGATTTCCTTGGGGTTTTGGTTTGAGACTAAAAGGACAAAATGTAGTATTTAGGGCTCTACGTAGAGGTAACTTTGGAATAATATATGGTATAAGTCTAAGGTATTTTGGGTATTATAACAATACTTGGAGAAGTATTTCAATACCACAAGGGAGGGGGGTATATTTCTCGAAACAACTAGGCTAGGGGTACCTGGCTAGAGCACTACCGAGGGAGAGTACCCTGCCGGCCACTCAAAGGGGAAGGAGAGGCTTGGGCGAGAACAACACAAAGGGGAGAGTTTTCAAGGCTTAGACAAAGTGAGGAATGGATGAATAAGTTCATCACAAAGGGGTATTTATAGGGACACCAGCGGACAAGATCAAGCCATGTGGGGGCAAGTGGATGGCGAGATTGGCACAGTGCACCTAACCTACTCCTTAAATCCCTCGCAAAACAAAGACCCGTGAAAAGGGCCTCAAAACCCTCACAGTCGTGGCCTCTCAAACCGTCGATGAGGGTGACAAGTGTCGCCTCCCGTTGATCCAAAAATTTTCGTCGCTCGGAAAAATCCATGAAAATACTAAGCGACATAGGAATTTTCCGCCCGCAAGTTCGATAAAGCGTTTAGTCAACGACTCTGTCGGGTGTTGTGCACAAAAATTTGAAACTTGCCTAACTTTAAGGCTCGAACTTTCTCGTGCGCCCGTACGTACATACTGCGGAAATCTGAGGGTATAACATTCTCCCCTCGCCGAAACATTCGTCCGAATGTTCATACCAGGCGGATAACGATAAAGTTCCTTCTAACAAGTTGCCAGCGCCACGCACGGCCCAAAACCACACGCGAATGCTTAAACCCAAGCGGCGAGGACTACCTCTAACATCACAACAAGCCTCCACCTATGGTTTAAAGAGTGCTCCTCGCACCTCATTCACGAAGAAATGATCTCTTTTATGCTCTCGACACGTACCGCTTCTTCCCTTACTCGTCGTACTCTTCTCGAACAACGAACTCTTACAGAATCGTACCATACTTGATCATCGCTTGATTTCCAAAGCGTGATCACTACCTCGAACTTGGTCATCTTACTAACCGCTTTCCGCGAGGCCATTCCGGCCTTGCGAACCGGATTCAGTCGGCGCATCCACGAACTCACGATGGTTAACTAAACTCGGGCCTAGCATCCTCGTGACCCTACCACTGGCGGGACCACCTCGAAGCGACCCGCTTCATCAGACTACGGGTTGACCCATAACGCCCTCGGCGACCTCCGTCGCGCCAACTCTTGCTCGCCGATCTGGAACAATCTTACTAATTCACGTCATGAAAGCTACCACTTCCATTTACCTGACCGAATTCCCCGATAACTCGCGTATACTACGCACTCGATAAAGGTCAAACATAAAATAAATCTTTTTACACAAGCGACCTTACCTCTAAGGTCTCGTCGTGAAATAGTCTAAGGTTCACACTTACCACGCCCGGGCTTACCGCCTACACTAACGGGTTTCTAAATCACATTTTAGCACAAAGCTATCAGAACATAACACTAAACACATCAGCGTACAAAACTACAGAGGTTAAGGATATACTGTCTCTGCAGCTTTTCTAATCACGATCACGCCTGCGGCGCGTAGCTAGTGAAGGTGATGAACGACCGGCCGATCTGAAGGTGAGTCGTAACATCAGTGCTACCCTTGGTGGACGGTTCCTGCAAAATGGCCTGCGGCGCAAAATAACAAGCTCCCTTGGCACCGACACTCCGAAATGCGGTCTACCGCATCGACCACACCGAGGTAGGGTGACTGCGTCAGCCAACACCCTACTTCGCAGAAACAGAACCCTTGGAGCCACGACTGCTCCGAATACTCTGGATGCCACGAAGGTTGTGGAGGACCACTCTCTGCTGGCGGAGGTACAAAACTAGTCTGCTTCTTTGGCGGTCCGCCTCGAAAGTCACCGAAGGACCACTGTTGCTCGGCCCTCTTACTTGATCTTGGTCATTCAGTCGACCTCTCGCTCTTCACCCCCAGTGCATAAGCTGCGTGCGGGCAATGTCCGTGCGGTGAAGAGCTACACCCGAACAAGCCTCTGCCAAGTAATCATCTAACCCGATAACGTAGCGGTGTACTCTGTCCTCCATGTCAGCTACTACGGGGGCATCTGAACCAATGAGTCGAACTCCGCATTGTACTCCCGGCTATGCGCGTTACGCCTCAGCATCAAAAATATGTCGGTCAGGCCCTCATAAATACGTGGAGGCAAGAAATGTGCAAGAAATGCCCGAGAACTCTTCCCTGACGGTGGAAGTCGTTCTCTCCCGGAATGACTCGCGAATCAAACGATCATTGCGGTATCACGCGGCCGATCTGAAACCTAAGACCACCGACTCGGTCTCGGCCTTGATCACCTCGTGATCGGTATGGCGCCGGATGAACTCCTGCGGATCATCCTCGAGCCTCGGCAGTAGAACTCTGGCGGGCTACGTCTCGAGAAAGTCACTGTAGCCTCAAACTATCCGATCTAGGGTGAACCACTGGTGCTCTTTGGGCTGCTGCGTCCGGCTATCCTCGTATGCGGCCGCGACCACGGCGATAAGCGGGCGACTCGCGTAACCCGTCTCCTGCTCCGGTGTGGGGCGGAGGCTCAGTCTTGTGGTCTCGGCTGACCACTGCTGCGACTCTAAACTCTCTTTGGGGTGGCGGCGCAAAACTTGCGTCGAAGCACAATCTCGGTCTTGGCCAGGGCTGCGCCTCGTACTCCTCTGTATCTTACTAGCGGCACCTCCGGTGCCTTGCCCATACGGGCTCACGGTTGCCTAGCGGAGGCATAAGCGGTAGAGCGAGAGATCGTCGGAGGGTCGACTTACAACACGGCTCTAAGGCGCGATCTCGGAATGAGAAGAATGAAACCGATCCTAAATGTCCTGCGGCCTCACGATTATAGATGTGGTGCCTGACACGCGATAATCAAGACTACTACTGACGCAGTGCATAGACATTTTCAGGATTAAGCGCTCACGATACCACTTTTGTCACGACCGATCCGGGCGTGGTGGTGCCTACCGGGCACCTGGTGATCAACATCGAGAGAAAACCAGCGGAAAATAAAACTTTAAACAAGAAACAAGATATATATCATAAAGCAGGCCAACCAAGCGGTTACGCTTCGATAAAATATATATAAACAACTCTTTCAAAGCGAGCAGTTTAATCGCTTTTTACAAACCACACTTGTGATTACTACAGACCTCTAAGAGTTTTTATACAACATGGCGGGACGGGGCCCGCCATACCACAGATGTACGAGAACCTCTGACTCGAGGGTAACATGCAAAAGATAAGCCTCGGAGAAGCGGGCTTCCCAATTGACGTGATCCTAAGGCGATGATCAACTGCGATGTACTCCTACTGCGGCATGAGCGCGGCCCGAAGGAGTCGATCTGGCAGTACGAGTATGTGCGAAAATCTGCGGTTAAATCATAACGATCTATAAAGCGGAGACATGTATGATAGCCAAAATACATGCAACATAAGCGGTCAGTCGAGGACTCGCGCCTCAGCGTCATCACTCGATATAACTATGGGTCTCGCGCCCATGACATAAATCATGTTCGCATCGCGGCGCGTACCGGAGTGCGCCGGTGTAGACGTGTCCGTGATGCAACAATAATAACAATGCCGCGTGGCGCGTACCCGGAATTGCGCCGGTGTAGACATGTCGTGCAGCATCAACAACAATATCTTTGGGTGATCAACGCCATGGACACGTGCCGGAATTGCGCCGGTGTAGACATGTCCGTGTAACCACAATAACAATATATCGGGTAATCAACCTGCGCGTAGCCCATGCCGAATGCGTCGGTGTAGACATGTCCATGCGACCCACAATAACAATACATCGGACAACGGGCTATCACAAACATGCTCAAGCAAATTACCATATTTCTAAACTTTTATAAAAGATCCACTCTTTCTCGAAGTCACGATATCAACATTTGCACAACAAAGGTTATCTCGACAAGCATGGCGAGTTACTGACAACAAGCATAGGAAAGTTATACAACAATAAGCATAGGCAAGTTATACATAACTCGAGGTACTTCCATTTTATAACAAGGTCGGGTTTTAACCTAAAGTACTACGTCGTTAAATTCCTTTTAAAGAGATCCATTCCTTTTATAAAGGTCACCCGATACCGTAGTATAAAAAATGGTGACTCGCGTTTTAGGTAAACCAAAACACTTTTCTTTTTAACAACATTCTTTCCCCTAAAGTTCCAGTTTGCCTAATTTCAATTACTCAGGTCTCTTTATTTTAGAAAGTTTCATAGTTCATAGTCTTAATCATTTAAGAATATAATTCTCTTTTAAACAATCGAGAAACATATGTCTTATCGTGAGCGTTTATTCTTGTTTACAACAATCTTATTCTGTGACCATGATCTAGGAAATGTAATACAATTTTGTCTTATCTTAGCTTCTATGCGGATGGAGGTTTCTCTTGGTTTTAATAACAATTAGTTATTTGCGATACACTTTCCTTTATTAATTGCTTTGTGGTTTGCTCGACAACTTATTCTCATTTAGAAATCGGTAAAACATTATTCTTTTAAAACCAAGTACTCATTACTCGCGAATGAGGTTTCACAACACTTTTAACAAAATGTTAATAACGAGTAAAACAAGTTAAGTCTCTTATCTTTCAAGATCAAGTCTCTTAACTCCTACAATCAATAAACCAATCTTTTACCTACATGAGTCGTTATAACTAACTTCCCATAAATCTATTATAACACCCTATGTTTTAAACCAACCAACTCATTTAACACGTATCGTCTACGCACTACTTAGTTTACAAAGCATCATGCTAGAAAGGATAGGAAGAGGTTCACATACCTCGCGACGATTATCGACGATAAGCAAGCGCTCACGATCTTTGTAACGGCTAGCCTTTTCCACTCTTCAAGTAGAATACGCTACTCGTAGTACTTCCACTATAAGGCCATAGCGTCTATTAACCTAACCGCATGGTTGCATATTCTACTGAAAATTAGCACCTCCCACATGGCCGCGTAAATCTCCACCTCTATCGGCGTAGCTACCAAGCCAACCAGGGGTTATCGTCTAACGGACGTATACAATCCTACTACACAGAATACCACACAAGTCTCATGTCTGATCTATGTAATTCTGATTGATTCTCTTCTTTATATTGGGCTTAAGTCAAAAGACATTACAAAGCTATGTTGATTCTATATATAGTATACTTCAACTATATAATCCTACAACATGTAATTTCCAATTCTGATAAGGGACAAGAATATTTACCTCGATAAGCCCAAAATTATCCAAGTTATAATGTCGATCCTGAGCAAGGTTTAGCTCTACTCATGCGCTCAATCCGCTCCAAACAACCCTTAGAAGTTCTAACCAACTTCTACTTAAATACTTGACTCGCTATGAAGATTTCCTTAGGGTTTTGGTTTGAGACTAAAAGGACAAAATGTAGTATTTAGACTCTACGTAGAGAGGTAACTTTGGAATACTATATGGTATAAGGCTAAGGTATTTTGGGCATTATAACAATACTTGGAGAAGTATTTCAATACCACAAGGGAGGGGGGTATATTTCTCGAAACAACTAGGCTAGGGGTACCCTCGGCTAGAAGCTACGAGGAGAGTACCCTGCACCCTGAGCCTCAAAGGGGAAGGGGGAGAGGCTTGGACGAGAACAACACAAAGGGGGGAGAGTTTTCAAGGCTTAGACAAAGTGAGGAATGGATGAATAAGTTCATCACAAAGGGGGGTATTTATAGGGACACCAACGGACAAGATCAAGCCATGTGGGGGGCAAGTGGATGGCGAGATTGGCGCAGTGCACCACAACCTACTCCTTAAATCCCTCACAAAACAAAGACCCATGAAAAGGGCCTCAAAACCCTCCTAGCCGTGGCCTCTCAAACCGTCCAATGAGGGTGACAAGTGTCACCCTCCCGTTGGTCCAAAAATTTTCCGTCGCTCGGAAAAATCCGCAAAAAATACTAAACGACATAGCCGGAATTTTCCCTTCGCAAGTTCAGTAAAACGTTTCGTCGAAAAACGACTCTAATCGGGTGTTGTGCACAAAAATTTCGAAACTTGCCTAACTTTAAGGCTCAAACTTTCTACGTACGCCCATACGTACATACTCTGGAAATACGGGGTATAACATTCTCCCCTCCTTAGAAACATTCGTCCCGAATGTTCCTTCTCAAGACGGATAACGATAAAGTTCCTTCTAACAAGTTGCCAACGCCACACCTGGCCACAAAACACACACACAAATACTTAAACCCAAGCCACGCGGACTACCTCTAACATCACAACAAGCCTCCACCTATGGTTTAAAGAGTGCTCCTCGCACCTCACTTAAAAGAAATGATCTCTTTTATGCTCTCAACACATGCTCGCTTCTTCCCTTACTCGTCGTACTCTTCTCGAACACTTGAACTCTTCTAGAATACGTACCATACTTCAGTCATCGCTTCAGTTTCCAAAACTGTGGAGTCACTACCTCCAAACTTGGTCATCTTACTAGCTTCACTTTCCGCCAAGGCCATTCCCGGCCTTCACGAACCGATTCTGGTCGAGCGCATCCACGAACTCATACGATGGTTAACTAAACTCGGGCCTAGCATCCTCGTGACCTACCACTGGCGGGACCACCTCGAACTGACCGCTAAATCCGGCTCTGGGTTGACGCCAAGCGCCTCAACCCGACCTCGTCGTGCCAACTCTTGTTCCCCGATACGGAACAATCTTACTAATTCACATCATGAAAGCTACCACTTCCATTTTACACAACCCAAGGAATTCCCCACAATAACTCCACGTATACTACGCACTCTGATAAAGGTCAAACATAAAATAAATCTTTTTACACAAGACGACCTTACCTCTAAGGTCTCAATCGTGAAATAGTCTAAGGTTCACACTTACCACGCCCCCAGGCTTACCCTTCTACACTAACGGGTTTCTAAATCACATTTTAGCACAAAGCTATCCGAACATAACACTAAACACATCAGCATACAAAACTCTAGAGGGTTAAGGATATACCTGTCTCTACCGCTTTTCTAATCACGATCACGCCTGCGAGCGCATGCTAGTGAAGGTGATGAACGACCCGCGATCACGAAGGTGAGTCGTAACATCCGTGCTACCCTTGGTGGACGGTTCCTCGCAAAATGGCCTGCCGCAAAAATAACAAGCTCCTTGGCACCACGACACTCCCGAAATCACGGTCTACCACATCGACCACCGAGGTAGGGTGGATGCGTCGGCCAACACCCTACTTCCACTCGAAACTCTGAACCTTGGAGCCACGACCTGCTCCGAATACTCTGGATGCCACGAAGGTTGTGGAGGACCACTCTGCGGGCGGAGGTACAAAACTAGTCTGCTTCGAGGCGGTCCGCCTCGAAAGTCACAAAGGACCTTGCTCGGCCTCTTCTGGCGATCTTGGTCATTCGTCGACCTCTCCGCTCTTCACCCCCAGTCATAAGCTGCGTGCGGGCAATGTCCATGCCGGTGAAGAGCTACACCGAGCAAGCCTCGCCAAGTAATCATCTAACCCGTAACGTGGCGGTGTACTCTGTCCTCTATATCGGCTACTCTGGCGGGGGCATCTGAAACGATGAGTCGAACTCACATTGTACTCCCGAGCTATGCGCCTGTTACGCCTCAACATCAAAAATCTGCCGGTCGAGCCCTCCTCATGCGTGGAGGCAAGAAATGCAGAAATGCCCCGAGAACTCTTCCCAACTGGAAGTGCATTCTCTCCCGGGACAGCTCCGCGAATCAAACGATCATTGCGGTATCACGCGCCGATGAAACCTAAGACCACCGACTCGGTCTCGAAGCCTTGATCACCTCATGATCCGCATCGCGTCGGATGAACTCCTGCGGATCATCCTCGAGCCTCGGCAGTAGAACTCGGCGGGCTACATCTCGAGAAAGTCCTGTAGCCTCAACTATCCGATCTAGGGTGAACCATCGTGCTCTTTGGGCTACTGCGTCGGCTTATCCTCGTGTGCGGCCACGACCACGGCGATAAGCGGGCCAACTCGCGTAACCCATCTCTGCTCCGGTGTGGGGTGGAGGCTCAGTGCTTGTGGTCTCGGCAGCCACTGCTGCGCTCTAAACTCTCTTTGAAATTTGGCGGCGTCGCAAAACTTGCCGTCTGAAGCACAATCTCAGTCTTGGCCGGGCTGCGCGCTCGTACTCCTCGTATCTTACTAGCGGCACCGGCCGCCTTGCCGCCAGGCTCTGGTTGCCTTGCGCGGAGGCATAACTGGTAAGAACGAGATACGTCAGAGGGGTCCAACTTACAACACAGCTCTAAGGCACGATCTCAGAATGAGAAGAATGGAAACCAATCCTAAATGTCCTGCAGCCTCCTGATTATAGATGTGGTGCACAACACACCGATAATCAAGACTCTACTAGACACGGTCTGTAGACATTTTCCGAGGATTAACTGCTCTGATACCACTTTTGTCACGACCCGATCCCGGGCCCGTGACTGGTGCCTTACCCCGGGCACCCTAGTGATACAACATCAGAGAAAACCAGCGGAAAATAAAACTTTAAACAAGAAACAAGATATATATCATAAAACAGGCCAACCAAACGGTTACCTTCCAATAAAATATATATAAACAACTCTTTCAAAACGAACAGTTTAATCCTTTTTACAAACCACGCCAACAAGACTACAGACCTCAAAGAGTTTTTATACAACATGACGGGACATGGCCCCGCCATACCACGAATGTACAGAACCTACAACTCGGGTAACATGCAAAAGATAAGCCTCCGGAGAACGGAGCTTCCCAACGCTGAACTGTGATCCTAAGAGCGATGATCAACTACCGATGTACTCCTACCTGCGGCATGAACGCGGCCCGAAGGAGTTGAAGGCAAGTACCAAGTATGTGGCGAAAATCTGCGCTTAAATCATAACGATCTATAAAAGCGGGAGACATGTATGATAACCAAAATACAAGACGCAACATAAAAGCGATCAAGTCGTGGACTCACGCCTCAACGTCATCACTTAATATAACTATGGGTCTCACGCCACAACATAAATCATGTTCGCGTCGTGGCGCGTGCCGGAGTGCGCCGGTGTAGACATGTCCATGATGCAACAATAATAACAATGCGCGTGGCCACATGCCGAGTGCCTCGGTGTAGACATGTCCATGCAACATCAACAACAATATCTTTGGGTGATCAACCCCGCGTACGCCACGTCCGGAATTACGCATCGGTGTAGACATGTCCATGTAACCACAATAACAATATATCGGGTAATCAACCTGCCGTAGCCACATGCCCCGGACTGCGTGGTGTAGACATGTACATGCAACCACAATAACAATACATCGGACAAACAGGCTATCACAAACATGCTCAAGCAAATTACCATACTTCTAAACTTTTATAAAAAGATCCACTATTTCTCAAGAAGTCACCTGATATCAACATTTGCACAACAAAGGCTATCTCAACAAGCATAGGCGAGTTACACAACAACAAGCATAGGCAAGTTATACAACAATAAGCATAGGCAAGTTATACATAACTCAAGGTACTTCCATTTTATAACAAGGTCCGGGTTTTAACCCTAAAGTACTACGTACGTTAAATTCCTTTTAAAGAGATCCATTCCTTTTATAAAGGTCACCCGATACCCATAGTATAAAAAAATGAGTGACTCATATTTTTAGGTAAACCAAAACACTTTTCTTTTTAACAACATAGTTCGGTTTGCCTAATTTCAATTACTCAGGTCTCTTTATTTTAGAAAGTTTCATAGTTCATAGTCTTAATCATTTAAGAATATAATTCTCTTTTAAACAATCTGAGAAACATATGTCTTATACGTGAGCCGTTTATTCTTGTTTACAACAATCTTGTTACAACAGCCATGATCTAGGAAATGTAATACAATTTTGTCTTATCTTAGCTTCTATGCAGATGGAGGTTTCTACTGGTTTTAATAACAATTAGTTATTTGCCAATACACTTTCCTTTATTAGCTGCGTGGTTTGCTCGACACTTATTCTCATTTCCAAATCGGAAACATTATTCTTTTTAAAACCAAGTACTCATTACTCGCGAATGAGGTTTCACAACACTTTTAACAAAATGTTAATAACCAAGTAAAACAAGTTAAGTCTCTTATCTTTCAAGATCAAGTCTCTTAACTCCTACAATCAATAAACCAATCTTTTACCTAAATATAGTAATTATAACTAACTTCCCATAAATCTATTATAACACCTATGTTTTAAACCAACCAACTCATTTAACACGTATGCGTCTGCTACTTAGTTTACAAAGCATCATGCTAGAAAGGATAGGAAGAGGTTCACATACCTCGCGACGATTATCGACAATAAGCAAAACGCTCACAAGATCAGAACCCGGCTAACCTTTTCCACTCTTCAAGTAGAATACGCTACTCGTAGTACTTCCACCTATAAGGCCATAAACGTCTATTAACTTCTAACCGCATGGTTGCATATTCTCTGAGAAAATTCGGCACCTCCCATGGCCGCGTAAATCTCCTCTCTATCGGCCGGCTACCAAGCCAACCAGGGGTTATACGCCTAACCGGACGATACAATCCTACTACACGAATACCACACAAGTCTCATGTCAGATCCTATGTAATTCTGATTCGATTCTCTTCTTTATATTCAGGCTTAAGTCAAAAGACATTGCCGCAAAGCTATGTTCAGTTCTATATATAGTATACTTCAACTATATAATCCTACAACATGTAATTTCCAATTACAATAAGGGGACAAGAATATTTACCTCGATAAGCCCAAAATTATCCAAGTTATAATGTCGATCCTGAGCAAGGTTTAGCTCTACTCATGGCGCTCCATCCGCTCCAAACAACCCTTAGAAGTTCTAACCAACTTCTACTTAAATACTTCAACTCGCTATGAAGATTTCCTTAGGGTTTTGGTTTGAGACTAAAAGGACAAAAGGTAGTATTTCCGGGCTCTACGTAGAGAGGTAACTTTGGAATACTATATGGTATAAGGCTAAGGTATTTTGGGCATTATAACAATACTTGGAGAAGTATTTCAATACCACAAGGGAGGGGGGTATATTTCTCGAAACAACTAGGCTAGGGGGGTACCCCTGGCCAGAAACTACCAAGGGGGGAGAGTACCCCTCTCGGCCACAAGGCCACTCAAAGGGGAAGGGGGAGAGGCTTGGACGAGAACAACACAAAGGGGGGAGAGTTTTCAAGGCTTAGACAAAGTGAGGAATGGATGAATAAGTTCATCACAAAGGGGGGTATTTATAGGGACACCAACGGACAAGATCAAGCCATGTGGGGGGCAAGTGGATGGCCAAGATTGGCACAAGTGCACCCTAACCTACTCCTTAAATCCCTCACAAAACAAAGACCCATGAAAAGGGCCTCAAAACCCTCCTAGCCGTGGCCTCTCAAACCGTCCAATGAGGGTGACAAGTGTCACCCTCCCGTTGGTCCAAAAATGTTCTGTCTCTCGGAAAAATCCGCAAAAAATACTAAACGACATAGCCGGAATTTTCCCTTCGCAAGTTCAGTAAAACGTTTCGTCGAAAAACGACTCTAATCGGGTGTTGTGCACAAAAATTTCGAAACTTGCCTAACTTTAAGGCTCAAACTTTCTACGTACGCCCATACGTACATACTTTGGAAATACGGGGTATAACAATTGGCAGGGAGAGGGTGAGGGGGAGGGCAGGGAGAGAGGGTGAGGGAGATAACAAATGAAATGGGAAATGCAAGTGTGTGGCTGCTGTTTTGTGTGGGGTTGCCCCTCTCCTTTTAAAAGGAGGGGTAATGTTTATTATATAGGGGTAGGATTAGGTTTAGGGTTTGGGGTTTGATTTGTGGGGAAAATAAAAAGATGAAAGTTTGGATGAAATTAAAAAATGGTGTTGGATTGGACTGATTCAAATTGTGTCTTGGACTGGACTGATTTGACAAAATGCAAGGCGGGTTAATTATTTAAAAGAAAAATTATTTAAAAATATGCAAAATTATTAAAATGCAAATGTCGACGCAATAATAATAAAATACAATATTTTAGCAAATATTTAATGTCTAATTACAACGGGATGTCAATTAATTATTTAAAGAGATGCAAATATTATTAAAATAAACGACGGTGTAATAATAATAGAAACATAATATTAACAAAGACATAATGCTTAAATTAAAATAAAAAGATGCAATACCATTTTGTGAAGAAATAAACATATGATATTATGTAAAAAATGCAAAAATGATGATTAAAATGCGGTGTCCTAAAATACATAAAATTGCAACAAATATATGAGAAACGGGTCAAAATTGACTGTCAACAGTATGTTCCTCTTTGTACGGAGATGATGGAAGAATCTTCGGACAAAGATGTTGATTTGTAGCCAATTTTGTCCTATTTTATAAACTATAACTCAAAAGTGGGGCTGACGCAGACTCAAAATTGTCCCAGTGTCGAATTATGATGACACTGGGTCGTTGTGATGCGAAAAATAAAAAGCAAAGCTGACGCTGATTTAAAAATGTCCCAGTGTCGAATTATGAGGACACTGGGTTGCTGCGATGCTAAAATTATGAACGGACGAATATCGATTCAAAAATATGTCCCAGTGTTGAATCTTGATGACACTGGGTTGCTGCGATGTTAGAAAACTAAAGCAGGTAGACGCCGATTCAAAATTGTCCCAGTGTCGAATCATGATGACACTGGGCTGATGTGATGCTGCAAAATTAAAGACAATGCCGACACAGATTTAAAATTTGTTCCAGTATTAAATTATGATTGACACTGTGTTACAGGTGATGTGGTGTTGTAACAGATAGAGTGTTTGTAGATGTTGATGACGTCATTGCATGGACGTGATGCGGATGCTCGTCGTTACATAGACGAAACATAGATGAAGTCGTTGCATATGCTTACATGAAATGGCGTCGTTGCATAGACGCGATGCAGATGCTCGTCGTTGCATAGACGAAACATAAATGAAGCTGTTGCATAGGCTTTAATGAAATGACGTCGTTGCATAGACGCAATGCAGATGTTCGTCGTTGCATAGACGAAACATAGATGAAGTTGTTGCATAGGCTTAGATGAAATGGCGTCGTTGCATAGACGCGATGCAAATGTTCGTCGTTGCATAGATGAAATATGGATGAAGTCGTTGCATAGGCTTTGATGAAATAACGCCGTTGCATAGACGTGATGCAGATGTTCGTCGTTGCATAGACGAAACATGGATGAAGTCGTTGCATAGGCTTTGATGAAGTGACGTCGTTGTATAGACGTGATGCAGATGTTCATCGTTGCATAGACGAAACATAGATGAAGTCGTTGCATAGGCTTAGATGAAATGACGTCGTTGCATAGACGCGATGCCGATGTTCGTCGTTGCATAGACAAAACATAGATGAAGCTGTTGCATAGGCTTTGATGAAATGCGTCGTTGCATAGACGCGATATAGATGTTCGTCGTTGCATAGACGAAACATAGATGAAGCCGTTGCATAGACTTTGATGAAATGCGTCGTTGCATAGACGCGATGCAGATGTTCGTCGTTGCATATACGAAACATAGATGAAGCTGTTGCATAGGCTTATATGAAATAGCGTCGTTGCATAGACGCGATGCAAATGTTCGTCGTTGCATAGACGAAACATAGATGAAGCCGTTGCATAGGCTTTTATGAAATGACGTCGTTGCATAGACGCGATGCAGATGCTCGTCATTGCATAGACAAAACATAAATGAAGTCGTTGCATAGGCTTAAATAAAATGGCGTTGTTGCATAAACGCGATGCAGATGTTCGTCGTTGCATAGACGAAACATGGATGAAGCTGTTGCATAAGCTTTGATGAAATTGCGTCGTTGCATACACGTGATGCAGATGTTCATCGTTGCATAGACGAAACATAGATGGAGCTGTTGCATAGGCTTTTATGAAATGCGTCGTTGCATAGACGCGATGCAGACGTTCGTCGTTGCATAGACGAAACATGGATGAAGCCGTTGCATAAGCTTAAATGAAATGGCGTCGTTGCATAGACGTGATGCAAATGCTCGTCATTGCATAGATGAAATATAGATGAAGCCGTTGCATAGGCTTAGATGAAAGGGCGTCGTTGCATAGACGTGATGCAGATGTTCGTCATTGCATAGACGAAACATAGATGAAGCCGTTGCATAGGCTTAAATGAAATGACATTGTTTTATGGACGTACCTGCTTTGTGACTCGCCTGGGTTGAGATAACGTCATTGCATAGACGTTGTGCGTTTGTAACCCGCATGGGCTTATTGTTGTGCTCCCGACTTTGTTGATAAGAAGATCCTGCACTCAAAGAAAACTTAGTGAGTTTTAGGAAATGAATGGTTGATTAGCGTCGACTCTGTAGTTTTGGCTCTTGACGCTTGCATTCTTGGTTTGGACTGAAGACCTAGTTGACCTGTTTTTTTTTTTAGTCTATTGTCATTTTCTTGCAGTGAATCCTTAAAATGTCACAGTCATGTGTAGGTAGTAATGGATGCAAAATATATGATGATGTTAAACTCTCCAACGGACAAAATCGAGTCCTGTGCAAAAACAAGGAAGAAATACTTTTAACGGTGTGACCGAAGCCGATGTGGCTGTCTACGTATCCCGCCGAGGGAATCTGGTCAGAGCGTAGTTCGTGATGCAAAATAAAGATTTTTTTATGATTTTAAAATGATGTGGGACCGAAGCCGATGTAGCCGCCTACGTATCCCGCAGAGGAAATCAGGTCGAGACGTAGTTCATGCTGCAAAATAACGATTTTTATGATTTTAAAATGATGTGGGACCGGCGATGTGGCGCCACGATCCGCCGAGGAATCAGTCAAGACGTAGTTCGTGCTGCAAAAAAAAAGGATTTTTTATGATTTTAAAATGATGTGGGACCGAAGCCGATGTGGCCGCCTACGTATCCCGCTGAGGGAATCAGGTCAAGACGTAGTTCGTGCTGCAAAAAAAATGATTTTTTATGTAATATGCATTTTGTTGTTTTTTTCTGAAAAAAAAACGAAAGACAACATTACGTTCTGACTTCAGTTGATACCAACAATTAGTATTGTGTATAAGGATTTTCTTTTATTACTTTCGGTCTAACTAAGATTGACTCCGGTGTAATTCACACAGCTTCAGATAGTACCTCAGACATACCTAAGTGTCGACACAGTTGTTTACAGCCAAGGTTTCGAACTACACGTAAACTCACGTTTCAAATGCCCTCACTGAAAGAAAGTCATATTTCTCACATATATTCTAGTATTTGAATTTTGGGAAGTTTAGAGAAAAGACACTCACACTCATAAAGATGTTTAATGCATGCAATTGTGATACCATAGGCTTGGCCGTCATGTAAATATCCACTAATGTGAGAACCCTCAGTATAAGATCATATAGGGCTTGTCACGGGCTTGTAATGTAGGCTTGGGGAAAAGGAATGAATATCATTTGGGTAAAAGTGACTAATCATTCCTCGAGAGTTGGACTACGTCCGTGCTTGATATTTGTGCGTTTTGATGCTGACTTGCTTTCTTTTTGTCCCAGTTTTTCTGTATTGACTTCTTTTGAATCTTTCATTTGGAGCCCCTTTTTTCGGGGTTATATATTCCCTTTTTTTTCATAACATCGAGGCTTTTGATTTCTTTTTTTTGTGAAGTCGTCCCTTTCTTCTTCTTTTTTCTTTTTGAGACTTTGACAATTTTTGTCTTTGCAAACTTCAACGCAGAATTTTGTCAGCCACTTGCACATTTCTAAAGCGCTCAAGGAGGTCGGGCCAAGAGAGGGATAGTGCGTACGCACTCAGAAAGGGTATAGGTGTAATATGCGGTTGTCAAAAAATAGGTTTTAGGCTCAAAGGGGTGTACTAGGGATAATGTTATTTGGTAGGCTTAAAAGGCTCAAACGGGTCAAAGAAATCCTACGATCATTTCCTACACCGAGTGTTCCTCAGAATTTCGCCTCAACAAACATTCATGCCAAGTTCTAAATCACAATGCAATGTAATTGAACTTATTCTAAAAATTCACCACACAATGCATATGAAACGATGAGGTTGGTTTCGTCCTTATCTTGGAAACACGCAAGACAATGTCATCTAGGGTATGAATACGAGGTACCAAAAGAATCTATGGTTTACCACAAAGTCAACTCATACTGATTATCACTTATTTTTATTTTTTTTATTTTTATGCACAACCCTAACTGTGTTGGTATCAACAAAGTCAAACGACAATACTAAAAAAATGTTTTTTTGTATTTTGAATAACACATTGTTTTTTGTATTTTTGAATAATATAATTTTTTTTTTATATTTTTTGAATAATGGTTTTTTTTTTGTATTTTTTGGATAAATGGTACCGAACCCGAATAGGGCGGCCTACGCATCCCGCCGAGGGAATCAGGTGCGCGTAGTTCATTCAAATATGTTATAAAATGTATGCTTGAAAAGAATTTATCAATGAAAGGATAGCAATATAAAGATGTGCAAAAGAAATGATTGTCCACTGTGGACGAATGCAAAGTAAAATGAATGTAACGAAAAAATGAATGCCCGAAAACATGATGAATGAGATGCATGAGTGAGAAAAATATGCTTCTTTATTATTTTATTTTTTGTGGTGGTGTCGAACCCAAAATGAGTTGCCTACGTATCACACCGTGTGGTGAGAATCAGACACGCGTAGTTCGGAATGATTATGCTGTAAAATGCATGATAAATAATTATGTAATCAACACTAGACATATCAATTGAATTTGCAAATAAAGATACAAAATATAGAAGAACTGAGAGCGATGTCTCGTTGAATATGGTATAAACGACTTCTATTAGTAAACATAATTCCTGCTCATTCTTGTGATGGTTTTTTCTTTTCCCGACCGCCCTCGGCTGTTTGCGAGTACGACCTTCCTGCAAAAATATGAGAAATGAGTGAGTAGGAAAATGACAAAATAATAAAAATGAAGAGGTGTGACAATATAGTCAAAGACTCCCCTGATTGGTTCGACTGGACTGGTGGTTGATGCTTCACAAAGTTCAAGTCACGCTATTCAAGAGTGATTTACGCAGTAGAAGTCCTGATTGCAATGTGACAGCAAAAAGTGCAAAAATACAAATGCTCGAGCCCGGAATCACAAAAGGGTAATTATTGCATTAAGTAATATGTACAGAATTGCTAGCGACAACAAAAGTAAACAAAAGCATGCAAATCAAGCGCGCGCCCTAATAAATAAGTCCAAGCCGTTAAACTGCAATGTTTTGTTGGAAATGGCGATCAAATGACGGTGCACTTTTCCCAATTTCGGCGTTTCATGACCAGGCTTGGATCCGTCTATCATTATCACGCTACACATATATGCTTATTGGTCGACGGGTTGTGAAACCCAACGACAATTTGGTGGATTTGCTAATCGTGGAAACGATACCAAGGATCGACCCACCAAGAGTGTATGCATGCATGACTTAAAATAAAGAGGGCGGTATAGCTCTATCTTAAATTTTATAAAATTTGGCTTACTAGACACAATTGCTTCCGAGCGGACTACTCGAGCGGAATACGCGCCACCGCTTGGACCGAATTCTCCGCGTAAAATGCCGACTCTCCTAAATTTTGGGTATTTTAAAGAAATTTGCGAGTGTGCAAAGCACACCTCGCGTGTAGAGTGTGATAGTGTCAATTTTCCAGAATGGAGGAAATATGAGCGTAATGACAATTTAAGGTAAGCAGTAAAATAATGTAGCAATTAAAGTAGTTAATTACAAAATAACAGCAAACAATATAACACATTTACAACAAATATAAAAGCAAAATAAGGTGCAATATTTAATTAACCTGGGTTTGTTATTGTTATACCCCGTAGTTCTGACCATACGTGTGAGAGCGTGCGAAAGGAGTAAGACTTAAAATTTTCGAAAGATAAGTTGACGGATTGTTTCGGACGGATTTTAGTCAACTTTAAGGCGGGTTATGACCCGGTACATTAAGAGTTCCTAAGTATTTCGAAGGCCTAGTGCGTAGTTCGTTGAGTCTAGTTTCCAACGCAACCGACTGTTCGTCGATAGGACATCGGAGTAGGAAGTTACGAGTTACAAGATCGCGTGTCGGACAGAAATGTGTTTGACAAAGTGGCGGGCGCGGCCGGATATTCAGAGGGGTCGCTGAAGTTGCGTAGCGCGCCGGAAGCAGGCCGCGGTGCCGAAGTTCAAAGTCCGAAGATTCAGCGCCGCGCTGGCGAGGTGTGGCGGAAAACCGAGGAAAAATCAGATTTCTCTTTTAAAGACCACGGGAGGGTGACAAGTGTCCCCATCCGATTTCTTGATGTTTATATTGACCAAGTCTTGAAGACTTGGTCATCTTTCAAATCTCTCCTCCTCTAAACTAAAGCTCTCACTCTCTAAAATTCCAAGAGAAATTCTAAGCCTAAGAAAAATCTGAAAGTTAAGGACAAGAAGGAAGCTTGTAGCTAGCTTATAGGAGTTATTGTAGTGGTATTCTTGGAAAGGAGGCTAGCAAAGTTGTTGGAATAGTTTTGGCTAAAGCTCCAAAGGTAACATTTCTTCTCTTGTAGCTAGTATTGATGTTGCATGTGAAGAAGAAGGAATTTGTAGTAGTAAATAATGCTCTTAGATTCATTGCATGTAAGAAACGTGGTTTGGATATGAAAAGATTGGTTAAGAAGATATTTTTAGCATGTTGTAGCCTACAAACTACTTTAGAATTGTTAAGTGAATTGTTGTATCTTATGGGGCAGAATTTTACACACCCAAGTTTAGGTGTGTAATCCCCTTTGAAATGTTGGATTGTTGGGCCTAAGATGTGGCGTTTGGATGTTAAATTCGGCCTTGTGAAAGGTGGCAAATTATGTAGAAACAAAGGAAATGCTGCCCAATTTTCCATAGAAATTAGTAACTTTGAACTTGGATTATTCTACATTGAAATTAGAGGTTAATAAACGTATCATGATTATTTTAGGTTGACATATTACTTGCGGTAGTTTGGACTTAGCAAGTGGATTGACCAAAGAGGTATGTGAAGCTTTCCTATCTCTTGAGCATGAGTAGTTGTATCTATGTAGTACGGTAGACGTACAAGATTTGGTATTCTTACTTGTTTTTAAGTATATAAAGACTTATTTCGTTTTAAGAGGTATAAGTCCCTTGGTTAAGGGAAAAGTATGATTTTACTAAAGTATAGGGTTAATATAACAACTTTATGGGAAGTTGGTTTGTTAGCTTTATGAAAGGATAATAAGAAGAGATTTACTCTAAGTAAGATGAGTAAGGACAAGTGACTTGATTTATGAAAGACAAATTGATTTTAAGGCATCAATTGCCCAAAGGTTTTATATGAAAGAGAGTCATTTTTAAAGAATATAAGTATGTGGTACTTTGGGTTAAATTCCCGGATTTTCTTCTATTAAATATGTTAGTGCCTTGAGTAAACTAAAATGAGAGGGTATATGAACAAGACTAATAAGAAGTATGAGCTTTCTTAACTTATTTATGATTATGATATGATGACCGATTGAGCTAGGGTAAGAGTATATCTGAGGGGCAAGCCCCAAGATCGTTATACCACCTTCTCCAGGGTAAGAGTATGAATGAGGGGTAAGCCCCAAGATCGCCATACCACCTTCTCCAGTGTAAGAGTATATCTGAGGGGCAAGCCCCAAGATCGTTATACCATCTGCTCCAGTATAAGAGTATATCTGAGGGATAAATCCCCAAGATCGTTATACCATCTGCTTCAGGGTAAGAGTATATCTGAGGGGTAAATCCCCAAGATCTTTATACCACCTGTTCCGTGGATTTGCTACCCACGATGCGAGGAATACCTCATGCGAGTCCTATGGGCTTATGCGGGTGAAATAGTCCCATGCGGGCGGGTACAACCTATGCGAGGAATACCTCATGCGGGTCCACAGGACCTATGCGGGTGAAATAGTCCCAGGAATAGGATTGCTTATTGATACTACAGGCGAGGTACCCTGTTTTGATCACAAGCCTCCTATTTTTATGTAGTAAAGTATATACTTGTTACTCTCATTGTTAGTAAGGCATAGTGTACTGTATTTTGATTTTCGTCCATGACTCCAGCTTATTTTTCAGACTTACGATATCATTATTACAGTATTTTCCAGTTTTGCATACTTGGTACATATTGTGTACTGACCCCCTTCCCCGAAGGGCTGCATTCATGCCGCAGGTAAGGGTAAGCAGGTGGTGGATCCTCATTCTTAGGATCACTGTTCCGGTGTCAGAAGCTCCATTCCTCCGGAAGCTTGTTTTGTTGGTACGGTTTTTCCTTGATGTTATAGACATTGTGTATATTCAGGGGTATGGCGGGGCCCTGTCCCGCCACAGTTGTTATCATTAGAGGTTTGTGGTCACGTATGTGTTTTGGGCTGTAAGAGCAAGTTGTACTACTATACTTGTGATTTAGTATGTTTTTATGGAAGGCAGCCTTATCGGCTGGCCAGTGATGTTACCTTTTTATAAGTTATGTGTTATGTATGTTCCGCTGTTATTCTCTGATGTATACGACGCGGTACCCCGCAGGTACATCGCGCCGGGCCGGTCGTTACAAAAGTGGTATCGAGCGCTTAGTCCTCGGAAAGTGTCTGCATCGTATCTAGTAGTCTTGATTATCGGTGTGTTGCGCACCACATCTATAATCGTGAGGCTGCAGGATATTTAGGATTGGTTTCCATTCTTTCACTCTAAGATCGTGCAATAGAGCCGAGTTATAGGTTGAACCTCCTCGATGTTTTCCTTTATGTATCGCTTATGCCTCGCAAGGCAACCGCGCCCGTGCGGCAAGGCACCGAGGTGCCGCTAGTGGACGCGGAGGGTCACGAGGCGTGACCGGGCCTTACCGTAGATGATGTTTCGGCGGCGAAGTTCCACGACGCCGCCAACCTCACCGAGTTCGAGGCGTGAGCGGCATCGAGACCGCGACGGAGCCTCCACCCACAATGGTCGAGTATAGATTACGGAACAGATCCGCTTTATCGACCAAGATAGTGGCGGAAGCGCCAACAGAGCAGCAACAACCCTAGAGCCGACACTGGGATTTGATTCGGATTTCCTAGGTTGTCATCCACCCGAAGTTCTATGGCTCGAGATTCGGCGAGATCCGCAGGAGTTTGTGCGGCGAAGCAGCGACCATGCAGTGCTCGTGAGCCTCGTAGACGAGTCCGTTATGCTAGCTTCTACCGGTTACGCGATATTGCGTTGAACTGGTTTGAGTCACGGGTGTTGTCGAGAGGCGAGGATGCTCTTCCACCGCTTGGGAGGAGTTCACGAGGCTTTCCGGATCACTTCGCCCCCGAGATGCGAGAGCCCGCGTAGATAGATTCTTGACCTCGAGGCGTGACGGAGGACTATTAGAGAGTACACTGAGTTTGACTCATTGGCTAGATATGCGACACCATCGTAATGGACATGGCGCATGGGTTCATCCAGATGTGATGGGGTTGGACCGCCATATGATTACTACATGCTCAGGGTGGCTCTTCACCAGGACGGATATTGCCAGATGCAGCGCATGCGGGATCGGCGATAGAGAGAGGCAGATCACCTAGATTTACGCCACCAAGAGGCCGTGACAGCAGGTCTCAGGCGCTCGAGGCGACAAAATTTCAAGAGCAGACTAGGTCCACATTTCACCAAAGACAGAGTGCTCCTTCTCGCTTCGCGCGAGGTCCGATCAACCGAGTTACTCAGAGCAGTCGTGCTCCAGACTTCGTGGTTTCGAGGCGGCTGTCACATCGAGACCACCCACATCTCTGCATTCGACGCGGTAGGTCTCATCCGGCGAGTGTCGATGGATTCGAGCGTGTTACTCTTGCGACGCAGGCCATCTCAAGAAGGATTGTCCGCCCCAGCGGCGAAGCGCATGGTTCACCCGGCGGTCGCTTGTCGGATCTTCATCTTCTATGGTCGACGCCGAGGCGTGGTACTCACGGCCAGCGCGGCGCAGGTCGTGGTAGGGTCCCGCTTCTAGCGGTCCTCGTAACCGCATCTATGTTATGTCCACCGCCGTGACCGTGAGGCGCCACCCGATGTCGCCACAGTACATTGTTGGTTTCTTCCGTGACGTATATGCTTTGATAGATCCGTGTTCTACCTTGTCCTATATCTCCCATATTGCGATAGAATAGGATAGAGCCCGAGTCCATAAGACCTTTTGAGGCGGCTACGCCGAGGTGATTCTGGTAGCCGAGCTGCATATAGAGCTTGCCCAATGATTGTAGACAATGCCGACTCAGCCGACTTGATCGAGTTGGATATGACATACTTTGATGTGATTATGGGTATGGATTGGCTAGCGTCTTGCTATGCCAGTGTGGAATGTAGAGAGAGATTAGTTCGATTCCGCTTCTCGTGAGCAGTTATCGAGTGGAAGGAATATCGCGTCGCCTGTGGGTAAGTTTATTTCTTACCTCAAGGCTAGGAAGATGGTGCGGAAAGGGTATATCTACCATACGGTTCGGTATTCGACATCGAGGTCGAGATACCGACCTTCACCGCCGGCCGTTAGAGAGTTTCGAGACGTGTTCCCGCACGAAGCTTCCGCATCCTCCTGAGAGGGAGGTTGAGTTTTTCATTGATTTGGCGCCAGATACTCGACCGATATCTATTCCGCCATACAGGATGGCACCTACCGAGTTGAAGGAATTGAAAGACCAGCTGAAGGACTTGTTGGAGAAGGGCTTTATCAAAGCCAATTGTTTCTCCCCGGGAGCGCCAAAGGTTGTTTGTAAAAAGGATGGGACGCCGCACGTATTGATTACAGCAATAAACAAGGTAACTATCAAGAACAGATATCCTCCCGTGATTGACGATTTATTTGACCATGGCAGGGTGCAAGGTGTTTTCAAGATAGACTCGTGGTCCCGTTATCATCAGTGCGAGTTAGGGAGACAGATATCCCAAAGATCGCATTCAGACCCGATGGGCACTATGAGTTCAGGTGATGTCTTTCGATTGACCAACGCCCAAATGTATTCATGGATTTGATGAATAGGTGTTCGTGCCATTCTTAGATATGTTCGTTATAGTTTTCATTGATGATATTCGTGTATTCGCGCACGCAATGGAGCATACGCATCATTCGAGACGGATTGAGTCCTCCCGACCGGCAAATGTATTCCAAGTTCTCGAAACGCGAGTTTTGGTTAGCTTCATGGCTTTCTTAGGGCATGTTATCGGCCGATGATATTCGGTTGATACAACGAAGATTGAGGCAATCAAGACTCGCCCAGCCCACTACAATCGGAGGTGCGACTTTGGGCCTCGCAGTTATTATCGAGGTTTCAGGAGAAGTTTGCTTCTATTTCAAAGACATTTGACTAAGCCGACTCGGCGCGGCTATGTTCCGGACGGATACTTGTGAGGAAAGTTTCAGTTGATAAAGGAGAAATTGACGACCCCGCTTCTTACTCTTCCGCAGGTTTAGATGGATACGTGGTTTATCAGGACGCGTCAGTGTCTGCTTGGGTGCGTCGACGCAAAGACGGCAAGGTTATAAGCGTATGATCTCGACAACTTAGGAAGCATGAGAAGAACTATCCCACACATGACTTGGAGTCATAAGCAGTTGATTCATGCCTCAAGATCCTGAGACATTATTTATACGGAGTTCATGTGGATATTTACATAGACCACAAGAGTCTCCAAGATATCTTCACCGTAGGAGTCGAACTCGCGACAGACGCCGGTTGGAGTTCCTAAGGATTATGATGTTGATATTCTATACCACCAGCAAGGCCAATATAGTTGTAGATGCCCTTAGTCGCAGATCGATGGGTAGTCCGTCTGATGTACCCGCAGAAAAGGGATACGGTCGAGAGTTACATCGCCCAGCGAGCCTGGGGTTCGCTTTGTTGATTCGATAGTGACGGAGTTCGGTTCGAGAGGTTGCGAGTCTTCCATCGCCGAGGCGAAGAGGCGACGTGATGAGATCCGACATGGTACGGTCGAGATGCCGCTTGTCGAAAGAGAAGAGCCTATTCGAGGTAGCATCGGACGGGTGCAGATTTGAGGGCGGCCAGGTGTTCCGATGTGAGACTTCGCCGCCAGATTCGTGAGGCACACGGTTTCGTTATTCTATTCATCCGGGTCGACTAAGATGTATCATGACCTCGATGTGTGTATCGCGGATGTCCCAAGAGGACGCTGCGAGTTCGTGAGCGCGTTGTCCTAATCGCCGCAGGTCAAGGTTGAGCACCGTGGTCGGTGGTCGCAGCTATTGACATTCGACTTGGAAGCTGGAGGTGGTAAATATGGATTTTACTACGGTTACCTTCCACTCATAAGCATGATTCCATTTGGGTTATCGCCGACAGTCGACAAAATCAGCCCATTTTCTTCCAAATGACGACTTTTTCTACGAGGATTATGCTAGATCAGATATCGTGAGATTGTGAGATCGCACCTGAGTGCCCAGACGATTATTTCGCATGCAGGAGCCCCCACGCTAATTTCTGGAGGTCTTTCCGTGGCGGATTAGGGACCCAGTGAGTCTCAAGACGACGCTTCATCCTCGTGATCGACGGACAAGCCGAGCGCACTATACGCATATTTGAGGATATGTCGCGGCTTGTGTTATTGATTTCGTGGTAGCCGAGGACCATTTACCTCTTGTGGAGTTTGCTTATAACAACAGCCTACCACTCTAGTATTCGACGGGCGCCTTACGAGGCCTTATACGAGGAAGTGCAGTCACCGATAGCGGTTCGAGGTGGAGAAGTACGCTTAGTCGGGCCGCACTTGGTTCAAGGCAAAGGGATAAGGTGAAGCTTATCCAGAGCGGTTGTTGGCAATGAGTCGCACAAAGTCGATGCAGATCATCCGCCGACACTTGAAATTCGAGATAGATGATTGAGTTTTCCTAGCGTACGCCCATGGCGGCGTGATGAGATTTGGAAAGAAGGGAAACTTAGCCCAAGGTACATCGGGCCTTATCGATTGTCTATGTGGTAGGCAAGGTTGTCTATGAGTTAGATCTGCTGTCCGATTCGAGGCGGTACATCCAGCTTTTATACGTGGTTCTATGTTATGAAATGTATCGAGATCCATCTAGAGTGCACCATTCATGATGTCCAGTGATAGAGGAGTTATCGCATGATGAGAGTCCCATAATGATACTCGATCGTCAAAGTTAGGCGACTTCGACGAAGGACGTGGCTTCCACAAGGTATTATGGCGAACGAGAACAGTGGAGGAGATGATGCGGGAAGAAGAGGATGACATGATGAAGAAGTATCCTCACTTATTTCCTATACCTGTGTAACCTACTTTCTTGCTTGATAGTTTTAAATTAGAAATTTTGTTGAGTATCATTGTGGTTCGCGAGCATCTTTTATTGCCAAAAGAATAGCTAAGAGGGTCTATGTCGATATTGTGGTTCGAGTAAGTTTGTATGAACATTCTGACGAATGTTTCTGGGGGGGAAATGTTATACTCGTAGTTCGACCATACGTGAGAGCGCAAGAAAGGAGTAAGACTTAAAATTTTCGAAAGATAAGTTGACGGATTGTTTCGGACGGGTTTTAGTCACCTTTAAGGTGGGTTATGACCTGGTACATTAAGAGTTCTTAAGTATTTCGAAGGCCTAGTGCGTAGTTCGTTGAGTCTAGTTTCCAATGCAACCGATCGCTCGCCGATAGACATCGGAGTGAAGTTACGGAGTTACAAGATCGCGGCGGCCGACAGAAATGTTTCGACAAAGCGATGCAGGTCACATACGATATTCGTAGGGGTCGCCAGCAGCGCACGGCGCCACGGAAGGTGGCCGCCGGAGCCCAATTCCGCAGAAGATTCAATACGCGCTGGGCCGCAGGGCCGCGCGAGGCGAATTTCGCGAAAAACCGAGGAAAATCGATTTCTTTTAAAGACTACGGAGGGTGACAAGTCTCCCATCCGATTTCTCAGATGCCTTATATTGACTAAGTCTTCAAGACTTGGTCATCTTTCAAATCTCTCCTCTCTCTAAACTAAAGCTCTCACTTCTCTCTAAAATTCCAAGAGGAATTCTAAGCCTAAGAAATATCCAAAAGTTAAGGACAAGCAGGAAGCTTGTGGCTAGCTTATAGAGTTATCAGAAGTGGTATTCTTGGAAAGCGAGGCTAGCAAAGTTGTTGGAATAGTTTTGGCTAAAGCTCCAAAGGTAACATTTCTTCTCTCAGAGCTAGTATTGATGTCGCACGTGAAGAAGAAGGAATTTGTAGTAGTAAATAATGCTCTTAGATTCATCGCATGTAAGAAACGTGGTTTCGATATGAAAAGATTGGTTAAGAAGATATTTTTAGCACGTTGTAGCCTACAAACTACTTTAGAATTGTTAAGTGAATTGTTGTATCTTATGGGCAGAATTTTACACACCCAAGTTTAGTGTGTAATCCCCTTTGAAATGTTGGATTGTTGGGCCTAAGACGTGGCGCTTGGATGTTAAATTCGGCCTTGTGAAAGGTGGCAAATTATGTAGAAACAAAGGAAATGCTGCCCAATTTTCCATAGAAATTGGTAACTTTGAACTTGGATTATTCTACATTGAAATTAGAGGTTAATAAACGTATCATGATTATTTTAGGTTGACATATTACTCATGTAGTTTGGACTTAGCAAGTGGATCGACCAAAGAGGTATGCGAAGTTTTCCTATCTCTCGAGCATGAGTAGTTGTATCTATGTAGTACGAGAGACGCACAAGATTTGGTATTCTTACTTGTTTTTAAGTATATAAAGACTTATTTCGCTTTAAGAGGTATATGTCCTCGTTAAGTGGAAAATATGATTTTACTAAAGTATAGGGTTAATATAACAACTTTATGGAAAGTTGGTTTGTTAGCTTTATGAAAGGATAATAAGAAGAGATTTACTCTAAGTAAGGACAAGTGACTTGATTTATGAAAGGCAAATTGATTTTAAGGCATCAATTGCCCAAAGGTTTTATATGAAAGAGAGTCATTTTTAAAGAATATAAGTATGTGGTACTTTGGGTTAAATTCCCGGATTTTCTTCTATTAAATATGTTAGTTTCGAGTAAACTAAAATGAGAGGGTATATGAACAAGACTAATAAGAAGTACGAGCTTTCTTAACTTATTTACGATTATGATACGATGACCGATCGAGCTAGTGGTAAGAGTATATCCGGCGGGCAAGCCCCAAGATCGCTATACCACATTCTCCGTAAGAGTATGAATGTGGTAAGCCCCAAGATCGCCATACCACCTTCTCCAAGGTAAGAGTATATCCGGCGGGCAAGCCCCAAGATCGCTATACCATCCGCCCAAAGGTAAGAGTATATCCGGCGGTAAATCCTCAAGATCGCTATACCATCCGCTTCAGGTAAGAGTATATCCGGCGGGTAAATCCTCAAGATCGTTATACCAATTGCTCCGTGGATTTGCTACCCACGATGCGATTAATACCTACGCGAGTCCTATGGGCTTACGCGGTGAAATAGTCCCACGCGCGCGGTACAACCTATGCGAGGAATACCTCGCGGTCCACAGACCTACGCGGTGAAATAGTCCCGTGAGTAGGATTGCTTATTGATACTACAAAGTAGGCACCGCTTTGATCACAAGACTCCTATTTTTACGCAAGAAAGTATATACTTGTTACTCTCATTGTTAGTAAGGCACAGTAATCGTATTTTGATTTTCATTCATGACTCAAATTATTTTTCGCACTTACGTTATCATTATTACGCATTTTCCGCTTTGCATACTTGGTACATATTGGTAATCGACCCCTTCCTGGGCCGCTCATGCCGCAGGTGGTAAGCAGCGGTGGATCCTCGCTCTAGGATCACCGCTCCTGTCGGTCCATTCTCCAGCTTGTTTTGTTGGTACGGTTTTTCCTTGATGTTATAGACATTGTGTATATTCAGGGGTATGGCGGGGCCTTGTCCCGCCACAGTTGTTATCATTAGAGGTCTGTGGTCACGTATGTATTTTGGGCTGTAAGAGCAAGTTGTACTACTATACTTGTGATTTAGTATGTTTTTATGGAAGGCAGCCCTATCGACTGGCCAGTGATGTTACCTTTTTATAAGTTATGTGTTATGTATGTTCCGCTGCTATTCTCTGATGTATACCGATCAGGTACCCTAGCAGGTACCGCGCCCCGGTCGGTCGTGACAGCTATGATCAAAAACCTGATATCCCCAGCGGAGTCGCCATGTTGTCGCGTCCGTTTTTGACATCGGGGTCTGAACGGTATCCGCAATGTTGCTCTTTGGCGCGGTTCCCTGGATGGAGCAATAATGCCGATTTTGAGGAGTCACCACCTAATTATTTAAGTGAATTAGGACACTTGATTTATTGCAATAAAAATACTGCAATTGACCTCCATTTAATGATCTGCGAAATTAGTGAGATTCTGAATCAGGGTTCTTTATTATCCTAAAGGAAGGGTTAGCATCCTTTAAGATCCGCTAACTTGCGTTATTCGCTCAAATCTAGGTTAATTATTTATTGCCTTTTTATTCTATGTATTCTAAGCATTTTTCATAATTTATAATTAAAATAAAATGCAATACAAAATAATAAAACTAAAATTAAATGTGACATAATAAAACTCCGACATCTTTTAGCCCTTTTAGGCCTTCTCGCACAAGATGATCTCCTGTACTGCATAAACACTTAGTAAAAGTGTTAGTAGTAGAATAAATAATTTTAAAGCAATGACAAGAATTAATAAGTAAAGCCAAAAATAAATAAATTGCCTTTTTGCAGGAGGCCTTGGAAATCGACGAGATTCCTTCATCTACCAATATTGTTAAAAGCAATAAAATAAATAAAACCTTCAGATCCGCGCCAAAACAAGAATAGTTTTAAACACTGAGGGCTCAAATATATATAAAAATAAAGTGGACATCCTAAACAAGTGCTATGAATTCGCCCGCCACGCATGTTGGTTATCCCGTAAGTAGAAGAAATCATCAACGCTCAAAGCTTCATTTATTTTATTTTCCGCCTTTGAATCATGAGGCCTCAAAATCGACGGATAACTTTTTCATTGGCCAAACAAGTGTAGCATCTTGTTCAAATCAGTTTAATAAAAGTAAATCAAAGGGGGGGGAGGGGGCAAAATTGTCAAAATCTGCCCGAAATATTATGAAAACGGTAGAAACAAAGAATAAATGACACAATAACACGCTGAATTCTTAGAACATCACGAGTTTTCAAACCTACGGTAGCCAAAAATCAAAAGCTACCCAAAATAGTAAACAAGAAAGAATTACCAAGCTTTCGGAAATAACAATAACACACAGCCGAGAAACAATCAAAACAGTAGCCAACGAAATCGCCGGAAATCTCAGAACATCGCCGGAGTTTTTCAAGAACTCCGGGCGAATGTAAAATCAGCGAAATTAGTCCGACAAAAATCACGACTATAGATAACCACAAAATAAGATCAACACAGGTCGCCGGAGTTTTTAGAACTCCGGTGATATGCACAATGCAAAATCAGTCCAACCAACACCAACAACAGACCAAAAAATCAAAAAAATCAAACCATCCACCAAAGAATACCAACAATAACCAAACGTCACAATATATAATAGCAACAAAAATAAATGACCACCGCTCCACCGGGCCGTCGGTGGTCACCCGGCGAGGCAGAGGCGATGCAAAGATAAAAGCGGTTTACTGGCGACGGTGGTGGTGGTGTTCGCAGGACTACTCCCGCCATCGGAGCTCGCTCCTCACGAGCAAAGACGGCGACGGAGCAATGAGAGCGGGTCGACGGTGTTCTACTGCATAAGGGCGACGGCAAAGGGTGTTCGAACAGGGTGGTCGACGTGACGGACAGTGGGGTTCGACGGAATGGGGTGAGAGGGAAGAGGAGAGCGAGAGAGCGCTGGTCCGATGTCATGGCTGTTGTTAGGGGTTCGCCGAGCTCGAGCTCTAGCGGCGGCGCGCGACGGATTGGCAAGTGAGAGGCAGGGGAGGGCAGAGAGAGGGTGAGGCAGAGAACAAATGAAAGGAGAAATACAAGTGTGCGTTTCTTGTGTGGTTGCCTCTCCTTTTAAAAGGAGAGGGTAATGTTTATTATATACGGGTAGATTAGGTTTAGGGTTTGGGTTTGATTTGGGGGAAATGAAAAGTGGGTTTTGATTTTAGGGGAAAAATAAAGATGAAAGTTTGGATGAAATTAAAAATGGTGTTGATCGACTGATTCAAATTGTGGTCTTGGATCGACTGTTTGACAAAATGCAAAGCATGTTAATTTTTAAAAGAAAATTATTTAAAAATATGCAAAATTATTAAAATGCAAATGTCGACGCAATAATAATAAAATACAATATTTTAGCAAATGTTTAATGCCTAATTACAATGGGATATCAATTAATTATTTAAAGAGATGCAAATATTATTAAAATAAACGATGGTGTAATAATAATAGAAACATAATATTAACAAAGACATAATGCTTAAATTAAAATAAAAAGATGCAATGCCATTTTGTGAAGAAATAAACATAAGATATTATGTAAAAAATGCAAAAATGATGATTAAAATGCGGTGTCCTAAAATACATAAAATTGCAACAAATATACGAAAAATGGGTCAAAATTGACTGTCAACAAATACAACACACAAGATGCGGGATCTAAGAAGTTCATCGTTGGGAAATTTTTAAAATTTCAAACGGTGGACAACAAAACTGTGGCATCCCAAGTCTAGGAATTTCAAATGATTTTACATCACCTGAATTTGGAAGGATTGAATTCTAACGAGCAATTCTTGGTTGCCTCGTTAATTGAGAAGTTACCTCCCTCGTGGAATTAGTTTATGAGCTACCTAAAACTCAAAACGAAAGAGATGAACCTAGAGGAACTTATTATCAAACTCCAGATTCAGGAGGATAATAAGAAGGTCATGCCAAAGGGGAAACAACTCGTTGAGGCTAAGGCAAACCTGGCGGAAGTCAAAGGGAGTTCAAGTAAGAAGCTTAAAATTCCGTATGACGGTAGGCCCAACAACCAAAAATAAAGCGGACTTGTCATCACCGCAGAAACTTGGTCACATGGTCAAGGATTGCCGCAAACTCAAGAATGAGAATAAGGACAAAGACAAGGCTAAGTCTAACATCGTCGAAGACAAGCTCGTAGATGATATGACTGAGGAGTTCTCAGCGGTGGTACTTGAAGCCAACCTCTTTGAGAATTCAATGCATTGGTGGATAGACACGAGCGTCACATCTATTCCAATAAAGATTTCTTCTCCACATATACACCAGTCACGGATAAGAAGTTGTTCATGGGCAACAACACTTCTTCAGAGGTGCTGGGGGTAGGAAAGGTAATCCTGAAGATGACTTCTGGCAAGGCGCTTACTCTGAAGGAAGTGATGCATGTCCCAGAAATTTAAAGAAATTTAATTTCTGGACCTCTTTGGTGAATGTTGATTTTAGGCTAGTGTTTGAGGCCAACAAGTTTGTAATCACTAAAAATGGAACATTTGTAGGAAGAAGCTTCGTCTGTGAAGGTCTCTTAAAGGTTAATGTTTCATTTGTAACCACTGCTCCTATTATTAATAAAATAAAGTCTTCTACTTATTTGCTTGAGTGTTCTAATTTATGGCATCATAGATTAGGATATGTAAACTATCAATCTACCCAAAGATTGGTAAAGTTGGAGTTTTGCCATCTATCGACGTAAACCCTCAACGTAAGTGTGAGGTGTGCGTAGAGGCAAAACTCTCAAAGAATCCCTTTAAATCCGTCATAAGGGAAACCGCTCCTCTAGAACTCATACACACTGATATATGTGATTTGAAGTTTGCTCAAACTATATGGGGGAACAAGTACTTTGTGACTTTCATAGATGATAGCACAAGGTATTGTTACCTTTACTTACTAATTAGTAAAGATGAAGCTTTTGAAGCATTTAAACGCTACAAAGCTGAAGTTGAGAACCAACTAAGCAGACGGATTAAATCAATCTGTAGCGATAAAGGGGGAGAATATGTAGCATCATTTGAAGAATATTGTGCCCAATCGGGCATTGTTCATCAAACTATGGCTCCTTACTCACCTCAATCAAATGGTGTTGTTGAACGCAAGAACCATACATTAAAGGAAATGAGGAATGCATAGCTCATCAATTCAGGCCTTTCCCAAACCATGTGGGGAGAAGTTGTCCTTACTGCTTGTAAGATTCTAAAAAGCGTCCCACATAAGGGTAAGGAAAAGACTCCATATGAGATATGGAAAGGAAAGAAACCCGACTACAAATACTTTAAGGTATGGGGTTGTCTGGCAAAAGTTAAAGTACCTACGCCAAAGCAGGTCAAGATTGGGCCTAAGACTGTATATTGCATATTCATCGGATATGCAAATAACAGTAGTGCTTATCGCTTCTTAGTGCATAAGTCTGATGTATCCGACCTTCATGTGGATACAATCATGGAATCAAGAAATTCTAGTTTCTTTGAAGACTCGTTTCCTAGAAAGGAAAGAGACATAACCTCTCGCAAACGAAGTTGGTAATGCAATGCAAGAGGTTGAAAATCAGGTTGAACAAACCTCTTAGATCCGTGAGTCGTGGATCACCCTGATTCGAAGTTCGCATCTAGTGAACTCGTGGTCGACTATCCGAAATCAAGAATTTCATATTCTCAGGACGTGGAGGGTCCAGAGATGGAACCAAGAAGAGGTAAAAGGACCAGGATAGATAAGACCTACGGTCCGGAATTTGTAGCTTACATGGTTCATGACGAACCACAAACAATTGTTGAGGCATTGTCAACTCCAGAAGCTCCACTCTAAAAAGAAGCTAAAGAGAGTGAGATAGAATCCATCCTGCATAACCATACCTTGGAGGTGGTTGATCTTCCTCCGAGAAACAAACCGTTGGGGTGTAAATGGATACTCAAACGAAAGTTGAAAGTAGATGGATCTATAGACAAGTATAAGGTTAGGTTGGTAGTCAAGGGATATCGACAAAAGGAGGGCCTTGATTACTTTGACAACTATTCTCTGATGTCTAGGATGACATCCATACGTATGTTCATAGCTATCGTTGCCTTGCGGGATCTTGAAATACACCAAATGGATGTCAAGATAGCCTTCCTAAATAGTTATTTGGAATAATAAATCTAAATGGACCAACCCGAGAGGTATATGGTTCCTGGATAAGAGAAGAAAGTATGTCGGCTTGTCACATCTCTGTACGGGCTGAAATAGGCCCCAAAGCAATGGCACGAGAAATTTGATAATACTCTATTATCAAAAGGATTCGCCATTAATGAGTGTGACAAATGTGTTTACATGAAAGGAAATGCCGACTCATTCATCATGAGTTGCCTTTACGTAACAGACATATTGATCACAAAGAGCAGTCCTAGGATAATCCTAGAAACTAAGAACATGTTGAAACAATGTTTTGACATGAAAGATATGGGTATCGCAGATGTCATCTTAGGGATCAAAATCTCTAAGACGTCTGACGGACTGGTTTTATCTCAATCTCACTACATATAGGATGTGCTGAAGACATTTGAGATCTTCGACAGTTCGCCAATAACGACACCACTGGATATAAATCAAAAGATTGATAAACATCATGGTACGCCATACGTCGAGTGGTACGCATGCATGATTGGCGCTTAATGTATATCACAAACTGCACTCGACCTGATATCGCTTATGCAGTCAACAAGTTGGCTAGGTTCACCCGTATTCCAAGTGATGATTACTAGAAAGTGTTAAATCGGGTACTAAGATACCTGAAATACACGCAAAACTACGGGTTGCACTATTCGAGATATCCAGTTGTACTAGAGGGGTACTGTGATGAAAACTGGATGTCTGATATAGAGAACATCAAGTCCACCAGTGGGTATATATTTATAATTGGTGGGGTCAGATTGGAACTCCTCTAAGCAAACTTGCATCGCCCGATCCATGATGGAATCATAGTTTATCGCTTTAGACAAAGCATGAGAAGAAGTTGAGTGGCTTCGTGACTTCTTAGAGGATGTCCCGTATTGGGATAAACCCGTACCTTCTGTATTGATCCATTGTGACAGCCAGTCGGCTCTAGGAATGGCATGGAGTTCTATGTACAACGACAAATCTCGTCATATCAGACGAATACATAAGACCGTTAGGCAGCTGATCACCACGGGTATTATTTCCATTGATTACGTAAAATCAAAGGAAAACATAGCAGATCCCTTGACGAAGGAAAAAAAGTTTCTCAAGGATTTTGAGAAAACCCGACATAACACTCGACTTTTATTTTTGATTTTTCTATTTCTTTTCTAGCTCAATATGAAATCCTATTTTCTTGCAAGACCCGTTCGGATAAGGGAAAACTCTGCTGAAACAATTGTAGCTCTTACGCAAGCTATTTATTTTGCACTGGGCATACCCAGAGATCAGATAGCTGCCTGTCTCGAGAAATGGTCCTAAAACCCAAACTGTAAGAACTGATATGGGGGATGTCGCGCCCTTTTCCGACCGCGACATTATTTCTAGCGAATCTCCTGCTTAATAAAATGTTTAGCAAGTAAATAATAGAATGCTAAATGTTAAAAATATTGCTAAAATGTTAAAGAGTGTTTAAAAGGGCTAAAGGGTGCTAAAATATTAAAAGGGGTGCTAAAGGGTTCGCGGAGTCGCCACCTAATTAATTTGGGTGAATTAGGACACCTAAATGTTAACTAGTTTAAAGTAAACATTAACTCCATTCTTTATGGTCTGCTAAACTTAATGAGATTCTGGGTAAGGATTCTTTATTATCCTAAAGGGAAGGGGTTAGGCACCCTAAAGGATCTGCTAACTTGCGGTTGTCCGTTCAAACCTAGGGTTAATTATTTATGCTAAGAATGCGTATTTTGAAAATATAATGGATACTTCAGAATATTTTATAAAAAAGAGGCATGTTGATAAAAGTTTGTGAGACTAATGCTATAAAAATAAAGTTTTAAAGTGTGCATTTATATTGTTTATAGATATATGCAATGTTGATTTATGATCAAAGATATGCCTTTAAAATCAAATATATATGACGTAGTGCAAAAGGTGATTATTTTATAATTTTATGATAAGAAGGCTATTCAACATAAATTATTTATATTGTTCTAGTAAAAGAGCTTATGAGAAAATCAATTTATTTTATCATGAATTTTATAAGAAGTAATACGTTAGTTGCGAGTTAAATTGTTTAGTAAATTTTAGACATGCATGACAAACCCTTCAAATAAGTAATTTTGAGGTGCATTTCCGATTTTAAAACTACCCGCCCAATTTATTTATTCCAAGACTAATTGTTCTATGTCTCCTATTAATTACAAAGTTATATTACAACAACAAATAAGATATAAAAAGGAGATAAGGAGGTTAAGAGAGTGAAGAGATTGGAGCGGATGACTGGCCCCATTTGTTTTTCTAGGAATTGCCAAGAGGAAACTCACGGATGTAGACGCCTTCATTGACGAAAGTCGTGATGAGTCTCGCCATGAGACTCTTCATTCGGCTCCGATGCGTTTCATGTAAAAATATAAGAAAAATAAGGATTAGTACATGTCCAAGCTCATCAAAGATAAGATTAAAAAAAAAAAAACAACACGAATGCCGAAATGAAATAAGTTCAGAAATGCACAACTCGTGTTTAATCATAGCAATACTGAGAGAGATCAATAGAACTCGCATTTCACTCAAACCAAACATTAGGCCCTTATAATTTATATGTTTTGGAATGTGCCATGATCTTCATATTCATACACTATTATAGTTTTGAGAATGAATTTAATCAAGACAGGGGGGCCAACTTACGCATATAAAGGCTTAGCCAAGGCATATCAGATGGACAACATGTATAGAACAAAACAACTTCTGTGGCATTTCTAGATTTTTCATCCAGATTATTCATATTTGGGTTTGAATGCTCAAGTCTTAATATTTTCAAACATACAAACAGTATATCAAGACAATAGAACAGATAGGGAAGAACCAGATGCAACAAATTAGGATCAACTCCTGCTATCTATCATGATCTCTATCTTGTAATATAGGTTTAATGACACAAGACACTAGAGCATCTTTAGTATTTCACATACCCCAAAAGAAGTGAGATAGGTTGTCCTTAACCCCACATGCACACATAATCATTTTTTTTTTACTAATCTAACAGAACCATATTACCAGAATTCATAACCTAGAACCAATACCTACAACCTTAAACAGTAAGGCATGTCATCTATCCAAATTAGGTTCATAGAAAATAAAGGCATGGCATGGCTATGGATGACACTAAGGCCTGAGACATGATATGTATAGGCTTGACATAGTCACAAACAGGGCACACAAGTGATTGCTTGATTATTTACTCACAGTGATCTCAAGATGGAGGTAAATAATTCACACAAGCTCAACATACCAGGATTTCAAGATTTAAACAAGCACACATGTGTTCTGGACTTGACAAGAAATACTTAAGCAAATGCACACCTTAAATTCTAAGATATGTTAAAAATCTTTCAACTAGTCATGGTCTCTATTAAGCAAATGTTGAGACAATACTCTAATTATATGATCCTTAAACGAGATACTAAATGTATGGCTACCAACTAAACCAACCTCAGAAACATTCCACTGAACATCACCATTCTCTTTAAACAGGTATTAAACAAAATGAATGACTTATGATATTAAGTATAAACATAATCTATAATTTAAACAATCCAAATCTGCTTAGGTAAGCCAAAACACACTAAACACGATATGACAATGCCAGTAAAAACAATCTATACACATATAACATGAAGCACACAAATTAGTACAAAGAGAACGAGATTCGAGAGGGAGATGAGTTTACTAATCATCATTTTCAGCATGTCGTATTAAATGTAAATCTAATCAACACTTAAGGCAAGAATATATCCAGATTAATTAAAGCAAACAGTTCAACATCATATTCGTGCGTTAATGAACACAAAAATATGAAACACATGTTTAACACCCAAAAGATACAAGAATACAGAATGCGACGTAAATCGATAGAAGTCGATTTTACCTTCTCCGGCAAATGATCAAGTCGCCGATTTACTCGGAATGGCTATGCGAATGGAAAGTGGATGGAACTCGTTCGAGAAAGGATCTGGTTGTTAATCGATTCGTAACGAGGTTTTGGAATTCTCGCTATTGTTGTGTTACTACCGCCCTCCCCTTTCGATGCTAATTTTCCTCGTATTTTATGAGATTCTTCACGCTAAAAAGAGATCTTGATTTTGAAGGGTTCCTCGATGGCTCCTCCCACCGATCTCTTGCACGCGATAAACTCGCATTTATAGCCCTAATTCGTGTTCGAATTTGGTAGCTTCTGATTTGGTGCCATTTCGTATGTGATTTAATACTTATTTCGTGTGATTTTGACTAGATTTGGGTAGATTTTGAAGGATATTTAGTGAGATTCGTTACTGATTTCGAAGTTCTTAAGTTAAGTTATTCTTATGGGAAGATTGTAGTCGCTTTGTTGGTCGCTTCTTCGCGATTCGGCGGATCGACGGCCGAGAGACGGCGCGCAGCGGCTTTCCTATGTTTCCTAGGTTTAGGTCTTTAGGGGGTTGCGTTTTTTTCTTATTTGTTTTTGTATCAGGACGATGGTGTTATAGTAGAGGGCTTTCATGGATGTCATTCCTGGGACGCAATAAGGGTCATGAACTGGGCCTCATGTCGAGTTCGTAGTTTAAATTAGTTTTAGGAATTAGTTTTAGGTACTATGTATTTAATTAGTGGTAAATTAAATTAATAAATTGTGATTAAATTATTTTAGGTGCTTTGTTAGTTTTGAGATTAAAAATAAAGACTGTGCTATTTAATTAGTGCTTAATTTTATAATGTGATGTTATTAAAACTTATAAAATAAAAAATTGAGTTATTTAAATGTTATACGCAGATAGACTTCTTAATTCTTTTTTTTATGAATGCTTATTAAAACGCGTGTGTTAGATTATTATTTTATGTATTTATTATTTATTATTAAGAATTATGACAGAGCTTAAAATTAATAAATATGGGCGTGAGACTCTAAGTGTGTAGTTTTCTACGTAAGACGCGGTGCCATAATTAAATTATTTATTTATGCCTCAGATAATGTTTTATTGTCGCATTTTATTATAAAAATCGAAAATATTTTTGCAAAATTAGTGTAATTTTATAGCTATCGTCGACTGAGGGTCAAAATCGTGTCAACAATGTCCTCTTTGTACGGAGACGATGGAAGAATCTTCTGACAAAGACGCTGACTCATAGCCAATTTTGTCTCGACCGTAATTAAAATGTGGGCAATTTAGTGCAAGCCGACGCAAAAATCAGAATTTATCCCAAGGTCGAAGTTACGACGACACCGGGCTACCATGGTCAAACACTGCGCGCTAACGCGACTAAAATTTGTCCTAGTGTCGAAGTTATGACGACACCGGGCTACCATGGTCAAAACACTGGCGCGCTAACGCGATTCAATTTGTCCCGTTGTCGAAGTTACGACGACACCGTACGTGGTGCTAAAAATAAAATAACCGCTTCGAACTTGTGGGTGTACCGTTATCGACTTACGGCTGCCGGGTTTTACGGAGACGTGGAACGAGCGGACCGACGCTGAGATCGCTTTCGCCATTTGTCAAGGTCGCCCCCAACAAATTGCCCCGATTCGTAGAAGAGAAAATCCACGCCAGGCTCCCGCCTACGCATGCTAAGACTTAAACAAACTAAGCACGACAATCGTAAGCAATGTAACCGTGAGTAGAAAATGTTATCCCGCAAAAATGTGACGATCGCTGGTTGATGCGACGATTGTGAACGCGATATTGTCCTCACGCGATCGCTTTGAAGTCCTCAGAGCAAAGCTCATAGAAAAGGTTAGTGCATAATCGCAAGACGTAATAATAAAGCATGAATAAGAAATGCAAATTTTGAGTAGAGAAATTGTCTCGCGTAGACGTGATATGCCACGATGGCGCTGCTTTCGACTTGGCGCCGCTTTGACTTGCCGCTTTCTGACTTGGCGCCGCTTTCGACTTGTCGCCGCTGACTTGGCGCCGCTGACTTGGCGCCGCTTTCGACTTGTTGCGCCGATAACGCCGCTTCTCGGACGTGCCGCTATCGCGCCGCCGACTTGTCATTGCTGGCGCCGCTTTCGACTCGCGCCGCTTTTGGACTTGTCGCCGCTTGGACTTGTCGGTCACGACGCCGCTGTCGAACGTGCCGCCGCCGCACTAAAGCTCAAGAAAGAGTTAGCGCATAACCGCAAGACGTAATAAAGCACGAACGAAAATGCACTTCGAGAACAGAAAATCGCCTCGCAGACGTGATATGCGTCGACGACGGCGCTGCCGACTTGGCGCCGCTGACCGCGCCATTTTCGAACTTGGCGCCGCTTTGACTTGTCGCCGCTGCACTTGGCGCCGCTTTCGACTGGGCGCCGCTTTGGACTCGCTGCCGCGCCGCTGACTTCTGGCCGCCGGCGCTTTCTGACTTGGCGCCGCTTTTGGACTTGTCGCCGCTTTGGACTTGTCAGGCCGATGACGCCGCGTTCGGACGCATCGCCGCCGCATTATTGCAGACATAACGCCGACGGCGCCGCTACGACACGTCATGACGCTCCCGCAGTAATGCTCGCAAGCTAAGCTTGAGAAAAAGTTAGTGATAATCGCAAAAACGTAAATATACGAGAAATGCACTCGCGAGGATGTCGCCCCCGTATGATACGCGTACCGCGAATGTCGAGACGCTGTAATGCATTTTGTGAACCGTATGAATTGTCATAATGTCTTTGTGCGCGCTTGTGCATCGCATGGATTGCAATTTGACTCAGGCCCGAGCCGACGTTAGACTTTGTCATGGATTCGATTGTTGATGTCACCGCTTCGCCGCTTCGCTAACATGAAAAACTCGCGCCAAAGAAAATTTCAAGTAGCCTGGCGGGGTGGTTGATTCGCATTGACTTTGTAGTTTTGACTTCGATGCCTGACGTCGCTTTGTTCGACTCATAACCCCGCTCGTTTCGCACTTGTCCCGCTTTGAATATGCAAAGGGCGCGCCAAAGCTGGTCTTAATGGGTTGCTTCAGGTATTTCAAAACGGCGGAAAGCTTTCTAATCAGGCGATCAAGCCGATTTAGGCCGCCACGATCCCCACGAGGGAATCAGCCGCGACGTAGTTCATTACAAGCTAATATCGGGTAAAATTTCTAGAGTCGGGACCGAAACCGAACGCCGCCACGTGATCCACCAAGGGAATCAGTCAAACGTAGTTCTTTTTATTACATATAAAGCGGCAAAATATATTAAACTAACTATTTCGTGACTCGCGGCTGCAGTGGCACGAGTCCATTTCTTCGCTTTGGTCTTCAACTACCGGGTCTTCAAGCAGATCATCTCTGCAAAGACACAACTAGACGAATGACTTATTCAATGGTTAAACAATCTCCTGCAGCGAGCACCTCCTTTCTCTCAAGCGTTGGTTGACGATTCAACTTTCTTCCTTTACGGTCGGGCGAATAGTCACTTCCGCATCGCCTTCTTCATTTTCAGCTATCATGTTCATACGGGCATCTTCATAACCCTAAAAAGGTTATTGTTTGCATCGAGAGGAGCATCTTTCACCAATGACTCTCCTTCGATTAACTCTCTATTCGCCCTCGAGTGTATAGCAATTTTCGACGCCGTGTCCCTCTGACCTAATGGTATGCACAATGTTTAGTTTTATCGCGTCTCTGAGGTAGGCCTCGGGGTATTTCGGGAATTAGACGGAGTATTCCCGCTGCTTTCGCCTTTCTCATACACTTGGGCTACGGGTTCGCCAAAGCGTGTATTGGTTTTGTTGGTTTTCTTCTGCATCTACGCTGGCTCGGGTCCGCTTCGTGCGCGGTTTCGCGATCAGGCGAGTATTTTGGGTATGCCGTCGGGTATGGTAAACAGATACGGGTGGCGCAAAGGTCGATAATACGGCCGTAGATTTTGAGTGTTTTGGTTACGGTAAGGCGCGTGGGCTTTGATACACCGGACGTTGTTTTCGCCTATGCGCCTCTATGACCACGATGAGGCGATGATCTCTTCTCCTCTCGAGGTACCTCCCGTGGAATCTGACCGCATTGCTCGCTAGTTGCTCAGGGCTGTCGTTTGTAATCCTCGCCGCCTTAATGCTTTCTTCCACGGTCGCCATTCTACGACTTCGCAAAACTTCACCCAATTACACCGATCATCCTTTCATAATACGCCGCGTTTTTCAACGATCGCACGAACAAAGTGGTCATTTCGCCTTCGCCATCGAGGTTGGACCTTCGCCGCTTCGACCGCCACCTCGTGGCTCCTCGAAAGTTTCGTGATTTCTTTTCAAGTTTCATAAGATAAAATTAAAATCTGCCCGTGATGTGACAATTGTCAACTCGAATCTATCCATGAAATTGTGCCACGGCATTCCAACCGCCCCATTTTCGAGGTCTTGGCACGTGTACCACCAGTCACGCCGTTAGACTCCCATGAATAGTTTCATGATGATTGCTTGATTTTTACCAACTCCAATCAATTTATCACAATACGACCTTAGATTAGCTCGAGGATTCCCCTTCCATCGAACATGTCAAATTTGGGCACCTTGTACCCTGCTGTAATTCAACGCCGTGGTGCATACATAAGTTTTCATATTCTAAATCTTCCTCCTTTGTTCATTCAATGCTTTGAATGCCTCTTTCAGCTACTGATTTCTTTTGCCACATTTTCATCACTCTAGCTCGAGTTTGCCGCTTCCATTTCTCAGATTGATCCGCTCGAGAGGATGCATGCAAAATAAATGGTTGGCTTTCGATCGGACGTGCTAATCCCCATATTGTTTGTGTGTCATCCGCTCGTATTGGGTGGCTTGGCAATTTGATCGAGCGGGAGATATAAGAGCGGAGGTTGAGACGTGTATGTAGTGAACGGATCATTTTGAGGTCGGCTTGCAAATTGACCGCGAGTGACGCTTTGGCGAGCCGGTATGTCGCGCCTCGCGGGAGCTTTGGGGAAGTGGAGGCTCGCGGGCTTGTGACACGATTGCATTTGTCCCTTGCTCGGGAGTGGTGCATTCAAGCTAATAGACAGTTTGTGATATTTCTGAGCCTTTCTATTTCGGCCAGATGATTTCCATTTGTCGCAATAGTTTGGCGAGGTGTCGATCATTGGTGTTTCTCCTTTCTAACGCCTCGCATCCTCTACAGAACGGGACGAGTCCTAAGTTGTTTCGCCTGCCTCCGGATTAGTCATTTATGATTGGCTTCTACCACCAACGCGAATCAACCTTTTGGGATAAGCTAGACAAAAATAACCCTTTAACAAACGGCAAACCAAGTTAGTATAATATGCAAAGAATCGCAGCAATAATAATAAGCAAATTGCAAATCAAGCGCAGGCTCTAATATGTTTGGGACCTCTTTATGCCGCAGGTAGCCTAAACGCCAAATATGCGAGGTAATGACGGATTTGTCCAAGCCGCCTAACCGTAATGCTTTGTTGGAAATGACGACCAAACGACGGCACTTTTTCCAATTTCAGCATGACATGATTAGGTTCGATTTGTCTATCCTTGCCACCCTACACATAATATGTTGGTTGGTCGTTGGGTCGAGAAACCCGCCGACAAGTTTGGTGTCTTCCTAATCGCGTGTCGATGCCAAGGACCGACCCACCTAAGGTAAATGCACGCACGCCTTAAAATAAAGCGGTGGTATAGCTCTATCCCGAGTTGTTAAGATTTGGCTTTACTAGACGCAAGGTTCCCGAGCGACAACTCGAGCGAAGGCTACGCGCTGATCGACGAACCGATCTAACTCGCAGCGCCAACTCTCTTTAAAATTTGATATTTGAAGAAATTCATGGTGCGCTAAGCACACCAAATACGTGAGTGTGTGATAGTGTGAATTTTCCAGAGTGAAGAAATATGAGCGGAATGCCAGTTTAAGGAAAGCAGTAAAGCAGGTAGCAATTAAAATAAATAAAACAAAATACAGCACACAAAATTAAATGCAAAAAGTAATGCCAAATAATAATCCTAGGTCTGTTGTGGTTAAGAACCTAAAATCCCCAGTGGAGTCGCCATTTCTGTCACGCCCTTTTTCGGCCGCGACATTTTTTAGCGAACCCTGCTTAAATAAAAATGGTTAGAAAAATAAATAAAAGAGTTAAAATGCTAAAGAGTGTTTAAAAGGGCTAAAGGGTGCTAAAATATTAAAAGGGGTGCTAAAGGGTTCGCGGAGTCGCCACCTAATTAATTTGGGTGAATTAGGACACCTAAATGTTAACTAGTTTAAAGTAAACATTAACTCCATTCTTTATGGTCTGCTAAACATAATGAGATTCTGGGTAAGGATTCTTTATTATCCTAAAGGGAAGGGGTTAGGCACCCTAAAGGATCCGCTAACTTGCGGTTGTCCGTTCAAACCTAGGGTTAATTATTTATGCTAAGAATGCGTGTTTTGAAAATATAATGGATACTTCAGAATATTTTATAAAAAAGAGGCATGTTGATAAAAGTTTGTGAGACTAATGCTATAAAAATAAAGTTTTAAAGTGTACATTTATATTGTTTATAGATATATGCAATGTTGATTTATGATCAAAGATATGCCTTTAAAATCAAATATATATGACGTAGTGCAAAAGGTGATTATTTTGTAATTTTATGATAAGAAGGTTATTCAACATAAATTATTTATATTGTGCTAGTAAAAGAGCTTATGAGAAAATCAATTTATTTTATCATGAATTTTATAAGAAGTAATACGTTAGTCATAAAGTTAAATTGTTTAGTAAATTTTAGACATGCATGACAAACCCTTCAAATAAGTAATTTTGAGGTGCATTTCCGATTTTAAAACTACCAGCCCAATTTATTTATTCCAAGACTAATTGTTCTATGTCTCCTATTAATTACAAAGTTATATTACAACAACAAATAAGATATAAAAAGGAGATAAGGAGGTTAAGAGAGTGAAGAGATTGGAGCGGATGACTCCGTCCTATTTGTTTTTCTAGGAAATACCGAAGAGGAAACTCGATGGATGTAGATGCGGGCCTTCATTGACGAAAGTCGTGATGAGTCTCGCCATGAGACTCTTCATTCGGCTCCGATGCGTTTCATGTAAAAATATAAGAAAAATAAGGATTAGTACATGTCCAAGCTCATCAAAGATAAGATTAAAAAAAAAAACACGAATGCCGAAATGAAATAAGTTCAGAAATGCACAACTCGTGTTTAATCATAGCAATACTGAGAGAGATCAATAGAACTCGCATTTCACTCAAACCAAACATTAGGCCCTTATACTTTATATGTATTGGAATGTGCCATGATCTTCATATTCATACACTATTATAGTTTTGAGAATGAATTTAATCAACACAGGGGGGCCAACTTACGCATATAAAGGCTTAGCCGGTGCATATTGTATGGACAACATGTATAGAACAAAACAACTTCTGTGGCATTTCTAGATTTTTCATCCAGATTATTCATATTTGGGTTTGAATGCTCAAGTCTTAATATTTTCAAACATACAAACAGTATATCAAGACAATAGAACAGATAGGAAGAACTGGGATGCAACAAATTAGGATCAACTCCTGCTATCTATCATGATCTCTATCTTGTAATATAGGTTTAATGACACAAGACACTAGAGCATCTTTAGTATTTCACATACCCCAAAAGAAGTGAGATAGGTTGTCCTTAACCGCACATGCACACATAATCTTTTTTTTTTTTTGACTAATCTAACAGAACCATATTACCAGAATTCATAACCTAGAACCAATACCTACAACCTTAAACAGTAAGGCATGTCATCTATCCAAATTAGGTTCATAGAAAATAAAGGCATGGCATGGCTATGGATGACACTAAGGCCTGAGACATGATATGTATAGGCTTGACATAGTCACAAACAGGGCACACAAGTGATTGCTTGATTATTTACTCACAGTGATCTCAAGATGGAGGTAAATAATTCACACAAGCTCAACATACCAGGATTTCAAGATTTAAACAAGCACACATGTGTTCTGGACTTGACAAGAAATACTTAAGCAAATGCACACCTTAAATTCTAAGATATGTTAAAAATCTTTCAACTAGTCATGGTCTCTATTAAGCAAGTGTTGAGACAATACTCTAATTATATGATCCTTAAATGAGATACTAAATGTATGGCCAGTCAACTAAACCAACCCTGTAAAACATTCCACTGACCATCACCATTCTCTTTAAACAGGTATTAAACAACATGAATGACTTATGATATTAAGTATAAACATAATCGATAATTTAAACAATCCAAATCTGCTTAGGTAAGCCAAAACACACTAAACACGATATGACAATACCAGTAAAAACAACCAATACACATATAACAGGAAGCACACAAATTAGTACAAAGAGAACGAGATTCGAGAGGGAGATGAGTTTACTAATCATCATTTTCAGCATGTCGCATTAAATGTAAATCTAATCAACACTTAAGGCAAGAATATATCCAGATTAATTAAAGCAAACAGTTCAACATCATATTCGTGCGTTAATGAACACAACAATATGAAACACATGTTTAACACCCAAAAGATACAGTAACACAGGAATGCGACGAAATCGATAGGAAGCTGATTTTACCTTCTCCGCAACAGATCAAGTCGCCGATTTACTCGGAATGGCTATGCGAATGGAAAAAGGGATGGAACTCGTTCGAGAAAGGATCGCCGTTTTTAATCGATTCGTAACGAGGTTTTGGAATTCGCTATTGTCGTGTTACTACCGCCCCTCCCCTTTGATGCTAATTTTCCTCGTATTTTACGAGATTCTTCACGCGAAAAAGAACTCTTGATTTTAAAGGGGGGTCCTCGATGGCTCCTCCCCACTGATCTCTTGCATGCGTATAAACCTGCATTTATAGCCCTAATTCGTGTTCTGAATTTGGTAGCTTCTGATTTGGTGCCATTTCGTATGTGATTTAATACTTATTTCGTGATTTTGACGAGATTTGGGTAGATTTTGAAGGATATTTTGTGCGATTCGTTACTAATTTCAAGTTCTTAAGGTGTTATTCTTATGGGAAGATTGTAGTCTTTGTTGGTTGTTTCGCGATTCGCATGGATTGACGGTGAGAGGAGATGAGGCAATGGCGCTTTCCTAAGTTTTCTAGGTTTAGGTCTTGTGGGTTGCATTTTTTCTTATTTGTTTTTGTATCAGGACGATGGGGTGTTATAGGTAGAGGGCTTTCATGTGTCATTCGGGAAGAAATAAGGGTCATGAACTGGCCTCATGGGTTGAAGTGGGTCAGTAGTTTAAATTAGTTTTAGGAATTAGTTTTAGGTACTATGTATTTAATTAGTGGTAAATTAAATTAATAAATTGTGATTAAATTATTTTAGGTGCTTTGTTAGTTTTGAGATTAAAAAATAAAGACGGGTGTGCTATTTAATTAGTGCTTAATTTTTATAATGTGATGTTGTTATTAAAACTTATAAAATAAAAAAATTGAGTTATTTAAATGGTACATGCAGATATGACTTCTTAATTCTTTTTTTTTTATGAATGCTTTTATTAAAACGCGTGTGTTAGATTATTATTTTATGTATTTATTATTTATTATTAAGAATTATGACAGGGCTTAAAATTAATAAATATGGGCGCGAGACTCTAAGTGCGTAGTTTTCTACGTAAGACGCGGTGCCATTATTAAATTATTTATTTATGCCTGTATTAATGTTTTATTGTTGCATTTTATTATAAAAATCGTAAAAATTATTTTTGCAAAATTAGTGTAATTTTATAGCTACTTTCTGGACGGGATGGTCAAAATTGGGTGTCAACAGGGGATACCCAACCTAACAGACTGAAGATCCCATGAATTAGGTTCAATGGAAAAATTAAATCATAAAGGTTCAGTTGAGTGCTTCGGTAGAAGAAAAAGCACTTCGGATGATGATTTCTACATAGAAACATGAATCCAAGGTCGTTCCCGTGATGACACTAAGTGTTATTTGCAGAGTGGGTAAAGGTTAAGTTTTCAAAACCTTTAGTGATCCTCAACAGTTGAGGTTAGATTTGGGGAAACTTTTAATGATTCCTAACACTTGTAAAGTGAGGTATAGTAGAAACCTTGTAGGAGACATTTAAGTGTGAGAATTGTCCGCCTCAAATGAACGCACTTAAGAAACCAAGACGTGTCCATGGCCACAACGGACAAAACCTTTAAAGAAGGATAAAGTAAGGATATGTGTTGTGTTGGTACCATTGTTTTGACTTACAATAAACACTGACGGTTCAAGACATCACGTTCATCGCGCAGTAAGTAAGTCCGATGGTATTCTACTATGGAAAGTTCAAAGTTACGGCTACATATCCAGATGCGACATCGGTCCACCGGAAGATTGCTAGAAAGGCACTATGTGTGTGAGCTAAAATCTCTTCCAAGAGGGGATTATTGGAAATTTATTAAACGTGAATAAATTTAATCCTATTATTTATTACTAGAACAATTGGGGCCCCACACGTCAGAAACGTCGTTTTCAGACACGTGCACACGTTGTACCAAGGATCGTAAATTTCCTTAGTGAAAGAGATATTGGTACGTATACAAAATGTTTGAGACATGAAATGATAGACAGTTATTTGTCAAATAACAAGTGGTTTCACGTTGATAAATGAAGGAAGAAGTGTACTATATGTAAAAGATGAAACGAGTCAGAAATCGCCGCAGAGCCGTGAAGGGTGGCGCTACACAAATAGTCAGCGCGTTCGTGGACGAAAATCACAGGAGCCATCGACATGAAGCGCCGAGCCCTCCCGGCGTCGCGCGCCGACTTCAGTAAGATCGTTGGAGAAGAAAAATAATTGACTCTTGGACTGACTTTGGAGCATTAATTATCCATTATTTGTCTCATGAATTCAACCATTATTTGGTTGAATTGTAACCCCAAATTAAGTGTCATTACATGGCATTGAAGGTTATTACTTGTCTAGTTGGGAAGACATCTTCATCACACTATAAATTGATGTCATTGACTCAATTGAAGAACACGCAATCTCATATTTTATAAGTTATTCTTCCTCTCTAGCAATTTTCCTCTCACTCAAAGGTCCTTCTTTTAGTAAACACTTTGAGTCATCCTTTACTCAATTGTTTGTTGTTGTTTTATCTTGGGAGACAAATCGTCAATAGCCATTAAAGAATTAATACGGGGCAATATTATCTTAAGGATAGATTGAATATCAATCGACTCAGCAAACCACCTTCTTGTTTTCATTTCCAGATTTGTAACCATTTGTTATTGTTACTACTTTTCCATTTCCTTGTAACTCGCATATATATTAAAAATTATTTATATATTTATAAATATTTAATTTTAAATTTTATTATTCTTATAATATTAACTTGAGGTCATATTTAGATATTAATGTACTACTTTGATTTTTCATTCCATTTCGTAATTATAATTTTTATTATTATTATATTACTGTCTTGGGTAATAATTTCATTAAAATAGATATTCAACCAAGATTTTAGAAATATTTTAATCAATTAATATTTATGTTATTTTCCTTAATCCGAGCTCAATTGTGATTGCATGCAAAAGATTTGCTTAGTTACACTATGTACTGTGCAACTGGGAACAATGGATACAAGTTCGAAGAAGAGAAATAGAAGGAGGAGCGAGTTGTGAGAGCTTTTCCTCTTATTTTCATGTATGTGCAATGCACCCAACACACTTATTTATACATGCAAAACACTCTAACTAATAACTCATCTTAAACATAAATTTAACTAACTCTTAAGCACATAACAACCACTCTTAACAAACTAACAAACTAGACAAGGGAAATACTTCTGAGTGTTGCTGCTGCATGCTAACTCCCTGCAGCTCGACTTGTTAGTCTGCTTTCCAACACCCCCCCTGTAAGCTAGGTACTGAAAACAGGTCCTTCATACCTAGCTTGAGTAACAAGTATCTATGAGCACCCTGAGTTAAGCTTTTTATTAACAAGTCCGCAGGTTGATCTCCAGTGGCAATGTATAGGGTAGAAATCAGATCTTGCTGAACCTTTTCTCGAATGAAATGACAATCAATATCAATGTGTTTCGTACATTCATGAAACATTGGGTCAGCATCAATTTGGATGACAGATTTGCTGTCACTATACACAAAAATGGGGAGTTGCAGACAAACACCTAATTCTGCAAACAAACCTGAAATCCATACTACTTATGTAACCACCGGCTGTGCTCCGTGTTCAAATTTCTCACCGTAACTTCTAGATATGGTGATCAGCTTCTTGGACTTCCAAAAAATGAGAGAAGATCAATAAACACAAGATACCTTGTAACTGACCTCCTAGTGTTTGGACAAGATGCCCGATCAGCATCATAGAATGCAGTCAACTTGTTGGCATCTCTTGTAAGCATAAAAATACCTAGCCCTGGTGCTAGATTAACATATTTAACCACCCTCTCAGCAGCCATTTGATGTGACAACTTAGGTGCATGCATGAACTGAGTTAAGATCTGGACAGCAAAGGCAATGTCTGGACTTGTGTTGGTCAAATACAATAGCCTTCCAATCAACTTCTGATAACAGGTGGGGTCTTATCATTGATCACCCTTTCACTGCCTTCAGGAGACCCTTCATTATTCACATGTTGATCATATATAGCAGAAATCAACTTAACATTCAGCTCCATTGGTGACCCTGCGGGTTTTTCTCCTGTGAATCCCATATCACCAACTAACTCAAGGGCATACTTCCTTTGGGGCATTACAACACCATTCTTGTTCCTAGCAAACTCAAAACCTAGGAAGTATCTTAACTCCCCTAAGGCTTTAATCTTGAAATGTTGTTGTAAGGAAGCTTTAGTCTCAGCTATCATCTTGCCATCATTCCCTGTAATGAGCAAATCATCAACATAGACTAATACTATTACAATCCTTTCTTTGTCCCTTTTTGTGAATAAAGAATAGTCCAAATGAATCTGAGTAAAGACAGAAGATAACATAGCAGTTGTCAGCTTAATGTTCCACTGTCTAGATGCTTGTTTAAGTCCATATAGAGATTTAAGAAGCCTACATACTTTCCCTTGATCATGTGTAAAGCCCTGAGGTAGACTCATATACACTTCCTCATTAAGGTCCCCCTGCATGAATGCATTAAACACATCCATTTGATATATGACCCATCCTTTTGCAGCAGCCACAGAAATAATTGTATCACAACAGGTGAAAAGGTGTCCTGATAATCAATTCCTTCCATTTGGTTGTATCATTTCGCCACCAATCTTGCTTTGAATCTCTCAACTTCTCCTAATGTGTCACGACCCGACCCGACGGGCCGCGACTAAACGTCCCAATTGGACGTCATTACTGACCTGTCACTCTTAATCCATTTAATACCGAGACCTATAGAAATTTCGGTAGCACAACGCTGCTTTTACAACATCTCCCCAAAATGGGCGAGCCGACAAGGCTGCCAAATCAACAACAGAACAACAATCATAACAGGCTAGCCGACTAGGCTGCCACCAACAACATTATGTACACAAAGGAATAGCCAAAATAAGCAAGCCGGCAAGGCTACCACTAGATAATAACAAGTATAACCGGGAATGCCCCAACACAGAGTACAACAACATTACAACTCAAATCAAGGTACAAACGTTCAACCCACAACTGTCTACAGACCTCTAAGAGTATAGTGCTGACATATGACGGGACAGGACCCCGTCGTGCCCAAAATGTGCATAAGTCTGAAAGATAGGGATCTGTACCAAAATAGCTGGCTCCGGAACAAATGAGCTCTCCGACTGCTGAATGGAAGCCCTAAACTGGAGAGGCACCTATCTGAACACCTGAACTCGCGGCATTTAACGCAGCTTCGAGGAAAGCGGGGCCGACGAAATAATGTACCGAGTATGTAAGCATGAAATCATGTAAATAAGATCAAAATTGTGTCATGTAGGTGTAGAGTCAATCAGATTATAAAAGAATGAGATTCATACCCGCATCATGCATTCTTAGTCATAAAATCATCGATGTAAATAAATGAATAAATTGTCCTACTCGCGAGGGACGCGGAATATACCGCCATGGGTATTCAGACCGCATCACGAATGCCTATCCGTGGAATCATCATATATATATATACATAAACTGCCCGACCCTCTAGCGAGGGGCGCGGTGAATCATCCTGATATATGTGCACGAATCGCCCTACCAGACGCGTGAAGTGGAAAAATGACTCTTAACACGAGTAGATATCATGAACAACTATATGCAATTTAAATAATTTCTTTGACTCTCATTAAAATCATTAAATAACTTCTTACAAGAAGATCACATGTACTTTTTATAACTCAGAATACTATGAATAAGACTATGAAGGAGTCATGTACGTCTGCCGTACATTCCCTTGTATAGTATTCATGTCGAATGAAAGAATCAATAATTCACAAAATCATGTCAAAAGAAAGGAAGATAGGCTCACATACCTTATAGTCGAGCTAACCAACTCACTACTAGAATATGCTTCGTCTAATACTCCAACCTATAATAATAACATTAGGCCTGTCAACTCTATGATTCCTAACGTAAGTTAAATTGAATGACGACTTCCAATTCTACAGAAATTTGGGCAGCACTTCCCCTGTTTATATGTACATCCACAACTTACAAACCAAGCCAACAATACCAAATAATAATCGCAATATAAATATATAATCATAATAGTTTCAAATACTCCAAAAACGCCATCATAATACATTCCCTTCTTTTTTTTGTTTAAGGAAAACAACAACTACTTCCACCAAGGGAATTTATACATTTATTTCTCATGTTATCCGTCTTCTTAATCCATTTTAAATCAGCCCCTAAATAGTCCATATTCCAACAAATAACAAGAATATAAGGTAACCTTTTCCTACACTTTAATTTATTTTAAGATATGCTTTGACAATTACCACAACGTATTCACAAGTTCATACCTTATATTCTCAGCCTATAACTTCAACCAAAACAGCCCTCCATATACATACAACAATGTCCAATAATTTCCATATGTGTCACGGCATATCCACAAGAATAAAATACCCAAAACTCACCTCTTAATTCGTTAAAATCCAATTCATGTCCCAACAATTTCATGTAACTAATTACAACTTTAATTAACAAGATTCCTTCTTCGATTTCAACATGCAATTGATGAAAAGAATACAACAACAACCCTTAAGCCCCATGGATACAAAACAGTCCCATAATTCGGTAACTACCCAAAATAATCAAATGCAACTTTTTAATTCCAATTCTTCTTTAACATGGGTAATTCCCTTAACTATAACATCAATTAATCTACCAAATACTCTATAAAATGGAGAATTTCTTACCTTAAATTGTGTCAAAATAGTCCATGGAGAATCGGCCACTGCCCTATCCAATTTGCCCAACTTTTGTCACTTCTTCAACTCCAAACTAACATGCATGAATTCCCCAATGTTAACCCATCATTTATTCACGTTTTTCTTCCAAAAATTCGTCTCAAAAATCCAAAAATTGAGGCTCAAAATCGCGGGCAGCAGTGGCGAAATGCCCACTGTTTTTGGTATAAAACTTGGCTAGAATTGTAGAAAAAATTTACCTAGAATAGGAGTTGATAAGTGCTTCAATCTTGCTAAGAAAATGGGGGAGGTAATCGGCTAGGAGAGGAGAGGATTTGAGTTTTGAAATCAAATGGAAAATGAAAGGTTTAAAGTTAATATGAAATCTGATTTTTTTTTGCATTTTAGTCCCAAATCCCACTATTAATAATCGCATACCCCACTTAACTTAAATTCGGTAAATTCCATAAGTCTCATATTCATGACGTCGAAATTTATATACTACAACGCTAATCCATAACCCCATTAGGAATATAAAACTAACATCTTGAATTTCCATTGTCATACTCGTAGTATCAAAAATTTCCTAATCACATCCTTGTATACTAATTTCCAATACTTGATCTTATTATCCTAATTACTCTTAATTATTGTCTTAAACTTACGAGGTGTAACATTCTTCCTCTTAGAAACATTCGGCCCTCGAATGTTCATAACAAGTCTCAAGTTCTAGAAATTTTGGCAGAGCCTCCTTTACAATAGTGTATTGATGTGCGATTTATACACACGCTAACGCAAGTGCACGTATCGTTACAAGTAATATAGTCTAGGTAAGACCAAATATCGTCCTCAGAGACTGGTTTTCAAGTACCGATTATCTATGCTTTAGTTTCTATTTGGTTAACGTTAATTGAGTTGGAATTCTAAACTAATAATGCAGGAAATAAAGTAATTATGAAAATACTTTGATTTAAATCAGTTATGATGGAGAATTAGGGCTTCCAAGATCATCAACTATCCACTTTATTCAATCCTTAATACAATTAGACTAACTTCTTCTTCTACGTTAAGATAGCAGGTTAACTAAACCGTTTTATACTCTTGTTGAGGTAATATAAACACTCAACCCCAATGGAGAACCCTTCTACCTTTTGGTGACAAGATTGACTACAAAGGAGGATTAAGAGCAATAACCTATTAAGCTACACAAGTATCGGGGTACTTTCGTCCACGATTTTAACCTATGTTTATTCAACTATAGCATATTCATAATCTCTCCTTTCGGCTTTCGATTAGAAATCATATAGATTATGATAATTAGTGATCAATTAATTATCAAGCAATCAAAACAACTATTGAATAAATCTTAAATAAGTGAAGAAAAAACCAAACTAATATATTAATTCATGAATAGAGTTTCAAGAGAATCACAAGGAAATCCCTAACAAAGTAATTAGCTCCTAGCCATAGTCACGCTAAGAACTAATATAATCTCCATACATGAATTGTAATAAACAAAGCAAAAGAAAGAAAAGAAAAATACTCAAGAACAAGTCTCCAAGCCTTCTAGCATCCAAGGATTGTATTGTGGAATATTTACAAGATGGAATGTGGTAGAATGATGGATGGAGAATGGAATGGGTGATGGATGGAATGTAGGATGGTAGATTCTTCTAATGTTGTAGAGACTATTTATAGCCCAAGAATCCTTTTGGTAAAGCGGTTAGGATTATGTAGGTAGGAAAAGTTATGGAATCCTTTAGGTAAAGGGTTAATGATTATGTATGTAGAAAAATTTATCCCTTTTGGACCCTGAAAACGTGTCAAATTCGGCCCAAAACTCAGAAATCCCGCGTTGGCGCCGTGGCCCTGCAGACTGGCGCCACGACGCCGAAAAACCTGCAGCGAAATCAACTTTCGGAACTTTCAATACCGAGGCATTTTTCTCAAGCGATTTTCATTTCGTCGCCCTTTTTCGTCTGTGCTTCGCTCGATCTCCTCTATACTTCCCGAAACTTCTTATACTTCATTTTTTGGCCCTTTTGTGTGCAATTCCATCTCAATTAAGCTCATTTTCTCTTCTTTTCGTCATTTCTCCATTTCTGACCGCTGTGACACAAAGAAAGAAAAACGACTCTAATACTATACTAAACATAAACAAAATGAGTAAAATATTAACTAAAAATGACTCAAAAGGTGTATATAAAATACACCGATCAAATACCCCCAAACTTAACCTTTGCTCGCCCTCGAGCAAAGATAAAAAATATAAACAAAGACATGAAAGAAAGGAAAATAAAATGACTCAAAGACATTGATCAAATTGCTGCATCATTGTTACTTAGAAAAGCATGAAGGTTAGTAGAATAATATGCAGGAACATATAGCATGGATATTTAGCATTCTAAACACTTCAAGTCAGATATTTCGCAAATTCAATTTAATCATGCTCAATGAAAGTAAGAATACCTAACTATGCATGTCAATTTCAAAATCCTATGGCCTGTTCACTTGCTATTCTCCACTAATCATGGATATACATATTATAGATCTTCATGGCTTTTCGGGGTTGTAATGTGAGCTTAGACAGGGGTAGGTAAAAATAGGCATTTAGGCTCAATTTACGTACCATAAGCTCTTTTGCTTTAAATTCTTCCCTTTTCTTTTGATTTTCTTTTTCACTTCACACCTATCTTTCCCCTCTTTTGTTTTGAGAGAATGAAGTGTATTATGAATAGTCAACACCCCCAAACTTAGGCTTTTTCCTATTTATTATTTTTTTTTCATTGGGGTGCATCAAAAATTATTCACTCTTTTTTTTCTCTTTTTCAACACTTTGTATTCCAATATCTCAATTTTTTCACTTATGGCACAAATATGGAATTATAGGGTGTCAAAGAAAGGTCTTATTTTTAGGCTCAAAGGTGCTGACTAGGGATATAATTTGAATGTCAGGGATAGGCAAAGAAAATGGTAAGAAAGGGCTAACAAAGAACAGTCTGAATCATCTCCCTAACATGCATATCCTAACTATTTCGCCTCAAATAGCAAGCAAGCAGACACATAGGTTTTCATCATTAACAATGCACACATCAAGAAAGATACCTCAAATAGTTCGATTTCATGAATTTTTGGCATATCTAACCTAAGTGTTCAGATGGTTGCTTCTAATTCCATTACATTATTCTACTTTACTTCACTAGGCGTTTCAAATAACTACAGCATGCTTGATCATAAAAAAAATATGACTCAAAAAAAAAAACTCAAAAATACCAAAACAAATAAAAAAGACTCAAAAACAATAAAACATCCCCCCAAACTTAAATCACACATTGTCCCCAATGTGTGCAACACTTAAAAAAAATAGGGACAACTTACTGACACAACACAACGGTCATAACGGAGGTCTGGGAGGAAAAATTTTGGAATTTGCACGAAATATGGCTCTCTGAAGTTCTGGCGCCATGGCCCTGAGATTCGGCGCCGTGGCGCTGACGACGGCTTTTCCTTTTTTTCAGCGTTTTTGCTCCTTTTTCCTCAAAGTTTAGCTTTCAGTCCACCTGTCATCCAACAACACAAAACAAGAACCCAAGACCGTGAGACTGTTCAAGACAAAATAAAAACAAACTAAAATAAAAATTAAAATAACATAATTAAAAACATTGGGTTGCCTCCCAACAAGCGCTGTCTTTAACGTCTTTTAGTCGGACGCAGTTAACATTTACGAGTGCCCATTGGATCCTTCTGCGAACTGTTTGCAATCCGCATAGTTATTGTTGTAGGTCTCACTTTTCCTACAAAAATCTTTTCAACTAAGGGCTTCAGATATAAGATTATCCCCCAAGTACACAAGACATGATTGTCTTTTAGGCTCTCTCTAATGTAGGGATCAGTGAGATTCCCAACACATCTCAACTCTAGGGGGTGTCCTTGATGGTATGGACTTCCTATTTGGGGATCAACAAAGGATCACGGTGGATTTCTTTTGCAATAGGTACAGAAAAAGAATTTCCAAAGAATCCAAAAAGGTGAATAATCGATCTCAAGAATCTTTTCCTTCTCTACACCAACTATCTCGCTGCATTCCTCAACACCAAGTGTGGTTCAGTTCCTCAATTTGCTTATCAATTTCCACAACTGTCGCTAGCGCACTTTCTTGAAGTGTATTGCTCATCCTATCCATTAATTGCCCTATTTGTGTCTCCAAATTTCTGAGGGACACTCTTGTCTCATTCATAACCTGAGCTTGGCACTTGGTGAGCCTGAGTATGTATGTCTGCAACTCATCTAGATCTTTCTCTGGAACCTGTGGGTTAAGCTGTTGTTGATGACTCCACTGCCCCTGATAGAAGTAGTAGTCCATGGACCTGTATATGTTTTTTATTTTTTTTCATTTTTTTTTCGAATATAACCCGCAAACTAAGAAAAACAACAAAATGTGATAAAAAGATGCTCGCAGAACAAGTTAGAAACTTGTTCTTGGAGCAACCAAATTAGAAATAAGAATAGATAAATCGATATTGAAAGTATGCCAATCCCCGGCAACAGCGCTAAAAACTTAATGTGCGATTTATACACACGCTAACGCAAGTGCACGTATCGTTACAAGTAATATAGTCTAGGTAAGATCGAATATCGTCCTCAGAGACTGGTTTTCAAGTACCGATTATCTATGCTTTAGTTTCTATTTGGTTAACGTTAATTGAGTTGAAATTCTATACTAATAATGCAGAAAATAAACTAATTATGAAAATACTTTGATTTAAATCAGTTATGATGGAGAATTAGGGCTTCCAAGATCATCAACTATCCACTCTATTCAATCCTTAATACAATTAGACTAACTTCTTCTTCTACGTTAAGATAGCAGGTTAACTAAACCGTTTTATACTCCTGTTGAGGTAATATAAACACTCAACCCCAATGGAGAACCCTTCTACCTTTCGGTGACAAGATTGACTACAAAGGAGGATTAAGAGCAATAACCTATTAAGCTACACAAGTATCGGGGTACTTTCGTCCACGATTTTAACCTATGTTTATTCAACTATAGCATATTCACAATCTCCCCTTTCGGCTTTCGATTAGAAATCATATAGATTATGATAATTAGTGATAAATTAATTATCAAGCAATCAAAATAACTATTGAATAAATCTTAAATAAGTGAAGAAGAAACCAAACTAATATATTAATTCATGAATAGAGTTCCAAGAGAATCACAAGGAAATCCCTAACAAAGTAATTAGCTCCTAGCCATAGTCACGCTAAGAACTAATATAATCCCCATACATGAACTGAAATAAACAAAGCAAAAGAAAGAAAAGAAAAATACTCAAGAACAAGTCTCCAAGCCTTCTAGCATCCAAGGATTGTGTTGTGGAATATTTACAAAATGGAATGTGGTAGAATGATGGATGGAGAATGGAATGGGTGATGGATGGAATGTAGGATGGTTGATTCTTCTAATGATGTAGAGACTATTTATAGCCCAAGAATCCTTTTGGTAAAGGGTTAGGGATTATGTATGTAGGAAAAGTTATGGAATCCTTTAGGTAAAGGGTCAAGGAAAAGTTATGTAGGTAGGAAAAGTTATCCCTTTTGGACCCTGAAAACGTGTCAAATTCGGCCCAAAACTCATAAATCCCGCGTCGGCGTCGTGGCCTCGCAGTACGCCACGGCGCCAAAACCCGCAAATAAATCAACTTTCGTAACTTTCATACCGAGGCATTTTTCTGGCTGATTTTCCTTTCGTCGTCCTTTTTTTGCCCAGGCTTCGTCTGATCTCCTCTATACTTCCCGGAATTTCTTAGACTTCATTTCTTGGCTCTTTTGTGTGCAATTCCATCTCAATTAAGCTCATTTTCTCTTCTTTTCGCCATTTCTCCATTTCTGACCGCTGTGACACAAAAGAAAGGAAAACGGCCCTAATATTATACTAAACATAAACAAAATGAGTAAAATACTAACTAAAAATGACTCAAAAGGTGTATATAAAATACACCGATCATGTATATCCATCTATATTCAGCAACTCAACAGATGCCACACAGGGCCACAAATAAATACACATATATAGTTCATCAATACTATAATCAATTTCGAAGTTAGATTGAATTACCCGAGGTACGGGAATAAGGAGATACTTTGCTCATCTCGCCCTCTCGCCTCCCAAGTTATTTCCTCTCTATCATTGTTCCGCCACAACACCTTGACGGACGCAACATCCTTAGTCCGCACTCTCCGACTTGGCGATCCAATATGGCCACTGATTCTCCTCATAGACAACTCCTCGCCACCGACATCGCCCATCGAAAACTTTTGGCGGTCACCAATACATTTCCGCAATACGGATACATGAAAATCGATGTATCGCTTCCAAGTTCGCGGTAGGTCCAACTCATAGGAAACTTGGTCTACTCTGCGAATGATCCGATAAGGCCCAATATACCTCGGGCTAAGTTTCCCCCTCTTCCCAAATCTCATCACACCCTTCATGGGTGATACCTTCAATAATACCCATTGCCGATCCGAAACTCTAAGTTGTCGACGCCGACATCGCGATATGACTTATGTCGACTCTGAGCTGCTAGTAATCTCTCCTGTATGAGTTTCCCCTTGTTGACAGCCTACTGAATCATGTCTGGACCAATTAACTGAGTCTCACCTACGTCAAACCAACCAATGGGCGACCTGTACTTCCTCTCATACAAGGCCTCATACGGGGCCATCTGAATGCTAGAGTGGTAGCTGTAGAAACCCGCTTACCCGCCCGCCTCATCTCTCGAGGCGTAGTGGCCAAGGAATGCCTCTGAAAACTCATCCCATACTGCATGAGGAGCACCCTCGCCCGTGGACAACTCTCATGATTCAAACCAGTTGACCGCTATATCGCGCAACCAGTATGAGGCCAGTATAACTGACTCCGTCTCTGAGGCCCTGATCACTCTCAACGTCCTCTATATCTGGCGGATGAACTCAAAAGGATCATCCTCACGCCTTGACCCATAAAATTCCGGCGGACTGCAACTCAAAAAGTCTTTAACCCTCAAACCGCTCGCCTTAGGGTTAATCGGCTCTCGCCGTAAGTTCGCCCGCTACTATCCTTGCCAATAGCTGGATTGTCTCTCAAATTTCCATCCCGTGCTCTCGGCCGGGAACCAAGGCCTGTGTATCGAGTCTCGATACGGTGATGTTGCCCCATGAGAGGGAGCCTCTATAACTGGTGATGAGGCATAACTCGTCGTCGGGACACTCGTGAGTAGATCGCATGAACTCCGTAGCTCTCCGCACTCACTAGTGTCCCCATCAGAGATTTTCGCCGAGCCACCGCGCTTTCCTGAGGCATAGTCAGAATATAGTAAACTATCAGAAAACGGATCATCCTAATAACACAGCTCTATAGCACGATCTAAGAGATGGAAGAATAGAAATAATCCTAAATGTCTGGCAGCCTCCTGTGTATAAGTATGGTACACAACATACCCATACACAAGACTCTACTAGACACGATCTTTAGACATTCCGAGGACTAACTGATCTGATACCACTTTTGTCACGAATTCACCGTAAGTCGCGACTAAACGCCCTTATCGACGCCACATCGACTGTCACTCTTAATCCATTTAATATCGAGATCTATAGAAATTTCGGCAGCACAACGCTGCTTTTACAACATATCCCCAAAATGGGTGAGCCGACAAGGCTGTCAAATCAAAAATAGAACAACAATCATAACAGGCTATCCGACTAGGCTGCCACCAACCAACATTATGTACACAAAGGAATAGCCAAAATAAGCAAGCCGGCAAGGCTGCCACTAGATAACAACAAGTATAACCGGGAACGCCGCAACACAGAGTACAACAACATTACAACCCAAAACAAGGTACAAACGTCCAACCCACAATCGCTACGCACTTAAGAGTACAAGGTCGACATATGACGGACAGACTCGCCATGCCCAAAATGTGCATAAGTCGAAAGATAGGATCTCAGATCAAACTAGTTGGCTCCGGAACAAATGAGCTCTCCGATCACGAATGGAAGCCCTAAATCGAGGGTACCTATTCAACACCGTAACTCGCGGCATGAACGCAAATTTCGAGGAAAGCGGTGGTCGACGTAAATAATGTATCGAGTATGTAAGCATGAAATCATGTAAATAAGATCAAAATTGTGTCCTGTAAGATAGAGTCAATCAGATTACAAAATAATGAGAGTCATACCCGCATCATGCACGCTTAGTCATAAAATCATCGATGTAAATAAATAAATAAATTATCTCGACCTCGGGTGAGGACGCGTGGAATATATTGTCATGGTATTCAGACCGCATCACGGATGCCTATCCGTGGAATCATCATATATATATATACATAAACTGCCCGGCCCTCTAGTGAGGGACGCGGTGAATCATCCTGATATATGTGCACGAATCTGCCCGGCCCGGGACGCGGTGAAGTAGAGAAATGACTCTTAGCACGAGTAGATATCATGAGCAACTGTATGCAATTTAAATCATTTCTTTGACTCTCATTAAAATCATTAAATAACTTCTTACAAGAAGATCACATGTACTTTTCATAACTCAGATTACTATGAATAAGACTATGAAGGAGTCATGTACGTCCGCCGTACATTCCCTTGTATAATATTCATGTCGAATGAAAGAATCAATAATTCATAAAATCATGCCAAAAGAAAGGAAGATAGGCTCACATACCTTATAGTAGAGCTAACCAACTCACAACTAGAATATGCCTCGTCTAATACTCCAACCTATAATAATAACATTAGGCCTGTCAACTCCATGATTCCTAACGTAAGTTAAATCAATGACGACTTCCAATTCTATAGAAATTTGGGCAGCACTTCCCCTGTTTATATGTACATCGACAACTTACAAACCAAGCCAGCAATACCAAATAATATCTCAACATAAAGATATAATCATAACAGTTTCAAATACTCCATAAACGCCATCATAATATATTCCCTTCTTTTTTTTTTTGTTTAAGGAAAACAACAACTACTTCCACCAAGGGAATTTATACAATTATTTCTCATGTTATCCGTCTTCTTAATCCATTTTAAATCAGCCCCTAAATAGTCCATATTCCAACAAATAACAAGAATATAAGGTAACCCCTTCCTACACTTTAATTTCTTTTAAGATATGCTTTGACAATTACCACAACGTATTCACAAGTTCATACCTTATATTTTCAGCCTATAACTTCAACCAAAACAACCCTCCATATACATACAACAATGTCCAATAATTTCCATATGTGTCACTAAGATATCCACAAGAATAAAATACCCAAAACTCACCTCTTAATTCATTAAAATCCAATTCATGTCCCAACAATTTCATGTAACTAATTACAACTTTAATTAACAAGATTCCTTCTTCGATTTCAACATGCAATTGATGAAAAGAATACAACAACAACCCTTAAGCCCCATGGATACAAAATAAGCCCCATAATTCGAGAACTACCCAAAATAATCAAATGCAACTTAATTCCAATTCTTATTTAACATGGGTAATTCCCTTAACTATAACATCAATTAATCTACCAAATACTCTATAAAATGGAGAATTTCTTACATTAAATTGTGTCAAAACAGTCCATGGAGAATCGGCCACTGCCTATCCAATTTGCCTAATTTTTGTCACTTCTTCAACTCCAAACTAACATGCATGAATTCCCCAATGTTAACTCATCATTTATTCACGTTTTTCTTCCAAAATTCATCTCAAAAATCTGAAAATTGAGGCTCAAAATCGCGGGCAGCAGTGGAGAAATGCCCACTGTTTTTGGTATAAAACTTGGCTAGAATTGTAGAAACAATTTACCTAGAATAGGAGTTGATAAGTGCTTCAATCTTGCTAAGAAAATGGGGGAGGTAATCGGCTAGGAGATGAGAGGATTTGAGTGAGAATGGGTTTTGAAATCAAATGGTAAATGAAGGGTTTAAAGTTAATATGAAATCTGTTTTTGTTTTTTGCATTTTAGTCCCAATTCCCACTATTAATAATCTCATACCCCACTTAACTTAAATTCGGGAAATTCCATAAGTCTCATATTCATGACGTCGAAATTTATATACTACAACGCTAATCCATAACCCCATTAGGAATATAAAACTAACATCTTGAATTTCCATTGTCATACTCGTAGTATCAAAAAAATTCCCGAAATCACATCCTTGTATACTAATTTCCAATACTGATCTTATTATCCTAATTACGCTCTTAATTATTGTCTTAAACTTACGAGGTGTAACATAATGCTTTGTATTTGATCTTGTATCATACACTTCTGAAATTCTGGCAATGAAACTCTGATATGATACAGATAACCCAGCATAACTAACCATCACAAGGGATATGGACATGAGTTTCCATTTCTTATATTCTCAGCAGGTTGAATGAAATCTTTCATCCACGTTCATGGTTTTCTATCTCTAGTAGACCTCCTAACTTCCAAGCTATGCTTCTGAAATGGTGGCACATTCTCAAATTGATTTTGTACAGGAATTTCATCATTAGGTAGTATATGATCAGCAACATCAGAAACATCAGATGTTATATGATCAGCAACATTAGGTCCTTCAATGCTTGAATGTGTCACAATTTCTTCTGTTAAATGATCACCACTTGACCTTCTTCTTTCTTGTTCTGCACTATCTGCATCAATAATCAGTACATGTACATCAGTATGATCAAGAATATAGTTTGTATCCGACACCGCAAATACGTGTGTCTTCCTTTTTTTCTGATTTGCTCAAAAGGAAAAACTTCTTCATAAAAGGTTACATCTCTGATGACAAAAAAGTTTTACTTTTCATATCAAGTAACTTGTATCCCTTCTGTGCAACTGCATAGCCAAAAAATATTGATTTAGTAGCTCTAGCACTAAACTTATCCCCTTTGGTCATCTTAGTGGCATAACATAGACACTCTATTACATTCATACGAGTTAATGAAGGTGCCTTCTTGAACAATTTCTCATATGGTGACACATCTCCTATAACCACATATGGGATCCTATTGATAATATAGACTACTGCTTCCACACAATCTCCCCAAAACATTGCTGGCAGATTGCTTTGCAATCTGATGGCTCTAGCCACCTCTAAAATGTACCTGTGTCTCATTTCCACCACTCCATTTTGTTGTGGAGTATATGGATAGGATTTATGATGAATGACTCCATGCTGACTGAACAACTCTGCAGAAGAATTATTAATGAACTCTGTTCCATTGTCTGATCTAACATTTTTTACTATTGCACCATATTGTGTTTTGATTAATGGAAACAAATTCCTAAGAACATTGGACACATCATACTTAGCATGCATTAAGAATATCTATGTCCATCTAGTTTAATCATCCACCACTGTAAGAATATATCTCATTTCAGAATAGGTAGGAATTTGATAAGGTCCCCACACATCAAGTTGTATCAAACATAAAGCAGAATCTGACCTGCTACTACTAACAGAAAAAAGTTTTCTTGTCTGTCTATCAAGAGGACAAATATCACAATTCTTTATTGTAAAGCTAGATTTATCACTAATGTTACCAATCTTCCTCAGTGTACTCATTGGTACATGTCCCGTGCTTTTATGCCAAAGTCTTGCATGTAGCTCAGAGGTTGTAACTCCAACTGTCATGTGTGCTTGTGCTCCTCCCCACTCATAACCTTTTCTATGTGATTCTAGCATGTATGAGATATACACCTCCCTACCAATCTCCTTCACCGTCCCAGTGAAGAGATCATGTAGGACAAAGAAATCAGGAAAGAACCTTACACCGCACTTAACTCTTTGTCGCTTTGAGACTGAAAGTAGATTAAACTTAAAGTTGGGCACACACAACACATGTTGTATAAGATCACCTCCTGTTAAACTGCAACTCCCTATTTGAGTGATTGGTGATGTATCACTAGTAGGCAGTTGTACTTGACCTACATTCTCTACAATGTCAACTTGTTCAATCATGTTCTCACTATTTACCATGTGACTTGTTTCTCCTGAGTCTACTATCCAGTTAGCATGTTTCTTAAATACATGTGTACCTGACATGTGTGCTCTGGGACTATTGCATTCCCAAGAGGTGTATTTAATTATTGGTTCAGCATTGCAACCACCTTGTTATATTTTTCTAGAGTATATGTCATCAACAAGTAGTTGACATGTTCACACTGCTCCTGATATAGTTGCTTCAGCTGGTTTGGATATCCTCCATGATGTTGTTGAGATCCACCAAGATCTCTGTGATTGGCATCTGTCATGACCATATTGACCTTCTTCTTCCCCTTAAAATTAGCTAGATATCCTATAGCAATTGTCCCTAACATGTCGTTTATTCTTACAAAAATCACAGAATATTAGTTTATAGCATGTGTCTCTTGTGTGTCATTTCATTTGACAGAAATCACAGAACATATTTGAAGAATAAGGATTCTTCTGCTTGAACTGTGGTGACCTGTTGAACAAAGCAGTAGGCTTATTATGTTCTCCCATACCTGAATACTTCCTTGTGATCATTTTCTGACTCTCATCATGAGCAATCATAGCATAGGCTTGGTTGACACTAGAGGTAGGAGACATTAGTAGAATATGTCTTCTAGTGTTAAGTCCCATATGAAACTCTAGTAGTCTTTGATTAGTTAAATGATTAATATACTCCCTAGGATTATCACAGTTACATGTTGGAGGAGGAATGATTGAGTCAATTTCATCCTATAGATCCTTCATTTGGATAGTAAACTGCATACACGAGATACACCTGACGCAAAGATCGTTAATTCCTTCTTTAGTTGATATACTCTGGACAAATTTATCTTATCAAAATGTTCTTTCAGATCCTTCCAAACTACATACGCAGTGGATCTATATAGAATTCCACTCAAGAGATTCTTATTCATATTTCTCATAATCCACGAGATGACCATAGCATCACACCGATCCCATTGCTTCATCTGATGTACACCAATAGTATCTCTCCTAACAGTTCCATCAATAAATCCAATCTTATTTTTTGCCAGTAAATTTAACCTCATAACACGACTCCACAAGGTGTAATTCTCCATACCTACTAATTGTAATTCCATTTGAACTGCTCCTAGTGTATCCGAAGCACTTAAAAACAGTGGATGATTGTGATCTACTATATTCTAGTTTAAACTCGAACTTTCGTCAATAGTTAGTGAAGTGTTTGGATATGTGTTCTCCATTGATTTTAATTAGAATTTACGACAGATATAATTTTGGAAACAGAATCGAATCAAACAGCAAATGAAACTCTTGGCAAAAATTGAAAAATTGACATGCAAACTCTTCCAATTCTAGTCACAATGGGATCAGGACTTCAATGGAGAATCCCTCGACCTCTAATCATTTTCGTGCTAGAAATCCCTCGATTCTCCTTTACTAGCTTTGATACCATGTTCTATTCCTTAATCCGAGCTCAATTGTGATTGCATGCAAAAGATTTGCTTAATTGCACTATGTACTGTGCAACTGGGAAGCAGTGGATACAAGTTCGAAGAAGAGAAATAGAAGGAGGAGAGAAATATATTTTGTGAGTGCTTTTCCTCTTATTTTCATATATGTGCAATGCACCCAACTCACTTATTTATACATGCAAAACACTCTAATTAATAACTCATCTTAAACAGAAATTTAACCAACTCCTAACCACCTAACAACCACTCTTAACAAACTAACAAACTAGACAAAGGAAATACTTCTGAGTGTTGCTGCTGCATGCTAACTCTGAGCAGCTCAACTTGTTAGTTTGTTTTCCAACAATTTAGCGTTTTAAACTTATTACCACGATTATTGTCTCGAAACAAAAAATCATTGTTGAATTCAACGTTTATATTAGTTCCTCCAAATATTAAATTGTTAATGCTTTATAATTTTATCCAACAAAAATGTAGTTAATTTGTTTGGCCTGGTTAGTTTCAATCTTATATTTTGACTTGGATTCCAGTTGTTTTCATAAACTAATTAATCTTATAAAGTTTTAAATATTAGACAAGGTTGTGTATATGTACAACTTTATCCAACATAACATTATCTTTTAAAGAAATAATTTAGTCACTAAAGGGTATAAAAGGCGTTCCATATTTAAAGGTGTTAATGTTGGGGTTGATATTGTAACATTTGACCAAACATATTCTCTAAAGTATAGTTGTTGATTTCCAAAAATGTTGGGACAAATGTCACATCATTCAGACCAATATTTTTCTTAACAGTTTTGCTTTACTTCACGGTAAGCAGTAAATATTTTTACTGTGAGGTAAAAAAATCACTTAGGCATGTGAATTAGAAGCCGTGTAAAATGTGGGAGAATGAGTCAAAACTTGGAGAAGAAGTCGCGTGAAGATCAAGTCAAAGTTGTTGAGATTTTGACTCCATGATTCTCTCCAACAAACACTCGAGCTGTCCACCTTTCCCTAAACCTACTCAACTGATGATGAGCTTTTCAAGAAAGACTCTCTACTATAAATAGAGAGGCTACAAGAGTGAATCGATATCCAGGAAAAGTTTGCAAAAACATCGAGAGAGCTCTCAGATATATTCGTCAGAAAACAGGATCACAAGTGTTGTCTGAGTGTGTCGACAACATTCTGTCCAACATTATAATTGTTGCCTAGATTTTAGATTTGTTCTTCACTGAAGCAATTGTAATGAGATGTTGTCTATGTCTATTTAGGTAGATTTTTCAGGTAGAAGTCATCTGCGACTTCACCATTTTTTAATACCTTTTTGTTGTATTTTGTAATATTATAAAGAAAGGAATTTATATAATTGTATATAATATATACAATACATTCGGTCATCGATCATTCATAAGTTGTATAATATATATAACCTATGAAAATTTAAAAACTTTTGTGTCATTTAATTTCCACTGATTTTGACTCTTCAAATATTTATGTTTTTACTACTGTGTTATTACCGTTGTCAGACGACATTACTCATGACATTCGGAAATAAAATTGGTGTTCCAGCTTGATTTAGTTTATTTGCATTTTATTTACTATTCCATAGTCATCGGGACCCAACAAGTGGTATCATAGCATACATTTAACACAATAAGTGATTGGTCCTGTTATTTGCAGATATGGATCCGGCTAATCCAACAATTAGTAGACTTTCTATTTTAGATGGTTCAAACTATGCCTATTGAAAGATTCGTCTACGTTCTCACATCAAATGAATTGATGTTAGAGCATGTAGATCTATAACCAATAGATATGTTGTTCCTATGTTACCACCGAATCAGAAATGTGATATTCTTGCTAAACTTGAATCTGAATGGACTACTAAGAAATCAATAATGCAAGTTTTAACGAAAGCCTTAAATGCAATTTTGGATGAGTTGATCTTTACATGTTCAAACTCATACAAAATCGCTTCTACTAAAAACGCACGGGATACTTTACAAACTCGCTGAATGTAGTTTTAGTGTTCATTTGACGGCTTCGGATGCTCATGAGTATATATGAACGTTTAAGGATGGAAGAAACAGAGGACAATAAAACCTATTTTGAAAAGTTTATTGACATCTCTGATGAATGTCAAGTGATTGGTGCACCTTTAACAAACACACAACTTATGGAAAAGTGTACTCCATTCTCTTCCCCAAAAGTTCAATATAAAGATTTGTGATCGTTAAGCTCATAATCTTGCTAAAATGGACCTTCATACCTTAGTGAGTATTCTCAAAACCTATGAGATGAACATTGAGAATCAAGGAAAATTGTACAAGAACAATAATGTAGTACTTTAAGTCAAATCATCGGAGAGTCAAATCGAAGATGAGGATGAGAACCTTGAAGAAGTTTATGACAGTGCAAATGTTGCCCTCCTTACTCGAAAATTAAATTTAATGGTGAGTAAGTTCAACGATGATAGAAATAAATTCAAATTCAAAGAGCACCAAAATTAAGGCTTCAACCAAAAGTACACTAAACCCCTTCCAATAGTACAAAAAGAAAATCAACTAAAAAGAACCACCTCAGATCGTACCAAATTTGATCCGAAATAACTTGAGTCTGTGCAATTTTATGCATGCTCGGGCTGGGGTCATTTTTCTAATGAATGTGCAAATACCTTAAGAAAATTTGGTAAAAATCAATTGTTTCTCTTAGTGATGACGAAGGAGAAGAGGAAGAAGATCAAGAGATAGAGTCACAAGCAATGCTGGCTAAAGTTCGTGAATAATTTTTATCAGACGATGAAAATGTCATCGTCAATGTCGTCCCAAATATCACAACATTTGCGTCAACATCAGCGACGACATCTACATTTCTATCAACATCCGAGAGTTACGAATTCTTTAACTATTTTGATGTTAATTGCTTTAGTAATTTTATTTCTAGTAGTGAGACTGATTGTGAGGATCAAGTTTACACCAAAGATGACATGATTAAGAAATTACAAAAACTTTGTAAAGACTTAATCATAAAATTCAAGAAACTTGACACAAATATAAAATCTTTAACTCTTGAGAATGCAGATTTAAAAGGCACGATAACCAGTTTAGAGGTTGCACATACCAAAAACGATATTGAATTTGGTAAGATCGCAAAATCGATCTAGCCAAGCAACCTTCCGTAAGTTCAACACTGGGACTTCAAATTGAATGAGATACTCAACCTTAGTAAACCTTCACATGCATGTATTGGATATGAATACTCTCTTAAAACAATAATCTCAAGAATCTTTGATAAAACTGAGAAAATAAGCTTTGTAAAAGGGGTAAAGAATAGGTTCTCATATATGTCAAATAAAATGAAGTTCAGGTGTCATTATCAGAACTCCCCGACATTTAAGACCTTCAAGTTTCAAATTTTAAAATTCAGTGAGCAAAATATTATCTGAAAAATTGTCTAACATATCTGATAACACTAAAGGCAATTGCTGAACCAGAAAGTAGGACATAGTTTAAGAGAGTCTATGTTCCTAAAAAGGATATTGTTTGTAATATTTTCATAACTGCATTAAGAACTAACATTTCCTGCTTCGTACTTTGATAGTGGATGTTCTCGCCACATGACAGGTACAAAGGAGTTTATAAGGGACTAATAGTCATTCAATGGAGGTAACGTGACTTATGTAGGTGGAAGTTAAAGCAAAATAATTGGAAAAGGGATCTTAAATGTTCCTGTATTTTCAGCTCTAAGGAATGTCTTACATGTTGATGGTTTAATGGAGAATTTTATTAGTATAAGTCAACTATGTGATGACAATATTGCGGTAAAGTTTAATAAGAATGTCTGTGAAGTAACGAATGAAGCTAACATGTGTGTCATCATGATAGGTACAAGAACACGTGATAATTGATATCTTGTTGGAAGACAAGAAATACGCAATAGTATTAGGATCGATGACACAACATCGTGACATGAAAAATTAGGACATATCAACTATCAGAATTTAGAAAGATTGATCTCATATGAGGCGGTAAGGGAATTCCTAAACCGGGTCATAAAGGTAAAACATCGTATGCGAGGATTGCATGAAAGGTAAGCAAACTCGTGTTTCCCATAACGTGGTTCATATCGACTGATAACATCTGTGCACGTCTCACTGTTTTCAATTATTGCACACGGATCTTATGGGTCTAAGATAGACAGTTTAGGAGGCATGATGTATTCCTATGTGATTATAGATGATTTTTCTATATATTCATGGATATATTTTTTAAAAGAAAAATCACAAACTTTTGACATGTTTAAAATCTTGCACTCTAGGAAAAGGAATTTGTTCCATTCTCCTATTTTTTGGATTAGATACGATCATGGAAAAGAATTTGAAAATAGTTTATTCACAAAAATTTATGAGAAAAAAAGTATTTTCCATGAATTTTCTGCTTCCAAAACTCCTCAGCAGAATAGTGTAGCAGAAAGGAAGAATAGAATACTACAAGAAATGACTAGAGTTATGCTTAGTTCTAAGAAATTGTCAAAACATTTTTGGGCTGAAGCCTTGAACACTGCATGTCACATCACTAATAGAATCTACTTGAGGTCAGGTACAAAGACAACACCCTATGGATTAATAAATGGAAAAACTAACTTATGCATTTCAGATTTTTGGGTGTATTTGTTACATTTTAAATGATATAGATCATTTGGCAAAGTTTGACCTTAAGAGTGATAAAGAAATATTTGTTGGCTATTCTCAAAATAGTCATGTTTACCGAGTGTACAATCTGAGATCTAAAACTGTACAAGAGTCTGTTAATGTTATTTTTGATGATTTTACTGATCTTTCATAAGATACATCTGAAAATAACATTATAGTTTCAGTGGAAAATAAGCAGACTACAAAAGAATCAGATGTTACCCCAAATGTTGCGACACCTGAAGCAACATCTGAGCCAGACACAGAGAGCACAGAGGTCGCCAATGAGGAATCAAATACTGAATTGATTGATCAAGTGCGAAGGTATCCCTCATCAAGGATTAGGAATAATCATCCGACGAGCCAAGTGATAGGGGAGTTTTTGAGGGAATTAGAAAATGAGGGGAAAACCACTCAATTACAGAGACATGGTAAGGTATGTGTGTATGTCTATCATATACCAAGAGGTTAGTATTTCTTATTTTATATCTACTTTAGAACCTAAGAATGTTTCAGAAGCACTTAATGATAATTGTTAGATTCAGGCAATGCAAGAAGAACTTGAACAATTTTCTCGAAATGAAGTCTGAGATTTAGTTCATCGCCCATATAATACTAATGTAATTGGAACTAAATGGATTTTTAAAAATAAATCAGATAAATCGAGAACTGTTGTTAGAAATAAATCTCCTCTAGTTGCTCAAGACTATACTCAGGTCGAAGGGATTGATTATGACGAAACTTTCGCACCTATAGCAAGAATTGAGTCAATTAGACTTTTACTTGTCATTGCTTGCTCTCTCAAAATTACCCTACAACAGATGGATGTAAAATGTGTTTTCTTGAATTGTTATCTTGATAAGGAAGTCCATGTTGAACAACCAAAAGGATTTGAAGATCATCACCATCCACACTATGTGTACAAGCTCAAAAAGGCATTATATTGATTGAAGCAAGCCCCTCGAGCATGGTAAAGTCATCTAACTAACTTCCTTCTTGAATATGGTTTTAACCGTGGTGAATCTGATCGTACTTTATTCATTAAACATCACGGTGTGGATATTATTATTGCTCAAATCTATATAGATGACATAGTTTTTTATTCGTCCTCACATTCTACCTAAAGACATTTGTCAAGCAATGTCATCGATATTTGAGATGAGCGTGATTGGAGAACTAACTTTGGTCTTAGGCCTACAGATTAAGCAAAGTGAAAATGGAATTTTCATCTCTCAGAGTAAATATGCCAAGAATCTAATTAAGAGGTTTGGGTTGGAAAATGCTAAGCATTTAAGACTCCAACGGGATCGCCATAAGATATGTAAGTATAATGTTGGTGAAAATGTCGACTCAACTTTGTATCGATATATGATAGGTACCCTTCTATATCTTACTACTAGTCGTCATGATATAATGTTTAGTAGTTGTGTTTGTGCTCGATTCTGATCCTGTCCCAAAATATCCCATTTAAATACCGTAAAATGTATCATTATATATGTTGTCGACACATGTGAGTTGAGAATTTAGTATTCCAAAGATACTAATCCTAATTTAATAGGGTATAGTGACTCGGATTGGGCTGGTGATGTGGATGATAGAAAGAGTACTAGTGGGTGATGTGAATGATATAAAGAGTACTAGTGGGTGATGTTTTTATCTCGCAATAACTGTTTCATGGTATAGTCGTAAGTAAAATCGTGTCTCACTTTCAACCGTTGAATCAATACGTAGCACCGGAAGTTGTTGCTCTCAATTAATATGGCTACGACACATGTTAGACGACTATGGTTTTACTAATAACATCTTAATTTTGTATTGTGATAATCATGCGATAAATATTTCCAAAAATCCACTGATACTCACGCATAAAACATATTGATATTAGGCATCATGTTTTAAGAGATTTAGTTGAAAAACAACTAGTAAATTGAACATGTTGATATTACTCATCAACTAGTTGATATTTTCACAAAAGCTTTAGACCATTAGAGATTTTCTAGTTTGAAGAAATCTCTTGGTCTTTGTAATCTCTAAAAAGACAGTTTTGGTGAATGTCACTAAACATTCTCTAACACTTCAGGTGACATTTACTTATGATATATCACTAACTGATTATTGTTACTGTATGGTGCATAACCTTTGGGTACACAAGCTTGATTCTCCGAAAAGAAATTATTTACAAAGTGATATCGTTATCTGCTATAATAGTCAATATCATAAAAAAATGAGTATCAATACAAGGCAGAGACTTTACAAATTATTGGCAACGGTACAAAATGGGCAAAGCCCAAGAAATGATTCAGTTCCTAATATATAGGAGTATCAATTGTTTTAAAAGAAATTTGAGAATACCATAAATGTATTCGTATGACACAAAAATATCTTTTTCATATGCTTTGTGATTAGACCAAGGACACGATGGGAAAATATTACATTGGTCCAGTGATCAAACTCATAGAGTATGTGTAAAACATGTCTTGATTTGTTGCCAAAATGAAGAATTCTTATGAGATCAAAATACTTGTGTCATCCAAAATGTTGTCAACATTACTGTTGACATTTTCAGAACGAAATATGTGTTGAGATACTGATCTTAACTGATTTCATAAAATTCAGTTTTTTTTCTTCCCTATTTTCATTTCATGTTTTTAATTGGAATTCAAATTCTAAAGGATAAGATTAAATTCCAAATAAGATACTTATTATTTTATCCCAAAAATTTAGGTGTAAGTTATTGAATAAATATCAAATACCTAAAATTAAGGAATTTGTAGGTTTGCCAAGAATATAAATATTCATTCCATTTGTTTTTCTTTTCAGTCATTCTAGATTTTTTCCGAAAACTAAAAAAATCACATCACCTCGATTAAATCACTACTTAACCGATGAAAACTTTACCATTTCAAACCCCTTCAACTTGCAAAACCCTAACCCCTCAAAACCCTCTTCTCCTACAACCTCACCACTGGAAACATCTCTTATCTTAACCTCCATGTCGACCAACATGCCAACTAACACACTCATGAGTACTTGCCCTCCTTTAAACACTGAAACTCAGCAACATTGCCAGACATCTTCTTCACAGTTCATAGAGGACTTATCTAAGGTCATAGTATTTAAAAGTTCAGAGGAACCTTTAGATAAAAGCTACCCAGGAGATGACAACAACCTGATAGATGTTGATGAAATATCTGACATTTCAGCCCTGGGAAAATGACCAAGCTCCTCCACATTCCCTACTCGTCGATCGAGTAGAGTGTTTGAAAAATCAGTTTGTGCAGAACCAAGCAACAAAAGATCCAGATTTGAAATGTCTATACCTGTTTGTTCAAGCAGTGACAGGTTCGTCTCTTTTTTTGTGAAACTATTCCTCAAGCAAGGCAGCCGATAAGTCATCGAAGGGGAGCTTTAAACTCTCAAGTGAAGAAAGTGAAGAAGAGCAAGTCGCTTTACCTCAAGACGTGCCACTAGAAAGGGAAATCCTCGATGAAACTCCTTGAAACAATTTTTTCCAAAAGGAGTCCTCAGGACTAAAAGGTCAAGTGTTGCAACAGATTCCACAACATCTCAGGTAATATATCAGCCAACATTCGAAGAGGCACGCTCTCCTACTTCCAACAGTACAGAATCCATCAGCCTAGGCTTGTCTGGGTCAGACAATGAGGTAACTGCCTTCTCCAATAGATTTTACTTTAACTATAAACATGATAAATGGGATTATTATAGAAATAGAGTAATTAGGTCTGAAAGAGAATTAGATATTGCCTCTTATTCTGAATATGGTCTAGAAGATAGACAGCTTTTTATCACTGTTACCGGTAAATAACCTTATGTTGATGAGATTGTAAGGTTTTTATATGCAAATTTAAACTCTACTATAGAGGATACCTCCTCGAATAAATATGGGAAGGTATATCTCTACAATAAAGATTATCAATTTACACTTTCTGTCATCAATCAATGTATGGGTCTTACTGAAGAGCAAGTGACAGAAACAGAAAGAGTAACATCAAATAGGATATAATGATAGAATATCTCACTGGATGCACACTTAAGAAATGGATCCCTAGATTCTCAGCTTCAAAACTCACTACCTTATTTTCAACCCTCCACAAAATAGTAATTCACAATCTCTTATGTTCAAAATTGATAAAGGATTCAAAGTTGATTTAGCGAAATTAATCTTCTATCAAATTGTCAACATGACAGAAAAAGAATCAACTTCCATCATACCTTTTCCCTCTCTGATTTTCAAAGTACTAACTATCTAAGGCCTTGAGCCTATGAGATGAGACATTTTGGGAAATGCTCCTGAACTTTACACTGTCAATAAAGCTATTCTAAAGAGCAAAGAGATAGTCATTGATCTACTTTGTACAAAAGAAGCAGATAGAGAATATGTTGCCAAGAATGTTCCCAACATTCAGGGCAACACTGGTCCAAGACAGTCTGTACTGTCTACAAACTGGCTTGTGGAGAAAATTGCTAAAATCAACTCATAAATTTATGCGGTTGATACTGCCAGAGATGCCCTGGTTCAGGCCAGAGACCATTTGTTGCTTCTGCTTTCTTCACAAAAAATGGGAGATGACTATACACAGGGGGAACAAAGAGAGGTTGATGAAGGCAGGAGTGGAGAAGTTGTTGCTGCAAAAGAAACTGTAGATCTGCCATGCAGAGAGAAGAGAATGTTGGAAGAAAAGTCTTGCTGACAATACTAAGGTTGAATGCAGAAGTTGAAGCTGTTATACAAAGGGTCGAAGATGAAGTTGAAGTTGTTAGGCAGAGGAAGGAGAAAGATGAAGTTATGCAGAGGTAGATACCGCCGAAGTCTACTACATCGCATAACAAGTACGGAAAATCAATTCGATTGGGGATGATTAATTGTTAATGAATGTGTTTTTTTTGGATATTTGGTGATGTGGTTGGTTAACTGGAATAATTTTTGTTTGGATGACATATGCTAATTTTATTTTTTCTAATCCTATAAGAATGGTGTATGTATGTTTTCGTGTATGCCATCACAGGTTAAGGGGTAGCATAACTGGAATCATAATTGTTGGGACAACATCTATGACACTGCATTATGTCATGTGCACGACTATAATGGGTTTTGTGAAGAAAGACAAAAAGAGGGAGATTGTTAATGTTGGGGTTGTAACATTTAACCCAACATATTCTCTGAAGTATTGTTGTTGATTTCCAAAAATGTTGGGACAAATGTCACAACATTCAGACCAATATTTTCTTAATAGTTTTTTCTTACTTCACGGTAATTAGTAAATAGTTTTACTGTGAGGTAAAAAATGACTTAGGTATGTTAATTAGAAGCCGTATAAAATGTGGGAGAATTAGTCAAAACTTGGAGAAGAATTCGCGTGAAGATCAAGTCAAAGTTGTTGATATTTCAACTCCATGATTCTCTCCAACAAACACTCGAGCTGCCCACCTTTTCCTCAACCTACTCAACTGATCGGTGAGTTTTTCAAGGAAAACTCTCTACTATAAATAGAGAGGCTACAAGAGTGAATCAATATCCAGAAAATGTTTGCAAAAACAACGAGAGAGCTCTCAGATATAATCGTCAGAAAACTGGATCACAAGTGTTGTATGAGTGTGTCGACAACATTATGTTCAACATTATAATTGCTGCTTAGATTCTAGATTTATTTTTCATTGAAGCAATTGTAATGGGATGTTGTCTATGTCTATTTAGGCAGAAGTCATCTGCGACTTCACCATTTGTTAATTCCTTTTTGTTGTATTTTGGAATATTGTAAAGAAAGGAATGTATTCAATTGTATATAATATATACAATACATTCGGTCATTGACCGTCATAGGTATGAAAATTTAAAAACCTTTGTGTCATTTAATTTCCGCTGTTTTTTACTCTTCAAATATTTCTGTTTTTACTACTGTATTGTTATCGTTGTCAGACGATATTATTCCTGAAATTCCGAAACATAATTGACGTTCCAGTTTGATTTAGTTTATTTGCATTTTATTTACTATTTCATAATCTCTGGGACCCAACAGAAGGATATTTTGGTTAATAAATATTTATATTCATGCTTTTAAAATAATATAGTTATAGATAGATATAGATTCCTATTTTAGCACACTGAAGTCAAATTACTTTTTATAACAGACAAATATTTAACTTTGCGAAGTATCATACGAGGCAAAAGCTGTAGCACATGCTTTCCTCTGCTAGTAGAAGGTATAGGTGAATGCAAAGGATATCGAATGGTCAATTCATTCTAAAGAGTTAAACAATTTCTTATAACTAAAAAATCAGTTAACTTTGACTTTCTGTCTTAGAGGGGGAGAGAATGGAATACTAGGGGAGACTAGGACTTCAAGAAAGTCAGGCAAATGATATTTATACCTGAAAACACATTAGCTCAAATTAAAGTCTTTTTATCCCTTTTTTACTAATAATAATTGGATGTTCATTGTTCGAATCTTGACCGAATGCAAATTTTCAAAGCTCTATGTCGTTGGAGAACTCTACAAGTTGCCTTAGTAACATAAAGATAAGAGTTAGTGATCAAAAACATGTCTCTGTCACTTTTCGCGACTTTACATTCTTACTATCAGTTATTCCATTTTTTTATCTGAACTATCATTATCTCTATATTAAAACTCACCTTAACTATCAGATGTTCCCTTTTTTACCCAAATTATGATCACCATTGTTCATTTTTTTTGTAATTAATTATAAACGTAAAATTTGTTAGTGTTTGCCCTATATTTCTTACCTTATTTGAATTTTGCCATATTTATGTTTTACTTCAAAAATATTTTCTTGATGGAAAATGTTTACTTTGTGGAAAATGATTCTATCATATTTATCATTTTCTTGGAGAGGAAGTTTTGGACCACAATATAGTCATTACGGAGTTTTGTTTAGGAAGAGATTATTCTCTCAAAAAGTTTATACTTTTTATATTAGTTTTTCAATATGTAGGTCACTTGACCAAATCATATTTTGAAAAATGTAAGAAATAATCTCTTGATTATTCTTATTAATGAAAGACATATATATACAAGTTACAAGGAAGATCATCTTCCTATTCTACCTAAAAATCTCTATTCTATTTGAAGACTACATTACAATTATGGTAATATTACACTCCTAATTAAGGTACAAACCTAAGTCTAATATTTATCAAATACACAAGGAAAGGGGAAGGACCCCACATGGTACATGGGCCACATAGCTGGACCCACTGTTTAACACCCCCTCCCCGCAGCCATAAGCGCGATCTTCGTGCCGAGATCGCCTCTAAAATCTTCAAAAAGGATCATAAGACCTTTGTAAAGATGTCTGCAATTTAATATCTCGAAAGAACATGGCAGACACGTACTTGTCCTTTTGCTACATTTTCTCGAACAAAGTGAATATTCATCTCTATGTGTTTAGTACTGTCACGACCCTTGCCCGCGATCGTGCCTACCCCCTGCACTAGTGATTAACACACGAGAAAAAAAACCAAAAAATAAAACCAAAACATGCACAAGATATATAAATAAGAAACAGATAACCTAACACTAGATATAAAAAAAGCCCAACTCACAACTAAACAAGCAAAACCTCACAGAGTTTTTAAAACAATTAACTTTTTTTATAACCACGACGCGACGAATGGTGCCCCCGTTATACTATATGTAAATCAACTATTAAGCAAACCTCCGTACTACGATCTAAGCTTACAGAAATGCTCACGAGAAACGAAAGAAACAAGTATCTTAAATACCGATCAGCCGAAGTGCGATCACCGATCGTGTAACATACTACCAGACCAACAAATTCAAGAATCGAAATAGAAGTATAAAAATCAATTTTCAAAATTTAAATCACACATGATCAAGATTAAAATCAATTTTAAAATAGTAAACAGCGGTCCTAAAATTCACCGCTCACACATAACTAGGGTCCTCAACATAACTGATCACATCATCCTATAAGATCACATATCCCGAACTCATTCATAACATAAAACAACACCTAATCCTAACCGCAACAAGATACCATCAAACCCCGAATAGGCATGAACCGCCTCCAACTATAAACCGACACTACTGTAGTAAAAACTATTCACCAAACTCCAAACTAACTATCGATCCAAAACTACGCACAAACATAGCTGCACAAAGTATCTCAAAATAAAGCGACACAACCGACCTAGCTACAGATCAGATTAACGTATCAAAGGCTTAGTGCTGCTAGCCACCGCACGATACACTAGAAATGACCAGACAAGTATCTAAAGTGCGAATACATGTACATCAAGCCACATCGCGATAAGCTTCACGGATTAGCGGTCCATGGACTAATAACATAACCCGAATTTAACCCGCACAACGGTCGCACGCCCCAAAGATTTTATAAGCATGGCCATGAAACCATCCTAGTGTACCGCGGACCATCCAACTCACAAGATGTCAAAGGAAATAACAAGATAACACTCCTAAGCCATCCAACTCTGGACCATCCAACTCGCCGCATGTCCAAGCAATCAACTGCCTCCATCGAGAGACACTTCATAGTATTAAATACAACACTTGCACAACAAAGGCTATCACAACAAGCATAGAAAGTTCAACGTGTTTATAGACTTTTACTAACATGTAAACTGATTCATCAATTTTATCAACTCCAAGTACTTTCATTTTATGCCAACAAATCCGGGTTTTAACCCCAAAGTACTACATACTTTTCATTCTTTCAAAAATAGCTCTTTTTACGTAAAAGCCACACGATACTAGTACTCGTAGTATCAAAACACATTTTATTTTCAAACCAAATTACTACACCTTCAGAAAATCTTTACAAGGCCTTTAAAATCAAGTACTCTATACTTTTTTTTAAACCAAGTGCTTTACATTTTTAAAACAACATCAAGCATACTTTTAAAACCCAAGTAACTCACTCTTTTCAAAACAAGTAACCTATACTTTTAAATCAAGTTACTTCTCCTTTTCCGAACTCAAGTCGTTTATAAGTCAAGTCTCTTATCTTTCAAGATCAAGTCTCTTAACTTTCAAAACCAAAACTTTCTTTCATCTTCATAAAGTCGTTATAACTAACTTCCCATAAAGCCATTATAACACTTTATGTTTTAAACAAACCAAATTCATTTCACACACGTACATCTACCGTACTATATAGTTCACAACAATCATGCTCAAGAGTATAGGAAGAATCACATACCTCTTCGGCTTAATCCACTAGCCAAGTCGAGTATGCCGCGCGTAGAATATCCACCTATAATAACCACAATATATCTATCAACTTCTAGTTCTCTTCGTAGAATATTCTAAGTATACAGTTCCCTATTCTACGGAAAATTGGGCAAGACTCTCAGATCTACTTACCTCCACCTTTTACAAGGTCCGGTATCAATAGCCAACATGCCACATTTAAGGCGCAGTAATACAACAACTCAAAGGGGATTACACGCCTAACTGGACGTGTACAACTCTGCCCCACAGTATACCAATAGTTTATTTCCTTTCAATTTTCCTTCCACATATCAAATACTCGATTATAAACTACTACCACATGTAATCTCCAATTACAATAGAAGGACAAGGATCATTACCTCGATAATCCCAAAATTATCCAAGATTTATAAGTCGGTCCTTATCAACGTTTAGCTCCTATTCCATAAGCTCCAATCCACTCCAAGCAACCCTTAGAAGTTCCTAACCAACTTCTCTTCAAGATTCAACTCCAAAAAGTGAAGAACACTTAGGCTCAAACTATGGCAACTTTCGGCCAAGGTGGGATTTTAGGGCTAGGGGTGTGAAATCTTTTCCAACTCTTGGTTTACAATCTTCCTAACACCTTAAGGAAGAACACTTAAAAGTTTAAGGATTTTTTGACAACTTTTGGTCAAGGGGTGGGGGGGCTATTGCCGAGAGCAACACACAAGAGGGATGGAGTATTTCAAACCTTGGAAATTATCTAAGTGTTGGATGAATAAGTCTTGCATCAAGGGGGTATTTATAGGGAAATCAAGGGCTAGGATTTTAGCAAGTGTGTGGTGAGATTTGAGGACAAGTGTGTGTGGGTCCCACCATCCACATGTTCCACAAATACTTGAGACAAGTGGCTTGCCACTTGTCTACACAAAACGGCCAAGAGGCCACATGGCACCACATTTCGGCCATGTGCCACCTAAGGGGGTGACACATGTCGCCCTCCTACTCGTCCAAAATATTTCATCTCCCGAAAATATCCATAATAGCCAAAATCTCGAAAACAAAGTGGGCCCCACAAAACCGTAAATTTCTCCCGTGGGCCCCACGTGACCAAATCTGGAAATAAAATTCCATAATTCTATTATATTCCCAGAAGTCCGAATACCAAATCTGAGAATCCAATTCCCATTAACGAACCTTTTTCCTTCACAAAATCCAGAAAATTTTCCGTCGGAATATCAAATCTTTCTTCTTTTCCAATCTTTATGTCGTATTCTCGTACATACGTCCTCACATACATACCCTGGAACTACGGGGTGTAACATTCTTCCCCCCTTAGAAACATTCGTCCTGAATGTTCCTTCTAAGTCTCCAATCATACATGCGCTGGTATAGTCTTCACTACTATACTTACTAAACCAATTATGCCACACATGGCCATAATATAACACACGCGCAAAACTCAAATCCAAGCCAACGAGGAATCACCTCTAACGTGTATAACAAAACTTAAAGCTTCCACCCATGGTCTAAAGGATACTCTCTTCACATCTTCTCTTCACAAAAATGATCACTTCGATTCTCTTAACACATGTTCGCTTTTTTTTTCTTACTCGTCGTACCCTTCTCGTACACCCGAACTCTTTCTAATAAACGTACCACATTTCCGTCATTGCTTCAGTTTTCAGCACCTTGGAGTTACCACCTTCAATCTTGGTCATTACTAGCTTCAATTTCCCTTAAGGCCATTCTCGGCCTTCACGATCTGATTCCGGTCGAACGCATCCACGAACTCGTACGATGGTTACCTAAACTTGGGCCTAGCACCCTCGTGACCCTATCACCTAGCGGGATCACCTCAAACTGACCCACCTCATTCCGGGCTGCGGGTTGACCTGCGATCTTGCCTCAACCCGACCCATTTTCGCCAAACTCTTGTTCCCGGTCCGGAACATTCTCACTATTCAAGTCATGAACACCTAGTGGTCTTCTTAGCTCAACTACCCACTTTCATTTCACACCACTCGTGGACTTATCACACAAATATACTCCACGTATACTATGTATTCCGACAAAGGTCAAACGTAAAATCTTTTACTCAAAACGGCCTCGCATCTAAGGTATCCACGTGTAATATTCTAAGGCTCACACCTTCCATGTCCCCATACTTACCCTTTTCAACTACCCATGTTTTCTAATCACAATTAGCACAATGTTATCCGAACATAACACTTAATACATAATCATCTTATCACGCATACTAATCTCTAGAGGGTTAAGGATATACCTGTAACTACTGCTTTACTTTCCCTTTGTCACTCTAATCATAATCCTGCCCTGCTGGGCGCATAACTATAGAAGGTGATGAACCAGCTACCGATCCAGAAGGATGAGTCTTAACATCTGCGCTACCTCTGGCCAGACAATTTCTCGCAAAATGGCCCTGTTGTCCGCATGTAAAACAAGCTCTCTGAATACCATGACACTCCCCAGCATGGGGGTTACCACACTGGCCACACCGAGGTAGGGGTGGCCGATCCGCCAAGACTCTACTCCCCGAAACTCAACCTCGAGCCCCGACCGCTTCCGAATACTCTGGACGCCTTATGATCGTGGAGGACCACTCAGATCGTGAGGCGCATAACTAGCTCGAGGCCGAGGCGGTCCGCCGAAGTTACCAAAGGACCTGCCGTGCCTTAGCCCTCTTATGTTGATCCCGGTCCCTACGCCGCCTCTACGCTCCTCACACCTGTGCATAAGCTCGCACGCGGCAATGTCCATGCCCACCAAGAGCTACACCCGAGCAACCTTCTGCTAAGTAATCATCGAGCCCTATGACATAGCGGTGCACTCTGTCCTCCATGTCTGCCACTAAAGCGGGGACGTACCGAGCCAACGAGTCAAACTCTACGTTGTACTCCCGGACCGTCCGCCCGCTCTGCCTCAACATCAGAAATCTATCGGCCCGAGCCCTCCTCATCTGCGGAGGCAAGAAATGGCTAAGAAACGCCTCTGAGAACCCGTCCCAAACAGCTGGAAGCGCATGCTCCCCCCAGGATAGTTCCTATGAATCAAACCAGTCGACTGCAGTATCACGCAGCCGATGTGAACCCAATACCACCGACTCTGTCTCCGAGGCCTTGATCACTCTCATGATCCGCTGCAATTGTCGGATAAATTCCTGAGGATCATCCTCAGTCCTCGGCCCATAGAACTCTGGTAGACTGCAACTCAAAAAGTCCCGAAGTCTCAAACTATCAGATCTAGGGTGAACTACGGGTACAACCGGAACAGCTGCCTCCCGTCTGTCCTCATTCCTCGCCACAATCCTAGCTAGTAACTGGGTCATCTCCTTGTAACCCATATCTTCTGCTCGCCGCGGATCAAGTCTCGTATCAGGCCTCGAGAGACCGCCGCTATAAGCTCTCCTGGGGTTGGCGGCGTCGTAGAATTCGTCGTTTGTAGCACCACCTTAGGTAAAGACTGGGTCTGTGCCCTGGTAACCCTCTGTGTTTCACTAGCAGCTCCCTCTGCTACCTTGCCCTTCTAGGCCCTGGTTGCCTTGCGTGGAGGCATAACTGGTACATAAGATTACGTCAGAGGGAGTCCAACTTATCACATAGCTCTAAGGCACGATCTCAGAGTGAGAAGAATGGAAACCAATCCTAAATATCCAGCAGCCTCCTGATTATAGGTATGGTGCACAACACGTCGATAATCAAGACTCTACTAGATACGGTCTGTAGACACTTTCCGAGGAGTAACTGCTCTGATACCACTTTTGTCACGACCCGGCCTCGGGCCAGCGACTGGTGCCTTACCCCGGGCACCCTAGTTATAACACATCAGAGAAAAACCAGAGGAAATAAAATCATAGACATGAAACAAGATATAAAATAAGAAACAGGTTAACCAAAACGGTCACCTTTCTGCGTATATATAAAACCCGAACAGTTATCCTTTACAAGCCCAACTCACAACAGTACTACAGACCTCTAAGAGTTTTTATAACAACTACGACGGGACAGGGTCCCGCCATACGCCTGAATGTACAAGTACTTACAATGACAGGGAAATCTATACCAAAAGATAAGCCTCCGTAGAAACGGAGCTTCCCAATACGCAGAACCGTGATCCTATGAGCGAGGATCAACAACTGGTGTACCTCTACCTGCGGCATGAACGTAGCCCGGGCGAGGTCGCATAACAGTACCAAGTATGTGAAATCAAAATATCAGAATGAAATCACATTTCATCATTTTTAAAAGACCATTTCGCAATAAGTAAACAGTTATGTCAAGTAAGGGACACATGTCCTCAAAATCACAGCTCACACATAACTATGGGTCTCACGCCCATAATATCAATCATGCTCGTGGAACTCCTTCCTCACTGCCGGCAGTACATGATGTAAAAACAACACCCATATGTGAACCTGAACACTAGATCCTGCCTGCGTCATAAAACCGATCGGGCCAAGTAGAATAGCCAACTACCAGATCCGAAAACTAGTCATAAAACTTCACGCTGCCAAGTCGAAGCCAACTACGATCCAAAACTAGCCACGCAATCGGGCCGAGGTAAGTATCTTAAGCTAACGCATCAGCCTACCGTCTCACGAGATATGACTGAGGCAAGTATCTTAAGTTATCTACCAGTGCCTGCCGATACACGAGAAATGATCAGGACAAGTATCTAAAGTGCGCATGTAACCACATGTACAAATCAAGCCCGTGATCGCTCGTCACTGCGGAAAGCTTCATGGATTAGCGGTCCATGGACTAATAACATAACCCGGGAATTTAACCCGCACAATGGCCGCATGCCCCGGCATCTTACCTCGGTATAATTGCATGGCCATGAAACCATCCTAGTGGACGCATACCCGTGGACCATCCAACTTGTCAGTATGTCCAAAGGAAATAACAAGGTAACACTCATAGTGGAAGCATACCCGTGGACCATCCAACTCGTCAGTATGTCCAAGCAATCAACCAGATAACCGGCCCTCCATCGAGAGACACGGTAGCATAGAAATACAAAACTTGCACAACAAAGGCTATCACAACAAGCATAGGAAAGTTCAACGTACTTATAGACTTTTACTAACATGTAAACTGATTCATCAATTTTATCAACTCCAAGTACTTTCATTTTATGCCAACAAATCCGGGTTTTAACCCCAAAGTACTACATACTTTTCATTCTTTCAAAAAGACCTCTTTTTACGTAAAAGCCACACGATACTAGTACTCGTAGTATCAAAACACATTTTCTTTTCAAACCAAATTACTACACCTTCAGAAAATCTTTACAAGGCCTTTAAATCAAGTACTCTATACTTTTTTTTAAACCAAGTGCTTTACATTTTTAAAACAACATCAAGCATACTTTTAAAACCCAAGTAACTCACTCTTTTCAAAACAAGTAACCTATACTTTTAAATCAAGTTACTTCTCCTTTTCCGAACTCAAGTCGTTTATAAGTCAAGTCTCTTATCTTTCAAGATCAAGTCTCTTAACTTTCAAAACCAAAACTTTCTTTCATCTTCATAAAGTCGTTATAACTAACTTCCCATAAAGCCATTATAACACTTTATGTTTTAAACAAACCAAATTCATTTCACACACGTACATCTACCGTACTATATAGTTCACAACAATCATGCTCAAGAGTATAGGAAGAATCACATACCTCTTCGGCTTAATCCACTAGCCAAGTCGAGTATGCCGCGCGTAGAATATCCACCTATAATAACCATAATATATCTATCAACTTCTAGTTCTCTTCGTAGAATATTCTAAGTATACAGTTCCCTATTCTACGGAAAATTGGGCAGTACCTCCCCTGTATCTACTTACCTCCACCTTTTACAAGGTCCGGTATCAATAGCCAACATGCCACATTTAAGGCGCAGTAATACAACAACTCAAAGGGGATTACACGCCTAACTGGACGTGTACAACTCTGCCCCACAGTATACCAATAGTTTATTTCCTTTTAATTTTCCTTCCACATATCAAATACTCGATTATAAACTACTACCACGTGTAATCTCCAATTACAATAGAAGGACAAGGATCATTACCTCGATAATCCCAAAATTATCCAAGATTTATAAGTCGATCCTTAGCAACGTTTAGCTCCTATTCCATAAGCTCCAATCCACTCCAAGCAACCCTTAGAAGTTCCTAACCAACTTCTCTTCAAGATTCAACTCCAAAAAGTGAAGAACACTTAGGCTCAAACTATGGCAACTTTCGGCCAAGGTGGGATTTTAGGGCTAGGGGTGTGAAATCTTTTCCAACTCTTGGTTTACAATCTTCCTAACACCTTAAGGAGGAACACTTAAAAGTTTAAGGATTTTTTGACAACTTTTGGTCAAGGGGTGGGGGGGCTATTGCCGAGAGCAACACACAAGTGGGATGGAGTATTTCAAACCTTGGAAATTATCTAAGTGTTGGATGAATAAGTCTTGCATCAAGGGGGTATTTATAGGGAAATCAAGGGCTAGGATTTTAGCAAGTGTGTGGTGAGATTGGAGGACAAGTGTGTGTGGGTCCCACCATCCACATGTTCCACAAATACTTGAGACAAGTGGCTTGCCACTTGTCTACACAAAACGGCCAAGAGGCCAAATGGCACCACATTTCGGCCATGTGCCACCTAAGGGGGTGACACATGTCGCCCTCCTACTAGTCCAAAATATTTCATCTCCCGAAAATATCCATAATAGCCAAAATTTCGAAAACAAAGTGGGCCCCACAAAACCGTAAATTTCTCCCGTGGGCCCCACGTGACCAAATCTGGAAATAAAATTCCATAATTCTATTATATTCCCAGAAGTCCGAATACCAAATCTGAGAATCCAATTCTCATTAACGAAATTTTTTCCTTCACAAAATCCGGAAAATTTTCCGTCGGAATATCAAATCTTTCTTCCTTTCCAATCTTTATGTCGTATTCTCGTACATACGTCCTCACATACATACCCTGGAACTACGGGGTGTAACATTCTTCCCCCCTTAGAAACATTCGTCCCGAATGTTCCTTCTAAGTCTCCAATCATACATGCGCCGGTATAGTCTTCACTACTATACTTACTAAACCAATTATGCCACACATGGCCATAATATAACACACGCGCAAAACTCAAATCCAAGCCAACGAGGAATCACCTCTAACGTGTATAACAACACTTAAAGCTTCCACCCATGGTCTAAAGGATACTTTCTTCACATCTTCTCTTCACAAAAATGATCACTTCCATTCTCTTAACACATGTTCGCTTTTTTTTTTCTTACTCATCGTACCCTTCTCGTACACCCGAAATCTTTCTAATACACGTACCACATTTCCGTCATTGCTTCAGTTTTCAGCACCTTGGAGTTACCACCTTCAATCTTGGTCATTACTAGCTTCAATTTCCCTTAAGGCCATTCTCGGCCTTCACGATCCGATTCCGGTCGAACGCATCCACGAACTCGTACGATGGTTACCTAAACTTGGGCCTAGCACCCTCGTGACCCTATCACCTAGAGGGATCACCTCAAACTGACCCCACCTCATTCCGGGCTGCGGGTTGACCCGCGATCTTGCCTCAACCCGACCCATTTTGTGCCAAACTCTTGTTCCCGGTCCGGAACATTCTCACTATTCAAGTCATGAACACCTAGTGGTCTTCTTAGCTCAACTACCCACTTTCATTTCACACCACTCGTGGACTTATCACACAAATATACTCCACGTATACTATGTATTCCGACAAAGGTCAAACGTAAAATCTTTTACTCAAGACGGCCTCGCATCTAAGGTCTCCACGTGTAATATTCTAAGGCTCACACCTTCAATGTCTCCATACTTACCCTTTTCAACTACCCATGTTTTCTAATCACAATTAGCACAATGCTATCCGAACATAACACTTAATGCATAATCATTTTATCACGCATACTAATCTCTAGAGGGTTAAGGATATACATGTAACTACTGCTTTACTTTCCCTTTGTCACTCTAATCATAATCCTGCCCTGCTGGGCGCATAACTATAGAAGGTGATGAACCAGCTACCGATCCAGAAGGATGAGTCTTAACATCTGCGCTACCTCTGGCCAGACAATTTCTCGCAAAATGGCCCTGCTGTCCGCATGTAAAACAAGCTCTCTGAATACCATGACACTCTCAAAGATGGGGTTACCACACCGCCACACCGAGGGTAGCCGATCCGCCAGCACTTACTCCCGAAAACATGAACCCTTGGATCCCTGACCTGCTCTTGAATACTCTGGACGCCCTGATGACTATGGAGGACCACTCTGTACTGGCGGAGGCGCATAACTAGCCTGATGCTGAGGCGGTCCGCCTCGAAAGTTACCAAAGGACCCTGCTGTCTTAGCCCTCTTATGTTGATCCTGGTCCCTACGTCGGCCTCTACGTTCCTCACACCCAAGTGCATAAGCCTGCATGCGGGCAATGTCCATGCCCGGCTGAAGAGCTACACCCGAGCAACCTTCTGCTAAGTAATCATCGAGCCCTATGACATAGCGGTGCACTCTGTCCTCCATGTCTGCCACTAAAGCGGGGATGTACCGAGCCAACGAGTTAAACTCTACGTTGTACTCCCGGACCGTCCGCCAGCTCTGTCCCAACATCATAAATCTATCGGCCCGAGCCCTCCTCATCTGCGGAGGCAAGAAATGGCTAAGAAACGCCTCTGAGAACTCGTCCCAAACAGCTGGAAGCGCATGATCCCCCCGGGATAGTTCCCATGAATCAAACCAGTCGACTACAGTATCACGCAGCCGATGTGAACCCAATACCACCGACTCTGTCTCCGAGGCCTTGATCAATCTCATGATCCACAGAATCGTTCGGATAAATTCTCGAGATCATCCTCGCCCTCACCCATAGAACTCGTAGATCGCAACTCAAAAGTCCCAAGTCTCAAACTATAATATCTAGGGTGAACTACGGTACAACCTAACCGCCGCCTCCGTCTGCCTCATTCTCGCCACAATCCTAGCTAGTAATCTGGTCATCTCTTGTAACCCATATCCTCTGCTTCCTAGCCGGGATCAAGTCTCGTGCATCGTGGCCTCGTGAGAGACCGCGCCGCTCTAAGCTCTCTTGGGGCTGGCGGCGTCGTAGAATTCGTCGTTTGTAGCACCACCTTAGGTAAAGACTGGTCTGCGGCTCGTAACCTCTCGTGTTTCACTAGCGCCTCCTCGCTACCTTGCCTTCTAGGCTCGTTGCTTGCGCGAGGCATAACTGGTACATAAGATTACGTCAGAGGGAGTCCAACTTATCACATAGCTCTAAGGCACGATCTCAGAGTGAGAAGAATGGAAACCAATCCTAAATATCCAGCAGCCTCCTGATTATAGGTGTGGTGCACAACACGTCGATAATCAAGACTCTACTAGATACGGTCTGTAGACACTTTCCGAGGATTAACTGCTCTGATACCACTTTTGTCACGACCCGGCCTCGGGCCAGCGACTGGTGCCTTACCCCGGGCACCCTAGTTATAACACATCAGAGAAAAACCAGAGGAAATAAAATCATAGACGTGAAACAAGATATAAAATAAGAAACAGGCTAACCAAAACGGTCACCTTTCTGCGTATATATAAAACCCGAACAGTTATCCTTTACAAGTCCAACTCACAACAGTACTACGGACCTCTAAGAGTTTTTATAACAACTACGACGGGACAGGTCCCAGCCAAACCCCTGAATGTACAAGTACTTACAATGATAGGGAAATCTATACCAAAAGATAAGCCTCCGGAGAAACGGAGCTTCCCAATACGCAGAACTGTGATCCTATGAGCGAGGATCAACAACTGGTGTACCTCTACCTGCGGCATGAACGTAGCCCCCCGAAGGAGGTCAGTACAACAGGTACCAAGTATGTGAAACTGAAAATACTGTAATGAAATCACATTTCATCATTTTTAAAAGACCATTTCGCAATAAGTAAACAGTTATGTCAAGTAAGGGACGCATGTCCTCAAAATCACAGCTCACACATAACTATGGGTCTCACGCCCATAATATCAATCATGCTCGTGGAACTCCTTCCTCACTGCCGGCAGTACATGATGTAAAAACAACACCCATATGTGAACCTGAACACTAGATCCTGCCTGCGTCATAAAACCGATCGGGCCAAGTAGAATAGCCAACTACCAGATCCGAAAACTAGTCATAAAACTTCACGGGCCAAGTACGGAAGCCAACTACCAGATCCGAAAACTAGCCACGCAACTGGACGAGGCAAGTATCTTAAGCTAACGTACCAGTGCCTACCGTCTCACGAGATATGACTGAGGCAAGTATCTTAAATTATCTACCAGTTCCTGCCGATACACGAGAAATGATCAGGACAAGTATCTAAAGTGCGCATGTAACCACATGTACAAATCAAGCCCGTGATCGCTCGTCACTGCGGCAAGCTTCATGGATTAGCGGTCCATGGACTAATAACATAACCCGGGAATTTAACCAGCACAATGGCCGCATGCCCCGGCATCTTACCTCGGTATAAGCATGGCCATGAAACCATCCTAGTGAACGCATACCCGTGGACCATCCAACTCGTCAGTATGTCCAAAGGAAATAACAAGATAACACTCCTAGTGGAAGCATACCTGTGGACCATCCAACTCGTCAGTATGTCCAAGCAATCAACCAGATAACCGGCCCTCCATCGAGTGACACGGTAGCATAGAAATATAACACTTGCACAACAAAGGCTATCACAACAAGCATAGGAAAGTTCAACGTACTTATAGACTTTTACTAACATGTAAACTGATTCATCAATTTTATCAACTCCAAGTACTTTCATTTTATGCCAACAAATCCGGGTTTTAACCCCAAAGTACTACATACTTTTCATTCTTTCAAAAAGACCTCTTTTTACGTAAAAGTCACACGATACTAATACTCGTAGTATCAAAACACATTTTCTTTTCAAACCAAATTACTACACCTTCAGAAAATCTTTACAAGGCCTTTAAAATCAAGTACTCTATACTTTTTTTTAAACCAAGTGCTTTACATTTTTAAAACAACATCAAGCATACTTTTAAAACCCAAGTAACTCACTCTTTTCAAAACAAGTAACCTATACTTTTAAATCAAGTTACTTCTCCTTTTCCGAACTCAAGTCGTTTATAAGTCAAGTCTCTTATCTTTCAAAATCAAGTCTCTTAACTTTCAAAACCAAAACTTTCTTTCATCTTCATAAAGTCGTTATAACTAACTTCCCATAAAGCCATTATAACACTTTATGTTTTAAACAAACCAAATTCATTTCACGTACGTCTACCGTACTATATAGTTCACAACAATTATGCTCAAGAGTATAGGAAGAATCACATACCTCTTCGGCTTAATCCACTAGCCAAGTCGAGTATGCCGCGCGTAGAATATCCACCTATAATAACCACAATATAGCTATCAACTTCTAGTTCTCTTCGTAGAATATTCTAAGTATACAGTTCCCTATTCTACGGAAAATTGGGCAGTACCTCCCCTGTATCTACTTACCTCCACCTTTTACAAGGTCCGGTATCAATAGCCAACATGCCACATTTAAGGCGCAGTAATACAACAACTCAAAGGGGATTACACGCCTAACTAGACGTGTACAACTCTGCCCGACGTATACCAACAGTTTATTTCCTTTCAATTTTCCTTCCACATATCAAATACTCGATTATAAACTACTACCACATGTAATCTCCAATTACAATAGAAGGACAATGATCATTACCTCGATAAGCTTAAAATTATCCAAGATTTATAAGTCGATCCTTAGCAACGTTTAGCTCCTATTCCATACGCTCCAATCCACTCCAAGCAACCCTTAGAAGTTCCTAACCAACTTCTCTTCAAGATTCAACTCCAAAAAGTGAAGAACACTTAGGCTCAAACTATGGCAACTTTCGGCCAAGGTGGGATTTTAGGGCTAGGGGTGTGAAATCTTTTCCAACTCTTGGTTTACAATCTTCCTAACACCTTAAGGAAGAACACTTAAAAGTTTAAGGATTTTTGGACAACTTTTGGTCAATGGGGGGGGGGGCTATTGTCGAGAGCAACACACAAGAGGGAGGGAGTATTTCAAACCTTGGAAATTATCTAAGTGTTGGATGAATAAGTCTTGCATCAAGGGGGTATTTATAGGGAAATCAAGGGCTAGGATTTTAGCAAGTGTGTGGTGAGATTGGAGGACGAGTGTGTGTGGGTCCCACCATCCACATGTTCCACAAATACTTGAGACAAGTGGCTTGCCACTTGTCTACACAAAACGGCCAAGAAGCCACATGGCACCACATTTCGGCCATGTGCCACCTAAGGGGGTGACACATGTCGCCCTCCTACTCGTCCAAAATATTTCATCTCCCGAAAATATCCATAATAGCCAAAATCTCGAAAACAAAGTGGGCCCCACAAAACCGTAAATTTCTCCCGTGGGCCCCACGTGACCAAATCTGAAAATAAAATTCCATAATTCTAATATATTCCCAGAAGTCCGAATACCAAATCTGGGAATCCAATTCCCATTAACAAACATTTTTCCTTCACAAAATCCGGAAAATTTTTCGTCGGAAAATCAAATCTTTCTTCATTTCCAATCTTTATGTCGTATTCTCGTACACACGTCCTCACATACATACCCTGGAACTACGGAGTGTAACAAGTATGCTGGTGCTGAACTGGATTACCAGAAAGGTAGATGACACTTATATCATCACAATACACCAAGGTAGATTTCTCAATGGGACAATGAAACTCTAAAAGAATATTTCGTAACCAACATGATTCGGAGACCATATTAGCTACCCCTCGATACTCGTCCTCTACACTTGAACGTGAAAGCGTATATTGACGCTTGACAGACCATGAGACCAAGTTGTTATCCAAAAACATATAATATCCAGACGTAGACTGTCTGGTGTCAGGACAACCACCCAATCAGCATCTGTATAGGAGACCAATGTAGACGTCGACGAAGGATACAAATGCAAACCATACTCAAGTGTTCCCTGAATGTACCTAAGAATGCATTTGAGTGCATTCATATGCGCAAATCTAGGATCATGCATAAACAAATACACCTGATGTACGACATATGTAATTTCTGGTCGCCTGAACGTCAGACATTGAAGGGCGCCTGCAAGACTAATATAGTTGGTCGGATCCTCATACGGGGAGCCAGCTGCAGCACCCAACTTGGGTTTAGTATCAACTGGAGTAGAAGTGCACTTACAGGATGACATCCCAGCCCTCTCAATGATCTCTGCTGCATACTTTCTCTATGATAAGAACAATCCACCTGCATGACGAGTTACAGCAATCCCCATAAAGTAACTCAAATAGCCCAAGTCCTTCATGGCAAACTCATAACTGAGCATTGTCATAATAGACATGCGCAAAGTATCAGAAGAGGCAGTCAAGATAATATCATCAACATATAACATAATATAAACCATAGAAGATCTTCGATGATATACAAATAATGAATTATCAGACCTGTTGTGAGTAAAACTCATAGTCGAAACAAAATTAGTAAACCTTTTATACCAAGCTCGTGGAGACTGCTTAAGTCCATACAAGGACTTCTTCAATAGACAGACATGATTAGAATATCTAGTATCCCTAAATCTCAAAGGCTGATGCATATACACTGTCTCCTGAAGATCATCATATAGAAAAGCATTTTTCACATCTAGCTGATGAATGGGCCATGATTTCGAAAGAGCCAAGTTGAGCACAGTACGGCTAGCCGGCTTGACCACTGGGCTAAATGTCTCACCACAATATACACCAACCTGCTGAGTCTTACCATCACCTACAAGTCTAGCTTTATGCCTTGCAAATGAACCATTAGAATTTTCCTTATGAACAAAAAACCACATAGACCGAATTATATTAACATCAGATGGAAGAGGTACCAACTCCCACGTCTTATTATCAATAAGAGCATTATATTCCTCGGTCATGAAAATTTTCCAATTAGGGTTATTTAAAGCAGACACAAGATTACGGGGTAATGGAGATTTAAGAACATTTAAATTTAAATTGAAATGTCTTTTTGGTTTAAAAACACTCATTTGGCTAAGAGTGACTGGACCATGACTCTGGGCTGGATTGGGTGAATTTTAGGAATTTTCGGAAATATATGGAAGCACCGTCGAAGGCACCGCGACTCTGGGGACTGGCGTCATGCGCCTCTATGCAGGGCCACGGCGCTGAGGGCGGGTTTTGGGGAACCTGCGTATTTTCTAGCAAACCTGAAAAATGTCGAAGAACATAGGGGGAGATAGCATCATCCAAAAAATCATAGGAACTAGACACGGGTTTTTCTACTTTAGAGAAGGGAAATTGGGATTCAGCAAAGAGAACATGACGACTAATGGTGATTGTTTAGAGGACAAATCAAAACATTTATAACCTAGGTGATTTGACGGAAACCCCAAAAATACACAATGAGTAAAACGTGCCTGAAGTTTGTTGATTGTAGTGGATGGAAACAGTGGATAACATAAGCATCCGAAGACCCTAAGATGAGTGTATGACGGAGTCTTATTGTATAACACTTTTAGAGGGATGAATATGTCAAGCCTTTATAGGAAAGAATATTTAGGAGATCGGTAGCCATTTGTAGTGCATGATTCCAAAAGAATGGAAGAACGGAAGAATGAACCATTAAAGTGCGGACAATATTATTAATGGTATGAATTTTTCGTTTAGCTTTCCCATTTTGTGAAGAAGTGTGAGGACAAGAAAAACGAAAATTTATCCCATTTTGAGCACAAAACTCCCTAAATTCTCCATTATCTATTCTTTGTCATTATCACATTGAATGTTTTTTATTTCCCATTCGAATTGCGTTCTTATGAAGGCTCTAAATTTTATGAAGATGGAAAAACGTGAGATTTTTTCGCAATTGAAAACGTCCATAAATATTTAGTATAGTCATCTAAGAATATAACATAATAACGATGACTCGTAGAACTGAGAACCGGAGATGTCCATAAATCACTATGAATAAGTTCAAATGGCATAGAAGTATTCGAATTTAAAGCTACAAATGGTAATTTAATAATCTTTCCCAAAGCGCGGGATTGATAAATTGGAGTACTACGCGTACCCTTACAAGAAATAAACTTATGTTTATCTAAAGAAGATAAAATAGACGACCCCGTGTTGACAGTCAATTTTGATCCGTTTTTCGTATATTTATTGCAATTTTATGTGTTTTAGGACACCGCATTATAATCAACATTTTTTTGGCATTTTTATATATTTTTTACATAATATTCTATGTTTGCAAATTCACATCGCATTTTTATTTATTTTATTAGACATTAAACAATTCTTAAAAAATATGTTTTATTATTATTACATCGGCATTTCTATTTTTATAATTTTACATCTCTTTAAATAATTTTTCTTTTAAGTAAATAAATCATTTTGTATTTTATTCAAACCAATTTCATCAAATCGGTCCCAATCCGAGGCTTAATTCGGATCAGTCCAATCCAACACCCTTTTTATTTTTTTATTTTTTATTTTAATCCAACATCCTTTTATTATCCCATCTAAAAATCAAATACCACTTTTCATTTCCCCCCAAACCCTAAACCTAAATACCCTTATAAATAAAACTTTACTCCTCCTTTTAAAAAAGGATCAGCAGCCGCACAAATTAGTAGCAACCCTTCTTATTTTGTAAAAACCTTTCCCCTTCTCCCTCATCTCCCATTCCCTTCTTCCCCAATCTCGTCGTCGCCACTGTGTTCGCCGGAGCTCAGAGTCCGGCGAACCGCACCAACCCATCCAGCGAACCACTACAACCGACACACCACTACCCACTGAACCACCGTCGAACCCACTGCCTCGTCGCCACTGAACCACCGTCGAACCCCTATCCCGTCGAACCCCTATTCAGGCGAACCCCCTACCGTCTCGCCCCACTGCTCGAACCACCACCAGTGAACCACCATCACTGTCCCATCGACCACCATCACCAACACCCCCTCTGATATCAACACATAACCATCACCACTGTCTCGTGACCCCCCTTTACCCGCTGCTCACCCACGAACCTCACCCCATTGCTCCATCGAACCCCATCCCGTCGACCACCAATGTTCCACCACCTCACTGCTCACCGACGACCTTGCCGTGGAAGTGACGTCGCGGCCCACTGTTTGTTTCTATTTTTCGTTGTTATTATGTAGGTTCGTTTGGACTGATTTTTTGCCTTGGTTCGGCTTTATGTTCGATCTGTTGCATACTGTTGTTGTGGACTGATTTGGTCTCGCCAGAGTTTTGAAACTCCGGCGAGCATTTGTCCCGCTATATCTTGGGTATATGTTGGTTATGGACTGATTTTTGGTTATTTTTGCCCTTATCTGAGTTTGCACCATTTTGGGTCGCTCCGGCGACATCTTGAATCTCCCGGTGATATAACTTCCGGTGACGTGGTGTATTTGCTCGTACTGTTTTGACCGTCTTGTGCCTTTTGGTTGTTTGATCACTGGTTTACTACCGTGTCGGCTTGTTTTTTGGCAAATCAATGGACTGATTTCTTTGTTGCTTTTGCTGGAACTGATTTGAACAATTTGTTACACTTGGTGAAAGTCTCACTGATTTTGAACAAGATACTACACTTGACTTGATTGGCCAATGAAAAAGTTATCCGTCGATTTTTGAGGTCTCCACAGTTGCAAAGACGGAAAATAAAATAAATGAAGCTTTCAGGGTGTTGATGATTTCTTCTACTTACACAGGATAACCAACATGTGCTGGCGGGGCGAATTTTCGCAGCCGGACTTGTTTAGGATGTCCCACTTTATTTTTATATATTTGAGCCCTCCGTGTTTAAAACTATTACTGTATTGGCGCGGATTTGAAGGTTTTATTTATTTTATGGTTTCTAACAATATTGGCCGATGAAGGTATCTCCGTCTGATTTCCAATGTCTCCCCTGTACAAAAGACGGATTTATTTTTTGCTTTACTTATTAATTCTTGTCATTGCTTTAAAATTATTTATTCTATTACTAACATTTTTACTAAGTGTTTATGCAGGTACCCGGAGATCATCTTGTGTAGAAGGCCTAAAAAGGGCTAAAAGATGTCCCGGAGTTTTTATTCGATTTTAGCTTTATTATTTCATATTGCATTACATTGTAATTGTAAATTATGAAAACTGCTTAGAATATGTAGAATAAAAAGGGCAATAAATAATTAACCTAGGTTTGAACGGATAACCGCAAGTTAGCGGATCTTAAAGGATGTCTAACCCCTTCCCTTTAGGATAATAAAGAACCCTGATTCAGAATCTCATTAATTTCGCAGACCATTAAATAGAGATTAATTGCACTAGTTTTATTGCAATAAATCAAGTGTCCTAATTCACTTAACTAATTAGGTGGCGACTCCTCAAAATTAGCATTATTGCTCCATCCAAGGAACCGCGCCAAAGAGCAACGTTGCGGATACCGTTCAGACCCCGAGGTCATAAACGGGCGCGACAGCATGGCGACTCCACTGGGGATATCAGGTTCTTGATCATAGCAAACTCAGGTTAATTAAATATTGCGCTTTATTTTGCTTTATATTTGTTGCAAATGTTTTATATTGTTATCTTTTATTTTGTAATTAACTACTTTAATTGCTACATTTTTTTACTGCTTTCCTTAAATTGTCATACCGCTCATATTTCCTTCATTCTGGAAAATTGACACTATCACACACTACACGCGAGGTGTGCTTTGCACACCCGCAAATTTCTTTCAAATATCCAAATTTAGGAAAGTTGGCATTTTACGCGGAGAATCTGGTCCAATCGGTGGCCGCGTAACCTTCTCGCTCGAGTAGTCCGCTCGGGAACCTTGCATCTAGTAAGCCAAATCTTAGCAAAATTAGGATAGAGCTATACCACTCTTTATTTTTTAAGTCATGCATGCATACATCTTAGGTGCATCGGACCTTGGTATCGTCTCCACAATTAGGGAATTCACCAATTGTCGACGAATTTCACAACCCAACGACCAATAAGCATATATGTGTAGCGTGATAATGATAAAAGGATCCAAGCCTGGTCATGACACGCCGAAATTGGAAAAAGTGCACCGTCATTTGGTCGTCATTTCCAACAAAACATTGCAGTTTAACGACTTGGACTTATTTATCATAATCTCGCATATTTGGCGTTTAGGCTCACCTCTGGCATAAGAGAGGTCACATACATATTAGGGCGCGTGCTTGATTTGTATGCTTTTATTTACTATTGTTTGTCGCTAGCAATTATGTACATATCATTCAAAGCAATAATTATCCTTTCAATTATGGACATAATTTTTTAAAAAAAACAATAATTACCCTTTTTGTAACTCCGGACACGAACATTTGTATTTTTGCACTTTTTGCTGTCACATTGCAATCAGGACTTCTACTGCGTAAATCGCTCTTGAACAGCACGACTTGGACCTTGTGAAGCATCAACCTTCACTCCGGTCGAACCAAGCAGGGGAGTCTTTGAGTATATTGTCACGCCCTTACATTTTATTATTTTTGTGGCTTGCCTACTCTCACCCATTTGTCATATTGTTTTGCAGGAAGACCGTCCTCACAAATAGTCGAGGGCGGACAACAACAAAAAAAAATGAAAAAAAAATCATCACAAGAATGAGCTGGAGTTATGTTGACGGAAAGAAGTCAGCTTATACCAGATTCAACGAAGCATCGCTCTGGGTCCTATATTTTGTATTTTTATACATATTTGCAAATTCAATTGATATGTCTAGTGTTGATTACATAATTCTTTATCGTGCATTTTACAATATAATCATCCCGAACTACGTGTGTCTGATTCTCACTATACGGTGTGATACGTAGGCAACCCATCTAGAGTTCGACACCACATAAAAAATAAAAAAATAAAAAAGAGGGGACATATTTGGTTCACTCATTCATTGCATTTATCCAATCACGGACATTCATTATTGCATTTCAATCATTTTATCACACACATTCATTCATGCATTTCAATCATTCTATCACATACATTCATTCATGCATTTCATTCATTCCATCAAAGTCATTCATTTTTTTTATTACATTCCTTTTACTTTGCATTAATCTTATATTGAACAATCATTTATTTTGCACAGCTTTTACTTTTGCATTTCTTTCATGAATGAATTCTTTTTAAATCATACGTTTTATAACATATCTGAATGAACTATGCACACCTGATTCTCGTCAAAGATGAGATACGTATGCAGCTCTATTCGGGTTCGGTACCATTTATTCAAAAAATACAAAACTATTTATTCAAAAAATACAAAACTATTTATTCAAAAAATACAAAAAAACAATTATCCAAAAATACAAAAAAAAATGTTATTCAAAAATACAAAAATATTTTTAAGTATTATTGTTTGACTTTGTTGATACCAACACAGTTAGGAGTGTGCATAAAAAATAAAAAGGGTAATAATTAGTATGAGTTGATTCTGTGGTAAACCATAGATTCTTTTGGTACCTCTTATTCACACCCGTAAATGACATGGTCTTGCATGTTTTCCAAGATAAGAATGAAATCAACCTCATCGTTTCATATGCATTGTGTGGTGAGTTTTTGAATAAGTTCAATTGCATTGCATTGTGATCTAGAACTTGGCCTGAATGTTTGTTGAGGCGAAATCCTGAGTAACACTCGGTGTAGGAAATGATCGTAGGCTTTCTTTGACCCGTTTGAGCCTTTTCAGCCTACCAAATAACATTATCCCTCGTACACTCCTTTGAGCCTAAACCTATTTCTTTCGATAATTGCATATTACACTTATACCCTTTCTGAGTGCGTACGCACTATCCCTCTTTTGGCCAGAACTCCTTGAGTGCTTTAGAAATGTGCAAGTGACTGACAAAATTCTAGCTGAAGTTTCCAAAGACAAAAGTTGTCAAAGTTCCAAAAGGAAAAGAAAAGAAAAGCAGAGACGACTTCACACAAAGAGGAAATCAAAAGCCCCGATAATAAAAAAATAAAAGGGGAATATATAACCCCGAAAAAAAAGGGCTCCAAATGAAAGATTCAAAAGAAGTCAGTACAGAAAAACTGGGACAAAAAGAAAGGAAGTCAGCATTAAAGCGCACAAATATCAAGCACGGACGTAGTCCAACTCTCGAGTAATGATTAGTCACTTTTACCCAAATGATATTCATTCCTTTCTCCAAGCCTACATTACAAGCCCGTGACAAGCCCTACATGATCTTATACTGAGGGTTCTCACATTAGTGGATACTTACATGATGGTCAAGCATATGGTATCACAATTGCATGCATTGAACATCTTTCTGAGTGTGAGTATGTTTCTCTAAACGTCCCAAAATTTAAAATACTGGAATATATGTGTGGATGAGACTTTCTTTCAGTGAGTGCATTTGAAACGTGAGATTACGTGTAGTTCGAAACTCAGGTATGTCTGAGGTACTATCTGAATCTGTGTGAATTACATCGGAGTCAATCTCGGTTAGACTGAAAGTAATAAACGAAAATCCTTATGCACAATACTAATTGTTGGTATCAACTGAAGTCAGATGTAATGTTGTCTTCCACTTTTTCAGAAAAACAACAAAATGCATATTACATAAAATTCTAATTGTTTGCATCACGAACTACGTCTTGACCTGATTCCCTCAGCGGGATACGTAGGCGGCCACATTGGCCTCGGTCTCATTTTCAAAAATTGTACAATCATTTTTTGCATCATGAACTACGTCTTGACCTGATTTCCTCTGCGGGATATGTAGGCGTCCACATTGGCTTCGGCCTCACATCATTTTAAAATCTTAAAAATCCTTATTTTTGCATCACGAACTACGCTCTGACCTGATTCCCTCGGCGGGATACCTAGGCGGTCATATCGGCTTCGGTCACACCATTAGAAATATTTCTTCTTTGTTTTACACAGGACTCGATTTTGTCCATTGGAGAGTTTAGCATCCTCATATATTTTGCATCCATGACTACCTACACATGACTGGGGCATATTTTGAGGGTTGCATTCTCATCTACTCAATTGTACATTGTTCATATTCTCGCATTAGATATTCATTCAAGATTAAAAAAAAATGCTTACCTGATCGTCTTGATAGCGTCAAGATTCAACCTTACCCAGTTGGAAAGTTCAACATCTTCATTTACTATAAACTGGGACATTTTAAGAATTCACTGTAAGAAAATGGCAATATACAGGAAAAAAGCAGGCTAACTAGGTCTTCAGTCCAAACCAAGAATGCAAGCGTCAAGAGTCAAAGCTACAAAGTCGACGCTAATCAACCACTCATTTCCTAAAATTCACTAAGTTTTCTTTGAGTGCAGGATCTTCATATCAGCAAAGGCAGGAGCACAACAATAAGCCCATGCGGGTTACAAACACACAACGTCTATGCAATGACGTTATCTCAATCCAGACGGGTCACAAAGCAGGTACGCCCATAAACCGACGCATTTCATAAAAGCCTATGCAACGGCTTCATCCATGTTTCGTCTACGCAATGACGAACATCTGCATCGCGTCTATGCAACGACGCATTTTATAAAAGTCTATGCAACGGCTTCATTCATATTTCGTCTATGCAACGACGAACATCTGCATCGCGTCTATGCAATGACGCATTTCATAAAAGCCTATGCAACGGCTTCATCCATGTTTCGTCTATGCAACGACGAACAGCTGCATCGCGTCTATGCAACGACGCTCTTTTATCTAAGCCTATGCAATGGCTTCATCTATGTTTCGTCTATGCAACGACGAGCATTTGCATCACGTCTATGCAACGACGCCCCATCTAAGCCTATACAACGGCTTCATCTATGTTTCTTCTATGCAACGACGAACATCTGCATTGCGTCTATGCAACGACGTCATTTCATCTAAGCCTATGCAACAGCTTCATTCATGTTTCGTCTATGCAACGGCGAGCATCTGCATCGCGTCTATGCAACGACGTCTTTCATCTAAGTCTATGCAACGGCTTCATCTATGTTTCGTCTATGCAACGACGAGCATCTGCATCGCGTCTATGCAACGACGCCCTTTCATAAAAGTCTATGCAACGGCTTCATCCATGTTTCGTCTATGCAACGACGAACATCAGCATCGCGTCTATGCAATGTCGCATTTCATAAAAGCCTATACAATGGATTCATCTATATTTCGTATATGCAACGACAAACATCCGCATCGCGTCTGTGCAACGACGCCCTATCATGCAAGTCTATGCAACGACTCCATCCATGTTTCGTCTATACAATGACGAACATCTGCATCGCGTCTATGCAACGACGCATTTCATAAAAGCCTATGCAACGACTTCATCTATGTTTCGTCTATGCAACGACGAACATCCGCATCGCGTCTGTGCAACGACGCCCTTTCATGTGAGCCTATGCAACGGCTTCATCTATGTTTCGTCTATGCAACGACGAACATCTGCAGCGTCTGTGCAACGACGCCCTTTCATCTAAGTCTATGCAACGGCTTCATCTATGTTTTGTCTATGCAACGACGAGCATCTGCATCGCGTCTATGTAACGACGCCATCTCATGCAAGTCTATGCAACGGCTTCATCTATGTTTCGTCTATGCAATGACGAGCATCTGCATCGCGTCTATGCAACGACGAATTTCATAAAAGCCTATGCAACGGCTTCATCTATGTTTCGTCTATGTAACGATGAACATCTGTACTGCGTCCAGAAACGACGCCATCTTCATTTCCTTTGCATTTTGACCTCGAAAGCAAACACCCTAGAGGCATTTCAGGGAACAAACATCTTGTCTTTTTCAGCATCCCATCACAATTGTAACCCAGTGTCATCAAAATTAGACACTGGGACATATTTTTGAATCAGTATTCATCCGTCCATAATTTTAGCATCGCAGCAACCCAGTGTCATCATAATTCGACAATGAGACAATTTTGAGTCTGCATCAGCCCCACTTTTGAGTTCTAGTTTATAAAACAGGACAAAATTGGCTACAAGTCAACATCTTTGTCCGAAGACTCTTCCATCATCTCCGTACAAAGAGGGACATGTTTTTGACAGTCAATTTCGACCCGTTTTTCGTATAGTTGTTGCAATTTTATGTGTTTTAGGACACCGCATTTTAATTAATATTTTTTGGCATTTTTATATATTTTTTACATAATATTCTATGTTTGCAAATTGACATCGCATTTTTATTTATTTTATTAGACATTAAACATTTCTTAAAAAATATGTTTTATTATTATTACATCGGCATTTCTATTTTAATAATTTTACATCTCTTTAAATAATTTTTCTTTTAAGTAAATAAATTATTTTGTATTTTATTCAAACCAATTTCATCAAATCAGTCCCAATCTGAGGCTTAATTCGGATCAGTCCAATCCAACACCCTTTTTATTTTTTTATTTTTTTATTTTTTATTTTAATCCAACATCCTTTTATTTTCCCATCTAAAAATCAAATACCATTTTTCATTTCCCCCCAAACCCAAACCCTAAACCTAAATACCCCTATAAATAAAACTTTACTCCTCCTTTTAAAAAAGGATCAGCAGCCGCACAAATCAGTAGCATCCCTTCTTATTTTGTAAAAAACTCTCCCTATATCCCTCATCCCCCACTCCCTTCTTCCCCAATCTCGTCACCGCCACTGTGTTTGCCGGAGCTCCGAGTCCGGCTAACCACACCAACCCATCCGGCGAACCACCACAACCGACACACCACTACCCACTGCCTCGTCGCCACTGAACTACCGTCGAACTGAACCACTGTCCCGTCGAACCCCTATCCCGTCGAACCCCTATTCCGGTGAACCCCCTACCGTCTCGCCCCACTGCTCGAACCACCACCAGTGAACCACCATCATTGTCCCGTCGACCACCATCACCAACACCCCCGCCGATATCAACACATAACCATCACCACTGTCTCGTGACCCCCCTTTACCCGCTTCTCACCCACGAACCTCACCCCATTGCTCCATCGAACCTCATCCCGTCGACCACCAATGTTCCACCACCTTACTGCTCACCGACGACCTTGCCGTGGAAGTGACGCCGCGGCCCACTGTTTGTTTCTATTTTTCGTTGTTATTATGTAGGTTCGTTTGGACTGATTTTTTGCCTTGGTTCGGCTTTATGTTCGATCTGTTGCATATTGTTGTTGTGGACTGATTTGGTCTCGCCAGAGTTTTGAACCCGGCGAGCATTTGTCCCGCTATATCTTGGGTATATGTTGGTTATGGACTGATTTTTGGTTATTTTTGCCCTTATCTGAGTTTGCACCATTTTGGGTCACTCCGGCGATATCCTGAATCTCCCGGTGATATAACTTCCGGCGACGTGGTGTATTTGCTCGTACTGTTTTGACCGTCTTGTGCCTTTTGGTTGTTTGATCACTGGTTTACTACCGTGTCGGCTTGTTTTTTGGCAAATCAATGGACTGATTTCTTTGTTGCTTTTGTTGGAACTGATTTGAACAATTTGTTACACTTGGTGAAAGTCTCATTGATTTTGAACAAGATACTACACTTGACTTGATTGGCCAATGAAAAAGTTATCCGTCGATTTTTGAGGTCTCCACAGTTGCAAAGACGGAAAATAAAATAAATGAAGCTTTCAGGGCGTTGATGATTTCTTCTACTTACACAGGATAACCAACTTGTGCTGGCAGGGCGAATTTTCGCAGCCGGACTTGTTTAGGATGTCCCACTTTATTTTTATATATCTGAGCCCTCCGTGTTTAAAACTATTATTATTTTGGCACGGATTTGAAGGTTTTATTTATTTTATGGTTTCTAACAATATTGGTCGATGAAGGAATCTCCGTCTGATTTCCAAGGCCTCCCCTGTACAAAAGACGGATTTATTTTTGGTTTTACTTATTAATTCTTGTCATGCTTTAAAATTATTTATTCTATTACTAACACTTTACTAAGTGTTTATGCAGGTACCCGGAGATCATCTTGTGTAGAAGGCCTAAAAAGGGCTAAAAAATGTCCCGGAGTTTTTATTCGATTTTAGCTTTATTATTTCGTATTGCATTCCATTGTAATTGTAAATTATGAAAACTGCTTAGAATATGTAGAATAAAAAGGGCAATAAATAATTAACCTAGGTTTGAACGGATAACCGCAAGTTAGCGGATCTTAAAGGATGCCTAACCCCTTCCCTTTAGGATAATAAAGAACCCTGATTCAGAATCTCATTAATTTCGCAGACCATTAAATGAAGATTAATTGCTAAGTGTCCTAATTCACTTAACTAATTAGGTGGCGACTCCTCAAAATCAGCATTATTGCTCCATCCAGGGAACCGCGCCAAAGAGCAACGTTGCGGATACCGTTCAGACCCCGAGGTCAAAAACGGGTGTGACACCTCGGATGACCTAGACGAGCATGCCACAAGGAAGGAGCAAGAGCTACAAAGGTGGATGGCATAGCTTGACGCGAGACGCTTGGACTTGGTGTGATTTGATATAGGTCCGCCCCACTGTTACACCTCATGAGATGACTCCCCGTCTTGAAATCCTTTACAGAAAATCCAAATGGATCAAAATTAATAGAAACCCAGTTATCAGTTGTGAATTTATGGACATATACTAAATTTTTAATTAATTTTGGGGCATGAAGGGTATTTTTCAGGACAAGTGGTGGATGAGGAGGGGACAAGGTTTTATGACCATAACCCTTAATTGGAATATAATTGTCATTACCAACAGTTATACCACGATTAGTGCTCAAATTGGAATAAGACGAGAGAGTACCTTGATCGGATGTCATGTGGGTAGTGGCGCCGGTGTCCATGTACCAATTAGGGTCCGGTTGAGTCAAGCCAAGGGTGTGCATCGCTGCTTCAATGTCGGTCTGAGTATTTCCCATTGCGTGGTGAGCCTGATGGGGCGAGGCCTAAGTATACTAGACTGCTGAGACTGCTCATACGTTGTTCTGAACCCAGAAGTCTGGACTGGGGAGAAGCTGGGCCGAGGCGAGTATCCTGGCGGATACTGAGGCGCCGCGACACTGTAAGGTGGAGCTGCGGCGCTGTAAGGTTGAGTCGCGGCGCTGTGAGGTGATGGGACCCACTGCCACTGTTCAGGGGGCCCCCGTGGGCTTCACGACTATTGTTGTTGTTGTCGGTTGTTGCCACCATGATTCTTGCCATTATTCTTCTTATTCTGGCCTTTCTTACCATATCCGTTGTTGTGACTTTGGGTCACGGTGGCTGGATTGGAAGGAGAAAAATTGGAAGCAGTCACCATACCGACATGACTACTCCCAATCGTTGATTTCTTAGCCAAGCCAGCTTCTTCCAATGTAAGCATGGAACGGGCCTGATAGAACTCTGACAAGGTTCTACTCTGTCGAATAACTGAAGCAACACCATTATAGGCCTCTAAAAGGCCTGCAACCATCTGAAGAACCAGACAACTGTTAGAAACAGGAGAACCCATGTTGCGAAGTTGATTCGCCAAGTCCTTGAGGAGTTGGCAATAAGAAGAGACGTTGGTAAAATTTGTCATAGTCACTTGCTAAAATTCCTGCTCAAGAATAACAATTCTAGAATGACTGTTATCTTAAAATATGTCACGCAAACGGTTCCACACCGTCATAGATGTAGAGTTGGGTTCCATAATCGTCTGTAAGAGATCCAAGGAGATAGTGGCATAAATCCACTGAAGAACCTTGGAATTAAGCATGTCCCGTAGTGCAGTCCGCTTCGAGTGGGCACATTAGATGTAGACGCCTTATCACCCTCCTTTAAAGGAGGAGGAGGGATGATGTGGTGAAGAACTTTATGTGCTTTAGCATAAATCTTGAATAATTCCGCCCATGTCTCATATTGAACGTTTTCTAGGTCAAGAACGATAGGAAGAACGCTCTTGATATTAGAAACTGTGAGGGCAGGGTGAAAAGTGTTTTTATTAGCCATAGGGAATAGAACAACAAGATTCAGATAAGGAAATTTGTGAGAAAGGTTTTTGGAAGAGAAGAACTCGGTTTTTGTGAAAGAAGAAACACACAAAAAATTGAGAATTTTAGGGCAAAATTTCGAGAAAGAAGAAGAAATTTTGAGGAGCGGAAGCAGGGTAAAGAGAACCTAGACTTTTGATACCATGAAAGAATGTAAGAAATAATCCCTTGATTATTCTTATTAATGAAAGACATATATATACAAGTTACAAGGAAGATTCTCTTCCTATTCTACCTAGAAATCCCTATTTTATTTGAAGACTAACTTTACAATTATGATAATATTACACTCCTAATTAAGGTACAAACCTAAGTCTAATATTTATCAAATACACAAGAAAAGGGAAAGGGCCCCACACGGTACATGGGCCACATGGCTGGACCCACTGTTTAACAATATTATATAATATTATGCGTTTTTAGTGTATTTTCTTTGTCGCCTGATTTATCATCGTTCAAGGTTTGCAATTATAAGCATCCGCATGACACCCTGATTATTTCGATCTCAACAAATGGTATCAGAGCTAGTGGTTCAACCGATGGTTTAACGAGTTGAAGATAGGTTCAAGGCATACGTTGAAATCAAGTTGCAACCATTTTCACGATAATAAAAAATTTATCCAGAATAACTACACGTGAAGATGAGTTTTCAACCATATTTTATTTTCAACATCCTGGTGTTGCAACTTTAAAAATAAAGCAAACTAAAATATTTTTAAATCAAATTTTAATCCATGATATTTCTAACCTTATTTTTAACAATGAAAAACAACAGTGATGAAGATTATGTGAAAAAGAAAAGAATGAAGAAAATGGAGATTTGTTAGGATTTATCCCGAATTTCCTATCTTATTTGAATTTTACCATATATGTGATTTACTTCAAAAAGGTTTTCTTGGTGAAAAAATTTACTTTGTGGAAAAAGATTATACCATATTTATCCTTTTTTGGAGGAGAAGTTTTGGACTTCTATAAATAGGAGATGTTTTCTTTTCATAAACAACACAGTATCATCCACAATATAGTTATTAAAGAGTCTCGTTTAAGAGAAGATTATTCTCTCAATAGGTTTATGCTTTTTATTCTCGCAATATGTAGGTCACTTGACCAAATTATATTTATAATATTATGTTTTTTCGTGTATTTTCTTTGTTGTTTGATTTATCGTCGTTCAAAATTTGTAATTATTAATTTCTACCTGACGTCTTGATTATTTCGATCCCAACAACATCCGAATATGATGCTTGAATATGATGCTGAGAAATTTATACCAACCATTTGGTTGCTAAGGGGACAATCCAATGACGAATATATCATTATTTATATAATTCAAAATATAGGGTTACAAGTCGAATCCCATTAACCTCCTATCAACTGTTGTCCAATTAATAATACCGCAGCAGAATGTAGCGATGAAGAATACGACCGCATGGTCACGAGTTCGATCCTGCATAAACCTTCTTGGTTGCCACACACATGGCTTGCCAAGTGTGGTTTACATGGTGGCGTGGTTTGCGACTCTGCGTCGGTCGGGGTTTACCATGTATGACTCGAAAGAGTAGCGGTGCGGTTCGCCGTCAACAAAAAAAAAACTGTTGTCCAATTAAATATTCTATATTTTCTGTTAATTTTTTTAGTTCATCTAATATTTGGTATTCATTCTCAGATCCAATTAATTTAAATTTACACTAAAAATATCACTTTGGATAAAGCTTCTTTATAAATTCATTTTCAGGGGTCAAACTACATGCCTCTAAATCTGTTTAAAAATATGAGCACTTTCTATTAAATTAGGTGAAAAGCACCCCTCTTTCACTGGGGTTGGAGGGATGCAACGTTGTGGTATCGAAAGTATCTTAATTTAATATTTTTAACGCGAAACATAAATTAATATATAAAAATTCTCTAAAATTATACTGCATCCGTCTCAAAATAAGTTTCACTTTAGTAAAAATAAATATCCCAAAATAAGTGTCATAAGAATTCAAGACAAAAATTGATTTGTGTTTCCAACTATGCACTTAGCTTTAAAGAAGTAGTCTTCTTTAATATTGCTCAATTCTCAAAAAACATCTACGAATAAATAGGGATAGTTTAGTAAACTTACATTGTGTTTATTAATTAACTAATGGACGTGATTTTTACTAAGATAACACTTATTTTAAAACTGAAGAAATAATAAACAATAAGTATGAACCCTATTTTAAATATACAACAAATTTAATACTAAAAATCCTTAAATGTTGAGATCAAGATCCGCCTCTGCATCTAATAGGCATAGGGATGTCAGTGGGGCGGGTAAATGCGGGTACCGCCCTGCACCCGCTCCAATTGGGGCGGGTATGGGGATGGTTTGGTGGGTGGTGGGGCGGGTATGGGTATCAAAAGTGCTACCCGCCATGGGTAGTGGGGCGGGGGTGGATTTCATATAAAACTCGTCCCGCACCCGCCCCGCACCCGCTACCCGCACCGTACCCACACCGACCGTACCCGCACCGCTCATATCCGTATCATCTATTAGTTTAATTAGGCTATTTACGAATTTATTTGGCCCTTTCTTGATTTAAAATGTGACTTGAGCTAACCCGCACCGTAATGCACCACGTTTCTTTTTCTTTTTCTTATTCTCTTTGTTCTCCTTTTTTTTTGTTAAATATTTTCATCTTTACTGTTTTTTAATATTCATAATATTTTGACAAGGTTTTAGACTTGATATTCGATACACCATAGTGGAAAGGTTCCTTTTTTTTTCTTTTTCTTATATAACTTTCATTTTGGTGACTAAAACAATTGCTAGACATTATTTGAGAATTTTATTAATGGGTACCCGCCGGGTAAGTGGGTATCCGCGTGAAGTAAGTGGGGCGGGGGCGGATGGAAGAATTACTACCCGTGATGGGTGGTGGGGCGGAGGTGGGGATGTGTTTTAGATGGTGGGTACGGGTATGGGATACCCTTCCCCCGCCCCCGCCCCGCCCCATTGACATCCCTAAATAGGCACATTGGAATCAGAATTCAGAAATTGCAAGAAAAGGACAAACTGAAAACAAATGCTAAAAAAAATCTTCTTTTTTCTTGTTAAATAGGCCATCTATTTTGTTGCATGTGAATTGCCAACAGACATATTGATTTACAGAATAAGATATACGTATGCTTTGGATTTTTCTACTCAACCAACACCTCTAATAATAATTTAAAAGGAAAGGACTACAATGCAATAGGGGAAAGTTACAAGTTGGGTTGTAGTCTTGTAGAAATATTTTATTTTTAAAAAATCTTGCCTTTTTCTAATGCATGCACCTAATTTAATGCAGAATAGTGTTAGTTGCAAATTAAGGCTTCATTCGTTTTCATTAAGATTAAGACGTCTGAATCTAAATGCACATTTGAATAATTAAGATTTTGTCTCTAAAACTGAACACTGAATGATTAAAACGGTTTGTTTCTCAACTTTATTTATAATTATTCAACATAATAAATATGATTCAACTAAAACGTAATTAAATGTCAAATCAATACAATATTAAAAAATCTCAATTGCAACAAAATAAAATCAAAAAGTGCAATTCCCTCATTGTGTTGTTGGGTTTGAATTTAATCTCTACAATTTTTTCTACATTCCTACTCAATTGGGTGTAAATTATACCCAAGAATCATCTAGTAATATCCAGAAATTATATTGAGTATGTTATTGTTGTTATTTGTCACTCTTCAATACAACCAGATGTACAAGGTAATGTATATGATTAAACTCGGTAGCTTTGTTTCGTACTCTGTATATGTATTTTAAAAAATCTACTAAATATGCACTATTATTAAATTTTGAATCAGTGGATTCAGTGACATCTCAAACTAATAAAAGCTTAAATCTTGAATCTGCCTCTTCGAGGCGAATTTAATCTCGATCACAAATTCACATTTAACATCCTTTAGGCAGAGAAAAGGCCAGCTTTTGTTTCTTTCCCCAATGGTAAAATACTAGATACTGACAATTTTTAACATCTCCACTTGAATGGTCACTCAGGCAGGCTTGGGCATCATACATCCTGTATTGTGTGTGGTGCTTTCTTTTTAATTTTTTTGCAAGAAAGTACTCCTCGCAAATAAGTTTGAAAGGTAGAATATAAGTTGCTAAGTCTACAACGGGAATTTGCACAAATGGCCTTTTTAGAGCCACTATTTAAATTATGTGCCTTCAGCAAATTGGAATTTGCCTGTAAAAAGAAAAATTCATTCAGCTACTTTCAAAGGCAAAATTTAATCGATTGAACGGAGGCACCAGTTAATTTTGGTCATGGTACTTGAAAATGAAATCCTAAAATGACGCCATATATCTCTGGAAAATGTAAAGATATTCATATTAACAAATCTCATAAGTGGAACTGCTAGTTTTTTATCAGAAACTTGTGATTTAGTTTTTGAAGCAACCAGTAAGGAAAAACAATTCTTAATTCTCGGTACCAAAAATAAAATAGTTGATTCAGTAGAGTGGGCTACAATAAGGAGTCGTTGTCATTGTGTTAATAAAAAAAGACTTGATTGTATGTTAACGAATTGGTCCATTATAGAAACAAGATTTCGAAAGTTCATAGACTTGAGAATGGAATAAAAAACACTCAATTGTCTCCCGGAAAGAGATGCAACTATGTTGAAAAGACAATTATCTCGCTTATAATAAGGACCTAATTCAAAGAATAACCTAAAAATGTCACATGGTGCAAATAATCTTCAATGACTGGATAACCAGTTAAGGGTGAATAGACCCTCCATCCAAGGTGAAGTTATGTTTCTTCTTTCCTTTCATTTTATGGCCATGGGGTTATATTGGCAGTAGTCACTAAGTTCTAGATTGTACAAGTCGTAAACATTTCAGCAAGTCCAACCTAGGTACAGTGTGAATATCTTTTTCTTTAATTACGATAGAGTTCGAGTCAACTGTTGAACTCCTCCATTAATTTATATACCTCCTACTAGTATTAAGTATGCATCTCAATTTTTTAGGTCCAAGTCATAATGATTCAGTAGGAACAAGGGAACATATAACTAAAATACTAAGCCGCCTTAGTTAAGACTTAAGAGTAAGATAGCACATCATGCTAGGCTTGCTATCAATAATGTTAGGACATCAAAAGTTTAAGAAAAATAAAATAGAGAATAGTTGGTAAGACTTTCTAGTTTAGCATTTTCCTTCAGTTGTCAACTTAAAATTTTAAAGCCAGTGTTAGATTGTCCACATTGGTTGAGTGAGTGGGTAATAATCTTCTTATTACTCACCTCTAAGTGTTAGAAAATATTCTTCAAATATTTACAGTATATATTGTATTTATTAGTATCATATATTTAATGTAACTTAGAATTTTTACTGTATTAAGAATCACTTTTGTACAACTATATATATTGTAATTAATGAAAGAAATCCCTAAAGGAAATTATTCCAATATCTTACATGATATCAATAGCCTAACATCTCAAAACCCTAGAAATTCCCCCTCTCCTCTCTCTGCCACCCCACCGCAGTGCCTCTTCTTGGAATTTTTACTCATGTGGCTATCATGTCTCCTCCCACCTCTCTTAAATCTACTGGTTCTACCTCTGGCTTAGTTGACACTCTACTTCCTTCCTCAAAGTCTTCTTTTCATCCGGCTTTTGTTGTCACAAACATCAAGAATTCTGTCCCTATTATTCTTGATCAAGAAGACTGTCAATATTCTATGTGGGTGGAACTATTTTATATTCATGCGTGCCTCTGGCGTGCTCGACCATATTGATGAGTCAATCCCTCGCCCATCTGACATTGACGATTCAACATGGCGTCGTCTTGACGCTATTGTCAAACACTGGATCTATGGTACCATCTCAAAGGATTTGTTGTGTACTATCCTGAAAACAAGTGCTTCGGCACGCGAACTTTGGGTACGCCTGGAGGAAATATTTCAGGATAATAAAAATACTAGGGTTATGTATTTAGAGGAGCAGTTCAACAACACACGCCTTGAGAATTTCAACAACATGACAAAATACTGCAAACAACTAAAACTTTTCGCAGACCAACTTTCTCATGTTGGGACTGCTGTGTCTGAAACTAAGATGGTACAACAACTTGTTGCAGGATTACCGAAGGGGGAATATGACACTCTTGCAGCAATGATCCAACAGGCTGATCCACTTCCAACTTTCAACAAGACGCGTTCACAATTGTTGTTGGAAGAAACACGGCGTGCTAAACAGGACGAGCACAATCAAAAAGCACTAGCCATTGAAAATTTGCAGTCGCCGACCACTGCTCCACCACCGCTGGACCACCAGTTGGACGCGCGGCGGCAGAAGCGGCGAGAAAGCGACGCGAAACAAACGAAAGCCGCGAAAAGCGAAAGGAAAGAAGAAGAGCCCACGCCATCGCCAAGAATGGCGAATGTCTAGCAAGAAGAAGATTCGCCGCACCGCCGATGGTCGAACAATCGGCAACGAATTGGCGGTCACCGCAACCGGGCCTGGCCAGCAGGTTGGCGGCGAGTAGATTGCCCCTAGAAAGGAGCTTACTCCAAGATCTGACTCCCCCCGTGTAGGAGTTCGGCGATGTCCCTGGCCCGACCAAGCCTATCTCTCAGCAGACCCGTCCGATGTCGGCCAACCAGCTTCTCCACCCACAGATGCAACCCACTGATTTGGGCCAAGCTTTCAATACTCTCACTTTGCAACAGCCCAACAATAATTGTTATATGGATTCCGGAGTCACATCACACCTGACCAACTCTTCAGGTAACTTTTCCCAACTGCTTCGGTTAAATTATCCTCAATACATTACTGTTGGCAATGGTCATCGCATTCCAATTACAGGTTATGGTAACACACATATCAAAAATCTCCATCCACCCTTCTCACTTAACCATGTCCTCTACGCACCCCAAATTATTAAAAATTTGATATTTGTTAGGAAATTCACTCGTAATAATTGGGTGTCTGTCAATTTTGACCCTTTGGTTTCTCTGTGAAGGATCTCAATACGGGGAGAATTCTTACGCGCTGCAATAGTGTGGGAGACCTCTACCCTTTCACCAACTCTTCCGTTGTCAGAACTCAACCACCAGTCTCCATTGATGCATTGTCTCCATCCACCTGGCACAACAGGCTCGGACATCCAGGAGATCATGTTTTTTCCTTTCTTAGACATAATCAGCGTATTCAATGTAATAATGGGAAACTTGCCCAAAACTGTTTTTCTTGCCCGCTTGGCAAGCATACTCGTCTCCCTTTTATGTCTTCAATGAGTATTACAGTTTCACCATTTGATATATTCATGCTGACTTATGGACCTCTCCTGTTGTTAGTTCTCTAGGTCACAAATTCTATCTTGTTTTATTAGATGACTTTTCACATTTTTTATGGATTTACCCACTCAAATTCAAATCTGATGTTTTGCTAAATTCCTTGAGTTTCACAGATTTATTAAAACTCAATTTGAAAAATCCATAAAATATTTTCAATGTGATAACGGACGTGAATTTAATAATTCGGCTTTCCATAACTTTTGCTCCCAACAAGGCATGGTATTCCTCTTATCTTGCCCTTATACCTCACCTCAAAATGGTAAAGCTGAACGTATTATTCACACTACTAATAATATGGTATGTACCCTCCTCTTTCATGCATGTCTGCCATCATCTTTCTGGGTCTATGCTGTCAAAATGGCAGAACACCTCCTAAATATTTTACCTACTAGCACCCTACAAAACAAGACCCCCACAGACATTCTGTATCGTAGGACTCCATCTTATGACCACCTACGGATCTTTGGTTGTTTGTGCTATCCCAATCTTACCTCCACCGCCCCTCATAAGTTGGCTCCTAGAACTACACCCTGTGTGTTCCTCGGTTTCCCACCTAACCATAGGGGTTATCTGTGTTGTGACTTGTCTACACGTCAAATTCACATCTCTCATCACGTCACCTTCGATGAGACAATCTTTCCGTTTTCGAATCCTCAAAAATACCGAAAACCAGACTATTCATTTCTTGATGAACCAGTCATATCCCAACCATTCTAAGTCAGCTTACCCAAATTTCGACTTCAGAACCGCGGTCGGTTGATTGATGCGGCACGCCTCCAAGTGAGCCCTCTTCCTGCAGAACTTTTAGCACCGCGGTCCCTCGAGGATGCACTGCGGTGCCCCTCTTCCAGAGAGTTCAATGCTCCTTCATCGCCTTGACGCGGTCCACGAGGATGCGACCGCGGTCGCGCCTTTCGATGAACTAACCTCAACTGTCTTCAACAATGCCACCACCCAATGTCCCCAGTCACCAAATGAAAACTCGTGCCAAACACGGGATTTTCAAACCTAAAGTCCAGTTTAACCTGTCTGTCCAAACCATTTATTCACTCCCAAAGAACCCCAAATTGGTCAAACTTGATCCTAATTGGAATGCAGCCATGTCTGAGGAATATAATGTTTTAACTAAGCAGCATACTTGGGATCTTGTTCCTAGACCAGAGGGGGTGAATGTGATCAGATGCTTGTGGCGTTTTCATCACAAATTCAGAGATAGTAGGGTTTTGGAACGATACAAGGTTAGACTTGTGGCAAATGGCACTAATCAGCAGGAGGGCGTTGACTGTGGTGATACTTTTAGCCCGGTTGTTAAACCGGCTACGATTTGTACTGTTCTTAGCATTGCTATGGGTAAGAAGTGGCCGATTGATCAGCTGGATGTCAAGAATGCATTTCTTCATGGGAATTTGAAAGAAACTGTATACATGCATCAGCCACCTGATTTTGTTCATCCTATTGTTCCTCATTATGTCTGTCGTCTTAGGAAGTCACTCTATGATCTAAAGCAAGTACCTCGTGCTTAGTATGACCGGTTTGTCAGGTATATTATGCAGATTGGGTTTATTTGCAGCAGGTGTGACACCTCTCTGATTATTTTTCATCATGGTAGTGACATCGCTTACTTGTTATTATATGTTGATGATATTGTTCTCACTGCCCCATCTGATAAGTTGAAAAATGATATTATTGCTCTTCTCAAAACTGAATTTGCTATGACTGATTTAGGGAAGCTGAGTTACTTCTTGGGTATATCAGTCACTAGATCTGCAGATATTATTTTCTGAGTCAGCGTAAGTATGCAGAAGAAATTGTGTTCAGAGCTAAGATGTCGAATTGCAAGGCTATGCCCACTACTGTTGATTCGAAATCCAAACTCGCTTACGGCGTGATCCAGATGTCGATCCTACTCTATCGAAGTCTTGCGGTGCTCTTCAAGACACTTTCACCGAGCCCGACATTACATATGTCGTCCGAAAGTGTTCTATTCACGACGCCCGAGGAACCCCATTTCGCCGCTCTTAGCGTATTATCGGATACATTGGCGGCACTCGACTATGGGTTGATTCTACCCTCCGCTCCAAACAGTTACTTTCCTACACGGATGTTGATTGGGCGGGTGCGGACACAGACGCCTCGTGCTATTGTGTGTTCTTAGGGGATAATCTGATCTCTTGGTCTGCCAAGCGAGAAGTCACGTTATCCCGATCCAGTGCCAAAGCAGAGTATAAAGGTGTTGCTAATGTAGTTGCTGAGATCTGTTGGCTCCGGAAACTTCTCTTGAAGTTGAGTTGTCCATTGCGTAAGGCATCTATAGTCTATTGTGATAACATATCTGCTATCTATATGTCTCATAATCCGGTCCAGCATCAGCGGACCAAACATATTGAGATGGATATTCATTTTGTTTGTGAGAAGGTGGCACGTGGTCTTGTCAAAATTCTACATGTACCTTCCTCTTATCATGCAGACATCTGCACAAAGGGGCTACCCAGACAACTGTTCACAGACTTCAGATACAGCCTGAGCATTCGACCTCCTCCCGCTCCGACTGAGAGGGTGTGTTAACGAATATTCTTCAAATATTCACAGTATATATTGTATTTATTAGTATCATGTATTTAAGGTAACTTAGAATTCTTACTGTATTAAGAATCACATTTGTACAACTATATATATTGTGATTAATGAAAGAAATCCCTTTGGGAAATTATTCAAATATCTTACATCAAGAGCTAAACTTTTGAAGTTAGTAATTTGTAGCAGAGTCGAGATTTAAAGTTTATGAGTTCTGAACTTGCAACCGAACACAATTCGTTATAGTTGGGTTCGTAATTACATATTTAATGCATTTTCTAATACAAATAAAGGATCTAAACAAAAACTATTGAGTTCGTCCAATCTCGTACCTAATATTGTAACTCCACCCTTGGTTAAGTTAGGTTCAAATCTATTTTCTTTACATTTTGTTAACAAAGAGTTTACATAAGGCTCGTCCACATGTTTATTTGTCGAATACTAACGAAATTCTTATTTTCAAATATATTTAATCATATCCGCGCAAAGTAACATTGAGACGTACAAACTGAGACGGAAAGTGTCAACTCTTAATTCTTAAGCTCTAAATTTATTGCTAAGTTTGTCACAAGAAGTTAGCAAAGGAGAACTCTGACAAGATGTTGGATCACATGTGGCAATTTAGACATGTTGCAAACTTTGTTAGACAGCCTAGTATCTTTGGTGTAATAATCAATCTTAGAACTCAAGCCAAAATCCTTGGCAATGACCAGAGATGCAAACCATTTACTCGGGATGGAGAAATTTGCAAAATAACTCAATTGTAAAATGTAAAGTCAAGGCACACTAAATTGGCTTGTAGTCAAGGCACTCGTTTGACCATTGCTAGGTCTGCTTTCAGATCTGATTCAATTAATAAATGAGTGCGAATGGGTATAACTTTGGGACCTTCTATAACATGTGGACAAACTTTCCTAACGAAGTGCATGAATATAACATGTTACTAGAAGATATTCTATTGTATTTTTAATTCCCTGAAGACCAAATTAGTTATGAATATTATAAGTGCAAAGTCAATTTACTTAAAGATGGTAACATGAAAACTTCTATCTTAACGGAACAGTAGTGCTTGTTCTAGAATTGAATATGTTAATTAAAGAGAGATAAGTGAAAAAATAAAAATTGCCCAATCTCAACTGCATGGTGGATCACCAAAACTTCACTAAATTAATTATTACTAAAATGAAGTATGAAAAGTTAGTCTAGATTTGCTTGCACGATCGAATTGGAATTTCTGTACAAAGACCAAAATCTTACAATTTACAATATCTCCACTTGAGTCGTTGAGCATTCAGAATCCAGCTGGTTCACTAATTCTGTATAATCATCCTATATCAGAAGCAATTTTCAAGCCGGATGATAGGAAGTGTTTTAAGACAAAAATGGGCAGCTAGAAAGAAAAGATTCTTAGGCGGCTGTTGAATGAAAAGAAGAGTAGCCCCTAGCTGGGTTAGATTTCAGAGTGACAACATTCAACGTAATTAATAGGGAAAATAGCATTAGTGATCCCATAATTACTTTTCTTCAAGCACTTAATGTGAGTTAGTAAACCATACCTTTGCTGCTGCAGCAGAGACACTTGCATTGTCAGTGTAACACTGAGGCACGGAGCAAGCTGACGGTGAGGAAGAGTAAACAGACTGCAATTGCAAAGTTGAAGAAGTATCTGCAAGCTCAATTAATTGTTTACAGATATGGTGGAAGAAGATTATCTCAGGATGGATGTACTCGCCTCTGATGCGCAGCAGTTGATCTTATCCTTCTTCAAGGGGCTCTTTATTGAATCCTCCTGAACTTTTGGTGAGGCTGCTTTGGCAAATTGCAAAGTATTAGTGAATATCTGTTGTCTTGTTACACTGAAATAAACAATCTAGGTCAGAACTGCAAGTTTACACCTAGTATACATGAGCGATGAAGCATAAAGCGTTAAATACTTGTCGTATCTTCTAATTTTTAGCATTAGAATATACACTGAAGTAAATGGATAAGGTTGGTACTCTTTATACCTTAGCGAGTTAAAAAAGAATTATGTTTCCTTTCAAGTTAAATAGCAAATATAGTTACATGAAGCTTTAAGGTTCCAGTTCCTAAAAGGAAAATGATAAGGGAAGTGGCTGTTTACTAAAATGGAGATAGCTGAAAGCACCATTCACAAGATGGAGGAGGAAGTAGTTGCAGAACTTGGACCAATATCTACAAATATTCTCTCAGCATAGTGAGTCTCTATTGCATCTTATGGTAGGAAAATATATAAGTTCGGTGAAAAGGATTAAGCTAGCTTGGGATTGGGGCGTAGTTTGTTTGGTTATCCTTGTTGTAATGGACTGAGCTACAGAATTGAGCAATTGTCAGACAAACCAAAAGACCAATGCTTATGTTCCTTACAGCACAAACCAAGGGTGTGATAGGAACCTGTACTTTCTTCAATCATAGAAGACTTTAGATGAGAGTCTATCCTTGTGATTTGAACAATATCTGGCATCCTAGTAAGCAAAGTGGCACAATTTAAGTTATCCATAATGTCACAAATTGAAGAATATTGACAACATACAAATAGCGACATGCATGACAGAATCTGAAGTACGTATGAGGGAAAAGATAAAAGCCACATGTCTATTTTATTGCCATCTTCCCATCTGCTTACTAACAACCCATCTAGTCATTGTTAAGAGAACCCCCTTGTTGACTGATATTATGAGTTGAAAAGAATCATTAATTTGGGAAAAACCATGGGCATGTAGGATTTCTGACTTCTCTTTGTCTGTCGCTAGGTAATAGTTAATGTGAGCACAAGAGCTCGAACTATGAAAAAATTCTAAGCCAAGGATGAATGCCAAAGAAGATGCACAAGCAAATCTATCAAAAGGAACAACGCATCCTGCTGAAAGCTATCAGAAGGGGAAAGCATAGACCACTGAAAGCTTTGACCTTTCGCCTTTTTGCATAGTAAAGAAATGGACTAATTTTGATACATCCACATCTTCAGGTTAGTAATGAAAAGGAGTTAGCATGTATTCTAAGAATGTTAGCCACCTGTTATATTCAGGACAAACTCTTCCCTACAGTGATTTTAGGTTCAGGACAAACTCGTGTTCCCAAGAGTCATTTTTGATTGCTCAGGCAGAAACAAAACTTAGCTTTAGGAAGTTCAACTGCATTTACTTTAATTAGACAAATGTGCATAAAACAAAAATCCAACTGAAAATTCTGGATGTTGTTAATCATCAGTCTTTCGTTTTTTTATACTTAACCAGAAAAGTAACTTTTGATATTGAAGTTTATAAGAGGCTCAGTCAAACCTTAAGTTTTCACTCTGTCTAATTAATTGCCATTCTTCCTGGCCTTCCACCAGTGAGGTGAATGTCTTCCTATCCTGGCATTAGAGAAAGATACAGCCTAATTAGTAGCAGAAATGAAGCCAAGGAATAGTTCAATACGTGAAGTATGCGGCACTTGCACACCAAATGCATATTTCAACAAAGAGATGGAGAGTCAAACTGAAAATCAGCTAGGGCCAATGGAGTGATGGAACTATGATGATGGCCTAATCATACAAATTAAGGACCTTATCTTTGTCTGTGTTGTACATCATAAGGGTATTGACAGAATTAATGTGATATAAACAAGAAGTGGTATGCAGGCATTTTGAGAGAGCGCAAAACTCTAACTTGAGTAAACGCCAGCCGGGCAAAACGGTTAGCCTAAAGTGGTGGTTTATACAAATGGAGAACGTGGAAAGGTTGGACACTCTTAGAATAGTTGTCCCACTCCAAACGCCTATCTAAATACGGAGAACTTATCCACTAAATCTACATATGGAATAGTCTGGTTCAATTTTTCTTGTCCTTATATGCACCGTATACAAAAGATGCATGGAATATGTATGTTAGCCACAAAGGTCATTGGTGGCTAGCTTGAGCATACGCGCTCAAAATTACATAATCTCTCTATTAAAGTTACTGGAGTTGGTATATCAGAAATGATTGATCAAATACACTAGATCTGTCGTGACACAGAAAAGTGTTTTGTCCGACAAATCCTCAAGTTATAAGCAACTGGCATTTACATAGTGCTAAAGTCAAGTAGCATTTGAAAGGTAATCACTAGAGAAAATGAGTGTGTGTTCAGACCTCTTCCCTCATACGAGTGACGGCATTCTGGATCTTTTTTATGGCAATGCCTAAGCTTCCTACTTCAGAACGCAGCCCCTGATAATTACCCATCCAAAAAAGCTAACAGGTCAAGTGAACAATCTGATTTGAAATACAATTATACACCTAAGCAAATTCTATGCAAACCTTGTTCTCTGAGATTAAGTTCTGTAGAAGTAGTTCCTTTGTGGATACATCTCTCTGAAGGTATAACTAGTTAAGGTGGCATGCCATTAAGAAGGGAATGTGAAAAATCATATTGAGACCTAATAAACATAAGGGACCACAAAATGCTTCCACCAGTTAATGGATATCTGCGTGATCCTTGGTTGGAACTCCTTGCTAAGAATTGCTGCCTCAAGTTCTGCCTCCAGCTCTTGTATTCTTTTAGTTTTCATTGTGAGTTCCAGTTCATTGTTCATCAGTTTGCTTTCCAGGTTATTGTTTTTTTCTATAAAAATGTAGCACATTAGTTTCTTAGGTACCAACAGCTAACTTCTTACAACTGGAAACCTGTATTTAATCTCTCAAAAGCATTACTAACCAACTTTGATGAGCTGTGATGGAATTTACACTGAAAATGCATGTAATGAATGACTATATAGCACCAAAGAAGAAGTCTTGAGCATAAGTGATACCAAGAAAAACTAAAACCTTATCGAATTCATTATTAATTTTATGCTTATACATCTCCCATGTGTAGTTACACCTAGAGATATATAGATGGACAACAAGTACCAATACCCCACAGATATGACAATTTTCTAGATGGACTACAAGAAGAGCATTCCAGCAAAAAAGAATCACATATCGGTATTATAAAATGACCTAGCTTTTCGCTATTTATGTCTTAAACATGTCGGGATGAAATAGTGTATACCCTAGTAACATCCTATTGTGCTGTCTCTAACTGCGGAGTACAAGACTAAAGAGATATATGCCCAGGCAAACCAGGATAAGAAATTACCGATAAAAAGTTTCTCAAAAGTTGAAACCTCATCCATTTTCCTCTTTAGCCCAGCCACTGAACATGACAACAGAAATTAAGAAAAGTAAAGGAAAAGAAATAGGAGTATATGAATAGATAGATTGCTGAGACTGAATAAATGAAACCTTAAGAAAAGAAAGCTACATGCCTACATCCTCTTTTTGTCTGAGAGCGTGTCTAGCATCATCCATAAGTTTATTGATGGAGGAAGCTTCCTTTGATATTGAACCGAATAATAACAAATGAGCTTTCAACTTTTCATATAGAACAACAATTTTTCTCTCTCTGTCTTCAATAGCTCGCTTCATTTCATAAGTAGAGTCCTGCATGTTTAATATTGCAAGAATGAGTACATACTTCGGGGAGATAGCTAAGACAAAAAGTTGAGCTCATTGGTTGAGATGACGTCACACAATTTCTATAAATACTACGACTTTTACTATATCTTAAGTTTAAGCAAACCTATACATGAGTATCCACGTGGTTGAGATGACATCACACAATTTCTATAAATACTACGACTTTTACTATATCTTAAGTTAAGCAAACCTATACATAAGTATCCCCGTGGAAGATAGCAAGGACACAGCACATCTAACTTTTAAGGTAGCGAAAATAGCTTCCAAGGGACAACATTTTGGGAAAATTATCTAATCAGCTTTGCAGTAGCACACAATTCAAACTAGGAACTGCCACCTGACAGTTACCACATGCACATGACCTCATAACACCCAGTTGCTGCATACAGAATTACTGTACCAAATCTTGGAAATAAACAAATTTACCAGTAAAGTTCCATTTTCTCTTTCCTATTAAGAAAGACAATGCATTTTTATAGTGCTAGAGTTTGACACTCCTCATTAGATAGAACTCGAAATCAGATAAAACAGGAATATCATGAACCAGTACAATGAACAAGAACATCAATTACAAAGGAAAAAATATGAATTAACAAAATCTATTTTAACCGATCTGGCTTACCATTACAAAATACTAACCTCATAAGCCTTCACAAAAGCTTCCTTTGATTCAAGCAAGCCTTGTACAGTTCCTTCCAATTCCTTCTGCTTGTTCTCCAGCAAATTGTTCTCATTCTCTAAGCAAGTTACCTGTATTAATTCATATTGCCTAATTTTCATCTAAATGATACAGATTAACCAATGCATAGACGAGGGGCGGATCCATAATTTAAAGAGTATAGATGCACCTCTTAATACATCATCACAGCCAGTTCCAAAATTTTAACATATATCACACACGCTTAGACAGAGTTTTAAAAAAATTCTTTATACTTCTTATATACATACATATATATAATTCGATTATGAGACGGTAATCACAAGTTAATTTCTCAGACAGTTTTTATGTTAGAAAGTCACTCAACTTTGTTTTGTGACACAAAAGTCACTCAACTAATGGTAATTATCTCATAAAGCCACTCAACTTTGTTTTGTATCATAAAAGTCACTCAACTATTGTCATTTCACCTACAAAGTCACTCAATAATTTTTATTTCACCTACAAAGTCACTCAACTAACCGTTTTTATCAGAAAGTCACTCAATTTTGTTTTGTAACACAAAAGCCACTCAACTAATGGTAATTATCTCAAAAAGTCACTCAACTTTATTTTGTAATAGGAAAGTCACTCAACTATTACTATTTCACCTACAAAGTCACTCAACTATTACTATTTCACCTACAAAGTCACTCAACTATAGTCATTTCACCTACAAGGTCACTCAACTATAGTCATTTCACCTACAAGGTCACTCAACCAATTCAGACAATATTTTCGGTAAATATTGTTGATGAAAAAAAAATTAAGCCAATTTTTTTTAAAAATAAAAAGTGATTCATTCTAGTAAAATAAAAAAGCGGTAAATTTAATGGTTAATTAAAATAAATACTCCATCCGTCCCAACTTATATGACACTTTTCGCTTTTCGAGAGTCAATTTAACTAAAATTTTGAAGCTTAAGTTGGATTAGTTTAACTCAATATTTTAAAATTAAAATTTATATATTTGAAAACTACGTGATAAGTACTATAGGTTGCAACTTTTCTCATATCAATTTGGTGAATAAATACATCTTAAAATGTTGATCAAAATTCTGCAGTTTGAATCTAGAAAAGGGAAAAGTATCACATAAATTGGAACAAAAGAGTACTTTTTGAGTGACTTTTCTATTTTATGCTGGATTCTCTGCGAGATAAGTAGTAAATAGTGATTTACCTTTCTTTCAAGTTTATGTCTAAGATCATTAGAGAAACCTAACTCAGCACGCAATTCGGCCAACTTTTGATTGAATTCCTCCTCGATTTTCTTATGCTTCTGTATTAACACATCGAAAACAGCTAGATTTTGAATTTACGAGTAAAAAAAAAACATCGAAAACAGCTAGATGTGAGATGATTTGGATGAACCTGTATCGTGTGATGGAGGTGTTGTGAAGCATTGCGTTCCTTTTCCTGCAATAGTAGTTGAGTTCATATATAGAAACAGTTGCGATGGAGAATTATTGATGATCAGTTATGGAGATGATGAGAGGTTAATTAGGGTTTACTTTGATTTGATGAATTTCAGAAATTAGGGCACGCAGTTGGAGCTTGAATTTTGTGAGCTTCAAGAGCTCCATTTTACCCGCCAAAATTCTCCTCTGATTTCCAAACCGATTTCTGGAATGCTTTACCTTTGTAATTTTCTTTTGATATAATGTTGTGTATAAATAAACACCTCAACTTATACTTTAATTACAAAATAATCATCTAGATACTTTTAAAATTTATGTGTCACGTTATTATTTGTGTTTACGTGTTCAAATTTATACAAGTTTTAGATGTCTATTTGTGCTCACTCAAAGTTGAAGAAAATACTTGTCAGTTAAGACCAAATTTAAAGGTTTATTTATGTATTATATTTTTTTAAATAGATAAGGCACGAGTTTTTTTTATTAGGTGAAACATTCCCGATTAAAATTAGCATTAATTAATTAGTATACATTTTCGTGATTTATAATAACTTTTATATAGTTTTTAAATAAGTAAATTTTATCTGAATAATCTTTTGAAATAACAAATTGAAATAGAATGCTTTAACATTTATGCTCTTATTTTCAACATTTTTTCCAAAATATGACGGAATTATAGTACAATAAGCAAATTATATACAAACTAAGATATGGATTCTTTAATTTTCTAAAAATGCCTGAGAAGTGTGCACTAAAAAGTAACTTACTAGACTAACAAATTTGCACAATTTCTCCTTTGTTACTATAAGTTTGGGCTCAAGGGACGTCCCTATCAAAATCTTTATTGGGCTATGCTGAGACGAAGACCTAGGCCCTAAAAACGAATATAAATTATTCGCACAAATGACCCCTATTTCAGGGTGGTCTGTAATTTTCACCCTTCAAAATTGTTATCTTTAATTTTTGTCCTTCATCATTTTGGCGTGGGATAATTTTAGATTTCGCTCGGCAAAGTTTACATTTAGCTCGACATATATATCATAACATCAACACAAATTATATCAGACACGATAAAACTTTCAATACTAAACATAATTTAAAAATTGACATAAGTTTAGATTTTGCTCGGCAATTTTACATTTCGCTCGTCATATATATCATAACATCCACACAAATTCTGTCGGACAAGACAAAACTTTCAACACTTAACATAATCTGAAAAATACTACACAATTTATGTTGCATAACTTAATTTTTATAGAACTTGTGTCGAGCGAGGCAAAGTTCAATTTACAAATATAAAAAAATTATAAAACTTCTACTGAGCGAAGCAAATCTGAAATTTTTCATTAAATGAGCAGTTGAAGAAAAAATTAAAAACGTGTGTGTTTGAAGAATAATCTGCGTAAAACTTCAAAGAAAACCCATTATTGGAAGAAGCTTAGCTTTTTAAATGGAAAATTTATTTCATATGGTCACAATTTCATACATCATTCAAGTAGTGGATTTCATATCGGGAGTTGAGGTGGTTAGACTACTTATACATCATTCAAGTATTATAAACAACCTCTTTACCTCGTGAGGTAAAGGTAAGATCTCCGTACATTTAATTTTTTCAAACTCCGCTTGTGAATTTCACTGGATATGTTGTTATTGTTAATTCAAGTAGTATAAAATTGAATTATCACCAAAATCTTCCCTCTATGATATTCATGGGCATTCACCGTAAACACATAAAAATTGTTGGGTTTAATTCATGGGGAGTTGAGGTGGTTATGAAAGAAATAATTCTTTGATTATTCTTATTAATGAAAGACATATAATAAGTTACAAGGAGGAAGATCCTCTTCCTATTCTACTTAGAAATCTCTATTCTATAAGAATATTAACTTTACAATTATGGTAATATTACACTACTAATTAAGGTACAAACTTAAGTCTAATATTTACCAAATATACAAAGGAAAGGAGCCCCATAATAGGAGAATCTCGGTTGGGCCATTCTCGGCTGAATTGGACTCTGGCCCAATATACTTTAACACACCCTTGCATATACGGAGGTCTTCGTGACGAGATCGTCTCTAAAATCTTCAAAATGGACCGAAGGAAGACCCTTTGTAAAGATGTCTGCAATTGATATCTTGAAGGAACATGGCAGACGCGTACTTGTCCTTTGGCAACTTTCTCTCGAACAAAGTGAATATCCATCACTATGTGTTTAGTACGCTGGTGCTGAACTGGATTACCAGAAAGGTAGATGACACTTATATTATCACAATACACCAAGGTAGCCTTCTCAATAGGACAACGGCTCTTACGGAGATTTCAGAACCAACACGACTAAAACCACATCGATACCCCTCTATACTCGGCATCTGCACTTGAACGTGAAAGCATTGTTTGACGCTTGACAGACCATGAGACCAAGTTATTACCTAAAAATATGCAATAGCCAGACGTAGACCGTCTCGTGTCAGAATAACCACCCCAATCAGCATATGTGTAGGAGACAAGTGTAGACGTCGACGAAGGATACAAATGCAAACCATACTCAAGTGTTCCCTGAATGTACCTAAGAATGTGTTTGAGCGCATTCATTTGTTCAACTCTAGGATCATGCATAAACAAACACACCTGTTGTACGGCATATGTAATATCAGTTCGCGTGAACGTCAGATACTGAAGAGCACCTGCAAGACTACGATAGCGGGTCGGATCCTCACAGAGAGAGCCAGCTGCAGCACCCAACTTGGGTTTTAGTATCAACTGGAGTAGAAGTGGACTTACAGGATGGCATCTCAGCCCTCTCAATGATCTCTGCTTCATACTTTCTCTGTGACAAGAACAAGTGCATGACGAGTTACAGCAATCCCTAAAAGGTAACTCAATTGGCCCAAGTCTTTCATGGCAAACTCAGAACCGAGCATTGTCATAATAAACTTGCGCAAAACATCAGAAGAGGAAGTCAAGATAATATCATCAACATATAATAGAATATAAGCCATGAAAGATCCTCGACGATATATGAATAATGAATTATCAGGCCTGTTGTGAGAAAAACCCATAGTCGAAACAAAATTAGCGAACCTCTTATACCAAGCTCGTGGAGTTTTACCACCGCAATCCATACCAACCTGCTGAGTTTTACCATCACCTACAAGTCTAGCCTTATGCCTTACAAATGAACCATCCGAATTTTCCTTATGAACAAAAATCCACATAGACCGAATAATATTAATACCAGATGGACGGGGTACCAACTCACACGTCTTATTATCAATAAGATCATTATATTTCTCGGTCATTTCAATTTTCCAATTAGGATCATTTAAGGCAGACACGGGATTACGAGGTAAGGGAGATTTAAGAACATTAGAATTCAAATTAAAATGTCTCTTTGGTTTAAAAATACCCCGTTGACTGCGAGTGACTGGACCATGACTCGAAGGTGCCGCGGCGCTGACTCGTAGGAGTTTTGGTGCCGCGACGCTGAAGGTGTTTTTTCGGGGAAATCTGAAAAATGACGTAGAACATAGGGGGAGACATCCTCATCCAAAAAATCATAAGAACTACGCACGAATTTTTCTACTTTAGAAAAGGGAAATTGGGATTCATCAAAGAGAACATGACGAATAATGATGATTCGTTTAGAGGACAAATCAAAACATTTATAACCACTGTGATTTGACTGAAAACCCAAAAACACATAAGGAATAGAACGTTCCTGAAGTTTGTTGATTGTAGTGGATGGAAACAGTGGATAACATAAGCATCCGAAGACCCTAAGATGAGAATATGACGGATACTTATTATATAAGACTTTGAGAGGGGATGGATATGTCAAACCTTTAGAAGGACGAATATTGAGTAGATCGTTAGCCATTGGTAGCGCATGATGACAAAATAATGGAGGAACGGAAGAATGAACCAATAAAGTGCGGACAATATTATTAATGGTACGAATTTTTCGCTCAGCTTTTCCATTTTGTGAAGACGTATGAGGACAAGAAAAACGAAAATTTATCCCATTTTGAGCACAAAACTCCATAAATTTTCCATTGTCATACTCTTTGTCATTATCACATTGAATGTTTTTTTATTTTCCGTTCGAATTGTGTTCTTATGAAAGCTATAAATTTTATGAAAATGGAAAAAACTTGAGATTTTTTCGCAATTGAAAACGTCCATAAATATTTAGAATAGTCATCTAAGAATAAAACATAATAACGATGACCCATAGAACTGAGAACCGGAGATGTCCACAAATCACTATGAATAATATCAAATGACATTGAAGTATTAGAATTTGACGCTACAAATGGTAACTTAATAATTTTCCCCAAAGCACATGATTGACAAAGTGGAGTACTACGCCCTTACAAGAAATAAACTTATGTCTATCTAAAAAAGATAAAATAGACGACTCTGGATGACCTAGACGAGCATGCCACAAGGAAGGAGCAAGAGCTGCAAAAGTGGATGGCATAGCTTGACGCGAGATGCTGAGAGTTGGAGTGATTGAATAAAGATCACCCCTACTGTTACACCTCAGATGATTCCCCGTCTTGAAATTCTTCACAGAAAACCCAAATGGATCAAAGTTAATAGAAATCCAATTATCAGTGATGAATTTACGGACAGACACTAAATTCTTGATCAATTTTGGGGCATGAAGGGTATGTTTCAGGACAAGGAGTGGATGAGGAGGTGATAAAGTTTTATGACCATAACCCTTAATTGGAATAGAATTGTCATTACCAACAGTTATACCACGATTAGTGCTCAAATTGGAATAAGACGAGAGAGTACCTTGATCGGATGTCATGTGGGTAGTGGCGCCGGTGTCCATGTACCAATTGGGGCCCGGTTGAGTCAAGTCAAGCCTATGCATTTATGCTTCAATATTGGTCTGGGTAGGCCCTACTGCGTGGTGGGCCTGATGGGGGCTAGGACTAAGTATACTGGATTGCTGGGGCTGCCCATACGTTGCTATGAACCCTAGAGTCTGAACTGGGAAGAAGCTGGGCATCGACTGAGGCGTCGTGGCGCTGTATGGCTGAGTCGCGGCGCTGTAAGGCTGCGCCGCGGTACTGTAAGGTGGAACCGTGGCGATGTGAGGTGCTGGGATCCACTGCCACTGTTCAGGGGGCCCTTGTGGGCTCCAGGACTGGTGTTGATGCTGACGGTTGCCTCCGTTGTTGCCTCAACGATTCTTGCCATTATTCTTCCTATTCTGGCCCTTCTTACCACCCCATTTGTTATGATTTTGAGTCACGTTGGCTGAATTGGAAGGAGAAAAATTAGAAGCAGTCATCATAACAATAGGGCTGGCCCCAATTTCCACTTTCTTAGCCAATCCGGCTTCCTTCAAAGTAAGTATAGAACGGGCTTGATAAAATCCTGGCAGGGGGTTACTCTGACGAATCACCGAAACAACACCGCTATAGGCCTCTGGCAGGCCTGCAACCATCTGAATAACTAGACGACTTTGAGAAACCGGAGAACCCACGTTGCTGAGTTGGTCTGCCAAGTCCTTGAGGCGTTTGCAATAAGAAGAAACGTTGGGAAAACTCGCCATAGCCACCTGGGAGAATTCCTGCTCAAGGATAACAATTCAAGAATGACTGTTATCTTGAAATATGTCTCGCAATCGATCCCACACCGCCATAGCTGTGGAATTTGGTTTCATAATCGTCTGTAAAAGGTCCAAGAGATAGTGACATAAATCCACTGAAGAACCTTGGCATCAAGCATGACCCATAATTCTGGATATGTTTCTTTAGTGGGCACAATCGTCGTAGAAGTAGACGCCGTATCACCCCCCCTTTGGAGGAGTTGAAGAAATGATATGGTGGAGGACTTTATGTGCCAAAGATTGAATCTTAAATAATTTCACACACGTCCCATATTGAACGTTTTCTAGGTCAAGAACGATAGGAAGAACGCTCTTGATATTAGAAACTGTGAGGGCAGGGTGAAAAGTGTTCTTATCAGCCATAGGGAATAGAACAACAAGATGTAGAGAAGGGAATTTGTGAGAAATGTTTTTAGAAGAGAAGATACTCGATTTTTGTGAAAGAGGGAGAACATACAAAAAATCGAGAATTTAGGGCAAAATTTCTAGAAAAGAAGAAGAAATTTTGAGGAGCGGAAGCAGGGTAAAGAGAACCTAAACTCTTGATACCATTAAAGAAATAATCCCTTAATTATTCTTATTAATGAAAGACATATAATAAGTTACAAGGAGGAAGATCATCTTCTTATTCTACTTAGAAATCCCTATTCTATAAGAATACTAACTTTACAATTATGATAATATTACACTACTAATTAAGGTACAAACCTAAGTCTAATATTTATCAAATATACAAAGGAAAGGAGGCCCCACAATAGGAGAATCTCGGCTGGGCCATTCTCGGCTGAATTGGACTCTGGCCCAATGTACTTTAACATGTTAGACCTATACCACAAAATGCTCTCAGTATAGAAGCCTATTTTGTTGTTGTTGGAGGTACACATCCCTCTTCTTGGTGTAAAATGATATATGAGAAATAAATGCTCAGCCTGCAATGTTTGATAACGACGATGAAGTAGTGAATATATCGGAACCATAGAAGTGGTATACAAGCGCCATCTACTTTCGAAAAATTCGCATCTTCTCTTTGTTGTGAAGCTCATTTTCCCATCCCTACATTAAATGAAGCCATCTACGACCATTTTCTTTTAATTTATTTCTTGTAGCTCTTGTCCCTACAGCCTATGATGGGAAACGTTTTCCTTTCAAGTTGAAAAAAAGAAGAAGTAAGATTCGTATGAAGGTTTAGTTTCATTACCGGCCAGAGCTCCCAGCAAAGCTTGAAACTCGTCTTCAATTTAGCTCAACTTGGCACCCACAAACATATGATCAAATTGAGGTTGTTAATAGGATTTTGGGGAGCGATATCAGGGTATGAGAATGTATTTCTCGTATATATACATAAGTCTTTGGTTGCATAACATTTAGGTTAAGTATAGTTTTATTTATGAGTTGAATAATTAATTTGGACTACACAAATTAGATAAATCCATCTTTAATTAGGTTCAAGCCTAATGTTCATTTCATTTAAGGCCCAAACTCATGTTATACATTCAAATTTCAATGATATGGCATTCCAGTCATATTCAAAATCAATAAGCTAATGTCGCATATTTAAATAATGTGGCAACTCTCATCATAAGCCTTCAAGTGTCCATATGATACGTATTGGCCAATTATATGCCACCTTAACACATAGCTTTTATGATAACTTTAATGACTCAAACAAATTAAATAAAATCAGGCAAAAAAGTTTATTTTATGCTTGAATTGTCTACTTTCTACTATTATAAATAGGCGATTACATAATTCTTTGGGATCATCTAGAGCATCGGAGAGAAGACATCCATAAATTATTGGGAAGCATTCCGAAGTTGGTAGATGATGATTGGGAAATAATTTCCGATTTTTTTGCTTTTTATAGCTACTAAACAATTTTCTAGAATTTATTATCCTATTATTTCAACTATGTTATTTTATATAGCTCTAATAGTTTTGTTACTTAATGAATATATGCAAAAACGAGCTTACGCTTCAGCTATTAAAAAAATGTTTATAAAATTAAAAAAATATTTTTTTCCTATTCCCATTATATATTTTATTGGTGTTATATTAAACACGACTTTGTTAATGTTAGATGAGTGTTGTGACAACACCAGTAATCGTTCAGGACAACATCGCTTATGAATATAAGGATGTTGCTTGCAGTGTTGTGACAACATCTCTATAAACGATTTTGCCTATTCTTCCGGTCAAAACAGTGATTGTTACTGTGAGGTAAAAATGACCTAAGCAAGCTAACCAGGAAGCTATGTTTAAAACGTGTGAAAAGAAGAAGTCAAGCTTGGAAAGAAAGCAACGTGAAGGCCAAGTCAATATTGTTGAGGTTTTCATGGAGGAAGAATCGGTTCAAGATGATGCCTACTTTCTCTCAACTCCCGCAACCAACCAGTGAGAATTTCAAGGAAGTTTCACACTATAAATAGAGGAGAAACTTCAGAGTATCGATATCCAGATTACAACGAAAAGAATCACTAAGAGAGCTCTCGGAATTCACTTCAGAAACTGGATCAAACACTATTGCCTAAAGTAGTATAACAACATCTAGTCCAACATTACGATTGTTGCTCAGATTCTAGATTAAGCTTACAGTTGAAATAATTGTAATGAAGATGTTGTATTCAACGATAAGCGTAGCAGTTCGAATCAGGTATGAAGAGGGAAATGAGCTAAAAGCAAAAACACTTACAGTCGAGTTGAAAATGAAATCAGAACAACCGCGCTGGTCGTCACATCGGTTTCTTTATAGATGTTTTATCTTTAGGCTGAAGTCATCTGCGACTTCGTTTTTGTAATTTCTTTTTATTTTATTTCTACAAATTGTAAAAAGAAATTCAATTTGTAATTGTTATATAAAATATACATTACTTCGGTCATTGACCATCAAGGGATATATTAATATATACCCTTGAAAAAATATAAACATTATGTCTTTTACTTTTTCCGCTACATTTATTCTTTAAGGTTTATTACTGTTTTTATCAAGTGTTGCCTCAACTGTTGACACAACACTGAAGGCAACATACTGAAACTGTTTAGTTGTTCAAGTTTTTTAATTCTTATTTTTCTTACTTCTACTTGTTTATCCGTAGCCCCGAGCCTAACAAGTGGTATCAGAGCCGACACTTAATACAATAAGTACTTGGTCATGTATCTAATGGCTATGGACTCAGCTATTCAAAATGTTGGTAGACTTCCGATTCTTGATGGAACAAATTATGCCTATTGGAAGATCCACCTACGTTCGCACATCAAGTCCATTGATGTTCGAGCATGGAGATCTGTCACGAATGATATGTTGTTCCTAAGTATCCAGTGGATGAGGATGGTGATATACTTACCAAACCTGAATCTGAATGGACCGCGGAAGAAACCAACAATGCAAACTTTAACAAAAAAGCCTTAATTGTTATATTCGGATGGGTAGATCTGTACATATTCAAACTCATTCAGAATTGTACAACGGCTAAGGATGTCTGGAATACCTTACAAACTCATTGTGAAGGTACCTCAAGTGTGCAACGAACAAAGCTACGCATGATTTTGAGCCAATATGAGCGCTTAAGGATGGAAGAATCTGAGGATATAAAATCCTATTTTGAAAAGTTAATTGACATTGTAAATCAGTGTTAAGTGCTTGGTTCTCCTTTGACCAACACACAACTTGTGGACAAAGCCTTCAGATCTCTTTCTGAAAGATTTACACAAAAATTTGTGCTATTGAAGAGGCCCATAATTTTGCCACATGGATCTACATGTCTTGATGAGCATTTTTCAAACTTATAAGATGAACATCAAGAGTCAAATGTATTTATATAAGGACAAGACAATGGCACTCCAAGGACAAACCTTGGAAACTAACATTGAAGCCGAGGATGAAAACCTTGAGGAACTAGGTGATGGTGCAACTGTTGCCTTACTCACTCGATGATTTAATTCGATGATGAGAAATATCAACAATGATCAAATTAAAGCTAAATATAAGTAGCACCAAAATCCACTCTTTAATAAACAGCCAATAAGATCACCTTCAGGGAAAAGAAGTGATAATCCACTGAGAAAAATAAACTCAGACAATACCAATTTTAATCTCAAACAACTCGAGGGAGTGCAATGTTATGCATGCTCGGGTTGGGGATATTATGTTAATTAGTGTGCAAACACCCTTAGAAAAGTTGGTAAAAGTATGTGGGTGTCTCTCAGTGATGATGAAAACAAAGAAGATGAAGGAGATCGAGAAGAAGAATCACAGGCAATGCTGGCAGCAATGTTCGAGCAGTCACTGTCCGACAATGAAGATGTTGTTGACAATGTTGTTACAACATCTGTGACAACATTGGATACAACATCTGAAATTTCAGCAACATCGGAAATGTATGTGTATTTGACTATTCTGATATTAATTGTTTTAGTGGTTTAATTACTTCATGTGAATCTGTAAACTTGGATCTAGTTGACCCTAAAGATGAAGTGATAATGGAATTATAAGATCTTTGTAAAGCCTTGATCACATAATCTGAGCAACTAGACTCAAAAGTAAAATCTTTGGCTCTTGAAAACAACAATTTGAAAGGCACTGTTAATCGATTAGAGGTAGCACTTACCAAGAAGGATCTAGAACTTGGTAAGATCTGTGCAGGATTGAATTAGCTGAGACCACCTTCCAAAGGCTCAACACGGGGACCTCCAAGTTGGACGAAATCTTAAACTTCAGCAAACCTACACAGGCTGTGCTTGGGTATCAATCACCTAGTAAAACAAAGACTTCTAAGATCCATAGTAAAGGTGAGAAGATAAAGTTTGTTAAAGAAGATGCTAAGAATAACTCCCATAACACTAAGGATAGATTAAAGTTTGGATGCAGCTACTGTAAGAAGTTAGGTCATCTAATGTCTTATTTCTACAAACTTCAAAACTCTGTACTCAGATCATTGCCGAAGATGTCACCACCAATGTTATCCAACATTGCTGACAACATTCGAAGCAATCAGCCTGAGAACAGAAAGAAGAAAAGTTTTGAAAAAGAGTGGGTACCTAAATTAAACCTGAGGTGTAATGTGTGCATAACTGCTTTACGCACTAACATTACATGTTATTGGTATTTCGATAGTGATTTTTCACGTCACATGACAGGTACCAACAACTTACCGAAGGATTATGATGCATTCAACGGAGGATATGTGACCTTTGGTGGGGTAAGCAAGAGTAAGATAATTGTTAGAGGGACTCTCAATGTTTCTAACGTACCAGCCTTGAAGAATGTCCTTCATGTAGAAGGTTTAGTGGCTAACCTACTTAGCATAAGCTAACTATGTGATGACGATCTCGAGGTAAGATTCAACAAGCGTAATGTAAAGTTACAGATTTTGCCAATAATGTGTTATGTCTGGTACCCGAACTGGAGACAATTGCTATCTCGTCGGTGGACAGGAATACTGCAATTTTGCAAGGGTAAGCGACACAACACTGTGGCATCAGGAGTTGGGACACGTCAACTATCACAACTTGGAGAAATTAATCTCTTTTGAAGCTGTTAGAGGCATTCCCAAACTGAACACAAAAGATAAGACAGTGTGCGAAGATTATTTAAAAGGTAAGCAGACTCGTGTTTCCCATAATGTTGTCCAACACGATGGACAACACTCAGTTACATCTCATTGCTTTCAATTAGTACATATGGATCTGATGGATCCTATTGAAGTAGACAACCTAGGGAGTATGAGATATTCCATTGTAATAGAAGATGATTTTTCCAGATATACATGGATTTATTTTTTAAAAGAAAAATCACAAACCTTTGACATGTTTAAAGTACTATACTCTAGGATTGGGAACCTATTTTGTTCTCCCATTTTTCGGATCAGATCCGACCATGGAAAAGAATTCGATAATCAATCTTTTGCTAAATTTTGCGATAAGAAAGGTATATTCCATGAATTCTCAGCACTAAAAACTCCTCAACTGAATGGGGTAACAGAGAGGAAGAATATAACTTTGCAAGAAATGGCTAGAGTAATGTTAAGTTCCAAACAATTGTCAAAAAGGTTTTGGGCAGAAGCTTTAGACACTGCATGTCACATCACTAACATAGTCTTTTTAAGGCCAGGTACCAGAATGACTCCCTGGGAACTTTTAAATGGAAAGAAACCAACTCTGTGTTACTTTCATGTTTTTTGGTGTGTGCGCTATATTTCAAATGACAGGGATCAATTGGTGAAATTTGATTCAAAAAGTGACAAATGAATATTTGTTGGCTACTCACAGAATAGTCATGTTTACCGGATATACAATCTGAGGACTAAGACCATACATGAGTCCGTTAATCTTATATTTGATGATCTTATGGATATCTCAGGAAAGTCGTCAGAAAATAACATTGTGGTTACAGTCGAAAAAGAGCAACAAACTGAAGAAGCAGATGTTGTCCCGAATGTTGTCACAACTTCAGAGGTAACATCTGAACCACAAAAAAGACCACAGAGGTTGAAGTGGCAGAGGAGTCAGAAACTGAACTGCATGACCAAGTAATACGACTCCGTCAAGGATTAGAAGGAACCATCCACCTGACCAGGTGATAGGGGGAGTGTTTGAGAGGATGTGTACAAGAGAGAAAGAACCAATCAACTATCGCGAAATGGTAAGGTATGTGTGTATGTCCACTATATACCAACAGGTTAGTCTTTCTTATCTCATATTTACTTTTGAACCAAAGAACGTTGAAGAAGATTTAAAAGATAATTTTTGGATTCAAGCAATGCAAGAATAGCTTGAACAGTTTTCCCGAAATGAAGTCTGGGACTTGGTTCCATGTCCTAACAACACAACTGTTATTGGAACCAAATGGATTTTCAAGAACAAATCAGATAAATTAGGGACAGTTATTTGAAACAAAGCTCGTCTTGTTGCTCAAGGCTACACACAGGTTGAATGAATCGATTACGACGAAACATTCGCACATGTGGCTAGGATTAAGTCAATAAGATTATTACTTGCTACCTAAAAATTACCTTGCACCAAATGGATGTTAAAGGAGCATTTCTCAATGGTTATTTGGACAAGGAGGTTTACGTTAAACAACCAAAAGGATTTGAGGATCCTCACAATCCACATTATGTATACAAGCTTAAAAAGGCCTTGTATGGGTTAAAACAAGTTCCTCGTGCATGGTATGGTCGTCTAACAAACTTCCTTATAGACTTTGGTTTCATCCGTGTAGAAGCTGATAGAACATTGTTCATGAAAAGACACGGTGTAGATATAGTGATTGCTCAAATCTATGTTGGCGACATTATTTTTTGTTAAACTTCTAGAACTTATCTAGAGTCATTCGTAGAAGCAATGTCAACAACATCTGAGATGAGCATGATTGGGGAACTAACATTTTTCTTAGGCCTGCAGATAAAACAGAATGAAGATGAGATCGTTGTATCTCAAAGCAAGTATGCCAAGAATCTGGTTAGAAAATTTGGACTTGAAAATGCTTAACATATGAAGACACCAATGAGATCTACATAACATGTATGTAAAGATGATGTTGGCCAAGATGTTGACCCATTATTATACCGATCAATGATAGGTAGTCTTTTATATCTTACTGCTAGTCGTCATGACATTATATTTAGCGTGTGTGTTTGTGCTAGGTTCCAAGCCAGTCCCAAATTATCTCACCTAAATGTCGTAAAACATATCATTAGATATGTCTTCGGCACAAGTGAGTTGGGTATTTGGAACACCAAGGACACTAATCCTAACCTAATAGGATATAGTGACTCGGATTGGGACGGTGATGTAGATGATATAAAAAGTACTAGTGATGGTTGTTTCTATCTAGGCAATAATTTAGTTTCTTGGTATAGTCAGAAACAGAACTGTGTCTTGTTGACACCCAATTTTGTCCCTCATTTCCGATTATTATCTGTCATATTAGATCCCCAACCCATTTTCCTTTTACTAAAATAAAATACACCTAAAACTCTACCCAGCCCAAAATTATTTCCCAATTTCCGTCCAGCCCAACCCTCTCTTTTAATTAATTCTCGTCCAGCCCATTACCCCAACTCGCCAACCCGGACCACTCCAATTCATAACCAGCCCATCGTCCATTTACAACTAAAAAAAACTCCAAACCAAACAACCCTTTCAACCAGAACCAAAACCAGCGACTCTTTCCAAAAACCAATAGTCCTTCATCACCGGCGACCTTTTTACCCGCTGGATAAATCTCTACACTGACGCCACTGCCAGCATGTCCACTTCATCCTTTTCAGAAGCTCCAGATCTACGAAAGACATTTTGTGTCCTCGAAGATGGGAACGTGGATATCCTTTGGATTGAAGCTCATTCTTGCTTCGATTCGCCATGCAAAAGACTCAACCAGTCAGTATGCTGGTTATCCTTTAAGTCTTTTAGTTGTTATATCAGTATGCTGGTTATCTGAGTATGAAAGTGTCTCATGTCAACGTGTTTTGCATATTTTCCGTGACTAAATGAATGGTATATGGTAGGATTAGCTTCAGACCCCTACTTGCCTGTTTGTTAACCCGTATGCATGAGTCTAAGAATATTGAAGTATACTAGTCTTATTGAGTTCCTATAACTAGTTCAGCAGGTGTTAGTTACTTATTAACCGTGGTATATCAGTCTTTTGACTTTAGTATACTTAACAAGTCCTGTTTTGAAGTATAATTGTGTCTAGAGTACAATATAAAATGATCATATGTGTCTTCTAATTTCTGACCATGCATTGGGTATGACTATATCAGTTTTGAATACACGTCTCTGCCATGATCCTATGCCATGTTAACCATTAGACCTTATATGTTTGTATTTGGTCCGCTAAGTGTTGGGAAAAACACAAGTGTTCTTACATAAAGTATACTTGTGAGGAAGTACAAGACTGTTTTAAAGTGATTTCGAGTCCACATTTGAACATTGTTTCTTATTTAATATAACCACTTTGCTTTTACTATTTCAGTTCTGAATGTAAATGTAAAATCCAGCATCCCCCCTTTGTATAAGCTAACTTAAGTGAAGTATTTATTGTCTATTTGTTAGTACTCTGTCAATGTATTTACTCTTAGATACTTATTCTTCACCCCATTTCTTTTGCATGACTTGGGGAGTTTCAAACCACCTCGAATTGCTATCTTGAGCTGCTGCATGATGAAAATGACCACATCCTGATTTGTTGTTGGTTATGAGCTGCTATTGTGCTCATTGATTGAGCTATTGTCCTGCTTAACATGATGTCATATGTTGTGGCTGCCTTATGTGGATTTCTTGTTGTACATGACTGAGGAACTGGTGCTACATTAGTTTGCAACTGCTACATTCTTATTTGCCAAAATAGTGGCTGCATTTGAAACTAACGCTGCATTTGATTGGTTTGTGGCTGTGATAAATATTTCCACACTTCAACAACATCTCGTTGATGTCTTTAAAGGTAAAATGCTGCTACTATTGAGCATTATTGTCTTCTAAGTCCCCAACTTTTGATGAAAGCAGATGTCGCCACTTTGTTTTATGGGCTGTTGTTTTCTCTGTTACAATAACAGATTGCTACACTTGATCGATTATACTGATTCGAATACGATACTACATTTGGGCCGATGAGAATAATTGATTTGAGGCCATTAACTTTCCGGAAAGATTGTCCCTCGATTTGCACTCCTTCGGAAAAGGGTGATGATGAGACTTATACTTTTTCACACATATATCAGATACCAACATGCGTCGGCAAGACAACTAGATTGATTGACGAGTCATTGGTTCGCAACCACGACTTGTTTGGAATGTCTCTTTGGTTTTTACAAAACATATGTTTGAGTCCTCCGTGATAAAAACTTATATGGTTTTCTGCGGATCCGAAGATTTTCTATTTGCATTCATTCATTACTAATTGTCTTCTTTTTCTTCTTTTTTTGCGAGGAATAACTACAAAGGCGAAAGAGGACATGATTACTGGATTTTGTGCCCCGGAGATTATTTTGTTATTTTCTTAATGTCTTTAAATTCAACATCTTTTTTTTTGTAATTTATTATGATGTATGATTGTTTGAATGCTTAGAATAAGTAGACTTATAATTAATAACTTAAAGAGTGTAGTTAAAATAGGAATTGTCGCTAGTTTATTTATCTTTTAGGCTCGTCATGCATGTCAAAACTTTCAAAACAATTTAGTCATTTTTATGCATCATTAGACTATTTTCATTAAACTCATAAAATGATAATATATTTCTTATATGTAAAAGTCATTGCTCATTAACAATTGCAAAACTAATATTTTATAAAAGCATGCCATACAAATGCATATTCTCATAAAAGATTAATCTTACAAACAACATATAATTTTCCAACAAACTATTTTCCATGCATTTTTTAAACAAACTTCATGCAAATTTATCAAAAAAAACATATATCTTTCAAGTAGTTATTTGCAACATCTTTCCTTAATTTTATGCTTTCAAAACATATTTTTAAGCCTAAGTTTGACCGGACAACCGCAAGTTAGCGGATCTTAAAGGATGTCTAACATCTTCCCTTTAGGATAATAAAGAACTCTTACCTAGAATCTCATAAAATTTTGTAGACCATTAAATGGAGATCATTTATAGCATTTTTATGTTATTTTTAAGTGTCATAATTCACTATAATAATTAGGTGGCGACTCCTTAAAAATGGTGATCTAATTCATTGAATCACCGACGCACGTTGAAGATCGCAGTAAAAAACGGGCGCGACAACATGACGACTCCACTGGGGATATCAGGTTCTTGACCATAACAAACTTAAGTTTTTTTTATTGTATTTAATTTTGTGTCTTAAATTGTTTTCTTTATTTGTAATTGTTGTAATTGTTATTTTCTTTTACCGCCTTCCTTAAACTGACATTTCACTCATATTTCTTCAGTTCTGAAAAATTCACACTATCACACATTACATGCGAGGTGTGTTTCGCGCACCCGCAAAAAAAATCTTTCAAATGTCCAAATTTTAGGAGAGTTGGGGCATGTGCGGAGCTGTCCGGTTCATCTGGACGGTCGCGTAGCCTTCTCACTTAAGCAGTCCGCTCGGGAACTGCGTCTATACCACCCTTTATCTTAAGGCATGCATGAATTTACCTTAGGTGGGTCGATCCTCGGTATAGTCTTCACAATTAAGAAATCCACCAAATTATCGACGAGTTTCACACCAAACGATCAATCAACATACTATGTGTAGCGTGGTAATGATAGACGAATCCAAGTATAAACATGACATGCCAAATTTGGAAAATGCACATTTATTTGTCGCCATTTCCGAAGCAATGCAGTTTAATAGCTTGGACCAGTATATCATTATCTCGCATATCTGGCGTTAGCCCACATCTGGCATAAAAGAGGTCCCAAACATGTTAGAGTGCGCACTTGAATTACATGCAATTTGCTTATTATTGTTTGTCGCTTGCAACTCTATACATATTATTTAAAGAAGTAATTATCCTTGTTATACTAACTTGGTTTGTTTCATTTTTCTAAAAGGATTATGTTTGTCTAGATTATTTCTCCAAAGGTTTATTCGCGTTGACTGGCAGAACATCGCTACTTTGCAAAATCAAATGCACAATCATCCAGCAAAATAACTAATTCAGGGGCATCAGAACTTCATTAACGACTGGCCAAGACCGGAAAACAGACAGGAGTCACAGGTCCGGACCAATCTAAATATGCAAGTGTCAAGAGTCAGGCTGCAAAGTCAACTGGAATCAACTGGCCCTCCCCAAACTCACAAATTTCTTTGAGTGCAGGTTTTCATATTTGACAGAAACAGGGAAGCAACAACATTTATTTTTAAATTCACAAGGAACTTTCATATCACAGATCAGCCCCACAAGGATCAGATTCTTACACCACGTCTATGCAACGATGTTATTTCATTACGCCTATGCAACAGCTTCATCTATATTTCGTCTATGCAACGACTTCATCTATATTTCGTCTATGCAACGACGACATCTACATCACGTCTATGCAACGACGTTATTACGCCTAAGCAACGACTTCATCTATGCAGCGACGTTATTACGCCTAAGCAACAACTTCATCTATACAACGACGTTATTACGCCTATGTAACAGTTTCATCTATACTCCGTCTATGCAACAACGACATCTATATTTCGTCTATGCAACGACGTTATTCCATCACGCCTATACAACAGCTTCATCTATATTTCGTCTATGAAATGACATCATGTATATTTTGTCTTGCAACGACAACATCTATATCACGTATACTAAACGACGTCATTTTATTACGCCTGACATCATCTATATTTTGTCTTGCAACGACAACATCTATATCACGTCTACGTAACGACGTCATTTTATTACGCACATGCAACGACTTCATCTATATTTTGTCTTGCAACGACAACATCTATATCATGTCTATGCAACGACATCATTCTATTACGCCCATACAACGGCTTCATCTATATTTTGTCTTACAACGACAACATCTACATCGCGTTTACACAATGACGTTATTTTATTACGTCTATGCAATGACCTTATCTATATTTTGTCAAAACAATGACGATATCTACAAACGCCTCTACCAAATGACGTCATTTTATCACACATGTGCAACGACATTATCTATATTTTGTCTACTAAACGACGATATCTACAATATGTCTACCCAACGATGTTATTTTATTACGTCTGTGCAACGACATTATCTATATTTTGTCTTGCAATGACGATGTCTATATCACGTCTACACAACGACGTCATCTTATCACGCCTATGCAACAACTTCAGCTATATTTTTGTCTTGCAACGATGACAAAACCTCTCAATTACCTTTGGATTATAATGAACTATGCGCCCCTGATTCTCATTAAAATTACGTCTGAGCACCGGCGTCATTTGCATATTCAGTCAGGCGCCCATCTTCTAATGCGGGTATTTTAAATTTAGTCATGTCTAAGCACCGGCGTCATCTGCATCACGCCTGAGCATCGGCGTCATCTGCATCACGCCATAGGATCGATGTCATCTTCATCACAACACGTCCATACAACAACGTCATCAGCATTACGTTAGGAAACGACGCATTTGCATCACGTTCAGAAATGACGAATATCTGTATTACGTCCAGAAACGACGTCGCCTACATTACGTCCAGAAACGATATCACCTATACTACATTTGGAAATGATGCCTGACATTACATTCAGAAACGACATCATCTGCATTACGTCCGGAAACGACGACATATGTATTACGTCCGAAAATAAAGTCATCTGCATTATGTCCAGAAATGATGTCATCTGCATTACGTCCGGAAATGACGAATACATTACGTTCGGAAACGACGTCATATGCATTACGTTCCGAAACGACAAATATTTATATTACGTCCGGAAACGACATCATCTGCATTACGTCCGGAAACAGCGTCATCTGCATTACGTCCGAAAACGACGAATATCGGCATTACGTCCAGAAACGACATTATTTCATTACGCAATGCAATGTCTTCAGCACATTATATCTACATAAGATGATATTCCTACTCACATGATCGCACACATGCTTTATCATTTTTGTCCTAACATTTATGCACTAATTTTTCTTAAGTTTTAGCCTGCAGAAGCCTTAATTTACAAGAGCAGAAGCACAATGTGGAACTATCTCTTACAGCGAACCGAGACAATTTGTTGGAGAGCTTGACTATCCAACAAAGGTGTCACACCCCGAACCCCGGGCCCGTGACTGGTGCCCTACCTGGGCACCCTGCTACCTTAACAACTAAGTATATTGCGGAAATTAATAACAGCTCATATTTTTTTTTCTTTTAAAACCAACGTACGTACAAGGCAAAGCCGACTAGGCTGCCATATCATATATATAAACAAAAGACACTACATCGCAACGAGTCCAATCCTACATATGAATACGGACCTCTGGAGTTAAAGCGAAATATGACGAACAAGGCCCCGCTGCACCCAAAATCAGATAAAGCACATCGAAGGATATATACCAAAAGATAAACTCACGGACAGAGGAGCTATCCAAAACCACGAGCAGATCCTACACTGCCGATCACCAAACAGCGTACCTAAACTCATGCGGCGTGAACGCAGCCGAAGGAGGTCGACGAAGAATGTACCAAGTATGTGAGCGATGAAATCGTAATAAAATCATAACGATCTAAACAAAACAGAGACATGTATGATAGCCAACCTACGATACAATACATAAGCAATCATATCAAGTCAGGGACGCAGGCCCTCAAAGTCACTACTCAAATATAACTATGGGTCTCACGCCCATAATATCAATCATGCCCGTGGAATCCTTCCTCACTGCCGGCAGTCCATGATATAACATAGCACCAATAGGCATACATGAACACCAAGTCCCACCTGTGTTCTAAAATCAGACGCTAAGTAGTAAAACGAGCGGTGGTATAACGTCTTGGGTTTACCCTCATTTATACTCGACCACGAAGGAGGTGGTAAGCGGGGCATAACGTCTTGGGCTTGCCCTCATTTATACTCTTACCCCGGAGAAGGTGGTATAACGTCTTGGGGCTTGCCTCATTTATACTCTTACCCTATCTCAACCGTGCCAAACAACACATAAAGCGGTGGTATGTCACACCCGAACCGGGCGTGGATCGTGCCCTACCAGGCACCTTCTACCTTAACAACTAAGTACATTCACGGAAATTAGTAATACCATTTTTTTTTCTTTAAAATAAACGTCGTGCAAGTGGCAAAGCCGACAAGTGCCATATATACATAAACAACAGACACACCATCGCATACGAGTCCAATCCCACATATGAATACTGCACTCTAAGAGTTATATCAACTATGACGGACAAGGCCCCGCCAGACCCAAATCAGCATAAAGCTTTATCAAGGATATATACCAAAAGATAAACTCGTGAGCAGAGGAGCTATCCAAAACCACGAGCAGGATCCTACGCTGCCGATCACCGAACAGCGTACCTAAACTGCGGCGTGAACGCGGCCCGAAGGAGGTCTGAAAGAATGTACCAAGTATGTGAGCGATGAAGCGTAATAAAATCATAACGATCTAAACAAAGCGGGAGACATGTACGATAGCCAACCTACGATACAATACATAAGCGATACATCAAGTCGTGACGCAGCCCTCGTGAGTCATTACCCAAATATAACCATGGGTCTCACGCCCATAACATCAATCATGCCCGTGGAATCTTTCCTCACTGCCGGCAGTCCATGATATAGTACAACACCAATAGGCATACATGAACACCAAGTCCCACCGGTGGTATAGCATCTTGGGGGTTTACCCCTCACTTATACTCTTACCCTGGAGAAGGTGGTAAAGCAGGTGGTATAGCATCTTGGGGGTGTACCCCTCACATATACTCTACCCTGGAGAAGGTGGTAAAACAGGTGGTATAGCATCTTGGGGGTTTACCCCTCACATATACTCTACCCTATCTCGACCGACCATCAAACAAGACATAAGCACTACCATGTCTTCTATAAAAATCCGGGAATTTAACCCAAGTACTACAAGTGTAGAAGCATACCCGTGGAATCCCACATCACCAGACGTCCCAAGAACTTACAACTGCAGACGGTAGACTTCAACCGAGTCGCGACAACTTAATAAAACATAATACTTGCACTCAAAGGCTATTACCAGACATATAGGCAAGTTCTCAATTAACCAATCCAAAGTACTTATCAAGGCACACATAGGATAATTCTCATTTAACAAGCCAAAGTACTTATCAGGGCACAAATAGAATAAATTCTCATTTAACAAGCCAAAGTACTTATCAAGGCACACTTAGACAAATTCTCAATTTATCAAGCCAAAGTACTAATCAAGGCACTCTTAGACAAATTCTCAATTTATCAAGCCAAAGTACAAATCAAGGCACACTTAGACAAATTCTCAATTTATCAAGCCAAAGTACTAATCTTTTCAAGAGACTCATTTTTGTAAAAAAAAATCCCAAGATACTAACACCCGTAGTATCAAGGCGTGTCTATTTTTCAAAGTAAGTTACTACACTTTTAGAAAACTCATTTCAAAGCTTGAAATCAAGTAACTCCAAATTTTCACAATCTAGGCAACTTATGCCGATTAATCGAAATAGACAACTTTCTAAACTTTCCATAAAGCCGTTATAACCCTTTATGGTTTTAGACATATCCATTCCTTTTATAACCAAGAGACTTATACTTATTAAAATCCAAGTATTAAATACTTTCAAATCGATTTTCTTAACTTTTAAAAATACACTTAGTCTCTTAACCTTTAGAAACCAAGTAACTTAGTTTATTACTAAACTTTAGGAAATTGATGCCTTAAAATCAAGTTGCCTTTTCATTAAAATCGAGTCATTTATCTTTCCATAAAGCAAATATAACCAACTTCCCATAAAGTTGTTATATTCACTTTATACCTTCGCCAAATACAATTTCCTATCCGAGGGACTTATACGTTTAAAACGGAACAAGTATCACATACTTTAAAACTCTTTAAGTCCCTTAACTTTCAAAACACTTCAAGTCTCTTAATATATAGAAAACAAGTTTCTTCTCTTAAATCATGTCATTTCTCCTCTTTAAACAATTAAGAAAATCACTCCTTGACTTCTAAAGTCATTTTAATGACCTTTAGGTTTTGGAACTAAGGCACTAGCCAAAAGGTTTAGAAACCACTTCCTTTTCAAGACTCTATGTACTTTAAGTAAAATACCTTTTCTTTTAAGAATCCAAACTTCATCAAGAAAATGGATTATACAACTTACAATCTAAACATCAAAGTACAATCAAGGAAGTACATAGAACAAATTCTATTTTAGGCAAACCAAATACAAGCAAGGAATGGATCATTCAAGGAGTAGGACGTACTTTCTTTATCTTAAGGAATCATGCTAGAAGAGGAGGTAGTTCACATACCTTTTCGGCTAATTCCACAAGCTAAGCCGAATACGCCGTATGTGGAAGTGTCAACCTATAATGGTCACAACAAGACTATCAACTTCTAGTCTCTACGTAGAATAATACTAAGTATTTGGTCTCTAATTCTACGGCAAATCGGGCAGCACTTCCTTTGTTTCTACTCACTTTGCCACCTTTTTCAAGGTCGAATACAATAACCAACACGCCACATTTAAGGCTCCAAACAACAATCAAACAAAGGGGATTACACGCCTTACACCACGTGTAAAATTCCGCCCCACAATTATATACAAAGTAGTTCAAACTTCACTAGCCATTCTCGGCCAACATACTAACAATTCAAAGTCTTTTCCAATCCTTTTCCAATTCCAAGTTCTAAGGTCTAACATGTTATATAGTTATAAACAACTTTAATAACTACAATTTCCTTCTTTATACAACATGCGACGCTTAAACGAATAATCAACTTGAATTGTAGTCTTAAGGCTAACATGCTAGTTTTCGGATTAGGGTTCCAATAGCCAATATACTTGTCCAACTACATAATACATACTTCATGCTTGCTACTATCTATAGCTACAACAAGTAGTAACTCTTAACTACTAAAATGACAAGATTATACCTTTATAAGCCCTTATAATTTCCAAGATTCAAAGTCGCGCCTTAGCAAATTCTTAGCTCCTTTCCTTAGGTTCCAATCCGCTCCAAGCACTCCTTAGAAGCCTTTAGAAGTTCACAACTAACTTCTTCCATTTCCAATCAAAACTAGAAAAGCCACTAGGTTTTCACCTTGCGACTAATACGAAAACTCTCTTTCCGGATTTTTCTATTGAGATACACTTACAATACACTCATGAACCTTGGTTTAAAGTCTTGTGGCTAATGGAAATCAAATGCAAAATTTTGTGTGAATAGTGCTCAAAGCCAGAGCTCATCTACAAGCACAAGAGTTTCTCTAAAATTTTCTAAGTGTTAAATGCCAAGTCTTGCACTAGCTATGCTTATATAATACATTGGAGGGCTTAGGTTACAACAAATGTGTGGCTTGGATGTGTTTCACTTGGATCAAGCTTATGTGGACTAGTTGACTTGTCAACAATGTCACGCCAAGACTTATCTTCCAAGATGGTCAATGACCATTTTACCCTTGCATAAATTTCGACCAAGCCATGGGGTGCCACGTGTCGCCTCTCTCATTCGTTCATAAAATTTCAGTAACCTCGTGGCCCCACAGTGCAGAAAATTTCGGGTGGGCCCCACGTGACCAAATCCGTAACAATAAATTTCCAAAATAATAATAAGTCTCATACTCTTCAAATAATGTATTTTGAGAATCCAATTCTCAACAACGAACGTTTTTCCTTTCCGACGTTCGGAACATTTTCCGTCGGAAAAACAATTCTTCCTGCCGTACCAATTTCCAAGTCTTGTTTCCTTTCGTACCTTCTCTTCTACGTGTCCTGGACTTACGGGGTGTAACATGGTACAGCGTCATGGGGGTTTACCCCTCACTTATACTCTTACCCTGGAGAAGGTGGTACAGCGTCTTGGGGGTTTACCCCTCACTTATACTCTTACCCTATCTCGACCGACCATCAAACAAGACATAAGCACTACCATGTCTTCTATAAAAATCCGGGAATTTAACCCAAGTACTACAAGTAACGGAAGCATACCCGTGGAATCCCACATCACTGTCGGTACGTCCCAGTAACTTACAACAAGACAGCCGACCCTTCAACCGAGAGTCGCGACAACTTAATAAAACATAATACTTGCACTCAAAGGCTATTACCAGCACATATAGGCAAGTTCTCAATTAACCAAGACAAACTACTTATCAAGACACACATAGGATAAATTCTCATTTAACAAGCCAAAGTACTTATCAGGGCACAAATAGAATAAATTCTCATTTAACTAGCCAAAGTACTTATCCGGGCACAAATAGAAAAATTCTCAATTTATCAAGCCAAAGTACTAATCAAGGCATACATAGAATAATTCTCTTTTAACAAGTCAAAGTACTTATCAAGGCACACTTAGACAAATTCTCAATTTATCAAGCCAAAGTACTACGTACGTACATTCTTTTATAAAAGACTCATTTCTATGTAAAGCCCCAAGATACTAACACCCGTAGTATCAAGGCGTGTCTATTTTTCAAAGTAAGTTACTACACTTTTAGAAAACTCATTTCAAGTCTTGAAATCAAGTAACTCCAAATTTTCACAATCTTGGCAACTTATGCCCTTTTATTAAAATAGACAACTTTCTAAATCTTTCATAAAGCCGTTATAACCAACTTCCCATAAAGCCGTTATAACCCTTTATGATTTTAGACATATCCATTCCTTCAATGACCAAGAGACTTATACTATTAAAACCAAGTATCACATACTTACAAATCAAGTTCTTAACTTTCAAAAATACTCCAAGTCTCTTAATAGTTAGAAAACAAGTTTTCTTCTACTTTTAAACCTCAAGTAACTTCACCCTTAACACAAGTTACTTCTCTTAAATCATGTCATTTCTCCTCTTTAAATCAAATAAGTAAATCACTCTTTGACTTCTAAAGTCACTATAATGACCTTTAGGTTTTAGAACTAAGGCACTAGCCAAAAGATTTGGAAACCACTTCCTTTTTAAGACTACATGTACTTTAAGTAAAAATACCTTCACTTTTAAGAATCCAAACTTCATCAAGAAAATGGATTCTACAACTTACAATCCAAACATCAAAGTACACTCAAGGAAATACATAGAACAAATTCTATTTTAGGCAATCCAAATACAACCAAGGAATGGATCATTTTGAGTAGAACCTACTTTCTTTATCTTACTAATCATGCTAGAAGAGGAGATAGTTCACATACCTTTCGCTAAAATCCACAAGCTAAGCCGAATACGCGTGCGTAGAAGTGTCAACCTATAATGGTCACAACAAGACTATCAACTTCTAGTCTCAACGTAGAATAATACTAAGTGTTTGGTCTCTAATTCTACGGAAAATCGGGCAAAGACTTCCTTTGTTTCTACTCACTTTGCCACCTTTTTCAAGGCCGAATACAATAACCAACAAGCCACTTTTAAGGCTCCAAACAACAACCAAACAAAGGGGATTACACGCCTTACAATACGTGTAAAATTCCGCCCCACAATTCATACGAAGTAGTCTAATGCACACTAGCCAATTCTCGGCCAACTTACATAGCAACACTAAGTCTTTTCCAACCCTTTTAAAATTCCAAGTTCCAAGGTCTAACATGTTATATAGTTATAAGCTACTTCACAACTACAATTTCCTTCTTTATACAACATGCGACGCTTAGACCAAAAGTCGACTAGAATAGAAATCTTAAGGCTAAACATGCTAGTTTTCAGATTAGGGTTCCAATTGCCAATAAACATATCAAACTTCATACTATATAACACATGCTTGCTAAAATCCATAGCTACAACAATAAGTAAGTCTTAACTACTAAAACGACAAAATTTATACCTTTATAAGCCCTTAAAATTTCCAAGATTCCAAAGTCGCGCCTTAGCAATTCTTAGCTCCTTTCCTTAGGTTCCAATCCGCTCCAAGCACTCCTTAGAGGCCTATGAAGAACCCATCTTCAAGTTCCATCTTCAAAGTTGAAGAACTCACTTAGTTTCCGCCATACTAACGTAAAAATGCGTTTTTTCCGAAATCTTTCTATTGAGATAACCTTACAATACCCTTGGGGACATTGGGTTAAAGTCTTGTGGCTAATGGATCAAAACTACAAAATTTTGTGTGGGAAAGTTGGACAAAGCCGAGAGCTTCTTAAGGCTAAGCTCAAGTTCTCTAAATTTTCTAAGTGTAAAATGAGCTTGTCTTGCACTAACTTAGTATATAACACATATTGGAGGGCTTAGACTTAAACAAATGGGTGGCTAAGATGAATTTCACTTGGATTAAGCCTATGTGGACAAGTTGACAAGTCAACAATGTCATGCTAGCAAGACTAATCTTCCAAGGTGGTCAATGACCATTTTTCCCCTTACCAATTTCGTCCAAGACCACTTGTGGGGGTTCCACGTGTCGCCCTCTCATTCGTCCATAAAATTCCGTAACCCTCGTGGGTCCCACAAAAATGTAAAATTCCTCGGGTGGGCCCCACGTGACCAAATCCGTAATAAATAAATTTCCATAATGCCAATAGGTTCCATACTCTTCAAATAATACATTTTGAGAATCCAATTCTCAACAACGAACATTTTTCCTTTCCGATGTCCGGAAGATTTTCCGTCGGAAAAACAATTCTTCCTTTCGTACTAATTTCCCAGTCTTGTTTCCTTTCGTACATTCTCTTTTACATGTCCTGGACTTACGGGGTGTAACAAAAGGTCCATGGCCTACCTCAAACGTTGATCCACTCTCCTCAAGCATCCCGCAACGCCAATGGCCCCAGTGTCATCATAATTCGACACTGGGACAAATTTTGAATCTGTGTCCGCACTGCCTTTAATTTTCTAATGGCACGGGAACCCAGTAACCTCATAATTCGACATTGGGACAAATTTTGAATCCGCGTTATCCTCGTCTTTAATCTTCTAGCGCCACCAGAACCCAGTGTCATCATAATTCGACACTAGGACAAAATTTTGAATCTGCATCTGCCCTCCCTTCAGTTTTCTAGCGCCAATAACCCAGTGTTATTATAATCTGACACTGGGATAAAATTTGAATCTGCATCAGCTTTGCGCTTAAATTCCTAGCATCAGAAAGTCTTTTTTTTCTTCTTTAAAAACTCCGTTTGCCCATGCATTTCCTAATCTTTGACAATCATGACAAAATTGGCTATAAGTCAACGACTTTGTTCGAAAACTCTTTCATCGTCTTCAGTTAAAGAGGGACAAGTTGTTGACACCCAATTTTGTCCATCCTTTCCGATTATTATCTGTCATATTAGATCCCCAACCCATTTTCCTTTTACTAAAATAAAATACACCTAACTCTACCCAGCCCAAAATTATTTCCCAATTTCTGTCCAGCCCAACCCTCTCTTTTAATTAATTCCCGTCCAGCTCATTACCCCAACTTGCCGACCCGGCCCACTCCAATTCATAACCAGCCCATCGTCCATTCACAACTAAAAAAACTCCAAACCAAATAACCCTTTCAACCAAACCAAAACCAGCGACCCTTTCCAAAAACCAACAGTCCTTCATCACCGGCGACCTTTTTACCCGTCGGATAAATCTCTACACCGACTCCACTACCAGCATGTCCACTCCATCCTTTTCAGAAGCCAGAGCTACGAAAGATGTTTTGTGTCCTCCGAAAAGGGTAACGTGGATATCCTTTGGATTGAAGCTCATTGTTGCTTCGATTCACCATGCAAAAGACTCAACCAGTCAGGTCTGAATCCCAATGACTCACTCTCTTTCAAATAACTCTGAAAAGAGTAAATCGGAGACCTTTTTTCATCTTGCTTTTTCGATCACAGAAAACCGTCACTTTTCTTTTTTTCCTCTTGAATTCAAATTTCAAAATCTGACTGTTGAAGCCCTCGATTTTGGCTATAAATACAACCCATTTGGGTTGTGTTTAGGGATCGAAAACTCTGTATTTTAAAAGACCACGAACAAACAAAGAAAACAGATTCTCACTATTTTAAAATCGTTGCAAAATCAGAAAGAAAATCTTTCTTTTACTCTCAAGTTTCAAATTAGAAAAGCCACAAAATCTTTAATCTTTCCTTTCATCGTATAAACAAAAACATATAATTCACTGAGCGGAATCGACGAGTCGAAACACGCCTCGGTTCGCTATCCGGAGAAGGTAAACTCGACTTCCTCTCGACTATAGTTTATTTATGTGTTTTAAGTGCTTGTTATGTGTTTTCTGTTGATTAATAATGTTTAGCTAGGTTTGTTCATGCTACTGCTTCGGTTAATGCTTGAATGTGATGTCAGATTGGTCTTGTTTTAATTAACCTATGTCTGTATATGCTTATTAAATCAATGAATATATTTATGTTTATTATAATCATTTGCTGGAAGGAATATGATATTGATGATGAAGTGCTCTTATTAATGTTGGTTACTGTCTAATGACTTGCTTACATATCTTATTTCCATTAATATTTGGACATGCTATGTTAGATTCATATCCTGCACTATGTGATAGATGTTTATTATTTTCAATATTGGTTTCAGCACTGGTTCGTATCCAGTTTTCAGATTTTCTTTTAAAAAAATAACTATCTATCCACTCTCTGTCTTGGTGATTTTGTCCTCATGATATCATGTAACATCCTTTAAGTCTTTTAGTTGCCATATCAATATGTTGGTTCTCTGAGTATGAAAGTATCTCATGTCAACGTGTTTTGCATATTTTCCGTGACCAAATGAATGGTATAGGGTAGGATTAGCTTCAGATCCCTACTTGCCTGTTTGTTAACCCGTATGTATGAGTCTAAGAATATTGAAGTATACTAGTCCTGTTGAGTTCCTATAACTAGTTCAGCAGGTGTTAGTTACTTATTAGTCATGGTATATCAGTCCTTTGACTTTAGTATACTTAACAACCATCTCAATCATGTTGTGTCCTGTTTTGAAGTATTATTGTGTCTAGAGTACAATATAAAATGATCATATATGTCTTCTAATTTCTGACCATGCATTGGGTATGACTATATCAGCTTTGAATACACGTCTTTGCCATGATCATATGTCATGTTAACCATTAGACCTTATATGTTTGTATTTGGTCCGCAAAGTATTTGGGAAAAACACAAGTGTTCTTACATAAAGTATACTTGTGAGGAAGTACAAGACTGTTTTAAAGTGATTTCGAGTCCACATTTGAATATTGTTTCTTCTTTAATATAACCACTTTGCCTTTACTATTTCAGTTCTGAATGTAAATGTAAAATCCAGCATCCCTCCTTTATATAAGATAACTTAAGTGAAGTATTTATTGTCTATTTGTTAGTACACTGCCAATGTCTTTTCTCTTAGATACTCATTCTTCACCCTTTTTTTTTGCATGACTTGGGAGTTTCAAACCACCTCGAATTGCTATCTTGAGCTACTGCATGATGAAAATGACCACATCCTGATTTGTTGTTGGTTATGAGCTGTTGTTGTGCTCATTGATTGAGCTACTGTCCTGCTTAACATGATGTCCTATGTTGTGGCTGCCTTTTGTGGATTTCTTGTTGTACATGACTGAGGAGCTGGTGCTACATTAGTTTACAACTGCTACATTCTTATTTGCCAAAATAGTGGTTACATTTGAAACTAACGCTACATTTGATTAGTTTGTGGCTGTGATAAATATTTCCACACTTCAACAGCATCTCGTTGCTGTCTTTAAAAGAAAACTACTGCTACTGTTGAGCATTATTGTCTTATAAGTCCCCAGCTTTTGGTGAAAGCAAATGTCACCACTTTGTTTTATGGGTTGTTATTTTCAGTGTTACAAGAACATATTGCTACACTTGATCGATTATACTGATTCGAATACGATACTATATTTGGGCCGATGAGAATAATTGATTTGAGGTCATTACCTTTCTGGAAATATTGTACCTCGATTTGCTCTCCTTCGGAAAAAGGCGATGATGAGACTTATACTTTTTCACACATATACCAGATACCAACATACGTCGGCTAGGCAACTTGATTGATTGACGAGTCATTGGTTCGCAACCACGATTTGTTTGGAATGTCTCTTTGTTTTTTACAAAACATATGTCTTAGTCCTCCTTGATCAAAACTTATATGGTTTTCTGCGGATCCGAAGATTTTCTATTTGCATTCATTCATTACTAACTATCATTTCTTTTATTTTATTTTTTGCGAGGAATAACTACAAAGGCGAAAGAAGACATGATTACTGGATTTTGTGCCCCGGAGATTATTTTGTTATTTTCTTAATGTCTTTAAATTCAACATCTTTTTTTGTAATTTATTATGATGTATGATTGTTTGAATGCTTAGAATAGGTAGACTTATAATTAATAACTTAAAGGGTGTAGTTAAAATAGGAATTGTCGCTAGTTTATTTATCTTTTAGGCTCGTCATGCATGTCTAAAGTTTCAAAACAATTTAGTCATTTTTATGCATCATTAGACTATTTTCATTAAACTCATAAAATGATAATCTATTTCTTATATGTAAAAGTCATTTCTCATTATCAATTGCAAAACTAATATTTTATAAAAGCATGCCATACAAATGCATATTCTCATAAAAAAGATTAATCTTACATACAACATATAATTTTCCAACAAATTATTTTCCATGCATTTTTTAAACAAACCTCATGCAAATTTATCAAAAAAAACATATATCTTTCAAGTAGTTATTTGCAACATCTTTCCTTAA